>OX276386.1:12836628-14086628 GCA_946251855.1 Alsophila aescularia | reverse complement strand
AATCATCATTATATACATTTTAAAACATGCTCGAAGTAATAAAAAGAGGATTGTATGAATCTGATATCAGTCAAATGAGCATATTCACAATCAAAAATGCTCGGAAAGAAATCGTTCAAGCGACATACTTGGCTCATAAAAAACTTGTATCTTTGCCAAGAATGAGCAAGCAAAAATACAGCGTAATATCTTCGAATGCTGCTTATAACTTGAATGACTTACGCATGGTTCCTATAAAATAGAAAGAATGTGTTAATACTATTGAGATGAATGTACAAATAAATAATGAATGAAAATGTATGGATTTTAATGCATAGAGATAAATAGTATAATAGTGTCTAAATACGTGGTAAAACAACAACTACAAATATTAAAATAATACAAAAACAATTGGAATAATGATGTCAAACAATTTGCTAAATGGTAAATATTGGATTTAACGCATGGGTATCGCCAGATAGAACCGAATATAAACAAAAATTAATTGTACAGATTCGTTAACTTTTAACTATTTAAACTTAATCCTAGCAAACTAATTGTATGAACAATACTGCTTAGTTAATCAATTATCTAACGTATTGTTTTTCCTCAAGTCCACAAGTATATTTAGATGATTTAATAGTTTTTGGTTACAAGTTTCACACCCTTAGCTTACCTTCTAAAGTAATCTTGAATAAGGAAAGTGGCGTAGAATTTTCCGACGGTGATCTCGTTGGGGTCACCAGGAGGTGGCACTACCTGGTCCAGGAGCTTTGGAGAGGTGCGTTTCCATATCTTCTTGATAATAGCACGGAGCTCCGTATTACAATCATCGATTACACCTTAGACAAGAGTAACAGTAAAAGTATAATCAAGGAGTATGAAACGTATATTACAAATACCGTTTAGAACAGTTATGGGATCCATCGCAAAACACTAAGGTCTACCCTATCAAATAAAAATAATAAAAATCAACCAATAAATCGGCTTAATAATTTTCAAAAATCTAAAACCCTACTACGGTCGGGTAAAAAATAGCCTATGACACTCTTGGGATGAAGACGAATCGATAGATACCTCGCTTTTCAAAATGTGACCATTTTTTTAGTTTGAACACATAACCCTTTCTTTACTTCGCAGTAGTCGGATAAATAATATAGCCTATGTCACTATAGATTAAGACAAATCTATTGACACCTCGCTTGTCAACATCGGACTAATAGGGGCGACGCTATGGTGGAAAATCCACATATATACATGCGTACAATGTTGTCAGAGCGTGATCGCTTTTTGACGGTAAGATTGCTTATTGCAACACATATTTGCTAGCCACTCCAGAGGGAACGAATCTTAAGTTGTTTGTGATTTATTTGTCGTAAGTTGTGATGACCTCTGGTGTCAGTGTTTTTCAGGCCGCTCGAGGGCCTCTGGCATTGCTTAACGACTGCTATTAATCAATAACAGCCGGAAAGCCGGAACTGTCGGCTTAACGTGCTTTCCGAAGCAAGGAGTAATGGAAAATCGCACATAACTTAGAATAGTAATTGGTGCGTAGCCCAGGACTGAACCCGGTCTTGTTGGATTCTAACTCACATCTATTATATCGCTAAAATTAAGTGGGACCGGCGCAACAATAGATTATATAATATTGAATGAACTAGACTGTAGCTATACAGTGCGATGCAGCAAGTCAAAATCCAAGACTGTGTCAAGCCACTTCGCTGAAGTGCTGCCTCTTTAAACTCTTTTTTAACATATCTTAGTTATTTATGGTACCTGAAGTTTTAATCTGTAGTTGTGTTCTAACTACAGCAAACAGAGTCGCGTTGAAGTTGACTGTACCATCAGAGTTTAGAGGCATATTCATTGACACTAATTTCTTGCAGGCCGTCCGATGGGGGCATAGTTTGCCGAAACCTAGAAATAAATAAATCTATGAGAGGTTTTTTAGTGGAAGTTAGCCTTCCCTTGATTAACATTAGTAACTATTGAAATAATATTAAACATAGATATTTCAGTACTTATATAGTTATTTTATATAAACTGACATGGTCCTATCCCTAAAATCAACATAACAAGAGGGAATATGTTTCGTTTTTAAGTGATTGCGTATTTAATCGGTTATAATCGCTTTAGCAGTACTTGATTGAGCACTTTCATGCGATTAATGTTCATCATCATCATCAGCCTTTACAATCCCAATGCACGCCACTGAGTTCTCTCTCTTCAGTTTTCTCCTTCCAGTTTTTGCCAGCTGCTTTTGAAAGGTCGTCGCCTTACTTATCCAGACGGCGGCGTTCCAACTCTACGTTTGCCTAAGCGTGGTCTCCTTTCAATATCTTAACTACATGAACTATTTGTGTCTTTAATATAAATCAGAACACTAACAATATTAAGTTTTGGAGAAAAAATACACAGAAGCAAACTTCTCAAACAACTTGTCACTCACCCAAGCTTATTCAATTTTTATTGAGAGCTCATCTGGGAATAGACGCGCTAACAATAGTAAAACTTAAGTCAACATTAGAAAAGGGATAAGTATTTACCATTACCATGTACTCAAGTTTGTTAGTGACCATGTCGGTTTAAAAACTTCTGTTACCATAATAATGTCTCTAAAAAGTGAATATGTTTCAGTCAAAAAGTGAAACATCAACACGAAAGAAGATTTGTGCATTGTTGTACGTACCTAAAGGTGGACTAATTTTTCTAAGTAACGTGACTACGTCAAGATGTTTGATACGGCCTTTTGCATCAGGATCATATTCACTCCATAATCTGAAATAATTCAATTTAGTTGATTAAGATTTCTACACTTCACCTCATAAATGCGGATAAGAAGAATTTCATCGAAACTGCACATATGAA
Source organism: Alsophila aescularia (assembly GCA_946251855.1). NCBI lineage: Eukaryota > Metazoa > Arthropoda > Insecta > Lepidoptera > Geometridae > Alsophila > Alsophila aescularia. The sequence goes on along the minus strand of OX276386.1, from coordinate 14,083,781 downwards.
CCAAGAAGATTTAAAAAAAATGACTGCACACACTGCCAAACAAACGCAAAGCATAGCAAAAGGCGTTTGCATTTATGTGTGCGTGAGTGGAAAATTTGTAAATGATACACAATTCCATCACAAAAGACTGCGTTGTTTTTGATTTTCCGTGAGAAATTAACATGACTAACAAGGTCGAGATCTTGCTGCGATGTAGCAGGTGATCAGCATATTATGGTGTGTGTGCGAGAGGCTTGTGCGTACGAGTAGATCAGCTGTAATCTTGGGTGCTTCCCTTTCGATTTGGTGAACTTTAAGTTTCTAGCTGCAACAGACCCGAAATCCCATCAATAAAAGTGATCAGAGATCTAACATTTTAATGGAAACGGTTGCACCATTTTTCTTAAATAAAGCTAAGAGCCATCTCCCAACTCGACCTTTCAAATAAAAATAACAGATAACGGTTGAGCCTTTTTGCATGACCGTCAAAAATTATAACAGCCTTGTTTTCGCGTCGGTAATTAAACCTGCCATGCCTTGACATGAAAGACTTAAAAAAATATGCAAATAAATAAAAAATAAAAATTAATCTGATTAATGTATTTTTTCGACTCTCTCGCCGTTTCGCATCGTTTCAATTACCTTCCACAAATACAGATTAACAACCCAACCCTTTTAACCCCTGAACGCGAAAAGAGAAGGGTGTTATAAGTTTAGGGTGTGTAGCTGAATGTGTGTGTCTGTGGCATCGTAGCTCCCAAACGATTTTGAAGCGTTTTTTTTTGTTTGAAAGCGAGATCGAGATGGTTCTTAGTTACAATGGTCGGGGATTTAAATATTTTAGCATACAACTTAGTGGCTTGATTAGCAGGTTGTTCGCCTACCCACTCGCACATCCATAATAATAACAGTGCCACGCAGAACTTAGCGTTGCAAAATTTTGCACTGCAATGCACTGCGAGTGTCACCCTGATACATTAGTTTGTGAGTCCCAGATCAGTATTTTTGCTGAAAATTTTGGATTTTTTAATAATTATGAAAAAATTAGAATATTTTTACTTTACCTGATAAATTCGTCTAGATGATGAGGGCCTAGAATAGACCAATCTCTTGTCAGGTAATCAAAGTTGTCCATGATGACAGCAACAAACAAATTGATGATCTGGAATTATTGCAAAACTGAATAAAATTATTTTAAATTAGCTGTGCCCACGGCTTTGGCCACGTGGTCACTTATCTGGGTTGAAATTAATGTATGTTAGTCCAGTACTAAAAGTACCTACAAAATGCAATAATATATTATCTACTACATTTGATCAAAATTTTTGCAGCCATCTGATAGTCAAGTTTTTATCGATTGCATGGCTTCTCCTCATCGGATTGAGATATAATTAAGTACATCAGATTTAAAATCAAAACCTGAGTCATCCATCAGAGAAACCTGCATTTCAATCTGTCCAGTAGTTTTTACGAGATGCGACAGACAGACAAACAGACAGACAGGTAGACAAGTAGACAGACAACATTTAAAAATACGAGTATGTTATATTCTTGTTCAGTGGGTTATTTTAAGTCTCTAGCCTTTTTTTTTACAAATATCCACAGACATTTTGTTACTTATGTATTACTTTATTATAAGTATAGATAGATATAGATAGACCCTAGATTAATTTAAGTAGATATAAAAACTTCTCAAACTTACGATGTTAATTAAAACAATTTTAAGAAAAGAAAGTTACCGACATAGCTCAAAGAATTAGCGAACTGAAGTGGCAATGGGCCGGTCACATTAGTCGAAGATCCGATAACCGGTGGGTAGATAGATGAGTTAAGGAGTGGAGACCACGTATAGGCAAACGTAGGACGCCGTCCGGCCAGATGGAGTGACAATTTACGCAAAGTAGCTGGCAGCAATTACATGAGCCGAAGATCGGGATCAGTGGCACGCATTAAGAGAAGCATGTGTCCAGCAGTGGACTAATGCAGGCTGTTGATGATGATGAAAGTCCTTAATCGATGATTAAAAAATATATTTTATTTCTTGATTGTTTCTTATTTATTTTTGTATAGCTACAATAAATCTTACCAAGAAAGTGCAGAGCAGCGAGAAAGATATGAAATAGGGGAACGCAAACCAGTTTCCACAATTTTCATTATCTGCTGTGAGCGGGTTGCCTTCAGCATCAACTGATTTGATACAGTGTAATGGTTCTTTTGGTCGTTCATCTTCGTTTTTTGACAGCGCCATCATGATCTCTTGCCATGCCTCACCTGATGAAAATATATATATATATTATTCAATTGACTCACGAAACGAGCAGGCTACGCCATGCTTGGCCTACCTATAACAATTGCAGAGGCAAAAAGTTTTTTATCTATTTTTATGTCACCACTGTATCCAGGCGGTCCTCCAAGGGTACACTAGCTCAAGCGATAACTCTCAGCGAACGATAATGTAGTACAGGAACAAGGAGTGAACTAGTGCGTAAACAGCACTTAGTTCTGTGCCGGCTCCTCCTTCAACGGCTTTGCAGCTGCAAGTTTTTCATACAAACACCTGCACACTTGCATGGCATAGATTCCTATTTTCACACGTTTCCTTCAGCTATATTCAGTAAATTTTGGTTTAGAAATGAAATGTATTATGGGTAGGTATATATTTCGTATAAATTCTGCTTTTACTAGGTTTTTTACAAGGATAGGTAACACGCACGGCCTCGCATGAAAATACTACCAAATATTATAAAGATTCTATATAAATAATAACACAGTAGTAAGTATATATGTCTATGAACACAGTACATATATTAGTTCTGGAAAGACGAATATATGTACTGTGATAATAATAATAATAAATATTATAAAGAGGAAAGATTTGATTGTTTGTTTGTTTGTTTGTTTGTAATGGATAAACTAAAAAAATACAGACCCGATTTTAAAAATTCTTTCACATAAAGAAAGCTAAATTATCAGCGAATAACACTAGCAGGAGTTTATTTTTCAAAAATTTAGAGTTCCCTTCGAAAATTGCAATAATGAAACACGAAGTATTAAATTTTGCAAAAAAAAACGATTACTTTGTATCACAAACCAAAGAGTATATACATACTACGTAAGATCACAAAGTAAGAAGGAGATACGGGTCTTTGTATATGGAACGTTGTCATGGAAACGAAATCACAGAACATCTAATAATTATTGACGTAGGAAATGCTCTATGCTAATAATACAAGAAATAGTAACCGTAATTCGTACTATAGACGAAATGAAAATATAGACGTGAGTATAATAACAATAAACATAGGTAAACATTTTGTGTAAGAAATTGTTGATGTTCTATTTGTCCAAATAAAGTACTACTAATTTTATCTTTCTATATATCTACCTGTGCGAAGCCGGGGCGGGTCGCTAGTTTTTAATAAACTTATTTACAAAATTTTAAAACATATCTCGTAAATTTCGAAATGAGCAAAATCAACGACAATGGGAGAAAACGAGAGCGATTTGAATTTTGATAACAGAAGTATGAGTATGGATGGATATGGAGTATGGAATGAGATTGTAATATTGATGAATAAACAGTAATATAAGCAAAATGAAACCGACTTCAAATCACATAAAACTTAAAAGAAAGATATAATTCTAATTCTTTGAGGTATTTGCTACGCCCAAACCGACTAAATTAAGTAGGTAAGTAGGCATTCTGGCACAGACCTCAAACATTTTGAATTATCTAATTATTATATTATGTAAGTTTAATAATCTTTTAAGTTTAATACGCTTTGAAGACAGTTTAATATTTCTTAAATTACTTTTTATCTCTTACTTTTTAGTTTCGTTAATGTAGGCCTAAGAAAATGAAGTAGTTCGCTAAGAAATAAACATACCTGAAACAGTTGACAGTCTATAACTTTTAAACTCCTGGACCGATCTTATCAAACTTAAACTATTCGCTAAGTTGAAAGATATTTAAAATATTACAAAAAGAAATAATGCAATCAGACTTGTGGTTCCTAGAAATAGGTGGACAAACATACATACATACATTCGTGAAATTTGGTAGATTTATTCAGATATTCATTAGACTAATTTTGTTAAATTTTGTACAACATCTCATGAGTACATACATACATAATATACGAAATTTGGTACATATCCTGAGATACCCAGATAGGCTAACAATATTACGCATTTTCAACAATATTACATACATACACATCATCTTGAGAACCTCCTTTTTTTTAAGGCGGTTAAAATGGATGACATCGTCTCAGTTGTTTTTTAGCAAAATCATGCGCGTCACTGCACTGTGCTTGGCAACATGAGACATTGGTATTTAAGTCGCATGCCCAGTAATTTCACAGAAAACATTGCATTTTCACCGGGAACACAGTTATGTTTATGCACTACTGCTTGGTGGATGAATATTTGGCAAAGGTGTTTTTTTTTTATTTCTCTCTTGTCCTTAACGCGTGTCCACAGGTTATATACATTTTATGAGATGTACCTTTTTTAAATTAAGTTGAATTCAAAAGTTATTGGGCTTACCCAAGGAAGTTATATGTACTTCCATACCGTAAGTTTTTTTTTGTTCTCATCCTTTCCACACTGATTAATATGCAGTTGTCTATGGCTTACCAGTGGCTGATCTGAACAGAACCATGAGGGCGCCACCAAATGTTTGAAAATTGTTGTTGCTTGTAATTATTTCGTCGTCAGGGTATACTTTGCCGAATAGCTGGAAAATTAAAGTATGTTGTCAAATATTATGTCATACAATTGCTCGAAAAGTGTACTTTCAAGGCCTGTAAACATGTTTTGAAAGTTCATTTTACCGCCTAGTGCGGTAAGGGTACCCTCCAGTAAGCTTAATTCAAAATCATTGAATGGTACAGAAAAAAAACTAGTGCGGTTTCATAGCAGTTTTTTTATTTCTTTGTTTTAAAAAAAGTTTACTGAAGGAGTTTTAAAAAAATAATGAGAACTGAGACTATATACGAAGAAAATCTTCGAAGAAGAAAATACATGAAAATAAGACATTAACATATAAAATTGAATATTATAAACTGTATAGAATTACCTCAGATTTTAAGGTTCACATATTATTTATTTGAAAAAATCGTTAATGCTTATGTTCGACATCAACTTTGCCAATGTTCCAAAACTGTATTGATTATCCAAAACTGTATTTTTGTAATTATTGTCGGTATGTCTGTCTGTCCGTCTGTTTGTCTGTACCTTGGCAGCGCATCACGCCAAAAATACTCACTGAATTCAAACGAAATTTGGTACGATTTGAGTTCATACTTCGAGGTAGGACATAGTATACTTTACATCCCGAATTTTACATCCAAAAGGAAATTTCTAAATATCTTCAATGAACAGAATTGGACCCGTTACAGTTTTATTATAAGTATAGATAATATATTAAAATTAGTCTCTCTCTGTATATTATACGCCTTACCTGCATCCCAACAACAGCATAGATAAAGAACAACAGCACAATCAGAAGGGCGACGTATGGAAGGGCTTGAAACGACTTTATGAAAGTCCACAGGAGCGTTCGGATTCGCTCCCCTCTGGATAACAGCTTTATAAGTCGCATAGCTCGGAAGAGACGGAAAAATGTGATGTACTTTAGCGAGGCAACCTGGTGAAGGAAATAAAGTATTGACCTAATATAGTCATTGATACCTACAAGCAAACAACCAACTCCGTGCTCGATGTATGATATAGATTAAATCGAAAATATTGGCATGTTTTACAAACTACAGCTTTACTATTGGGTACAAACTTAGCAGGAGCAGGTAACCACTGCGTAGATATTAGACCGGCAAGCCAGCCAATGACACCGCTCTCCGTGAACTTCTGAGACCTCCTCACTAAATTATAGGAAGCATCATGGTGTGGCAATAAAAGGTGAAATCGGTTTCATATTGTTCCTTCTACTATAACTTTACTACTTGTAGTTCGCACGGACACCCGCGCTGCTTCTGAAATGCTTTTGGTGTGCCTATTGTATAAAGTCTTTAGGTAATTGGATAAAAACTTACCACATCAGTTTGTTGTTTTATAACTCCTCCCTCCTAAAACCAAAACACAAAAATATACAAAATTATACAAAAATATGCAACAATATAACAAAATCCAAAAATAAGGTGTTTCACAATAATGAGACATAATAGAACGGTAAGTTTAAAATATTTGGGGTAAATATAACATTTAAAAAATAACACATTAAATTAATATTTATTAAACTTACAATAGCTTCTTTAGGCATGAATCCGTTGACTTGAGTAAACACTATGTCGATAATACTCCCGACCACTAGAATAAAATCTGTCGTGTTCCACGCGTCACCGAAGTAGTTCTGTAATTAATAAAATGTACATAATAATATCAAATAGCTATAAAAGAGTACCGTAACATAACTACTACCTGACTGACTGACAGGTGGTAAAGTATGTACGCGGGCAAAACTTCGGATAGCAGCCAGTACATAATATAATCGAAATGTAAACCATCGTTGCGTTGAAAAGAGAGCTTAGCCGCTGAATTCCCTGTGGCGCTGTAGTGACCAAATTCCACGACGGCGAATCCCCCTTGGTTGGTTTTTTTATAGCGGGGACACTGAGCGGATACGTAAATGACGTAAGGCGATTTTGGGGATCGGGTGTAGTCAGGCGCTTCGATCCTGGTACTTGGGGGAAAAAGGAGGAGTCATGTTTGCGTTACATAACAAGTTTAGAACTACAAGATATAGCAATTATATTTTTTGTGATTCATAATAAAATTTAAGAAAAGATGGCTTAAACACCTCACCTCACCTCATTACTATAATATTGAATTCCTAGAATAATGTTGTATCCCTTGGACAGCCTGACAAACTCTTGACATCAAAAGTCGGCACTACCATTATTCGACATACATACTTTAAAAAAAAACATTTAAAATCAGTGTAAATTTCGGGTCCCGAATGGTTCTCGTAATTTGTTTTGAGTTAATAGAATCAAAGGTTACTTTGGAGATATCCACATAAAAAATGATCAAATAGGCTGTAATATAATCACTATGTTTAGCTTACTTTCGCCAAAAAGTAAGTCGCAGCAATAATAGATAGATGACGTAACTCTATCATCATGATTTTCGTGCTAAGAATCTCGGAATTATTTTTATCAGTTTGATGTTCTTTTTTTTTAGGAATGATTATGCAGTTGATCTATAGCTGACCTCTACAGCGTCACTGGACGGTGGGGCGGACGCGAAAGTGCTCCGCCGCAATGCGTGACGCAGAAGGCCAAAGTTTTGGCCGGGCACCCAGGGGGTACGAACCTCGGCTTGGACTGTTGCCATTGATTACGGGGGTCTGACTAAACACCTCTGCATCGCTAGTTTTAGTAGTAATCGAGGAGGCACTGATGAAATGGCTGGAGCTTTGATTATTAGGATAACTGACCACTGATTCGGAATACACCTTCGAGAAGAATCGACAAGAAACTTGAAGGTGAATAAAATTGACTTTAATTATGGGACCTTTGACCTCGCCTGCGAGGTCGGTGTCTGTGTCAAATTGTGTTGAAAGACGGTGAGGCAGGGTTGGACGAATCTATCGCTGCCTGCACTGCGTCAATGATTTCATCGTCCGGATCGCTCAAGATGTCTCTAGGACGTCTACAGAGGGGCCGTGCATCTGTTGTCGCGTCTGTCGAGTAGTCAGATGCCTGAACTACAAGAGAGTTGGGGTGATGGGGTACCGAGTCAAAGTAGTGGCGAGAAGCATTCTTTATGTATTGAAGGATCGAGGGAAGCTCGAGATCACGATGCAGGTCGATGTTCCTCTGACACCAGGGGGCGGGCACCATCTACTGCACAGCGGACGAATTTATTATGTAAGGTCTGAAGTTTCTCTAGGGAAACGCGTGAGGCGTGAGCGAATACTACGGACGAGAATGTCATTGTACGTAGGACGCAGGTTTTGTAAAGTGTAGCTTATTTCTAAGGGACATTTTACTACGTCTGCCTAGGAGTAACGCGAGGCGACCTTGGTAAAAAGCCGCTTTTTTTTGTACGGTGCTGCTATGCTTATCGAAGTTGAGTCTATAGTCAAGGGTGACTCCTGAGTATTTAGTTGACCTTTCCCATGATATGGGTCGGTCATTAATCGTGATGTTGTCGATTGGAAAATAGCGTTTAGCCCCGTGAATGAAACGTATTGCTACGCTCTTCTCGGGGCTAACCGTTATTCGCCACTTTTGGAATGTTTCTTTGAAGTACGGCTGGTTTTCATCCGGTGGAATAAATCACGGTGTCGTCCGCAAAAAGAGCGATATCTACTTTGGGAGTGCGGGGGAATTCGCTTGTGTAATGCGTGAACAGGAGTTGAGACAGCATGGAGCCCTGAAGGACTCCGGCTCTGATGGGATAGGGGGTGGATCGGTCGCCTTCGACACGATAGCGGAAGCTCCAGCTCATAAGGTAGTCTTATACTATGAGCACAAGACGATCCGGCAACCCGAGCTGGTACAGCTTATATATCAGCCCAGCATGCCACACCTTGTCAAAAGCCTTCGCCACGTCTAGGAAGACGGCTATTGTGCTTTGGCTATTGAAACCCTTGAGGATGTGCTCCGTGATGCGGTCCACTTTCTGAGTGTCTTGCTCTAAAGCCGAACTGCTCATCGGGGATGAGATTTTTGGATTTCGCGACGGACCAGAGTCGATTCAGAAGGAGTCGCTCGTAAATCTTCCCCAGGTAGGAAGGTAGCCGGTCATCGCATGTTGGCAGCAGGAGGCTTCTAAATTGGTTAGAGGAGGGGTGTCTAACGGGATAAAGTGGAGTGAGTTTTTGTAATAAATTAGAGTACCGCCGAAGACGATGACTCTGTCGTTACGATGGACCCGGTAGTTGTCGATATAATGTTAGTACAAGAGACCTTTCTCAAACCTTGTATCCGCTATACCGGGATTGCCAACTACCGGGTACATCATAACGAATAACATCTCAATCATCAGATCAATAAGATTATCATATTTTTTTTGTATTTACATCGTAACGAATTCTGTAAGATCCATCACAAAATACCCATCAGGGTCTTATAGAATTCGTGAACTTGGTCACGCTGTTCTTTGACGGCGATGAAGAACGCTAACGCTACGGAGCGGGGTTTAATACTTTTCACTGTACTATACATATTGGTTTGGTCAATTGAGGTTACGGAGAGTAGTAAGGAGCACTTTTTGCTCATTTAGGGCGCGGACTTTGTCCACGTCAGATTACACAAGCGAAGTTTAGTGGCGAATACGTCCACTTCGATCATGTACAGTTTGATGATTGTCGGACGTGTCTTATATCTTTAGAATTTGTCATTTTTATGTGTTTTATTATAATTTCTGTCATTTACAAAATAAGTATATAAAATTGACAAAAATGGATCCCCTTCGTTTGCTCTCTTCTTTAACGGTCATATATCTGAAGCACTGGTAGAGTCCATGAGCTGGCACTACTTACATTGTTTTAAATACACGTAGAGATATAATGTAAACCAGTTTTCTTACCTTAAATCTAAATGCTGACAGTTTGAAAACAAACTCTAGCATGAACACAGTTGTAAGCCCCATGTTGACGTAATCAAGACCCTGAAAATTTAAAACATAACTAGCTTAAAAGCTAAAAAACACGTGGGAATGTAAGGTTTCTAACCCTTAATCTGCTCAGGCCTTTAAAAGTTATGGCGGAATAAAGAAACTTACATACATACAAACATACATGAATCCTAAAAATATTACACTTTTTTTTGGGCAGTCGTGTAATAAAATCATCTACGAACGATCAAATTATAAATCAAACTACAGTATATTTTTAATTATAATCAAATTATTTACTTACACAACACAATAACTACTGAGCCAATGCCCATAGTGTACTTTTTTTTGCTACTGTGGCTTTTAGAGTTTTCTATGTTCAGTAGAACTAACAAGTAAATAAACCTAATGCATTATTATGGGTTCGAATCCTGCAAGGTGCAATCATTTGTGTGATGAGCAGAAATGTTTGTTTCCGAGTCATGGATGTTGATATTCGTATTTATGTATGTTTATCCGTTATCTAGTGCCCATATTACAGGGTATCCTAGTTTGGGGCTAGGTAATTGGTGTGGAATTGTCCCGAATATTTATTTATTTATTAAAATAATTCAATTTTCACCTCTTTATATTTTGGGGGGGACTTGTGATACTTCATCATGAGGGCGATCGTGTTGAGAACGATGAAGAAGAATATGACGAACTCAAACCGCTCTGACGTCACGAACCACCACGTCTTGTACTGGATGCGATGCTTTGGAATGTATCTGTAATTTATATATGGTACTTGAATAATTTTTAAACTAATCGGAAGGGTGCAGAAGCCTCTAATTTCCCAAAAAAACTTTATTTTTGATAAATCTAACAAAAATCATTAAACTGTACTTTTGAGAGTTGTTATTTTGAATGCTGATAAATGAACATACTTTACATTGCGTCCATATGACGTCACTTTTGCTCAAAGATGTACAAAAACGCTAGCCACACAGGAACAAAACAGCCGCGAATTAGGAAGCAGTGAAATTTATAATGAATTATCTATTTACTGGATAAAAGTATAAAACCAAAAATTTATTTGAAAATAAAAATAACTTAACTATATACACAAAGCATTTAAACTAACAGCGCTTTGGTGAAAGTAAAAGTTCCCAGAATTCTGGCTGCATTACCACGCTGAGTTGCAATACTACTTTTTTGGCCTAAATATGAGCCAACACTCTGGTCACATGTCGCCTACACCAAACGTTTTGCCAAGTCCCAGTAAAATTTGTGGCTGCCCCTGGCCCCCACGTACCCAAAGTTTCAACCCCAAACGGCACAAATATGTAACCCCTGTCAAAGTTCTCGTATTTGCACCGCTTGAGGTTTTCTGCTTTGGTTGCAGCGCGTCGCCAGCTTGAATTGTTGTCTCTGGAAAATGAGACGGCGCCTAGGTATCAACACAAGGTGCATCCCAAACAAAAGGTCGACCCATCTTCCAAGAATTAGTCATACCATCAGGCCTCTTGCCGTCATCCCGCATCAGGCCGTTTGGTTCTAAGATTGACGGAACACCGGCACTGACAAAAGCCCAACGGATGATCAATCATTCAAACTGGCGTATTGTGCAATAGTGCGTGATGGCCAAGCCGATCCACATTTCAAAGACTTTGCAAATATTTGTACGCCGTAAGGCAGAGCATGTTAGAACTAAGTTTAAACCACTACCATCTTAACTGTACACATGTTTAAACAAATAAAATTCATTCATTCATTCATTCAAAAAACGCCCAGACGCAAAGTAACGGCGGGAATCGGAATTTCTGATTGTCTAGTACATTTCCAATGTTTTTTTATGGTAGTGCTTGCAACCGAAGGCCTGATTCCCAACGTGAAACAGCAAGGAGGCGAGCACGCTCTGCAGAACAAATTTATTGGCAAAGTATCTTTTTTGGCAGGGCAGGCGTGTTTTTTAGCTTTAAAGCTAGTTATTATTTCTCCTCATGCTTGGTTTGTACTGTTAGCTGGAGCAAAATAATAAGTATCGTGACGTGAAAATCCGTTTTGTTTACTTCATTCGTTTCGTTCATATCGCACATAATATAATTATTTCATTCGTTGCAACTAATTATTTCATTTCAATCATTTCATTCCTCCTCGTGCTTGATTTGTATTGTTGGCTGGAGCAGTGCAATAAGTGAGGTGACGTGGGTGATGAGGGGATGCAGCTTTACTACAACAAAACTGTTGTCCAGTTTCCTTACCTCCTGACCGGCTTGGCTTTCAGTGCGAACTCTATACAGTTCCTCTGGTTCTTATCGAGCTCACAGTCTTTGAACTCCGCCTCGCCCTCCTTCTGGAATGTTACTATGACGAAACCTACGAAGATGTTCACCTGGAAAATAGAAAATATTCAACCCCTCACGTTACTACGTACTTAAGTGTATGAAATATGACCAACGTATGCACACACGAATAATCATAATGCATCTCATAATTGATGGGTCGAATTAACAGGAGAATACTGTTATTCAGAGTCTAAGAGTAATTTAAGACAAGATTGCGTACATTGCAAGTTTTGTATACTCTGAGTCTCTGACCGTCACTTTACTAACAGTTTAGGGATTTGATCAAATCAAATTCATAGTCGATTTACTAGTTTTTGCATAATTATCATATTCTGAGTAGGTATTGCTTCTCTTGCGCAGTGAAATTTGTATCTTATCTCTTTTTATATAGTGTCACTACCAATGCTGTGTTTTTAAAACAATGACGCTGCATTCTATAGGCACGCGTGGCATTGGAAGATCGTTACTCAGACTTAAAGTAAAAAACTAATGTCACAAATATATTTTTTGACATAATAATCACATATAGTTGGTATAGTAATTCTACTGTGTAAGAGGCAGAAAGCCGTTTTTATCTTGTTATTTACGCAAAAATAAGTTTTTATCCTGCATATCGGATATCAGCCTAATGAGTACCGTTACACAAAATTGGAAAATTAGTGAAGTTAGTAAAAGGTTTTTATGGCATATTGTATATACCTAGCGGCATGTAAGTCTAGCGGTGAACGAAACGTGGCGGGGATCTTGGCACAGTCAAAGTTTATATAATGTGTTAAAATGTTGAATACTTTTACTACTTTTATCCTGACTACTACTTTTAAAACTGACTGTGCCAAGATCCCCACCACGTTTCGTTCACCGCTAGACTTACGTGCCGCTAGCTTTTTATATCATTAGAAAGGAGAAAGACCAAGGACCAGAGATTTTTGAAAATAATTCAAAGAACATGAAATGTTTTTTTTAAATTACATATCTAAGTTGAACTTTAGATTTAGATTTACTTTTTACAAAAACTATGTCAGTCAATAATAATTTTATAAAAAATACTTCCAAGTAATTTTGATTTGATAGAACTGTACAACATGACATATTTAAATTAAATAACAATTTGGAGGCCATCAATAACTTTTAACTTAACTAACAACAACAACAACTTTTTAACAATAACTTTTTTTAAATTCAAGATTGTATGCAAACTTTGGGATATTCACTTGAATAAAAAAACGTAGTGCAAAGAATGCTTTATGGAGGCTGAGGTGATAGCAAAATACAACTCTTATCAGTCATTTTGATTTAGCAAACGATGCACCAAACAACCTGTATAACACCTTTCTGAGCAGTGTCATCGGACCACATAGAAAATATTATATAGAAAACCAGATCCTTGCTCACCATGAAGAATGCAATGACAATAATGTAGCTGATGTAGAAAAATGCAACTAGAGGCCTCGAGTTCTCAATAGGTCCAAAGTTCTCCTTATTTGAGTCCATTGACGTTGATAGGAGGCTGAAAAAATAACAAGACATAGGTTCAAAAACTAAAACCGACTACGGTTGGGCAAAAATAGTCTATGACACTCTTATGATGAAGACAAATCGATTGATAACTTGCTTATCAAAATCGGACAAAGTTTTTAGTTTATAACCCTGCCTTTGTTTCACAGTAGGTCGGGTAAACAAAATAGCCTATAACACAAAGATATATACATAAAGATGAATCGATTGACATCTCGTTTGACAAAATTGGACCAATAGGGGCGACGCTATGGAGGAACATCCACATATACAAATATGGAAAAAATGAAATCCCCGTAGTTTCTTGGTGTTCTCTTCTCTAGCGGGCGTATTTCCGAAGCACTGGTAGAGTCATAAGGGTGTTTCCTTTTCCAGTGTGAGATTTAACTCTGTTGGCACATGAGAGAGAAATTTTCTTTTCAAACTCAAAGCGTACTTATTTTACCTAATTTTTATTGATGTGATCTTTTTATAATATTTGATGTATATCTCATTGTACATGTGTATATGTCACACCCACAACCATTAGCATGGTAGATACGTTTCCACTGCTGGGTATGTCCCAGACCTTCTATGATGGGGAGAGAGAAAGAGAGAGAGAGAGAGAGAGAGAGAGAGAGAGAGAGATATGGGGAGAGGGAGAGGGACAGATAGATAGAGAGAGATGGAGATAGAGAGAGAGAGAGAGAGAGATGGAGAGGGAGAAAGAGAGAAAGCGGAGAGAGTGGGCGATATCTATAATCCACAGAGCTGGCTCAGTGCGGCTTGGTGGATGTCACCATGTTCTTCAATTTTATATATCTTATTATAATTCCATTGACACTTGATTGTCATTGTAGCTGTGTTGAAACTCAAAGATGTAAAGCAATTTCAGCAAAATGATTTTTAAAATTATGAAGTTTTTACCCTGGCCATCCTTCAAAGGTAGAGACAGTGAATAAGGTTAGCATTCCACTAAGGACGTCATCGAAATTGAATTTGTTCTTTTTCCAAATTCTGTCTTCCACAAAGGGCTTCCCTTTTTTGTAAACCAGGTAGGAACCACTGTAAATAAAATAATAATACTAAAGAATAATAAAAATAAATACATAAATATTTTATATCAGATTCGATAACAACATATTTTATGTATTATGTTAATTTTAATTTAGTCGTACCTACTTACATTTTTAACAAAACATTTATTTTTCATGAGAATGTTTTTAAAATATGATACTACTAATAATTCAATCTAGATTTCTTTATTATGTTATACTTACTGACATTGCTCCGCTGTTACTTTTGTAATATCTGTACATTTGAAAAATTTACCCTGAAATTATAAAATATGATGAAAATAAGTAACGAAAGTACCTAGGTAAGTAACTATACAAGAAGTACCTACAGTACAGTAACTATACAAGAAGTACCTACAGGCTACACGGTCAGTGGATTGAAACAGATGGTTGGTAAATGAACATCGTCACTCAACAAAATAAACAAGTAAATCACCAAAGTAAGACAAACAACACGACTGCACAGACAAACAAAAAACTTTTCAAAAAATTATGTCCCTCGGTATGATGTATAGATTCTAGCGATACCCCATACGTCCAAATCTGTTCAGGGATTTAAATATTAAGGTGGAATAAAGAAAGTCACATATGTACATACATACGAGTACACTCCCTTTTGGGAAGTCGTGTAAAACTAGAACACATATTAATTATTACCAAATATAGACGACATTGGAAGGTACATTTCAGAAACAGAAAAGAAGAAACAGACGAATTAACATAATACTTTATTTTTTACTTCCCTTCAGGCCTTGAGCCATCTGTGTACCTTTCCATTACATCAATAACAGGAGATGAAAAATGATTGGGAAGAAACAAAATTAAATATCTCAAGGGACGAGCAAAATGCAGATATGTGCCGATATACGCAAAATATATATATATATATATGTATATATTGCTCTACCTAAATTACGGTCCGTTTCAAAAATGTAGATAGATAAACAATCAATTAATCATGAAGTAGCAACGTTTTTTATAAAGTCAACGTTAAAGTATTTAAGACTAAACGGGTCCATCCATATACAAATTGATTTCAAAATATAATATTGACTAACCTCGCCGAGGCTAAGAATAAATTTTGAAAAAGTTTAACAAGCACAAATAAAAAAATTATATAACCACCGACGGGGAGTCCGACCCCCACCCCCATTATAGCTAAGAAGCATTTCAATCACATCATTTTTCAAACAAAATCGTTCCATTCGTTTGGAAGCTACGATACTCACACCCTTTTCTCACCCCCCCAAGACTTGCAAAGTATGCTGGCCATAGTTGATGTTTTTCGACGCATCGGTCTCGGAATGAACATAGATAAGACCAAGATCATGTTTAACGATCTTATTGTTCCGGAACTGATTGCAGTCAATGGTGTACCTCATGAAGCTGTCCAACAATATGTTTACCTTGGGCAAATATTGCAGTTAGGTAAGAACAATTTTGAGAAGGAAGCCAACAGAAGAATTCAGCTGGGTTGGGCAGCATTCAGCAAGCTTCGTCAAGTCTTCTCGAACCACAGTGAACTGAAGACAAAAGTTTTCAACCAGTCATGACCTACGGAGCCGAAACGTGGACACTCACGGTCAAACTAGTCCACAAATTTAAGGTCACTCAGCTAGCTATGTAGAGAGCTATGCTTGGAGTTTCTGTAAAGGTTAAGATTTGTAATGTATATATCCGACAAAGAACTAAGGTAAGCGACATAGCTCTGAGGATAATCAAGCTAAAGTGGCAATGGGCTGGTCACATTTCCCAAAAAAACGATAACAGTTGGGGTAGACGAGTTTTCGTGTGGAAACCACGTTTAGGCAAACGTAGTGTATGACGCCCTGTGGGCAGGTGGGGTGACGACCTGCGAAAAGCGCGTGGTAGAGCTGGATGAAGAGAGCTGAAGACTGAGCTCAGTGGCGTGCATTAGGGGAGGCCTACGACCAGCAGTGGATACGTTGATGATGACGATGAACATTATGAACCCAAATTACAGACATTACATGAAAAAGATAAGAGAGACTTTCAGTTTGGAACGGACCGTAAATAGTTACCGTCTTTTTTCTATCCACCGATTATTACACAAGTTTAGTTTCAGATTAATAATTATAACAATCACCTGACCTCAGTTTCTACTGCTAAGGTAAGCGCAAAAATTAGAACAACTTGGTTAAAACATAGCAGTCAACTAAAGATTCGACAAATTTAACTAACTAGTACTAGAGGCGACACCACCATTTCTCATACAAGGAGGCCGATAGCCGTAATGCATTGTGTATTACCGTCTGCCCCCATTTCCAAAACATTGGGGCAGAGAGCATAACTGTTACTATCTGTTTCCGCGTGGTAGAAGTTTGTGGGGACAGATGGTATTAATCGACAAGCAAATATCACGCGCCACATATTGTGGGAATTGATGAACGTGGGCGTTTGAAAAAATAGATACGACACACGACATTTTAGTAATTTTACTGTTTCTGCCTTTGTTCAGATCTAGTCCACACAAGGGCAGATTAGTCTTTTTCATACCAACATAACACGTAACCACACTGCGAGGGACTGAGTGAAGTGTGGTGATATCGCCGCAATTTTATGGTACAGCTTAGTAAAGTGTGGTGTCTCCTCTTGTAGTACATAGTAGCTCAATGACTTCACATACAATACTTTATTACAATAATACCTTAAATAACTGAACTCCAACTACTGAAAACATGAACTGAAGCATTTGATTTATTACAAAAATATTCCCAATAGATTTTATAGAAGCGAACACACACTTCACGACATACTGCAGCACAAAAATGTTACAAGCAACATTGAAAAACATTACCCATTCGCAGTTTATTTTTACCCATTCCATCCCAAGTGCATGTGTGTGGGAGTATACATGTAGCACGATGTATATATTGTGCAAAAAATGCAAAAAAAAACAGAGTTAAAAAATCAGAAAATTCAAAACTCTGTGCCTACTTACATTGCGTTAGTCCTTGGTTTTATTTGAGAAAGAAAAATCATTGTTTATTTTAAAAAATGCCAGTGTCCTGAGCTGACTGTGGAATTGTAAACAAAAATAAAACGAAAAATAAAACACAGTATATGAACCAAGTACCTCACTCCTAGTACTGAGTGAAATGTCCAGGTAGGGCAAACGGTGCAAAAAAACACACTAAAGCTCTTTTTGAGTCCAAAAAATCACTCACACAACACCTTTGGGCTTACAAATGGAAAAAACAAGCGTGCAAACTCCTAGTTAGAATTTTTTGGACCCACGAACAAAAAGCAGAAAACGGTTAGTAACTAAAAAATTTCAAAAAAAATGCAGTAAGCCTCACACATAGAAACGAAATCAGATGATTTTTGACAAATGCCACAGATTTTGAGTGCGGACATACTTACTCTAAATATTAATGATTTTGACCCAAAGGTGTCGTTGTTGAAAACAAACATTTGATTATATTTATTTTTCCCGTACCTTGAACATTTGCACTCCCATGACGGCAAACATGAATTGCAGAAGGTTTGTCACCAACAATATGTTTCCGATGGTCTTTATAGCTACGATCACGCACTGAACTACATGCTAAAAATTCACAAAACATAGTTTAACTACAATTTTTATTTCGTCTAGTTGATTAACTCAGGTTTTACATTGATAAAATTTACGTAACAAATATCAATGAGAAAATATTTTGTAGCTTACTTCCGCCAAACAATTAGACTTACGAGTATAATAGATAGATGATGAAACTAACTAAAAACCCATACTAAGTAATGCCTATCTTAATTAAACTAACGTAAAATAAATAGTTAACGCCGAAGGCAAAAATGGAGAATCTTATTAGGGGTGGTATTTTTTTATTCTTGTTCTATTCCAACAGGTACATTTGCAAACTTTATTAAAATTGGTTCAGTAGTTTTATTAGAAAAATTATTTGTTTTAGTGTCTATGTTCTCACTTTTTATAAGGAATAAGATGATTATTTTTACTTTAAAGTATAGACCTCCAGTCTGGTAGTGTATAAATTTCATAAAAATTGGTTAGTACGAGGGTTTAATCTAATTCAGTGGGTTAGTATGCTTGGGACAAGTTTGCAAGTCAACTTTGAACCATTTAGCGACGTCCAAAAAGCAGAAATTTTGCACACAGGTGTAGTTTTGGTGATAATACTTTATTATGGTTGAAGTAAGCTGGTCTGATGATGAAGCCAGAAGTTAGTCACAGTAACTAAACAATTAAATGATGGGATCCCTTCGAGTTTGGGCTCATTTTGTTTGTCTTGCTGAGTTCTCTGGTTTTATGTGGTATCCAAGGTCTTTTGACGGATCCGGAAGTTAGTCAAAGGAATTTAACAGTCAAATGGGAACCCCTTCGATTTTGGGCTCATTTGGTTTGTCTTGATGAGTTCTCTTGTCTAATAATGTATCTGATGATGGAGTCGGAAGGTAGGTAGTAAAAGGAACTCAAAAATCAAATGATGGAACCACATCCAGTTTGGGCTCTTTTGGTTTGTCTTGATGATCTCTCTGTTCTTATGTGGTATACAGGATCCAGGGTATGGTGGTGGATAGTAAATAAGTTTAACCATATTAAAAAATACGGCACTGTTTAGTACCGATTCAAAACAAACCGCTTACCGCTTTATATTTGTACAAGTACATAATTTTTAATTTTAAAAATTTTGTATTTTTCTGGTCAATCACAAATATTTTATCAATTTTAGTGTTTGGTTACAAAGAAAAATATATGTGTTGTATTTTTTTTTTACTTCTTAAAGTAAAAATTACGTTAGTAAAATTATAGGAGGGGTTAGTCAGTATATGGGATATTCATTAGAGATAATTATGTACGTCATCTATCTATCATTAGTCTGACTACCTGTTGACAAGTAAGCTCCACTTCAAACTACATTTTTTCGCTTTGATCGTTTTTAATCTAGCTCTTGATTAAATAACTAATTAAAAAAAGTATTTGGTCAGGTTCCACTTTCAGATTCTGTTACATCATATTCTGGTTTTAAGGGTTTCGCTCTCTATTACAGACAGATTGCTGAAACCCAGAGGAGCCTGCACAAAAGAAAAATTAAACCTGGACAAAAAAAAAAGGAAGTAGGTGGTTTCAACTACTTCACTTCCATCTATTTCAATTGAGTCTGTACATGTGACGTCAGCCAAAAATTTCATCCGCTTGGATAATGTGCTAACTTTAGTACAATGTCACTGACATCTTACTGGGTATTTAATCTTAAAAGTTATAAATTAATAGTAAAAATACTGACCTTTAATCCTTTCGCTCTGTTGATAGCCCTCAAAGGTCTCAACACTCGAAACACTCTCAAAATCTTAATAAAAGAGACAGAGTTTTCCCTGCAAAGGGAACAAATAACAACTGTTTTAAAAACTTATTAAATCCTGAAAATAACTCATGATATATTTTAATTTAGATACAATTGAAATTGTATAGCTAAATTAAAAAAGTTCCTAATATGCAACTTCAATATCATACAATCGAGAAGTATGATCTCTCATAATTTTATTGTATTTAAACTACTGAACCTAATATGGGATGATTTGAAAGTTGTTGTGATAGACAATGGTTTATCATGAGCAAAAGTAGCTGAAAACCATTTGAACTATACGATCTACATATCTAAGAGTAAGTATAGGATGTTATTACTTGGTAAAAAATCGCAAATCTCTGATCACTAAGCAGTAGCCCAATGCAGCGCATAGTAATGTTTTTACTATTTTGGGTAACAAGAAGGGCAGGTTGCTCGCCTGATGGTAAGCGTCACGCCTGTCCATAACAGTAGCAATTGCAGTTGCCTGCCCATAACCAGAACTTAGGTTGAAAAATCTTGCGCGTCACTGCACTGCGCTCGTCACCCTGAGACATTGGTTGTTAAGTCTCATTGCCCAGTAATTTAGCTGGAAGCCCTTCAAGCCGAAACATGTTATTGTGGTATCCTTCCTAGGACCTTTTATACCACTTCGTTCACTATTTACTTGAAATAACTTGAAACAAAACAATAGTACTGTGGTATTGTACATTATTTTTTTAGCAATCGTGTGCGAAGATTTGGAAGTGCGCCGTAATTAGTGACGGCCTCTACTTACCCTGACAAAGATATAAGCGACACAATGACGACCAAAAAATCCAGGAGGTTGAAAGCTGATCTGCAGAAAGAGTCCTTGTGGAGAATGAACCCGTACGTGATCAGTTTGAGAACCAGCTCAATTGTGAACACTGCCGTGAAGAAATAGTCGATCTTTTTGAGAATCTGCAAGTGAAATAAGAAATTTTTGAAGTCTTTATAATCATTGTCGGCTTTTTAGCACTAGGTATACAAAAACAGGCAGTATTCTGCACAACTAGGAATCTTTCCATTGAAAACTGCATGATCTGTATGTTTTTTTTTTAGGAACAAAATTAGCATGACATGACAACACGAAAAGAGAATAGTAGAAAAATCGACAAAAAACACATATATATATATATATATAAATCTATATAAATAAAAATGACATGATGTATGTTGGTAAGCGCATCACTAGAGAACGGCTGGACCAATTTGGATATTATTTTTTTAACATGTTCGTAATAGTCCAATAAAGATTTCATGGTAAGAAAAATTGTAAAAGTTTTTCGGAAAATAATTATAATTTAAAAAAAAACATTTATTCAGTAGTCATGTAATGTCGATCATCAAGCCCTTTCATTTGACACCCATATCATAGGGATTTCTGTGGAAATCACAAATCACCTTTTTGTAACGTCTGCCATATTGGATTAAAAATGGCGGCATTTAAGTAATCGTGCATTTTCATTTGAACCAAACGTGTGTGCCAAATTTCAGCCCAATAGCTTCAGTGGAAGTGGGTGAAATATTGATAGAAAAATTCCAGGACATACATATGGACATACAAGTGAAGTTAAATGAGTATATATATAATTTTATAAAAGCTTTAATGTGCGAGTTTTTTTATTAGTTTTTTTAAATTTTTTCATTTATTGTCTTCGAATTGTGAGCAACCCTGAAAGTTTCAGCTGGATAGCTAATCGGGAAGTGCTCGTACTTCGAGTTGCAAGATTCCAGGACAGAAATACATAGATACTCGTAGTTACATACAAGTGAAGTTAAATAAAAGCTTTTATTAAATACGAAATAAACTGAACGAGATTCTCAACGAGATCTTTACAACGACATCAGGATCAATACGCTACCCTATCTCAATCGCGAACTGTACTATTATTTATTCATCATAAAATATGCATTTTGCTGACTTTGGTCCGTGCCGTGGTTTAGGCTGCGCATTAGGCGTTAATTTATCGGTCTATTTGGTGGTTAATTCTATCTGGTTGGTGGCTATTTGGTTAAAACAATAGGCCTAGTACTTTTGTGCGCGAGTGTACCCATGCGCAAGCACACCCCCTCCACTTTCTTCCAGCGTTCTTTTTACATGACGCGACCTATACCTCAGTTTTCAAACATAAAAAACCGCATCTGTATCGGTCCATTCGTTTGGTAGCTACGATGCCACAGCCAGACACACAGACACACACACAGTGATACACACCCTAAACTTATAACACCCGTCTCTTTGTTCGAGGGTTAAAAATAGAATCATCGAGCTGACTATATAAGCTAAAAATGTACACGAAAATTAGATATCTGGAGCTCATGGTTACAGAGTTATAAAAGCGTGACGATTAAGACCTTTTCGTTACGGTTCACTTTTCTGCCCGTATCCTTCGGAGTGATTGTAAAGACGTTTCACGTCAAAAAGATGGAAACAAGATGAATATTGAAAAACACATGCATGCATTTAGTCCTGTAGAGGCGCATGCCTTTGCTGTCGCATATAGTCCAGTGAAATATCCCTTACCTCACTCTTCCTCCCCTCAGTGCCCACTGGGTCCTCCATGGCCAACATAAGCGAGGACGCCAGGATGCACACCAGGATGAGGTTCTTGAACCACGAGTTGTTCTGCACCTTGTAGCAGGTCACGCGAAACCTGAGAATGGAGGTAACCAGTGGTACAGTCAGCGTCAATTTTTTTAACATGTTATAGTTTTAATTTTACACATCCACAACAATACATAAAAGTGAAACGTTGTCTGTTTTTTTGTTTGTTTCTTTGTTTGGGGAGCTTTAACGCCAAAACTGCTGATCCGATTTTAATGAAACTTCATATATAAAGGTACTGTATAATATAGAGACCAACATAGGATATTTTTTATCCCGGAAAATGTTTTTTTTTAGTGTGAAACTCAGTGGCCTTTTTAACCTTTGTTGCATAGCTACAAGTGAAAATTGAAATGACGCGACCACTCATCAAACCTTGCTTAGTCGATGGAAAACTTAAATGCAAATAAAAAATGTTCGAACACTGATATCCTACAGTGTCACCTTTCTGATATTTTAATATTTTTTTAATTTTGAGGTCAAATATTTCGGAAACGCGTCAATTTAGAATACTAGTGAAACAACGCTTTTTGTTAACGTTAAAGTACTCTATCGATTGAATAAGGTTTGAGCAGTGGCCGCGACTTTTCGATTTTTACATTAGCAGCTAAGCGTCATCATATAGTAAAATGTAAAGTTAGATCGAGCATAATTGTCTTCGTTTCAGCTTGGGCAAAAATGCTTTCGTATATCCGGATCTCAGCTGTTCTCCTCTATAGGTCGCATTTCTCAACCGATCTAGACGAAACTTGGTATACAGATATAATGAATTTTTGTTTTATTTGTCCTCGGGGATCTTTGATACTTCCCCCACTGAAATCTGAACCTAAAACTATACGGAACTATACTATACCTATACTGAATATCTAAACCTTATTAAATCCAATTTCGATGATTCTTGTTTTATTTGAAAGGTAGTAACTATACGTTGGTCTCATAAAAATTGGTAAAGATCTGATGAGGATCTTCGGCGTGATGAGCAGAATAGCTCCTCAAAATGTAGTAAATTGCTCACTTTTAGGTTTCTTCCAGTGGAGTCAATCCCTTTACCAACTAGGTAGGGATTGATGGAGCACCTTGGTTATTAATGTTAGTGTTACAATAAGGTACAAACCACAGTACATATATAGACCTATGATGTGTACTGTGGTACTACTTTGCACCGGTAGACAGTTTGTAAAAAAAATATGTGCTCGCTAGGTCTACAGCTCACAGAGCCACTAGTTAAATACAAAGAAACGTCTTTCCGAAATCGATCGGGACGATTTGTCTGATGAAATTTCCATTCTGAAATCTAAACCCTGATGTCCTAAATAGAGTCCCACTAAATAGAGTCCCACTAAAAGAATTGAGCAACAACTATGTATACTAGAAAAAGGTGTGACTTTTAAAACAAACTTGAAATCAAGCAAAGTACTCATGTAATTGACACGGTGGCCGAGCGCAGTCAATAAAAATAAATATTCTTATCATACCAGTTAGTCTTTGAGAATATGAAGAAACTGCTTCCATCAGGTATCGGCTTCTCCTGGTTCTTGATCGTCACCTCGGATAGCCTGCGTGGTCGGGCAGACACTGCAACCGGCTTCTTTGGTGGCGAGTCTTCCTTTATTACGTCCCCTGTTGAATTTGACACAACAGTTATTTAATGTTGGTGGTCTGACATTCTTCCTTGTATATGGTGTAAGGTTCAGTCAAAGATTTTGAATTACGCTTACTGGCGTAAAGGTTCAGTTCACACAGATAACAATGATACAGAGGCGGAATAATTCCGATGTCACTATTTAATGAGTGACAATTATTTTTACGCCAAAGAGTAACGTAATTTTCATAACTTTGTCCCTGAGCTGAGTGTATGCCACGGCACAAAGTATAAGCACAAATTAAATATGCATATGACCCCCTTCCCCCCACTCCCAAATCAGCCAAGTGCGAGTCGGACTCGCGTACCGAGAGTTCCGTTCAAACTTAACTTTGCCGTTGGAAAACTATTGTCCCTATACAAACCAAACGTAACATAAATTACGCGAATCAGATTTTGTTCGTCTGGTTATAACCTGGTGGGATGGATTTGGATGTCATTTGTTAGGTTGTAAGTATAGGCACTAAAGAAAATTGAAGACATGGTCGCGGTCTTTTTTGTGGTTTGTGAAGTAACTACAAAAAAGTTTTACTTGTGCTATAGGACATTGCTTCCTATCAAATTTCATAAGTCTAGGTCAACCTGAAGTACCCTATAGATTTTGATTACCTGGCGAGTGTCAAAATATACGGCTTATGCGGCCGTATCTATTGATTTCGTTGACAGCTCCAAGGGATTGTCTTGATTGACTCCAGACACTTTAGTATTTTATATTAAATTCAACTTGACACCTCCACGCGTTCCTGAGAAAAATTGTCTTGACTGAGAGAAAGACAGGCAAACAGACAGACAGACAGATGGACAACGAAGTGATTCTATAGGTAAGGATTCCTTTTTTCCTTTTGAGTTAGGAATCCTAAAAAACGCATCAAAATTGGTCCACCCTTTTGGGAAATATGAAGCCACAGACACTCACACAGAATGCATACACACCCTAAACTTATAACACTCTCTCTTTCGTCAGGGGTTAGTTATATATACTTTTAGACCATTAACCATCGTAGATATGCATAGAACAGCGGATATGACTTATGAACCAAATATAATCTCAATGAAGACAGTTCAACAATTACAGCTTCAATTCATCATAACTGTTGATCTCTCGATATAGTACGACGTACGTCTCTGCTCCTCTCTACTTCACTTGGTTGTTTCTCTTAAATCTGGTAGATAACTTCTGCACGAAAACTCTAATTTTAGAGCCACAATCATATAGTTGTCTCAAATGTTTACCGTTTTGTTTCTTATCATTGTTGGTGACGAGGATATCGATGATGTTTTCCCGTTCTTCTGGTTCTTGCTCTTCTATTTCTTCTTCTGAACCAGTCTCTTCGTATTCATTCTCAGATCTAAAATCATAATTTAATCACTTGTAATAATTGTATATTTTACTTATTTTATCGTTTGTCTGAGTTAGATACGGCTATCATATAGACTTTTAAAAAACTTTTTCTCCTGTTAGCCATTGAAGATATGTACCTATATATTTAGCAAGTTAATGGTTCAATTTGGATTAAGCTGAAAATATAAAATAGGTGCAAACTATCCAGATATGAGGTAAATTTTGTAACAAAAAATCAAATTAAAATTAATGTGTAAAGTATTATGTTGTACCTCAGTTTTCTTACCTTGGCACTCTCTTATATTTTTTGTAAGGCTTGCTATATCAAAACAATGAAATGATTAGTAGATGATATTTTACAAGAGTACAAGATAATATTATTATTATATTCAGTACTATTACGTAGGTAGTTATCATGCTTACCCTTCACTAGTATATCCTTCTTCTTCGTTAACATACTCGTCATCGGTCTCTCCCTTCTCATCCAGTACAGGGTTGCCAATTTCTGGATTTTCAGCTTTTTCCTAAACATACAAAAATATTTTTATTGGTGTTTTATTATAACTAATCATCATGCTAGAAAAATTCTATTGCAATTGTTTGTTTACAATATATGCATAAATTTCGTAAAATAGATAATGGAGATTAACCGTCTCTTTGGGTTTACTTACATCTGCTTCCTTTTGAATTTCATCCATTTCTTCAGCATCTCCAAGATTGTCAACAGCGATAGCCAAGAACACATTAAGTAGAATATCTAAGGTTCTGCTAAAGAAATTAAATTCAATATTTTCGAGTGTCCCAGTTCACGGTTATCTTCATCATAATCATCATCATCGTCGTCAACATCAGCCGCTAGATGTCCACAGCTGAACATAGGCCTCCTCAATAGAATATCACAACGATCAGTTGCTTGCGCTTTGCATCCAGCGGAAAATCTGTTGCAAAGTCACGAAGTAAATTATAGTATATATAACATCAAACAAAATGATGGTCAAATTGGGAATTTTTGCTTTTTCCTCTTATTTTCTTCTGAAGTTAGTTAACAGATAACAGGATATTTTAAATTGGCAGCGATTCAGACATAGTACTTCGTAAACTAAACTACACTTTATTTTATTTTACTATTTATTACGGACTAGGCAATCGTTAGACCACGATCTCACCTGATGGAAAGCGATAATATGGTCGACTATGATGATGATGTTATGTGTACCTTGTCGACTTCGTAACATAGTCTTTTTGTCCCTGGCATCTATTTTTCGACACCACTCACTCACTAAACTGTCACTAAAGCCTGTCAGTGTAAAATTAACTTTGAATCCACGCGGCGAGAGTCCCTATTTGTCCAAACGCTCTGAAATGATTTAGCAAAGGATACAGTTGCCGCAGATGAATATGACGATGAAGTAGATAGAGGCAAGCATCCCGGGGCTCCCAGCACCACCATACGCGTTGATGCCGTGGTACATCACCACATTCCAATCCTCGCCTGTCAGGATCTGCAACATTTAGTTAGTTACATTGTAGTATAATAGAGAAAAGACAAGTGCCTTTAGAGACAGATAACTATAATGGTGGTTAGAACAATTTCATTTTTAGTTGTCATTTGTTAGAGCTAAAGTTTAGATTGCCCACCACTACGTTGAGCCGAAGATAGGGTGGGTATCCACGTGGCTTCTACAGATTTTGACTTACGTTTTCCGTGAAATTTGTGTTTTGGGAGAAAACTTTTCTACCATACTAAACCATCATAAAATGTATTAATTTTGGTCTTTTTTATCAATCACAGAATAAACGACGTTCATAACTCCTAATTTTTACCATAATTTGTAAAGAATTTCAATTAATGAGTGTTTATTCTGTGATTGATAAAAAAGACCAGGATTATTGGATTTGTGGCGTATGGTAAGAAAGTGACGTCTCGATCACGACGGAGCCCCTCAACAGGATCGTGGGCTGAGCTTGGCTGCCTCGCACGCGCTCTGTGTTTGCAGCAGCGTGTTCCACGTGGGTCCTGACTGCATGCCACGTGCCTGCCTAGCACGCTTGCTGACCGTGTGCGGCCTGCAGTCCATCGACGCATCACTTGCGGTGTATGCCACCCGCGCCCGGTGCGCCGTACCTACAGCAGCAACCTGTCTGCGCTGCGCGTCTACCACGCGCTGCATCTCGCCCCTTCAGTGCGACTGCCCATGCCGCGTGCTCCGCGTGCGGTGCGCCCAGCACGCCACGTAGCCTGCGCGTGGTGTGCCCTGCACGCCACGTACAACAACGCCTTGCTCTCTGCAGCCACCTTGCGTGCCACGTGCACAGCGCGCCACGCGTTTGACGTGCTTCGTGCCCTGACGTGCGTCCTGACCGCGCGATGACTCCGCTGCCAACAACATTAACAACATATCGAACTCCGAGGAACCGGTGACGTCAGACGGGAACGCCTTAGTTTGTGATTCGCGAGCCTGGAAGCGCAATTTCATCTTCAGGGAAAACCCAAGAGCTCACCAAATTCTACCATGCTGTATCCCATCTGGATAATCAAAGTGCCGGTGAAGCTGAGCATATTATAGTAAATCCACCCACTAGTACACAAAACAAAATATACAAAATTAAAAACCACTTTAATTACCATGTTTTCCGCTTCATACAAAGAGAAACTCCGACAAGTCCTCAAACGCGAAGACATCGGAGACAAGAAACCTGCTGCCCTCCTACGTCACCTGCAGGTGCTTTCCGCTGGCACTGTGCCGGAGCGTCTGTTGCAGACCATTTGGATGGGCTGACTGTCAGTCCAAATACAAGGCATTCTGACTGCACAAAAAGGTAGCAGCATGAACAAGCTGGGAGATTTAGCGGACCTTCTTCATGAGGTCACCGGTAGTAATGAGGTACAATCTTTGACCATACTGACTCGTCAACAATTATTGAACTTCAGCGACAAGTCGCAGAGCTCACTAAAAGTGAGGCAATATTAACTGCAACCAATAAATCACCTAACAGAGGATCTCGCAGTAGGTCCCAATCCCGCTCTCGTTCAAACTCAAAAACGACTGGCCTATGTTGGTATCATGACCGACACGGTGACAAAGCCCATCATTGCAAAACACCTTGCAATTGGACTGGTAGTAAGGAAACGTACGTAAACCTACGTTTAAACCACAAAGACGGTCAGTAGATATGACTACTGATCGTCCGTTTGCTAGTCGTCGATTGTTTGTCACAGATTTACCCACTAAATTCCGATTTCTTATAGACACTGGTTCAGAAATTTGTTGTTTTCCTAAAAAACAAACACAGAGTAAACTGCAGGCGAGCTCCTATCAGCTGACTGCAGCTAATGGTAGCAATACTGATACCTACGGCAGAATATCTTTATCACTGAACTTAGGATTGAGACGAGAACTAAAATGAAACTTCGTGGTTGCTGATGTGGATACTCCCATCATTGGATCCCACTTCCTAGCACATTATAATCTATTACCAGACTGTGCTCATAAGCGATTAGTAGATGGTGTCACTGGACTACACTCAGGTGCTACGCTGACATCATCCAGTCAGCTTAGCGTTAAGGTTATTGACATTAAGAAAGATGTACTTTAAAACCATGTTCTTTCTCAATTTCCGGATATCCTGCGTCCACCCGGCATATACAGGCAAGTCAAGCACAATACTGTGCATTATATCACCACCTCGAGCGGCCCGCCAGTTTCGTGTCGACCACGCCAACTTGGCCCAGAAAAGCTAACTGCGTCAATAAGGAGTTTAATGACATGGTAAGGTGTGGTACCTGCTCGTCCGTCAAAGAGTCCATGGTCTTCACCACTTTATCTAACACAGAAGAAAGTCCCAACTTAGCGGCCGTGCGGAGACTATCGAACACAGAATTCTCGTACATTACCTGACCGCTATCCTGTACGTCGTATTGAGGACTTCAGTCAAAACATTTCCGGTTGTACTATATATAGTGTAATTGATTAAGCTAAAGCGTTCCAACAATTGCCCGTCAACGAAGACGATATATTTTGTAAAACCGCAATCATTACACCGTTCGGTCTATTTGAATTTCCTCATTACGTCTCATTCATTACTCTCTTACCTTCGGCCTTCAAGAAGCTACTATTATATCACAAATTATATCTACAGTGTTATGTATTATGTACTATTATATATCTTCAGTGTCTACCAATGGGTTAGGGGTGAGTACTAAATCCAGCAGCCAACCATTTGCAATGGTATTAGAGATAGTTGTAGAATAATCTTACTTCGTATTTTGTTTGGACAGAAACTCCAACGCAATAAAATGTGTTAAATGATAGTTGGAAGAAACGTTTTCTTCCAAAAAAAACAAATTTAACGGAAAATGTAAGACAAAAACTGCAGAAGCCGCGCCGGTGCCCTTCATTCTAAAACTATCCCTTCCTTAAATATTTCAACCTAGAATCCGTTAATCAGACACGGAACTTCTAATATCAATGACTTGGGCTTTGGACTGTCCATATAGGCTGGACTAATTCCAAATGGAATTTTTAACCCCCGAACTCAATATAGAGGGGTGTTATAAGTTTAAGGTCTGTATGCCGTTTTTTCTGTTTGAAATCTGATGTGCTCGAGATGCTTCTTATCTATAATAGAGGCTGGGGGGTCGGGGGTTATATTGTTTAAGCATAAATATATATCTTATTATATCAATTGAACGTTTATGATTAATACGCAAAAAATTGGAAACATCAATATAGGTTGTTCAACAACAGTAACTAAATGAGCTTATATGGCTTATTGATCAAGAATTGCAGTCACACGAGCTATCATTTGATCGCCACTTCCAGTCTTACCTGAAACATCGTCAGCACAGCCTGCCAGAAAGAATCAAAGTTGTGCTTCTCCTTTTCCAATTCTGGAGCGTAATCGAACCTTCCTCCGAAGACCTGCATCCCGAGGAGGGCGAAGATCATGATGAATAAGAATAGGAGTAGAAGAAGAGAGAAGATGGATTGGATGGAGTTGAGAAGAGAGCCTACTAGGTTGGAGAGTGATCGCCAGTACCTGAAAAATATGATGTAAGTTAATTAAAAGCTTTTATTTAATTTGCAATGTATGTTTGTCGGTTTAGGTCAAATCTTGCAAGCTGAATTAGAAACACTTTCTCTTAACCTACGAAAATGATGTTTTATACATTGGTTCAGTTTCGATAACAATGCATTTTAAGGAAAGTATGACCTGAATCGACATCCAGAATTAGCTCCAGATAAAGAAACTCTTCAACGATCAACAGCACAGACACGAAATTATGCGCATTTATTATGCTAGCGGGTTTTAAGTTTGACCATGACCTGGTTGCTACTCAGCATTGGGACCTGACTAGGGAACTCCTCAACTGTTAACAGTACAGACACGAAATTTTGTATACGCATTTAATTGTGATAGTCCGTTCTAAGTGAAAAAAAGCTTTTTATTATGATTTTTTATTATTTTATTTTCTTTCCCCTCTCTCTCTCTCTCTCTCTCTCTCTCTCTCTCTCTCTCTCTCTCTCTCTCTCTCTCTCTCTCTCTCTCTCTCTCTCTCTCTCCAGTGTAAAAGTAAAAGGCTGAAGATGAGTCGAGGCTTATGTTCAGCAGTGGTTGGTTTCCAGCTGATGATGACGATGATAACGATGATAACGATGATGAGATGAGTTACTTACTTGGTAACCTTGAATACCCTGAGCAGCCTGACACACCGCAACACGGATATGCCCAACTGTGGGATCATGTCAGTCAGGGTGAGGGTCAGTTCTACGATGGAACAAATCATGACGAAGCAGTCAAACCGGTTGAAGAGGGAGACGAAGTAGCCCTGGAAAATGGTGAGGATAAGAATAAGTTTTAGAGCAACACCATAATATATGTCTGTCCTTTTGAATGTATACTACGTTACGACCATTTCATTAAAACACAATAATTAGCACAACGACGTTGAAATTTGACACATGAAAAAATATTTATAAGCACTACTTATTCATTTCATTATTAATTAATAATTAAAAACCTATTTAATTTTTTATGTAATATTTACTGAGGCAAATTTTGTTTTTCGACGAAAGAGGGCCGTGTTCTTCTTCTTTCTTTCTTCGTTTTTCTTATCTCACGGGTCTCGAGCTTAGTTTAGGAACCAGGTTCCCTACTCTAATATTGCTGTAATGCCTTTTTCTTCAATAAATATATGTTATCTTTATCTAATAAATAAAAAACACTAGAGTTAAAGTTTTAGGGTCTCTCATACTTTGAATTGAAATTAAATTTCATGGATTGAGGTCGTGTGACGTCGTATTACTACTTGGGATACGGCTTGCACACGGTTTGTCACAATCATTTTCAAACCGATTCTTACGATTAGACCTGATCCAAAAATCGTCTCGATGTTGCCGAACTATAGAAAGTTCACTTACTTGTAATCCCAATGCGTAGATCTTCACTAACATCTCCATTGTAAAGAGCACCACGAACAAGTAGTTTGCGTAATTCTGGAAGTGATCTAACCAATGTTGCTGGCTGAAAAGAATTATGAACTTCGTTAAAAAGTATTCTCAATGTTAACCCATCATATAACCTATGACTGTGCCAAATTGCATCAAAATCCGTCCAGTAGTTTCAGCGTGATAAGTATTCGTTGAAATAACTTTCAACCCCTATCTTGCAGGAACCCTTAATTTTTTCGGGATGAAAAGTATCCTATGTCCTACCTCGTAGTATGACCTACCAAGTTTCAAATCATACCATATTTCATTTAAATTTATTCAGTAGTTTCGGCGTGATACCTAGCTAAGATACAAACAGACAGAGACAGGCAAAAATGAAAAAAAAATTTTTGGCTTCAGTACGGAATACAGAACCATCACCCAAAAAAAAATTTACTAAATATCTTCAATGTACAGAATTGGACATGTTACAGTTTTATTATAAGTGTATAGATTAGTTTATTATTTAGATAAGGGTTAGTTAGTATATGGTTTATTACCTAGCTAGAGTAACGTCAAATAATCTAATTTATCTAATTTAATATATTAAGTATAATTTTTGTGAATGTGAAGCAGACTTGTACTAAACAGTAGTTTTTGATCTGTCAATTGATTACAATATATAAAAAGCTGATTTCATAATACAAAGTAACATGATGGCTTGCTTGATTCATAAAGTTTCATGTATCGTTATTTATATAATTATGAAACAAAAACTGGGATTCGTTTTTTTTTCGTTTTGTTTCAATTTGAAAGAGTCAATAGCCTACTTACTATACACTTTTCCTTACTTGTAATGTTCAGTCGCTAGCACCAAAGTGTTGAGGAAGACCAGAACAATGATAGACCAGTAGAACGTCTGTGATTTCACTGCTTTCCTGCACGTTCGTCGCATCCTTCGATTCACCTGAAAACAACATGTTTTTGTCTATATTACAAATGGGAACTACTCATGTATGTAGTCACATATAACATCCAGTTCCTCGCGCCATCAAAACGCGTGACGTGCGTTCACCCGCAGTGCAAGTCGAGACTCGTTTCCAAGTATTCCACAATCACTAAGAAAATGTCCCCTGGATGTGTTTGAAACTATAGTTGGAACAGGCCGGTCACCGCCTAACTCAAAGCTATAGCAATAGCAATATCAATGCACTGTCCGTCCTTGTCATTTTGTTACGATATGACAAGGACAGACAGTGCATTGACTTCATAAGCGATTACAATTCCACTACGATCGCTCAACCGCGGTCACCCTGCAGGTCCTACTTTTAAAAGTGAGTAATTTATTTTTGTGGTATCTATTAAAAATGTTTCTAAACACGAGCCACGCCAGCTCTAGAAATCTTGTCGGACCAACAGCTCCTGAGGATGCCTCTTTCAGAGGCGTAACATGTATAGTATTGTTGTCAGACGTACACGGTAACCTTTTTTTTTATGTATAGTCTTTTCACTCGCTTTCCTGCAATCTGTGGGATTGATTTCGTGAAAAGGGACGGAAGTGTGTAACAATGAGTAACCTCTTTCCTCCAGCAATCTGTGGGAGTGATTTCAAGAAAAGTGAAGTAAGTGTGTAAATGGGTAACATCTTTCCTCCTGCAATCTGTAGGAGTAGTTTTGAGAAAAGAGACGGAAGTGTGCAATTACAATCATACACGTACGCGATTACTGTAGGCTCGTTTTTGATGTGTAACATCTTTCCTCTCGTTTTCCTTAAATCTATGGAAGTGATTTCGTGAAATGCGTACCAAGTGTAACAGTGTAACAGGAATTACAAGAAGCAGGGGAAGCGCGCGCTCTGGTGGGAGTGATTTCATGAAAAGTGTATCATATGAAATGTTACATATCATATGCGACTACTGTAAGGCTCACTCGTTTTTTTTTTCTTTTAATTAAATATTCAGAATATGGTTTTATCTTAGATGGGAAGTAATATAAATAGAAAAAGGCATCGGTAAGACGTGCCACGCTATGGCCACGACAGCTTTCGAAATCTCGATGCGTCAATAGCTTCTAGTAGTCTCGTGCACAGTTGTCAGACGTAAAGTAGTCGCAGCGGAAGTTGTCTGCTAGTCGCTGCGCAAACTGCTATTTTCCAGGCACAATCTCAATGCTGAGGTTGAAGACAGCCTTGTATTACTGCCTCTAAAACGTAAGCGAGTGCTTACGTTTTTCTCATATTATAACTCACTTTTACTTTATGCTGTTTTATCCTCACACCAGTATAGTAGGCGCAGCCAATGTATATGTTTGTGAAGTTAGGCTCTGTGAACAATAGCGCAGGTAGTTGTACCTAACCATAATCCGTCCATTAGTGTGTTTAGATACAAACATTTTGCAGTGGAGGTTGTAATTTATTATTAGGAAAGGAAAACGTAGATTAGTCAAAAATCTCTTAGGCATAAAGTAGCTTGAAATCTATCCATTACCGCGCATTTTTATAAGAAAATAATAACAATAATGTAAGAGCTTACGATCGTTAGTTGCGACTCAGATTGTAGCACTGAGGCGCGGGGCCGGGCGAAACCAATCGAATTCCAGGTGCGGGCGCAAAAATAATAATAATACGTGAGCAGCGCGGCCACCAGAGTCAGTCAAGGAAAGCCACTCAAAGCGAGAGGCCGCGCGCGCACACGTCAATTTCGCAGTTTACGAACACGTTGTTTACGTTTTCTAAACGACATCTCACTAATTAAGAATCAAAGACGGTCGACAGAAAACCTTCGGAAAAGGTCGCGTAGATATCGGGCTCTCTCCATGTTTTGGGGACTTGTAGTGTTTGAAAATCTGCGAGTGTAAACGAATTGTTTTCCTAGTGTTTCAATTCAGTGGGCCTCGAGTGGAACTTCAAGCAGAGATTGTGGGCTGAGCTGCTGATGCCAATGCTGTGGCACCCTGGGGGCTTGCCAGCTTACCTGCCCTACTTCGTGCTGGCTTCGAGAGACCATCCTGCGGACCCTTTCAGGAAAGGGAAAGGGGCCTTGTTGAGCTTTCTGATTGTTATTACTGTGTCGGTATTAGAAGTGAAGCGTATATACTGGAACAGGTGCGGAGATCACGTGTACTTTAGTAGTAGACGGCACCTAGTCTTAGGTATCAACTTAGTCCACATGAAATCAAAGATTGCGATATTGCAGCGAGGTAACTAGGTATATCGAGTTAGCGAGACAGTACTCACCGTAATCGGATCTTTCGCTCGCCGCTCGCCGCTCGCCGCATATGAGCAGTCGGTCGTGGATGGTTGGCAACACGCCAATAATAGTGGCAATCTTTTTATTTGGACATTGCTCCCATGCTTTAGTAAAGTACTTTGTACCTAGTTTGGGTGTGGTACGCGATGTACTTCATGACTAGATGTATGATCAACCAACTGAACGGATTTGGTTGAGGTTTGGAGTTAAGGTGGCTTGTGCCCTGGACTGAAACACTTTTTCATCATCTTTCACTCGAGTAAAGCCGTGGGTGCGGCTAGTTAAATTATAAAAAATAATTCACCGGTTTAAGTAAGACCTCTAGTCTCAGCTGCATATTTCATAGACCCTTGACTATACAAACGCTAGATAAATAGAAATCTTCGAGTGATTTCTGTACCTTAAAATGGGGCATTAATGTGAAGTCTAGATAAATATTTTAGGAAACTCTTTTAACAAATGAAATTTGCCACTCGCGGGTTTAGACATGGGTGCAGCTATTTATATCATAAAATTATCATTAAAAAAAACACCGGTTTAAGTAAGACCTTTATTTTCAGCAGCAAATTTTATAGAAAATTGACTATATAAACACTAAATAAATAGATATCTTCGAGTGATTTATGAACCTTAAAATGGACATTATGTTTAAGTCTAGATAAATACATTAGGGAACTCTTTTATCCGATGATGGTTGCCACTAGCGGGTCTTTGTGTATTGATAAATGCTGGTAATTATTGAGTGATTACACTTTCTAACATTGTAAAGGCGGAAGTATGTCGGTATATTTCTTACTCCTTTACGTTCAAATGGCTGAACTGATTTTCTATGAAATTAGGTACTGGGATAGCTATATCCTGGATTAGCACTTAGGATAATTTTCATCATCACCGTTTTCTTACTCCTATACGCTCAAACGGCTGAACCGATTTGGATAAAATTAGGTAGTAGGATTCCGAGATGTGTAGGTATGTTTGTTACTCTACATTACGCTCAAACGGCTGAAATGATTTGAATAAAATTAGTACTAGGATTCGGAGGTGTGTAGGTATGGTTGTTACTCCTTTACGCACAAACGGCTGAACTGATTTGGATAAAATTTATTACTAGAATTTGGAGAGGCTGAACCAATTTAGATAAGGTTTGGTGCTGACATAGTTTATATTCTGGATTACTAAGTGGACTGTATGGAACAAGTATTTTGATCAAGTATTTGGTCGTACTAGGAACAGGTGCACCTCGTCTCAAATTTGCCGAGTACGAGTATAACTCATCTTTAGCCTGTATTTACCTAAATACAGACAGAAGGTATCGATTTTGATGTATTTCGTGTGTTTAATCAAAATTAAAGAACAATTTTGAAAATCAAAAATGTTGAATATACAGGGTTTTTCACAAATAATACAGGGTAACTTTTTAAAAGGGTGCAAATTATTGGCAGGTGAATGGCAATAATTTCTAGAGACCCTTTTACTTCAGACTGTGTTTTGTTTTTGAGACGTTTTTGTATTTTTTTGGCGCTTGACATATTTTTTCTCTCAGAGTGTTTTTTTTTTTGTTGATGCTATTATTTTTTATAATTTGGCTGCTATTGGTTCCGTATTACTGTGCAAGATATTAACACGACAATCCTAAGACGGCGAAGGTTTGTGGCCTTTTTGTTTACTATAGAGTCATCTTAACTCTAAGACAAATATTTTATTATGTCCCCTTTAAATTTGATGACAATTTAGCTAATATATCAATAAAGTATATTATTTTATTACATTGTTTACAGATCCAATATACAATATACCTGTTAATATAATGAGTGATTAGTTCTCAAAATTTTATATTTATCTCCTCTAAGTTGGGATTTTGAATTATGTTTTGTATTTCAGCAGGAGACAAATTTTTCGACTTTTATTTCTGATTTAGTAATTAGCATGATATTATCCTTTGTTTATGAACGTATTATTTTTCAGCAAATAATTTACTTTGTTTCCTTTATATACACATGACTATTTGTTTCATTTCAGCTTTAAAAGCTTATATACTATGATAAATGGGTGGTTTTATGATTTCTACTGTAAATATTTATATTTATTTAAACGCAAATTTTCATTAATAACTTTCTTGTTTTATCTTAATAAAACAGGACTGAGCATTCCTTTTTAACAGCTTTTGAGGAAAGAGCTGTTTCGATTCTTTTGTACTTTAAAGGACTAGTTTCAGATTAATACCTAAAGCTAATAAGGCGTAATCTAGTCGTGTAAAGTAGATAGTATTACTTATATGATTTAGTCTATTTTGAAAAATTATAATAATTTTTATTTACAGTTGCCTGACTTTCTACTCTAGTTAGTAAATTTGTATATTATTTCATGTTATGTCCCTTTCAGTTAATGATGTTACGAGATATCCTTGTTGTATAATGAATTCTCGACTTGAATTCTCACTCGCTAATCCTAATCCTGAGAATAATAATTACACTATACTTACATAGGTATACATGTATAATATATACCTTGTGATAAATTAAATTGTTTTTTAAGGACATATGCTTAGCATATCTTTATATTTAAATGTAATACTCTTGACTTGTATGATACAATATCGTATTAATATTCTATAAATAAATAAATAAATAAAATGAATTGGTGGAGGATTATTAGTAAATATACTAATGCTTATTTGCAGCCTCCTGAATTTCAACGCTAGTTAATAACCTCGTATATAATTTCACATCATGTCCTTTTTAGTCAATGATGGTACGAGATTTCCTGATTGTATCATGAATTGATGGAGTATTATTAGAAATTATAATAATTTTTATTTACAGCTGACTGACTTTCTACTTTAGTTAATAGACTTGCATATTATTTCATATCATGTCCCTTGCAGTTCATTATTATGATACGAGTATGCGCGATGCAGTGCGCAATGTTAGATTTATCACCACCCGATGATCTACTGGTTATTATAAATTATAATAATGTTTATTTACAGCTACCTGAATTTTTACTGTAATTAGTAAACTTGCATAATATTATTAAATGTTATGTCCTTTCAGTTAATGATGGTACGAGATTTCCTGATTGTATCATGAACTGGTGGAGGGTTATTAGAAAAGATAATAATGTTTATTTATAGATATTTGTATTTCAATGCCAGTTATTAAACTTGCATATTATATCTTATTATTATGTTCCTTTTAGATAATGGTACAATATTTCGTGATTATAACATGAATTGGTGGAGGATTATTAGAAATGATAATAATGCTTATTTACAGCGACTTGAACTTCAAAGCCAGTTATTAAACTTGCATATTATATCTTATTATTATGGTCCTTCTAGATAATGGTACGAGATTTCCTGATCTTAGAATAAATTGGTGGAGGATTTTAGAGAAATAAGATTTAGAGATAATAAGGTGAAATCGTTTATTTGAAGATCATTCGTTTATTAGGTTTCGGAACGACTTTCTGTTTTTAATAGAAGTCCTTTTCCTCTTGCTGGCGAAGGCGATTGATAATTAAATACAACAGAGTTAGAAATATGTATAATTTACCCTTATCCTCATAGATTCAAGAATAATAAAATAACGGACTTTTGTTTTATATGATAAGTAAACGATAGTTTATTCATTTACATACTGTATGAATGATTACCAAGTGAGTGATATTGTATGGGGATAGATGCAATTGTAAAGCCTCACAACCTTTACTATATACGTGATCTTTTCTATGCATTGCTGACTTGTAAATAATATCTGCTGCTATCAAAAATACTATACAAAGAGGAGATACTCTTACGCTCACTGTAAAAAGAGTCAGTGGAGTAGTATTTTGTTCGGCCAACAGATCATTGCTTACTGACTCAACCTTCAAAGATAAATATCAAATACAGGTAAATTATGGCTTGATTAGTAATTGGTGATAGCGGAGATTGACTCCGATCGTTTCCTCTTGACTGTCATATTCCTACCTTTCTAACCTATTTCTTTATGTCAGATTAAAGATGAATTACGCCTTAAGGGTGAATTTAATATTATTTCAGTCTAGCAAAATGTGTTATATTTACATAATCAACCACGAACTTATTAATAGGTTTTTTGCTTGAAATATATGGAAAGGATGTTAATTTTTCACTTAGTTGTTTGGCACCCAGCACTGATAGAATATCTTGTGTTCCGAAAAAAATATGGCTAAAAGCTGAACAAAGGGACCCTTATCGTATAAATTCTGGCTATGTCAGGCACTAGAATGGATTGACATGTTTACTGTTGATCGATTACTAAATCTTTATATAAGGTACAACCTTGAATAGCAATTATTATAGAAAATGTGCTTACAAAAGTTCACTAATTTACTGAGGATTATTCCTGAATACTAAATAATACACACTGGCATAGTCCAGATAAAAACCTTAAATATTATAAAAGGAAACATATTGAATATCAGAGACTTTAGTCTCAACTACAAATTACGGCAAGGCCGATAAACTAAAAGGATTTATTCCTAATGACACCTAAAACTATATACTGGTATAACCCAGACTTTATTTAAATAAAACTAAACTGACATAGTCAGTAAAAAGACAAGTTACGGCATAGACCGATTATGTTAAACTAAGTCAACCTGAACTAACTCCAGTTATGTTAGACTGACTGGTTTGCTTGCTATACACATAAAATATACCTACGCTACTCCATCCTTATACAGCTCCGGTTAGTAGACGATGAAAGTTCTACTATCCTATGAGTGATTTACATAACCAAACTCTAAAATAAAAGAGAATAAACATGTTATGCCTTAAAAGTCTCCGATTATATCGTCGGAGAATAACAGGCCAAACAAACAAACACTTCCTCAAAACAAAATAATAAGTAAATAATAAGTCTTCTGAGTTCCTGTTATATATTTTATGATATGCTGGAGGAGAGATGCGAACATATGATTTCAGTAATTATTTGAATATTATAATAAACACATTATATATTATCAAGGAACACGCTCTTGTTGACACTATGTTAATAACCAAATCTCAGATGCCTAAGTTAACATATTTATTTATAATATCTGTATTTATACTTTCATAATAATTTTCATTCCTTCCCAGTACAGTCACGCACTCTAAAAGTTCCGGGTTACTTATATTCACAACGTAGTATAGACGATCATTTGGCCAAGCGACAGTATTTCTTTAGAGGGCGAAGAAATTAGTTCCATAGTGCTGTGGGAATAAAACAGCGAGATAGAATATGCGAAAAACGCAAGTGAGTGAGCGAGGCAGTTACCCAATGCTGTCTTCACCTTCAACATTGGGATTGCGCCTGAAAAATAGCAGTTTGCGCAGTGACTAGCAGATAACTTCCGAGACACATACTTTCGCTGCGACTACTGTACCTGCGCAATCTTTCACAGAGACTAACTTCACAAACATAAAGATTCGCTGTGAGAATCTAGTTACCTATTACTTTTTTTATTTTTTTATTTTAGGTGGCGTATTCTATTTTTTTCTCCTTCAATTTCATATTTGGAAAGGGCGCACGGCAATTTGTTTGGGCATAAACACACACACACGATAAGAGTGTCGTGGAAATGTACGAGATGGCTCTTCTTTATTACAATGATACCACACTTCAAATGATCATTTCAATCAAATCAATACCAACGTCAAAATCTTATAATATTTAAATTGTGGTTTACAACTCTCGGGTACTT
The DNA here is from genome assembly GCA_946251855.1 of Alsophila aescularia. Lineage (NCBI taxonomy): Eukaryota > Metazoa > Arthropoda > Insecta > Lepidoptera > Geometridae > Alsophila > Alsophila aescularia. The sequence continues at coordinate 14,042,998 of OX276386.1, read as the reverse complement.
TTATATTTACAAGGTTGAAAAATATATTATGTATTTGGTTACCCATCTTAAATAAGATGTCCATAATTTGTTAAGTATGCATAAAATTAACAATAAATAGAATTAGTGACCTCAAAACGCTACCTTGTCGAATCTCCTGCAGTAGATTTTACAAATAGACGCCTGCGATTGATCTCCATTGTAGTTCATATTGCTCTGTGATCCTTCGTTACTTCTCTTGTCTTTCATGTTTCCTGAAAACAAATACTTTGATATGAAAAGGAAATTTAATTTTCAAACTTAATATAAGTATAGGTACCCTCGAGAATGACGGAGTTAAAAAGCTACTGAAGGACTTTAGGTACAGATGTTCCACCCGCTTTCAGTAGCTCTGTCTTTATTCCGTCCTCCTCTGGTGTCTTGTTGCTCTTAAGCTGTTTGAGAGCCATTCTGATCTTGTATAGGCTGACGTCCGGGATATTTTCGGTATAATGTCGGGTCAAACGGGCTCTTGCATCGCTAGTCCTGCTAGAAGGACTACGCGATGAGGTGTATAATTGCCCGTAGAACTTCTCGAGCTCACTCAAAATCTCTAGCTTCGACGAAAAGATGCTTCCACTGTCGGTCTTCAGCTTCGTCATCAGGCTTTGCCTAATAGACAGGTCTCTTGCGAAAACTTTGGAGCCCTTGTACCGCTCTATTGCGTTCTTAATACAATTAGTATTATAAGTACGCAAATCGTGTTGCATCGATTTGGAGATCTGTTTATTCAGCAAGCTGTAACTCAACATATCCACTGAAGGCAGCCTCATCTCGTCTCGTTCTACCATAAGTTTGAGTGTATGCTCAGAGAGTATCTGTGTTCTATTTTTGCGGTGGGTCTTAAAGAATTCCGACCCGACCACGTAAACAATTTCCACCAGCCCGTTGTTTAGTTCGTCCACTGTATCGCATTCGGTAAGGATTTGGAAGCAATTTTGGAGTTCCAGCTGAAAGCTCTTGGGGGTTTTGGATTTGGGCAGGACTTGGGCGAAGAGCAGATCTCATCAAACGAGACCTCTCCAGCTTTACGTTGATATTCAATGAGCCTCTTGCCATGGGGTGATCACTGTCGGTCATAACCCTGTTGATCACAGACATATAATTGAATATATTATGCCACAACATTTATATATTACAATATTGGTCGTCAAAATAAAAATTTACCTCGCGCTTATGACCGCCGGGGTGCAGCCACGTATGGACGTGCCTGTTCCTGCACGGACGCTTCTTGAAAAAGGAGTTCGTCATAAAGAGTCCCTCCTTTTCCATGAAGTCAGCCAATCGCTGACCCCTTTGCTTCCGCTATCTAAATCCAATCTGCCCCACTCTCAGTTCATCGCCATTCCTCATGCTCAGTCCCCCATCACCACTGTGAAGTGTATTTTCGGGGCATGTAATGCATTAAAAATGTACATAGCCTCCACTTCCATATATATTTCCATACATATTTTCATAGCATCGTCCGGGCGTTTCGAGTGATTCTGAGGGTAATTCTGAGTATAAGGTATGCCACCCTACTCGGAAAGCTTTCGATCTTTACAATATTGTTGACGAGAGACTTGTGGACGAGAAACTCGATACCGTGTTGGGACTGCTGGTTGCCTTCCCGGTAATAGAGTAAGTTTCCGGAATTCCGGGTCATCATATCCTCTCCCTCTCTTCGGACTTCTGGTAACCCTATAATATCACGGCGCATTTTACTTACTAGTTCTTCCAGCTCTATCAACTTCTCATCGGTCCTGAAGGTGCGTGCGTTGTATGTTACCAGGTCCATTCGATAATATTCGTGCATTTAAAAAAGTATAACTAAGTATGTTGTTAAGTGTAAGTATATATAATTGGACTACCAGAGTTCCTTATCAGGTTCTGCAGAGCCTCAAAATCTCATCATCAGCCTAGAGTCAAACTCTGCTGAATCTATGCCACCCGCATAGAACGCCACATAACCTCATCATAAGCTGAGAGTCAAACTCTGCTGAATCTATGGCTGCCGCATACAAAGCCACAAAACCTCATCATCAACCAAGAGAGGCCACTGCTGACTCTAAGCCTCCCCTATAAAACGCGACGAAACCTCATCATCAACCTAGAGTCAAACTCTGCTAACTTTATGCCTCCCCATACAATGCCACAAAACCTCATCATCAGCCGAGAGAGACCATAGAACGCCACAAAAAGCAGTTGCAGGTCGCTATTTGCCAGGTCGTTGGTCTACCTATTGGGGAGCGTCCTACGCTCCGTCTCCCCGATTCCCCAAAACCTAAATAAGTAGTACTAAATTTATTCTGTAAACGAACATAGTATTCTATATTCCATTATTAAACTGTGAGTCAATATGACGAATCTGGAAGTGGATGAAAATCGAAGTCCAAATGATGAAATGCAATTTCTTCTCTCTCTCGCTCTTTCTTTCTATCTATCTCTCTCTATCTCTCTTGATCTTGAAAGTGAATAGCCAATTTATATTAAGCACTACTCTATTTGACATTCATGTCTATTTTACCTTGTGAATCCTGATCGTTATCTTTCTGGCCCTGATCGTTCTCCAGATCCAATTCTTCAGCTACCGTGATCCAGTTCAAGTAACCCTTCAAGTCATCCTCTATCTGCTGCCTTTCTCGTGATTTTTGGAAGTCACCTCGATTTTTCGCCTTTTCTCTTTCTTTGGAAAACTCACTGAAATTAAACATCGGTTGTTTATTTTGAAACGAGTCTGTTTGGCTTTCTAATGTAAAATCTATTTTAAAACAGGTGTAAGTCATCTTACAGCACCTAAGTATGAACGATCGTATTAACATTAAATGTCGGAAATTATTATTCGCAGGCAAATACAGTATATTAAGTCACATTACAATACAATTTATTTATCATACCACATTTTATTTTGTTCATTTAACTCATATTAAAGTATGACAAACGGCTAAACAAAGCAGGAGTAAGAAGAATGGATATACTGCAACTAGATTTCGGACCATTTGACTGGAAGTTTTATGGGGACAGGCGGAGGATTAATTGTTCATACAAACGTCATTCACTATAGTTTGTTATTGAAAGATGATTCCACCATATATATTATGATCCACTATATTAAGCGAATATTGCAATTTGAAAACTTTCACGACATACATACAATTCTCTAGCGCGGTGTCCTAGGTAAGCGAACGCGGTGCGGAGCTGCGGCGCCCGCGCTATATTGTTATATACTACCAGCAGTCCCTTGAAGTGGCCTACTAGCAAACTCATGCAAACGTAGCGCTGCGTTTTAGTTTAGGGCAAAACAAATTTTATCTTGTTTTCTTCCAGGGTATAAGCTATCTCCATTCCAAATTTCATCAAATTCCGTCCAGCCGTTATCGCGTCAAAGTTCTCCAAACAAAGCAACAAACAGACAACGTTTCACTTTCATATATTGGTATGGATGTACGGCCCCCGGAAGCAGGGAAATCTCTTTGCAAATGCTGTATTGGCTCGAGGTACGTCACATACATTGTGTGAAGTATTTGGTACATATTTTGTGAGTGAATGCTGGTGTAGAACCAAATGGTAAGTCTGAATGTTAGCACCTTGCACTCTCTATACAATCCCAATGTTGGATAGCTGTAAGGTCGATTGGTGCTACATTTGAGTAACCCCAACAAACTTTGCTGTATACTACAAAGCTCTGTATTATTAGCATTATATATGATTGAATTCTTAATTTGACGCAAATTACATTTTGATTATAATAGTTCCCGTGTGGTGAAGGCCATCGATTTGAATATAAAATAAGTCAATTGAAAAACATTTAAAAAAGCTTTTATTCAGTAGCCATGTCATGATGAAACTTAGAACTGGCTATCACAATTAAATGCGTACACATCATTTCGTGTCTATACTGTTATCCGTTGAGGAGTTTCCTAATCAGGAGCCAACCCGGAGTGTAGCAACCATGTCATGGTAAAACTTCAAACCAGCTAGCATAATATAATGCGTACACAAAATTTCGAGTCTGTGCTGTTAACCGTTGAAGAGTTCCCTAATCAGGGGCCAACCCGGAGTCAGCTGCCATTTCATGGTAAAACTTCAATGCGGCTATCATAATAAAATGCGTACACAAAATTTTGTGACTGTGCTGTTGACTGTTAAAGATTTTCTTTATCTGGAGCTGTTCCTGGATGTTGATTCAGGTCATGCTTACCATAAAAATGCATTGTCATCGGAACTGAATAAACATGCAAAAATTCAACTCCGTAGGATAAGAGGAAATGGGTCTAATTCAGCTTGCAAGATTTGACATAAACAAACATACATACAGACATACAAACGTACAATGAAAATTCAAAAAGTGAGGTTGAAAATTTCAACCGAAGTGCCAAAGTCCGCAGTTTTGCGGAGCAGTATATTTTATGCATAATGGTTTATTTAAAAGTAACTATGACATTTAAACACAGGAAACATTGTTTCTTAACTCTAACACCATTTTTAATATAATATGGCGGACGTTACAAAATGACCATTTATCATTTCCACAGCAACCCCTATGATATGGGCACAGAATAAATAATAGATATGGGTATCAAATAAAGGGCTTGATAAGCGAAACACAATAAGTAAAATGACGTCAATCTAAATCCAATATAGCGGACGTCTCAAAATGGTGATTTATAATTTCCATAGCAACCCCTATGATATGGATATCAAATGAGAGTACTTGATGAGCGAAGCACAGTTAGTAAAGTGACGTCATTCTAAATCCAACATGGCTACTGCATATAAGGTTTTTTAAATTAAAATGTCTTTAAATTAATTTTACACTGATATTGAAAATCAATTCAACAAACTTACCCGGACAAAACACCGAGAATGAGATTCATGACGAAGAAGTTGCCAAATATGACCAACGTCACGAAATATATCCAGACCCAGGTGTTGCCTTTTACATCAGCTATCTGGAAATTTTAATTAATTGATCAGTTCTTCAGCGGAACTAAAGGACGCGTTCAAATCAGGACTGAAAGTAGATATGATGAGAACCGAAGGCCATAACAATCGAGTGTCAGAGACACCTCTAGCCCTTTCAAGCATACGGTCAAACATCCATTCATTCATCATGGTAATTTTCCTGAAATAGATGTTTGTATACGAGACACCAAGTCTAACTTATACGTGTTAGCGGCGTGATAAATATGCTTCATTTTACAAGGAGCTAACCCTTCACATGTCACTTTATGTGTGCGCTCTGCGATTGCTCGTGGTTCATCTGTGGGGTTAATTCGTCGTTCTTTAATCCTTGTGGTTCCAGCTCTTTAATAAAATCACTTCTCATCCCGCTGATGCTGTAAGAACCAGCTAAGGGAAATCAGGAAATTGACTACAGCATTTTTCCTGAGTATTTAGACTGCAGGCGTCTGTTAGGAGAAGTACCACATATTTGCCAGATGTTCAACGTCCAAACAGGAGTGTGCAAACATAACTGTGTTTCGTTTTTAAATCACTGGAAATGAGACTTAAAGACCAATGTCCTCAGGGTCAGGCTCACCCAGAACTTTCTTGAATAGCAGGCGTGACGCTTACCTGCTCGATTTGTCACAAAATTTAATTAAAAAAACAACTGGCTATCTCAATCTCACACGGAATACGTATATCGCGGATTTAGTGGTTAATTGGTTCGTTAAACAGACTAGAACAAAATTAAGATGCAAGAGAACCCTCAGGCTGTGTCAATCATAGCTGTGTAAGGAACATGAGTGACATGATACAAAATACAAAACCACCAGTAAGATCGTTGTACTTTGCGAAGATACACAAATTGAGCAATATATTTGGTGGAACTTGTATTACCTCGCCTTCGAGCAACCAACCAACTCCAAAAAGTGTTCTTCCTCCCGCAACTCAAACTGGTCGACAACCAGGCCACAAACCAGATACATACTTACAGCATACATGATATCCGTCCAGCCTTCAAGCGTGATGCACTGGAAGACAGTCAGCATAGAGTAGCCAATATTGTCAAAGTTAGTGATGCCGTAGTTGGGGCCTACCCATTCCCCTCTGCAAACCTCGTTTTCGCCACACTTGGCTCCGATGTCATCGTTGCTGCAGGGCGAAGGGGCATCTACCATATCTTCTGCAAAGGGGATTTATGGAATCACATTCTGAAGAGCTGTTAACCCAATGGCAGCCGGTTCAAAACTTGAGCCCCGAGCAAGTAATAAAAAATATTACTTAGTGTTTTTTTTTTATTGAAATGAGAAGTTTCAGTTTTTGATGATATTTGGTATGGATGTAGCTTATAACCGAGACAAGTGGAAATATAGTACAGAAAAGGACCTAAGGTACCTTTCTTCCCGATTTAGGAAAAATATATCGAAAATATCGAAATTGTTAATTTTTCCACTTCGCTGTCAAAGTGACAGATGTCAAGTGACAGGTGTCAAAGTGGCAGGAACCAAATTGGCAGGTGCCAAAGTAGCAGGTGTCATAATAACAGGATTCAAAGTAACGAATGTTAATCCTAGGGGTGGCAAACAAGTGATTTTATGAAATTTCCTTAACAAGGTAAGGAAATAAGGGAGTAAAAGGGGTCGCCAAAAAAACGCGGGCGAAGCCACGGGGCGCAGCTAGTGACTTGTAAAGCAAGTTATGTGTGGATTTTGATGACAAGGGAAGCAAGTGAGGATATGTCATAGAACCTCAAAATCCAACGACATGTGACTTCCACCAACTAGCAGTGGGCCAGCGTGGTGGACTTATCCCGTCCTCTCTTTGAGAGAAGGTCCCAGCAGTGGGAACATATTAGGCTCATGATGATATTCTAAAGAACGTTTATTTGATTCACATATTTTGCAATTACTGGAACATTCTAGAACGAACCAGAGTTTCACTGTTTATCTAAGTAAAGACCGGCATAATGTTCTGTAAGTAGCCAAATCCTAACTTTTATTAGGATTTATGCCGATTTGAAGGAGGCATTGTACTGGAGATACATTCTGAATAATTGGTAGAAATTTCAGCGAAACGAAATCGTGACGCGTTGTTGCTTCGAATTAAATTCTCAAACTTGTGTACGTTTCTTGGAGTGTTCACGAATAATATTGGTGGAATATTAAACCATGATGTGTTTGTTAACGTGCACGAGTGTGGGCAAATGATAAATAAGCAAAAAACGGAAAAAAGCATCTTATGTTCTTCTAGGATATTAAAAACCAATGCAAAAGTAGGTATAGCACCAACACTCTTGATGTTTTTTGACAGACTTGTTATTTCGTTTCCATGTCAACCGTTCCTTACAGCGAGTAATCAACAAATTCAAGTTTTCCCGTGGAAACTTACCATTTTCCGGGATAAAAATTATACTATTTTTATTCCAAGGTATAATCTATCTCTATTCCAAATTTTATCAAAATTTGTCCAGCTTATATCGCGTTAAAACTCCCCAAGCAAACAAACAAACAATGTTTCACTTTTATATATTGGTATGGATTGCTTGGATGTTTTGTTTTTATTTCATAAGGATAGATCTTTAGAGAAGTTTCATATAAAGTTCATCAAAATTGGTTCTAGTACTTAAATCTATTTTAAATTGTTTTTTGCTCCAGATATTATTGGAGCCGCGTCTCATGTTATCATGGATACCTATACAGGATGTCATTCACGAAAAAGAATACTTGTTCCTTACCAGTGCCGTTTTTGTAACAGGTCTCATGCAGTACTCCTGCGAACAGCTCCAGCCCGATGATGGCGTAGATGATGATGACGAACAGCACTAAGAAGGCGATGTGGAAGAGTGGCACCATGGCCTTGAGGATGGAGTTTAGCACGATCTGAAGACCTAGAAACGAAAAAATGTAGAAAGTTTAGTTTAGTAATCTCTCTGTTTCTCTTCCTTTGAGGGAAGGTCTGTGTCCCTGCAGTGAAAACCTTAAAAACCAGGGTTCGTATTCGCTATGACTATTCAGACACGTTAACGCGTCGCGTTACGATATCTTCGTGGAATTGTTCGTGAATTGTTATTATGACTACATTGACTACACACGTTTACTTCAAGAAATTTTGTGTCTCATACGGAACATAAAATTCCTATAAATAGTGCCCTGATTCGTGAAATTGTTCGTGAATTATCGTGACGAAGTCCCAAGACTTCTGCAAAAAAAAATATTGTTGTGTAGGGAATGACCTGTTTTGTATATTTTTCAAGATTTCTTTTTGAATTGTCTTTATGATGACAAACGATTTCTGGAAGTAATTTCGTGCCCTGCTTCGTAGAATTTTAATAGTGAATTGTTCGTGACTTGTAATTATGACTTCACACAATTTCTACAAGGAATTATGTGTGGCATAAACGAATAAGCACCATGCCATACTTGTACTATTATTTATTCTGTGGCCATGCTTCGTGGAATTTTGTTCGTGAATTGTCGTATTTTGTTTGTACAATACTACGTATAGTGCCACCAACTTATCTGTGAAGTGAATGGTGGCGTGAGTGTTCCAGTCATTCGACACTTAGACTAATCAAAAAACAGAAAAATACAGAAAAAAGTGTACCTCATTTGTGGCGCCTGTAGATCTTTTATTGCCACTTCACAGATAAGTTGGTTGCACTGTAAGAGTCCTATTAGGTATTCTGTGTCCTGACAATTTGTAGTTACGTAACGAGACAAAAACATCCTACGCGACCAAAACAAAAGTCAAACCGCTAGCATAAGGGTTCATACAAACCGGTTGTCTATTAGATTTAGGCGTGTAGGATACGAAATGTTTGCGTTTGCATTTCACTGACTGACAGCTCACGTCCCTTTCCAACTATATTTATATTATTGATCTTTAAACTATTATTTATTCTGTGCCCTCAACTTGAGCTGGCGTCTTATCATTCACAAGTATCAAAAAAAGGGATAAAAATAAAACTTACTTGGCACCCCTGATACCAGCCTCAAAGGTCTTAGCACTCTGAATGCTCTCAGTGCTTTCACGTCGAACAGGTCATTGTACAGGTTCTGAAGAATCATCGTTACTAAACTGCAAAATAAGAGAACAATCAGTAAATTAATAATAACAGGTATAAAAAAAAATTAACAAAATAAAAATATGTAGCTTAAAACTAGGTAAAACTGTAAGTCAGACAAATGATAAATGGTAAAATTAACAAAAACCCCCCAAGCTAAACAAACCCTACCCAAATACAAATATATATTCATATACAAACTCGATACTTGTATTTGGGTAGGGTTTGTTTAGCTTGGGGGGTTTTAAAAATATAAATGAAAGAAAAGCTAAGGCCTGGAGGCCAGAAAAAACACTTATATACAAATAATATATATAAATATATATACACAATAAAAAAATATATATATATTATTTGTATATAAGTGTTTTTTCTGGCCTCCAGGCCTTAGCGTTTCTTTCATTTATATTTTTCATTAGTTCAATCTGGGGTAGGGTTTTGTTTAGCGTGGGGTTTTACTTGTGTTAATTTTACCATTTATCATTTGTCTGACTTACAGTTTTGGCGGAAGTAAGCTACATATTTTTATTTTGTTCATTTTAAATATGGATTTCCGCAAAGTAACGCCTGAATCTATCAATTAATAACAAGTATGTTAAAAACCTAAAAAACCCAAGCAACTAGATAACAGGGTGTGCCCCACATAGGCTCCACATGGAATGTAAGTACTATAAATATTGAACATAAGTTTTACTCAATGGAGACAATTTTATTATTAAAATTAAGTAGTAAAAATTACTTCATTCCAAATGAGAAAGCATTTGCAGCTATTTTTTATTTTAATCGACTTCAGAAAAGGAGACGGTTATATGTTCTGCTGTAAGTATGTTTTTTTTTTATTTATTGTTATCGGTCTACATCTCCGTCAATTGAAGACCGATTTTTAAATTTTTTTTTTTGTTTGAAAGGGTATACTCTCCAGGTGGTCCCATATAAATTTTATCTAAATTGGTTCAGCAGTTTTTCGAGAATAAATAGTTTTGTTGAGTAAATCCATTCGATTTTGTGATTATATTGCCTTTATTTTGTGTTTATCTCTATGATTTATAAACCGATTTAGATGATTGTTTTTTTTATTAAAAAGGGTAAACATTCCGTGTAGTCCCATATAAACTTCATCAAAATTGGTTCAGTCATTTTAATAGAAAATCAATTTGTTTTATAGTTTAATGTTCTCTAATATCTTGGGATTTCTGAACCGAATTAGATGATTGTTTTGTACTTGAGTAAGAAGACCTCTAGTGTAGTACAGTATAAATTTCATCAAAATTGGTTTAGTAGCTTTAAACAAGCTTTAATTTAATTCACTGTGTTATAATGTTTAGGACTGGATTGCAAATCAATTTTGAACAATTTAAGGACGTCCAAAGATGCAGAAGTTTTGCACATGGGTGTAGTTCTGATGACAATTAAAAACTATAGCAGTAGTAGTAGTAGTAGTATAGTCAAAGGAACTACACAATCAGAATCCCTTCGAGTATGGGCTCATTTGGTTTGTCTTGATTAGATCATGTCTGGTTTTATATGGTATCAAGGGTCTGATGATGGAGCCGGAAGGTAGTCACAGGAACTCAACAACCAAATGATGGAACCCCTTTGAGTTTGGGCTCATTTGGTTTGTCTTGGTGAGTTTTCTGGTTTTAAGTGGTATCCAGGGTCTGATGATGGAGCCGGAAGGATGTCACAGGGAATCAACAACTAAATGATAGAACCCCCTTTGTGTTTGGGCTCATTTGGTTTATCTTGAACGAGTTATCTGGTGTTATGTGGTATTCAGGGCCTGATGATGGAGCCGGAAGGTAGTCACAGGAACTCAACACCAAAATGATGGAACCCTTACGAGTTTAGGCTCATTTGGTTTGTCTTGATGAGTTATCTGGTGTTATGTGGTATCTAGGGTCTGATGATGGAGCCGGAAGGTAGTCACAGGAACTCCACAACAAAATGATGGAACCCTTTCGAGTTTGTGCTCATGTGGTTTGTCTTGGTGAGTTCTCTGGTTTTATGTGGTATCCAGGGATGATGGAGCTGGAAAGTAGTCACAGGAACTCAACAACAAAATGATGGAACCCCTTCGAATTTGGGCTCATTTGGTTTGTCTTGATGAATTCTCTGGTGCTATGTGGTTTCCAGGGTCTGATGATGGAGCCGAAAGGTAGTCACAGATACTCAACAACAAAATGATGGAAAATGGTCAAAACTAATTCAGTATAGTTATATATGTAGGTTTTATTCATCCTTGGTTTTATATTACCAACGCTTTGAGTCTAAAGTGAGTGAATGCCTACTATTTTCTTTGGCATATATTCTTTCCGATGTTTGCTTAGGCAACTAAAAACCAAAAAATAATAATCGACTTCATAATAAAAAAATATTTTGTAAAAAAATAATAAAAAGAATAAAATAATTACAATTGAGCCAGAACAGTATCACTTTTTCGAAAGTACCAACGTAATATTAATGCATGAATACAACATAAGATAAGAAATATTTTTTTGAAGGCGGTGCCAAACCCAGGCATATTTAAATCTAATATCTTTACAAAATTAATACATACCTATCTACGTATGAAGTAATATGCAGTTGTCTATAAAACACTCTCATACAAAACACGAAACGCAGAAGAGACAAAATAATAGACTCACACGAGCAGATTTTGACTTTCACACGTTCACAAACCGATTGACACGAATACAGCAATCTATTAAATGATAAAGTATTTGTAGATTATTACTTTAAAAGCTTATTATTTTGTATTAACGCACGTCAAGCCGTTTAAGACATTATGTTTTTGAATAAGCTCAACCTTATTAATAATTATGGCTTGGCTTGGCACCGCCTTCAAAAACTCTTTCTTATCTTATGTTGTATTTATGCATTATTATTACGTTGGAAGTTTTGAAAAAGTGATACTATTCTGGCTCAATTGTAATTATTTTGTTCTTATTAGTGTATTTTGACAAAATAACATTTTTATTATGAAGCCGTTTTTTTTTTTAAATATTTCGTCATGGTCCCGATCAATTATTGCCAGGTAACTTAAATTCTTAAATTAAGGAAACCAGAAACCAGCACTGCCTCATACGACAAAAAGCAACATAATCTTACCCAACAGTGACGATGAAGAAGTCGAGACTGTTCCACGCGTTCCTGAGATACGACCCTGGGTGGAAGTAGAAGCCATACGCTATGATCTTCATCACGCATTCGCAAGTGAATATGGCCATGAATATCCATTCTACTTTTTCCTGAAACGTGAATAGGTTTTTTTTCAATTACCTAGGTCTAAACTAAGATACCTAGTAGTAGCCATGTACAATGCTATTTTAGTACTTAGACATGTCAGAGGCCCTCGGGCGGCTTGACAAACTTTGACATCAGAGGCAAGCACTACCTCATACGACAAACAAACAAGTACTTAGACTATGACCATTTAATTTTAGTCTGCTCGTTAAAACTAATCCAGCCGCAGTTACTTCAGTTATCCGTGATCATGGTGCTTGCAACAGTGCCCAAATATCGGGAACTCAATATAAATAGTATCCATGGTAAATATCCCGTTTCTAATGTATAGTTAAAATATGAATCTTCGTAAGTGTGACGACTGCAACGCAATGGCGCGAAGTATTTACAATCCCAAGCTCTGGGAGACTATCGGAGGTCTCGCCACTAAGTACCTGTGTATAAAGTGACTAATTTGTCTGATTTCAAAATGAGGGGATTCTATTTGCTTTTTTGAAAAGCTAGATCTCCAACGTAATCGTTTGAAAAGTTCATGAAAATTGGCTTGGCTTTAGTTTTTTAGTAGATCCATTTTAAGTCAGTTTTTTTGGTTCAAAGACTTTTTGTAACACAATTGAAGTATAACTTGTGCAATAATTTTAGGGGTCACGTCATTCCCAAACGCTCACATTATGTCTGAAAACATGACCTTTCACGTCCCCCTGCTGACATTTTGCGTATTCATCTCAAGTACTACTGTTCTACTTCAGAAAGGATAATTATATAAATTTCCATATAACATATCATAATAAAGCGAGGGGTTAAAGGAGTCACGACCTCCTTCCACGACGGATGAAAGAAGGTTGAAATTAATTCGAAACAATGTTAAAAATATGGTTATGAAAGTCAAATCATCTATCTTCTATACGTAGAAAGACTATACCAACTTCTATATATCCAAATATTTATTTATAAAACCGTCGTGTTGCTGATTGACAGACTGACAATCAATTCACAACCTAAACCAGAGGTGATAGAGACTTCACAATGTCAGGTTAGCTTCCTTTGATAATGTAGGTGTGAAAAAATAAGGGATTTTAGAAAATTCGCAATTTACAGCAATCGCAGCGGAAGTTTGTGTCTCGGAAGTTGTCTGCTAGTCGCGGCGCAAACAGCTATTTTTCAGGCGCAATCCCAATGTTGAAGGTGAGGACAGCATTGTATAACTGCCTCGCTCACTCGCTTACGTTTTTCGCATAGTCCATCTCGCTCTTACTTTATGCTGTTTTATCCCCACAGCAATTGTTCACAGAGCCTAATTTCACAAACATATAGATTCGCTGCGACTACTGTAAGTGGGTGATACAGGAATGGCAAATGTAGCCAATAAAAATGGGACCTCGATACTTTAACACCAATGTCTTATGAAGAAGTCTTGGCAAGCGCAATACAGTGCCCAAGATTTTGCAAATTCAAAGTTCTGAAATTATTGTGTTAGGCAGGTGATACTAGCCGAGCGGTTAGGTACGTAAAAACATTTGCTAACACATAATAATAATAAAACTATTTAATATTTTATGTTTAACAAACTCTCTCTAAATTATTAACAAAAAGTTATCTGTTTTAATTAAAGAGAATTAATTTACCAGCATAGTTCGATTTTCACACATTATGTTACTCATTTTATTTTAATAAAAATTGTACTTTTTACAATTTTGAAACAACATCCGACCTGATAAAATAAAATTACAAAACATTTATTTTACACTATACCCGGTAGAACGGAGATCGCCAATACCGGACGTTCGTTTACGTGCGTTTATTTGTCTACACGGCAAGATATAAAAATGAACATTCGCATTCGTGTTCGCGAATGTGTGAAAATATGTGTGTACTATGTATATGCTAAATGTATGTATGTTCGTCTGTTCATTTTCACTGCGGCTACACTAGAACCGATTAAAACTTAATATGTAAGGTATATTTGAATTCGTTTCGATTGTCCTCGTGATATTTTTAAATCAATATGGTCACCGTTGACCGTTTAGAAAGTTATTCACACCAATATATAAAAGTGAAAAGTTGTCTGTGTGTTTGTTTGTTTGGGGAACTCACGCGATAACGGCTGGACGGATTTTGATCAAATTTAGAATGGAGATAGCTTATACCCTGGAATAAAAAATAAAATACTTTTTATTCCGGGAAATGGTAAGTTTACAAGGGAAAACTAGAAAATGTTGATTATTCGCTGTAAGGAACGGTTGCCATGGAAACGAAATAATAACAAGTCTGTCAAAAAACATCAAGAGCGTTGGTGCTATACTTTTGCATGCTTTTAAAATCATAGAAGAACATAGCATATTTTTTTCGCGATAAACTGTAGACCGTGCGGATGAAGTCGCGGGCGAAAGCTAATCCATACCAATATAAAAAGTGAAACATTGTTTGTTTGTTTGTTTGGGGAGCTTTCACGCGATAACGGCTGGATGGATTTTGATGAAATTTGGAATGGAGATAGCTTATGCCCTAGAATAAAACATAGAATACTTGTTATCCCGGAAAATTCTAAGTTTCCACGGGAAACTGGAAAATGTTGATTACTCGCTGTAAGGAACGGTTACCATGGAGACGAAATAACACATCTGTCAAAAAACTTTAAAAGCATTGGTGCTATACGTACTTTTGCATTGGTTTATAATATCCTAGAAGAACATAGGATGCTTTTTTTCGCGATAAAATGTTGTCCGCGCGGACGAAGTCTCGGGCGGGAAAGCTAGTTTAAAATAAAATAAAAATAAACAATATATGAGAGTTTTGTAGACATCCATACAAACTGCAGTAATATGTTGGGACCATTTTATTTGTTTATTCGAGATAGGCCAGGAGATTCGCTAAAGCACAGAATAAATAATAGTACCTGCTAAAAGACAGAAGCACGATTTTCAGCAGCCGTCACACAGAAGTCAAGGTGACCAGTTGCAATCAGATACTAAAGATATCATGCGCTAAATTTAACTTAAATGCCGCACATTAGAGTTGATATTGTTTTGTCCTAATGCAACCAGTTCTAATAAGAATTTCGTTATACGGCGCAAAGTAAAAAATAAATAAAAAAGTTACATAATATTTTTCTTAGTGTGGTTGAATTCTTGTGAATCGCTCGGGACGGTGAGGACTCGGTAAAGATATGCTGATTTATCCATGATCCCGGTACTATTTCCCAGTCCCGGTAATTGATAGCTGTCATTTGTGACGAAGTCATCCTTTTTCATCAACATTAGAACCTCATTCATAGTTTAGCACTGTCCAAACACATTTTTCATTCTTCCATTTTCAAATTTAATTTCATTCTATCGGTCTCGTTTTCTCTGTCATTTATACATTTTACTCACTCGTTTCGCTTTATGGAGTAAGGATCTATAAATTAACTACACAGATAGCCATTTTATAAAAATCATAAGCATATCGAAATAAGCAGTTTCCAATCGAATATAATAACTTTATTGTAAGAAGGTATTTAATCTATCCTTATAATAAAGCAATGGGAACGAAAAAGTCTGTACAAAGAATATTTTTAAAAATTCGTGTGTGTCTGTTTGTCTGTTTGTATGTTTGTCCGCGCATCACGTATAAGCTACTGGACCGATTGCGATGAAGTTTTCACTATTGGATAGCTTATGTTTTGACTTAAAAACTGGGGTACTTTACATCTCAATCCGATGAGCAGAAGCTAAGTAATCGATAAAAATATTTTTGACGGCTGAAGGAATTTTGATCAAATGTTGGTATATTGGTATTTTAGGTCCTGGAATAGCACAAAGAGTACTTTTAACCTACAGAAATGACCACCCGTGCGAAGCCGCGGGAATCAGCTAGTTAACAATATAAGTTAAAATAACATCATTTGATGTGTAGTTTCATTTACTGCTAAATTACTTTTAGAAATACTAGAATAAACCAAAATTCTAGAGCGTAGGTAGCGAGTTCGTCGATTTCTAATCTTCTGCCCGGCTGCCTCCTTGTTCCCGAGCATTTTCCGCTGCGAGAAGTCGCCCTTGAGCAGGTGACCAACTCTCTGAGGACCTCCGGCGACGCATTGCTTGCTTGCTTATCGTACGAGGTAGTGCTGGCCTCTCAGAGTTTGTCAGGCCGCCCAAGGACGGCTTAACAACCGCTATTAATCAATAAGCCGAAATTGATAGCTTAACGTGCCCTCTGAAGCACGGAGCGATGGAAATCCGCACATAACTTAGAAAAGTCATTGGTGCGGAGCCCTGATGACTGAACTCAGTATCGTTAGATTCTAACACACACGTAACAATCGGCTACCATATTTCTCGTAACGCCGCGTCAGAGGCCTTTTCGGACAACCTGACAAACTCTGACACCAGATTTCAGGGCCTAACTAGGCCTAACTCGTGGCCTAACTAGGCGGCCTATAACTAGGCGGCCTAACTAGGCGGCCTAACTGATTAGGCCACGAGGAATATTTTTTCCTCGTGTCCTAACTGCTTGTCATTAATCTATTGATTCAACCTGTATAAAGTACTGTCATGGGTTAAGTACAGCAGCACTACAGGCATGGCGATCACCATCAGGCCAATGATATACTCATTTCGTCACTCAGCTAAACAAAAAGTCGACTGCCATTGAATAGCTGAGCTCTTCATCAAAGTACTGTAAAAATACTCACCAATACCGTATTAGTGTAGTTCGAGTCACCGGAAGGATACGGCGTGGATATCGCAAGAGCTATGCAGTTTGCGAAGATCGTCGTCAATATCATGTACTCGAACGGTCTGGAGATACTTGTTAAGGAAATGAAGATTTTAATTAGAAGGAATTGGTGTCAATTCTCTAGTTCAGCTCACTAAACTAAATTAAAACTAAAATTAGTTTAAAGATTCTTAAAAGCTATTTGATCATTATTTGGTCTCATACATAGGCTCAAAATCACGCAGCGTGCAACGGAGACAGCTATGCACGGAGTTTCACTACGTGATAAGATCCATAACGAGGAAATCCGTAGAAGAACCAATCTACAGGTTATAGACATAGCTCTCAGAATTTGCTAGTTGAAGTGGCAATGGGCAGGCCATATAGTTTGCAGAGCCGACAACCGCTGGGGAATAAAGGTTCTCGAATGGCAACCACGAACAAGCAAGCGAAGTGTAGGGAGACCCCACACACGTTGGAAGGACGACATTGTAGCCATCGCAGGGAGTCGGCGGATGGAGGCGTCACTATCTAATTAGCCCAAAGTCGAAAAGTTGTGGTAGGCCTCTTAAGCAAGAGACCACACCTTTGTCAGATATTCAACTGCCAAGCAGAAGTGTGTAAACATTTCTGTTTTGATTCGGAGGGCAATGTTTCCAGCGAAATTATTGGGCAATGGCTCAGGGTGAGGAGGCAGTGCAGTGACGCGCAAGATTGTGGTACCAAAAGCTCTAGGTGGCGCTGCAACTGTTATGGGCTGGCGTGACGCTTTACATCAGGCGAGCGACTTGCTCGGCTCACAACTCAATGTAATAAAATAAAAAGATAAACATAGAAATGATGATGGATACGACCAGTCGATGTAAGTCAAATTAAATTCCTTAGATTCCATTAAATAGATACAAGACAACCTAAAGACCATTATAAAAACAGTAGAAGGTGAATGACTAGTAACAAACTTATCCTCAAACAGATGAAGTCAAACACCAGTGGCCGTATTACAGAACTTGGTTACAATCGGATTATCACTTTCTTCATAGCAATTTCGACTCTATCGCAAGGCATTAGTGATAGCGACATTGACAATCCTATTGAAGTCAAGTTCTGTGGTCGGGGCCCAGATCCATCAAACGAGAAACATGTTTCTCTGCTAGAAACCGATCAACAAGTTTATAACGTCACTCGCTACAGACCAACAAGCAGTATCAGCAGTAGACACAAGCGTAAAATACACTAACAACCTCGGATATAAAGGGTACAACCACACATACAGATGGAATGCCACATGTCGGTCGTAATGCGCGTACAAATTGGAGCAAATTATGCGCCTAAAAATTGAACAGCTAATTCAATTTGATTCTGACTTATGCTATGTGACAGAAGTCAAATTAAGCACACGTAAATGTTTTATTATCCAGACATCCCATAATTTAAGTGTAAAAATTAATCTCAAGTGGTTAGCTGATAGTTTCTATCTTTAAAACTGGTCTCATAACTCGTTTTTTTTTTAATCTAAATACTATCTGCACTCCGCAGCTGCATGGACAACGATAAAATAATCCTATGTGTATCCTATTCGAAAACCTAAAATATCTATACATGAAGACTCATCAAAATCCATTTAGCAGTTTCAGCGCTGAGTAACATATATACTAGCCCACACAAACATTTTCTTTTATAATATTAGTAGGAAGTAGGATAGGATGACCGAGAAGCCCTAAGCTGTAGTCCAATGCACATTTATTAGACAAGACTACAACATGATGAAAATACAATATTACACTACTACAATATTACACTACTACACGTATTATACGATAAGACGCCACTAAAATATCATCGAACTCTAACATTATTTGACTACGACAATATTTTTTTGACTTTACGACTAACCGTATCTATTCCGTCTAAGTATATCTGTGGTAACATACGCAGACTACCGTAAAACACAACAACCATTTCGCTACAACGCTTAAGTGAATCATCGGATTGTGATGGCTATAAACAGAAAAGCTGGTTCTTTGCTCCCAGGTTTCTCCCAGGTATATTAACAAAGACTTTGCTGCAGGTTTAGCTGAGATAAAGCTTGAGTGAACTGAATAACGATTGAATAAGTACACTCAAAAGAATCTCCATCATTAGGATTTTCCATGCTTTTTTCTACGTAGGTATGTATGTATTCTGATTGTAATGGCTGTAAAAAGAAACCCTGGTTTGTTTTGCTCCCAGGTATGATTTAATCAAATATTTTGATGTAGGTCTACTCACGAGTTTTTCTCAGGGTTTTCGTATGTATTGAGTAATAAGAATATTTAAAACTAATTGAGATTTTATTTGAAATTCCTTCGACATTTCTTTTGCCCATTATCACGTTAGATAGTTGTGGTGACAGTCAATTTCTAATTTTAAATTATTTCAACGCAAAGTCTTTTTTATGTTTGAAAGCTGATGTGATCGAAATGGTTCACAGCTATAATAGATGGGGGGTGAGGATCGTAGATCCTAAACGAATGGAACGATGTTGATGCAGTTTTTTTATGTTTGAAAGCTGATGCGATCGACATAGTTCTTAGCTATAATTGGAGGAGGGGGTAAGGGACTATATAAAATCTTCATTTGTGTTTATTCAAAAAACTAGAGATCCCTCCTAAAATTGTAATAATGTAACCCAAGGTATCTACAATTTGCCTTTAAAAGTCATTACATGGCGTGCGCTGCGAAAACTATTGATGATACATAAAATAATGTAGGTAGGTACTAAATTTTTTAGCATATACTCATAATTACCCAAAAAAATGCGAGACTTTGTTTAACTATTATACCAACCAAATGTTACAATATACCAAGAATATTAAGTCACAATAACCGTTTTTTATGTTAAATTTAATCTTTAGAACACATTGTTTGTCTGTTTGTGTGTAATGGATAAACTCTAAAAATACATAACCGATTTAAAAAATTCTTTACCCTATAGAAAGCTACATCATCAGCGAGTAACATTGGGATGTATTAAATTTTGAAAATAATTAGGGGTCCCTAAGAAAACTGCAATAATTTAACTCAAGGTTTCAAATTTTTGCCTAAATTTTTGTAGACGATTGAGGATACATAAAAAAGTGTATACCTACTACATGATTGTAGAACACATCATTACCCAAAAAAAAGCCCACGAGGCTATATGTGTAACTTTTATAGTTATGTCACAATAACAGGTTTTTTTTTCAAATTAGTCAATCAATACACGGATAGATCGTGTAAAAATAAAGAGAAATCCTTAGCTACTCGTGCGAAGCCAAGGCGAGTCGCTAGTACCAAAAATTCTCAAAATTTAGGATATATCTCAATATTAATGAAGAATGAAGTTGCACCTGCAACCAGGTCCACACTTCACTTATCTAAGTGAAGTGTGAAAGTCAGTCTGTGAAGAAGAGGTTGACTGCCCAAAATACCAATTGGCGCCGCCTCGGGCGCCGCTGCACTGTACTAGGCCAGTCACTGGGGGAAAATGTGTCTCTGCCCTACCAAAGGTGGAGTAGAAAATTTCTGGATTTGTAATGCTTAACACGTTCACGGACACTTAGTCACACGTGTTTGTCACATGTATTTTCTATAGAAAATATGGACATGCTATAGCAGCTGATATCCAACTGCATATTTATTATAGTTCAGGGATGACATGACTGCTATAGCAGGCGCAATCTTCCTACAAACACGCCGGATGCCATAGCGTCGGGAAGACATGACTGCTATAGCAGGCGCAAATCTCCATACAAACACGGATGCAATAGAGCCTATGCAAAAGTATGGTAAATATGACACTAGCGGATTGGTGGTTGGCTTTTCTGTGACGCAAATCGTGTAGGTACATGCCTAAATTGCATAGAACAGACGAATGTTCTTACATCCTTGACAAAATATGATGAATAAAGTTCAAATAATATAGCATCCGTGGCACAAAAAAAGTGACCAAATAGGAATGCCATAGAATTCGCATCCACGTGTTATGTATAAAGTCTATAAGAAAATTCTAAATTTTCGTCCTCGACCGTTGCGTTAGCCGCCATCTTGAATTGAACGTGCCAAAATTTGTGTTTTTTTTAATATTGTTTCAACAGTTGGCCATAAAACAGAAGTTTCAATGAGACGTATAAAGAAGACAACCGGTTGGTCTCGTGGATAGTGATCCTAGGTACGTAATCAAACGGTCGCGCGTTCGAATCCTGCAAGGTGCAATCATTTGTGTGATGAGCAGAAATGTTTGTTTCCGAGTCATGGATGTTATAATATTCGTACCTATGTATGTTTATCCGTTATCTAGTACCCATAGTACAGGATATCCTAGTTTGGGGCAAGGTAATTGGTGTTTAATTGTTCCGAATATATATATATATATATATAACTACTACAACTTTTGTATCTATATTCCGTAAGTCTTATAGACCTCATACCTAAGCAAAACAAATCATGAAATTTTCTACTCCTCCTTTTTGAAGGCAAAAATACCGAATGACTGGCTTACTGCAGCGTCCCAATCCTACATCAGACTTGCACTATACACTCACACGACACTACTCCGCAAAGTACGAACATCTCTTTTAAAAGGATACTTCCACTCCACAATAGCATAGCAAAGTTTCCTCAGCGGGTTCTTCAGTCCAAGAAACAGTAGACTTCTCTTAGGTTTTTCTGGCTGTGGCTTGCCCCGCGGCCTCGCCTGCTTCCGCGGCGGGGGTGGGGCGGCATCACCGACGGAGTCCGCTCCCGGGGTGGTTGCGCCGGCGTCGGTCGTTGCCATTCTGGTCTAGGAAAAGAGAAGGATGCATGTAAGAAGAGATTAGATAGGCGGAGACTTAATTTATTGTACAACAATGTACAATGTACAGTACAGTGTAGTAGTCAAGGGCGAACATAATGCAAATTAAAAATTAGTAGCTGTGCCCACGACTTTGCCTTTGTATTTGTCTAGCTTAAAAGTAACCTACGAGGATGTATTATTGCGGGACCAAAAGTACAAAATACCTAATTTCGTTCAGCTGTCAGATAGTTTTTTATCGATTGCTCGGTTTATAAACATCGGATGAAGATACCAAGTACCTACCTACTCCAGTTTTTAAGTCAAAACCTAAGTGAACAATCAACAGTGAAAATTGCATTGCAATTGGTCCAGTAGTTTTTACGTGATGTTAAAAGACAGACAGACAAACAGACAGACACGATTTAAAATAATTTTATATTCTTGTTCAGTAGCTTATTTTAAATACCGTTTACCATATGAAGGGCACAGGGGAAGAACATGCAATGTCACAAAGATAATGAACTGAGAAAATTGCAAATTAAACTTTGAATCCGTGAAAAATGTACATTTAAGCTTTCAATAAATATTAAAAAAAAAGTTTATAAAGAAAATATATTTGTTTTGGGTGTGTTATAAAAAAGACCATTTTTGAATACTTAAAGAGTTAGGTAAAAAAAACTGAACAAAATCAGAAAATACAGGTAAAAAACATTCAATGTCCATGAAAAACGGAAAAAACAAGCAATGTCATAAAGATAATGTTAATCCCTAACAAAAGGTATATTTCGGTACTAAATAAAATAAAAATATATTTATTTATAAAGAATATATATTTGCCAAAATTTGTAACATATTTTTGTTTATCTAAGAATCATTATACTTTATCCCTGAGAAGTATTGCTTAGCTTTTGGTCCACAAAACTTTGACAGGGCCTAGATCTTTATTTTATGACACGGCGCAAAACACAACAAACGAACGAAATAACCTCCAAAACAAGACAGAATACAAACGTCAAAGTGACAAAGACAACCATGAACATCGCATATTTTTCTGCTGTATGACTTGGACATTGCTTGTTATTGCACTGTATTAATATTTTTGAACGAAGATTACGCTGAGATTAATCATGTTACTGCAAAGTGTGTTTTGGTGGTTTGTTCTATCATATTTGAACTTTACAATGGCATTGCCAGTTTAAAAAACATAAAAATGTGACATTGCATGTTCTTCCCCTGTGCCCTTCATCATATCTTTTTAACTTCTTTGTACAGACTTTTTCGTACTTATTGCTTTATTATAAGTATGGATCGATAGACAGATACACAAACTAATGTACTACATGTTTATAGTACTCGTCATTATCCACAAAAAAAGTCCGCAGGCTATATGTACAACTGATATAGTTAAGTCACAATAACACTTTTTTGTTCAAATTAGTTCAAAACTAGAATTGTGAACTAAATATAAAGAAACCCTTAGCTACACGTGTGAAGCCAAGGCGAGTCACTAGTAATAAATTAATCACGGAATCTTTAACCTATAATAACAATTATAAAACAAAGAAATAGACATATATAATTTAAATTTTTAGTAAATATGTAATAATGATTATTGTTTATATATACAAACTACTACTATTTCATTACAAATATTTCTCTAAACCTTATGAAATTGTCCTTGTTTAGCGGATCGTTTAAAAATAATGCAGAGTTTTTTTTTAATACCAGAATGCGCAAAGCAAAATCCCGGTAATGTGTTTATCAGCCTATATGTCTGTTCCTTGTCCAGCATTATGTCTGTTCCTTTGTGGCACTATATACCTAGACCAAACGCGAGAACCGATTTTGATGATTCTTACGTCAATCGTTTTGTCTTAATATTGCGAGTGCTACTAAGGACATGACAGTAATCAAAATTCAATATGGCGACAACCAGACGCCACATTGAATTTTGATTTGACAGGAAAAAAAACAAAAATTAAGTCTGTGTACTACGTAGGTGTACTATGTCAAGTGAGGTATCAATTAAATAGGTATTTTAAAATCATCTCTAGGTTTCTCTTATCATTTCTCATTTCTAAATACCATTAAAGATCTATTACGATTTAAAGTTGTTTAGCAACTGTTCTCACTAACTCTTATTACATAAAAATATAAACTAAAAAGTTTTATAATAAAAATAAATTATTATAAATAAAACCGACTACGAACAAAACTAAAAAGAGGCAAGCAAGCTTTACATTTTTTGATTTTTAAATATAAGATGCAGTCAGAGGCATGAAGAGTTAGCTCGCCAGGTTCTAGCTGATCCCGTCAAAGGAGAAATTGAATGCATAATGCCTCCGACTGCATGTTATATTCCAAAATCAAAAATCTAAAGTTAGTTTGCGTCTTTATAGTTTTTCTTCGCAGTAGGGTTTTTTTAAAATTAATTACTAGTTTTTTTTCATGTCCCGTAACGTTTGTCCCGCCAAGGTCGCTAGCAATATGTCCCTAATACTTTTCGAATTCTGTCCACTGAACCCTACGATACGCGAGTAGTTTTCACCCCGACACCCACTTGGCTAGTAATTTATTACTAAACAATGTCTCAATAAAAATCGCCTGTGACGTCTACAATAATAAAATGCCTAAAAATCTATTTACTGTAGACTTGAAGTCTCGCAGATATTTTCCCTCGCATTTGTAACAAAACGATGTTTATTGCTCTATAAATCCGCATTCCCTATAAAACAGTCTGCATCGACATGTGGAGACGGAGCTTGAATAGATCACTGCTTTATCGATCTCTATGTTATATCTATGTATGACCATATCCAAAGAAAAGTATTTTTTGTTTAATTTTGTAAGGCTAGGGCGACGGGCGCGCCGCGACTTTAGCGCAACCAATCAGCGGTTTTCCAAGTGTCATTTTAGCTTTATTTATCTCTCGCTAGATGGCGTTGGTGACAGTTTTGGTAACAGTTTTGGTATTGTTGTTTGGTATGACCAAGGAAGTTCTATATAGTAAGTACCTACATAGAACTGCCTTGGGTATTGGGTATGACCAAAAATTTTGAATTACGATTACTGGCGGGTATGACATTCTGCGTTCCCTTGTTAACGGCAAGTTGTGCGTCAGTTTTGTAACAAATTCATTACTTATAGTATTTATTGGTAGTATTTTCTACCTTCTTGATATTCTATATTATAAATTACAGCAACGAAAATGGACCGCTCTATTTCGATTTAATTTATCTGCTTTAATAAAGGGGTAAGGGGTCCTACGATGCAAGGGCCAGTCACTATAAAGTAATTTCTTTGGTAAAGCGACGTGCTGTCGCAGATCTCGTGTTCCTGTACAAAATTGTCAATGGTGAAATCGATTGTGCAGATTTATTAAAAAGATTACCTTTCTCAGTACCTCGAAAAAGCAGTCGTCTTCATAACCGAACAACTTTTTTGTTGCCCTTATGTCGTTCTAATCTTGGACATCATTTGCCGGTTTATCGCATGTGCTCCACTTACAATAGCATAGACAAGAAAATTGACATTTTCAATGCGTCTATCAGTGTTTTCAAGAAATCTTGTCTTCAACAAGACCTAAATTTTTAATAATAGTATGTTATCTATTTTCTTTTGTAAAAATATCTTAAAGTTGAGTGTTTTTATTGTGCATGTTGTGTTCACTTCCAGTAGTGCACTAAGCTATAAATTTTACTTACTTACTTCAAATGATGAAATGTGTATTAACCAGTTTTATGAACCAAATAATAAAAAATAATAAAAAATAAAAAAACTGAATATGTAAAAACTGCCAATGACATAATAATAAAAGAAATAACAAATTTCACTACACAAACAACTTGTCGTTCGTTTGATTCGCTCGTGGTTTGTGTATTTTTACGGTAAAACGCTGTTTTTTACCTGCTTACGATAACTAAAAAAAAGGAAATACAGCAGCTACGAATGAGGTTCACATTTTCTGTATTTTTTTGTTTTTGATTGGTCCACTTATCTGGAACACTCACGTCACCATTCAGTTCACCAACTTTGTATATACGGGAATAGAGATCTATCTTAAAGCGCCCAATAGCGGTAAAGCGCAGTTGCGCCACTGTATTTAGCTAATGGAACTATTTGCTATTATAATAGCTAAGCGACATCTCTTTTAAGACTAAAGACCTTAGAGAATTAAAATTCTGATAAATTCCAAATACGCAATAGTCTAATTACTTCTGGCCATATTCAGTACTCGCCAATTTTTTTGGATAAAGATTGCTGCCTACCATTTTGTTATAAGATTGTGGTGCCTGAAGTTCACAGATAAGTTGGTGGCACTGTATGTCTCAATCAACATGCAAAGCGACAAGCGATCGTTCGTAAAGACGCGTAGGGAAATCATACGTATATCCCATAACCCACACCAATATATAAAAGTGAAAACATTTGTTTGTTTGTTTGGGCAGTTTTAACGCGATAACGGCCAGACGGCTTTTTATGAAATTTAGGATGGAGATAAAGCTATCTCAATTTCAATTTTCTATATTTTATTCCAAGGTATAAGCATACCTATATATAATACTTTTATGTCAGAAAATGGTAAGTTTCCACGCTGTAAGGTACGGTTGCCATGGAAACCAAAAAACAGGTCTGTCAAAAAACATCAAGAGCGTTAGTGCTATACAAGAATATTATGTTTAGTAGTATTATAATATTCTTGGTGATATAACTACTTTTGCATTGGTTTTTAATATCCTAGAAGAACATAGGATGCTTTTTTCGCGATAAACTGCAGTCCGCGCGAATTAAGTCGCAGGTGAAAGCTAGTAAGGTATATGCTTATGAGTTACGTTTCAAATTTTTTAAATAGTAATAAACGTGACGGATAGGAGAATTATATATTCCTGCAACTTGTACAAGACGATATAATTATATCGTTTGAATACACGATACTTGGTTTCATACAAAATTTGGTCCGCAGTCTTTCGATCCTTTCCCACTTCGGTAACCGTATTTATGTAACTATGGCTTAACATTTAATTTTGGCCGCCTGGGTCCGGCTTGATAAACTTCACCTTTTTAATTTTGGCCGCGTGGTCTCGCTTGGTAAACTTCCCCTTTTTAATTTTGGCCAAGTGGGTCCGGCTTGGTAAACTTCCCCTTTTTAATCTCGTGGGTGCTGTGAGAAGCACCCTGGGGGAATCAGGAAAAATACAGAAATATTATCCTGTACCTACACACCAATTAATGAAATTATCAAGACGCCAGCCACGCGCGTTGATTATAGAAGATAGGTGACATAATAACACGAAATACGAGCAATAAAGCACGATATGGTTTAAAGCTAACATGGTCATAAACACTAGTAAGTACAAAAGTACAAAAAAGTAGTAAGTACAAAAACAAAACAAATAGTAATAACTCGGGAACTCAATACAAATAGTATCCATGGTAGATATCCCGTTCATAATGTTGATGCTTCTAATAAAAGCTTTTCATGTGTTCTTGACTGTACCTACAATAATTCATACTTTTCTCATCGTCCATAACTCAACTTGCCCCCTGAGTCATGGGCAGGCGACGCCCTTGAACCTGAACGAAACGTGGAGATTAGTCAAAATGATATATTTTGATACTACTGTGTGCGCGTATGGTTCTAGTCATAAAATGACCAGCTTGTTATAAACACGTAGAGAAGCAGCGTGACTAGATCACTGAGCACTCAGATCTCGACGGGCGTCTGTTTATTGAACTCTACTACTAATACATACATAGTATAGCACAGGGTTGCCAAGCGAAATCTTTTTTTCTAGCTAGACTATATTGTAATTTTTATTTATATACAAAATACAGAAACCACACCCAAGCACTCAAGATATGCCAATCCGCTCTACGCACAAGCATCAGGCAACACTTACACTATGCTATGCCAATCGGCCGCCACATCGCAGGAAGATCTCGACCTTATTAGTCGGGTTAATTCTGTTTAGTTTTTATGAAAATAATGGAGTCTTTTGTGATGAAATTGTGTATCAACCACAAAACACTACAAATTATGAAATCCGCACTCATACGCAGTTGCCATTTGCTTTGCTTCACTAGTTTGTGTGGTAGTGTGGTATCCGTATTTTTTTAAACCTTTTTGAAAAAACTGTCATAATTAACTATCTTCACCAACGATAAGATTATGATAAGAGGTAATCTCTGGAACCACTGAAACGGATTACACATGGTACCTCGGCGGCGGCTGCGGTGGCGGCGCGGTCCATACAAATGCACTGCAGATAGTTGCGGTGCCGCGCCGCCGCCGAAGCGGCGCCATGTGTAAGGGCCCTGACCCGATTCAGAAAATTCTTTCACTGAAAGAAAGCTTCATCGATTGCTCGACTGCGTACAAAGTGATCTTAAGAGATGGGAACTAACCTTACCCTCTCTCTGGGCAGTTCAGTACAAACGACAACATTGCAAATACCGTAAAGAAGGCAGTGGTGGCAACCCTATCGTCTCTACGTAGCCGTATGTTTACGTAAAGTGCCGGATTTCTTTTAGATTATGTTTGGGCGGTGTCGTGTAATGGATTGATACGGTCTATAGCAAGGTTGGTTTGGAAGAACTTTTAAAACATCTTACCTAGTGGCCTTGATGGCAAGCGCCTGGTCATAACAATCACCGTAATACTCATCATTATTATACTCGTATCAGTTTATTATGGTTTCCACCTCTGGCACCAGCCTTATCTTAGGAAGAGAGGATGGGTCATAATGCACTACGCTGGCCCAGCCTAGGCGGTGGATCACAGGTTTCAAACAAAGAAAAGGAAACGGATGCCATGTTTTTAAACTTATTGTTACGCCGGTCAATTCTTAGAAAAACAGTAGGTGACAAAATGTTCGAGAAGCGTGGCTAGATGACGCAATACCTACATTAAAAGGAACATTCTGGAACACACCAGTGGTGCGTAGGTACCTACAGAAGTATCCAGAGCGCGCGGTATATAGGTACATACGGGCGCGGCGCGACGCGGCAACTTCAAAGGTGCCGCCTGGCTTAGGTAGCTACGGGCGCGGCGCGAAGCGGCAACATCAACGGCGGCGCCGACCTTGAAGGTCACGTACCTACCAACTACTGCGAGTACATACCAATACCTTCTGGAAACTTCCGTCGTGGTATAAATAGGGCGCGCATCGGCTGCCTGGAACAGTCCTGATTTGGCATTCGGAACGAAACGATCAAAGTGATTCGAAGCGAGTATTCAGTGATAATTGATTAGTTTGTACAGTCGAGTTAAAGAGGGTTTGAGTGTTATTTGTTGGATTAATTTCTTTTTGAGGTTTTTCAAATAAAGGTGTTAGTTTTGTATGTAATTGGCGTACATTAATTTTATCCGAACCCCAGCTCGTAACAATTTGGTGTCAGAAGTGGGATATAACAATGCCGGCTACACTAAAGCAGGAGACAGAACGCATGAGAATGACAAGCCAACGAGAGAGGGAGATGGACGAAAGACGGTTTGGTTCGCCATTAATAGCGCCTGGTGGTGGTGACAATCAACCAACCATGGAGTTGGACGCCACCGCGGCCACCGGACTATCCACCGGTCCATCTGCAGATTCTCCGTCTTCTGTAGCTCCGTCTTCATTTGACCTTTCGGGCTTAATGGCATTGCTCTAGGAGCAGGCTTGTAAACAGGAGGAGTAGAGTCGTAAACAGGAGGAGCAGGCCCGACAACTGAAAGATCACCTGCAGCATGACAAGGAGGAGCAGGCTCGCTGACAGGAGCAGCAGGCTTGCCGACAGGAAGAGCAAGCTCTTCGTCTGCAGGAGCAGTTGCATCGTGACCAAAAAGAACAGACTCTCCTCATAAAGGAACCTCATAAAAGGCCTGCAAGCAAGTTTTGGTAAAGAATTCAAAGATGTAAAGGAGCAGATACATCTACAAGAGAGCCGCAACAAAACTGAAACCCGCATCTTCGACACTGAAACTCAGATGGCGGACATGAAGAAAGCTTTGGGTGTCCTAAGCATTATGTCTGTTCCTTTGTGGCACTATATACCTAGACCAAACGCGAGAACCGATTTTGATGATTCTTACGTCAATCGTTTTGTCTTAATATTGCGAGTGCTACTAAGGACATGACAGTAATCAAAATTCAATATGGCGACAACCAGACGCCACATTGAATTTTGATTTGACAGGAAAAAAAACAAAAATTAAGTCTGTGTACTACGTAGGTGTACTATGTCAAGTGAGGTATCAATTAAATAGGTATTTTAAAATCATCTCTAGGTTTCTCTTATCATTTCTCATTTCTAAATACCATTAAAGATCTATTACGATTTAAAGTTGTTTAGCAACTGTTCTCACTAACTCTTATTACATAAAAATATAAACTAAAAAGTTTTATAATAAAAATAAATTATTATAAATAAAACCGACTACGAACAAAACTAAAAAGAGGCAAGCAAGCTTTACATTTTTTGATTTTTAAATATAAGATGCAGTCAGAGGCATGAAGAGTTAGCTCGCCAGGTTCTAGCTGATCCCGTCAAAGGAGAAATTGAATGCATAATGCCTCCGACTGCATGTTATATTTCAAAATCAAAAATCTAAAGTTAGTTTGCGTCTTTATAGTTTTTCTTCGCAGTAGGGTTTTTTTAAAATTAATTACTAGTTTTTTTTCATGTCCCGTAACGTTTGTCCCGCCAAGGTCGCTAGCAATATGTCCCTAATACTTTTCGAATTCTGTCCACTGAACCCTACGATACGCGAGTAGTTTTCACCCCGACACCCACTTGGCTAGTAATTTATTACTAAACAATGTCTCAATAAAAATCGCCTGTGACGTCTACAATAATAAAATGCCTAAAAATCTATTTACTGTAGACTTGAAGTCTCGCAGATATTTTCCCTCGCATTTGTAACAAAACGATGTTTATTGCTCTATAAATCCGCATTCCCTATAAAACAGTCTGCATCGACATGTGGAGACGGAGCTTGAATAGATCACTGCTTTATCGATCTCTATGTTATATCTATGTATGACCATATCCAAAGAAAAGTATTTTTTGTTTAATTTTGTAAGGCTAGGGCGACGGGCGCGCCGCGACTTTAGCGCAACCAATCAGCGGTTTTCCAAGTGTCATTTTAGCTTTATTTATCTCTCGCTAGATGGCGTTGGTGACAGTTTTGGTAACAGTTTTGGTATTGTTGTTTGGTATGACCAAGGAAGTTCTATATAGTAAGTACCTACATAGAACTGCCTTGGGTATTGGGTATGACCAAAAATTTTGAATTACGATTACTGGCGGGTATGACATTCTGCGTTCCCTTGTTAACGGCAAGTTGTGCGTCAGTTTTGTAACAAATTCATTACTTATAGTATTTATTGGTAGTATTTTCTACCTTCTTGATATTCTATATTATAAATTACAGCAACGAAAATGGACCGCTCTATTTCGATTTAATTTATCTGCTTTAATAAAGGGGTAAGGGGTCCTACGATGCAAGGGCCAGTCACTATAAAGTAATTTCTTTGGTAAAGCGACGTGCTGTCGCAGATCTCGTGTTCCTGTACAAAATTGTCAATGGTGAAATCGATTGTGCAGATTTATTAAAAAGATTACCTTTCTCAGTACCTCGAAAAAGCAGTCGTCTTCATAACCGAACAACTTTTTTGTTGCCCTTATGTCGTTCTAATCTTGGACATCATTTGCCGGTTTATCGCATGTGCTCCACTTACAATAGCATAGACAAGAAAATTGACATTTTCAATGCGTCTATCAGTGTTTTCAAGAAATCTTGTCTTCAACAAGACCTAAATTTTTAATAATAGTATGTTATCTATTTTCTTTTGTAAAAATATCTTAAAGTTGAGTGTTTTTATTGTGCATGTTGTGTTCACTTCCAGTAGTGCACTAAGCTATAAATTTTACTTACTTACTTCAAATGATGAAATGTGTATTAACCAGTTTTATGAACCAAATAATAAAAAATAATAAAAAATAAAAAAACTGAATATGTAAAAACTGCCAATGACATAATAATAAAAGAAATAACAAATTTCACTACACAAACAACTTGTCGTTCGTTTGATTCGCTCGTGGTTTGTGTATTTTTACGGTAAAACGCTGTTTTTTACCTGCTTACGATAACTAAAAAAAAGGAAATACAGCAGCTACGAATGAGGTTCACATTTTCTGTATTTTTTTGTTTTTGATTGGTCCACTTATCTGGAACACTCACGTCACCATTCAGTTCACCAACTTTGTATATACGGGAATAGAGATCTATCTTAAAGCGCCCAATAGCGGTAAAGCGCAGTTGCGCCACTGTATTTAGCTAATGGAACTATTTGCTATTATAATAGCTAAGCGACATCTCTTTTAAGACTAAAGACCTTAGAGAATTAAAATTCTGATAAATTCCAAATACGCAATAGTCTAATTACTTCTGGCCATATTCAGTACTCGCCAATTTTTTTGGATAAAGATTGCTGCCTACCATTTTGTTATAAGATTGTGGTGCCTGAAGTTCACAGATAAGTTGGTGGCACTGTATGTCTCAATCAACATGCAAAGCGACAAGCGATCGTTCGTAAAGACGCGTAGGGAAATCATACGTATATCCCATAACCCACACCAATATATAAAAGTGAAAACATTTGTTTGTTTGTTTGGGCAGTTTTAACGCGATAACGGCCAGACGGCTTTTTATGAAATTTAGGATGGAGATAAAGCTATCTCAATTTCAATTTTCTATATTTTATTCCAAGGTATAAGCATACCTATATATAATACTTTTATGTCAGAAAATGGTAAGTTTCCACGCTGTAAGGTACGGTTGCCATGGAAACCAAAAAACAGGTCTGTCAAAAAACATCAAGAGCGTTAGTGCTATACAAGAATATTATGTTTAGTAGTATTATAATATTCTTGGTGATATAACTACTTTTGCATTGGTTTTTAATATCCTAGAAGAACATAGGATGCTTTTTTCGCGATAAACTGCAGTCCGCGCGAATTAAGTCGCAGGTGAAAGCTAGTAAGGTATATGCTTATGAGTTACGTTTCAAATTTTTTAAATAGTAATAAACGTGACGGATAGGAGAATTATATATTCCTGCAACTTGTACAAGACGATATAATTATATCGTTTGAATACACGATACTTGGTTTCATACAAAATTTGGTCCGCAGTCTTTCGATCCTTTCCCACTTCGGTAACCGTATTTATGTAACTATGGCTTAACATTTAATTTTGGCCGCCTGGGTCCGGCTTGATAAACTTCACCTTTTTAATTTTGGCCGCGTGGTCTCGCTTGGTAAACTTCCCCTTTTTAATTTTGGCCAAGTGGGTCCGGCTTGGTAAACTTCCCCTTTTTAATCTCGTGGGTGCTGTGAGAAGCACCCTGGGGGAATCAGGAAAAATACAGAAATATTATCCTGTACCTACACACCAATTAATGAAATTATCAAGACGCCAGCCACGCGCGTTGATTATAGAAGATAGGTGACATAATAACACGAAATACGAGCAATAAAGCACGATATGGTTTAAAGCTAACATGGTCATAAACACTAGTAAGTACAAAAGTACAAAAAAGTAGTAAGTACAAAAACAAAACAAATAGTAATAACTCGGGAACTCAATACAAATAGTATCCATGGTAGATATCCCGTTCATAATGTTGATGCTTCTAATAAAAGCTTTTCATGTGTTCTTGACTGTACCTACAATAATTCATACTTTTCTCATCGTCCATAACTCAACTTGCCCCCTGAGTCATGGGCAGGCGACGCCCTTGAACCTGAACGAAACGTGGAGATTAGTCAAAATGATATATTTTGATACTACTGTGTGCGCGTATGGTTCTAGTCATAAAATGACCAGCTTGTTATAAACACGTAGAGAAGCAGCGTGACTAGATCACTGAGCACTCAGATCTCGACGGGCGTCTGTTTATTGAACTCTACTACTAATACATACATAGTATAGCACAGGGTTGCCAAGCGAAATCTTTTTTTCTAGCTAGACTATATTGTAATTTTTATTTATATACAAAATACAGAAACCACACCCAAGCACTCAAGATATGCCAATCCGCTCTACGCACAAGCATCAGGCAACACTTACACTATGCTATGCCAATCGGCCGCCACATCGCAGGAAGATCTCGACCTTATTAGTCGGGTTAATTCTGTTTAGTTTTTATGAAAATAATGGAGTCTTTTGTGATGAAATTGTGTATCAACCACAAAACACTACAAATTATGAAATCCGCACTCATACGCAGTTGCCATTTGCTTTGCTTCACTAGTTTGTGTGGTAGTGTGGTATCCGTATTTTTTTAAACCTTTTTGAAAAAACTGTCATAATTAACTATCTTCACCAACGATAAGATTATGATAAGAGGTAATCTCTGGAACCACTGAAACCGATTACACATGGTACCTCGGCGGCGGCTGCGGTGGCGGCGCGGTCCATACAAATGCACTGCAGATAGTTGCGGTGCCGCGCCGCCGCCGAAGCGGCGCCATGTGTAAGGGCCCTGACCCGATTCAGAAAATTCTTTCACTGAAAGAAAGCTTCATCGATTGCTCGACTGCGTACAAAGTGATCTTAAGAGATGGGAACTAACCTTACCCTCTCTCTGGGCAGTTCAGTACAAACGACAACATTGCAAATACCGTAAAGAAGGCAGTGGTGGCAACCCTATCGTCTCTACGTAGCCGTATGTTTACGTAAAGTGCCGGATTTCTTTTAGATTATGTTTGGGCGGTGTCGTGTAATGGATTGATACGGTCTATAGCAAGGTTGGTTTGGAAGAACTTTTAAAACATCTTACCTAGTGGCCTTGATGGCAAGCGCCTGGTCATAACAATCACCGTAATACTCATCATTATTATACTCGTATCAGTTTATTATGGTTTCCACCTCTGGCACCAGCCTTATCTTAGGAAGAGAGGATGGGTCATAATGCACTACGCTGGCCCAGCCTAGGCGGTGGATCACAGGTTTCAAACAAAGAAAAGGAAACGGATGCCATGTTTTTAAACTTATTGTTACGCCGGTCAATTCTTAGAAAAACAGTAGGTGACAAAATGTTCGAGAAGCGTGGCTAGATGACGCAATACCTACATTAAAAGGAACATTCTGGAACACACCAGTGGTGCGTAGGTACCTACAGAAGTATCCAGAGCGCGCGGTATATAGGTACATACGGGCGCGGCGCGACGCGGCAACTTCAAAGGTGCCGCCTGGCTTAGGTAGCTACGGGCGCGGCGCGAAGCGGCAACATCAACGGCGGCGCCGACCTTGAAGGTCACGTACCTACCAACTACTGCGAGTACATACCAATACCTTCTGGAAACTTCCGTCGTGGTATAAATAGGGCGCGCATCGGCTGCCTGGAACAGTCCTGATTTGGCATTCGGAACGAAACGATCAAAGTGATTCGAAGCGAGTATTCAGTGATAATTGATTAGTTTGTACAGTCGAGTTAAAGAGGGTTTGAGTGTTATTTGTTGGATTAATTTCTTTTTGAGGTTTTTCAAATAAAGGTGTTAGTTTTGTATGTAATTGGCGTACATTAATTTTATCCGAACCCCAGCTCGTAACAATTTGGTGTCAGAAGTGGGATATAACAATGCCGGCTACACTAAAGCAGGAGACAGAACGCATGAGAATGACAAGCCAACGAGAGAGGGAGATGGACGAAAGACGGTTTGGTTCGCCATTAATAGCGCCTGGTGGTGGTGACAATCAACCAACCATGGAGTTGGACGCCACCGCGGCCACCGGACTATCCACCGGTCCATCTGCAGATTCTCCGTCTTCTGTAGCTCCGTCTTCATTTGACCTTTCGGGCTTAATGGCATTGCTCTAGGAGCAGGCTTGTAAACAGGAGGAGTAGAGTCGTAAACAGGAGGAGCAGGCCCGACAACTGAAAGATCACCTGCAGCATGACAAGGAGGAGCAGGCTCGCTGACAGGAGCAGCAGGCTTGCCGACAGGAAGAGCAAGCTCTTCGTCTGCAGGAGCAGTTGCATCGTGACCAAAAAGAACAGACTCTCCTCATAAAGGAACCTCATAAAAGGCCTGCAAGCAAGTTTTGGTAAAGAATTCAAAGATGTAAAGGAGCAGATACATCTACAAGAGAGCCGCAACAAAACTGAAACCCGCATCTTCGACACTGAAACTCAGATGGCGGACATGAAGAAAGCTTTGGGTGTCCTAAACTCAGGAGGCGGAATTCCAGTCCCGGTGGTAACAAAGTCTTTAGCGCGAGGTTTCAAAGTTCCGCCTTTCGATGGAAGCTCTTCGTGGTCGGCTTATAAGATCCAGTTTGAGGCTGTTGAGGCAAATGGATGGAGTAAAGCTCAAGCCATGACTGCTCTCAAACTAGGCCTTCGTGACAAGGCCGTAACTATTCTGGAAGCCCTTGGAAAGAATGTCACCTAGGAACAGCTGCTGGAAGCGTTGGAATCTTTCTACGGTGACGCACACCTGGAGCACGTGTTTCGTGCTCAGTTAAAAGACAGGGTTCAGCGGAATAGTGAGAACCTACAACAGCGGGCTCTCAAAATTGAAAAGCTGGTTCGAAAGGCATACCAGTCCTCACCTGCACTCATCGACGGGATTTCAATCCAAGCATTTGTCGATGGAATTCGCGACCTGGAGGTGAGAGCTGCTGTAAGACTTGGGTATCACGAATCCCTTAAGTATGCCTTGGCCCATGCTTTCGAGGAGGAAGCTGTACGACAAGATCATCAAGCCCACCGCATCAGAGAAGTTGTGGCATCATATACCCGTGACAAATATAGCCCTAAGTTTATCCCTAGATGTTACGAGTGGGGAGAGAAGGGTAATCTGAGACCCAGCTGCCCAAAGCGAGTTGTTGGCAGGGAGGATCGATCACAGAACTGACGGGTGATTAGTGCCGTTACCGAACAAGACCCAGGGAAACGAATAGACGCCAGAACCGCGGGGCGGGTGCTTTTGATTATTGAACATGAAAACAGAATTTTGACCTCACAAGCTCATGAAAGGAAAAACCTGAACATGAAAGATAGAAGATGTCACAGCAACGCGGAGGCACTATAAAGGGGACCTTGCCTGGAGAATTGTAAGTATTCTCAGAGGTGAAAGGCCATAGAAGTGGTACCCGTTAGAATGTTGAGAACAGACCTCAGTAATGAGTGGAGAAAAGCCTTGCAGCTGGCACAGCAAAATTACTCAGATATCAAGCCAATTCTTGAGTGGATTAAAACTGGTGTGCTTAAGCCTAAATGGTGGGATGTTACAGGAATGAGCGCAGCAACGGAAAGCTATTGGGGACAGTGGCACAGTTTGGCTATCCACGATAGGGTATTGTGCCAAAAAGGGGAAAATGTTAGAGGAGACCACAGTCATTTACAAATGTTTGTTCCTAAAGTGAAGGTGCCTGATGTTCTACAACTCTGCCACGACGAATATTCAGGAGGCCATATAGGAATTAAAAGGGCCCTGTCAAAGATACGAGAGCAATTCTTTTGGATCCACTGCCGTGATGATGTGAGAAACTGGTGCCGCAAACCTGCAGACCTGATTAACTAGCATTCCAAAGGATTCTCCGCGCAGCATTGCAGATTGTGCAAGTGGCTTGCGCTTTAAGTTGGATGAAGTTTGTAGGCTGGTCAAACGGTCTGGACAGTGGGTGTCTGAGAAAATGAGGGCCCGATATGACCGGAAATTGAGAGATCTGAGATTTGACAAGGGTTCACTGGTTGGGTTGCATGATCCAGTGCGCGCCAGAGGAGGGTCTCCAAGGTTGCCGGCAGAAAGGGGTGGACCATACCTACCGCGTTGTGAACAGGATCAGCGACGCCACATGCCGGATCCAGGGGGGAGGGGGTAGAGAGGTGCTCCCTGGGTTTTTAATGTTAATCGACTGGCGTAATATCACTGGATTAACACTGCTCGGGACGAGCATTTCTCAGGACGTAACACTGCCCAGTGTTACGACGGTCGATTCTTAGAAAAACAGTAGATAACAAAATGTTCGAGAAGCGTGTCTGGATGACGCAATACCTACATTTAAAGGAACATTCTGGAACACACCAGTCACGCGTAGGTACCTACAGAAGTATCCAGAGCGCACGGTAGGTAGGTACATACGGGCACGGCGCGATGCGGCAACTTCAAAGGCGCCGCCGCCTGCTTTAGGTACCTACGGGCGCGGCGCGAAGCGGCAACATCAAAGGCGGCGCCAGCTTTGAAGGTCCTACCGACTACTACCGACTACTGCGCGTGATTCGAAGCGAGTATTCAGTGATAATTGATTAGTGTGTACAGTCGAGTTAAAGAGTGTTTGAGTGTTACATGTTGGATTAATTTCTTTCTGAGGTTTATCAAATAAAAGTGTTAATTTTTGGCGTAATTGGCGTACATTATTTTTTCTGAACCCTAGCTTATAACATTATTTTAAATCTCTTAGATCACTTTTTTATATTGATATTTAATGTACTCGTACTTACAGAATTTTTGTTAACTAGTTTATTTATCTATGTTCTTAATTATATAATAATAAATCAGTCGTGTCGCTTATTGACTGACTGACAATCAACGCGCAGCCTAAGCCATAGCTGATAGAGATGTGAAGTTTTCAGGACAGCTAGCTACAAAGCAAGAAAGAGCAAATTTGAAAATTCACTTCTTCTAAAGGGGTCTTCTATAGTTAGCAAAGTTTGCATATACTCGTAAGCTTGAAGATATATTATGTAGATAGAAAATATAAATACATAGAAGAAATCCATTATTGATGGACAGATTTCATAGAAAAAATGAATTAAATAATGTCAAAGATAGATATTAATATAAATAGACTTAGGTAGATAATGTAGACATAGGTTGTAGATTGATATACAAGTAGATAGGAGATAGCACTTATTTATTTATTACTAGTTTTCCCGCCCGCGACTTCGTACGCGCAGACTACTGTTTATCGCGAAAAAAAGCATTCTATTTTCTTCTAGGATATTAAAAACCAATGCAAAAGTGGCTATAGCATCCATCAAAAAACATCAAAAGCTTTGGCCCTTGATGTTTTTTGACAGACTTGTTATGTCGTTTCCATGGCAACCACAAACCATTCTGTGATGGCAACCGTTCCTTGCAGTGAGTAATCAACATTTTCCTGTTTTCACGCGGAAACTTTCAATTTTCCGGGATAAAAAGTATCCTATGTTTTATTCTAGGGTATAAGCTGTCTCCATTCTAAATTTCATCAAAATCCGTCCAGCCGTTATCGCGTGAAAGCTTGGGGAGAACAAACAAACAAACAAACAAACGAACAACGTTTCACTTTTATATATTGGTATGGATTGTGTCTATTGATGTCTGTCTCTACGTCCGTCTGTCTGTCTGACCGTCCGTCTGTCCGTCTGTATGTCACAGCCATTTTAATCAGATATATATTAACACGTCAAAGTTCTAATTTGGCAAATGTACGAGGGGAGGTCACAAAGTTTGAGGAATGAAGGGCTTAAACATGGAAATGGGTAGTTAAAGGTAGATTCCATGCAACCAAGCATATTTAGCCCAATCGTCTCGCTAAATTGTAAGATATCGCTGGATCAACAAGTCAATCGTGAAGAAAATGTCAACGTAGGAGAAAATTTAGTCTCGTGCCCTCTGAAAGTTTCGCATTAAACTACGAGTAATAAGAAAAACGAAACATAATATGACTTTAAAAGAGATACTATTTGATTGGTACGGTAAAACATGCGCTCGAAAAATAAACAATAATTTATTAGTGACTTGGTCTATTCAAACAAAGACGACAGTCAATTGCAGAAGATCACCCATCTGGCCAGCCGATTGAGGCCTCTTTTCAGATATCGCCGGAAAAGTCGAAAAATGTGGCCTTAAGGACGAATGTTTGAAAAAAAAACATATTGTATAAATGGTTCGTATATTATTTAATACAAAAAAGTATATGTGAACGTTTTGGCATTTCTAAAGTTAGTGCAAGATGAGTGCAGAGCAGGCCCCTTTTTCCCACTGGGCACTCTGGGCACATGCCCCGGGCCCCGCAATCGATAGGGGCCCCCTAGTTCCTGCCAGATCACAAAACAATAACCGATTTATTACCTAATGTTAACTGCCCAAAAAAGGAGTGTAATGTTTTAGGGTGCATGATGTATGTGAGTTTCTTTATTCCACCATAACTTTAAATGCCTGAACTGATATTGATATTCATGGGGTATCGATAGAATAGTTACATTACATGACC
Organism: Alsophila aescularia; assembly: GCA_946251855.1. Classification (NCBI taxonomy): domain Eukaryota; kingdom Metazoa; phylum Arthropoda; class Insecta; order Lepidoptera; family Geometridae; genus Alsophila; species Alsophila aescularia. Next base: position 14,003,005 of record OX276386.1, on the reverse strand, counting down.
CTCATCTGAGAGACACAGTTTTTTTTTGAAAATTTCCTTTTTGGCCTTTCTGTTGTATATTTTCTTATACTTTGATGATTTACTATTTATTTCGAAAAATTAAACTATAATGACTGACTACAATACCTACTTGCTTATTAGATTTTGCATGCGCGAAGCTACTCTACTCTCGCCCGGAAATCAGGCTTTCCGATTTCAGCATGTTAAGATAAATTTAAATAATAATAAACAAAAAATACAATATAATGGATTTTAAGAACATTGTTTTAAAGAAAAACATGTAAGAACTAGTATTTCATAGTATTTTTTTGTGTATTTAATCTATTTTGAATTAAGCAAAAGACGTGAAGCGTGAAGCGTCAAGTTTGAATTAACCATTTTAATTGAGAAAGTACACATTAAATTGATTCAAAATATGTTTTAGTTTATGTTTAAAATTTATCATTACATCAATTTGTTCGCATGTTTAATACAAAAAACCTTTAAAATATATGCAAAATTTAATTAAGGAATCAAAAAGAAAATATTACCTACTAGATGTTATTGTGCAGCCATGGGAAATTTATGATATATGTATTATTTTACTACACCGATTTTTAATATCAGAATTAGTGCATTCTCTAATGATAATAACTTAATTATTTATTGTTATTTTTTATAAATAATATAAAATAAATAAATATTTCTAAGAATATTTTTTCGGATTATTAATTGTTAACTGACTGTGGTACACACAGCGCTAAGAACTACTCGCAGGATCCCTACGTGACCGACTAACTAAAATAAAGCGACTCGACGATCGGGGATTCCCCTGTATAATGCCCATCTCAAATCTAGAAGGATAGGAATCTCTTCAATCAACATACATTTTTAAGCAATTTTTAAGCACCTGTGAATGCTAAGAGTTACTTTTGTGGATTATAGTATGTTACTAGCTTTAGCTCGCTACTTCGTCCGCATGGACTTCAGTTTATCGCGAAAAAAGTATCCTATTTTCATCTAGGACAATAAAATCTAATGCACCAACGCTCTTGAAGCTTTTTGACAGACTTGTTATTATTTCATTTCCACCTCAACATGTCATTCCGTTCTTTACAGCGAGTTATCGACATTTTCCCTTGACAACTTTACCATTTTCCGGGATAATAGGTTAAAGACCTGGTGCCGAGAATGCTCAAAGCATTGCAAAAGCAAAGTGCGTCAAAAGTTAGCGCCACTTTTCAGATCTCTGAAGCGCAAACAGAGATGAAGTTTTGAACCGGATCATTACAAAGGATAAAATTTGGGTTTTCCAATATGAGTCTGAGTCGAAGCAAGAGTAGGTAAATCCAGTGGTACAAAAAAGGCTCAGCACCCCCTAAGAAGTTCATGGCGTCACGTCACAATCGAGAGAAAAGGTCGTTGCCATAGATTTTTGGGATTTCGAGAGTATTTTGTTATACGATTATAAAAAACAAGGTTTCAATATTACGCAAAGAAAATAAAAGTTACCATTGTGGAAAATAGGAAGAGGGAATGGACTCGAGGCATGTTGCTTTAACACGATAACGCACCTATTTACAAGAGCCATGTTGCGATGGCTATTCTTCAACATTAAAATAAGCCCTTTAATCTATCTATATATCGTCAGTGATTATTTTATTTATTTATTCCTAGGAAACAACATTAGTAACCATGAACATGATGAAGTCGACAATTTTGGAGGTCATGACAGAATAATGGTTATAGGGTTCCTTAGTCAAACACTTGTAATTTTTTCATGTCCGTCTCTCCGTCTATCCGTCCATCTGTATGTCACAGACATTTTATAAAGACACTATTAATACTACAAAGTTGAAACTTGGCACATGTAGGTACCGATATGTATTTATAACCGCTACATAACCGATCGGAGCACTACTTATGGTCTCAGTCTTAACCCAGTCAAAACTCAAGTTATAATAGTAGGTAGTTCTCGTATGATTTCTAGGATTGACTGGGTTAATCTTCCATCTGTTATTTTTGATGGAATCTTGATTCCTTACAGCGATGTAGTTAAAAACTTTGGAGTCATGATCGATCGACAGTTATCATGGTGTCCACAGGTCGAGGCAGTAAGCCGCAAGATGTGTCCACAGGTCGAGGCAGTAAGCCGCATCTGCTGGCTCACTCAGAAGGCTCCGTAACTTTTTACCTACGGCTACTAAAATTGCGCTTGTACAATTTCTTCTGCTTCCTATTCTTGATTACGCTGACGATTGCTATCTTGATCTCACTGAGGACCACCTGAACAAGCTAGAGCGACTTCTAAATTTTTGTATCAGGTTTATATTTGGCTCACGCAAGTATGACCATGTCACTCCATTTCGTGTTAAGCTCAAGTGGCTCCCAATTCGCCTTCTTCGGAATACTCACATCCTTTCGCTTCTCTACACTATACTGTTTAATCCTTCCTCCCCGCGCTATCTTGTAATCTCGCGCTATGTTGTAGGAATGTTTTCAATTTCTTCATTGCTCTCACATCTTAAATCTTAGGTCATCAGATAATCTTCTCCTGAAGACTCCTCTACACAAGAGCTCCTATTATGACAAGTCTTTTGCTGTACAAGCGGTAAGACTATGGAACTCTTTGCCAGTAACCATAAGGCAAGCGACATCGCTTCAATGTTGTAAAGTTCGGGTCAGAAACTTTTCTCATTCAACGCTATCACATGTTGCTGTATTGACTTATTTTTATGTTTAATATGCTTATGTAGTGTAATGTATTTTGTGTGTTTGGTCCTGTTTATTTTAGTATGTATTATTATTATTAGTATATATGTTTATATGTATGTATTTTTACATTATATATATATTTATTTTATTTTATATATTGTACTATAAATATGTATGGTATTTATAAGTAATATTTTATCGTATTTATATTCTAAAAATATATTTTTATTCTGTTCAGTAAATGTATACTTGCATATGCGCACTATCGTTCATTAATGTTCATGTTCTCGCTTTCTAATCAAAGGTTGCCTGGAAGAGATAAGGCCGCCGAGTGTACTATTTTAAGGTCATTGTTAATGTGCCATAATTTAAGTTTCTTCAGTGCAATAAAGAGATATTTTTTTTAGTGTTTTTTTCTTCCTTTTGTTTGGTTTTGTTGGGTAGGTAATTTAAAATTATAATGAGGGTTCTTTGGCAGTTTTTATCTATTTCGTTTCGTTGGCGAAATATTCGGCTCTAAAGTGTCAAGTTTACTTAAATTAAAAACTAAACTAACATAAAAAATACTGGACCGATTGAAATGCGGTTTTCACAGTTGGGTAGCTAAAGGTCCTAGTTACAGAATCCTAAATCTATGCGTGACCCACAAGCACTTGGTTTTTAAAGTGTTATATTTTTGTTCAGTAGTACTTATATCATTGTTACCTACTGATTTATTATGAGTGAATTTGTTCGTTTGTTTGTCAGATATATCGCCACCCGATGATGCACTGGATGAGGTAGTGCTGGCCTCTGGTGTCAGAGTTTGTCAGGCCACCTCTGATATGGCTTAACGACTCCTTTTAATCAATAACAGCTGGGACCGACGGCTTAACTTGCCCTCCAAAGCACGGAGCGATGGAAAACCGCACATAACTTAGAAAAGTCATTGGTAGCCTAGGCTCAAACCCAGTATCGTTGGATTCTAAGTTGCACCATTGAACCGTATGAGTAAGTATAGATCACTAAATTTGGACTAATATGCAGTTGCCTATGTTAAAAATAGATGTCGTTCTCTGAAACCGAAAACATAGGTATGCCAAAGTCAAAAATTTATTAAATTTTGCTCTGTTATTTACTAAAGGCAATAAAAATATCCTTATAAATTCATATTCTCGTTCAATTAACTTCCCCGTTTGATGTTTCATCAATGATTTACGACTACTAAACAATTTATGAAGCGATTCGTATTTAATGAATGCATTACGGACTCCGAGTGTGTCCAAATCTCTTATTTATTTGTTCAGTTGTATCGAAATAGGTTTATCGGTCGTAAATCGATCATATCTGGGTTTATGACGTGTTGGGGGCAAATGGGGTGGCTCATTTACCGGAGAAGTCCGATATTATCGATATTTTCGTATTCAATCAAAAATCACAAGTACAATTTCGTAGATAACATGAAGGCTATGCTTGGAACCATAACTAACAAACTCATATTAACTTATTACTTTTTCTCATATTTTCTTTTTTACTTTTTTATAACTCATATTCGTAATAGTGCGCATTAGAATCCAACGATACCAGGTTATACGCTGAATTCACTTTCTTCGTGCTTCGGAGGGTACGTTATGTTATCGGCCCCAGCTGTTGCCATGTCAGAGGCCCTCCGACGGCCTGACAAACTCTGACAGCAGAGGCGAAAAGCCTTATACGTCAAGCAAGCAAGCAATAAATAAAATTAAAACTATATTTAAAGGGTTATTTGTTTGTGAAGCTATCGCGCTTTAAATCTAAATTTTAATTAAAATATTACTAGTGGCTCAGTAAGCTGCGCGTACAAACTTTTTTCCATCAGTTTAGCGGTGCACAGTAGCGCCATCAAGTTACATTACTGTAAAACTAACATTAATAACCAAGGTGCTCCATCAATCCCTACCTGTAGGTAAAGGGCTGATGCCACTGGTAGAAACCTAAAATTACATTAATTAAAAATTATTAAAGTGAGAAATTTACTGCGTTTTGAGGAGCTATTCTGCTCATCACACCAAAGATCCTCATCAGATTTTCACTGAGACTAATTTAATGTTACTATCTTTCAAATTAAAAAAGAACCATCGAAATCGGCTTTAATATAGCGGAGATATGCAGTAGCCCCTTTTTTTACCTTTTTTGGAGGAAGGAACCCGATTAGGTCCAATTTTTATAATCAAAATTCGTTCAGTAGTTTTTCGAAAAGAAGTAGTTTTTTGAAAAAAACATTTGATTTTGTGTTTATATTGCGTCATATCTCTAAGCTTTCAATACCGATTTGTATGATTGATTGTTGTTTTATTTAAAAGTGTAGATTTTCAGTGTCATCATCATGTGAGCCTTTAAAAGTCACTGCTGAACATAGGCCTCCCCCAGAGAGCGCCATGGCGAGCGATCTTGTGCCACCTCCATCCATCGACTTCCTGCGATGGCTACAATATGTTGTCGGTCCATAGTGTGGGAGGTCTCCCTACACTTCGCTTGTTCATGGTCGCCATTCGAGAACCTTTATTCCCCAGCGGTTGTCGGTTCTGCGAACTATATAGCCTGCCCATTGCCACTTCAACTTGCAAACTCTGAGAGCTATGTCGGTAACCTTAGTTCTTCTACAAATTTCCACGTTACGGATTTTATCACATAGTGAAACACCGAGCATAGCTCTCTCCATTGCACGCCGAGCGACTTTGAGTTTGTGTATGAGACCAATAGTTAGCGACCACGTTTCAGTGCCGTATATTATCACAAGCAACACGCACTGATTATAAACAATTAGTTACTAATTTCAGTGTAGTCCTATATAAACTTCATCAAAATTCGTTCAGTAGTTTTTTATTAAAAAATCTATTTCTTTTAATGTTTACGTTCTCTCATATCTTCGGGATTTCTGAACCGAATTAGATGGTTATTTTTACTTGAATAATATAGACCTTCAGTGTGGTACTGTATAAATTTCATGAAAATTGTTTAAGTAGGTTTTTACAAACTTTTAGTTAATTCGCTGTACTTGGGACAAGTTTGTAAGTCAATTTTGAAAGATTTGACGACGTTCAATGAAGTTGAAACATTGCACACAGATGTAGTTTTGATGACAATACAATATTATGGTACTATTGAGTTGTTTTAATGATGAAGCGGGAAGGTAGTCACAGGAACTCAACAACAAAATGATGAAACCCCTTCGAGTTTGGGCTCATTAGGTTAGACCGATACGATTTGAGGCATAAGGTAGGCTACCTACGCTACTCCACCATAAGGACAATAATTATCATCGGCGAAATGGAGGTGCGCGATGTACTCGCCATTTATGTTGACGCCCATTCCTTTCAAGTCCAGAGTCTTAAACATATCTTCCAGGGCGTTAGTGAACAGTTTCAGGGATATAACATACAGGGGTATGTTATATCTCACTCCTCTGCGCAGCTGAATAGGTTTAGTCTGCCAGTTCTGGTCATGAACGGACATAGTCGCGGCGTCATATAAGCATCTCATCACCTCGATGTATCGCCAGTCCACTTTGCTTCGCTGCAGCGATTCGAGAACAGCCCAGGTCTCGACAGAGTCAAAGGCTTTCTCATACTCCACAAAAGCAAGACACAGGGGATGGATATACTCTTCAGTCTTCTGTATAACCTGCCGCACTGTGTGGATGTGGTGCATGGTTCCGTAACCCCCTCAAAACCCAGCCTGCTCCAGAGGCTGAAACTAATCTAGTTTTCTCACTAGACGATTCAAGACTATCCTCGCAAACAGCTTATAGACGTGGCTCAGAAGCGAGATGGGCCTGAAGTTTTTCTGAGGTGTTTTATCTCCTTTTTTGAAAAACAAAACTACCATGCTTCTGTTCCACGCCTTTGGAGTTCTCCCATCGTTCAGAGCAGAGTTAAACAACTTCTGGAAATCTCAAAGTACAGGTCTTCTTGCCGCTTTCAAAAGTTTCAAAGTAACTCCGTCTTCCCCTGGGGCATATCCATTTTTAAGCTGCTTGAGGGCTATCTCGATCTCGTCCAGGCTGACTTCCAGCAGGTCGTCGGTGTGGTTGCGGGTCAATGTGGCTCGGGCATTCTCGTTGCTGGGTTTAGGTCGTAGAGCATGCAAGTTGTACAGTCAGCCATAGAAGTCGTCTATCTCGGTGAAAATCTCCGGCTATGAGGTGACGGTATTGCCAGATGATGTTTTAGCTTCGTCAGATGGGGCCTTCTCCATTGCCGGGCAAAGACGGGGATCCAAACCCCCAATTTTGCTTTATAGCCTTCTCGACACGGCGTGTGTTGGAGCATCGAAAGTTCCGTCGCACCAGCTTCCTGATATTTCGATTAAGGGCCCGCTTCTCTCATGTAGTGGCTTGTACATCATCCCGTATCATCATCGTCATCTTTAGCTGAAGAGTCTCTGCTGAGAGTTTGAACTTCGTACCTGTAAATTGCATCTGGCAGAACTTCGACTCTTCCTCCCTTAGGATACCTATAACTTGTCCTATGGCCTCGTCAACGTCATTTGCAGTTTCCAAACCAGCATATCGGTTTTCGAGATTAAGTTGGATCTGTTCTGATCCCACAACGGTTTGGAGCTTATTTGGTTGGAGCGTAGACTTCATCAGACGGGATCTCTCCAGCTTACATTTGATACTCAAGTAAAGGGAGACTTGAGTATCAAAGCACGAGTAAATAGGTTACTTCAAGGTAAGAGTGCATCAGGGATCTTATGATCATTCACACAAGCTACGCGTCGCGTTGTGGAATCGTTTGGCAAATTACGACATTATACGAACAATACATAACATTTATCAAACATAACATCCATTATGTCAATACTGGATGTTATGTCAATTTTTACCAGAAGACCAGAAATACGGAAGAGGTAAAACGTAAGTCTGTAAGAAGATAGAATTTTTAATCCCTACTCCTCTCCCAATGTTTGATTTGAAATCTGTGCTTAACACGCGAAAACCTGCAAAGCTTATTCTGTCCAAAAACAAAAAAAAACAGTTCTTAAACGTCAGAAAAATAGCAGCCTAATATTTATTCTGACGAATGCGGAATCTGACCTAATTGAACCAAATATATTGATGGATAGGGATATGTGGGGTTAGGTGGGGATAGTTGGGGATTGGTGGAGATGTGTAAAGATAGGTGGGGCAATTCGGTATAACTCGCTATTTGTACCTGGCGTAGACGTTTCACGACAAACTAACGGCCGTGCGTCCCGACACAACCCACTTTTTTCAACAGCATCAAAATCCATCCATTGGTTTTTGGATGATGAAGTCACATACAGAAAGACAGGCAGGCAGACAGACAGACAGAAACTCAAAAATTAAAAAAAAAATATTTTGGGTTCTACTACTTTCATAAACTCAAATAAAAATGCTTTTTCTAATTTCTCTTCCATGTACAGATTTCACTTTGGGTACAGTTTTAATACAAATATAGTTTTTCTCTTTATTTAGAAGACATTAAGATTTTGACTTGTAATAGTGCAATAAAAATATTGTTTTCGAAGTTGAATACCTTTATAAAATGCAGCTCATGCAAGTTATCTACGTCGGTTTTATTTTTGCAATTATCCGGAATGTATACGTCATTCGTTAATTCGTTCTGTTTCGTGTTACAGTCATGGTCGTTAATTTCACAAGCCGGGAATTTTATTATACATTCGTAGGATGCAATAATATAGACATTCTTGTCGGTTCTTATCGGTTTCTTCGCGATGTGGTACAAACTTGAAACGTGTGTTTCAGCAAGCGTTTTTGTCCGATTGTGGTAAATTTTCTAAGAAGTATTTTTTTATTACGTTCTACACAATCGTTTGACCACGATCTCACCTGATGGAAAGCGATGATGTGGTCGAGGGTGTTGCACCTTCGCTTAGTATATATACTTACTTATTTACTCTACTAGACTTGAACACACCTGGGTTATAATTTACCGGAAACACTGACGAGGGCAGAGTTGCAGTTCTTATAATAAACGAGGAGCTATGGTAGAATTACGGTTCAATAGTGCAACTTTGGATCCAACAATACAGTGTACAATCCCAGTAGGCTCCGCACCAATGACTTTTCTATGTTATGTGCAGTTTTTCATCACTCGGTACTTCGGAGGGCACGTTATGCAGGCTGTCCCGACTGTTATTGATTAATAGCAGTCGTTTAGCCATTTCAGAGACCCTCGGGCGGCCTGGCAATCTCTGACACCAGAGGACAGCGCTACCTCATACGATAAAAAAATATAAATAAAGAAGCGTAACGCTTCGTTCTTGTACGAGGTATTTTTACTATAAAAGGGTGGCGCTTTGCCAATCGTCTGGTCGTACGTTGATGGAAAGGCGATGAGGGAATCAGATTGTGCACACTCTCCATAGTACAATCTGAAGAATACCCACTGGCTTGCGACCTCACTCGATGCGCCAGACTTTGAAGGCTACGCTTTGCCAGAATGTCATCCTCAGTGAGCCTCATAGCACATCTCTCAGCTGAATTACGACATTCAAAATGTCAAAACCTCGAGCTGATACTTGGCAGAACCCAAAGGTGGTTGCAGTACTCTATACAAGATTGGACCTGTGCTTGATAAAGATTCAAAAGCTGTCCCGGTGTGAAGTACCGCCTAACCTTAGACAAAATCCAAGTTTATTTGCCTTGGCTTTGGATGCAATGTGAGACCCAAAATTCAGGTTCAATATGAGTATAGGTAAATATATGGAGGAATTAAGTTCAGCTTGGAGAGAGCTATGCTTGGAGTTTCACTACGTGATAAGATCCGTAACGAGGAAATCCGTAGAAGAACCAAGGTTATCGACATAGCTCTCAGAATTTGCAAGTTGAAGTGACAGTAGGCAGGCCATATAGTTCGCAGAGCCAGCAACCGCTGGGGAATAAAGGTTCTGGAATGGCGACCACGAACAAGCAAGCGAAGTGTAGGGAGACCCCCCTCACGATAGACGGATGACATTGTAGCCATCGCAGGGAGTCGGTGGATGGAGGCGGCACAAGACCGTACGTCGTAGCGCTCTATGGGGGAGGCCTATGTTCAGCAGTGGACTGCTAAAGGTTGAAGTGATGATGATGATGATGATGATGATTCATTCGTACGTTATACCAACTCTCCGAAATGCATACTCTAGAAATGATTTCTATCTTATTGTTAACAAATATATAAAATTTAAAATTTATAATAACAGAACCATTACTTTAAAGACTGTGATTTTTACACGATTACACCAGTTCGCAGTTTACGATGCGCATCGTAAACATGACTAAAGCCCGTAAAGTTTATATATATAAAAACAATATTATAAACGCGAGTCAACGTGTGGGATGCAGGTAAAAATATTGATGGTGCTGTGCTGCCAGAATCGAGGTAGCCGCCTTAATAAATTATTAGTTTTTTCACACAAATACAAAAAAATACAGATTTTTGTTTACTTACTATGGAAAAAAACTAATTAGTTTACCCACACGTCGAAACAATGAAGATCAAAATATAATTATACGACTTTCTCTGATCATACAAAATCATTGTATACTATGTCATGAATAGAAGAAAATACTACTAAACCAATTTTGATGAAATGTATGTGAGACTACATTAAAACACCATCCAAATCGGAATAAAAATCTCAGAAATAAACATCCTAACAAAAAAAAAACAGAAGATTATTTTTTTAGAATCGGCAACAGATCGTTAAATTGTTTGTATTTAAATACAACCAAAGCCATAGTGCACTAATTGTACATTATATACATGAAAATTAGTAAACAACAAGCATGACAGGAATAAATATTGAAAATGTATTAATACAAAATTGTACTTATGTTATTTGATTTTGAAAACTAATGCGTAAAAAACATGTAAAAACGGCTAAAACTCAGGATATAGGATATCTCTGACCAGTGCCGGCAGTCTCGACATCGACAGCGATTGCTTTACGACCGAAATCGGTTGCAAAGTCCAATTATAGGGCAGAACAGACTTAACACCCCGGCAACGGATCGGCCTCGCTTACGGCTGGTTGACGGCTAGGCGTCCGCCCAGCTACGGCGGAGCGACGATTCCCTTACGGCAAGGCGGCCTTGCTGACGTCTAGACTTGGTGCATTCCCAGTAGTCCCGCTATGGTTGTTCAGTATGTTTTTTTTTGTAGTGTTTTTCCCAGATTTCTATTAACTGGACTATTGGGATTCTAATTCCCTAAAGTCCCATGTATCTCATAAATGATGCACAGAAGCACAAACGTGTAATTTTGTGATAATAGGTAAATTTATAAATATTAAATCATCTTTTAATACTATTTTTTTTTGTGTGTATTAAATTAATTTTCAGGCTCCTTTATTTATGCCTTTATTTATTTTATTTCAGCTTATGACCCTAATTGAAAATAAATTATGCGTTCGCACATTATTCATAGATAGATAGACAGATAAACACTTTATTGCACACCAAATAAATCATACACAAGAATAAACATTTAACTTAAATAGAGTACAATGGGCGGTCTTATGGCTTAAAACGATTTCTTCCAGACAACCGTTGAATGGAGAGGAATACATTTAGTTGTCATGGACGGTGGTGCTCAATAATAAACAAAAATAAATAAATCTAAAAGGTACATGAACTTAAACAACAACTACACATATACAAAAATATATTAAAATACAATGTATACACACATCTACATAGACTTAATATAATAAATATATATATATATTTATTATGTATATATATACAAAGAAAGTAAATGAACACAATAACTTAATTCATTCCAATTTGCGATAAGTAAAATATTTTGATATTTTTTCATCTGATATTAATGTATATATTATTAATGTTAATATTTTTACAAGGCCCCAAAATAATTTAAAAGTGTCAGAGAATTATTTTCGATCTTATCGACATGAACTAAGTACCTTGTTTTTTCAACGTATTGTGACTAAATGAACACAATAAATCTTGAATCTGACTAAATCTGAAGAATGTCAATAAGGGTCAACATCGTGCGACGCAAACTTTTGGAATGTACATAGTTCCAAAACCATTTAAAAGTATCAGACGATTTTCGACCTTATTGACATGAACTAAGTACCTTGTTTTTCCAACATATTTTGACTAAATGAACACAGTAAATGATGGGGGAATCAGGTTGTGCAGTTCTTGTGCACACTCTCCATAGTGCAATCTGTAGAATACCGCCAGGCTTGCTACCTCAGGTCGATGCGCCAGACTTTGAAGCTTACTCTTTACTAGAGTGTCATCCCCAATGAGCCTGATAGCACGTCTCTCAACCTTGATTTTAGATGCTTTTGGACTAAATGAACACCGTAGAAAATTACTTTGCATTATATTGCACTCTATGTAAAGGTAAAACAGTGCATAGATAGTAAAAAATATGAATTATTTTAAGATTAAATTCTTACAATGAAAGTAATATTCAAAAACTGCTAAACTTAGAAGAGTAGTAAAGTTTGCCTAAACTGGCGTTGATCAGTCCCCCGATTCAGAACCTTTCGATAACGAACCAAATCGATTCGATTCGATATTGTGAATGAAAAATGTATTGAATTGATCGATTTCAAACCGAATCCACAGAATAAATAATACCATATCAATCGACAACTGAGTTATCGAAAGGTTCTGAATTGGGAGGCAAGTTAAATTAAAAATAATTGTTTTACAATATTTTTTACTAATGCTGCCCCTTTTTTTGTGTACTTTATTTTTCCAATACTGGGCGTGGGTTAGCAGGCTGCTAGGATAGGAGCAAGTGGAGCCCGCCAGCCGGGGCCGCGGTGACCGCGAGATGTAAGCGCAGTGACGGCGCGGTGACTGCGGGTTGACCACACGCCGTAAGCATAGAATACTAAATAGTTACTTCATAACGCCGAGGCGTTCCGGTGCCGATCCGTTGCCGGGGCGTTAAGTCTGCTCTGACCCTATAACGTTATTTGGTAGTCTCTGCCAAATATCGATTTTCTTTTATTCATTTATTCATTTAATAATGCCAACATGTAGGCAGACAGTTGTTACAAAATGTCTTATTAGTAATTAATACATGTGTCCTGTCAGGGCGCTGCTCTCATCGGTATGTACCGATTTCGGTTGTTAAGCAATCACTATCTATATGTCGAGACTGCAGGCTCAGGCTTAGGTCTATATTTATATTAAGCCATTTTTTTAAACATTTTAATAGATAAGTTAATAAAAATAACATATAAAGAAACTTAAATATGTCCGTTATTTGAATTCGTAATTTTTCCGGACATTTCAAATTGTAATATGGCAACTCTATGTAGGCGTGAAAACAAAGCAAATAACTTGTCAGATTTGTTTCTGAGCGATACAAACTGAATGTGAGTGAGTATTGACGTAGGTCAATGAAATCATCCCTCTTCTGCTTGCGTAAATCCCACATGCTGTTTGTAAGAACATATTTTCATGAAAACAAATCATTTTCATGCCGAGGAAGTCGCGGGCACAGCTCGTTTGCCACCAACTTATGTGTAAAGTCAATCGGGGCACCATTAATAAGATATTGTCAGCGAAATGATGTTTAACGCTACGGCCTCATTAATTCTTTTTTTTGGCAGCGCTACTTAATATACTGTAACATTGTAACCTGATCATGTTTTTAACAAGTTTACGATATATAAAAGAAATGTGGGGTTGGAAAACAACTGTGAATCAAACTTTCACACATGCCGTTAGTGGTCGAATCTACAATGGCCTTAAAAACTGATCGAGTACCACACTTTTAAAATTAATAGAGTTTGTATTTAATTTGCTTGGCTCCTATACTAATTAGATTGAGATACGTACACCAGTTTTTAAGTCAATACCTAAGATATCAAACAGTGAAAATCACATCGCAATCGGTCCAATAGTTTTAACGTAATGCGCAAACAAACATACATTAATATTGTGGTACTAAGTATAGAAAGCCCGTGTATTTGAAACTTTGCGAATGTAAGATAACTCCGATGATAATACAATAATAGTGGGTTGGTGGTTAAACCAACGAGCTTAAATGTTTCCAAAGTCATTTTCCCGTTTAACGACATAATACAATTAGTACTACGTAAATTCCGTCGGCGAGCTTACAAAGCGGCTTACGCACAAAATACTATCTTATCGCTTATCACCAACAAGCTGTAATCCGGGAGAGCGCGATATGCAACGATCGATGGTGCTACAGCATTTATCTAGGCCATAGAATGTGCACATGGCTAATTGTTTTTAGGGTTCTGTACCCAAAGGGTTGCACCCTTTGAGTCCGGAACCCCATTCGATCCGCTCGTACACACAAGCCTCACGCACACAATTACACCATGATATGCCGACCGGCTGCCACTTCGCAGTAAGACCTCATCCTTGTTAGTCGTGCTAATTATGTCAAGCTCTGACGAAAAATAAAAATAAAATGCAGTCTTTCGTGCTGAAATTGTGTAACAACCACAAATCATCCACTCACACTAATGCAGCCGTCATTTGCTATGTTTCGCTCGTTTAATTGACGGTGTGGAACCGTCTTTAAAAAAAAACTTGACAACATGTTATTAAAGTCTTAGGAATCAGTCTAGACAGTAGACTGAATATTAGGAATCTGTCTAGACAGTAGACTGAATATTAGACATAGACATAGCTTTATTTATGGCAAAAAACAAGTACACAAAATAAAAACATTGAAGAAATAAGTTAGTACCTAAGTAGTTAGTTAAGTTTTTTGCCATAAGCAGGCCCCAACTCAGCATAATGCTGGTTAATAACAACCAGCGCTGGTCTTCCGTTGAGAACGGCAGGTGACGTCACGCACGGAAATGTAACGTAAAATAAAAAATTAACAATAATAAAAATTACACATTAGGTACAAAAATACAATATAAAGTAAATAGGAATTGGAACAAACGAATTAATATATAAATTGGCAACACTGTTCCACACAAAAACTAAAATATAAATCAGTCTAGACAGTAGTCTGAATATTAGGAATCAGTCTAGACCGTAGACTGAATATTAGGAATCAGTCTAGACAGTAGACTGAATATTAGAAGTCTGGAGGTCCAGCGATTCCATCATAGCTGTGAGTGTCGTCAAAATAACGTTATTACGGTATTTGGAACGATCATGCGGTTCATGGCGTTGTAAATTAACATATACAGAATGAATTTTTCAAGTGTGTGTGGATAGCCAAATACGAAACTATGAAGAATAGCGAAAAATACTCATATGAGTTTCGGGTCTGATTTTGATGAACTAAATCAGCATCATTGGATGTTTGAAAAATAAATTTTCCTATCCAGGAATCGAACCATTGATTTTGGTAAAAACACACTGTATATAACACCATTCAATAGTGTCGCTCATAAGGATCAAACTCTTGGAAGTAATTACATACTGTTGGATTTTAATAAACTGATTCATATTATAAAGTAATGTCTTTGATTCATATAAGTACGAGTATTCAGTTTTACTTGTAACTTGAATTCTGTGATTTGAAGACGGATTTCTCCTGTCTATTCAATATAGCTCACGACTAGATAATTCAATCCCAGCACTTATTTCTGATCCCGGGGTTTCGGGATTATACTTAGTCAATCCCGGGATCTCGGGATTATCCCTGGATTGAGGGTTACAAATAAAAAAATAAAAAATCTTTCAGAAACCGGCTCCCAACATTTCAAAATTTAATAATCAATGTATTTTAAGGTATACAGATATACCTAGCTAATCTAATCACTCCAACTAATCAGACTTAGAGTCAGATTAACTAGATATAATATCACTGTCTCTATGTTAAAGTTTTTTGAATAACCATGAAACGAGAGAATATATTGTAACTTTTAAAATTTCGTGATTCGAACTCATAGTCTCATAGTGTCTTCTCGTGACCACGATCAATGCAACTTGATGGAAACGTCGAGGTAAATAAAAATTAAATTTTTCAGCGCGATCAAGTCCTGTTAAATATATAACTATAAGAAAAGATATAACTAGCTTAGTGGTTACAATTAAAAATAATTAGGTACAGAAACTAAAATTATACCTATTTACAAATAAAAGACAGAGCTTAGGTCGCCGTCTGGTAAGGTGACGAAAAAGTTGGTGACATTACCACGTTGAATAGCTAGTCTAAAAAATTCGTTGACGAGGTAGGCGAGCGAAATAGCTAAAGAGCTAGCCCCTACCTTGATCAACGAATTAGTGATCAAAGGAACACCTGTTTTTTTTACTAAGCGTCTAAAGAGTGCGATTTTTTGTTAGAGAGATGCCTTAAGGAAAAGTCGCAATTCTGGTCCCCGGGGCCCCATGTCTATTTTATAACACTTCATATTTCACATCGTTTCTCCGAAACCCCGCAGTGCGAAACAAACCTTACTCTATACGTTACAAGGACATCCTATATAACACTGTCTAGACACCACTCTGACATTATATAGGGTGTAGTAAGTTATAGAGCATGTTAAGTAGTATAGGTATTATTAAGATATCGTATTACTTAACTGATCGTATATTCTAGTGGTAAAAGTGTAGGTTTATTTTGGTGTCCAATGGGTTTAATCGCTATAGATATATATAAAAGTACGAAACGTAAGAAAGTACGAACTAAGAACCTGAACGCGTCTGTCTGTCTGAGCAGATATATCTCAGAAAATACTTAACCAATTTTGTTCCTGTTTTCACTTGAATTTTGTTACTGTTTTCATGATCCAGGTTGAATCAAAAGAAAGGATTTTCAGTATAAATTAAAAGTATTTGTATAATTTAAGTGTACTAGAGCAACCTTAAAAACTACTGAACAAATATTGATAAAATTCATGAGAACACTAAAGGTCAACCCTTAAAAATCAAAAAAATATCATCCGAAATGGTTTAGAAATCCCGGAATGTGTGAAAATAAGTTAATTTAAAAACATTTAAAAAAAACTTATATGCCATATCATGATGAAACTTAGGACGGGTTATCACAAATGCGTATAGTTAAATACACATTTCGTGCATTTCGTGTCTGTGTTATTAACCGTTGAGGAGTTCCCCAGTCAGGAGCCAACCCGGAGAGCAGCAACCATGTCATGGTGAAACTTCAAACTAGCCATCATAACAAAACGTGTACATAAAATTTCATGACAAACGAATGAACGTTGGCCGTTGAAGAGTTCTTTTATCTGGAGATGTTCCTGGATGTCTATTCAAGTCATGCTTACCATAAAAATGCATTGTCATCGGAACTTAACCAACATGCAAAAATTCAACTCCGTCGGATAAGAGGAAGTGGTTCTAATTCAGCTTGCAAGATTTGACCTAAACAAACATACAGACACACATACAAACGTTGCAAGTTAAAAAAAAATACAGTCAAATTGAGTACCACATCGAGAATTGAGAATTCGTTAAAAAAGAAACATAATATTATGTATATTTTACTTTGGCAGCCTAGCGGTATACTAGTGCGAGTTACAATCCAAAGAAACAAGCTTCGGTCCTGGGCTCGGTTTCTTGGCTTCCGAAGTTACGTGCGGCTTAACTGTTGTTGATTAATAGCAGTCGTAGCCATGTCACAGGCCCTCGGCAAGTCTGAATAACTCTGACACCAGAGGTCAGCACACGACAAACAAACATTTTACCTATAGCAGATAGCCACTACAAACCCCAAATGACCAAGATATAAATAATAATCAAACGAACCTACGTACCTACCTATTGTATATCTAGTTTGTTGGTGTAAAAGATATTAAAGTACTCCAGTTAATGGAACGGTAGAGTATACAGTACATAGTAGAGCATTCCAATTCGTAAATGGAGAGTATATATATATATATTTTGTATGTAGAGCCGATAGGTATAGATAATCAGCGATAGCTTGGCTCGCCACACGATAGGTACTGTTTCAATTGGAATGAAAGATAATCTGCTTTATGCAATCCAAAGGCACCGGGTAATGACTTTTAATTGATTGAGCGAGCGAAGCGTGCTTTAAGTCTCTGCTTCAAGTGCAATAATTTTGCTTTCATCTGTCAGTTTGTTGGTACTCCTGTACAGGTCGTATTTTATCTGGACGAAACTTGATATACAGATATAACTAATTTTTGGATTTTTTTAAGTGTCGGTGATTTTAATTGTTTACTTCCTCCAAAAAGGGGGCTACTGAATATCTACGCTTTAGTAGATCCGATATCGATGGTTCTTTTTTATTATAAACTGGTTTACCCGCCCGCGACTTCGTACGCGCAGACTACTGTTTATCGCAAAAAAGGCATCCTATTTTCTTCTAGGATATTAAAAACCAATGCAAACGTAGGTATAGTACCAATGCTCTTGATGTTTTTTGACAGACTTGTTATTTCGTTTCCATGGCAACCAGAGACCATTCTGTGATGGAAACCGTTCCTTACAGTGAGTAATCAACATTTTTCCAGTTTTCCTGCGGAAACTTTCAATTTTCTGGGATAAAAAGTATCCTATATTTTATGCTAGGATATAAGCAGTCTCCATTCTAAAGTTCATCAAAATGCGTCCAGCCGTAATCGCGTGAAAGCTCCCCAAATAAACGAACAGACAACGTTTCACTTTTATATATTGGTAAGGATGTTATTAACTTTAAAATTAATAGTTGGTCTCATAAAAATTTGGTGAAGATCTGATGGGGATCTTCGACGTGATGATCAGAATAGCTCCTCATAATGCAGTAAATTTCTCACTATTAGGTTTCTAACAGTGGAATGAGCCCTTTGCCCACTAGGTAGGGATTGATGGATCACCTATTAATGTAAGTTTTACAATAAGGTCACTAGATGGCGCTACTGTGTAACGCTACATTGTTGCAAATACTTTGTGCTCGCGAGATCTACAGTATTGTTTGCAGAACTAATAGTTAGTATATTTATGAGAAGATTTACCATCGCAGGGCTCATTACGTCGGTTCAGTTACTAACAAAAATTGCGCTTCCAATAGCAGATCTCACCTTTCTCAACCCTCGGGTTACGTGAAAACCAACTAACGGGATTAAGGGAAATAGATAGCAGAATAATTAGGGTTGTTCTGTTATCATTTAGTTATACTTATGCATTTCTTTGCATACCCGTTCGATGTTCAGTTTACGAAAAGCTACGGCGGAAGGTAGTCGCATTCTTCGCGGTGTTGTTGGCAAAATAAAATATGATTTTATTCCTACAATCTGAGATTGCCTGTAATCAAATGAAGGTATGTAATAATTTTCGAAACGAAAAAATTGAATCACGGATGGGGTTCGAACCTGCATCATTCCGTGCCTCTTTGCGGCACATGCCTTCCCCAAGTTAGACTACCGTGACTGGTACTACATGCTTCAAATTTTTCGCTTAGTTTGTAAGCCCATCTTACGGAGACGGTAACTCCATCTATTGGCAGTATTCTGAACTGACCAACAGAACACGGCTAATATTGCCTTAATTGTTTTTTTATGGCATTTACGCCTGTTTAACGAGACCATTTCTTTACTTATAATAAAACTGTAACAGGTCCAATTCTGTACATTGAAGATATATTGTTATTTTTTTGGAGGCTGTTCTTTATTCCATACTGAAGCCAAGACTATTTTTTTTTCTTTTTTTCTGTCTCTCTGTCTGTCTGACTGTCTGTATGTATCTTGGCTAGGCATCACGTCGAAACTACTGGATGAATTTAAATGAAATTTAGTATGATTTGAGTTCATACTACGAGGTAGGACAAACGATATTTTTCATCCCGAAAAATTAAACGTTTCCCGCAGGATAGGGGATTAAAGTTATTTAAAAAAACACTTACCACTTACCACTTGCTCTGAAACTACTGGACGGATTTTGAGGCACCTTAGCACAGTCATAGTTTATATGACCAGTGAAAATTGAGGATACTTTTTATCCCGAAAAAATAAAGGGTTCCTGCGGGATAGTGGTCCAAATTCTGTACATTGAAAATATTTTGTAAAATTTTTTTGGAGGCTGTTCTTTATCCGTACTGAAGCCAAAACTGTTTTTTCCCCTTTTTTCTGCTGTCTGTCCATCTGTATATTAGACGCGCATCATGCCGTAACTACTGAATGAATTCAAATGAAACTTGGCATGATTTGAGTTCATACTAAGAGGTATAGGACATTAGATACTTTTCATACCGGTAAATCAAAGGGGATAGGTCATAGGATAGGGGTATTTTATTTGAAGTTGGTATTCATGTTTTACGGTTTATAGTTTCTTCCGTAGTTCACTTCTAGTTACAAATTTCAAATAGAGATCCACGTAGTTGCAAATTTCAAATAGAGATCCACCGTTCTAGGCTAGGCGTTGTCTGTCAGTCAGTAGTTATGTCACGTTACTGTTTTATAGGCATGATTAAAATAATGTAGTAAAACACATATTTTATTATTCTGACCAAAAGTGAAGGGACATCTATACTTATAATAGTTGTACATGTAATACTTGTAAGTACCAAAAAATCAGTAAAAGGAAGATATTTAAAAAAAACTAGTGTTCTGAAAAATAATAAATCATTTTTAAAACTCGTGTCTGTCTGTTAGTCTGTTTAGGCATCACGTAAAAACTACTGGACTGATTGCGATGCAGTTTACACTGTTAGATAGCTTAGGGTTTGACCTAAAAACTGGTGTAGGTACTTATTATCTCAAACTGATGGTAGAAGCCGAGCAATCGATAAAAACTTTTTGACGGCTGAAGGAATTACATGGAAGCATGCTCTGACATATATGTAATTTTTGCAAAAATTGATTTTATTTTGTTTTTTATTATTGTAGTGATCATTGTATCATAGCTGTATAGTAATTTTAATAATGTAAGTTTTTATAGTATTATTTTTATTATTCTAGTATTATGTAGGTACATATGTAAGTGTTCATGTTATACTTTTTATATTCACAGTTAAGTATTGCACCTACCTAGCTTAGTTTTCATTTGCTAGCATTTTTATAATTTCTTTTATTTTTTCCGTTTCACTCCGTTAATAGTGAATGTTGTAAACACCTTTAAAAGGTATGCATATCGGAATTTGATTATGCTATGGCACCTGTTATAGTCTTATGAAAGTGTTACTCTTTATAATATTTAATATGTATACTGTTGGTGTTTCTTAAATAAATAAATAAATAAAGGAATTTTGTTTAAATGTTGGTATATTGGTATTTTAAATTGGAATAGTAAAAGAGTTCTTTTAACCTAGAAAAATGGACACGCGTGTGTCCGTGATTCAAACTTTTTGTATAGAAAATTATTACATATGTTCTCGCTAAGCAGGCGTTAATGCTAAAATCATATACACATCAAATCAAGGTACTTGCTGGACGCTATCATAATTATTTAGACTATCATAATTATTTAGACAATAATATTAATATTAAAACAAAAGAACCATTGAGTATAATTCATGTACCATTCTCAATGACCTTTCTTTGTTAACATGTTTTTTTAAAGCTTTTGGGAATAAATACAAAACAAAACACATTAAAAATTATCTTCGCAGTGCTGATCGCGTAGACTGTGCTTATAATGTTACTAGGTGGCACTTTATAAACATTGTCACAATTACGTTAATGCATTTATTTTCTGGAGTCGCGTTTGTTTGTTTGCTGACATGGCTTTACGACTTGTTTGTCGTATGTAGACTCTGACACTAGAGGCCAGCACTACTTGTGCTGGCCTCTAGTGTCAGAGTTTGTCTGGTCGCCCTAGGTCTCTGACATGGCTTAAAGACTGCTATTAATCAATAAAAGCGGAGACCAACATCTTAACGTGCCCTCCGAATTGTGGAAAACTGCATATAACTTAAAAAAGTTATTTGTTCCGCATCCGGTTTCGTTGGATTCTGAATTAAACTAATATACCATTGCTCTATGTGCGCATTGGAACCGCGTGTCATGTCATGTTATCGTGGAATATTTATACATACTATTAGTTATTCTGTGGCAGCAGCGTATACTCGTTTAGTTCAATGAGTTTGATGGAATGGATATAGAGAATGATAATTTTGGGGGCGATGGACTCATTATTATTTATTTGCGCTTTAGATGGGCTTTTCTGGTTTAATTATAAGACTGAGTCATAACAAATTATTTGGTTGTTAATCTTACGAACAGAAAGATTACCGGTACTGAGTCACTCACATCGGTAGGAGTGTATTTGTGACAAATCATATAATATGAAAACACATGACTAATCCTAAGACAAAACCTAAAACCCAAAAAGTAAAATATACCTATGACACTCTTACATGAAGACGAATGGAATAGATACCTCACTTGCCAGAATCGGACCTATAGGGGCGACGCTATATGTTTAATTATATACTTCTGTACAAATAATAGACAAAGACCTCATTAAAGGTGGGAGGATTAGGTACAGACGTGGACCGCATAAATTAAGTGCATAATATAATAATTGGTCTCCGACACAATCGGAGTGGTGTTTGTGAAGAACACGAAGCAGCTCAAACAGTAAAATGAAAATTTAATTATCTCATTTGTTATCTAAGTCTACGCAGGTACAGTACTCGCAGCCAATCTATATGTTTGTGAAGTCAGGTACTGCTGTGGGGATAAAACAGCATAAATTAAGAGCAAGATAGAATATGTGAAAAACCGTGAAAAGCGTAAGCGAATGAGCGAGGCAGTTGTACAATGCTGTCTTCACCTTCAACATTGGGATTGCGCCTGAAAAATAGCAGTTTGCGCAGCGACTAGCAGACAACTTCCGATACACATACTTCCGCTGCGACTACTGTATCTCTCTATCTTTGTTATCGATGCACAGCACTATAATGGAAGTGTTGCTACGTGTGTGTGTTTGCCTGTTGTATTTAGTCCAGTTTTTGTTTACGTGATTTTAAAGCGTGCCGATCTTCCCCCTATTAACTAGATGTATGGATGGATAGTGGTGATTCTGTGGAACCACGAAAGCTCATTCAATCCACAGTTACTCGTTGTTTTCCCCATGTCCAAAATAAACTGTAATAGCCCCAATCGGGGTCAGAAGAACTATCAATAGAATATTTATAGAGTTGCTTTACGTAGAATGCGAACCGAGTATAGTAATCGTGGTTTCGTGGTTTCAACAGCTCGATATAGATTTATGGTCGTAATATAACGCAATGCAGGAAGCCAGAGATTCGTGTTTGTTTCGCAGACTATCTATCTGTGCCCGTGGCTTTGCCAGCGTAGTCTTGGGAAATGTACCATAGTTGTTATTCGAGGAAAAAAGTACATTATAAAGTACAATAAATCGTCAAATACTCGTAGTTCGTTTATCGATTGCTCGGCTTCTACTCATTGGAGATAAAAAACACAACCATTTTTAAATTGAACTATTTTACCACCAAAACTTAAGCAATCCAACAGTGGAAACCGCATTTCAACCGATCCAGTGGTTTTTGATTGATGCGCAAATAGATAGACAGACAAACAAAATTTTAAACGTTATATTCTTGTTCCCTAGGCTCATAAATCTTTGAGGCATTTTTTAAGTATCTTCCTTGTACAGACTTATTGTTCCTAACTGTTTTTTTATAATTATATCACACTAATATCAGAGAAATGTAGTCAATGTCGTAAACGGGCCAATAAGAGCTTAGAGTTATAAAAATGAATACTCTCTTATCGAGCGGAAAAGTTCGTATGCACGATGAAGAAATCCATACATTAAAACTGACAGTGCATACAAAACGTCATAAAATGCATAAAAACCGATTAGCACCATCATCTTTAGAAGTGTGTGTGTGTGTGTGTATGTTTGTTACTCCTTCACACTCAAACGGCTGAAAGGATTTGTAATTGTTACCAGGATAGGCTACTTTTCATCAACATCATCATGCATCATCATAATCCACGCAGGAACTGCGGTGCACAGCTACAAATACTTTTAAGATAAGGACCCGTGGTCCATCTAGATATCTCCACCTGGGCACAGAATAAATAATAGCCCTGGGTGAAGCATGGAGTACTTACACGACCTCGCTCCAACTACCAGTAAGTGCAGTCGTGTGCAAGATAGATTGAACAAACTGATGTGCGCACAATTAGAATATGAACAACATTGTTGTTCGGTTGGTTAAGAGCCAGTGCATTTAAATTAAGGTACGGACATATTGAGCCTGTGCCCGGCCGCTGTAATTTTATCACGCTTTTATTAGATCAGTCTGTAACTTTGTAATGGATTCTAATCAACTGAATTTCACCCACCTCTAGTGGAAACTTTGGAAATAAAATTTAAATAAATATATTCGGGACAATTCACACCAATTACCTAGCCCCAAACTAGCATACCCTGTACTATACTAGTACATACATAGTACTAGTATAGTACTAGACAACGGATAAACATACATAGATATGAATATCACATCTTTGACTCGGAATCAAACATTTCTGCTCACATACAAATGATTGCACCTTTCGGGATTGGAACCCGCGTCCGTTGATTTATTTCGTAGTTAGGGTGACTAACCATTGGGCCAAGCGGTCGTCAAATGTATGTAATGAGCGAAATTCCAAGTATCATTTTAGCATTATTTATCTGTCGCTAGATGCGTTGGCGACAGTTTTGGTAACAGTACTGTAGTTTGGTATGACCAAGGAAGTTCTATAAGTATGTAGAACTTCCTTGGGTATGACTAAAGCTTTTGAATTACGCTTACTACGGGTATGACATTCTGCGTTCCCTTGTTTATGGCAAGTTGTGCGTTAGTTTTCTAACAAATTTATTACTTATAGTATTTATTGGTAGTATTTTCTACCTTCTTGATATTTTATATTATAAATTACAGCTAATGATACAAAGAAATCGGACCGTTTTATTTACATTTAATTTATCTGCTTTAATAAAGGGGTAAATAAAATCTGAATATGTCAAAACTGCCAAAGTCATAATAAATAACAAATTTCACTAGACAAACAACCTGTCGTTCGTTTGATACGCTCGTGGTTTGTCTATTTTTACGGTAAAACGATAATTTTACCTACTTTCGATTACTACGTTCAGTTGAGTAAATACCAAAAGTTACGCAAGCGCCATCTCTTGACGATGAAATAACTAAACTGACAATGCCTAATGGAAAACTGCTCATTCAGATGACAATACATAATGTCCCATCGAGCTGGTCTGATGATGGAGCTGGAAGGTGGGTAACGGAACCCTTAAATGACTAGTAAAGTTGTCGAGTTTGGGCTCATTAGATTTGCCTGTAGTCCTAATCATTTCTGACTTGTATATTTTTTGTTTTTCTTTTTAAAACAACTTAAATTTGGTATGTATTTTAATCATATGGTTGAAACAAACTCTACTTTATTCCACATATTCCTTACACACATTTTGCAGTGCAGGTTGTAATTTATTATTAGGAAAGGAAAACGTAGATTAGTCAAAAATCTCTTATGCATAAAGTAGCTTGAAATCTATCCATTACCGCGCATTTGTATAAGAAAAGAATAACAGGCAGAACAAACAAACACTTCCTCAAAACAAAATAATAAGTAAACAATAAGTCTTCTGAGTTCCTGTTTTATATTTTATGATATGCTGGATGGAGAGATGCGAACAATATGACTTCAGTAATTATTTGAATATTATAATAACACATTATATATTATCAAGGAACACGCTCTTGTTGCCACTATGTTAATAACCAAATCTCAGATGCCTAAGTTAACATATTTAATTATAATATCTGTATTTTCATATTAATTTTTATTCCTTCCCAGTACAGTCTCGAGCTCTAAAAGTTCCGGGTATATAATCACAACGTAGTATAGATGATCAATTGGCCAATCGACAGTATTTCTTTAGAGGGCGAAGAAAATAGTTACAGTATCTAAATGTTTAGGATCAGATATATTGGGGAGGGAGTTCATTCGCACTGCAAGAGTCATGGTCATCAGAGTATATATTGAATTTGAAACATTTCAACAAACATTAGGAATCTACCATAATGAATAACAGATGCGATTTAGTTTTGGGTTGTTGACTTTACCCACACATAGGCACATGACATGGTAGCGACTGGATGAGGATAGCCGAAGATCGGGCTCAGTAACGTTCAAAAGGAGAGGCCTACGTCCAGCAGTGCACGAATACGGGCTCATGATGATATTTGTCTTTACCCACACATAGATGTGTAGGTACTCATGAAGATTTAAAAAAAGATGGAGTCCACACCGCTCAACAAACGAGTGAAGTATAGCAAATGGCGGCTGCGTATGTGTGCGTGTTTTTTGGCCCATGCTCTCTCACTCTCTCTCACACCCTTTCATTCTTAGCGTCCCTTTAATTTGAGATTCCTTGAAATGGCGGTTTTCTCATAATGTTTTCCGTCACCATTTTTGAGACATTATTATGTATTGTGTTAATGTGTTAATGCTTGGCCGATCCAATGCCAGCGGATTGTGAAGCCCACATGCTACTGTCCGGACACCCCTTTCATTTAAGCGATTACGGCGAAGGAAGGGAAGGGTAATGAGTTTAACAGTCCATGACTGTAGTGATTGTATGTATGGTATGTGAATGTTCCACCATCTTGCGATACAAAAACACAACTGGACGTGTGGGACTTTCTCACTCTTGAGCTTGGACTGTTAAATACTTAACCGATTTTGATCTGATTTAAGCGTAGGTTGATAGGGGTAGATGAGTATTTTTTTTTGTATGGTCAAGGGCGCTGTTGACTCTTAAGTCATAAGTGTTTCAGAGAAATTTTGTCAACGGAGACGGATTATTATTATTATACTAGCTGTACCCGCGGCTTCGCACGCATGCTCTTTTCTTTAGGTTCAAAGTACCATAATGTGCTATTCCAGGACCAATATACCAATATTTGATCAAAATTTCTTCAGCCGTCAAAAATACTTTTATCAATTAGTCGGCTTTTAACTCACCGGATTGAGATACCAATTACACCAGTTTTTAAATCACAAATCAAACCCTAAGCTATCTAACAATGAAAACCGCATTGCAATCGGTCCAGTAGTTTTTACGTGATGCGTGAACTAAAACACATACAGACAAACAGACAGAAAGACACGATTAAAAAAAGTTATATTAATGTTCAATACCTTTTTCAAGCACCCAAGAGAACTTTTTTTCTTCTTCTTTGTACATCCTTTTTCGTACCTATTGCTTTATTATAAGTATAGATATGTAACTGCGTCAATTTGCGTAAAAAAATACGTCCAGTAGTTTCAGCGTGAAACGTGTTCTTTTAAATAATTTTCAACCCATATCTTGCGGAAACCCTTTAATATTTCGGGATGAAATGTATCCAATGTCCTACCTCGTAGTATGAATTCAAATTATACCAAGTTTCATTTGAATACATTCAGTAGTTTCGGTGCGATGCGCGGTCAAAATACGCTCAATCAGACAAAAATAAAAAGTAAAGCAGTTTTGGCTTCGATAACAAATATAGAGAACCAAAAATATTTCTTATTACTTAAATATTAACATAACTTTGGACCCATATCCCGAAGAAACCCTTAATTTTTTCGGGATAAAACGTGTCCTCCATTTAACCCATCATATGACTTAAGACGGTGCCAAGTTGCATCAATCCCCGTTCATTAGTTTCAGCGTGATACGTGTTCTTTTAAACAATTTTCAACACCTATCCTGCGGGAACCCTTTAATTTTTCGGGATTAAAAGTAACCTATGTCCTACCTCGTAGTATGAACTCAAATCATATCAAGTTTCATCTAAATTTATTGAGTATTATCGGCATGATGCGCTGCCAAGGTACAGACAGACAGACAGACAGACAAACAAAAAATTTAAAAATATCGTTTTGTCTTTAGTGTTGAATATAGAAAAGCCTCCAATAAAAAATAGAAAATATCTTCAATTTACAGAATTTGGGACATTATCCCGCAGGAAATCTTAACTTTTTCGGGATAAAAAGTATCTTTAATTTTTACCCATTATATAAACTATGACTGCGCCAAGTTGCAACAAAGTCCGTCCAGTAGTTTCAGCGTGATACGTGTTCTTTTAAATAACTTTCTACGCCTATCCTGCGGGAATCCCTTAATTTTTCAGGATTAAAGTATCCTATGTCCTACCTCGTATTATGAACTCAAATTATACCAAGCTTCATTTATATTCATTCTGTAGTTTTGGCGTGATGCCTAGCCAAGATACAGACAGACAGACAGACAGACAGACATACAGACAGACAGACAGACAGACAAAAATGAAAAAAAAAACTGTTTTGGCTTCAGTATCGAATATAGAGCACCCTCCAACAAAAAAAAACTAAATATCTTCAATGTACAGAATTGGACTCGTTACAGTTTTATTATAAGTATAGATTATTATTATTTCAACTCAATTTTTAGAACTTTTTATGCTAATTTGTGGTGTCATAGTCCAACTATGCGGGTAGTGTATAATCTTTTAGTCTCTTTTGACGCGGGTGGTCAGTAGTATCAGCAGTAGTCAAAATGCACATTCAATGAGTAATCGAAACGGTTGATCTCTGAAAAGCTTATAATGAAGCTTTTACCACTTGAAAGCACTAGAAAACTTGAAAGATCAAGATTACGATTAAAATAACTTCAATAAAATAAAAATAGAATATTAGATGTATGTGTGTAGTCGGTAGCATCTTGGAACCGTTAGCAACCAATTTTGATGAAAATTTGGGACCATACCACCACTAAACATTTCGTCAGCTTTGAGCATGCGTGGCTGCCATGCTGAATTCAATTGTTTCGAACAGTGTGGGAGTTTTTCAAAGAAACTAGTGCATTTACGAACTGGAAATCTGTTTTGTTTTGTTAATAATTTTTATAATTAGATAGATGAACAACAACAACAATCTTAAATTTTTAAAATATGAGCAGAATAATTACTAAAAATCTATAGAGAATATTTACTAATAGGTACAGCGCTTGCGAGATCACGCGTAATGGAAATGAAATGTGTATTATAATTATTTTGGTGTAATATTAATATTTTATGGTAGTTAATTAACGTTAAATATCTAATTACTACAAAAAATATATGCAAATCAGCGATTATCTTACGATGCCCTGTTCGTAAACGTACTAATTCCTTTAAAAAACGGCTAAATAGATGTACCTACATAAAAAACTGTATTATTTTAAAAAGATTGTATTTATCCGTGTGGACAAATTATCCAAATGAATCCCCCGGGGGATCAATGTTAGGGGAGCCAAGTGGACGGAGGCTATTTTTTGCTTGAGTTGCATGAATCGTTCCCCCCAAACTAACTTATAAAGTAAAGGACAGCACAAAACTTCGGATTTGGATATATGACTACTAGCGCATAATTTAGAGTTTTTTTTTTATTTGTAATAAATTTTGCGCATTTTTTTTTTATTATACCAATATACTAACTAAACTAACATGTCTCTTCTAGGGTTTACTAGTTTAAAAACTACATATAGCCAACCAAGATAATTTTAGCTTAACGTGCCCTCCGACACACGGAGCGATGGAATACCGCTCACAACTTAAAAATAAATTTGTTGGCGGAGCCTAGGACCAAACCCGGTATCGCTGGATTCCAAGTCGATTAGTATGCTAGGCTACCATCATCAATCAATCCTAACTTTATGTATGACGGGGTTGAAAACAAATATAGAAATACACACGATTTAATTTAATGTATCTTTGTCTGTCAGAAATACGGAAGCTTAGGACTTTTACCAGAGTGAACGACACACTTGTAAAATAATTTGGGTGGCCTTGAAGTGACACTAAATTAGCGACAGGTGGCGTAACTGGTTTAAAAATAGGTTTTTGTTCATGTGAATTGTTTTAAAGCTGTTGTCGCGAGGCTGGTGTATATACCAACATTACCAACTCATCAGCAACAATTATATGATCTAGATATGAATTAACAATTATGTAAAGCGGAAGAAGAGGCAGCCGAACAGTAGAATACAGA
This sequence comes from Alsophila aescularia, assembly GCA_946251855.1. Taxonomy (NCBI): domain Eukaryota; kingdom Metazoa; phylum Arthropoda; class Insecta; order Lepidoptera; family Geometridae; genus Alsophila; species Alsophila aescularia. Next base: position 13,973,395 of record OX276386.1, on the reverse strand, counting down.
AGTTGACGGTCTTCTGGCTCAGCTGTTTAACTGAAAGGCCAATAAATCATACGTATTCCATGAGAAGGTTTGTCGTATTTTCGTCAGCAACGTATCGCCGCTCTTGTTTTATATTCATTAATGTTTTCATCAGAGTTCTTCACGTGTCGCAAGGCCAAGAGAATATAATTTAATAATCTACGAGTATGCTTCTCAGTCTCTTTTCATTTGTAGAATGTTTGTATGGATCATGGACTTCTTTTTGAAGAAGTGAAGAAAGAAGTCACAGATTATAGATACATAAGTGGTTTATTTTAACTTGCATTGTTACTGGTATCTACATCAAAGTCTTAGTAGCAAACAAGATTTAATTCTTAGTGAGATGCGTAATAAACTTTTAAATTGCCAGAGATAGATGAAACAATAATAATTTATTTACAACTCCTGCAAACTTTTCAGATGACCCAATCCAATGACAATGTAAGAATATGTTAATTTTTGAATTTGAGAATAAACTAAGAAATGAGGTTTTATAATATTGTTGAAAGAGTATGAATGACATCGTCACACTCATCATCATCATCATCATGTTAGCCTTTAGAAGTCCACTGCTGAACATAGGCCTCCCCCAAAGAGCGCCATGACGAGCAATCTTGTGCCATCTCCATCCACAGACTTCCTGCGATGGCTACAATGTCGCCGGTCCATCGTGTGGAGGGTCTCCCTACACTTCGCTTGCTTGTTCGTGGTCGCCATTCGAGAACCTTTATCCCCCAGCGGTTGTCGGTTCTGTGAACTATATGGCCTGCCCATTGCCACTTCAACTTGCAAACTCTGAGAACTATGTCGGTAACCTTCGTTCTGCTACGGATTTCCTCATTTCCTCATTTCTGATTATATCACGTAGTGAAACACCGAGCATAGCTCTCTCCATAGCATGCTGTCCAACTCTGGGCTTTTGTATGAGACCAATAGTTAGTGACCACGTCTTAGTGCCGTATGCCATCACTGGTAACACGCACTGCTTATAAACTTTCGTCTTGAGGCTCTGCTGTATCTGCGACGAGAAGATATGGCGTAATTTCCCGAACGCTTCCCATCCGAGATGGATTCGTCGGTTGACCTCTTTGTCGAAGTTGGATCTACCCAGTTGGATCGTCTGACCCAAGTAGACATAGTGATCAACAGCTTTGATATGCCGGGTTATGATCGTTCCCAACATAAACCGGCATGGGTACGACATGGGCATTTGACATGATGTTCGTCTTGCCCATGTTCATTTTAAGACCCACCTGTTGGGAAACAATATTGAGGTCACTGAGCATTGTGCTTAGGTCTTCCAGGGTTTCAGCCATGATGAAATCCTGGAACTATATCATCAGCAAATCGAAAGTGAGTGATGTATTAGGCATTGATGTTAACACCAAATCCGTTCCAGTTCAGAATCTTGAATATATCTTCCAGTGCAGAAGTGAACAGTTTCGGAGAAATAACGTCTCCCTGTCTCACCCCTTTTTGCGGCTGGATAGAATTCATGCTCTGATCCTGAAGACGAACTGTCATGGTGGCCTTGCTGTACTCTTTAGCTGTTTGAACTGACCTCGTATAGGCTGACGTCCAGGATATCTTCGGTATAATGTCGGGTCAAACGGGCTCTTTCATCGATAGTCGTGCTAGGGGGACTATGCGATGAGGTGTATAATTGTCCATAGAACTTCTCGAGCTCACTCAAAATCTCTGGCTTCGACGAAACGATGCTGCCACTGTCGGTTTTCAGCTTCGTCAACAGGCTTTGCCCAATAGACAGATCTCTTGCAAACACTTTGGAGCCCTTGTTCCACTCTATTGCGTTCTTGATACAAGTAGTATTATAGGAACGCAAATCGTGTCGCATTGACTTGGAGATCTGTTTATTAAGCAAGCTGTAACTCAAAATATCCACTGAAGACTGCAACCTCATCTCGCCTCGTTCTGCCATAAGTTTGAGTGTATGCTAAGAGAATTTCTGTGTTCTTTTTTTGCGGGGGGTCTTAAAGAACTCCGACCCGACCGCGTGGACAATTCCCACCGGCCCGTTCTTTAGTTCATCCACTGTATAGATCGGACGGTATAAGGTACCTTATAAGGTATCGGAAAGGATTTGGAAGCGATTTTGGAGCTCTAACTGAAAGCTCTCGGGGATTTTGGCAGGACTTGGGCGAAGAGTAGATCTCATCAAACGATACCTCTTCAGCTTTACGTTGATATTCAATGAGCCTCTTACCATGCGGTGATCACTGCTGGTCTTAACCCTGTTAATCACAGAAAAAAACATTGAATATATGCTTATTGGTCGTCAAAATTAAATCTATCTCGTGCTTATATACCGCCGGGGTGCAGCAACGTCCATTTCCTGGACGGGCAGTTCTTGAAAAAGGAGTTCATCATAAAGAGTCCCTCCTTCTCCATGAAGTGGGCCAATCGCTGACCCTTTTGGTTCCGCTGTCCAAATCCAAACTGCCCCACTCAGAGTTCATCGCCATTCCTCATGCCCAGCCGTGCGTTGAAGTCCCCCATCACCACTGTGAAGTGTGTTTTCGGTGTGTTTTCCCCATCGTTACACTGTGATGGAGAAATATGTAATGACCGAGTATTAACTAGGGTTTTGGAGTATTACTGTTTTCTATTGTAGTAATCAAAATAGTGTCGATGACCTGACAATGAGACATACGGGACCCCAAGGCTTACCCGAATCATTGCCATGTTTTTTGTTTTACTTTTACTTTTGGATTTACTTGGCACATTACACGTCTAAAAATTTCCATGAATGACGTGACAACTTTTAACCCAAAACAGATTAAGAAACAAGGGCGCGACGCCAGGGTTGCAAACACTCTCACCATCCCTCCTTTAAATCCGTATATACCAACCTATACATAAATATTCAGTATTGTTCTGAATAACACCAAAACGGTGCCAAGATTAGAGGCCTCCTTTGCATAAACATAATAATGGAGCGCTCAAGGGTGTGATAAGAATAATGATGTGGGGTTCCGTAGCAATTTCAATTTCAAAAGAACGTGCATTGGGTGTTTTATTTTTTTTCAGTTCTATCTTTATAATAAGTTTGTCGTTATTACTAGAACTCTTTGCTGGAGTCTATATATATTATAGATATATTATCACATTCGATACATATTGCAAGAACTGTCAAAGTATCTATTGAAACCAAACAGTATTCTCGAGGAGTCACTGTACTGAAATAAGTATATATAGATAAACACTTTCCACGCCAAAGAATATAAACACTATAGAAGTGTATAACTTAACATTATTCGAGGACAATGGGCGGTCGTATCGCCAAGCGATTTCTTTCAGACAACCCTTGAATGGAGAGGATCACATTCGATACACATCGATCTATACTAATAATAAAGCAATAAGTACGAAAAAGTCTGTAAAAAAGATTTAAAAAAAATGTCTGGGGTATTTAAAATAAGCTACTGAACAAGAATATGTCAATTTTAAATATCGTGTCAGTCTTTTTGTTTGTTTATCTTTATGTTTGTTTGCGCATCACGTGAAAACTACTGGGCCGATTGCGATGCAGTTTTTCACTGTTGAATATTTTAGGTTTAACTTAAAAACTGGGATACATGGTATCTCAATTCAAAGAGTAGAAGCCGAGCAATCGATAAAAACTTTTTGCCTGTTGAAGGGACTTTGATCAAATGTTGGTATATTATATTGTATTGGTATATTATTTTAGGTCTTGGAATAGCACATGAGTACTTTTAACCTAGAGAAATGACTACGAGTGAAGCCGTGGGCACAGCTAGTAATTTAATATAATAATTGAATACAACTATGTGTATCAACAGATAAACCATTAGAAATGAATCTAGTAATACTACGTAACGCCCTGGCATGTATAATATGTTCAGTTCGTATCGTAATAAAGGAATTTAATCGATATTCTTCTCAGACAAAAGCACTTTGTATAATTGTAAGACCAACTTAAGTTAGTTGATAGCCTCTGGCGTTACTTTGTGTAAATTCATATTTAAAATGAACAATGGAAACTTATGTGGCTTACTTCCGCCAAACTGTAAGTCAGACATGATAAATGGAAAAATATAAATAAAGTAAATATATATACAACCCACACTAACCAACCCTTATCCAAATTAAACTAACGTAAAATAAAATGATGTGGCCAAATGGCCTTATCTACCTTTTTTACTTCTACCCAATATATGAAACCCTACTCAGAATGGTTACAATTTAGAGAAAAAATATATAGATATATATATATACATACACAATAAAAAACATATAAGTATCTCTATCCGAGTTTCCATACACCTGTCTGACAGCAGTACGACACGTGTTTCGCCTCTGCACTAGGCATCCTCAGGAGATGTTGACTCGTCGAGTGCTGACCGAGAGTGACTAAACAACACTGTCATTTGACAAACTTATGCAAAAAAAAAACAAGAAAAGTAAAAATGCATAGTCGCAGAGTGAAGCTAACTAGTAGCACAGAATAAATAACACTTAGTACAAGGTAGAGGCAATACCATTAGGTAAATTACTATGTTGTTTACAAATGTCGCTATAAATAGTTTTAATAGGTATTAAAGTTGTTTTGGGAATCTTAAAACGTCCTTGAGATTCCCAAAACAACCCTGACATACCTTAACTATTGCTATAATTATTTGTACAGAGATTACAAACATTTCATGAAGCTTAAATAGCCGTGAAAATATTTTCTTGACAATTTTTTTAGACGACTTGCCATGAGTTATTCCATTTTTCTACCTTTTTAAATTTTTAATTAGAATTTCAGTTAGTTTTGAATAGAATTCAGTAAAAAATACGAGCATTCTGAACGTGAATGTTATTTTAATTTGCGTTGCTTTTCTCCATTCAAAGGTTGTCTGGAATAGATAGATCCCTTTGAGCTACCACCACAGCCGTTAGAATTATAACATGTACCTAAACTACTATGTGTCAGTCATTTTGTTTCCTATGTAGTGACGAGACTAAGGATATAAAGATCATACGTAATTGATGCCAAATTACTAATGATTTGAGAGAGTTAGGAGTGTAATTTGATAATATCAAGGATCTAAATAAAAATGAGAAGATAAGGCATCGGGCGTGGACCTCATAAATTAAGTGCAACGCACACAATTGGCCTTCTATGGCCTTAGTCACAATTGGACTGGGGCGTTTGTGTATACAAACGCCCCAGTCCAATTGTGCCGCGTTGGCAATGAAACTCATGCTCGCTACAGTCTGTGTATGTCTCTCCATCTTTGATGATGATGCACAATATGTAGCACGGTGAGATGCTGGGAATGTAGCTGTGTGGGTATGTTTTCCTGTAGTTTTATCTAGTCCAGTTTTTGTTTATGTGATATTAAAGCGGTATCTTCCCCCCTTTAATTAGATCTATGGATAAACCCTATAATAGTATTTTTGCCACCTCCTATTTCTGTCATTAACAAGCACAAATAAAAAAATCCCCCAGCCGCCACCCCCATTATAGCTAAAAACCATCTCGATCACATCAGTTTTCAACTTTAATAATCGCATCAAAACCGGTCCATTCATTTGGAAGCTACGATCCTCACCCCCTTATACCTAAGAACAATCTCGATCACATCAGCTTTCAAACATAAACAGCATCAAAATCGGTACATTGGTAGCTGCGATGCTACAGACAGACAATAATACATACACACCCTAAACTTATAACACCCCTTTCTTTTAGAGTTCGTGGGTTCAAAAACATCGACATCCACTTGTTATATTCCCAATGCTGGGCTGGGGCCCAGCCATTCTCTTGTAGTTCTCTCATAGAGAAAGGGGATGTGCTATAACCTACCAAGCTGGTCCAGTGCTGGTTGGTGAACACGTGTCCTTGATGTATTGAGGTACTTGGACATGCGGTTTCCTTGCGATATTTTCCTTAACCGTTTTTGAGCGATGGCACGAAATACGCACACAGCTATGCCATGAAAAGGCAGACTTCCACTGTGGTCCGATATAAATTTCATCGAAATTGATTCACTTCGTTTTTTTAGTAAATCCTTGTTTTTGTTTTTGGTTCTAAAGCGCGCTGCGGCTTTGTCCGCATACAATCTTTGCTACCTTGCCAACCCTGGAAGCAATTTTAAAAAGTCCCTCCATTATGCACCAATTAGTCTAGGAAAATTTCCCCCACCCTTCTAAACCTGCATACCTGCAAGCCTGCAAGTGAAAAACTCGAAAAATAGAGGAAAAAGAAATAAAAATAAATAAAAAAAGTATTGAGGAATAGGAATAGAGGATTCATCTTTAATAAATAGAGAGAATAATAATAGAGGACTTCAATGGAAACAAAAATGTTAGAACACTATAAGGTACATAAACTAAAGTGTGGCGTTTCTGAGATCTGTGGACCTCAAAAGTATTTTCTTTTAGTATTCAAGTCATCTATCGACATAATAAGTTACAGGTATAGATTGATTTAACTATCGCATAGACAGACTATCGCAATGCTTGCGCAGTTACCGACCGGAAACTACACGTTTAAAACGTGTGTTTATTCTTAAATATCTGCTTCATAAATTAGCGTAAAACTAGATGAATGAAATATTTTATAAACAAGCTGTTGATAAATTCTCTAGCTGCGTAAACTGCAGTTTTCGAATCGGGAAATGTAAACAAAGTTGGCTATTCTCTCATTTGTTCATTTTACTTCTGTCTGGGGGAAGAAGTATCTGTTTAACGCAGATTTTTGTTAAAAATATATTTTTCGTGTTTATTTTTGGCTTTTGCTGGTACTGAGAATAAATTTGTGGGTATTTTGAAAAGTAGGCCACTATTTCAAAATGTATAACGTCACCAGTGTCGGCAGTGTCATCACCTTGTAGAAGAATGTCTGTATTCTCTGTGTTGTTTGAGATAGCGTTCGAAAATAATCTTGTAGACCCTAAAACTTATAAAAAATATTAAAAATTACCTTTCAATCTTCAACTATAGATCCAATAAGAGCACTTTCTACGTTTCATCACAAAAAAAACACCATTAGAATATGCTATTAAAAAAATAGGCCATAAAACCAGCGACCCGAGGTCGAGGAGATTTGTCACCGAAATACGTCGAGCTTGTCTGCACTAGGTCTCGCGAACGCACTATTTTTAACCATTATTCCATCGTGTACCACAAATTTTCCTATATAAACGCACTTTTTCCACAAATATGAAAATCTTTCACACTGGCTGGTAAAAACTGTGGCGGACGAGAGAAAAAAATATGTTTTATTTTTAAATTTGTTTGGCGGCTGGGCGCGCGCGTCCGCGTAAACCGAAGCTTGAAATTCGAATTTAGGTTAGAATCGGCGGGTAACGCACACATGCGCAGAAGGAGTGTGGACGAGGGAAAATGACAAAGAGTATGCAAGCGTCCAGAAGTTCTACAAGTTGGTTTTACTACGTGCGGGGTGGGGCTCGTGGAGTGTGTATGCGTTTATAGGACTTTTTGATGACGAATTTTAGTATTGTTAACATTATTATTATTGGTTCTTAGCATTGGAATGTTTCAATGTACCTAAGACGTTATTTTAGGTAGTATTAATAGCGTTGGGGAAAAGATTTTAACGATTCATATTTCATTTTCAAGTAGGATTTTTGGTTCGTACTAGGATGTTACTCTTTACAGATTTGGCTTCCAACGTATCACACTTCCATCTTCTGAAAATCTTCAAATTACCTACCACGTTGTTAAACATCGATTTAAGGTGGATGGTCCATGACATGAGTTTCACTAGATGGTGCTAATGAAAATATTAGCTTAATTTATTTGTTTGCGCCTAAGTTGCAGTCAGGTAGATTTAAAACCTTATTCGCACTTATAACACTATACGATGTTAATTTTCGATCTATAGTTTTCATTGTCAAACTAATATTTTAACCGTATTCGTTCCCTAAAAATTTGGCTTCAAGACTTTACTCAAGATCTGAACCCAAAATTGATAAGGAACGAATACAGTTAAAATGTTAGATTTAAAATTGAAACTTAAGATTAAATATAATCATTACACGATAATATAGCCGCCAATAAAGTTTAAATCGGATCTGATTGCAATTAAAAGGTAAAAAATAATTATTATGGAGATATTGTCATTTAGCGCCATCTAGTGAAACTAATGTCGTGGACCACCCAACTTAACGACATCCCGTCAATACTGTTTCCTAGACAATTTGCCAAAGTAGAACACTACAAATCACCAAATCCATAAACGCCAATGTACGAAAAACATCACATAGCCAACGTTTCTTGTTTTATTTTTAATAACGATCGTTGTATGTAGCCCAATACTTTAACATCAATCGTTATTTCGTTATAATTAGTTTTTAACGATTACTATTTCCTCTCGTTCTCGTGACTAGAAGTTTTTGAATACACTTTTATTAAATGCACCAGTGGAAAGAGTAATTATTGCGAATTAACAATAATTGACTGTCTTGACCTATAAAACAATATAAACATATAAACATTCGTATAGACTGACTGACTGACAGACAGCGTACAGCCTAAGCCAGTGCACCTAGTAATTTTATTAGGAGAAAATATTCCTTGAGTATGTTAGAAGTGTATTAGGAAAGGTTTTTTGAAATTCCGTTCCTTAGGGGTGAAGTTTGCACGCGGGCAAAGCTGCGGGGAGCAGCTAGTAGCGTTATAAAATACATAATTATGTAGTAGCACTTCATCTGCAAAGTATTTTCAGTATGTAGCGAGTGCTGCGATCTACGTAAACTCCGGCGAGTCTGCCAGAAGACTCCCCATAACACCCTCCCTACATAATTATGTGTTTTAAACACTGAAACATAGTTTTAAATGTCATGACATATCCCGTTTAGTTTTCATTATACAAATTTGATCCGATTTGTTGTTTTTGAGTTGAAACGAAACTAGGTTGTAAAGAACTTTCTTCTCCCATCTCTAAGGATCCTTCACGTTCTTTGCCATTCTCACATACAAGCAGCGTTCTTCTGGCAGACTCGCCGGCGTTTACGTAGATCGCAACACTCGCTACATACTGAAAATACTTTGCTGATGAAGTGCTACTACTGAATGGTAGGATATGTTGTGAGATTAGTGTGAATTTTAAACCGTTTACATACTAGTAGATCACAGCACTTGCTATATCATAAACACTCAACCGGTTTGGAGTGCTATTACTGAATGGTGGGGTACGATGTGAGATTTTTGCGAGTTACGTGCGAGCTTTAACCGTTTACGTAGATCGCAGTACTCAATTTATACCGAAAATACTCTGCTAATCTGAATTGATACTACTGGATTGCAGGTTATGTTGTGAGATTAGTGTGAGTTACGTGCGAGTTTGATCTGTTTAAGTAGATCGCAGCACTAGCTTTATACTGAAAATACTCTACCAATCTGAAATGATACTACTGTACTGCAGGTTATCTTGTCAAATTAGTACGAGTTTCGTGCTGGTTTTAACTATTTACGTAGACCGCAGTACTCTTTATACTGAAAATACTCTATTGCAAGTTACGTGCGAGTTTTAACCGTTTACGTAGATCGCAGCACTAGCTTTTTACTGGAAATTCTCTGCCAGTCTGAATTAGTGCTAGTTCCGTGCTAGTTTAAACCGTTTACATAGATCGCAGCAGTCGCTACAAAGCACTCAGCTGGTCTGGAGAGCTATTACTGGATGATAGTACGTTGTGAGATTAATACGTGCTCGTTTCGTGCTAGTTTTAACCGTATATGTCGCAGAATTAACCGTTTACGTAGATCGCAGCACTCGCTTTACCTATACTGAAAACATTCTGCCAATCTGAAATGCTAATATTCTCACTGGTTTCAACAATGTCTGTTGTAAGATTAGTGCGAGTTTTAACCATTTACGTCAATGATGTTCTTTAGTTACGTAGATCATTTCTATAAATTATACTGAAAATGTATACCGAAACATATTCACTTCATCTAGGGTACTACAATGTATGTAAGCTCTAGATTGCAGCTCTTTAATATATTACTATAAATACTTTGATCTCGGCTACTAACTAGTCTTACAACATTGTCAGTGAGTTTTATATAAAAGAGAAGTAAATATATCTGTCTGTCTGTTACCTGTTCACGACTGAACCGATCTTGATGAAATTTGAAATGGGTTAGTTTTGTACACTGTTGAATAATATAGGACACTTTATCGCGTTATACTGTAGTCTGTCTGCGTGGATGAAGTCGCGAGAAATTGCTAGTCTAAACAAATATTTGAAACAGAAAAGATTTGATTTATTGTTTGTTTTAAAAGATAGAATATTTATCCCACTGACAGAAAGCTACACTATTGCAGATGGACATAGGCTACATTAAACTTCATTTTACACTTTTTTATATATATTTTTTCCTTAGTTGGATAACGTGAAAACAACGGGCGGAGCCGTAGGGCAGAGCAGCTAGTTGTTAATATAGATATCTCACTGGCTCTACACTCCAAGACGCCGGCGTATTTTTCTCTTTATATACTTACGCTCGAACTCGATTCGTTCTAAGACAATCGAAAACCAGTTCTACACCCCATTCCCATGACGTGTACAATGGAGCCGTGATTCACACACGTGAGCGATGCTGATAGATGAGAGAATGTGTGTGTAATAAGTACCTTGATTCCCACAGTAGGAGAAGAAAGCTGATCTGCCTCTATTTGCTGGACATATAGGCCTCATCGATGCCACATTCGGTCTTCGGCTGTTCTCATCCTGTTTCAGCCGGCCTCAATCCGCAGGTCGTCACTCCACCTGGCCGGTGGGCGTCCTACATTTATTTTGCTTAAGTTATGGCATACTACTTGTAACTAACTATACATTCTTAAAATGGCCTCAGAATATTTTACTTTGAGGTAAGGTTAGTTTGGACAAATAGCAGAATTATTAAACACACCGACTCGCCGACGCGACGTTTCGAGCCTTTGTGGATTTTCACTCAAATAAGTTTCGCTTTGAATTAGAACTTTATATATTTCCGGCAGGGTCACCCTGTGGCCACGTGGCACTCCACGCTTTTCACGCTGGTGCTTTTTTTTTTTTTTTTGGTCACAGTGGTGACCTGCGAAAAGCGGCTGGAACAAAATTCATGAGGAGAGCTGAAGACCGAGCTCAGTGGCGTGCATAAGGAGAGGCCTACGCAGTGGAAAAATATAGGATAAGGATGATTATATTCCCGGTTAATCCCCATCTGCCAGTAGCTGATAGGTTGCTTAATTTTCGTATGAGGTTGTGGCTGGCCTCTGGTGTCAGTTAGTCAGGCACCCGAAGGCCTCTGACATGTTTTAAAAACTCAGTAACATCCGGGACCGACAGCATCCGATTCAGAGATGGAAAACCGCACATAACTTAGAAATCATTGGTGTGGAGCCTAGGACTGAACCCTGAATTGTTGGATTCTAAATAGCATTAGTATACCGCTAGGCTACCATAGCTCTGTGGTTAGCTTGATCTTTATGCGTGGTCTGCATCAGCATGCGTTTTACTGAGTGGTTATTATGTGGGCCTGCCAATAATTTTAATTATAGTAGCTCACAATTGTTTTAGATTCATTTTTAATACAGTAAAAGATATTTTGGCATAATTACATCATTTTCTGAAGATAATATCCAGTTTATTTTATTTTTAACTGCAAAAATTAGTCGCACAATGTGAAAAAAGACCACTTAATAATCTTAACTCCTATTCTATTGTAATATAGTTAGTAAACATTATTCATCATACATCCCACTATAATGCGGGGTCGGTACAACATGTACTTCTCTTCCATTTCTCTATCAGCTGTCATCTCAGTATTCACTCTCTTCTTACATTTGTCATCGCTCACACAATCCATTCACACATTTTCTTCCTCTACGCTTGTAACCATTAACATTCATTTGTAACACTCTCCATGTTACATTACATTTCTTTCTCCACATGACATGCTCATATTTCCCATTCCAAGATAAGCTTTTACTTCACAACTTTACAGTCATTTCTAATCTTGACTTTTTCCTAATTTTATCCATTACCAACATTTGTGTCTCAGCTGCATGCAATCTTCTTTCATCCGATCCTTTCATCTGTCTTGGTGGTATTCAATCTGACCACTCTGTTACAATAAAAACCAGCCAGTGCGTTTTGGACACGCATAAACTTAAGGTTCACTAGCCAGGACCTTAAGCTACCGAACTGTGAAAACCACATTGTAATAGCTCCAGTAGTTTTTAAGTTAAATGCCAACAAAGTTATTTTTACACTATGGAATTACTAGGCAGAATCTTGCCAAAAACGCTGAAACCTAATTGTCAATTTATCATATAACTCAGCCGAATACATCCACTGCTGAACATGGCCGCCCCCATAAAAGGTGGTTTTGCTATAATCACCAGCTTAGCAGGCAACATCTACTGCAATCGCCAAGCAGGCAGGCGACTTGGTGATCATAGTACAGGGTTTTTCAAAAGGTGCCCCTGAAATTTGACAGTGTAGAGCGGCCAACATGTTTAAGCGGCCAACATTGTTACAGCTGTGAAATTTGAAAGTTTAACCATGCAACGCTACACGAATCAACATCGCGTTAAAATTGTTAAATAAACCTATTATATCTTCATCATCATTCATCATTTCAGCCTTTAGAAGTCCACTGCTGAACATAGGCCTCCCCCAAAGAGTGCCATGACGAGCGATCTTGTGCCACCTCCATCCAACGACTTCCTGCGTTGGCTACAATGTCGTCGGTCTATCGTGTAGGGGGTCTCGCTACACTTCGCTTACTTGTTCGTGGTCGCCATTCAAGAACCTTTATTCCCCAGCGGTTGTCGGTTCTGCCATTGCCACTTCAACTTGCTAACTCTGAGAGCTATGTTGGTAACATTAGTTCTTCTACGGATGTCCTCATTTCGGATTCTATCAAGTAGTGAAACACCGAGCATAGCTGTCACCATTGCACGCTGCGCGACTTTGAGCTTGTGTATGAGACCAAAAGTTAGCAACCACGTCTCAGTGTCGTATATCATCACTGACAACACGCACTGATTATAAACTTTTGTCTTAAGGCTCTGCGGTATCTGCGCCGAGAAGATATGGCGTAATTTCCCGAATGCTGCCCATCCAAGTTGGATTCGTCGGTTGACCTCTTTGTCGAAGTTGTATCTACCCAGTTGGATCGTCTGACATAAGTAGACATAGTGATCAAACAACTTCGATAGTATCGTTCCCAACAAAAACCAGCATGGTTACGACATGGGCATTTGACATGATGTTCGTCTTTCCCATGTTCATTTTAAGACCCATCTGTTGGGAAACAATATTGAGGTCACTGAGCATTGTGCTTAGGTCTTCCAGGGTTTCTGTCATCATGACTATCATCAGCAAATCGAAGGTGAGTGATGTATTCGCCATTGACGTTAACACCATATCCGCTCCAGTTCGGAAGCTTGAATATATCTACCAGTGCAGAGGTGAACAGTTTCGGAGAAATAACGTCTCACTGTCTCACCCCTTTTTGCAACTGGATAGAATGATGCTCTGATGCTCTGATCCTCAAGACGGACTGACATGGTGGCCTTGCTGTTCAAACACTTCAACACTTCGATGTACCAGTAGTCAATCTGGCACCGCTGTAATGACTGTAGCACTGCCCAGGTCTCGACTGAATAAAAGGCTTTCTTGTAATCCACAAACACTAGACATGGCCGATTATATTCTTCGGTCTTTTCTTTTCATAATCTGCCGGAGCCTATGGATGTGGTCTACGGTGCTAAAGCCTTTCCGGAATTCAGCTTGTTCGGGAGGCTGAAAGTCGTCAAACCTACGAGCGAGACGGTTTGTAACTACTCTTAAAAACAGCTTATAAACGTGACTCAGCGGCAAAATAGGCCTATAATTCTTCAAGAGGGTGCTATCACCTTTCTTACAGAACAACACCACTACGCTCCTGTACCACGCCTTTGGCTTAGTACCCTCAAGGATGAAGGAGTTTAACAGCTTATGAAGGACTTTAGGTACCGGTGTTCTACCCACTTTCAGTAGCTCTGTCGTTGCCATAGTCACCACGCTTGGCAGGCGGATTGGTGACCAACCAATTTTTTTATTTTATTTTTTTATTACAAACTAGCTGTGCCCGCGGCTTTGCCCGCGTGGTCATTTTATTTAAAAGTAGCCCACACGTTTTATTCCAGGACCAAAAGCCAAACTACAACCAGACCAGTTGTAGGTTTGGTCCAGGTCCAGAGGACCAGGAGGACCAGGACCAAACCTACAAAGTACAATATTATACTACATTTCTTCAAAATTCGTTCAGCCGTCAAATAGTTTTTTATCGATTGCTCGGCATCTAATCATCGGAATAAGGCACTACCTTGCCTTGCCTTTTTATAACGCATATTGTGTGAAGTACGGAGTGCCGTACTTCACAGAATATGCGTTATAACACACTTGCACTTCTATGACATTTCATAGAAGTGCACGTATTGCAATGAAATAAACGCATATAATAAAATATGAAATAAACGCATATAATACAATGTGAAATAAACGCTAGAATAAACGCACCGCGTTCCACTGCAAGGCAGTTCGTGCAAGGCCTAAGATACCAAGAACCCCAGTTTTTAAATCAGCGCAAGGGCTTGAGAGCAGGGCCTCGATTCTGTATGACCACTCACGCCAATTCCACGCCACCTGCGTGGAATTAGGGAAGGTGGGTAATTACGCGACCAGGTTTTTAAACCAGGTTTTGGCTTGTAAGTACGCCGCCCTGGTGCCCTGGTCGCCCCGTCCGCACCTACATACTCGGTGGCTGGTTCGGCATGGCTTCGGCTGAGTTCGGCCGCACTCGGCCAGCCTGGTCACAAGAAGCTAGGTGGCCGATACATCGCTCAAAAAACTTGCAGGGCTTCGAAGTTTATTTAAGCAAACACAATTGTGCTCTATATTTACATAAGCGCACGGGTCAATTTCCTATGCAAGTATTTTTTACTTTCAATTCCATGCTTCCAAGTACTTTTTTCGCAAACACGGTTGTGCTCCTCATTTATATGGACACGAAGATCAATTTCCTATGCAAGTATTTTCTACTTTCAAGTTGAAAGTATTTTGAACCCTGGTTTTTATAATGAAAGATTCATGACATGAATGAGTTAAATATATTTTTTTAATTAATAAATTACTATTTTACTATAAATAATTCAATTAATTTCGCTGCGCGTTTTAGAACTGAAGTCGACTTACTTCAGTTCTAAAACGCGCAGCGAAAAACACAAAAAACATCTAAATACGTTTTAAGAGCCTCTAAGGACCATAACGTAAAAAAAGAAGAAAAAATGTTGTTCGAGTTCATTCAACGTTCAAACCACTTCGTAACAAACCGCTTGCGTGTTTTAAGGGTAGACAACGCCATCTAGTTTAAATGAAGTAACTTGTTATCATGAACGTCTTGTTATTGAGTAGAGAAAATTATCTCCGAAGGAAAGGTGGTAATTAAGGTGGTGAGGTAAATTGGATGGGGCAACAAGGGTAGGTCATTATTATAAGGTCCATACGAACAAATTTTAATGCAACGAAACATTGTGTTCTTAGTACAAATTATTTTTTATGATGTTTCACAGAACGACGTACGTACTAGCACTTTAACTGGCTCTTAATAATTACCTACCCAACCTACCTACTTTTTGAGCTTTTTCAACACGATATGAGGATTGATTTGAAAAAATAAAAGTTTTCTATACTTTCTCTGTGAAGAGCAATACATGTACCTACCTCTGTATGTACACATTTCAATACCGACAACCACAGTAATCTGTGCCGACAACCATTTTGCCAGTAAGACATAAAGAAGAAACATCTCGGGCGGCCTAACAAACTCTGACATCAGAGGCCAGCACTACCTCATACGACAAACAAACAATTTCAAGGCTTCAGAGTACTTTTTCACACACGCGATAGTGCTCCTTTTATATATAGAGACAAAGATCAATTTGCTATGCAAGTATTTTCTACTTTCAAGGCTTTGGAAGCCTTGAAAGTAGAAAATACTTTTATTTTGCAAACACGATTGTTCTCCTTATTTATATGACGGCAAAAATCAATTTCCTATGCAAGTATTTTCTACTTTAAGGCTTTAATCTGTTTCTACAGAAAGCACTTGAAAGTATTTTGAACCCTGGTTTTACGCCCTGGTGTTTGAAGATGGACGTACTTGAAAGCCCTGGTGCTGGATATTGCGAGTATGACCCATGCCTACGTGCAATTTGTTCGTGATTCCAATTTCCACGCAGGCAGCGAGGATCGCTTAACGCTGCTTGACTGTTTCCTATAGAGCTAATGTGAAATCTCTGGTCTATGCTGACAAAACAGACGATTGCCGTCCTGAAGGCCAACATAACACGTGTTCTTCTTCATGATATTGGGCCTCATTTATGCAAAGATGTCATCCAAAATTGGTCCACAACGTAGAAAGAATACAGTACATACTCGCGTCTACGGTCCACAATGATGCGCACGTGTTGACCATTTGAACGAAATTATATTCCACAGATAATGTGATCAATGCATATTAAAATAAAAATAATAATTGTAGGAATATCACTTAATGTTTTATTTAATTTTAAAGTTCGAGCTCTCTTAAACCGTTAACCGAAAAACCGTTTAGATATCGAATGGTACTTACACAGGAAAACGCAGCTACCCATTTCCTACATTCCCTGTCGCTGGTTCTCACAGCACCCGTGGGACGAGAAGAGGTGAAGTTTTTTGTTGATGGTGACGCTTTGAGTGGTCCTATTAATGAACCCGCCACTTGTAAAGTGAATTTGACTTGCATCTTCGGTGACGCTCCAGTCCTACGTACCGGGGTTTCCAACCTAAGATTTTTCTATTAAGCAATAACCACGGTACTTTTACTTGGTCAAATATTAAAAAGACATTTTAACAATAAAACAAAGATATAACATAATTATCATAAATCAAGTTTCAAAACTTTTAACACTGATATATTTTTAAGATAAAATGAGCGTTTTTTTTTTGTTTGGATAGGTAACCTCTTGGTTACCGTTTAACCAAAAAAAATACTAAATGAAAATACTTACCGAGTAGTCTTGATCCCGGTCTCACGCACCGGGCTGGAGCCAAAACCACAGAATAAATAATAGTAGAAGCCAAAACTCCGATACATCCGTCCAAGTCAAGGGCGACGCGGGGTGAACTGGGCCCTTATTCGCTATGACCATTCACACTGTGGAATCGTACAAATAATTACAACAATTCACGAACATACACGAACAATTCCACGCAGATATCTTGACGCGGCGCGTTACGGGCCGAATGGTCATAGCGAATAATGGCCTTGGTGGGGGACGCGCAATGAGGAAAGCACACGAAATCACAACTCAAATCGATGGCGGGTAAAAAGTTATTCGACTTTTTGAACCACCCGGCACAGTACATATACAGTCTTTATATATATGTACTGTGCACCCGGTCTGACATAATACCTACGTCACCAATGGCGGGTTAAGCTGGGCCCACACGGCACATCCGTTTTTTTTGCGTTTCATTGTACTAATTTCCATTTCACAAGTCCTTCCCCCTCATAAAATTAAATAGTCACCATCGATTTGCCATAAAATAAAATCATATCCATGGTGTTGTAGCAATATATTTGTTTAATGGGCTGGCTGTGACGTCAGAGTCTCTCGACTGCAGAATAATAAATGTGGTAGGGAAACTAATGAAAGTCAACGTAAAAAACGGGGTATTTTTACCCAAGAATCCTCTTTTTCTCTCTTGTGTTTATCAGCCTATGAATGTATGTTTGTTTGTTCCTTTGTGGTGCTCTAAAGACCAAACGCGTGGGCCGATTGACATAAGACATGACAGTAATAAAAAATCAATGTGGCGATAACCAGATGTCATATGGTGAAAAAGAAAAAATATAAATATATAAGGTTTACGAACTATGTTATGGGTTTCATTGAATAGGTATTTGATTTTTTTAAGAGGGCTAAACTGACTATCTCCTTGCGTGCTCGTTTTTAGGGTACTGTACGTCCGAATTAAAAAAATCGGAAGCCTTCTAAGATCACTCGTGTATCTGTCTCTCTATCTGTCAGTCTCTCATGAATATCTGTTACCCAATCTCGGACATAATTGGAATATGGAGATCACTTTTGAGGTAAAATTAGAAAAGGTTTGCTAACTGTACCGTGTGACTGATCATGCTCCTCATCAAGTCGCTGCCAGCCGCCGCCCGCAACTCGTCACACCACTGACAGAATGGTACACTACATTTGCATAAAGCGTAGTTTTTTTGTTTGTTTTTGGGTTTTTCATGCAAACAATATTGTACTGCGCAGAATTACTAATCATTACTTAATCATTGCATAACTTTTTATAAGTAAGGGGGTATGTGTTTAAATTTTTAAATGTAACAACTTTATTCCTGTTTTTTACATTGGTTATCCCCAAGACAGTTTTTTCACTGTGGCATTTTGGTAAGCAAACAGTGGTTCGGCGAACTTCCTTTGTCCCTCCGGATTTGTGATGGTTGTGGTCATGCTATGGTAAATTAGTCATTTATGTGACCTATATATTATGGGCAATTAGTAAGAGTCACACACACGCACGTATGGCACTTTCACATAATCAGCATAACACGTCCACTGCTGATAGTTTCCCTCTAGGGGGATTTTGCCTTAATCTCCACGCTTGGCAGGAATCTTCGTGATCTCAGATGTTGATGCCCCTACACAGGAATGTGCTGCCGCCCCATTCCCGAATCCCTATGCTGGATCGCACAGCACCCGCGGGATGAGAAGGGGTGGACTTATTATTAAGCCAAACCTGCAGTACCTCATCATCATTATTATAAGCCTGTATTTGTCCACTGCTGGACGTAGGCCTCACCTAATGCACGCCACTCGGTCTTCACCTCTCCTCGTCTATTCTCTTCCAGCCGCTTTTCGCAGGTTGTCACTCCGTCTGGCCAAAGGTCATCCTACACTACGTTTGCCTAAACGTGGTCTCCACTCGAGAACTCGTCTACCCCAACGGTTATTGGTTCTTCGGGAAATATGATTGCCCACTGCCACTTTAGCTTGCTTATCCAAGCTATGTCGATAATCTTGGTTCTCTGTCGGATATTTTCATTAAGAATCTTGTCCTTCAGAGAAACTCCAATCCTCTCTCCATAGCTCGTCGAGTGACCTTTTTGTGAACTAGTCTAACCGTGAGTGTCCACGTTCGGCTCCGTAGGTCATGACTGGTAGGACGCACTGATTGAAGACCTAGTAATTTATTAATATTGTTAACCACCGTTCCTTTAATTAACTTGCGCCGTCCCCATATCCTTTGTTATTTCTCTCAGTGCACGTCGCTGGAGGAGATCGCTCGGAGCTATTGAGAGTATGCAAGAGAAATGAAGGTGAAACCAATGATGTTATATACTCATTGGGTGCAACTAAATATAATTGAGTACTTTGCCACGGCTTCGCTTCGGGTAGCTAAGGGTTTCTCTAAATGTTCCTCTCTACAAAAGGTTACATTATAGTGAACATCTCCTTCGGCCCGTCTGCATCCACGTTATTGCGCTATAACACCACAGAATAAACTAATAGTAGGTGAATAGAGCGTCTCGAGCAGAAATAAAATCCCCTCATCAAAAACATCGTCCGCGCACGCCAATAAAGCAGTCAAAAGGTCTTTTGACGTGAAACGCCTTTAAAATTGCTTAAATATAGGGTAGGTAACATGACTAAAAGTGGACATGATACAGAAATGACGTACCGGTTGGAACGGATATGACGTACTATAATGAAGCAATATCCACGAACCTCTACCACAGAATAAATGATAGTACAACTACCTCTACGAAGTATTACAGATTCATGGCCATATCATACTTCATCCAAAACGAAGATATCGTTGAGATCTATTTTCAATGATCGAACTACGAGGAATTACAAATCCTCGTAGTTCGGTTGATCGAACCACCAGGACCTAAAAATATTCGTGGTTCGCTTGATCGAACTACGCGATCGAACCTCGCGGCCGGAAGGGATCTATCACTATCACTTCTGTAAAGAAACTACTAGTATATGATCAATAGTTTCAGAGTTATAGCCTTAGATATTTACGCTGCCCTAGAGCCCTTTTAAGTTTGACAGCTGTCATCCAAAACGGAGATTTCGAGACCCCGACACAGCCACACTCGCTTTTTTTTTCTGACTTGGGTTAGGATGTTGTGATTTCTTACTGTAAACTTATTTTTCTCAGTATTTTACATAACTTAAGGCACAGAATAAATAATAGTACAAGTACTTAAGGCTGAAAATTATTTCATATTAGTGAAATAATTTTCAGGATCGAATAAGTAGTTTCTAAGATTAGCGGTTTGCAGTAACAAACCAACTTACTACAAACTTTACCTCTTTATAATATTACTAGCTGCGCCCCGCGGCTTCATCCGCGTGAGGGATGATGATGATGATGAAAAGTATCCTAGGTGTTATTCCAGGATATAAGCTATCTCCATTCCAAATTTTATCAAAATCCGTTCAGCTGTCAGCTGTTTGAGAGTGAAGTATGATGATGACAATGATATAGATACCATTACCGTGACAATGATGATGAAAATTTTATAACCCCCGACCCCTTACCTCCCAATTATAGCTTAGAAGCTTGTCGATCACATCAGCTTTCAAACCAAAAAAACATCAAATTCGGTCCATTCGTTTGTTCGATGCCACAGACAGAGCCACACACTAAGTGATACAGTGGCACAGTGATACACACCCTAAACCCGTGTCTTTGTTAAGGGGTTAAAAAAATAACAGTAAGCGTAATTCAAAATCATTGGCAGCAGTGTTTCTTGACCATAGACAATTGGATACTCACCTACTTGACAGACTTGTTGTTATAATTTCGTTTCCATGGCAACGTAATTTCCGTTGTTTATTTTTGGTACTTACCTTGGGTTACATTATTTCAATTTTAGTAAGGATCTCTATTTTTTTTAAAATAAATTACTGCCCATGTTACTCATTGATAATGTAGCTATCTATTAGTGAAATAAGTTTTAAAATCGGTTCAGTATTTTTTGAGTTTATCCATTACAAACAAACAAACAAACCAACAAACAATCAAATCTTTCCTCTTTATAATATTAGTGTAGTTATTATAATATTATAGTGTAGATATAGATAAGTAATACATATATTTCTACGTTTTTCATCATCATCAGCCTGTAAACCACAGACAACTGCACATTACTCCGTGCTGTAAACACAAAAACCGTTTTTTTTTTGCGGTAACCGTAGGTGTACGTCTTTGTACAACGGCCTACGATACTCGTATTACAAAGAGAAAAATATCTTTAGATGACATAATTGATAGTAGAGAAAGAAAATTATGGGATTATCCTTAAATTATTCGTGTTGGCAACCTCGGCATCGTCCTCGGCATTGCCGAGCCAAGGTCAAGGACAAACGATGTAATTCATCAAAGTCTACTTAATGAGCTCTATGTACTCTATAAACAAGAAAATATATCTATCATGATAAATGGCATTGTTTTTTGGCATTCTGTTGTCTTTTTCTTGTCTAGATTGGCGAGACCACCCATTTTGGTATACTTAATCTAGGTAGGTAGGTATGTAATAGGTCCTAAATTAACTCTATCTGGCATTTAAATTTATGTCCTCACTATTTGCCCGTAGTACGGTTCAGTTGTCCAGTCAACCGGACTACGGAATAAAAATATTTTACTAATATTATAAACAAACTGCGTCCCGTTGTTTTACTCGCGTGTACAATGATGTTGGATGATGATGAAAAGCATCTAATATGTCATTCCAGCTAAAGTATCTTTATTACCCTTTAAAATCCGTTCAACCGTTTCAACGCTGAATTATATATACCTAACCAACACGGCTGGCCGGTTGGTCTAGTGGCTAGTGACCCTAGGAACGAAATCAAACGGTCGCGGGTTCGAATCCTGCAAGGTGCAATCATTTGTGTGATGAGCAGAAATGTTTGTTTCCGAGTCATGGATGTGATATTAGTATTTATGTATGTTTATGCCCATATTACAGGGTATCCTAGTTTGGGGCTAGGTAATTGGTGTGGAATTGTCCTAAATATATATTTAACAAACATATAAAAACAGATAACATTATACCTAATATAGACCTAATTTATCTAAAATTATTTTACTAGATGCGAAAGTGTTTGTTTTCAATCAGCTCCGTAATGGCTGAATAGATTTTTCTGAACATTGGGTGACCTTGGTGATTTAGATATATACTTTTCTGAAATATTATCACGTATGATGATACCTACTTTCATCATTGTCACAGCTGTGCCCCGCGGGGCACTACATTAAGTAGGCCAGATTAAGTAGGCTTAAGTAGTTTTTTTTAGATTAAGTAGACATTACAGCCATCATTTATTATTTGTGCGACCTTTTAACACTGAGTACCCATGTACTTAGGTTTTTGCTTTAGATAAAACAAAAGTACCACTGATTCAAATATTAGTATTTTGCAAGGAAAACGAAAGTTTAACGTGTTCTTGAATGGAGACCAGGTGGAGCGAAGATAATATACGCAAAATGGCTGGCAGCAGTTGGAAAACATGAGCCGAAGATCGGGCTCAGTGGCGTGGTTTGGGGGAGGCCTATGTCCGGCAGAGGACTGACACGAGCCGATGATTATGATGATAAAGGAAAATGCCAATTCCACGGGAAAGTAAACAGTTCTGTGCAGAATTTAGAGCCGCAGACAAATATGTAAGCAGAAAGAACATTACCTACTTTCCGCAGTAGTAGAATTTATCTTTACTAAGCTATATTTGGCCCCGATTCATTTATCAACGCATTTAGAGCAAAGATTTATTTTAGGGAAACTATGACGCGGTTGAGTTGAGGGTGAAGGTGGTGAAGGGCAAGGCAAAGTAGGTATAAAAATAAATTGTATATCAGCGCCATCTATGTATTAGTTTCAGAAATATTTCATCAACAGCTCACACGAAAGTCAGTAACCTCTCGATGGCAAAGATTTTAACATAAACCCAAAGATGGCGCTACTGGTAACAAAGTCACTGCAGCATCTTAAAAGTACGTTGAACCGAAAGTGGTTGAACTCTGGTGATTGATTGGCCTCTTTATTTTCCGGTTTATGTTAGTAACATACATATATAGCTTAATCTTCTTGTGTGTCCTAAATCTAGCACCTAATAACTAAATGTTAAGGAGCTTGCGGCGGAAAGATCATCAATATAGAGCTTCGAGCACCTATTCAGACATTTTCATCACAAATATTGTAATCATCCTAAAAGAAAATCCATATACTTATATCTTATTTCCATCAAACTGTAATAAGTCATACTAATGATAAATGGAAAAATAATAATAAAATTTAATATAGGTATAACCAGTCACAGTCTGACAGCAGTACGACACGTGTTTCGCCTCTGCACGAGGCATCCTCGGGAGATGTTGACTCGTCGACCGAGGTCCAGCACTCCTCATCAGCAGTCAACATCTCCTGGGTTGTTTATATACTCATTTATATATTTTACATTTATCATTAGTTTGACTTACAGTTTGGCGGAAGTAATCTACATCGTTTTTCTTCGTTCATTTTATAATTATGGATTTCCGCAAAGTAACGCGTTTTTGAAAAGCACAACACTGTTCATGTTCTCAGTAAGTATCCCTAAGTTGCAATAATTATAGTATATTTTTAAAAAGTAAATTTAAAAAAGTACTACTACTTACTACATACCTACTCAAAACTTTGTTTTGCTTTGTTTACATAACTACTTCGTTTTTTTTTTTAGTTTTACAGTGCATGTTATCAAAGAAATGAATTATCATTTTATCATTTATGCACATAATCATTTATTTTGCGATATTTGTAGCGTGTACCCAACATGCTGGCTACATAGCTGAGTGTAAAGCTACCTATAACCCTCTGTAAACCAATAACTTGGCATCACTTCATCTTTCGGGGGGTCTAGTACAAGCTCGCATACATATAAAGTTATTTGGACATGTGGAGCAACAATAACTCCAAAGAACGACTTGTTGTTTAGCCTGAAGAGGAATGCATCAGACCGCGCGGAAGGTCATCCATGTCAAAGACTGACCAGATCAAATTTGGGTAGCCCCACGGCGGCTCCTTGCATGAGTGTGGGTACCACAAATAGAGAGAGGTGGCGAGACATCATGACGTCAGCTTGTCTGATAGGCGATTCGTTAAAGAAGAAAAAAATGTAGGTACTGCACGCCAGCACGGGCTGAACACAAAAAAAACGATTGTACAGAATGTGAGACTACTTAATGTTATTTTAACAGCTCAGTCGTAGTATTTATATAATATACTCTTTGAGTTCCGTATTTTATTATCTTCAAGTTGACATAAAAATGTCGTCGAGCTATAGTGACTTGACTCCGTAGTTTATTAAATCAGAAGCTTTTGAGGATTATTAATAATCTGCTACCGGAATTTAATCAGGAACAATTTTAATCAGTGGAGAACAACAAAAGGAGTCAAGGCTGTGTCCGAACCCTTCCTTTTATTTTATTTCCAACGAATCAATTCATTTTTAACAAAATTAATGCTTTATTTATATAGCCCTGTGTTTTTATTGTCTCGCAGAAGGTATGAAAAGTAGAGCATTCCCCTCGAGGATAAAGCCTGTGTTCGTCTTGGGCGGCTTGAACAACTCACTCAGGACTCTTCCTCGTTACGCTCAGGGTCCAATAAGTCAGTGTCTGTCCACTAGTCCCATTCTGTTGCCCCAGCATGGGTAAACTATTTCGATCCAGCAGTCC
Organism: Alsophila aescularia; assembly: GCA_946251855.1. Lineage (NCBI taxonomy): Eukaryota > Metazoa > Arthropoda > Insecta > Lepidoptera > Geometridae > Alsophila > Alsophila aescularia. Next base: position 13,948,553 of record OX276386.1, on the reverse strand, counting down.
CATGGGACAAGTGACACCAATATTTTGAACCCATTAGTCACATAGTCTCCATCCCATCCATCAGTTGTCACATGATGCGACAACTGACGCTATGTCGCCCCAGAAGTCCCATGGAACAAGTGACACATGCCCGTGATGACATAAGACACTGCTTTATCCCCTTGGTGCGTAATTTACTATACTCTATGGTTGCAGCAGCTTTTTGGCAAGTGTAGATACACAACTGCGGCAATTAGGCACCTAACGTAAACGGGATATTTACCATGTATATTTGTTGTAAAAAGTGACCATGTCAGTTTAAAAACTTCTATGTAACCTGTTCTAAACTGTTTCTGAGGACCTACACACCCATCGTGCAAAAAGCGACTAAAATGCGAACAAAACCGCTTCATGCAACTAGTCAAATGTAAAAAATAGCTAAACTAACATCTACCAATACTTTAACAAAACCTATCATATAGCCTACAAAACAGGAGACATCGACCTCTGACTAGGTTATTAGATAACCTAAATGTGTATTTATGTTATTTATGTCGCATTGCCTAGACATTAAGCCCTAGGTAATAAACAACCGGCTTTTAAAGAAAGCATTATCTAGGTACCAAGTTTATAACCTAGATAAAGCCTGATTAGCGTGACTTTTTGCTGTTACTCTGGCAGTTATTCTGTGCTCTGGCGTAATTTCATAGTAAGTAACAACTTAAAACTATTAAGTACCTACTTACTTAACTACTTACTTATATCGTTAATTTTAGTTGGTGTCCCAAAAAGTATTATTTTTTAATTGAGAACTAATTTTTCCTTGAGAATCTGAGAATCTTCGGGATTTCTGAACCGATTTTTGATGAAACATTTTCGTTTGAGAAAGTAGACCTCCAGTTTGGTGTCTTAGAGAGTAAATTTCTAAGTCATCCGTTTCTTGATCGTAAATCGACGTAACATTCGCGTCTTGAGGCTATTGTAACATGGCAAGAACGTTCGTTACACAGAAATTCTCTAAAGTGTAACGTCTTCAGGTTCAGATTTACGTTCCACAAGTTTCACTGACCCAGAATTAACCAATGCAGGTTCTGCTATAGAAACCTCTGCACTGCGCAGACATTTCGCAAAAGTAGATACAAGAACATTATTCAAATAAATTGCAAAGGGCGTTCACCTTTTTTTTTAAAGTATTTTTTGCACTTTTACTTCCATTAGCAACAGTTCAAATTTAACCGTTGTTTAACCTATGTTTAACCGTGTCAAAAACGACGCAGGCTTCTTGAAAAATTGGGACACTTATTCGACGCAGTCGAATGAAGGCTGTGGTAGAACCAATTGGATTCGCACACGGAAAACATTATTTCACAATTTTATGATCAAAATGTAAATGAAGACATTTGAATCAATAACTCCGACGATTGTATTTAGAACTAACACGCAGAGCTGTCACATTTGGCGCGTAAACGTCAAACGTCATCCACCATCTTGTGCGAGTTGATTGGCCGCCGCAAGGGATGTTCGGAGTAGAGCGGACCGATGTATAGCCATCTCGCTTCCTCTCAGTTACATAATACGGAAACGGGTGAGCAGTTGTTACGCTTTGTGCTGAGTTCCGCATGCGGGCAAGTCGGGGGGGTAGTTATTGATTTTTCAACGAGTTTGCGGCAGTCTCCTTGCACGCCGGTGTCCAGCGCGAAAAACACATCCGAATCGCGCTCGCGTTATCCAAAAACACTATTCCACTTTCAAATTCAAATCCTAAAATCGCTATTTTAAATCAAAAACGATATACGTTCGGTAATACGTTAGAAAAGTGTGCAGTTCTGTGCTGGGATACCAATTTCGTAAGTTCAAGCATCTGTCATTTTTTCCTCACTCCATTTTAATCAGTTTTATGTGACATTGAGGCTTTTTATTGCAGCTCCGCGGTTTCCTTTTGTGTTTGAGAAAAAAGGGAGCACTTTTTCAGACTGCGCAACTTTGTTTTTAAATATACGGCCAGTAGGTACCTATATCTATCAGCTGATCACGCCCGGTCAATTAAACGTCAAAATTGAATTACGAACTTATTATTTTTACAATATTTTTTATGGCTTGCATAATAAGGATAGAAAGGACTTACCAATCTCTCCATAGGAATATTATTAGGCTTCAGATATCTGTTCCTGGCCACCATGTGATGCACATTCATTGTCACTTTTATTTCTTCACACGTTCAAATCACGCCACCGCCTGTCCGTCACTGGTTAATCCCGGATGCATATACAATGCTGGTTAACTGTGGCGATGTGTTTGTCACCACGAATCGATTGAGCATTCTATGCCGAAGGATGCGGGGATGTCTTGGTGACGTCACCATGACGTCACAATCCTGGCTTAACCGGGGGATGGCATCATGGTATGCAATTAAGGATGCCTAATCTGTCACGTTCAGTCGTTAGAGCTAGGAGATTGAGTGATTAATTCTGGGCCGCTGGTTTATAGGTCGTAAAGTCTCACAAACCAGCAGATGGCTTGCGGTTTCCTCTGTCATAACTAGAACGTTTTTCAAAAATAGCAGCGACTTTTTCTGCAACAACCAGCAAAATAAAAGTAATTCTAAAGATTTTTTGCATACGTATATTGAAAAATAACCTATTACCAACTAACTATTATTTATTCTATGCCTCGGATTAAAGAGCCCTTAAATTTTTGGATTACTTGTGAACTCGGACATATTGGATTATTTTACGGCTGCTTAATCAACAACTTCGAGTAGGCAGGTCACCTCATAATACGAAGGTGGTGGTTAAATTCTTGCCAGGACACAAATTCAAGTTCCAAGTTTTGTACCATACTGTGGTTTGGTCCTGGTATTTCAAAACAAAGAGGAGGCATAATATGTCAAGTATTGGAAAAATAGATGCTGATTATGATGATGATGAGTTCCTGATTCCCTAAGTACCTCCTATCTAGGGAATCCTAATTAGGAGTAAGGATTTATAGTTGCATATTAATGAAAGCTGTGCTAGCCTGCTGCAGTACCTACCATTGACCTACTACCATGTCAATCAAACAAACAGACATAAACTACATACATAAGAATCTGAGCCCCTTTCAGTGAGTTCCTGCAGCAGTTTTCTAGAGGCAGTCATCATCATCATCAGCCGATAAAGGTCTACTGCTGAACATCGGCCTCCAAAGAAAGCCACAACGAGTGATTGCTTCCTGTTTGCCTATTATAAGTTGGCATAATCACCTCACTTGGCAGGCGCTTTAGTAACCACAGTAGTCCTGAATTCGCTTACCTGGTTCTCACAGTTCCTTTGGGATGAGAAGGGTTAGCTGTCCTATTATTATGCCGGGCATGACACGGCACAATATCCCATAGTATAGCCAACAACATTAAGCTACAACACCTGATGAAAAGTGATGATAGTTTACAGCTAAATACATCTTCTGTTGCTTCAGACTACAATCGTTACATCAGGGCAAATCCTTATACTCCAAATTTCACAATTTCGCTGTCCTGGGCTGTCCAGTTATGTTCACTTCAGGTCAATGAAATTTTCTTTGATCTGTTTTTATTTAATAACTTCAGTCTGATGTTATTTGCTTGTGCAAGCACAACATCCGTCAGGACTTCTTAAGGTTCTTCTTAAGTCAGGCTGAGTATGAAGGGTATTTCCCTTTTCTTGCGTGATTCAAATCTGAGTGAGGCGGCACATGTAAAGGAAATTTTATTTTCAAACTCAAAGCATTCTTAGCTTATTTAATTTTGTTGATTTGATCTATCCATGTTTTTCATGTTTGTTTTTTCTCCTCGTTCATGAGATGTTTCGTTTTTGATTTATAAAAGCGCAATTATTTTGCCTATTTACAATAAAATACAATGACTTTGATTCTCATCAGAAAAAATACACGGTTAGTCGTGTTTCTGGACTGAGCGATCCGGTCTTGTTTAGTTATTCCAGGTCAGTCTGATTTTCATTGGTTCCTCAAACACAACACCCGTCAACCTTCTTTTTTTTTCTTTTTTTTATGTTTTTTTTTAAGGGACTTTGGTCAATAAGTGTCTATGTCAGCCCCGTATATGTTGCATTTGTACATTCAAACAATATCGTAAATCATAGCATACAGGGCCCTGGTCGCATCGTAGGTACAGCCAGGATGCCCTGGAATATTCCAATATCCTGTACGACTAGTTCAAATTTGTTGATAATTTATACTCGCTTCGTACACACTCGACCAGAAGGTGGTAAACGTCTTCCGGGACCCTGCAAGATGTACAGTTAGGGGAGTCTGCCCTCCTCTACAAATAAAGGAACTTGTTAAGTGGCATGTGTCCGGAGCGAAATCTATGTGCTACCTCCATATGATGTCTCTTCAACGTACTGTTTGAGCACCATGGTATTGGAGGAGGTTCATGCTGTAAAATTCTGTACCAAATTCGTTTCCGACAAGCTGTTATCAAATAACTTAATTTCCATTTTTCATAAGTTTTAGTTCTATGCTGTATCATTTTTTTTTGTATATTCTGCTTAATTATAAATGTCTGTACTTGTTACAATGGCTTCTTTCGCGAATTCATCAACAAGCTCATTACCTCGAATACCAATGTGTGAAGAAATCCATTGTCTTCATCTCAGATTCACACCACTTAGTAAAATAAATAGTACTTTCTTTAAAATTGCATATGCTACCGAAGCACCTCTCGCGACAGAGACGCATCGAGCCATATTCTGTAAGTGGTTGGATACTTAACTCACATTTCATAACATGTATAGTAGGTTCTAATAAACCCACCTATTACACGCAATGCAATGTTTTGTACTTTATCAAGTTTAGCTAAATGTGTTTTTGCTGCTCTGTTGTAAAGGAAGCTACCGAAGTATATCCTGCTACGAATCAAAGCTATGTATAGTCGTGGGAGATGTTTAGGATGTTATACCCCATGAAGCACCTGCTAAAACTCTACAAACCATTATATTCGCTTACCTAGCATTGCGTGAAAGATTTTACATGTGCAGGAAATCAAAGAAATGGGTCTGAATTTAGGTATTGTATTATTAACATTATTTAGCTTTGGTATGGGAGCTACTTTAATATTGCGCCACTGATCTGGTATTAGAGTATGTTTGAAAATCAAATTATATATGTTAAGCAAAAGTAGTCTGCCCTCAGTTGGTAAATAATATATCATCGAAAAAGTCATCTGGTTTTCTTCTGGTGCTCTACCCTTCATTTTTAGACAGTTAAGTAACTCTTGAATAGAAAATTCACTTTCCAAAAGTGTATTCCTAGAATTAAAAACCGGCACTTCAACTCTACGGAATCTGGAGCCAAGCTGCTTAACAGTTCCAAAATTTTGAAAACATATTTTCCCTTTCTCTTTGTGAAGTTCTCGCAGATGAAGGATAGTAAACCGATACTAAGTATATGTTACAAGTGTTTATAATTCATAATCTTAATGCACACGTGGTAGTAGGTAGGTAGGACCTTTTAAAACCAAAGCGTACAGTTTTGCTGCTCACCCTCTCACCAGTTTCTGACATTCGTTTTAATCTCTTGACAGATGCTATCTGTTATTCACATTGGAATGACTTCATCATATCGTCGTCTTCTACTTCAAGTTCTAAATATTTCACCACGCCATAAGTGACATCTACTTCGGTCGTTAAATGAAAACGATATCCTAACTCCATAAACTTCCTATTATTAATGAGTGCGTCAGTATCTTATTTTTTTTCAAAGACGATCAATACCTTTTATGAATTTTTATATTTAATTTGACATACATTTTGAATGTTCTCTGCTTTTAGTAGTCGTGCAAACCCTAATTGTTTTGGTAATAGTTGTTATTATGAGATACATACTTCAAACTTTTCTGTCTTATCTCGTATTGATACTTCTATCCGTATTTTTTTCTTTCTTTGCACCAAAATATATTCTTCCTCATCTCCTTCATCACTATTCTCTAAAAAACACTTCTTCGCCGGTCGCTTTCCGATAAGAGTCTGAGTCAGGCGACTCGTGGATTTCTATTGTTTCTGCACATTCCATTACTAATATTTCCTGCTATTGAATAATACACTTGCACATTTGCCTCACTCATGTCACTATTTCCTAAAGAATCGAGATCCTTCCTGAACCTCGTTTTTATTAAACGCCTAAACTATTCACAATATCGAAACAGATAGCACAAAGCTGGTGCACCCATTGAGCGGCACCGCGCGCAAGTGTGCACCATCAGGACTTTCGTGGAAGACTTTGTCTCTTTCACAACCTTTGCTGTTTTTCCTGAGAAGTTCAAATGAATAACAAAAATATGGCATTTATCTAATCTTTTTATTTATGCCACATTTCTTTGATGTATCAGGACTAAGAACATCCAAGACAGACACCTTCCCAAGTTGCATATTAATTATCAGTCTCTATGATTTTAAAAACCCTGGCTAGACCTTTAAAAATGATGTTTTAACCAAACCCCACCATAGGGCTAAATGGTTAAACCATCACGAAAGGAGACTAATGTATCAAGTTTCTAAATGCAGCTTAACCTTTACGTGACAATCCCTAATTAGAGCCCGCATAAAGTCTTTAAAATAAGTTGTAGGTACAGGTTTGGCTGGGCTTTAGTCAAAAAGATAATGGGCAGGTAATATCACTTATTTTGTACATAGCAGGATGGATGCAGAGAGCTGAAGACCGAGCTCAGTGGCGTGCACTAGGAGTGGCCTGTGTTTAACAGTGGACAGGCAAATAGGCTGACGATTATGATGATGGAGCTCCTTAAGATATTCCCAAAATGTGTGTCTGCAGTCTCTTATATTTCTCTTCTGTACCTACTCAATGTTTTTACAACTTTTTGACAACTGGTTGGCCGAGTGGTTACCTTGACCGCGAAGTCAACCAATAGGTTTGAATCCCGCAAGTTGCAATAATTTGTGTCATGGGCTTCTGAGAAGATGTTTGTTTCTGAGTCATGGATGTAATATTCGTATCTACATATGTATGTTTATCCGTTGTCTAGTCTACACCGTCCTTCAAAACTTAGTACCACACTTTTAAAATTAATAGAGTTATTATTAATTTGCTTGGCTCGTACTCATCAGATTGATCAGATTTTGTACACCAGTTTTTAAGTCAATACCTAAGCTATCCAACAGTGAAAATCGCATCGCAATCGGTCCAGGGGATATCCTAGTTTGGAGCTAGGCAATTGGTGTGAATTGTCCCAAAAATATTAATTTATTTAATTATCTTTGGTCATTTCTACGTTGTCCGTAACTCCATTTATTTTTTCTTAGCTTCAGACCTAGTTTTTATGCGGGAAGAATATATTAATTTCTTCTTGACACCTTTGATAAAAAATTCAATGACTCAAATGGCTACAGTAGTCTTATATCGTCTTTCAGTCAGTACGTTGATACCAATGATGTCCGTTAGTCATGACTTTTTGTGAGATGATCGAATCGTGCCGGTCGACGATCACGCTCCGCTGCGGTCAAATTTGAGATATTTTGGGCGAATACATTAACTTGCATCTCTCGTGTAATATAAAGCAAAACGGTTTGATACAAATTAATTAGGTCTCATGCTTGGACTGCTTTTGGGATGATAATATTTAAGAAAAACGTAAACACATGCGACGGGAAATGATACACGAAACCTAAAAAAAAATGGGAATAAACACTTTTTTTAAATGTTTTTTGTTACTTTGGCTGCTTATTGTCCAATTTGTTGCTATGTATGCAGTGGCAAAATAACAAGTGTGATGTAGTACCTATAGGCATTTTATTTCTGTAGCCTTTAATTTGTCTTCACGAGATCACTCACTCTCAATTCAATTTTAAAATGAGCTTAATAAAGTTTTCATCTATCTGGAAAAACTGATTATCTGCGTTGAGTGGAAGCTATCGCGTGCGGTAGATCCCCGATGAGATGTTCAGAAGACATCCAAGTTCCAAATGGAAATAGTAGTCCGTATGGCCACAGACATAAACAATGGAAACACTTCCTAGTGGATATTTCAAGACAAAAGTGGTGATCACAACGGTGATCGCGATCTTCAGCCATGAAGGATCCGACTATATTGTAGAGGACATACAAACATGTTTTAATATTACAAAACCAATTAACTTGTTCAACTTAAGTAGTTCCTATTTTTTTATAATGTTATGGTGCAATTATTTTTTGAAATGCTGGAGACAATGAAAAAATAAAGCCCCCTTGTTTTTTAAATATATTGCTATCTAAAAAACTGTGCACGAATTATAGCGAGGTAGTTTGGCAGTCACTCTGTACCCTTCTCTGCCAAAGTCGCTCCAGCGCCAACCACATGAAATGAGCTTCAACTACCTACATTTTATAAAACTTATGTTATTGAAGCAGTCGTCAAAGCTGAAAGGATCAGTTTGAAATTAGGTAGACACCTGCAAGTAAAACAATATGACTATGTGATGCAAATGTAATAAAATTCCTTCTTCAGGTATAAATATACTTGTATTTTCCACTGGTCACTTATATTCTACTTTACAGTTGACTTCTCCGTTTCGATGCTCAACAATAATTAAATTAACTATGCTCTCTTCCTGACAACCTTTTTCCTCCAAGAAAAATGGCACCATCTTCGTGAGACTAAGTTTCACTTATGGAACGGAAAACGGAAACGCTACCTTTAAATATTCCTACAGGTAAACTAACTTTTCCTTCCAAGGTGGCACCATCTTTGTGTGACATTTTACGTAGTATATGTATACTCTTTGTGACTTTTCCAAGACTCGCTGCAGTACTGCATTAGTTTTGCTCGATTTGTCACCTTCTGGTCCAATAAAGACGTCAAAGCCGATTTGGGATGCCTGTCATAAGAGAGGAGCAAAATAGTACATAGAGCGCAGAAGAGGATAGGTAGTATAATCCATACCAATATATAAAAGTGAAACGTTGTCTGTTTGTTTGTTTGTTCGGGGAGCTTTCACGCGATAACGGCTGGACGGATTTTGATGAAATTTAGACTGGAGAAAGCTTATACCCTAGAATAAAACATAGCATACTTTTTATGACGGGATCACCGAAAGACGGTCTGCACTCGGCAGATACTTTTATCCCAGAAAATTGCAAACTTCCGCGGGAAAACGGTAAAATGTTGATAGGAACGGTTGCTATCACAGAATGGTCTGTGGTTGCCATGGAAACGAAATAACAAGTCTGTCAAAAAACATGAAGAGCATTGGTGCTATATTTTGCATTGGTTTATAATATCCTAGAAGAAAATAGGATGCTTTTTTCGCGATAAACAGTAGTCCGCGCGCACGAAGTCGCGGACGGGAAAACTAGTATCTTAGAAAGCAGTAGGTAAGTAACAAAAACTCTATTATTTATTTGTTTATCAATCTTTTGCTTACTGCACTTACAGTATTTACCAAAGCGCGCTGCAAGCCACACATAATTATTATGCACTAGGTGTGCCCGCGGCGTTGCCTGTGTGGTAATTTTTCTGTGATATAAGAAACCAGAACCAAAAGTACCAATCCCCACTAATATAGAAAAGTGACATTGTCTGTTTGTTTGTTTGGGGAGTTTTCACGCGATAACGGCTAGACGGATTTAGATTAAATTTGGAATGGAGATAGAATATACCCTGGAATACATGGGATGCTTTTCATCATTCTTCACGCTTAAACGGCTGAATGGATTTTGATGAAATTTGGTATGAACACAGCTTGTACCCTGGACACATACATAATACACACACACATAGGATACTTTTTATCATCGTCATACTTCACTCTCAAACAGCTGAATGAATTTTGGTGAAATTTGGAATGGAGATAGCTTATACCCTGAAATAACACACAGAATAGTTTTCATCTTCATCCCCCACGCGGGTAAAACCGTGGGGCGCAGCTAGTATACCATATTTCATCAAACTTCGTTCAGACATCAAATCGCTTTTTATCGATTGCTCGGCTTCTACTCATCGGATTGATGTACCAAGTAGGTACACCAGTTTTTAAGTCGAACCCTAAGCTATCCAACAGTACCCTAGTTTTTTATTTATATCTATCTTAATTGTACAAACTTTTTGTTACATAAACTGCTTTATAATAAGTAAAAAATGTTATGCGTCTAATAACATTTTAATTCTATAGGCACTTATATATACTTAGTTATGAAAGTTATTCGTAGGTTCAGAAAGTGATTCAATTTTGTACAAAATTTTGTAAAACTATGTCTGAGCAATCAGGTCATTGAGCAAATTTATGTACAATCTATACTTATAATAAAACCGTAACGGGTTTAATTCTGTATATTGAAGATATTTCGAATATTTTTTTTGGAGGTTACTCTATATTCGATACTGAAGCCAAAACTATATGTACAATCTATACTTATAATAAATATATATGTACAATCTATACTTATATGTACAATCTATACTTATAATAAAACCGTAACGGGTTCAATTCTGTATATTGAAGATATTTCGAATATTTTTTTTGGAGGTTACTCTATATTCGATACTGAAGCCAAAACTATATATTTTTTCATTTTTTTGTGTATGTCTGTCTGTCTGTATCTTGGCCGTGCATCACACCACCGGAACTACAGGTGAATTCAAATTAAACTTGGTATGATTTGAGTTCATACTACGAGGTAGTACATAGGGATATCCCGAAAAAATAATGGGTTCTCGCAGGATTGGGGTTGATACTTATTTAAAAGAGCACGTACCACGCTGAAACAATTGAACGGGTTTTGCTGCAACTTGGCACCGTTATATGATGGGTTAAAATTGAAGACACGTTTTATCCCAGAAAAAAAGGGGTTCTGCGGGATATAGGTCCAAAGTTATGTTAATATTGAAGTAATAAATAATATTTTTTGGAGGGTTCTCTATATTCGATACTGAAGCCAAAACAGTTTTATTTTTTATTTTTGTCTATCTGTCTGTCTGTTTTTCTGTATCTTGACCATGCATCGCACCCTAACTATTGAATGAATTCAAATAAAACTTGGTATAATTTGAGTTCATACTACGAGGTAGGACATTGGATACTTTTCATCCCGAAAAATTAAAGGGTTTCCGCAAGATAAAGGGTTGAAAGTTATTAAAAAGAAACTACTGGATGGTTTTTTTTTATGCATATTGTCATATATCTATACCAATAAAGGAATAGGTACGAAAAAGGCTGTACAAGGTAGATAAATAAAAAAAAGCTCTTAAAACGCTATTTAACAAGAATATGTCATGTTTTTGAATCGTGTCTTTCTGTCTGTTTTTCTGTATGTTTGTTTGTTCACGCATCACGTAAAAACTGCTGGACCGATTGCGATGCGGTGTTTTTTGTTAGATAGCTTAGGGTTTGATTTAAAAAGTGGTGTAATTGATATCTCAATTCGGTGAGTTAGAAGCCGAGCAATTGATAAAAGAATTTTACGGCTGAAGAAATTTTGATCAAATGTTGGTATATTGGTCCTGGAATAGCACATTATGGTACTTTGAACCTAAAGAAAATACCACGCGTGCGAAGCTGCGGGTACAGCTAGTTAAGATATAAAAAAGGATTTCTGCCTGACTGGATGTTTGTTCGCACATCATGTAAAAACTAGTAGACTGATTGTAGTGAGGTTTTTCACTGTTGGATAGCTTAGTATTTGACTTAAAATCTGGTGCACTTTGTATCAATTCGATGAGCAGATACCGAGCAATCGATAAAAAACTATTTGACAGGTTTTAATCCGAATCTCGTCCTCTGAGCCAATAGGTACACCCAAATCGATCGCAGTTTTGGCGTCGCTCCACAAGAACTATTGCAGTCATGCTCTGGGCCTCCGAATGCCTACAGGATCGCGTTTTATTTTATTCACTTTTGCCAACTACAGTCTTTCTTTTTTCTTTACGACTTCACAGACTTCGCCATGTAATATTCCTGCCTACGAATATATACTGCATTTAGAGATCTCTGTGTATGTACCTAGGACAGCTTTTGAGATCTTTATTTTCTTTTTTTTCTTATACGAACGTAATGTCTCTTGTTTTGTAAAAAAAATAACTTTTCCATTGGATCGTTGAAGTGTTTATCTCTTTGTGAAGTTTTTTAATATAGATTTTGGTCGTGGTGAAAATGTCAGAGGCTCCTGGTTGAAAACACTAGTAATTCAAAGCCAGCAGATGTAGAAATAATCAACACGGAGACGGCTGCAGAGGTGATCCTTCGCATTCAAGTATTTACCTAATTAGCTGAAAAAGTGTAATTACTACTTGGTTCAAACATATCAGAAAGATTCTATAAATAAAGATGTGAAGACTCACATCTTTATTTATAGACATTTTAGTTATAGACATAAATAAAGATGTTAGTCTATAAATAACGATGTGAGTCTATATTGATAAATATGTTATTTTATAAACGACATATTTAATGCCGATAATATATGTTGTTACTGTTCGCCTTATACATGAATAAGGCCAATATAAGCTTGGGGTCTCTGCGAGATAAAATCAGGAATGAGGAAATCCGCTAATGAAAAGTTACCGACATAGCTCTTAGAGTTAGTAAGTCGACGTGGCAATGGGCTGGCCATATAGCTCGTAGAACCGATAGCTGTTGGGGAACGAAAGCTCTTACATGGTGACCACGGACCGGAAAAAATTGTGAAGGACGGCCCCACCGAAGTGGAAGGCTGCTAACCAAATTTTGTATGAAACCTAGTGTCGCCTATTGCTTATTCGAAAGATATATTGTGTTAGTTGACGCACAAATTGCACAAATATTATAATTCTCCTATTCATCACGTTTATTACTATACTAGCTGTACCCGCGGCTTCGCACGCGTGACCATTTCTCTAGGTTAAAAGAACTCTATTACTATTCCAAGACCAAATATACCAACATTTAAACGAAATTCCTTTAGCCGTCAAGAAGTTTTTATCGATTGCTCGGCTTCTACTCATCGGATTGAGATAATAAGTAGGTACACCAGTTTTTAAGTCAAACCCTAAACTATCCAACAGTGAAAACAACATCGCAATCGGTCCAGTAGTTATTACATGATGCGTGAACAGACTAACACACAATCAGACAGTCACGAATTTTATAAATGTTTTATTCTATTTCAGTAGCTTATTTTTAGTACCTTAGTTTTTTTTTTAATATCTTCCTTTGACAGATTTTTTGGTACTAACTGCTTTATATTAGTGTAGATGCCCTTCACAATTGGGCAGAATAATAAAATTATGTTTTAATACATTATTTTAATCATGCCTATAAAACAGTACCGTTACATAAATACTGACTGACTGACAGACAAAACTGCTAAACCGGTGGACCTAGGTATTATGAATTTTGAGGAATATTCCTTGAGTATCATAGAGGTGAACTATTGAAGTAACTATAAACCCTAAAACATGAATACCAACTCCAAATAAAATACCCCTATCCTGCGAGATCCCTTTAATTTATCGGGATGAAAAGTATCCACTGGTAGTATGAACTCAAATCATGCCAAGCTTCATTGGAATTTATTCAGTAGTTTCGGCGTGATACGCGGCCAGGATACAGACAGAAAGAAAGAAAGCGTTGTTTTAAAAAAATAACAGTTTTGCTAAGTATTGAATATATAACAGCCTCCAAAAACATTTACAAAATATCTTCAATGTACAGAATTCAGACCCCTATCCTGCAGGAACTCTTTATTTTTTCGGGATAAAAGTATCCCTTAATTTTCACCCATCATATAAACTATAACTGTGCCAAGTTGCTCAAAATCCGTCTTGTAACATTGCCGTTATAAGTATTCGTTGAAATAACTTTCAACCCCTATCTTGCGGGAACCCTTGAATTTTTCGGGATGAAATTATCCTACGTCTTACCTCGTAGTATGAACTCAAATCATGTCAAGTTTAATTTGATTTCATTCAGTAGTTTCGACGTGATGCGCTTCTAAGGTACAGACAGACAGACAGACAGACAGACAACAGAAAAAAATGAATTAAAATAACAGTTTTGGCTTCAGTACGAATATAGAATTAATTTTATATATCATTACTGTTATGTTGTTTTTTATTGTAATGTGTTTAATAAAGAGTTATTGTATTGTATTGTATTGTATAGAACAACCTCCAAAAAAAGTTACTAAATATCTTCAATGTACAGATTTGGACCCCTACCCCGCAGGAACCCTTTATTTTTTCGGGATTAAAAGTATTCTCAATTTTCACCCATCATATAAACTATAACTGCGCCAAGTTGCGTCAAAATCCGCCCAGTAGTTTCAGAGTGGTGTTTTTTTAAATAACTTTCAACCCCTATCCTGGGGGAACCGTTTAATTTTTCGGGATAAAAAGTATCCTTTGTCCTACCTAGTAGTAGAACTCAAATCATACCATAGTTACATTTAAATTCGTTTCGGCGTGATGCCTAGCCAAGATACAGACAGACAGACAGATTGACAGAGAGACAAAAATGAAAAATAAAACAGTTTTGGCTTCAGTATGGAATAAAGAACAGCCTCCAAAAAAAATACAAAATATCTTCAACGTACAGAATTGGACCTGTTACAGTTTTATTGTAAGTATAGATTAAAAGCTATAAACGACATTCGTAGCTCTTATGAATATATCTTAATATGAGATATAATTAAGGATGATTTCCCTACGCGTATTTACGAACGGTCGCTTGACGCTGCATGAATATTGTATGAATGTGTACTCGTACTTTAAGACAAAATCGCGGCGCGCCAGTAACGGTAATATAACATCTCAATTATAAAAAAAAAAAATATAAACTCGTTGCATTCTAAATCGAACAATAGAATGCATGATTGATTATTGTGTTGTTCAGACTCCCACATAAAATATGCATAGGAAGCAGCTAACTTAAAACTATTGTGGATGAATCTATATGTATACTAACTTCTGCCCGCAACTTCCTCAGTGCGATCAACAATTTATCGGAATAAAAAGTATCCTATGTCCTTTTCTGAGGTTTAAACGATCTCCATACAATGTTACATCAAGATCGGTTCAACCGTTTAGTCGTAAAAACAGACAGAGTTACTTTCGCTTTATGTAGTTTTTGGAAAAAGTTATTGTATGAGTAAAAAATTGAGGCGTCTATGTCGTTCTTTAATAGGATCAATGGTCTATGTTGTTGTCCAAAATGGATGATTTCGATTGTCGATTGAATTCATTTTTTTGCTTTACCTATTCAGTCCCAAATAAACACTGATAATGCACCGATCGTTCAGCCTCCTATCTCGTTTAGTTTTCTAAAATTATAGAAAGAAATAACTACAGTTATTTGCGCTGCTTCGGTCGCTCATATTTACTTGTATTCATTAAAATTTTCATCATGATTTGGAATTCTATTTTACTTTTACGCTGACATAAATATTTATTATATTATTATTAACCATAGAACTAAATAGGATATACGGACCTGCGCACATGGTGATCATAAGCACCTCCTGAGGTCCTTAAGACTATATATGTAGTGTTTATGATGTACATATATAGTCCTAATGTACTGTGTCATGGGCAAAGAGTACTATCTTACTACTTACTGGGTACTATCTTCATGGGTACCAATTTTTCAAAAAAGTTTTAATGAAAATGGTAAAAAAAACCCACCGAACAACTGACGTCTATTATACGCGTACTAATAATCTACTATCTACGACTAATAGTCATAGATGTTGAATTACACACTGGTGAAAAAGTAGTAGTTTAAACAAAGAGGTTGAATTACACTTACAAGAGTAATTCAACTTCTTTGAGTATTAGACGTCAGTGTACCAAAAACTATATGCCGAAAAATTTGCGGGCTGTCAATAATGGACGCAAAGTTATTCGCAATCATTAAAATCGGAAAGTTTGCAAAAAGCCCGTTAAGATACCGATGACAATCATTGTACGTAGGAAATGTCAATCGATATGTTTGACAGTGGCTGCAGTCTCGACCAGGAGGGCGATTCTCACGAAGTGATATAAATATCACAGTAGATAAATGTCATAAAATCCATACCTTTTCGATATATATCTATTGTGATAATTATATCACTTCGTGAGAATTGCCCCCCTGGTTTAAACATTTAATCTATGGTCTCGACACAGATAGCAATTCAATCGCAAACTACCGATCGCTAAACAATAACGAATAACAACAGCACCGTTATTACCTATTGGTACCGATGAAAATCGTTTCCAGTTTTCATTTTTTCATGTCCTTTTCCAGAAGAACCGATAACCGTTGGGGTAGGCGAGCTTTCGAGTGGAGACACCCTGTGGCCAGGTAGAAAAGGAAAAATGGATGAGGAGACCTGAATACCGAGCTCAGTGACGTGCAATACGTGCATTATTAGGAGAGGCATAGGCCTCTCTTAATGCACGTCCAGCAGTAGACAAATATAGGCTGATGATTATGATGACAATCGTTAGCTTTCCAAAGTAAATGACAGAAGCTATCGATTGTCACCGGTATCTGTACTGTAGAGACTACCAAATATCGTTACAATCGGATCGTAAAGACTTTGCGACCTATTTCGATTGTAAAGGAATTGCTGTCTACTGTACTGACTGTAGGAAAGAGTTACTTATGAGTACTTTTCTTCTTCACTTTTCATGTAAGGGAGTTGGGAGCCACGTTCAAATATAATGCTTCAATATTATTATATTGTGTTGCCTTTATAAATATCTACGCATGTGTTGTATAATTAATAGTTTAATAGGGATTTAATAGTTTCTGATTAAAATAACTGTGACATACACACTAACCGACAGGCGTGCACGGCGAAACCATACCTAAGGGCTCCCTGTTTAAATAAGAAACCAAGGTACACTAGCGAGACATCTGTATAGCAATTCATTAAGAATCTATGAGAATACAACTTGAGAATCTTTTAGTGATACGACTTGAAATGCCCCTGTACTGTATTACTATTACTTATTCTGTGCGTGTACTTCAACTTGATGAAATGAATAAATCCATACCAATATATAAAAGTGAAACGTTGTCTGTTTGTTTGTTTGTTTGTTTGTTTGTTTGGGGAGCTTTTGATGAAATTCGGAATGAAGATAGCTTATACCCTAGAATAAAACATAAGATACTTTTTATCCCGGAAAATTCCACGAATTCCGTGAAAGTTTCCACCGGAAAACTAAAACATGTTGAATACTCGCTGTAAGGAACGGTTGCTATGGAAACGAAATAACAAGACCGTCCAAAATCATTAAGAACGTTGGCGCCACAGATTAAGTCAACAAGCCACGGAGAACCAAGAAGTCTAAGCCTACTTTTGCATTGGTTGTCAATATCCTAGAAGAACGTAGGATGCTTTTTTCGCGATAAACTGTAGTCCGCGTGGACGAAGTGGCGGGCGGGAAAGCTAGTAAGTTTATAAAAATATTCAGTAGACATGTCATGGTGAAACATAGAACGGGCTATTACAGTTAAATGCGTAGGTATACAACATTATGTGTCTGTGCTGTTAACCGTTGAGGAATTCCCTAGCCAGGACAGGGCCCAATCTTAAATGCAGTAACCATGTCATGGAAACACTAATGCGCACACAAAATTTCCTAAGAGTTCCTATAGCTGGAGTTAATCCTAGATGTCGATTGATGAATCTTCTCGATCGATAAATTTACCGAATTTACCGAGTTTCTATGTCAGATTTGACGTAAATATTCGATAAAACGAGATCGGTAGCACGGAACGTACTTTATCGACATCGACATAAATTCGATAAATCATATCGAATATATCGACTTTTAACGACAAAAGCATGGATCTTATATTTGGCAATTGTTCTCGATATCATAAAGTTAATATTACCGAATATATCGATTTTTTATCGGCTTACAAAAGTTACACGACAAACATTATTATTATTTTTATGGATTAAATGGATTTTGGCTATGTTATTACATTGAAAGCAGAAAAAAGGAGGTGTCAGAACGTTGCGGTCGTGAGTATTAATAGGCAACGTTTAAAGGAGCGTTAAAAAATAAATTTATAATGCTGTTCATTTTAGAATTACCTAATAAGGAAATTGCCCTCGCCCTCATTCAAGGTGTTGAGGTCTATTTGACAAGAAGTCGATCTAATGGACTACCCTTGCATGTTGTAGTAAGTATCTACTTACATAAGAGCGATGATAGTCTAACGGTTCAACAGTGTAACTTAGAATCCAACGATACCGGGTTCGATCCTAGGCTCCGCACAATGACTTTTCTATGTGCGGTTTTCCATCGCTCCGTGCTTTGGAGGGCTCATTCAGCTGTCGGTCCTGGCTATTATTGATTAATAGCAGTCGTTAAGTCATGTGAGAGGCCCTAGGGCAGCCTGACAAACTCTAGCACCAGAGGCCAACACTACCTCATACGACAAACAAACAAACTTACATATATTTTACTTAGATATATTTTACCTACTTCCAGTAATGATCTTTTGTAGTAATCAATTACTAAATATAATGATTATTATGGTAGGTACGTAGGTACTCAGTCTAAACACCTAGCTACCTAGAAAATCATTGCTGTAGGTCCTTACTTACTTTTCGCCGTGGGCAGTTACCAACAATGCATCGGCCAGGAATACAATATCGCACTAGGACAGCGGATTGTCAGCGAACTTGTCAGGGAGTTGTCTCAAGCAATTGTGCAAGTATTTATATTATTTTACTAAGGTACCTAATACTTTAGACACAGTACATAATATGCTAGGTTCAAAGAACATTACTGCCTACGCCTAAAACGTAGTGTATTACTTGCTCAGTGCCTACGCCAGTAAGCGTAATTCAAAATCTTCGCGTTAGGTACAAATCCAAATGTCATTGTCAGTAGTTTCTTCGTAAGTCTAAAAAACAAAAAACTCTAAAATTATATGAAAAAAAATATGTTTAGTCGATTTGTCGTCTATCTGATCTCTCTGGGGTGCGTTTAAATAAGTTAGCGAAATTTTCACCGGATAAAAATTAACTAGCGAGGGTTCGCTGAACGGAGTCATAGGTTTAGCTGTCAAATTCTTGTTCATTATTGTTATTATAGGTCCCCTAGTTTTTTTTAAATTAAATTCGCTGTAAAGACTTTATGTTCTAAGATACTATTTTCGATTATAACAACCAACAAATTTAATCTAACCCCGAATCGAATGACAAATAGCTGTCACTCTGACAGTTTACTAAAATTAAGCGACCTCAAAAGCTCGCTAAGATTTATCCTAGCTAGGTGAAAACTTATACCAGCGGACGCCCGTGAACGGGGCAGATTAAATTTTAGTCGGGTTATTTTTTTTTAGGTGTGCTTGAACGGGGTGTTTGACGTTTAGTCAGTTTAAATTTTATACTGGATAATTGACTTAAACGCACCCCTAATCTGTGGTATAGTCAGAGTTGCCATGTTTTCAAATGATATCGAATCGATAAAATTTACCGCGGCTAGATCCATGCTACCGAATTTTGATAAAATCGATAAACAAGAACTGTTTACCGATCGATAAATTTCTCGATTTTTATCGATCGGTAAGATCCATGATCGCACTGCAGGTCAAACTTTCCATAAAAATGCATTGTTATCGGAACTGAACCAACACGACGTAAAAATTCAACTCCGAATGATAAGAGAAAGTGGTTTTAATTCAGCTTGCAAGATTTGACCTAAACATACATACATACTAACATTGCAAATTACATAAAAGCTTTTAAAATGTACACAAGCTATCTGTAAACACACTATTATAAACATCCTATTTATATTGGTGACTGCACCTTACGCATCACATCCCAAACAAGACAGGCACATGTTGTAAAAATCGGATTTAAATTGCATCCGAACGTTGGCTGCGAGCCAGCTTTCCCAAGAATTTTTCCTTAAAAATCCACCATCATACGTCCCGACGAGATTGGCTATCAAATGCCATGAATTTCGTTTTGATGGCCAATTACTTCAAAATCGTGAGTAGAATGTGTGACTGTGGATTTTCAAGGCTTCATTAACATTCTTTAAAGGTCCTAGGGCTACTAAGTAGGTATGTTTCCACAGCACTAAAACCCATTGATTGGCCTTTGTGTTTTTGTCGAGTAAGGGTTTTCATACATCTAATTAAAAGTGGGAAAATTAGGTACCAGCTCCACGGGCACTGAATGCAAAAATTAGGTGCAACGCACACAGTTAGCCTTCTGTGTCTTTAGTAGGTATGTGTAAGCAGTGACTCTCATTCGTTTGTCTCTCTATGTTTGTTGTTGATGCACATGAAGCACGACGGCGACGCGTGACGGTGCGCGGGAATGTATATGTGTGAGTGTGTTTGCCTGCAGTTGTATCTAGTCCAGTTTTTGTTTATTGATATCAAAGCATGGGAACTAGATCTATGGAGGTTTAATACCAATTTCTAAATTAAACAATACTTAATGAGAAGTCAAGCGCGTATTTGACTTGCATACTTTTAGAGTTTTATAAGCCTTGATCTTAGGTTAACTATGAAAATCGCATTGCAATCGGTCCAGTAGGTAGCTTTAAAGTGTTGATGCAAACAACATTGATCTAACTTGATCAGAATATCAGACTAAAAGTAACACAAAAAAGTGGGTGGGGCTATGTCAGGGCGCACGGCCGTTTGTTTGTCGTGAAATGTCTACGCCAGGTACAAATAGCGAGTTATGCCGAATTGCTTTACCTATCCTTACACATCTCCACCAACCCCCAAGTATCCCCTCCCAACCCTACCTATTCCTATCCATCCCCACCCGTCCCCGCCCATAAATCCCCACCCAGATTTGGTTCACTTAAGTCAGATTCCCCTTTAGTCAAAATAAATAACAGGCTGTTATTTCTGACAAAGGAGAACTGTTTTTTTCCTTATTTGACAGAAAAAACTTTGCAGTATTTTCGCGTGTTCCAAGCACATATTTCAAATCAAATATTGGAAGAGGTGTAGGGATCGAAAGTTCTATCCTCTTATCTCTTATCTTATGTTTTTTACCTCTTCCGTTTTTCTGGTCTGCTTATTTAAAACAATTATTAGGTCTAGGATCAATAGTTTCAGAGTTAAGCCCTTACCTTGAGTTATAGCCCTTTTAAGTTTGACAGCTGTCATCCAAAACGAAGATATTGATGAAATCTATCACTTCTGTAAATAAACTACTAGCCTAGGATCAATAGTTTCATAGTTATAACTGTTTTAAGTTTGACAGCTGTCATCCAACTTCAGACTATAAAAAAAGGAACCTGTCTTAAAAGGAGTTTTCGTCAGAAAAATACTCGTAACAGCCTAATATTTATTATAACGAAAGCGAAATCTGACCTAAATCCCCACCCATCCACACAAATCCCTACCCATCCCCACCAATCCCCAACCATCCCCATTAATCCCATCAATCTTCACCCATCCCCACCTATCCCCACGAATCCCCACGCATCCCCACCCATCCCAAACCTATCCCCACGAATCCCCACACATCCCCACGAATCCCCACACATCCCCACATATCCCCACCCATCCCCACCACTCCTCACCCACCCCCACCAATCACCACCCATCCCTACCCATTCCCACCTTTTCCCATCTTCCTCCACTTTTTCCCAAATTCCCTCACCCTTCCCCCTTACTTCCTTCACCTTTCCCCCATTTTCCCCCACCCATCACCACCCAGCCTCCACTCATCTGCCCCACTCACCAGCCCCCAGCCATCACACCATCACCACTTTCCCCCACCTTTCCCCCACCTTTCCCCCACCTTTCCCCCACCTTTCCCCCACCTTCCCCCACCTTTCCCCCCCTTTCCCCACCTTTCCCTACCTTTCCCCCACCTTTCCCCCACCTTTCCCCACCTTTCCCCCAACCTTTCCCCCGCCTTTCCCCCACCTGATATTCATTTGTTTTCTGACATTCATTGGTTTTTTACTATCTGAAGTACGATTTCTATACCAACCTGAAGTTTTGTTTAGCAGGCATCTAAATCTGTTTCAAATATTGAATTTTATTATGATAGTACCTATGTCATAATATATTATGTTTACATAGTAATAAATAGATGATATATGACGATGGCGTCATAATATATATATTAAATATATTAGGTACGTCATATCCGTCGCACTGTCACAACCATTTCCGTTTCATTTGCACTTTTAGTCATGGTACCTACCCCGAATGCAAGCAATTTTAAAGTCGTTTAACGACAAAATAAACATCATGTTCGTATGATCCGTTGAGATAATATTTATTTGAGATGCAATGTAAGTATCCTAAGCTCGGTTGAGAAGAGAATATTATGTTATCATATGAGAACGCCGAGTAAGATCAGTTAATGACAAATTCTGATATCGAGATCCGTTGGGAAGTACCTACACTAGTAAAGTAGTAAATTCTAGATTACCGCGATAATTTCGTTAGTAGATTGGTATTATGCGCTAGACGTTTTTATTTTTGAAACTGTACTTTTTGAGTAAATGTGGGAGGACATGCAACTCAAAAAGGTCACTTTACTCATGAATATTTCGTAAAGAGAACCAAATTTAAAAAACCTGCAAATAAAATCCAATACCTATTTAGCGAAAAACGATCTGGTGAAAAATAATGTTTTTTTTGTTTTCTGTTAATGTGTTTTTCCTTATTAACTTCACTTTTCTTTTATAAATGGGAGTCAAACAAAATTCAGTATTTTTATACGCTTTTTAAGTGCATATTTTTAGGGTTCCGTACCTCATAAGGAAAATAGGAACACTTTGTTGTCAGTCCGTCCGTATGTCTGTCTGTCAGTACCCCTTTTCTCATGAACGAGTGTATCCATTTGAAATTAATATAAACTACTGAGTGCAAATACAATCCCTTGGAGCTGTGAAAATAATAAACTTCTAAGTCAACGCATCAAAAGATCCCACGACCGTTTATGCTGTATATTTTGACGCAATGGAATCAAAACCTATTGGGTACTTCCCGTTGACTTAGAATCATGAAATTTGGCAAGAAATTGCTTCTTCTAGCACAAGTTATGGGTACCCAAGATACAGGCATAGCCTAGTTTGGGGCCCGTAGCAAAGCTAAAATATAGTTTTAATTGGTAATAGCGCAATTAGTATTATGTTTAATTATCTAATGTACCTATTATTGCCTGGAAATAATAAAAATATCTTATACAGTAAAGGAAAAAATCCATACAATTAAATTTGTAGTACACCACAAAAAAAAACTTTTTATAAACTCTTCCAGACTATTCCCGTGAAGGACGAACCATTTACATACCTAAAAGTCTGTACGGAACCCTTGGGGCGTGAGTCCGACTCGCATTTGGCTGTGTTTTTTTTAAATATATTGTGCTTTAC
Source organism: Alsophila aescularia (assembly GCA_946251855.1). Taxonomy (NCBI): domain Eukaryota; kingdom Metazoa; phylum Arthropoda; class Insecta; order Lepidoptera; family Geometridae; genus Alsophila; species Alsophila aescularia. The sequence continues at coordinate 13,925,263 of OX276386.1, read as the reverse complement.
GCAATTCAGCCTTATACAGTAAATAGTGAGTGAATAAAATAGTTGTGACATACAAATGGACGGACAGAAGGACAAACGGACGTACGAAACTATAAGGTTTCCTTGTTTGACTACGGAACCCTACAAAAAATGGGGCAATTCGGCAGAGGTCCGAACCGGATGTCATTGGATTGTCGCCACATATTACCATGGCACGTTCAGCTGTTGGTCCGGTTATTATAGATCAATATCAATATAATAATATATGCATAATATTAATATATATAATATATGCATGGACACGTCGCTTTGTGGCGTTTTTGCATTTTATTTTTTGCAGGATGTGTTTTCCTTTTAGTGGACATTCACTATGTTATTCTTTTTTGTTCATGTTTATATTTAATTTACTGTGTTAAGTCTGTTGGAAAACTGAATAAATAAATACATAAATAATAGCAGTCAAAAATTTTTTTTATAATGGAGGAAGTTCTCAATTCAACTGATTTTTGTGTGCAACCGGAAGATGTCCACAGCGGAACGTAGGCTTGCGCACTCGATAAACTGTGGTGAATTTGCTGGCCTTTGAGGAATTTTGAAACATGAGGATCTCTAACAAGACATGAAAGAGGTCCTCGGGCGGCCTGACAAACTCTGACACCAGAAGCCAGTACTACCTCATACGAAAAACTGCCCATGCTTAAATCGTCTTCTCTTCTTTCAGCAGCGGATGCACCAGCCTTGTGACGCCGGGGCGTGAACTGTTCCCCTGCAACGAGCCGGCCCGGAGGCAGACGCCAGATGATCGGCTCATTCTGGAACCTTTGCCGCGCGTGCCCTTCCATGCCCGTCGATAAGGTAAGCTCTTACAGCTAGACGTGAAACCCTGGACGGAAAGGCTTGTTTGAAAAAACTGGTCGGAAATACCTTGTCAGAAATCCTAGTCCTACTCAGACCCAGGGACCACGTTACTAATGCTTTTGCTCAAGTCTCCCACAAGATACTGACCCTAATAAATATTCTTAGAAATTATATACTTACTCGTCGATAAGGAAGCTTCTACTGCTGGACGGAAACACCTACACCTTTGTCAGATATTCAACCGCCAAGCAGTAATGTGTAAACTCTTCTGTGTTTCGGTTGGAGGGCAATGTTTCCTGCGAAATTACTGGGTAATGAGACTTAACAACCAAAATCTCAGGGTGAGGACCGCAGTGCAGTGACGCGCAAGATTTTGTAACCATGGTTCTGGGTGCCACTGCAACTGTTATGGGCAAGCGTGACGCTTACCATCAGGCAAGTGACCTGCCCGTCTCGTCTCTCAAAGTATTAAAAAAAAACTCTGATCTTGGTCGAGAAAACCTCGTCAGAAATCGTAGTCCTACTCAAACCACGGGTTGAAACCCAGGGACCACGTTATGAAGGCTTTTGCTCAAGGCTTCCACAAAATACTGAGCCTAACACATACTCTAGAAAATAAATACTCGTCGATAAGGTAAGCTTCTACAGCTGGACGAGAAACCCTGGACGGAAAGGCTTGGTCGAAAAAATCTGGTCTAAAATTACCTTGTCAGAAATCTTAGCCCTGCTCAGACCATGAGTTAAAACCCAGGGACCACGTCATAAATACTTTTGCTTGAGGCTCCCACAAGACCCTGACCCTAAGAAATACTCTAGCAGTTCAGAGAAACTATTAATTGCGTTATCACCTCAAAAATCCTTGAGATTAGACTCTCAATATTATTTCTCCCTCGTGGGATGACGGCACGTTACGTGACCGTTATGTGAGGAAGACTATCAAAATTAATATTTCAAACTTTGTCAAGCTCAAGGGCCAGCAAATTCATCGCAATTTATAAATTTATAGGGGCAGGACTATGTTCAGCTGTGGACAACTTTCGGTTGCACACAAAAACCAGTTGAATTGAGAACTTCTTCCACTATAAAAAGTTTTTAACATAGGCCTCTCCTAATGCACGCCACTAAACTCGGTCTTTAGCTCCCTGCATCCGGTTTCTGCCAGCCACTTTTCGCAGGTCGTCACTCCACCTGGCCACAGGCCATTCTATGCTACGTTTGCGTAAACGTGGTCTCCTCTCGAGAACTCGTCTACTCCAACGGTTGTCGATTCTTTGGGAAATGAGACCAGCCCACTGCCACTTTAGCTTGCTTATCCTTAAAGCTATGTCGGTTACCTTGGTTCTCTGTCGGATCACTTCATTACGCCCTTGCCCTTTAGATAAACTTTAAGCATAGCTCTCCCATAGCTCGCCGAGCGACCTTAAATTTGTGGGCTCCGTAAAGTTGGTTGTTTGCCATCGCTCGAAGGCCTTTGTAACTTTTAAACTTTCTCGATTCGGACACATAGTTAAATATTTAAACGGTATTTAATCGCGCTAAAAACTTTATATTATTTACCTCGCCGTTTCGATAAAGTTGCATTGATAGTTGTCACGAGAAGACTGAAGCAATGACGTAGCGGGTGTCAGCGTCTAGAAAGGTGACTTGGTTTTGTAAAAATTTTAAATTGTCACGACAAACAACACTAACGACATCTGAACATATCTTCTGACATTAGCTTCTACTACTGCAGGATTGTACATGAAGCTGTTGACATTAAAAAGTATCCCAATTACAACCGGGAGGATGGTTCCAAGTTGGCTGCGTCATGGAATCCCGTAGTGGAGTCCCGTATCGTCGAAGTATTTTGTTCGTTATGATTAAAAAGAACAATATTTTGTTTGCTCTCATATGTAGCGGCAATACCGCGTAGTTATTAACGATAAAAAAACAGGTTGCGTATTGCGGTTTACCGAAACGGCATTCTTAAGCTCATCCTTTTCCGTAAGTTTTACTGTATAATTAAACAAATACTTACACATAAGCATATAAAAATAAGCATGTTTTTATGAACAATCTATCTCCGGCGCATTTATGCATATCATCACTCTAATATTATAAATACAAAGGTTTGTGAGTGAGTTAGTGTGTATGTTTGTTACTTCGTCACGCTGATACTGGTTACGTACATATTTTAGGTCCTGAAATAACACTAATTATACTTTTATCACAGCGGGGCGCTTCTAGAATATTAGGAGAAGTGACAGGTGTCAAAGTGACAGGTGTCAAAGTGACAGATGTCAAAGTGACAGATGTCAAAGTGACAGATGTCAAAGTGACAGATGTCAAAGTGACAGGCATTAGAGTGACAGGTGTCAAAGTGACAGGCGTCAAAGTGACAGGTGTCAAAGTGACAGACATATGATTTTATTTTTTTGTCTGTCTTAAAAAGTTACAGAAGTGAAGACTTCCAGCTCCCATGTTATAACCATAGTGAAACACATGCTCCGGCAAGAAGTTCCACTCCTTCATCATCATCATCATCATCATCATCTTCCACAGCCTTCCTCGTCCCACTGGTGGTTATAGGCCTCTCTTTTAGATGACATTCACCTCGATCATGTTTCAGTCGGATTTGTCGGTCTATCTTGTTGCTGGATGTCCCTTTTCCTGTCTTCTTACTTTTCTTCCTTACTGCTTATTTTTTTATTTCTTTTTTATTACGGACTATGCAATCGTTTGACCACGATCTCACCTGATGGAAAGCGATGATGTGGTCGAAGGTGTAGCACGCTTGCCTAGTATATATGTATAGCTATTCACTTACGTATTTTTTTCCTCTTTCCCGGTCTTCTTATTTACGTCTTCTGTTTCCTTACTTACCCCTTTTTAGCGGTGATCAGTCGGGAAACAAAACCTGGCGACAGCACGAAAATTGTTTCGGTAAACCGCAAAACTGTGAATCAAAATATTGCGAATAGGTAACTGTAGGTAGTTAGCTATTTAATTATTATTATTATCATCTCCAACATTATCTATCTATGCTTGCTTGTCGTATAAGATAGAGCTGGCCTCTGTTGTCAGAGTTTGTCAGGCCGCCCGAGGGCCTCTGACATGGCGTAACGACTGTCATTAATCAATAACAGCCAGGACTGGCAGCTTAACGTGCTCTCCTAAGCACGGAGCGATGGAAAACCATACATAACTTAGAAAAGTAATTGATGCGGAGCCTAGGCAAGTACAGGCTAAGCAAGTATCGTTTGATTCTAAGTAGCCCTAGGCTACCATCGCTCTATTGTCTATATATTATTATCATCTTATAGTCGAAGTTCCAAGAAGCCCTGTAACACAACTCTCCTCTAATGGGCTAGTGGGCGTCTGACATAATATAGAGCAACTATATAGTAGGGCGCCAATATTGTCTTACTCGTCTTGGAAAAACACCGGATAAGTGCCCACTTAGAAGGTAAACACGAACAATATCTGATAGAATAATGGAATATAACTTTTATAACGACATAGATAAGCCGTTTACTCTGGCCACAAGCTTTTGTCTCATTTAGCCAGTGTTGTTATAAATAAAACGCCGTGGACACGTTATTTTGTATTTGTATTTTATCGTAATTATTTTCAATTAAAATCAAAATGCCAAGCGAACATAAAAACATAACTTCCATGTGACAAAACTAAAAACTAAAAGACAAAAACCTAAAGAGGTTGGATATATAACATTCCTCCCATCCTCATTCATTGAAGCTCCTCAATAAGGCGCCTTGGGGCCCTGGTGGTTCTCGTACTGCGTCGCTGTATTGTAGGGGCTGTGCTGGTCCCAGGAATATCAGTCGTACGATTAAATACAGGTGTTTGTATAGGTTGTGATGCTACATCAGGTGTTCCTGATGCTCGAGGTGTCTCCGGTGTCCCAGAACTTCCAGCTGGTGTATGGAAAGGTATGGTACTCATATTATTTGGCATTTGTGTGCTTTCAGCCATTCTTGACCTTATCTGATCTGCGTGTCTACGCCTGAGAACCCCTTCTGGTGTTTGTATGACATAAGAGTATTTATGTGTTTTTTTTTGCTACAACAGCTGGCTTCCAAGTGGACTCCTCTTTTGTCCTTACATAAATGTTATCGCCAGGTGAATAATTGGATGTTCTACCTTGTTGCTGACTCTCTGATATGATGTTTGCTCTAACTAGTTTATGCTGTAACATTCTCTTAGTACTCGGACGTGCATTATCCAGGACGCAAGTTAATTGCCGTCCAAACATCATGTATGCCGGAGACTTCATTGTTGTGTTATGAGGCGGGTTTCTGTATGTAAATATAAAATCTCGAAGTCGTTCAGTTATGTTACTATGGTTTCTTCCATCAGACATACGCGATTTAAAGGTGCGTACTAAGCGCTCAGCTAGACCATTGGTACGTGGGTGGTAAGGTGACGATGTATTGTGTAATATTCCTCTTTTCTTGCAATAAATCTTAAATCCTTCCGATGTTAGCTGAGACCCGTTGTCTGACACTATTATTTCCGGTAAACCAAATGTTGTGAATATATCGTCAAGTTCATCACACAAAACAAGTGCTCTATCAAAATGGATCGAAGTAAGACCAATGAACAGGACCACGACTGATAGACTGTGTGATGTCTATCAGTCGTGGTCCTGTTCATTGGAGCATCGCAAAAGACTAACCAATATTTGCCTTGAAAAAGACCCGCAAAGTCAATATGTATTCTCTGCCAGACGTTCTTCGATTGATGGCCACCATACAAGGAATCGTACGAGTGCTCTCATGGCAGATATGCCCGGATGTCCTCTATGAAGGTACTTTAGTGTAAATTTCCTTAATGTGGACGGTATGACTATTCTTCCTTGCCACATCACAATGTTGTTTGTTCTCTACAGATAGTTCGTTACGTTTTATTAAAGTATAGTTTTAATTGGTCGTCATCAAAATTGTAAGGACTCCAATTTGTTTCAACGCACTTTATTACTTTCTTGAGTACTGCATCCTTTTTGGTGTGTTCTTTGATATTCTCTTTATTTATGGCTATGTCTTCTAACTGAATATCATGTATGTTTTGTACAACTCTGTTGACTGTACGTTCCAACTTCGACGGTTGCTCATCAGGATTTGGCATCCTGGACAGGGAATCAGCGATTATGTTGTTCTCTCCCTTTGTATATACAATGTCGTAGTTATAACTACCGATCATCAAAGCCCATCTGATCAATCTGTTGTTAACAATTTTTGCTAGATTTCTATTTATTCCTAGTATATGAATGAATGGTTTGTGATCTGTTACCAGAGTGAATTTAGACCCGCGTAAAAATTGGTCAAATTTTTGAATACCGAAAACTATTGCTAATGCTTCTCGATCGATTACAGAGTATTTACTCTCGGCTTCTTTTAATTTTCTTGACGCAAATGCGATTGCACGTTCAGTATTGTTATGTTTATGAAATAAGACAGCTCCAACTCCCTTCTCGGAGGCATCGCAAGCATCGCATCGGAGGTATAATGGTTGATTTTGGTCATTCGCGATGAGAGGTTTGGCTATGCATTTCTTTGTTTCAAAAAATATTGCGTTTTCGTGTTCAGTCCATTTCCATTTTTGTTTTTGTCCTGTTAGTGCATGTAGATCAGCACAAATGCTGTGAAGGTGGGGTATGAACCTTTCATAAAAATTTACCAACCCCAAAAATGATCACAATTCTTTGGTATTCAGAGGAGGTGTTGCTTTGAGTATAGCTTTTTATTGAGGAGCTTCAATATTAGTTTTCGTTGGTTTTACTCCCTGTTTGCTGATAGTGTGACCGAGATATTCGATTTCATTCTGAAAAAAACACATTTCTTAAGATTAACTTTCATTCCAACTTCCTTGAGTTTATTTAAAACTGTTGACAGCGTTTTGAGGTGGTCTACGTCATTTTTACCCGTAATTGCAATGTCGTCGAAATAGATTGCTGTGTTTGGGATGTTGTTTAGTAGATTTTCGAGATATTGTTGAAAAATTGAAGGTGCTGTTGTTATTCTGAAAGGCATTTGGTTGTATTGAAAGTATCCTTTGTGGGTTGATATTGTTAAATATTTTTTTTGACTCAGGTGCTATTTTCAATTGTAAGTATGCGTCCTTTAAATCGATTTTAGAGTATTTCTCCCCATTGGCAAGACGTTGTCTGATATGGTCAAAATGTGGTACCGGGTATGTGTGTGTTATTAGGACTGGATTCAGTGTTGTTCGATAGTCTCCACATATTCGTATTTGTCCATTAGGTTTCATTATGTTAACAGTGGGAGTTGCCTATTCAACTGGAGTTTTGTTAGGGTCAATATGTTCAAAAATTCCTTCTTTTGTAAGGCGTTCCAATTCAAGTTCAACATTCTTCCGTATACTAAATTTGATTGGTCTTGATGGTATATGTTTTGGCTCCGTCCCAGATTTCACGTGAATGTTTACTTCATAGTCTTTAACCTCCCCTAGATGATTATTAAACAGTTCTTTGTTTCCGTCAATTGTTTGTTCGAGTTACAACAATTGAGTTTTTATCGAATAAACTGGACTAGGAAACGTCATATCGAACATTTCACTCCATTGCAATCCAAATAGCATAGGGTCTGCATCTTTGATCACAACAACAGGTAAGATCTTTTCTTTTCCCTGTATTTCTACCGTTACCTCAGTAATTCCTTTAGGTTTCAGTTTGTGATTGCCGTAGGCTCGTAATTTAGGTCCTTCTGATAGTTGGGGTGAGCCGATTTTCTTCCAAAATGATGTACTAATGATTGAGTAAACTGAGCCTGGATCCCAGTCTAAAGTGCATTTGACACTGTTAATTTTTGTGTCTATCTAGATATATGCATATCATATCATTTGTGTTTATTTTGTAAGTATTTGATTCATCGTCGCTCTCGTCTGAAGATGTAATTGTTGTTTTTTTTTATGATCGTTCATTTGTCAATCTAGCGTTGTGTACATTGCGTCTGTTTGCTATGTATGCTCATCCCGTCTTTATGCAACAACTTTCAAAATGACCTTTTATCTGACACGCTTTACACATATGTTCCTTTGCTGCACAGTTTTGTATATCATGCCTCTCGTTCTTTCCGCATCTCAAACAATGTTTGCTTGTTAGCGCTCGTTTACGCTTGTCATGTCTGTTGTCTTGATCTTTACGCTGAATGCGTTGTACTGTAGTCTGAGCCTGTTGGTTTTGTCCACTATCGATAATGTTGTCATTTTCTGCAAGTTCTCTTGATAGAGCTACAGTAAAAATTTGCTCTAAAGAAACTTCTTTTAATTTACCCTCTAAAGTTTTCTCCTGAAGGTCTGGCCACCTCTGTTTTAAATCAATTTCGAGTATATCGTGGTTCAATCCTGTTGCAAATCGATCACGTAATTGCCGCTCCAGAAAATCACCTTCATAACCACAGCCCTTACTCAATTCTTTTAATTTGTTAGCGTACATCTCCATTGATTCATTTTCTTTTCTCGTGCAGTTCCAAAATTCTACAAATGCTTTGAATTTTGTTTTCTTCCAAGGTACAAACTGAACAGTTTTGCTTTCTCTTCTTCATATGTTTTATTTTCAAATGTGTTTGTAAATGATGTCTTTATTTGATGAAATATTTCCGGTGGCGAGCATGTTACTAATAAATCTTTTTTTACATTTTGGTACTCACTTCCGTAAATACTGCATTTTTGTTCAAAATATTCTATGAAATTGTCAATTGTTGTCGTTGTTGGGTTGAATTTTTCATGTGAAAAAATGTTAATTTTCTTACATATTTCGCTCCCTTCACCGGTTGATTTCGATGCTGCCGTTGGCGTTTGTGTTTGTTGTGTTGTCGCTACTATCCGTAGTAGATCGGTAATTTGTTGTTGTTGCTTCATATGAATTTCCATTAATTCTTTGAACTGTTGTGCGTTCATTTTGTTTTGTTGTTATCACCGTTGATTAATATATATATTTTAAATCCTCGTCGCCACTTTGTTATAAATAAAACGCAGTGGACACATTATTTTGTATTTGTATTTTATCGTAATTATTTTCAATTAAAATCAAAATGTCAAGCGAACATAAAAACATAACTTCCATGTGACAAAACTAAAAACTAAAAGACAAAAACCTAAAGAGGTTGGATATATGACAAGTGTCAAGCAAAGAGATAAACAAGTATTACAATTTGTATGTTTTCCCGTAATATTTGGTCTGAGGTTTTCCCTAAATTGACAAAATGTCGACTCCCAGTCAGATAGTCAAAAGTCTAATCAAGTCACAGTCAAAGTTACGATTAAGGAAAGTGGTGGAGCTTTACTGAAACTTCCTAGGGTGTATCGGAGAGGAAAAAGCACGTTTTTATTGCGCTTGTATCATTTGCCTAAAGTAGTGCACGTTAACGAACATCTAATGGTTAATATTCCACCAATGTTACACAAGACCCTGAAATGTCTAGTGATGCACCATATTTATCATAAGCACGCGCATCGCCACTCGCGTGGACACTCAAAGAAACAGAAGTTTGTGAACAAGCAGCAATTGTAGTTTAAAAACTAATCTAGAAACCAAGTATTTTTTCTTTTAAAGGCATTGTCATCGAGCTGTGAGCTACCCTGAAAGTTTCAGCCAGTTAGCTAATCGGGAAGTGCTCAAAATTTGAGGTTGAAGATTCCACCCAAAACGATAGACAGCCAGAAGAACAAAAATGTGACTTAATAAAAACGTGGTAAAACGTGACTTTGACAATAATTGACTGTGACATGACATTACTTAAAACTTTAATACACTTGACATTTGTGAAATTGCTAGTAGGCCAGTGCCTCCGCAGAAGCCATCCAATAAAAAAAAATAAAAAAATAGAATGTGGTAAAATAATTCAAAGCAAAACTACGTCTCGATTTCTTTTTCTCGCCGAAATCCCCAAGAGGGATACTAAACGTTTGACTCTGTGGTTTGACGTGAAGTTTGATAACTCAGAGCCGTAGAGTCAGAGGCCACCTATGGAGGCCACAGACCCACACCAATATGTAAAAGTGAAACGTTATCTGTTTGTTTGTGTGGGATGTTTTAACGCGATAACGGCTAAACGGATTTTGATGAAACTTTGTAAATACGTACTGTACAAAATAGATACATACATCGGGTACTTTTATCCTGGAAAATGGTAAGTTTCTACGGGAAACTGGAAAATGACGATCACTCGCTGTAAGGAATGGTTGCCATGGAAACGAAATAATAACAAGTCTGTCAAAAAGCATCAAAAGCGTTGGTTTTGACTTTTGCATTGGTTTTTTATATCCTAGAAGAAAATAGATGCTTTTATAACTTAAATAAACTGTAGTCCGCGCGGGCAAAAGTTAGTACATAATATCTGCGTCAGAGGCACTTGGTCGGTCAGAAAACTCTGACATCACTACCTCATTCGACGTCAAAAACTTTTTATTACGTTCACTGACGTAAAATTCGACATATATTTTGTGAGTTCAATACCGGGTCGTCGGACATTGATAGGTTTTTTGTTCGGCACATTTTCTAGACGGCTTTAGGACTAAGAGATTCTGATGATGATCAGGAAGAAACAGAGGCAAATTTAGGGGTACTAAAAAACTTATGTCACCTAAAGAACTCAAAAAATAATAAAAAAGGTACTTAAAGAGCGTATAAGTTTCAAATTGTCATCTTATCCAATTTTAAAGTTATTGAAATGCAATGCTTGACTTGTAATAACTAATTAGGAAGTTAATAAGCAAAAAGATGAGGAAAATCCAGCAGATGACTGCTGGATTTTTCATAGGAAGCTGAAATTTAGAATACTTAGTACCTAATGTGAGTTAAACTACAAAGAAAGGAAAACTCGAAACGTATTGTGACAAGGTGACAACGTGACGATTCGATATATCAACAGTGCCCCGACCACAGAACTTGGTTTCAATCGGATTGTCAATATCGCTATCACTAATGCCCATGAATCTGTAATACTTCGTAAACTGGATCGCGTACTTCCAATATATCATTCAGGCAAACTTATACTCTAAGCATACAACATAAAATACATTTTTCTTTTTCTCAAATCAAAGTAGAAAATCAAGCGAGGTGAGTTAGCGCAAAAGTAGTAGTTCGTCCTTGTCTAGCATGTTGCCGTAGCTTAGTGAAATTATTTTTGGTAGTGTTTGGGAGAAATCTAACACTTGAAAACATTTAATTTTGCTGAAGTAGTTTTTACTTCTAAAATACACTAATATCGTTAATCAATTTTAATTTTACATGCATTTAATTTTTAACTAGAAAATTGCAAATAATATACATAATAATACATAACAAATTAAATACATATAGGTTGGGGCATGCAAACCGGATACCCGATTAACCGAAAAACCCGAGTAACTGACTGATTTGAAACTCGGATTTTTAAGATTGAAAATCCGGGTTTTTCGGGTTTTTCGAGTTTTTTCATTCTTGATGATTTATGTAAAATACTACCACCAGAACATTAATAAAGAATCAAACTTCTCAAAAACTTACTGTTTCCCTATTTCTACTCTATTGAGAGAATAAATTGGACAGGCTGACGACAATCTATAATCATTATTAGGGAGTAATATATTGTTACTTGTTAGGCTTTGGTCTGACGTTCAATGAGTGAGGCGCTTCGAGCCAGCGCTACGAGACTACGGGAGTCTTCTGGTAATGGCGGATTTTATTGTACATTTTGTAACCCTAGTTAGTTTTTACTGTCATAGTAAAAACATGGTCACAAAATGTTAAATTAAATAGTAGAAATGGTGCAGATTTATTATAACGGTCCCTTTACAACTTAACAGAGAACCTTAATAATAAATTTGCACCATTTCTACTTTGATTTGATTAGGAATCATCTAATTATTATTTTAAAGATTGTCCTCGATAAAGAATTATTTTTTAGTTTAAGTTACTATATAAACAATAAATAAGACTTATTTTATGAGATTTACGATACGATACAAAACACTTTATTGTAACTACCAGTTAGAAAACACACACATAATTATTTGAAAACATTTTATTTCGTTTTTTTTTTTAAATGCTACTTAATAATTAATTAAAGATAAGGTGTTGCTTAGATTATCTCGTGCGTGTGTGTGTGTGTGTATATTTTTGTGTGTATATGAAATGTACCTTCTATTTATCTAAATGTGTTATCTATGAAGGGGGAAGAAATTTGTTTTTTTATCATCGTCATCATCATGTTGGCCTTTAAAAATCCACTGCTGAACATAGGTCTCCCCCAAAGAGCGCCATGTCGAACAATCTTGAGCCACCTTCATCAACAACTTCCTACGATGGGTACAATGTCGTCGGTCCATCATGTGGGGTGTCTCCCTACACTTCGCTTGCTTGTTCCTGGTTGCCAATCGAGAACCTTTATTCCCCACTGGTTGTCGGTTCTGCGAACTATATGGCCTGCCCATTGCCACTTCAAGTTGCAAACTCTGAGAGCTATGTCGGTAACCTTCGTTCTTCTACGGATTTCCTCATTTCTGATTCTATCACGTAGTGAAACACCGAGCATAGCTCTCTCCATTGCACGCTGCGCAACTCTGAGCTTTTATATGAGACCAATAGTGAGCGACCACGTCTCAGTGCCGTATGTCATCACTGGCAACACGCACTGATTATAAACTTTCGTCTTGAGGCTCTGCGGTATCTGCGACGAGAAGATATGGCGTAATTTCCTGAACGCTGCCCAACCGAGTTGGATTCGTCGGTTGACCTCTTTGTCGAAGTTGGATCTACCCAGTTGGATCGTCTGACCCAAGTAGACATAGCGACCAACAGCTTCGATAATATCGTTCCCAACATAAACCGGCATGGGTACAACATGGGCATTTGACATGATGTTCGTCTTGCCCATGTTCATTTTAAGACCCATCTGTTGGGAAACAATATTAAGGTCACTGAGCATTGTGCTCAGGTCTTCCAGGGTTTCAGCCATGATGACTATATCTTCAGCAAATTGAAGGTGAGTGATGTATTCGCCATTGATGTTAACACCAAATCCGTTCCAGTTCAGAAGCTTGAATATATCTTCCAGTGTAGAGGTGAACAGTTTCGGAGAAATAACGTCTCCCTGTCTCACCCTTTTTTGCAGCTGGATAGAATTCTTGCTCTGATTCTGAAGACGAACTGTCATGGCGGCCTTGCTGTATAAACACTTCAACACTTCGATGTACCGGTAATCAATCTGGCACCGCTGTAATGACTGTAGCACTGCCCAGGTCTCGACTGAATCAAAGGCTTTCTCGTAATCCACAAACGCTAGACATAGTGGCCGATTATACTCTTCGGTCTTCTGTATAATCTGCCGGAGCGTATGGATGTGGTCTATGGTGCTAAATCCTTTCCGGAATCCAGCTTGTTCGGGAGGCTGAAAGTCGTCAAACCTACGAGCGAGACGGTTTGTAACTACTCTCAGCCCGTTATTTAGTTCGTCCACTGTATCGCATTCGGTAAGGATTTGGAAGCAATTTTGGAGCTCCAACTGAAAACTCTCGGGGTTTTGGATTTGGGCAGGACTTGGGCGAAGAGTAGATCTCATCAAACGAGACCTTTCCAGCTTCACGTTGATATGCAATGAGCCTCTTACGATGCGGTGATCACTGCCGGTCTTAACCCTGTTGATCACAGAGACATAATTGAATATATGCCGATTGGTCGTCAAAATGAAATCTATCTCGTGCTTATGACCGCCGGGGTGCAGCCACGTCCATTTCCTGGAAGGGCGCTTCTTGAAAAAGGAGTTCATCATAAAGAGTCCCTCCTTCTTCATGAAGTCGGCCAATCGCTGACCTCTTTGGTTCCGCTGTCCAAATCCAAACTGCCCCACTCTCATTTCATCGCTATTCCTCATGCCCAGCCGTGCGGTGAAGTCCCCCATCACCACTGTGAAGTGTGTTTTTGGGGCATGTATGGCATTAGAAATGTCGTCATACATAGCCTCCACTTCATCGTCCGGGCGTTTCGAGTGTGGGGCGTACACCTGTTTGACCTTCAACGAATACCGTTCGGTAATTCTGAGTATAAGGTATACCACCCTGCTCGAAACGCTTTCGATCTTCACAATGTTGTTGACGAGGCACTTGTGGACAAGAAACCCGACACCATGTTGGGAATGCTGGTCGCCCTCCCGGTAATAGAGTAAGTTGCCGGAATTGAGGGTCATCGTATCCTCTCCCTCTCTTCGGACTTCTGATAACCCTATAATAACCCAGCGCAACTTACTTGCTACTTCTTCCAGCTCTATCAACTTCTCATCGGTCCTCAAGGTGCGTGCGTTATAAGTTGCCAGGTCCAGAGATCGTGTGGATTGGTAGCTGGGTCTCTGCCGGAGATTCTTAGCACCCCCTGCTCCGCCTTTACCATGGCTGCTACCGGTGCCAGGAATAACGGAGCCGCCGGGGACTGGGGGCCGTCTTTTTGGTGTGTCTATCATATTGGGGGGGGGGGGGGGGGGGGGTTTGCCATAGTCACCACGCTTGGCAGGCGGATTGGTGACCGCAGTGTAGCAAATGTGCTCGGAGGACGCTGCTGTCCATCTTCTGGTGTATAATCCCTTAGTCGCCTCTTACGACATCCACGGGAGGATTGGGAGGGGTCTTATTCTAAGCCGAGACCGCCACGGCTCCGAGACCAACACACATGTAAGGATAAGTGGGGCAATTCGGAATAACTCGCGGTTTGTACCTGGCATAGACATTTCACGACAAACAAACGGCCCGACACAGCCCCACAAGTTTTTTTTTAATCAAATGGATATAAGCTGACCGAACATAACTGATTGTACTTACTTATGCTTCTAGTATTCTTAAGGATGAAAATATAGCTCGTGGAAGAATACCTGGGAAAGTCACGAAGTCATCAGTAGTATGTAGTCTACATTTTAAGATGAAGACTATATTAATCAGTCAAGAAAAACATTGAAATTTGCTGTTTTTGGAATGAAATTTCGGAATAAAAGGCTTTATTATTAACTACCTCAGGAAGTATTTTAAGTACGCCACACGATTCTCTCTTTGTTGCACTGAAATGTTTCTATAACATCCATTATTTCATTTTGTTGGTATAATAGTTTTATTGTAACAATATATGTTACTGCATTAACTTTCTAGCTTTATTTCACATGTGTTATAAAATAAACTCTTCTAGGTTATCATAATACAATATATTCTGGTACCTACTTACATAGCCGCTCGATTGATTCTTTGCGCTACAGTCACATTTTTTGTTTTCATTGATCATCGCAACTAACGCTACAGTCACATTTTTTGTTTTCATCGATCATCGGACCACTCGATAGCGACGTAAACTTTGCCACTCGATTTTGAACATTATTGACCTCAATAATCATTCAAATCTAAGCGTGTTTATATAATTATTTTGCTTCGAAACCCACAACATAAACACTTGAAATATGTGCCGTACCTATTTAGCTCCATAAATCACCAGTTTATTTATCTAAGCGCTCAATGAAGTGGTCATAAAAACTGTTTGTTTACGTAAAGTCGGCGCGGCCAGATGTGACAATCAGATACCTGTGATCTCGGCACGTACCCAATAAATCCCCAGTTTGCGGCCAGATGTGTCGCGTCGACCTTCTTTTTTTATGGGTTGACCATCAAGTACCTGTAGTCTCAACGCATATACAATCAATTACCAGTTTGAGGTTAGATGTGTCGCGTCGGGCATTTTTTTTTTGGGTTATCAGTTTGGTCCTGTGGTTTTCAGCGCGTGGACAACCGAGCGGCTAACTCAATCATAAAAAATGGTTCAAATTATCATTAACAGCCGGCAACTGCCCATTTTGCTGAGCTATGCTATACTCAGCAAAATAGGCAGTTGCCGTCTGTTAGTAGGATATACCAAGAATAGGCCTTTATATTTCTCTTACGGAAAAAAACTAGCTTTTTATTATTGATTGCATGGACACCCTATTAGAAAAACATACGATACAACTTTGATGCCTCTCATTCGGCTCGTTTATATGAAACTCTGTGCAGTCCAGTTATTATAGAGTACAGGTTCGTGCTAATGCCTAGCGATAGAGTCTAAATTGCTATGAAATAAGTGACAATCTGATTGATACCAAGTTCTGTAATACGGCCCCAGAACCAGCAGTGGTATTACGAACATATATTTTTAGGACTGTTGAAGAACTTTAATAGAACAAGCCAGCTTATCTTGGGCGTTTGTAATAAAACTACTAAACTTTTGAACAATTCTTGGTTTATTTATTCACAAACTAAACCGATTTCAAAAAGTATTTTCTAAAGACTTCAGCGTTTTGTAGGATATTGCAAAACAATGGAATTCTAAATACTATAGAACAACGCTAACTCAAACTTTAGTCGTTGTTGGGGAGTTACCGTGAAATGTTATACAGGTTTTCCCGAGATCTATGGTACAAATAAACATGGGAGGCCTGCCGAAATTACCCCAAGAAGGTACTAGTATGTCCCGCCCCGCTACTTTTGATATTTTCTGTTACCTAAATTTTTCTTCAATACTCCAGATTTCATCACAAACTTAGTAATTTGACCATATTAACAATAAAAAAGTGTTCGTGGTTTCTTATGAGGGTTGTCCTTTAATATCGTATTAATTAAATAATACTTATTAAAAAAGATGAAACATTGGAAACGCCTCCGATTTAATCGCTCTATACTATTATATGCATTCGTATTACGTAAGTAGGTAATACAGGAGCTCAAGTCCTCCCGAAATGAACAAAGGCAAGCTTCTGGATATTATATGGCACTAATCTTTCGGGACAGTTGCAAACCCCGTTAAATATGATAGGCGGGACACAATAGCTGGAGCTTCAGCTAATGGAGGCACCCGAAATTGTTACAAATATTGAAGAGATTTCATATGCAACCAAAAACCAGGGGCTATACTTGTGGGTTTCTTTCTAGCATTACTGCAGATGGTTGTTCAGTTACATAAGTGTTCATTCACCGCATCGTGGGTCGGAACCCTGCCAAACATATAACAAGCCTATATTCAAAATTTAAATAACCCCGATATAAATTATAGCTAAGAACCATCTCGACCACATCAGCATTCACACAGAAAAAAAACATCAAAATTGGTCCATTCGTTCGGGAGCACAGACAACAAACAACAAATGTTTGAGTGACATTTGGCAAGCTCGTTTTAACAGTGACTCTCATTCGCGCTACAGTCTGCGCATGTCTCTCTATCTGTGTTGTTGACGCACATGAAGCACGACGTCGGGAATATAGCTGTGTGGGTGTGTTTCCTGAAGTAGTACATATCTAGTGCAGTTTTTGTTTACGTGATATTAAAGGCAGCAGTATCTTCCCCCCATTTAACTAGATCAATGCTTATCATATACTTTTTCTAAAGAAAATATTTGGATCTCGGACTGGACTCGATCCCGCACCATCTGTGCCTCTGTGGGCCACATGCTGTTAGCCAGTTAAGCCACCGTAACCACTACACCGTATTCCACTTTTTTCTGTGTTTATTTTATACATGTTACTGTTTTTCTGATTTTGCTTTTGTGTTTATTTTATGTATAAAAAAAACAGTGGAATGCGGTGTAGTGGTTAAAGATGCGTCACAATAATTTATAACAGGTGTAGAAGAAACTTCGTGGTGCAAGCCTTCATTTTTCAACGGGCAGCGGAGGCTTCGAAGCTGCAAGTCTTCATGCGTACACCTGCGCAGCTACAAAGCGTATGTTATGTCTACTGAATTCTATTTACATACGTTTCCTTCAGCTATATTCAGCAAACTTGGGTTTTGAAATGAAATATATTTAGGTAGATATATAAAAAAAACTATAACAATTAAAAAACATTTCAAAAATACGCTGACATACTATAAGGGATTAGGGGACTGATGCCCCTAAGGTTACCTAACCTATACCCCGAAAAATTGGGGCGACTATCCGTTTTGATATGGATAGATGCCCTTTCATTTATTTAATTAATCTTTATACAAAAGAGCGATTATTGACACTTAGGTGTGTACTTAATAAATCAGTGTATTGTAGGGCATGCAAAACTCGGGTTGTTTAAAAAACCCGGATTTTTTGAGTTTTCAATTTTAAAACCCGTTTTTTTTTCGAGTTATACGGGTTTTTCGAGTTTTTCTCGATTTATGCCTTAAAAGAATTATTATTAGTGTGTGTAAGTAAAGAAAAGACTGAAATGTAATCAAAATATGTATTTATTTACGTATTCTTATTTTTTAGCTTTACCAAGAGATCAATCAAGTAACATTTAGTATATGTACTATTAATAATCAAAGTAACATTTGGTACTAATAATAATAAAAAACTGTCTGTCCGTCTCCAAGGTCGGAGCATGAATTCTATCGAATTACAAAAAGGGGTGAGACAGGGAGACGTTATTTCTCCGAAACTGTTCACCTCTGCACTGGAAGTTATATTCAAGCCTGAACTGGAACTGATATGGTGTTAACATCAATGGCGAATACATCACTGACCTTCGATTTGCTCATGATACATCACTCACCTTCGATTTGCTGATGATATAGCAAAAACCCTGACAGACATCATGGCAGAAACCTTGGAAGACCTAAGCACAACGCTCAGTGACCTCAATATTGTTTCTGAACAGGTAGGTCTTAAAATTAACATGGGTAAGACAAACATCATGTCAAATGCCCATGTCGTACCAATGCCGATCTATGTTGGGAACGATATTATCGAAGCTGTTGATCACTATGCCAAGATCATACATCCAACTTCG
The DNA here is from genome assembly GCA_946251855.1 of Alsophila aescularia. Taxonomy (NCBI): domain Eukaryota; kingdom Metazoa; phylum Arthropoda; class Insecta; order Lepidoptera; family Geometridae; genus Alsophila; species Alsophila aescularia. Next base: position 13,906,666 of record OX276386.1, on the reverse strand, counting down.
ACAAAGAGGTCAACCGATGAATCCAACTCGGATGGGCAGCGTTCGGGAAATTACGCCATATCTTCTCATCACAGATACCGCAGTGCCGAAGAGACGAAGGATTATTATCAGTGAGTGTTGCCAGTGATGACATACGGCACTGAGACGTGGTCCCTAACTTTTGGTGTCATACACAAGCTCAAAGTCGCGCAGCGTGCAATGGAGAGAGCTATGCTCGGTGTTTCACAACATGATAGAATCCGAAATGAGGAAATCCGTAGAAGAACCAAGGTTACCGACATAGCTCTCAGACTTTGCAAGTTGAAGTGGCAATGGACAGGCCATATATTTCGCAGAACAGACAACCGTTGGGGAATAAAAGTTCTCGATAGGCGACCACGAACAAGTAAGCACGTGTAGGGAGACCTCCCACACTATGGACCGACGACATTGTACCCATCGCAGGAAGTCGGTGGGTGGAGGTGGCACAAGATTGCTCGTGATGGTGCTCTTTGGGGGAGGCCTATGTTTAGCAGTGGACTTCTAAAGGCTGACCTGAAGATGATGATGATGATGATAAAAACACAAATTTGTTACCCTTTCATAGATAACACATTTAGATAAAGAGCAGGTACACTACATTCACACACGCACACACACACACATACACGAGATAATCTAAGCAACACCTTATCTATAATAAACTATTAAGCAGCATTTAAAAACAAAATCAACTAAATAAAATGTTTTTAAATAATTATTTGTTTTCTAAAAAAAAGTTACAATAAAATGTTTCGTATCGTATCATATCGTAAATCACATAAAATAAGTCATATTTCTTGCTTATATAGTAACTTAAAATAAAGAGTATTTCTTTATCAAGGTTAATCTTTAAAAAATATTAAACTAAGTCGATTCCTAATCAAATGAAAGTAGAAATGGTCCAAATTTATTATTAAGGTCCTGTGTTGTAAAGGCACCATAATAATAAATCTGCACCATTTCTACTATTTTATTGAACATTTTGTGACCCTAGTCAAGTTTTTACTTTGACAGTATAAACAAACTAGAGTTACAAAATGTTTAATAAATGCCGCCGTTACCAGATGACTCCCGTAGTCAGGTAGTACTCGCAGTGCCTCACTCATCCAACGTCAGACCAAAGCCTAACAGGTAACAATATATTACTCCCTAATACCTAATAATTATTATAGACTAGCTGCGCCCCGTAGTTTTCACCCGCGTCCCTCAGGACCCCTGCGTTTTTTCGGGGTAAGAAGTAGCCTATGTGTTAATCCAGGGTATAAGCTACCCCAAATCCGTTCAGTAGTTTTTGCGTGAAAGAGTAACAAACATCCATCCATCCATCCATCCATCCATCCATACTTACAAACTTTCGCGTTTATAATATTGGTAGGATTGTGGTCAGCCCGTCCACTTTATACAGTCAATAGAGTAGAAATAGGGAAAAAGTAAGTTTTTGAGAAGTTTGATTCTTTATTAATGTTCTGATGGTAGTATTTTACATAAAACATCATAAATGAAAAAACTCGAAAAACCCGAAAAACCCGGGTTTTCAATCTTAAAAAACCGAGTTTCAAATCAGTCGGTTACTCGGGTTTTTCGGTTACTCGGGTATCCGGGTTGCATGCCCTAGTGTATTGATATAATAAAAATAGAACGGAATTTATTCCTACTTGTAAAGTTATGCAACAGTAAATACTTACGTCTGAAACTTTGAAGGGTTCGTTGCGTTCTTCGCGGAGATAATCACACGCACAAGCAAGACGGATTTGTTCCGCACGTCGCGTCGGCTTGCGGGGAATAAGGTGTGTGGCGCCCGCGCTCCCTAATTAAACTATTAATTCTTTGCTGCGATTATGGCAAGTTAGGTTTTTTTAAAACGAGGCGCCTTCCCACTGCGGCATCTATCCGGGTTTTACCCTAAACTGTAAATCAAATAAAAAAAATTCAATGCATATAAATGATCACGGATTGGCAAAGCCTGCGCGTTTCTTTGTGGTAACATAAATATGCTTAAACGTCTTAAACAAAAGGCAAAGAATACGTAAGCTAATCCTACGGGCCACCGCCCACTATAATATATGATATTCCTGCACAATGGCCTGAGCTATTCTATTAAAATGGGGCCAAATGACGAATGGGATTCCATCTATCTCTAGACGGATGCTCGGGAACAATCGGCTGTCTGGATTGGGGACACTTGGGGACAAAGGGAAAATCGTTTGAGACCTTTGCCTGACTTTTTGACCGGCATATAGGCAAGGTATTCTAGCTTAGGTAGTACATAACCTTTGCAAAAATGCATTTTGCCGAATCGAAAAGTACTTTTTCTACTTTGGTACTACACTAGGTATAATGTTAATCTTCAATATACACATTTTACCAGTGTTTATTAGTTTTTTGGTGATATGTATCTACATAATATAACTCCTTTGAAAAGTTATCGATTAACATTCCTTTTTTTTATTGGAATCTGAACTCATCTAAGTAAGTACCTACGTTAAGATTTTACCAGAAACGCCTGCTTATAGAAAACTAAACCTTTTATTTTTCCAATCGTTCGTAATTCAAATATTTCTTTGAAAAATTATCCAAGTGGGCCCAAACTAACAAAATGTTATGATCTGTTCAAAATAGGGTTTACTGTACAGATACATAATTTGAAATAACTTCTTAAGAACCCAATTTTGGGCGACAACAAAGCTCCTGTAAGCGATAGCTCTCCAGAATCTAATAAAAAATCCATTCGACCTTCCGCACATGCGTGAATACTTTAGGTGGAGACGTAATCAGTGGAGGGGGTAACTATAACTTTTTTTTGTAAACGAATATTCTGTGGTACGCGAACAGTGATAATTTGCCCCAGGTTATAAATTTCTGAAACATAGACTATTCTACGGTATCCCATTTTTAAGCAGAGGTCATACGAGGACATTAACCGACTCCAAATGGATTTACTAAAAATACGACATGAATCCTCTCTTTTTTTATTAGAATGGTAGAATGATCACTTTACTTAATAAACAAGAATCAACCAAATCGACAACACAGATGATAAAGGCGCAATTTATTATTATGATATTCGGCTTTGTTGACGAACGAAATAGGTCTGCAACCTATCGCACAAATCTCTAAATTAAGTTAAGTTTAGGAACCATTTTGCATTATTGTTATCCCTACATGCCTTTTTTGATAATAAATGATTAATATGATTTATTTTTATGATTATTATTTCAGTAAGTAACAGGAGCCCTTAAATCCCCTTTCTCCACTCACTACGCCCCTGGATAGGCACTAAAGAAGGCGTCGACTGGTATAGGTATTGATCGCTCCAAAACTGGCACTAATTTTAAATCGCCAACATAGGTCGTACGGCTTCTTTCATTATACAAATCCAGGCTTAATCCAGGGTGGCTAAGCTGCCTATGATCTAGATATCGCAGAGATAGTATCCCTAGCCAATTTCTATTATAGAATAGAACTAGGTTGCACCCCTCGACTTTGCCTTTGGTGATATTTATCCACACCAATAATAAAAGTGAAACGTTGTCTGTTTGTTTGTTTGGGGAGCTTTCACGCGATAACAGCTGGACGGATTTTGATGAAATTTGGAATGAATATAGCTTATACCCTGCAATAACACATAGTATACTTTCATCATCATCATCATACTTCACGCTCAAACAGCTGAACGGATTTTGAAGAAATTTGGAATAGAGATAGCTTATACCTTTGAATAACACATAGGATACTTTTCATCATCATCGTCATCATTATACTTCACTCTCAAACGGCTGAACGGATTTTGATGAAATATGGAATGAAAATAGCTTATACTCCGGAATAACACATAGGATACTTTTCATCATCATCATCTCATACAGGGTGAAACCACAGGGCGCAGCTAGTCTGAGATAATATCCTGTTCTAAAATTAAACAAAAATATACCAAATACTCAAAAATCGTTTAGCTGTTAAATAGTTTTATCTTTTGCTCGGCTTCTACTCATCACATCGAGATGCAAAGTACCTACACCTGATTTAATGTCAAACCCTAGGCTATCCAAAATTGAAAACCACATTTCAATCGGTTCAGTAGTTTTTACGAGTAGCGACATCCAGAGAGTATAGATGAGCAACAATTTCCCACTGAAGAGCATGGGCAGGGCTCATTGCAAGAATTGATGCGAGCTGTTTGACCCAAAGGACAAGTCCTTGCAGCGTTGCCATTGCTACGTCAATTGCCGTGCTCTGCGGAAACTGAGCGTGATTATTACTAAAAATCTACGGCCTATGCCAGCATCTCCATCGCCGTAGCCGAATCTACATCAATTTTCATATGGAATGAAAATTCCAATTTAAAATCGCTCCGGTCAAAAGTGGTATTTGCTATTTTATTTATTGTATTTGTCTCATCAATTAGGGTTTCGTAAATCAAAAGGGAAAAAGGGGACCCTTGTATTATCATTTTGCTATCCGTCTATATGTCCGTCAATTTGTCAGGAACGGGTAAAGATAACAAAACAAGTTTAAATTAATATCGGTACTAATAAGGTTTATATATATATAAGATTTATGGTAATTATGTCATCACCTTGGGTTTATGCTAGTTTGTACGGAACCCTCAGAGTTCTCAACATCATCATCATCATCAGCAGCACGTGCTCGTCCACTGCTGGACATAGGCCTCTCCCAATGAACGCCACAGAGCCCGATCTTCGGCTCCTCTCATCTAGTTTCTGCCGGCCGCCTTTCGTAGGCCGTCACTCCACCTGGCCGGTGGGCGGCCTACACTACGTTTGCCAAGACGCGGTCTCCACTCGAGGACACGTCTACCCCAGCGGTTGTCCGTCCTTCGAGAAATGGGACCACCCCATTGCCACTTCAACTTGCTAATCCTTTGAGCTATGTTGGTGCCTTTGGTTCTCTGGCGGATTATCTTGTTTCTTATTTTATCCTTCAGAGAAACCCCGAGCATAGCTGTCTCCATAGCTCGCTGAGCGATTTTAAATTTATGGACAAGTCCCACTGTTAGTGTCCATGTCTCGGCTCCGTATGTCATAACTGGTAGGACGCACGCATTAAAGACTTTCATCTTCAGGCACTGTGGAATGGATGACGAGAAGATCTGACGAACTTTTCCGAATGCCACCCAGCCCAACTGAATTCTTCTATTGGCTTCCTTATCGAAGTTATGTCTACCCAACTGCAAAGTTTGCCCGAGATAGACGTGGCCCAGGAGTGAGATGGGGCGGTAGTTTTTCAGCAGGGTTTTATCACCCTTTTTGTGAAATAAAACTACTATACTCCTGTTCCACGCCTTTGGAGTTCTCCAAGTATTCAGAGCAGAGTTAAACAACTTCTGAAGCTCCTAAAGTACAGGTTTACCTCCTGCCTTCAAGAGCTCCAAAGTGACTCCGGACTCACCTAGGGCTTTTCCATTTTTAAGCTGTCCGAGCGCCATCGTAATTTCATGTAGGCAGATTTCTGGCAGGTCTTCCGTGTAGTGGCGAGTAAGAGTGGCTCGGGTATTCTCTGCAATAGGGCCGGGTTGTGAAGCATGCGACTCGTACAATCGGCCATAGAAGTTTTCTATCTCAGCTAAGATCTCCGGCTTTGAAGTTACGGTTTGGCCACATGAACTTCTAAGCTTTATCAGATGCGAGTGCTTCAACTGCTGGACGAACACTTGTGACCCCCGATTTTGCTCAATTGCCTTTTCGATTTGGCAGACAAATGAACACGCGGGCAAAGCCCAGGTCACAGCTAATAGTATAATGTAATAGTATAATGGTATATGCCGTTACAGTAGCTGCTACTACGTAGTACTATTAATTATTCTGTGCTGCTACAGTAAGGTACGAGTAACTACAGTAAAGATTGCAAAAGTGTTTCCCCTTTCTGTGAAACCTACCTTTCGAAACATTTCCAGGTATTGTCACGGGCAGTTCACAAAACAACCTTTTCCCCCTTTTTACTGGAACGGCTAACGACTGAGAAGGGTTGTGTTAGAAATAAACATATCTTAAAACTTTATTTCAGAAGCGTCCTGAAAATTTCACATTGTATCTTAATACTAGCAGCGCCTTGTTGCTCCGCCCCGCTCTCGTAGTTTACCCCTTTTCCGTCAGAAACTGAATGATGATATGTCCACGTCAAATAATGTAGTTCCAATCTCGGGTGTCAGAGTTTTTCATGCTGCCAAAATTCCACCTATTTGTATGGATGGTAAATGAAGCGCCATCGGAAAGAGACCGACATAAAGAACTAACAAGTAAAATTATTATAAAATAAAAAAAACCCGACTGCGAACAAAATCATTGAATTCGAGCTAAAATAACCACACTAAAATTCATCATCATCATCATGTCAGCCTTTAGAAGTCCACTGCTGAACATAGGCCTCCCCCAAAGAGCGCCATGACGAGCGATCTTTTGCCACCTCCATCCACCGACTTCCTGCGATGGCTACAATGTCGTCGGTCCATAGTGTGAGGGTCTCCCTACACTTCGCTTGCTTGTTCGTGGTCGCCATTCGAGAACCTTTACTCCCCAGCGGTTGTCGGTTCTGCGAACTATATGGCCTGCCCATTGCCACTTCAACTTGCAAACTCTGAGAGCTTTGTCGGTAAACTTAGTTCTACGAATTTCCACGTTTCGAATTTTATCACTTAGTGAAACACCGAGCATAGCTCTCTCCATTGCACGCTGAGCGACTTTAAGCTTGTGTATGAGACCTATAGTTAGCGACACGTCTCAGTGCCGTATGTCATCACTGGCAACACGCACTGATTATAAACTTTCGTCTTGAGCCTCTGCGGTATCTGCGACGAGAATATATGGCGTAATTTCCCGAACACTGCCATCCGAGTTGGATTCGTTGGTTGACCTCTTTGTCAAAGTTGGATCTTCCCAGTTGGATCGTCTGACCCAAGTAGGCATAGTGATCAACAGGTTCGATAATATCGTTCCCAACATAAACTGGCATGGGCATTTGACATGATGTTTGTTTTACCCATGTTCATTTTAAGACCCACCTGTTGGGAAACAATATTGAGGTCACTGAGCATTGTGCTTAGGTCTTCCAGGGTTTCTGCCATGATAACTATATCATCGGCAAATCGAAGGTCATCATCGGCAAATCGAAGGTCATTCACCTTCGATTTGCCATATAGGCTGACGTCCGGGATATCTTCGGTATCATGTCCGGTCAAACGGGCTCTTGCATCGCTAGTCGTGCTAGGAGCCAGGAGGACTACGCGATGTGTTGTCCATATAACTTCTCGAGCTCACTCAAAATCTCCGGCTTTGACGAAACGTCGGTACCACCACCACTCGGTGGTCGGTTCCGCTACCAATATCGGTTTTCAGCTTCGTCAACAGGCTTTGCCCAATAGACAGATCTCTTGCAAACACTTTGGAGCCCTTGTTCCGCTCTATTGCATTCTTAATACAAGTAGTATTATAGATACGCAAATCGTGTCGCATCGACTTGATCGATCGTGTCGATCTGTTTATTAAGCGAGCTTATCTGTTTATTACTCGACATATCCACTGAAGACTTCAGACTCATCTCACCTCGTTCTGCCGTAAGTTTGAGTCTATGCTCAGAGAGTTTCTGTGTTCTATTTTTGCGGTGGGTCTTAAAGAACTCCGACCCGACCGCGTGAACAATTTCCACCAGCCCGTTGTTTAGTTCGTCCACTGTATCGCATTCGGTAAGGATTTGGAAGCGATTTTGGAGCATCAACTGAAAGCTCTCGGGGTTTTGGATTTGGGCAGGACTTGGACGAAGAGTAGATCTCATCAAACGAGACTTCTCCAGTTTTACGTTGATATTCAATAAGCCTCTTACCATGCAGTGATCACTGCCGGTCTTGACCTTCTTGATCACAGAGACATCATTGGATATATGCCTATTGGTCGTCAAAATGAAGTCTATCTCGTGCATATGACCGCTGGAGTGCAGCCACGTCCATTTCCTGGAGGGGCGATTCTTGAAAAAGGAGTTCATCATAAAGAGTCCCTCCTTCTACATGAAGTCGGCCAATCGCTGACCCCTTTGGCCTTTGGCCATAGTCACCAAGCTTGGCAGGCGGATTGGTGACCGCAGTGTTACAAATATGTACTCGGAGGACGCTGCTGCCCGTCTTCCGGTGTGTATTCCCTTAGTCTTCCTCTCATCCTCTTACGACATCCACGGGAGAATTGGGAGGGGTCTTATAATTCAATAATATTGAAATTTTATAAGAAGCTTAAAAGAGCTACTGTTGAGTTATAAGAATTATATATTTTTGAAATTATCATTTAAAGGGATCATTTTTATACCTTACTTAATAGGTTTTGGTCATCGGAAATACAGTACAGTATAGTAGTAATGTAGTATATATTTCCATATTCGTTTTCTTGACACTTCACTCCTATAGCACTCTCGTGATCTAGACGAATCCAATGATACCTCATTTACAAAATCTATCAAGAAGTTTAGGCTGTAGGACGCGCCTAAGAAACGTACAAACAAAAAAAACATACAAACAACCCAAACACGTTGGGTGTTCCCGTGCAGTCGGGTAAAAAAAATAGGTTACCACCCCTCATTCTGGCACAACCCCTGGGGCCCTAGTTGCAAAAAGGTTATTTTTCATCGTTATCATTTTTGTAAGCGGACCAAGATGTTGCTAGGCAACCCGGTGTCGATGTAGCATATGTAAACATTTAATTACATCTCGTTTAAATAACTCATAGGTGCACAATTTTACGGTAAGATCTTATCCCACTCCTCCCAATCATGTTAATAAAATACTTAGTATATACAATTCAGTTTCCATAATATTACCCATACCTATCCACGTTAAACACAACATTTTCCTCTTGCAGTCGGGTAAAAAGTGATAAATAGATGGTAGTGGTAAATAGATTTTATCGGAAGAGATATAGTAGAATCTTCACCTCAATTTATCAAGAAAATAAATTATTTATTATTCGCGTTGGAAGGGGAGGCATTGAACCTTCAAAACCGTTTCTTTTCCGTCGCTAAATATTCGGAGAGACTTTGTCTCCGCCAATTTGCGAATACAACCCTTTTAAGGGTATTAGGGTAGCTGATGGCTGGTAAGGGTTTATTCTTTAAATAACCAAATCTGATAGATCTAGGTCATATTACAAAGGGTATAAGGGAAGGTTTTGCTATTTTATACGCTTTATATTAGCTTCACTTGTATGTTTGTATGTTTGTAACCGACTCTTTTGGACGCTATTTTGACCCACTTTAAACGGTCAGATGTCATTCAAATTTTGCACACCTATCAAAGAACGATGACAATGCAATAATTCGAAAAAATAAAATAAAAAAAAAAGTTTAAAAAAAACTAAAAAACAAGCTTTATATAGAAAACCAAACTAAAAAATTGAAAATAAATTTTAATAGTGTAAATAAGAAAAAAATGTTTTATTTCAAAACAAAACGTGTTTTTAAGATATTACCGAAATGACCCACGTTTTTTTTAAAATAAAACATGTTTTTCTTATTTACACTATTAAAATTTATTTTATATTTTTTAGTTTGGTTTTCTATATAAAGCGTGTTTTTCAGTTTTTTTAAACTATTATTTATTTTCTAGATTTTTTAAATTATTTTTTTAGGAATTTCTGATCTTAAAGGGTAAAATAGTAGGTCTTTTCGCAGTGATGGTACGTAGCCCACGAAGTATTTAGAGTGCTATTTATTAAACGACTAGCTGCGCCAACAGCCAATAACGGTTTCACCCGCTTGGATGGTGATTATGATGATGAAAAGTACTAATATCCATCTTTCGTAACTGTGACCCGTAACGTGCCATGAGGAGAGAAGCACAGTCAGGCTTCTTTTGTTTTTTCTTGAATTTTAACGAAGCATCCATGTTAAGTTTGAATGCAACATACAAAAATCCCAAAAAAAAAGAAAGATCAGATTCTCCCAAATTTTAACATTTTGCTGGCAACTTTTTTAATAAAATTACTCTTTCCATAAAAACCTAATTCAGACTATTATGAATATTTAAAAATAATGCTAGCCAAATAGGTCCAGCCATTCTCAAATGATAAGCCATAGACAATTGCACAAGAAACGCCACACACACAAATACACACACACACACACACACACACACACACACACACACACACACGCACACACACAACAACGAACAGCATTTCTTTTTTATTTATATAGATTTTATTTAACTTCGTATGTCTAGTCGAAATATTGCAACATACATAGATACTGTTAGACAGGGTATGAGTTTTTTTTTAAATATGAGGAGATGAGAATAGCCTTTACCGCTTAAATAACAAAATTACCCTAAAATGCAACCAAGCAATACAAATAACAATGAAAGAAGACTGTGATCTCATAGAAATATACCTAAATGAAGGAAAAATTGATAAAGCATACAAATGTAATTAAAAATTTAAATATAAAACATAAGTCAAAAAGCATAATTACTATTCTAGATGGTGGAAGAAAAATGCTATTAGAAAAAGAGATTATATAACGATGGAAAACATACATAGAAACATTATACGAAGGAGAAGGGCTTAACGAAAATTACCTAGAAAATTAAAGTTTAATAGATAATGATAATCTAGGCCCACCTACTATTATAAGAATGTGATAAAGCTTTACAAAACATACAAAACAAAAAAGTAGTCAGACAAGACCAAATAAACATTTAACTTATGAAATACGCAGTGTGCGACCCATTACGAGATGAAATATTCAAATTAATCCAACATATGTACGAGTATACTACAGGAAATATCCCTAGTGATTTTCAAACCACAAAAACAGTTATGCTACCAAAAAAAAATGAATACACATAAATGAGAAGAACACAAAACACTTATTGTTATCTCTCATGTACATTTATTTTTATTCAAATCCTTCATTACAGAATAAGACCAACAGCACGCAACTGAACGCAGCATTAGTCATTATCAATACGGATTTAGAAGAGAAAAAGGCACGTGTAAGACTATTCTAGCACTTAGGCTCATTACCAGCAGAAGAATAGATTTAGGTCTTGAAACTCTCGAAAAAGCATTCGATAAAGTAAATTGGAAAAAAAATATGAATACACTCAAAAATATAGGATTAGATTACAAAAATAGAAGAATCATATAGAAACTATACAAAAACCAAGAAACCAAAATAGAAGTAGAAATGAAACAACAAAAGCAAGAATAAGGCCATGTGTAAGATAGGGATGCTCTCTTTCACCAACAATGTTTAGTAAACTATATATGGGTTCATTTTACACAGCAAAGCGACTACTTTTTACCTTCCTTTAAAAGAGTATCCTATAAAACTTACTTATTTGTTTCATATTTGATAGTGGAACAGTCAACGCTCAACCCCCAGGATAAAATAAAAGCTAAAGACATCCACGCTCTATAAAAAAAACATAAAACCACCAATAAAAGGTCTCGATTTATTCTGAGAACGTGAAAATTCAATACGACTTAACATCACAACCATCCAACATTTTCACACGATAATCGGCTTTGTGATATTGTCCAATAACGTCGCGGCTCCCCGGGCTGTGATTGGCTGGTTTATTTATATACGAGGGCAAGCGACGCCTTTATTGGTGCCCTGTGAGGGCAACAACCTTGTCCGGAAAATCACCTTGAACTTTTGAAGGCTTGTTTCAGGGATTTTGAGATGCGTGAGGTAGTGTTTTGGCCGGATTGCGGTCACTGTCTTTCGTCTTTGTTCTTTGCTTTACTGGGAAAGTATTGATATCAACGGGTTTTCTAAATGTTAAGCGTTAGGAACTTCGTGTAGTCTTTCCCGTTGTCGAGAGGTACGGCGGTAAAATGGCGATGGTGGAAATTAGAATGAACTTAAAAAGTTAAAATAAGTATTAATTAATAGTAAATAGTATGACAAGACAGCAAAATAATATTTTTACGAAGCAGAGTGAAGGATTCAACATACGTGCCCGAGGAAAAATAATTTTGCGCCCGAGTGGTACACTCTACTTTTCATTCCCCTATATGAGAAAAAGAAAAGGTTGTCGATTTAAGCATTGACTAAGTATGTACTCCAAATTGTACAAGGTTGCTAACATTTGGCTGATTCTTAAAAATACAGTTTCTTAAAGAAATTTTGCTCTTTTTGCATTTTTCCACTCGATAAAATTATTATAAGCTTTCAAGCATTTTTCCCGGGATTTAGTAGCCAATAGACTCTGTATCACATTTGTTGCGTCGTTTCTTATATTTTAAGGTGTATAATACTTTCGCTACATGAACTTGATGAACTTATTTTCGTGATATTTTCTTTAACCCCGAACAAAGAGACGGGTGTTATAAGTTTAGGGTGTGTGTGTCTGTCTGAGGCATCGTAGCTTTGGGAGCTACGAATGGACCGATTTTGATTCAGTTTTTATGTTTGAAAACTGATGTGATCGAGATGGTTCTAAGCTATATTGGTTGAAAATCGTATCTTTCAAACGAATGGACCAATTAAACTACGGTTTTTTATGTTTCAAAGCTGAGGTAAACAAGATGGTTCTTAGCTATCATGGGGGAGGCGGAATGGGGGTTAACATAGTAGCCCCCCAACGGATGGATCGATTTTGATGCGGTTTTTATGTTTGTAAACTGATGTGATCGAAATGCTTCTTAGCTGTAATGGGAATGGGGGGTCGGGGGGTTATATATTTTTTTAATTTGTGCTTGTTAGTCTTTGCACTATACAATATTCCGTGACGATGATATCGTAATTCACGCGCTTTTAATTTTTTTCTCCTCCCCGTATATGGCTTCACGTTCACCAAGTTTTTTTTATATACTGCAATCGTGCCACTCGGGTTCTGCCCCTATAGGATGAACAACTTTCATGTTCCAAATTCAAAACTCATTACTGCCCTTTTAAAAAGTTCAGCAGGCAAGACCTACTTTGGGCGCACTTATCGGTGAACTAATCAGCGTTCTTCGAATAGAGAGGATGGAAATTTAATGTTTTACATGTTGTTCCGCTATGAGGATACAATTAAAAACTACACTGTCTCGTTATTATATACCACAGTATTAATTATTATTGTAGGTTGAGTCAATTTACTCAACTGTCATGCTATAAACTATAAGCTACGCTTTGAAATTCAATGAGCAGAAACTCGGATCAATTCTAAAAAGTAACAAATCAATAACCTACTCGTAAATGTCCGGATAAACAAAAAACTGACGTAAACTGATTAAGAGGAGCTTTCGGACACCATTAATCCCTAGTACTTGGTACACTTGTACCGGTAGTTTTTTTGTGTGAACAAGATTAATTGCTGTGAAAATATTAAAACAAGCACTGTTGTTTCTTGATAAATATTGTTTTAATGATATACAAGAATAACGTTCGTTATAACATAATAATTACCAATAATATTAACCATTAAGTTGGCTGATTGACAGAAAACTGTCTCTATCTTTCTGTGCCCGCGGTTTTGCCACCGTGGTCATTTCTCTATGTTCAAAATAACCTATAGATGTATTATTCCAGGAGCAAAAGTACACTTAGAAAGTTTACAATTCTAAATTACATTCAGCAGTAAAATAGTTTTTATCGATTGCTCGGCTTCTAATTATCTTATTCATAAAGATCTTATCATATAAAGTTCCCCAGTTTTTAAGTCAAATCTAAGCTATCCAACAGTGAAAATAGCATTGCTGTCGGTCCAGTAGTTAGATAGATAGATAGATAACTCTCTGTTGTACACCAAACATTTACAGAAACAAATGGACTAACACTAAAACTTATACAATATTATTGTACACTGGGCGGTCTTAGTAGTTTTTACAAGATGCGCGAAACAACAGACAAACAGACAGAGGCATTTAAAAATGTTATATTCTTGTTCAGTAGCTTATTTTAAGTCGGCTAGACCATATTTTTTCATTATGCATTCTTTTTATTACTGTTACTTATTGCTGGTGTATTTTCCATGTATAAATTAAAACTCATCCTACAGCCTTTACTTTCGTAGCTTCATTATTCACTACGCACCTTCGTTACGAGTGAAGCCGTTTTTTATTAGACACTAGCTGTACCCGCGGCTTCGCACGCGTGTCCATTTCTCTAGGTTAAATGAACTCTATTACTATTCCAAGACCTAAATACCAATATACCAACATTTAAACAAAAATCCTTCAGCCGTCAAAAAGTTTACATCAATTCGGCTTCTACTAATCGACTTGAGATAATAAGTACACTAGTTTTTAAGTCAAACCCTGGGATATTGGAGCTCAAAGATAGCATAGCGTCACCAGACTGGAGGGAGCGAGCGCAAAAGCGCTTCGCGGCAATGCGTGACACAGAAGGCGCACGCCAAGGTATAAATTTTGGCGACCAGCGCAAAAACTTAAACCTTGGCATGCACCTTCTGCGTAACCCATTGCCGCAAAGAGCTTTTGAATAATAGGTAATAATAATTTATATGATGTGTGAAAGAAAAGGTCGGACATTCGGCAGGAGACGGATGATTAACTTTGTTTTTTTTCTCAATCATTTGTTTCTTCGAGTGTTTATGTATAAATAGCTGTACCCGCGTTTTCGCACGCGTGTTCATTTCTCGAGGTTAAAAGTACTCTATGTGCTATTCCAGGACCTAAAATACCAATATACCAACATTTAATCAAAATTCCTTCAGCCGTAAAATAGTTTTTTATCGATTGCTTGGCTTGTACACATTATTTTGAGATACCAAGTAGGTACACCAGTTTTTAGGTCTAAGCAATCCATCAGTGAAAACTGCATCACAATCGGTGTAGTAGTTTTTAAGTGATGCGCGAACAAACAAACAGACGCAGATAAACAGACACACACAATGTAAAAAAATGATACATGTAGGTATGATACACTAAAAATAAATCAAATTTATAAATGTAATGTCATTTTAATAACATTAACTGATAACATGAACAGATAACTGTGCAATATTAATATCAATTTACATTTCTTGAAAAATCCGATTACCTTAATTTTTCGTTTTGTCCAGATTACAGGGGAAATTTTGGTCCTACAAAGTTTCACTTGTACTTATATTAAAGTTAAATAACTGTTCTACAATTTTTCCCATGTTTTTCTTCGTAGAATGAGTATTATAGTCGATATTCTGCTCGGAAGGCGGCTAAAACTACAATTTCGAACTTTTTAGGGAAAAAGGCCAATGTTTGAAGTACTACATCTCAGGTTTTTCAAAAAATAACCGAAAATTTTGTTTTCTTTATAAGTTTTGTAGTTAACTTTTCGTGGGAAGCACTTTTTACAAGTTATAAGCCAAAATTAAAAAAAAAACAAATTTTTGTTTTTTTTCGAAAACCACGAAGTTAGCTCAGGTCTTTCGAAGCTGCAAATTTGATTTTACACTACTGGTATCTATCCTAACAAGATCCTGAAAAAACAGGACTGTTTTTGCGACCTAACCACTGAATAAGTCTAATGCGAGTTTTGTGTCTACATATTCATCATCACCATCATCAGCCTATACCAGTCCACTGTTGGACGTAGGCCTCTCCCAGTGAACGCCACTGAGCCCGATCTTTGGCTCTTCTCATCCAGTCAATGCCAGCTATCTTTTGCAAGTCGTCTCTCCACCTGACTGGCGAGCGACCCACACTACGTTGTGTTTGTCTACGGTGACCAATAATCCTATATGATAAAGTGCGAAGGCCAGCTTAAGATGAGCCGTACGTTCAAACGTTCCTGTACATTTCGGGTTTCAAGTTATTTGGACATAATACTGAGGGTTGTGCTGTCTGAACTACAAACCCGATAACCTTGAAATATTTACATGACAATATTTGAAATAGGTACCTCATTTCTAAAAAAAATATGATTGAAATCAGACTACGCGTTCATGAATTACAACTAAGTACACACTTTGACTTTCATCCCCTCTCCCAAGGCAACCATGCTAAATATAGAGATATAAAGTATACAATATCCTACCTCGTAGTATGAACTCATACCATACAAGTTTCATTTGAATTCATTTAGTAGTTTTGGCGTAATGCGCGATGAAGATACAGACAGACAGACAGACAAAAATTAAAAATATACAATTTTGGTATCAGTATCGAATAAAGAGAAACCTCAAAAAAAATATCTAAATATCTTCAATGTACAGAATTGGCCCCGTTACAGTTTTATTATAAGTATATATTAAAAACTGTATTGAAAAGATATTTGTGGAATAAAAAGGTATTGGTGGAATATTTACCATTAGGTGTTCGTTAACATGCACGAGTGTGGGCAAATGATACAAACGCGGAAAAATGTGCCATCACGTGTTCTCTCCGGAACTCCCTAGGAAGTTTCAGTAAAGCTCCATCACTTTACTGAAAAGTGGTTTGACTAGACTTTTGACTACCTGAACCTGACTGACTGGAACTCGACATTTTGACTATTTGTTCTTAATAAAACTTGTATTTAGCCGTCGTATATCAGGCATATTATTATTATTGTGACAACATTTCATAACAACGATTTGTCATGTCCCCATCGACAATAGATCTATTGTCCCAGATTGTCCCCAAACATTGATAGTCACCACGTTTTGTGTCGTGAAATATGGGAATTGAGGCTTAGTGAAATATTAGAGGATTAGGTAAAGTTTTTCTTATAGGTCACGATGGATGGTTGAAGTTAGCTTGCTTCTCCTTAGAGCTATGTCGGTTACTTTAGTAGCCAGAATAGCTCTAAGCCTTGGTGGCAGTGGGCTCGTCACATTTCCCAAAGAACCGATAACCGTTGAAGTAGAAGTTCTCGAGTGGAGACCACGTTTAGGCAAACGTAGCATACGACGCCCAGGTGGAGTGACGACCTGCGAAAAGCGTCTGGCAGAAACTGTATGCGGAGAGCGTAATACCGAGATCAGTGACGTGCATAAGGTTAGGAGAGGCAATGGACAATTAGATAGACTGATGATGTTGAAGAATAGGTATGGCGAAATTGAAAAGAAATGATTTCGTAGTAAACATCTAAACATCCACCCCTGACTTCTCTCGTTCTTTCTATTCAAAGATTGTCAAAAAGATCGTTTAACAAGAACTGTAATGTAGTTTTATACATGTTTTCTTTATAATATTTAATTTTCTTTTCCATTCATTTAAATTTAAGTTTTCCTTTTTAGTCAACTTTCATTTTGATAGTCGAGGAGCAGGTTCTCATATATTTTTAGTTGTTGTACAGATTTAATAGTCTGTTTTTTTTTATTACTTTGAATGACGAGACGGTCAGGTCGCTCGCCTGATGGTAAGCGTCACGCCTGTCCATCACAGAATCGCCGCGAGAAGTTTGCTATTGGTAATAGTGCCTTATTTCAGTAAACATAAATCTCCCATGTTCTACATTTACTTAATTTATTAATAAAACAAGCAATTACCTAAAATGAACTTTAATAGTTATTGCTGTGGTGTGTTGTCGATTTTTATTAAAACAATAACTTCGAAGCGCTTGTATATTAATTATACTACGACGTTACATCCTCAATATATAAAAACACTATGTAGTTTCACTTCTCAATGTACTAGGCGTCTCACATATTTTTTAGGGCTGCAGAAGCAAAAATGAATTTTAAATAATTTTGAATGAGTCTCTATTTAAACGATACCATCTACGCAACAGCGGTGCCCTCTCCGCCGTGCTTCATTCCTTTTTTAATGTGCGGGCGTCGCAGCTTCTAACGGATAATTGTTGAAAAATTGTTATTTTAAGTTTAATTTAGTGAAATTATAGTGTAATAGTAATTTAAAAAAGTGTTGTGACGGGGAAAAGAAAGAGGAAATGTCATAATTCCAAATTACGACGAAAAATATTACAATATTTGGAACAAAGGTTATGCAACCTCTTAATTAGTAGGTACCGATGATGAAGGTTAGTTCATTTTTATTATTTATTACCTGCAAGACCTACAATATTGCATTATTTCACATAATGACATAAAACCCATGTTTTTTCATGCTCTTGTTTTTTCTTCGTAGAAAAGTAGTACACTGATTCATTAGCAAAGATTTTTGACTACCCACATATTTTAATATTATTTTAAATTTTCATATGAAAATATGCATTATTATCATGACTTTAGGTCAGGTATTGGTGTGCTATGCTCCGTTGTATTTGCCTTTGTTACTTTAGTGTAATATTAATGTAATAGTGTATTTAGTGTAATATTTGGGATCTGTCCACGGTCAAAATAGCAGTGATTGATGATAACAAACTAGTATAATGGCGTAACGTGATTACGTACAATGACTTGAAAAAATCTATGTCTGCATACAGCAGCTCGTCAAATATGTATACAGTCTAGTGGCGTATCGTAAATGGCTGATGATAACATACATATATCAACTGCAATGGTTGTCCTTTCGTGACCGCTATTACCCACGAATGTCTTCACATTCAGAACTGTCACACGATGAGGACTAAGTATGGTCCCAGGTATATAAACCCCCGCTAGTACACCAGGCAAATCAGCAAAATGTAATCAGATATAGCTGTATATCAGTGATACGAGCAGTCTTATATCCATGATAGATACGTGTCTATCATTGGAAAGTGGCCCCAGTTTTACAGCTATTTTATGATATATTGTGTGTATATTAGCACCGCCTATTACTTTATTGATACATATCCGTAATAACTCAGTGGTTTTTGAATCTGTTTGGTGTTATATCAACAATATCCTAATCAAATATATCACTTAATGATAATAATATAATAGCTACTGCGACACTGATATAAAGCTATTTGTTGTTATTTTGGTAATTAGGATTCTGTTTTATCACATTTCCTCAGTGCTCAGCTATGTATACTTTATGCGTATTGTGATTTTGAAAGTTTTACAATAGGTTTATAACTAATTTCATATTTTTTTAAGGAATAACTAAACATTAGTAGATAAATACTAAATAGTGTTAATATTTTTATCTCACTGTATCAAACTGAGATGTGCGTAATTATGACGTATATTTTTCTTGTGCTTGAAATTGTATTGTTGAAATAATACTGTATTATAAGTGTTTTTTTCATGTCCCCCTCAAATTTTTAATATTTGATTGAGTAATCATTATTTAAATTAGTAAATTATTTTGAAATCAATATTACAATATGGCCAATACGTGTTTCAGTTACTGATATATCGCTGATTTACAGCTTCTTGCCACCATGACATAATTTTAGGGTTCCTCAAGAAATCAGGGGTAAAACTCTAGTGGCGTATCATGCTACCTTTTTTAAATAAATCCTTATTGTCTTTTCAGTTTATTTTAGTGAAAAACTGGTGGAATATTTAGATGTTGACTGTTTGAAATTATGATTTAGAGTAAAGTATTCAAAGTTCTATTAAAGAGCATTCTTCCCAAAAAAAGAATCATTACAGTCATTACATTATTCGCCTTTTTAGAGTTATATATGAGTAAAAAATGTTTATAAGTAGCTAGTCTTGCAAAAGTATATTTGCAACTTCTTAGTGTTATTGTAGATTTCTTATGATGTTTATGGCGCAGGCGTTAAGGAAACGCTGATATACGATAAATTAGATGCATATCAGCAACGGTGTGTTCTTTTATATCACGGATTAGATCCATGCGCGCCAGATATATCACCTGCGCTAAAACAGTGACTCGGAAGTCACAATACATCAATTTTCCTGTATAAATGTACCGTCATAACATGTAGTACAACATTTTTGCTTTAAATTGCTGTTGTGAGAACCGCTTTACAGCTGTGTTATATAAGCTGTACAAGGCGGTCGAGTAAACGTTTATGTCATCATTTATTATCACCATCTGACTGTATAAGCTTATACAGCTAAATGGTCTTACGAATCATCAATATACAGCAACGCTGTGACAAGCAGTCACCGCGTTACTTTTATATCAGTTTTCTAACACTCTTTAGTGTTAACACATATTTTTTTATCACTACTTTGCTTTCTATGAAGGTAATACTATACACTACAGACTGTCTATTCTGCTATCATCATCTATGCTTTAGGTCATCTGTGCTCAGGCAGCTCAGGTCCAGGCCTCAGGTCAAACTATGCGCCATATTCTGCCGCACCAGTGGTTATATCATCCCCGTAGAGCGAAAATTAACTAACTAATAAATAGTGACTTTCGTATTAATGTAAAATCAAAGTTTTCAAAAAAAGAAAAATCATAACTTTTAATTTCGGCGTTTTATTAAAAACTTTTTAATGATTTTGGATTTTGGATGCAAATTATCTGATGTCTTTTTTGTCTAGTGAAATCAGATTTTAGCAAAACCTTTTTACTTAGGACTTATTTATTCAAATACAAGTTAGTTTTCGCTCACTTGAAATGTTATGATTTAGAATTTGTAGCTAAAGTAAGTTCCTTTAGTGAAATATTACTTAAAATTTGCGTAAATATGATGGTGATCAAGGCATGTTAATGACATTTCGCTTGTTTTTTTGTGTTAAAATATAATTTATATATTGAGTTATCAACTAATTTAATAATAAATTAAAATTTAAACTTTGAATTTCACCTGTTTCAATTAAAAGATAAGATATAAATTATGTAAGTAGGCAATAAATAAGACAAAGAAAATAAAATCATGCATTATCTTAAAAGCAGTTTCATCGAAACATTCTCCGTTGTTCTGAATGGGGGGGCTGGTCCGCCTATTTTATCGACTGCAGTTTTGCTAGTAGGTAGGGAATAGTACCACGGATGCTGCTTATGAGGAGTAATTCCCTTAGTACAAAGACCTATCAGGTCATTCTTTTTCACCTCTGAAATAGAAAGAGCACTAAAGTAAGACTTCGGAATAATGAACTGTTTTAAGTTTGAAGTAATGGCGTCTCTGTTTCTGTTACGTTCGTCCATATTATTGTCAACTCCTTGAGAGGTTTTTTTCTTGTAGTAAGATTCCTCTGTCTTCAAGACATCCAGTTCAAAGTAAGGCCGTAAGGAGTAAGGTAGAGGATAACGAAATTGTATTATCCCGCTACGTTTTCTTTCGAATCTTAAGCATTTTATTTTTAGCTACATTACTTTAGTTTTGTTTAGTTTCATCCTTACTAGTGTTTTACAAATGCTTCATTTATAGCTCTCACATCAAGCATTATCATTTTAGACAAATTCATGAACATTATACGGGGGTTCAGAGTTCCTGTGTCTTTTAGACCTTGCACGCATCATAATAGACTTCCAGTCAATCGTAGAATAGATTGGCGAATGTCGTTGTTAATTCTTAATGGCACTATGCATGAAGTCCACCTCTATGGTGTGTGCCCGCTTTCTAGATATTTCTGCTCAAATACCTCCAAATCATTATCTGACCGCTGAATCAAATAAAACAGGAAGGCTGCTACAAATTGGTACACACATACATAGTGATTTCTTTGACAGTGTTAAGAATTTGTGTAATCCACTACTGCAATGGCGTCGTCTGTGTAGCTCAAGATATCACAAGGGCGTCTTCGGAGGGCTTTCGTGTCTGTCTTGTAGTTCGTGGCTTGAACTGCAAGGGGGTTGGGGTGATGGGGCGTCGCATCAAAGTAGCGGCGAGAGGCATCTTTCATGAATTGACGGATCGAAAGAAGCTTGATATAGCAGTGCAGGTCGGCGTTCCTCTGATACCAGGAGGTACCTACTGCATTTCGAATGAATTTATTTTGTATTATCTGGAGCAGTTCCAGGATAGACGGGGGGAAAGGGGGGGCGAGGGAGCGAGGGGGGCGAGGGGGCATGCGCGAATGCAACGGACTCGTAAGTCAGGACGGGACGGATGCAGGCTTTGTAAAGTGTCACCTTATTTGTAAGGGATATATTACTACACTTGCCTAAGAGATGGTACAGGTGACCTTGGAAGGAGGCCGCCCTGTCGCGGATGGTTTTGACGTGTTTGTCAAATCTGAGTCGATAATCAAGGGTGACTCCTAAGTACTTGGTTGACTTGGCCCACAGGAAGGCTTGGTCAAACATCGTAATGTGACCAAATGGAAAGAAACGTTTGGCACCAACAGTAAAGCGTATTGCTACGCTTTTCTCAGGGTTCACCAAAATGCGCCACCTTCGGAACCACTTTCCCAGAGTGATAATCGCTCGTTGGATGCGGCTCCAACGTGGAATAGATCGCGGTATCGTCGGCAAAGAGGGAGATCTCTATGTTGCGAGGACGCGGAAAGTCGCTGATGTATAATGAGAACAAAAGCGGGGAGAGCGCGGAGCCCTGAAGGTTTCTGGCTCTGATCTCTGCGGGTTAGATCTGACTCCCTCGACATGATAATGAAAGCTGTGGCTCTTGAGGTAGTCCTGTACTATGAGCACAAGGCTGTCCGGCAGCCCGAGGCAATACAACTTGTATAACAGCCCAGCATGCCAGACTTTGTCAAAATCCATAGCTATGTCTAGGAAAACGTTTTTTTTGGTTTGGAGTTTGGGATACTTGTTGAAGTTATCGAGAATGTGCTTCTTGATGCGGTGCACTTGATGGGTGCAAGAGTGTATGGCTTTAAAGCCAAACTGCTTGTCGGGAATGAGATTTTTGGACTTTGCAATGGACCAGAGGCGATTCAGAATGAGTTACTCGTAAATCTTCCCCAGAGAGCTGAGGAGACTGATATGGCGGTAGCTAGAGGTGGTGTTTTTTTTCCTGGTTTGTGAATGCCAATGACGTCGGCACTCTTCCAGGCATCGGCGAAAGAGGAATTGCTCATAGCGGCATTGAAGATACTGTCTAAGAGATAAACTAATAGGACCGTCCGCGCAGTGGCGAGTTCCAAGAAAGCAATAACTACCCAAATCGCGGCAGAGAGCAATTTTCTGCCAAGTTGCTCCAATTCATGTAAATGAAATATAAGTAAAAGATTTTAGTCATGCTCAAATATATATATTTCACATATTGAAATGAGTGAAAACTCACTAAAAGATAATAATTATTTGTTACTACAGGGCCCTATTTCATAAAGCGACAAATCATAATAAAACTACAAACGTTAGTCGAATACGCCAAACCTTCGTTTCATAAAACAAAAATGTACGACATTTCGATAGTTTGACTGACAATTGTCGATTCGATTGACATTTGTCAGTGTACTATAGTTTTATGAAAAAGGGTACAGGAAGTTTTGTCAAATTCAACAGAAGCATATTCGTTTATTCACTAAAACGACTTAGTTAGTTTTCGCTTTACTGAATTTGTTTTAAGCATGTAATGTTATATCACTACAATAATTTAATGTTTTTTTTCTCTGTAGAAGCAATTTTAATCACATATTTCAGAGGATTTATTTTGAAAACTAATTAAGTACGCTTGGGTTTTTTAGATATCACATGTTATTAAAATAATAATCACTAAAATGATTTCATTATTTTGTCCTCACATATGTGGAGAATAATCATGCAATTAGTGAGTTTGTCATTTCCTATCTCAGTCATGAGAAGAGGTAGAGCTATGGTGGTGAGATAGAAAAAAAAGTGACAAGCGTGACATTTACAACTCATTTTCGATAAATGTGTCACTTAGTTAATTTTCGCTTTACGGGGACGATATGTTGCCAGAAATACTAAATGTGATCCGGATATAAATTATAAGTAGACATCGACATCCGGGCTGCAGATACCACCTGTAAATATTCTACAAAGGAATGACAAAACGGGTAAAAGTAGCCACAAGCTTTCATTAAAGCTTAGTACCTACGTGAAAACTTTAGCCTATTGACAGCACCGAAGCTCAACCAAAAATCACTGAGTTTTATGCGAATGCATCTAATATTGAGACGAACTCCTTAAAAAAACCCCAGAATCAACTTAGTTAAGGAATAGCTGAACTTATCTAATTAAAAAAAATGACTTCATATCGTATAAACTTAAAAGAAAGAAATAATTCAAAACTTTGGAGGTCTGTGCCAGGTAAAGCACTTACTCTTAATTTAGTCGGTTTAGGCGAAACACAGACCTCAAAAAATTGGAATGACTTATTTCTTTCTTTTAAGTTTTACACAATTTGAAGATGTTTTTTTTTTAATTATTTCTTATTTCTTTTATATTTATTTTTTTATCATAGTGGGAAGATGTAGATTCACATCATAATTTCATAATAGACCCAAACAAACACACCCACACTCACACAAACCGCCACAAAACGTTTCCAAATACATCGGCCACAAAATAGACAATCCCATAAATATTTCCATCAGCAGATAATATAAAACCGCCCTTATGTACCGAATTTTAGTTTTCCTCGTCACGCGAGCGGTCAGTGCGTGCGGCCAGACTATCGATCCCACCACCTGCCGTCTGAGTGCCACCACTCCCATTCGCTCCAATTCTTACCCTAGTCGGCCGTCGCCCCGCGACACGATACCACTTTACAATAACATTGCATTAAAAATAATCTAAAAAAAAGCATAAAAAAGTGAGGTGTCAAAATCGTATTTGCCGCGTAATTTGCATGATTCAAACTTTGCGTGTCGAGCGAGACGTTGCAAATTCGAACACGTGTTTCACAATTTTTTGCAAGTGCCGCGAGAAGTAGGTTTACTGTTTTTTGTGCAGTGTTACAGTTCCTAATTGTACGCAATGAGATGATTCACGCTCCCAATGGACATTATCTCAATGTGAGGGCTTAGTTTCATAAATGCGCGGCTGGTATGCGCTGTTCCAACTTCGAATTTAAAACTGGAAACTCATAACCTTTTTAATTTGTAGTTTCTTTTTTTAATAACTTTTTGTATCTAAACAAAGCGGCTCTCGTCTCGTGCTCGATTTGAGACAAGATGTGCGCTGATTTTTATAACTGCATTTAGAAATGCTTTCACCGTAACGTTCCGTTCTAACAATAGGTTGCAGAAAGGAAATTATTATCAGCCGGCTATCAGATGCAAATTATTATCGCGCCACTTATCTAAGCCCCTCCAGGCAGAGTGAGAATGGAGATATTCCCCTCTCGTGCGTCCTACTAACCCGATCGAGCGTAAGATTTTTTCTTACCTATCAGCTGAGAGTCGTCCGCGTTAGACAGTGTTAATTTTTTCAGAGACAAAGCATAGAAAATGAACAGAAATTTGCATGATATCACGTCATAGAGTCGGCTAACAGCAAAACATTGTAACAGTGAGTCAGACGAGCGGACAGCGCAGGCGCGGACGTGGCCAATTACGCTTTTTGCGTTAACAATTTTCTAAATTCAAACAAGAACCGCGCTTCTGTGTAGAAAACGAAACGATACGATATTTTTCCGTGGCGAATTCTATTTTTGTTTATTTTTTATGGTGTTAACGACTCAGTGATTGCTTCCAGTGTTGTGAGATGGTGTGATTATTCTTTTTCCGTTTTGTGTTATAATGGAAAGAAGTTTTCTGGCGGGGACGAGGAACGTACACTGGGCTTCAAATGTAAGTCTAAGTACCCTCTATTCGTGAACATTTGCAGCTGTATGTCTATTTAAACTTTGACCTCAAAATCTGACTTTTAAAAAAACATAGCGTCGTCGGCGTCTAGTTTTGTTTATGGTGTGAATAGCGAAGTGAATGGAGTCGCACGGTTACATAGAAACCAAGTTTTGGTAAAGTTCTTAGTTTAACCCGTTGCCCATTATGTAGGTAGTTATTGTGTTTTTGCTTATCTTTACCACAATAGTCACGATCTGTGTCTGGCTTTAAAGTTTAATATTAATGTTACTGTACCTCTGTACTGTAGACACTGTACCTACTTCTTAAAACAATAATTATTAAACATTATTTTGACCTGAAATTTTGTCAGCTTGGTGATTAAGCGTATGTTTCGAAGGCAGTTTTTTGTGTTTTCTAAGTAGCGAATCTAATTATTTGGTCATAACTAATGTTATATGTTAGGCTTGAGTATTAGGCTATGTTGCAGTTTCCCGTTTCTCTAAAAAAAACTGCATTTAGTATATATTTATGTTCTCGGAGTGATTATTTCGAATGAATGTTATGAATTTTCACTGGGTAAATAACTAGATACGCATTTCCCCAGAGAAAACACTAAGTTTTCCCGGGGAAACTATGCACCGGGGTAACCTTACATTTTCCCGGAGCATTACCTTGGTTGCTTTATTATTTACATTAGCTGTGCCCGCGGGTTCCTACGAGTGGTCTTTTCTCTAGATTAAATGTACTCTATGTGGTATTCCAATACCTAAAATACCTAATTTTACTTCAGCGTTCAAAAAGTTTTTATCGATTGCTCGGATTCTACTCATTGGATTGAGATACCATGTACCCCAATTTTTAAGTCAAACCCTAAGCTATCCAACAGTGAAGTTCGCATTGCAATTGGTCCGGTAGTTTTTAAGTGACGCGCGAACAAACATACAGACAAACAAACAAACAGAGAGACACGATTTAAAAAAAAAACTTGTTCAGTAGGTAGCTTATTTTAAGAACCCTAGACTATTTTTGTATTATCTTCTTAGTTCAGACTTCTTCGTACTTATTATTACAAGTAGTTATAGTTATTTTAATCATCCACGGGAAAAAACCTTTTCCTTACTATATTTCCTGAAACTATCTTATCAGATGAGATACGAGTAGCTGTCCATGAAACACTTGAATTCTAAAAGGCGATGATATCATTTCGCGTGATCGTTCTAAAAAAGTTTGCAACACTCTCGTGGCTTGGCTTTTATGTATTTTTTCACTGAGCTCCATTATGAGTATAATGCAGTTGCCTATGGTTTTTTTCTTAACTATTCGTTTTTCCCGTAGAGAGAGTATATTCCTCTATAAAATTCTCTTGATTAGAATCAATAGCGAAGGAAATGTCAAATAGACATTATAATAGGTTATTGTTCTGTCAGAATACATCAATGCTGTCAAACTTAGGGAAATGTCATTAAAATAATCACAGGACTATCGGCGGCAAACGAAATCGAGACGGATGTTTTGCTTCGTATTTTTTTCTCAAACTTGTTTATTCGACTGTTAATTTGAAATATTGGTCGAATATTAACCATCAGGTGTTCGATAACTCGCACAAGTGTGGACAACTGATACAAACACGCAAAAAAGCGCTTTTCGCGTGTTCTCTCCGAAACTCCCTAGGAAGTTTCAGTAAAACTCCATCACTTTACTGAATCGTGCTTTGACTACCTGACTGACTGGCACACTGTCTAAATGCACTAGTCGAGCGGAGCCAAACAATAAAAAACACATTAATTCGTATTAGGACAACGCACTTAAAAATAACTTAAAATAGTCAATCAACTATTTATTTATAGCTTTACTAACATCTGCCATAGAAGTTAGAGCGTCACAAGCTGCGCCCCGCGGTTTCACCCGCGTGGTATCAATGATAATTATTATCTAATATGTCACATGGATACATGACTAAGTAGTCTGGACAAGTGTCCAGGGTATAAGCTATGTCCATACCAAATTTCATCAAAATCCGTTGAGCCGTTTCAGCCTGAAGAAGTAACACACAGTGATACACACACACACACACACACACACTCACACACACACACACACACACACACACACACACACACACACACACACACACACACACACACACACACACACACTAACGCACGCAACTCCTGTTACATTTCAATAAAAATTGACGGGAGTTTTTTTTTAACTTTATCCGTACAATTACGAACACAACAGAACATTTTTTTTGTCTAATCTGTCGAGTCATTCTCAATTTTTATCGAGACCATGATCATCATCATCATCATCATCATCATCATCATCATCACCAGCCTATATCTGTCCACTGCTGGACGTAGGCCTCTCCTAATTCACGCCTTGGTCTTCAGCTCCCCTTATCCATTCTCTTCCAGTCGCTTTTCGCAGGTCGTCACTCCACCTGGCCGCAGGGCGTCCTACACTACGTTTGACTAAACGTGGTCTAAGCCTAAACGAGACCACGTTATTACGCTATTACACGTAATAACGTGCACGTATTACACGTTATCACGTTACTACGTGGGTATTGGTCGTTGATCGAGACCAATGCACGCCAATTGTTTATATATATATATATATAGCTAGCTGTGCCCGCGGCTTTGCCCGCGTGGATATTTTACTGTGGAATAAGTAGTGATATTCTAGGATACAAAAGTACCTACTATAAAGTACAATTGTATACTTACAAAATTTCGTTCAAACCTCAAATTGTTTTTTTATCGATGGCCCTGCTTTAACTCGCCGGATTGAGATACCAACAGATTTTAAGTCAAAATCTAAGCTCCAACAGTGAAAATTTCATCGCAATTGGGCCAGTAGTTTTTACGTGATGCGCGAACAGATCAACAGTCAGTCAGACAACATTTAAAAAAATAAAAACTTGTACAATAGCTTATTTTAAGCCTCCTAGACAATTAAAAAAAAAACATATTTAAAAAAAAATATATTAATCAATAATTATTTTGTTCAGTAAATAAATGAAAATTAATCATAATGAAGGAAGATTTATTTCTAAAACTACCGATAAATATATGAAAAAAAAGAGAAAATAATAAAATATAAAACTCATTTCGATATTTAGTGCTTCATATCGATATTATCGTATCGTCAAATTTAAAATATCGATGTTAATATCGACATTGTTGTGTTGATATTATCGATATATTTGGTTCTTCGATATATCGTTGCATCCCTTCTCCAGACATTATACAGTGCATTTAAACATTATAGGTAATTATATTTCACGTGCGGTCCATGAGACCGACGTCAGGTAGTGACGTTACAAATAAATTACTTAAAAATATCAAACACTCAGGACTGCAACAACTGATAATTCTGAAAAATGAGACAAACGCAAGAAATGTTCAACCCGTGACCCTAAAAAACCCGCAAAACTGCTTATATTATGTGTTTTGCATGTGAGAATCCGATTTACCTAAGTAAATCAGCCACAAAATGTGCTTTCATTATCGTCGCAACTTATGAATTTTGTGGGTTGTGATTATGTATTTATTGTGGCTTAATCATGCCAAAAATTGTTTTAAACTGTTGAGCGAAATTTCCAACCCAGATCTCAGATTTCGAAGGTCCTAGTTTCTTCCTAAAATTTATATATTTGAGTTACTTAAGTGTTGAATTTTCATTATGTAAATGCATACTTTTGCATAGTTTAAAAACCTATGATGAATAAAAATATAATGAAAATACAAATGTGACTTTTATTTATTGTAATATTTTAAATAATGGTTATTAAACATGGAAATATACAAGTGGTCTCCAGGACCGATGTCAGGTGGTAGTGTAACTGAAAAACATGTCAGGTGCCTAAGGGTTAATGAAATTTGTCAAAAAACAGTGTGCGTCATGAGAAAGGAAATATAGTATTAGAATTAGACAGACTTTATTACTTTTTTACCCCGGAAATATGACCACGTGAGCAAAGCCGCGGGCGCGCCATGTAGTATTATGAATTATATTAGAGTAGCATCAATTCACATAAGTAAATTCTCTAATATCAAACAGTGTTTTGACAGATGTCAAACTTCAAGGATAATCTGCCGACATAGTGACGTTAATATGTAGGGGAACGCGCCCCGTTATCGACCACGGTAACGTGACTAATTGTTAAATTTAACGTAGGACGGCAGCGGGTCTCATATCTTCTTCTATACTTATAATATAGCAGTAAGTAACAAACAGTCTGTACAAAGACCATAATTAAAAAAAATGCTACAGGGCACCTAAAATCAGCTACTTCTACCAGAATATAACTTTTTTTATATGCTGGCTGTCTGTCTGTTTTTTCGCGCATCACGTAAAACTACTGGACCGATTGCGATGCAGTTTTCACTGATGGATATCTTAGAGTTTGACTTAAAAACTAGTGTACTTGGTATCTCAATCCGATGCGTAAAATCCGAGCTATCAATAAACACGTATTTGACGTCTGAACAAAGTTTGATGAAATTTGATGTATTGGTACTTTTTGTTCTGGAATAACACATAGGATCCTTATATCCCAGAAAAATGACCACGCGGGCACAGCTATTACTTTAATAATCTAAGTGTTCGATTTTTCATAGAACACGATGAAGTGCGTTCCCGAATTTAAATGGATTTACATTTCCATTAATTTATTTGAGAATTCCGCAAAGGCAGAGGTTCAACCTTTTCAACTCTAAAATACATTCAAGAGAAGATTTCCGGTTCGTAACATGTACCGGTTTATTTGATGAACGCCCTAACTATTCAAAACATTTGAATTCAACATGGCGTTTACGCGAAAACTATAATCATGCAAGGAAGTATGAGGCAGTCAAACATTACTTTTTTCTTCATAAATCCACACCAATATATAAAAGTGAAACGTTGTCTGTTGGTCTGTATATATGTTTGGGGAGCTTTCTCGCCAAAAGGCTGATCCGATTTTGATGAAACTTTGCGAATAGGTACTTACAATATAGAAGCAAACATAGGATACTCTTTATCCCGAAAAATTGTAAGTTTCCACGGGAAAACGGGAAAATGTTGATTACTCGCTGTAATGAACGGTTGCCGTGGAAACGAAATAATAACAAGTCTGTCAAAAAGCATCAAGAGCATTGGTGCTATACTTGTGCATTTGTTTTTAATATCCTAGAAGAACCTAGGATGTTTTCTTATTTTCGCGATAAAATGTAGTCCGCGCGGACGAAGTCGCGGGCGAAAGCTAGTAATAGATATATTCTGTCCTCCGGCAGGGCGCACATTAAAGTTTGTCTGAAAATTATCACATATTGGCTCTCACTAACGTATAGTAAGTGATAAATTCTAATAATACTACTATTATTATGTTTAATTCGAGATTGGTCCGGTAAATTTCTTATGGTCTACGGGATCTAGTACAAAATGTATGCCAAGCGGCGCGCGTTACAATTTTTCTGTAGATATTTTCTAACAATGTACGCCCGGTCTAACCAACATAGCCCGGTAAAGAGCGCGCTAAAAGTACCAGCAAAAATGAGCGATTTTAACAAATAATAATATCTTGTGAGTCCTCGTGAACTGAACGATTTCTTGGAGCAGAATGCCAGTAAGCGTAATTCAAAATCTTTGCACAGGCGTCATTTTTATCGGTCCGTAGCTATAACCTATAACGATCGCTTCTGATTAGTTTACCCAACGTGTCCTAATATCGTTCGTTCTGACTTTCAGAGCAAGATTTCTTGTGAAACGCGCCACTGGCGCTGCGTTCACGAGGTCACTTTTACTTGTGACTTACTTTTTCTTACTTGATCTAAGTACTTGGCACAAGGTGAATAAGAACGACTGCATTTTGGTCTTACATTATTTTCTGTCTAATAGACAATAATGACATAAAATATGTTAAGCAAGTGGTTCATAGTGACACTCTTTCAAAATAAATGTACCCACTCCATATTTAATTTGGATTCTCGTCCATTGCTGAAGGCCTCCCCCATCAGTAGGGCTGCACGCTCCCCATTTCCTGAATTCTCAATGCTGATAGGGATGAGAAGGGTTGTGCAAGCTAGGCCCAGCGCGCGCCGCAGCAACACGACAATATCTCTCAATCAAAATAATTCTTTGAGTTTTGCTTTCCTTCGCACTTTTGCTTCCAACATTTGTTTTGATGAAGAAATACCTAGTCAAAAAAGATGTAGGAAATTAGCTAGGTGGGGGTTTAGCTAGGTTTCTGTTTTATTTATTTTTTTCCTTATTTCTCAATGTAAAATGTGTAATTTAGGTTTTACTTCATAGTCAATCATTTCACTGCTTACACGTAATACAAGCTCTTCTTCTTTGAGACATTCAACAGTTTCTATTACTTTAATGGATGAGTCATGAACTCCTTTTGGATAGTTTAATTCTGCTTAGCATATCGAATTGTTCATGATAAGAATACAAAACAATAAACTAATGTCACTTTCACTTTCTTGTCGTAACATCAAGTTCGTAGAAACTGCATCAAATAATACTTTGAAAAAAAAAACCTGAAATAGTTTTTCTAAAAAAACTATGGAACTCATTTTGATGGAATGTTAATGGACCATACTGGAAGTTGATTTATTCAGTTAAAAAAGAATAAACAAAAATACAGTCCACTTGAGAAACTCCTCCATTGGGAAGTCGATATAAAGTGCATGGAAAACTAAAACATAAAACGTTACTAAAAATAAGCTATAATCACAGAATAAATAATACCTACTTTATCTCTCACACACACTCTTTCTCGTTCTCTCTTTGTCAAAATTAATGCCTATCCCAGCAGTGCAGTGGGTACATAAGAGCCAAGCGGTTCATTATAATATCACCTTTCTGTAATGTACGTAGGGTGCAAATTAGCTAGCACTGAATCTGATTTTACAATTATTGTAGGTATATTTCGGTAGGTTATATATGTCAATACGTAGTATTATTTATTCGGTGGTATAAAGCTGACAACGATGGCAGCTCAGATTTTAGGTTCCACGTCCCTTTTGTACCAATCACCGAACTTATATATTTTTCATTCAACAAGTCGTCCCATTCGTTTCATCTATAAAAAACAAATTAATTTAGTACAGTCGACAACGTTATTTAATTCCGAGGGGACGTGGGATATTAACTTAGCAACTATAAACTAGCAAAAGCTAGCAATAGAATACCAATCACTTAGGTAACAAACAGCGAGATTGCTTTCGTTAATTAATTAATGCAATCTGCGAAGCTAATTCTGTTTCGAATTCGGTGAATAATGAAGAAAGACAATCACGGATAGCTTGATGGTCAAGAATGCTTAATGTGAGTTGTTGCAACGTCAATCATGCTTGTCAAGCATTCAGACCTATTACGATTTTAGTCACTACCGAGACAATTTGGCTCTTTCAAACTCGCGCAATAACATTTGTTTTATTCCGTTGGGTAAAAAGATATTCTTCAAATGCTTTTTTTTAACGTACGAGCGGTTCAGCATGTCTTGGGTGCTTCACTTTTGATTTGGGTGTGTCCTAAACCTTCTTGTCCTTTCTTAAACCTTCTTGTTTATTATGAGGGTGTAAACGTTATTGACGGAGCTAGCGCGAAGCGTCTCCGTTTCAGCTTGGGCAAAAATGCTTTCGTATTCCGGAGGATGTCCGGAGGAACCGATTCTTGTGAAATTTTGTGAGCAGATCCGATAATTATATGGGTTTGATTTGACCGAATTGAATTAAGGGCGTCACAGACGATTAAGATACTATAATATTTGATGTTACAATATCTGCATATAAAATATTATAGCATCTTAGGGTATCACACACGGTAAAGATACGATAATATATTGAAATTATTCATTCGCTCGCAGGCCGTCCTATAGTATCTCTACCTAGTCTGTCCTAGGTGCCACACGTATTTCTTCACCGCTTTCTATATATAGAATGATAAAATATGAGTAGTACGGTTTCACTATTAGATTTATTAGATAGCTCATCAGGCGACGATTCTGATTTTGAATTTGATATGCAAATTGCATTAGCGCACTGTAAAAGGTGATGAATTTGGATAGAAAATCACATTAAATTTAGAAAAAGGCGCGGTGACTTTAATTTTTACGCAGATGTTTCTACAAAAAAAGGAAGATTTAGTGAAACAAAATAAGAATATGCGCGGGAGCATTTGTACAGAACAACGACTTGCAGTATTCTAAGAACCATCTCGTTTACCTCAGCTTTCAAACATAAAAAACCACAGCTAAATCGGTCCATTCGTTCGTTTGACCACTCCCCCCCCCCCCCCCCCTCCATCCTCAAATTATAGCTATGAATAATCTTGTTTACCCCAGCTTTAAACATTAAAAAAACACAGCTAAATAGGTCAATTTCATTGGAAGCTACGATTTTTCACCCCCCTTTTCTTTATCACCTCCCCCTCCCTCTCCCTCTCCCCATATATCTAAGAACCATCTCGATCATATCAGCTTTCGAACCGAAAAAAGGCAACAAACTCGGTCCATTCGTTTGGGAGCTACGATGCCACAGACACACACACACGCACACACACATGCACATACACAGTGATACACACCCTAAACTTATAACACCCGTCTCTTTGGTCAGGGGCTAAAAAAAACCGTCACGAATACAAAACAGAGCAACCTGTAGAGCATATTACGATATATTTTGTATCTTAAGATGACATCTTTTTATAAATTCCATATCGATCGATATCTTAAGATACTGTAAGATGCAAATATATATTATCTTCGCCGTTTGTGTTGGTTCATATAAATTGTATAGCGAGCGATATTTTATCTTAAGATAAAATATTATCGTATCTTAGCAGTCTGTGACGCGCTTTATGACGATTCATTAATTCGAAATTTTTCAAAATGGAGGTGATATGGGGGTTGAAAACGTAAAAAATAGCATATTTCAGCCATTTCGAAAATATCGAATAATTTTCTAAACGAAAAATTTGAATCACGGACGGGGTTCGAACCACCACCACCACCACCCGCACCATTTCGTGCCTCTGCGCGGCTCATACCTTCAACAAGTTCGGCTTCCATGCGCAGAGGCACGGAATGATACGGGTTCGAACCCCGTCCGTGATTCAAATTTTCGTTTAGAAAATTATTACATATGTTCTCGCTAAGCATGCGTTAATGCTAAAATCATATATGTCCAAAAATTACACTTTTTTTTGTTACCCTTATTAAGGCGCATACACTTCAAGGGGTAGGGGTAAGGGGTGTGAGGGGGTGGAAAATAATGAAAAAAACGCAAACAGACTCGCGAGGTCTACAGCTCACAGAGCCACTAGTTTATTTACTGATCAAACAATGGAGACTGATGAACATCATTTACAACCCGCTGCCAGCATCACTATTTGTGCTCGCCGTGACGTTTCAAAACGCTCCTGATGTGTTTTTCTTGAAAAGATATCTCTTAGACAGAAACCGCGCTTGACAAGCAATTTTGATCGTCTAGGGGGACCTTTAGGGTGTGGTCACATATATCGATGACGTTCGGTGCTTACAAAATGATAGGTATAATGTTCGCAAAGTTGCGTGACGATGAGAAAAGATGGAAAACTGAAAACGCCCTCAACGAAAAGTATTAAATTATGTTGCAAAAACAAACAAAGTGCTTATGAAAAACCATAAAGACCCACAACGCAATATTTGTATTAAATCCTAGGTTATAAAAAGACGACAACGCGTTGGTTGTGACAAACTGCAAACGCCCCCAACGTATTGATTCCGGTTCTAAAAACGACCACAGCGCATTATGGAAAACACAAAACGTCCACAACCAAAAATGTGTTCATCGCTCATTAATTTTAATAATTGTAATGATATATTACATACATACATATATACATATTTTATTTAACAGTAAACACGCCGTACTTTTTGTATCTAAGTACTTATTATTATATATATATTGTGACGTGTAATTTGATTTTACCAAATAAATGAATATAATAATGATCATTCTCGAAATCAAGCGGTTTTATTTTAATTTTCTTGTGTTCATTTTTATTTCTAGTTTTTTGTAGTGGTAGGCCTCTTACGTAAGATTCCGCCTGGGGAAGTACCACACCTTTGTCAGATATTCAACCGCCAAGCAGTAGTGTGTAAACATTTCTATGTTTCTGTTTGAAGGGCAATGTATCCAGCGAAATTACTGGGCAATGAGACTTAACAACCACTGTCTCAGGGTGACGAGCGCAGTGCAGTGACGCGCAAGACTTTGAAACCTAAGTTTTGGGTGGCACTGCAACTGTTATGGACAGGCGTGATGCTTACCATCAGGCGAGCGACCTGCCCGTCTTGTCATTCAACGTAATAAAATAAAATAAAAAATAGTATAAATAGGTAAAACACTATGGAACTAACCTAACTTTAACATAACTGCCGACAACTCTCCATTCAATGGCCAATTGTTAATCTTTTCCCATGACTTTCATTTAATTAAAAACACAGTCAGTCAGCGTAGCTGTATCTTATTTTGTTATTTATTTATAATCTCTCAGGCGACAACACCATGATTATATGTATCAAATAAATTTACTTCAAGAAAATGAATTTACTAAAAAAAAAAACTAAACGTATATTGATGCAATTTCTATAGATTGATAGAGATCTATCCTTTCGATGAACCGAATAATAATAAAAAACTAATATAGTAAATTGATATATTCCCAACTGCCTATTAACGTCCCCATCAATGGGGCAGATGGGAAATTCAATTCCTACCTGCCCCATTTTTATCTGCAATGGGGTCGATGGGATTTAAAATTCCCATCGGCCCCATTGCCGTGAAAAATAAATAGTTAACTAATTACTTAGAACAAATCAAATACTGTTTTTTTGTTTTCATACAGATAGGTTTTCAAGGCTAAAAAAAACACAAAAACAAAGGCGGCCTACCTATGTAAAACAAACATATTCGCGGCTCACGGGTGGCCCAAAGGCCACCCTGCTGCACCTTGACCTACTGTCACAGTATAGTATCCCCCCCGTGACGTTGACACAAAGGGGACAACGGTACGGAAATTTAATTACATCCTATTTTTTACGGGGACAACGGGGCTACACTTTATTCACGCCAATGGGCCAATGGGCAGTTGGGAATATACCAATAAATTCGTAAATAAAAACATGTTTCAAACCAGGGTACCAAACGCAAGGCAAATATCTTGCAAGGTTTTGTAATATTGAAGATCCTTAATCACGCCTAAATCACGCCAACGACCTACTCGTCTTGTCTCAGATGTATAATAAAGTCTCTTACCGCGCATAAACACCTTCGACCACATCATCGCTTTCCATCAGGTGAGATCGTAGTCAAACGATTGCCTAGTCAGTAATAAAAAAAAAAAACAAAGCAGAAAAAGGTCGGTTAGAGCGCTCTCCCGACACTTATACCGCGCGAGTGCACTCTACCGCTCTAGATGACGTAATGTTACAGAAAACTACTCGTATGACCCATATCTACAGACACCGTGAGTGAGAGTAAATATAAGGGTGGATATAGATGTCCTTATTTCATGCTTTATAAAGTCATCATCAGCAAACATAAGCCCACCAACATAGACCTCTCCCATGGCACACCGTATAGCAGATAACTGTGGTATAGCCACAGAGATCCTGTATAGTTTATGGAGACTTCTGTGGCACAATTTTTGGCTCTTTTTTGTGATGCGAGACTCCTATCCACATATTATAATACTACTTGCTACACCCCGCGGTTTTACCCGCTGACACTTGTCACTTGACACTTGTCACTTTGACACCTGTCACCTTGACACTTTGACACCTGTCACTTTGACACCTACCACTTTTATACCTGTCACTTTGACATATGACGATGATGGATTATGATGATGGAAAGTACCCTATGTGTTATTCCAGGACATAAAGTATCTACATACACAAACTTTCGGCTATATAATATTCGTGTGATGATTGTCAAGTAGGTATCCAATCCAAAATCTACCAATCTACCCAACAATGTTTTGTTTTCGCGGTCTATCTTATAACCAGCACACCGATATTTCAATCCGCTAAAAAAATAGAAATGCAGTAGAAAACCAATCTCAAAAACCGATTCATTCACAAACATAACTTAAAAAGGCACAAAGCGTAAGTTAGACCGCTCTAGCGACACTTACATGCTCGAGAGCACTATACGGCTCCACCGCTCTAGACGGCGTAATGTGACATGACCACTAGAGCTGACCCAAATCTACAGACACCGTGTGTAAGGGTACTACTTGTGTGGAAGAGGGCGAAAAAGGTAAAAATAGGGATGAGTACCCTGCGACCACATCATCGCTTTCGAGATCGTGAGACAGTGGTCAAACGATTGCCTATACCGTAACAAAAAATAGAAAAAAGTATGAACGGTAAAGTAATTGCTAAAATAAAAAGATCAAGAGATGGAACGATGGAAGTAAAGTGATGCTATAACACCCGCGTCCGCCACCGTATCGGCTTATTTGTTATACCGAAAAAGTTTTTTTAACAGGAATCTCTATAGCAGCTATGATAAGATAAAAATAAAAATAAGATAAAAATATGAGTTCTTAGAAATCCATCCAACGTATTAAAACTGCATTTAAGGATATTTGAAAAATCTATTTTTTCTGCCTAACATCGTTTTTCCCGCAACATTAGATTCTTCTGCTTAACAAACAACAAGTTGTATGCTTTTTTCTATGGTTGAAACAGTTTTATGAAAATCTACTTTTACATTTTCTATCATGTTAGGCAAGAGAAAATCAAAATGTTGATTTTTACGAAGTTGTAACCACATTGTAAAAATGTGTTCATACAAGTTATTGTCGTCGGGGTAATTTATAGATGAAGGAAATGGAACCATATTCGTAAAAAACGATACCCGAACTCATACGGTTTCTACAATATTTAGTTGACGGGTCGCCCAATGTGAGGTACAAATATATTTGAAAAGTTAACCCAAAAATATACAGGAAGTCCCTGGAAGAAGTGACAAGCGGATGTCCAGAGGTAGAGCACTCCCGGGGCACCCGAATAATAAAATCAACAAGACAGAAACAAGTTCAGAAAACTAAAACCCAACTACGGTCAGGTAAAAAAATAGCCTAACACACTCTTGCAATGAAGACGTATCGATTGATACCTCGCATGTCAAAATCAGACCAAGTTTTTAGTTTGAACACATAACCCTTCCTTCGCTTCGCTGTAGACGGGTAAAAAATTGCCTGTTACACTCTATAAACGAAGACGTATCGATTGATACCTCGCTTGTCAAAATCGGACAAAGTTTTTAGTTTGAACACATAACCCTTCCTTTGCTTCGCCATAGTCGGGTAAAAAAAAGACTATGACACTCTATACTTGAAGGCGAATCGATTGATACCTCTCTGGACAAAACGGACCAGATAATATATATAACATCATGCACACATATATATATATATATATATATATATATACGTTCATACATACATAGACTGTGAAGTTCAACCCTTCCCTTGCTTCGCCGTACTCGGGTAAAAATGGAATATCTCCGAAAATATCAATAATCGTGGAACACTCATTCAGGTTATTCGGATGCCACTGGGAGTGGTCTACTTCAGGACTTCCGCTCATCACTACGTCGTGTGCCACTCTATATAATTAGTTCAAAGAGAGCCTCGTGCTAAATTTTAGCCCACCCGTCGACCGTTCTAGTTGAACACCCGTCCATACCCTAATTATTACACAAGTCCAAGCCCTAAACTTTTGTGGTAGGACCAAACCGGCACTATCTCAACTCGCACAGTGGCAGAGTAATTAAACCTAATTGGGTAAATTAGTTTCAGAGCGGTAGGTAGTTACTAATTACATATTCGAAGCTATGCCAAATACCTACTAATGAGACATCCTATGAAACTTGGTATAAGCAAGATAGGATAGTACAGCTAATCATTTGAGCCGATTTAATACTGTGGAGTACCGGGATCAAATTTTGACACGAAAACTGAAATCCAGTTGGTTACTTTAACAGACTGCCGCCACATTCACATTCATTGACTGGCACATTCAAAATCAAAAATAATCTCGGAGTCAAAGTATGACTAAAGTAAATAATATGTATAATTAAACATATTATATTTAAAAAAAAGCTTTTACGACCTTTTTTTTAATGAATGTTTTTTTTATTTATTTTTTGTTTCATTTTCAATTATTACTATTATATTTCTATTATTTCTTGTTTTCCTTTATTTTATTTTTATTGCTTTGTCATCGGTTTGTGAGCTACCCTGAAAGTTTCAGCCAGATAGCTAATCGGGAAATGCTCGAAATTTTAATTGCAAGATTCCAGGACAAAATACATAGATACATACATACATACATACATACACACATACAAGTGAAGTTAAATAAAAGCTTTTAAAAAAAAACAAAAAATCTCTGAAGTGCTTTTTTGTGTTGTGACCTTGTGACATTTTTTAGAAGGTGTGCGATTGTCAACACACACATGGACCGATGGAGGCACTCACAAAAGACAGGTATGATAGTAAAACCATTTGGTGTGCGATTAGGGCACCTATCTCTGTATGCGGAGACAGAAGACAGGGATGATAGTAAAACCATTTGGTGTACGGTTAGGGCACCTAACTCTGTATTCGGAGACAGAAGACAGGGATGATAGTAAAACCATTTGGTGTGCGGTTAGGGCACCTATCTCTGTATTCGGAGACTGAAGACAGGGATGATAGTAAACCATTTGGTGTGCGGTTAGGGCACCTAACTCTGTTTTCGGAGACAGAAGACAGGGATGATAGTAACACCATTTGGCGTGCGGTTAGAGCACCTAACTCTGTATTCAGAGGCAGAAGACAGGGATGATAGTAAAACCATTTGGTGTGCGGTTAGGGCACCTAACTCTGTATTCGGAGACAGAAGACAGGGATGATAGTAAAACCATTTGGTGTGCAATTAGGGCACCTAACTCTGTATTCAGTGGTTAATAGCACAGACACGAAATGTTGTATACGCATTTAATTATGACAGCCTAAGTCTCACCATGACTCGGCTACGCCATAAAAGCTTTTTTTTTAAATGTTTTTGATGTGTAATATCTTTCCGCCCGCTTACCTGAAATCTTTGGAAGTGATTTCGTGAAAAGTTTTAGACAATGTGTGACCGGAAGTGTGTAACCGGAAGTGTAATAGGAAGCCGGGAAAGCGCGCGCTATTTAATTTGATCAATGAGTGCGATGCTATCAAGCTAGAAGCCATCACGTGCAAAATAAACAGTTCAGTCGGAAATAGAACTCCGGCACTTCAGAATATCAGCCGAACGGTACCCGGCTGAGCTATCGAGACATTTCGACAGATTTTCTGACGAAAAGTAAGATCACATAGGTCAGATGAAGTGGTTTCTGATTCACAGTTACCCAAAGAGCGCGCGTGGTGCTAGAATATATTTTGCTCAATACCCAGATGAGTTGTCAAATATTACACATCATATTCATATGCGTCTACTGTAAGGCTCTCTCGTTTTTTTTAATAAACTTGTTTTTTTATGGCTTAGGCAAACCTTTGACCACGATCTTACCTGATGGGAAGCGATGATGTGGTCAAAGGTGTAGCGCAGTGGCCTAGTAGATTCACTCTAGACTTGAACACACCTGGCCTGGGTTATAATTTACCGGAGGGCAGAGTATTCCACTCCTTTGCAGTTCTGTAAATGTAGAAGCGTAACGCTTCGTTCATGTGCGAGTTCTGTCGCAAAAGGGATCGCATTTGCTTTTTGCAACATAATGATACCAGTTCCGATCATCTACCAATGAATTTATAGTGGTTTATGGAACGGGTGCATAATGAGAGCTATTAAAACAAGAGAGTGAGTTTAAAAAATGAGCCTAACTTAGGCGAGTTTTTTATAGTGTCACTCGAGTGTTTTAAGACCTAGTTATGTGCTGTTTCATACACTAATACTTTATCTATCTCATCTAATATACTTCTTAATTTTTTTTTCATTAAATGTAAGTTCCTATTGCATGAGTGCATGCAGTAGGAACTTACATTTAATGGGAAAAAAATGACGTAATATTTTCTTGATTTTTCTGGTAAAAGCTCGTTCGTCATATTCGTTGCTGTTTCCGTGATGTTAGGTGGAGTCAAATTCTCCTCACTAACACTGCTGTCGGACATTTTTAATCAGGATAAAACTATTTTTTATCAAAAACACATTTAATTGATTAGGTACTAATGTCAAGTAAATTATGGCGCCAAAATCCAGTCCACAGTGAATTCGTCGCATCCAGTCTACTGCCATAGACAATAAATGGCAAAAACCCGACGACGACGTAGCCATACCGGTGCTTTTATGCGAAAAAAGTTATATTATAACACTGTTTAGTTCAAAAAATTGTGTTATGTTTTTTTTTCTTATTAGAGATGTACCATTTTGAGTTTATAATCCGGATTTTACGATTTGAGTGTAGATAAAATAAGTTATGACGGATTTACTATCTCTCCGTGCTCCGGAGGGCGTCGGCCACAGTAATCTTTAGGAGTGCCCTCACTGCACACCAAATGGTTTTATCTTTCCTGTCTCCTTTGAGTGCCCTTATCGGCCAATATGTGCGTCCACATTCGCACACCCCTTAAAAAATAACACAGCACAAAAAAAGCAGTTTAGAGAAAATTAAATATATTTTTAAATATTAAAGAAATTTTCTCCGTATTTACTTAATACTGTGATCCCGAGATTATTTTTGATGTTGAATGTCTGTTGAAGACATTCTGTTACAGTTCGCTATCAATGGATAGGCAGTCGTTAAGCCACGTCAGAGAACCTTGGGCGACTTTACTCTGACACCAGAGGTCGGCTCTAATTCATTCGACATACCATACCTAAAAGGCTATAGGTAGGTTATTGGCAAACCTTCCCCTCTCTCACAGCGTTCTGTAATGGCGCCAACGTTTGTAAACTACGGATAAAGTTAAATAAAGATACAGACTCGACTACAAAAATCTATCTCAAGAAGGTTTAGAAAAATACTGAGTCCATACCGCCAAACATACGAGTGAAGCGTAGCAAATGGCGGCTGCATATGTGTGCGTGAGTGGATAATTTATTTTGCGGTTTATACGTTTCATCTCAAAAGGCAACATTGTTTTAATTTTATCGTGAGAACTTTACAGAATTAACAAGACTGACGAGGTAAAGATCTTACTACGATGTGGCCACCGATCGGTAAAACATGGTGTATACGAGCTTACGGCTTGTGCATACGAGCGGGGTAGTTATATCATGGGAGCTTCACTTTCGATTTGGCGGTGTACACTCCGTCTCTTTTTAAAACCTTCTGGATCTAGCTCA
This sequence comes from Alsophila aescularia, assembly GCA_946251855.1. Taxonomy (NCBI): domain Eukaryota; kingdom Metazoa; phylum Arthropoda; class Insecta; order Lepidoptera; family Geometridae; genus Alsophila; species Alsophila aescularia. Next base: position 13,863,899 of record OX276386.1, on the reverse strand, counting down.
TAAAATACAGTCACGGATCGCATCTCCCAAAACAGATTGGGCAAGCTCCTGACGTAATCAAGGCAAACAGACCGAGAGATAATCTCAATTTCTCCGACAATTTTGGCAAGGCCCGTGATTGCACATTTCTGTTTACTTAGCTCTAATGTAGGTGTATTTTGAGTCAGTTTTTTTGGTAGAACTAATGATATCTTCTTTTATCCACACCAATATATAAAATAGAAACGTTGTCTGTTTGTTTGTATGGGGAGCTTTCACGTGATAGCGGCTGGACGTATTTTGATGAAATTTGGAATGGAGATGGCTTATACCCTGGAATAATACATCATCATCATCTTAGCGGGTGAAACCGCGGGTCGATTAGTTATGATATAGCAGTAAGTGACACAAAAAACTGTACAAATAAAATAACTCATTTAAAAAAAACCCTAGTATACTTAAAATAAGCTACAGAACAAGGATATAATATTTTAATTAGCTTAGCGCAAATAATTGATATATTGTTGGAATGTGCTCGTCAATGCCTTCAGTTTGATGCCCATATTGTAAAATTCGTGAAAAAAATAATTGATTTTGATAACTTTTTTTTTTAATCATATATATGATCTATGTTACTCGGGGGGATGTAAGGATTCTAATGATACCCCATACGTATAAATCTGTTCAGGCATTTAAAAGTTATAGTGAAATAAATAAACTCACATACATACAAACAAACATACATGAATCCTAAAACAGACACAATTTTACAAGGCTGCCCAAAAAAGGGAGAGTACTTCTTTCTTTGAGCAGCCGCAGCCGTGTAAAAATGGTCTGTCAGTTCGCGTAAAAACTACTGGACCGATTGCGATGCGACTTCACTTATGGATAGCTTCGGATTTGACATAAACTGGTGTAATTTGTATCTCAATCCGATGAATAGATTGCCGAGCAATCGAAAAATAAAACATTATTAAAAAAAAAAAAAAGTTCTTTTTATAAATGTTCTTTTGTAAACAACCACTAAAATGAATAAAATAATTACATTTGAGTCACAATAACATCCGTTTTTTTAAATTACCTATGTGTAATAATAATGCAAAAATACGACATAAGATAAGAAAGAGTTTTTTGAAGGCGGTGCCAAACTGAGCCATCATTATTAAAATGGTTGAGTCTATTCAAAAAGATGATGTCTTAAATCGCTTGACGTCCTATATAAAATAAAAAGCTATTAAACTAATTATCTACACAAACTTTATCATTTACTAGATTGTTGTAGTCGTGTCAATCGTTTTGTGAACGTTTGAAAGTCAAAATTTGCTCGTGTGAGTCTCTTGTTTTGTCTCTTCTGCGTTTCGTGTTTTGTATGATGCATCATAGACCCCTCCGTAGACGCCCTAGAGACATTTGGAGCGATCCGGACGATGAAATCGCTGCCGCAGTGCAGGCAGCGATAGAATCGTCCAATCCGTCTTCACCATCTTTCAACACAATTAGACAAAGACACCGAAGGTCCTGTAATTAATGTCAATTTTCTTCGCCTTCGAGTTTCTTGCCAATTCTTCTTGAAGGTGTATTCCGAATCGGTGGTCAGTTATGCAATTCATTCAAAGGGCTTCAGCCATTTCATCAGGGCCCCCTCGATCACTACCTACCAAATGTAATTATTTTATTCTTTTTAGTGGATGTTTACAACAGAACATTTTTAATATGAGGTCCTCTTTATTTTTTTTAAATATTGTATTTCTTGATTTTGTGTGGCCAAAGCAAACATCGGAAGGAAATATGCCAAAGAAAATAGTTAAACTCACTTTAGACTCAAGGCACAGAATACCTAATAATACTACGTACTCAAGGCGTTGGTAAATTAAAACCAAGGATGAATAAATCTACTTAAAAAACAACTGAATTAGTTTTGACAAAAAAAAACTATGATTTCACTGGAATGAAATGGAACTCTTTAATAAAATGGTTACACATCTCGTATATGAGGAAACATAAACACAAAACAAATGGATTTATAAGTTGTAATTATGCTGTAATGATGTATGAGTCCTTTTTAAAGCTTTTTTTTTTATCTTTTACGAGACACCACCAGTACCACTACCACATACATAAGAACTCATCGTGACCAATCAAATAATCCTAAACTCGAAGGGGTTTCATCATTTGATGGTTGGGTAATGGGTTCCTATGACTCTGTCTCCATCATTAGACCCTCGATACCACATTAGACCAGAGAACTTATGAAGATGTTTATCTTCATAAGTTCTCTGTTTATCTATATAAGTTCTCTGGTCTACCAATGAACCCAAACTCGAAGGGGTTCCTTCATTTGATTGTTGAGTTCCAATGACTACTTTCCGGCTGCATCATCAGACTCTGGATACTACTACTTGTACTATTATTTATTCTGTGATACTACATAAAACCAGAGAACTCATCAAAACAAACCAAATGAACCCAAACTCTAAGGGGTTTCATCATTTTGCTGTTGAGTTCCTGTGACTTCCTTCCGGATCCATCATCAGACCCTGGATACCACAAAACACCAGAGAACTAATCAAAACAAACCAAATGAGCCCAAACTCGAAGGGGTTCCATCGTTTTTTTGTTGAGTTCCTGTGACTACCTTCCAGCTCCATCATCAGACCCTGGATACCACATAAGACCAGATAACCCATCAAGTCAATCCAAACTAGCCCAAACTTGAAGAGGTTCCATCATCCAATTGTTGAGTTCCTTTGACTATCTTCCGGCTCCATCATCAGACCTTGCATACCACATAAGATCAGAGAACCCATCAAGACAACCCAAATGAGCCCAAACTTGAAGGGGTTCCATCATACGATTATTGAGTTATTTTGACTACCGGTTCCGGCTCCATCATCAGGTGAGCTCAATAGTACCTACCATAATAATTGTCATCAGAACTACACCCATGTACAAAACTTCAGCATCTTTGGAAGTCGTTAAATGGTTTCAACATTGACTTGCAAACCAGTCCCAAGCATAAAAACACAGTGAATTAAATTAAAGCTTGTTTAAAGCTACTTAACCAATTTTGATGAAATTTATACAGTACCACACTAGAGGTCTTCTTTCTCAAGTAAAAACAATCATCTTATTCGATTCAGAAATCCCAAGATATTAGAGAACATAAACTATAAAACTAATAGATTTTCTAATAAAAACTAATGAACCAATTTTTTTGAAGTTTATAAGGGACTACACTGAAAGTTTACCCTTTTCAATAAAAATACAACCATCTAAATCGGTTTAGAAATTTTAGAGATAAACACCAAATCGTTTCTCTTCTTTTTTTTAAACCTTATTGCCACAGGTTTTGCTATAAGAAAGATTGTGATTTATGCCCAGGGCAGGGCGGTCGCACTCCGCAACAAGTACAAATAAATCGAGGACCCAATATACGGGTCCGTTCAGTAGTGTCAAGCATGCGCTCGATGAGTCGCGCGCCTTGTACTTAGCGATAGAGCACCTACTTAAGTAAAGTTATTGACAAACTTTATTCGTGTTTTAATTATGAGTACAAAGAAGAAAGCTAGAAAGTACTGCATAGCATTCGGCTGTTTGAATAGTGATAGAAATGACGAATTGTCATTCTTTACGCTTCCAAAGGATATTGAAAGGTAATAAATTGTAATACCTATAATAGGTCCTAGTTATGTAGTTAGATATTGATATTTTTTTATTACGTAGGTTCCTATAGTTTTATGTTATTTCATTTGTGTTCCATACCGAAGCTACGCATATTTAAGGTTTTCCGCGCAGAAATAAAGTCGTTTATTAAATCGATCAACGTAATTTTATAATTGATTATAGTAGGTATTGTTGATCGGTAAATGAATTACTGTGCTGATTTAGTAAGTGGCCTACATACTTTTAATACCTTTTATTACGTAGGTAGTAATTTATTTTTCACTCATTAAAAAGCATGGAATTCAGACAGGCACCTTTATTCATCAAAGTGCAATACCTATAGGATATAATCATAATCAACCAACGACACGTAGGTAGGTATCTCACTAAACTTATCGGCGTTCTGAAAACGGGATAGGTAGGTAGTAAAAATGAGGTAGTCGGTCTATTGTGATAAGAATGTCATTGTATGTAATAGAACTATTTTAATTTATAATAATAAGTAATAACATAATACATTATTACTTATTTATTCTGTTACAATATCTAAGTCATAACATATCACAGAATAATTAGTAGTACAAGTACCTAATCATATCTTAATACAACCCTACCGAGCGAAAAAGGGACAGAGCGATTCTGAAACGGTTAGAGCAATGGAAGTTTTCGCGCGTTGTGATACGGTGCATTCTAGCCTGCACGCGGTGGGCGAGCGCCTTCTAGGTAAATATAATTGAAAGTTCGCAGCGCCGTGCGAGTTAAATTGCACTTTATAGCGTTGTAGCGAGAGTCGCTATTTATTTAAATGACTTTACTCAGTTAGCCTTCTGTACTTGTACTATTATTTATTCTGTGCCCAGGGTTAGAAAAAAACAGTATTTAAAAAAAATATGTACGTGTTTATATTAAACAAAAAAAAACATGTTGTGCCTTGTTAAAACTATTTTGTACATGTTTTAAACACTGTTTTAAACACTTTTAATTAGTCAAATGTTTTTTTTTACTAACACAGGCAGGGTAGACTGTTTTCTACTAAATTGAATCAAGTGAATAAGATAATTTTCATAGGAGCAACAAATCTATTGCCCTGAGTTTTTTGTCTTATAATAAAACATCATGTTTTAATTGGCAAGGTTGAAAATATATCTGAAAATGCCGGAGTGTTACCAGCAAATTAACCTCTGGCGGCCAAAGCTACCCAAAAGCGGATTAAATTACCCGCATCGGCAACACTTATATCTGCTCTAGGCACAGAATAAATAATAGTACAAGTACTCTAGGTCTGGTCGGGGGTAGGTACTCCCCGACTTCAGTACTTGAGAATAGCCATGACAAGTGTTTACAATTGAAATGCTTTTTGTTTAGTTTTCTTTTGGCGTGGATGTTTGTCCTCATGTCATGCCCTAATCTAATACATTAACAAACAATTTCATTATAATGTACACCGGTAATGTAAACAGGTGTGATTCTTTTACAGTGTTTTAAACATTACCATTACTGGTTATATCACATCAAACATTTACAGACGCGTAGACGCCATAGCTCCTTTGCCGTTCGCTCGGTCATCGCTTTATTGTAATATTTTGGCAAATGTCCAGTGGCTAGGAGTCCTAGTCGATAGATTTTAGGTAAATCTTTCATGTAGACTGGCAGCGTTTTATTTATAGGACGTTTTGGCAGGTGCCCAGACTGCCAGAGGTGCTAGGCTTTCGAAAATTGCGTAATGCTGCAGTTTGTACTAAGCTAACATTTTAATAAAAAAGGTAAAAAATGATTTTAAATTAAATGGTTTTATTTGTACTTAAAAATAAAATACAATCGTATGGCGAGTCAAATTTATATTACTCAGGTTTCTATCACGCTCCATTTTTTTATTTTTTTATTTTTATTTCAAATACCAAAAACAATATATCTTTTAAAAAAAACTTATTTTATTTTTATGTTTTTAGTTTTTTAATTAGTTTTCTAATGTGTAATTTAATTTAATTTGATACCTATAATGAGGGGTTTAAAAAAAATGAAATTTCCATTTCGTGGCGGTGGACATCTTGTATTTACAATGATACTGAGTAGGATACATAATTGTACTTTCATCAGAACTAAAGGTGTGTACCAAATTTCAGATCAATGGGTCAACAGAAAAGGGGTACAATTTCAATTACTAGATTTGACCCAAACAAAAACCACAATAATAGCAACAACAAAAAACAGGGCAAGCTAAATAAAACCGTTATAAATATGTATGAAGGTGCAGCAAAACTCACTCTCAAACTTAGTGTGTGTATAGTATGACCGTCTTGTTGTAATGACTTTATATCTGTCTTACTTATTATAATAGCAGTACCTATACGTGACAAAACAGTCTCTACAAAGAAGACAATATAAAGAAAAACATTATCAAGGGAACTTAAAATAAGCTACTGAACACGTATATACCTAACACTTTTTAAATGGTCTCTGTCTGTATGTTTGCGTATCACGTTATACTACTGGACCGATTGCGATACGGTTTTATTATTGGATTGCTCAAATTTGACTAAAAAACTCGTGTACCTACTTTGCATCTCAATCGGATAAGTAGATCGATAACAAACAATTTGATGCCGCGCGTCGTTGGACTCAGCCAGCACTCATTAAACAACAAAACCGAATCGAGTCATCTTCCAGGAAGCAGTTCACAGTCAAGTCGGCAATTTCACTAAACCAGGCCACTGGCACACTGCGCCGCTAGCGCGCCGTGTTTAATTGAATGTGCTGTCCATTACCCATGGGGTGACCATGTCAGTAAGTACGAATGCGAATATTCAATTAGAACTGTGCCCGCGGACTTGTCCGCGTCGTCATTTCTCTGGGTTTAGAGTAATCTGGGTTTAGAGTAACTTAACTACTTAACTTTTGATCCTGGAATAACTCCAGGACTAGGACTCCAGGATCATAAGTACCCATATTACATAATACCCGTTCAGCCGTCAGGATAGTTTTTTGTTTATTACTCGGCTTCTACTCATCAGATTGAGATAATAAGTACATCCGTTTTTAAGTCAAACCCTAGGCTATCAACAGTGAAAACTGCATCGCAATCGGCTCAGTAGTTTTTACGTGATGCGCGAACAGACAACCTTATAGATAGGATTTAAAAACAAGACATAAGTGTTATACGCATTAGGATAGAAAATAATCATAAAACAGTAAATCCAACCATTATTTATATATTCCACATTTTGCACATGTTTTCATTTTTTCATTTTTTTTTTTTTTTAAATCTCAATCAAGTAACTTCCAAAGGATGACCACAAACACATTATCATTAAAATTTAGCAACTTATTATTATTACTTCACTTTATAAGAACCAAAAAGCATAATTTAAAACACACTTATCTCTACATAAAATATTTAGCTTTACAAAATTCAATAGAAGCCACACATTATCATTCCTAAACATATGCCTATCTGGCTGATTTTAAATCTCAAGAACAACTGGGCCAAAAAAAATTTGAAGATCCACCAGTACCACTATTACGAGCTACAGTAGTAAACGCTCTTAGCGTTACAACTCAAGCAAAAGTATCTACGTGACTGACCGGTAAGACAATACAGTGGTTAGAGTCCGACTTACGAAAAAAGTCTCACAGACGCGGCCGGCGCTAGTTTCCTTGTAAAAGCGAAAAATGTTTAACCGTTCAACGTTAGTTCCTCTTATCGCCGCTACTTCTTTCGTGAGACGGATTGTCATTTTACATGTTTTTGGTAATAAGGGTCACTATTTCTACAATGGCTATCGTCAGTTAACGCTGCTGCAGTAGTTATGTCACTCACTGGCATTTATCATCGTGAGTGAGTGGAGCTGGGTTACATTATTACAATTTTCGTATGGATTGATAATACCCATGTTACTAGTTGATAATGTAGCTTTATATATGTGAAATAATGTTTAAAATTGGTTCAGTATTTTTTGAGTTAAACCATTATATTTTTGTAACTATAATCGTATTTTACTTTATCTAAACAGATCAATCAGATTTTTTGTTTTAAACAAATATTCAAACAACAAAAAAAAAACTGTTTACTCTAAAATGAAAAACACAATCGCTTTCTCGATGAAGGCTCTTACAACGCCATCTAGCTGGATTCGGGTGAACCAAAATGACAATGCGTTTGCTAGCCGCTGTTTTTTCTCTGTCTTTTTCATATATTTAGAAAAAGACAAATTCTAAGAAGGCGCCAGCATGACAGCGTAAAATCTACAGTTCTTCACGTATTGTCTATTTCTATTGAAGTAGAGTTAGCCGAACTTAATAGAGCTATAGATTAATAGTGTCAAATAGTTCCGGTTGTTGCGCTGCGCTGGATTTCATACAAAAATGTTACGATACTCGATAGCGAGTACAGATTTGAGCGTTTGATTGAACTTATAATACAGGTACAGGTTGCCTTGCTGGCGCCATTCTACAGGCGGCAAAATGCTTCACGCTGATTGGCTGGCGCTCCCAAGGTCGCCAACTGCCTCGACGGAAATACCACCCTTCCGAGGTATACCAACTGTCACTTTTTCACGGAAGTACTCTAAGATGGATGATTTGACGCTCTTCCGCTCCACTCCTCAACCACAGACTGCACCGAGGCACCATCCGCACGGAGACCCGCAATAAGCTCTCAATTAATTTGGTTTCATGTTGACGTTTCACGTCTCGCAAGGAGCGGAGTCATCCCTTAAGCTTTGTTTCAGCCAATTGTCACATAAGTTCAAAACTAAAGTCCGACTACGGTCGGATAAAAAATAGCATATGACACTCTTGCTATGAAGACGAATCGATTTATACCTCGCTTGTCAAAATCAGACCAAGTTTATAGTTTGGACACATAAACTTTCCTTTGCTTCGCCGTAGTGTGGTAAAAATAAGCCTATACTATACCTGAAGACGAATCGATAATGACATGATACCTCGCTAGTCAAAATCGAACCAATAGGGGCGACGCTATCGGTCTATTATTTATTCTGTGCTATTGGTGGATCATGCACATACCCACACTCATATATACATACATACATACATACATACATACATACATACATATACATAGACTGTTAAACTCGTTACCCTCCCCTTGGTTCGCCACAGACTGCTAAAAAAACTTCATCTTCACTTCATCTGCTTATTTTAAGTCGCCTAGACCATTTTTTTTTATTATCTTGTTTGTACAGACTTTTTGTCACTTACTGATTTATTATAAGTAGAGTTAAATTAGATAGATAGATTTTGGGCAAAACTTTAAAACCCTCGAATAAACATAGTTGTCTTGTATGTAATGTTCAAAACGTAATTTCAAAGTGTATTGATGCCACAGATACACTATTCAGGTCTTCATATCCTACTCATCAACAGACTCTTATTACATGGAAATAAGAATAATATAGTCGTAACCAAGAAGATTTAAAAAAAAAACGAAGACCACACCGCCAAACAAACGAGTGAAGCAGAGCATATGGAGGTTGCGTTTTCGTGAGGGGATAATTTGTGGTTGATAAACATTTTCATCAGAAAAGTCTGCATTGTATTTGATTTTCCTTGAGAACTGCCAGCGATGTGGTGTCCGAGCGGCGTAACATGGTGTGTGTTTGTGTGTGTGTGTGTGTGTGTGTGTGTGTGTGTGTGTGTGTGTGTGTTCGTCAGGCTTGTACGTACGATACGGACCAGTATAAATATGATACCGGCTTTCGAATTTGCGGAGTGATATCTGTCTTTTTTTAAACCTTCTTGGTTGTAACGGGGAATTTGAGCTCAAACTCTGTTTCTAGCTGCAACAGTTCCCGAGATTCTTTCACAAAGAGTGATCAGAGCTGAATATCTTGGGATCTAGGAGGATATACTTTTTCTTAGCTTGGGATCCTCTACGTTGTTTTTTTCCAAACTAAGATAAGAACCAATTTACTTTTTCAAGTTACCAACTTTATATACTTAACTAGCTGTGCTCTCGGCGTTGCCCTCGTGGTAACTTTTTCTGGGATATAAGGATCCTATGAGTTATTCCAGAAGCAAAAGCAAATCAAAACATCAAACTTCCTTCAGATGTCAAATCGTTTTTCTGTCGATTGCTCGGCTTCTACTCATCGGATTGAGATACCAAGTACCTATACCAGTTTTTAAGTCAAACCATAAGCTATCCAACAATAAAAATCGCATCGCTATCTTTCCAGAAGTTTTAGCATGATGCGCGAACAAACAAACAGAAAGACAAAATATAAGGTATTTTTTTTGTTCAGGTGCTTATTTTATTTAACGATCATTTTTTCTTTATTATATGAATTGTATAGACTTTTTGGTACTTTCTCCTTCATTATAAGTATAGATAGATAAAGGATTAAGATATCAGATATATAAGTTGTGGGATTATAAGTACGATTATTAGATATCATTGATAAATATTGTATTATTTATCTCAGAAACTCCATGCATCTAGGAATAAGAGATTACGAGAGCAACGGTCTCACAAGGGACCAAATCATGGAATGTTTTTTGTACTAATGGGCTAGCTGTCTGTGCTAGCTGTCCGAGCTAATATCTTCCTGAGCTTATTTCCCTTTGGGCCAAGACAATCAGTGCGGTGCGGCGCCGCGCAGCAGTCTGTGTCGCACCGCACCATGTTATTAGAGTTTAAATTCGACTGTTTTGTGGTGAAACTTTTGTATTTCTTGCTGAATTTTGTGTTTTCGCCATAGCTTCATAAATTATCATGATCTTGTTACATAATATTCTTATCATATGTGGCTTCCCTCGACACGATCCATATCGCTGAGAATATATATATATATATATGTAGATTACTCGCTTCTCCCAGATTACTCGATTTAAGGAACGGAATGACATGTTGCCGTGGAAACGAACTCAAATCATACCAAGTTTCAGTGGAATTCATTCAACAATTTCGGCGTGATGCGCGGTCAAGATACAGACAGACATACAAAAAAAAATTTGTTTAGGCTTCAGTATCGAATATAGAGTACCCTCCAAAATATTATTTATAACTTCAAAATTAACATAACTTTGGACCCCTATCCCGCAGGAACCCATTAATTTTTCGGGATAAAAGTATTCTCAATTTTTAACTATGGCTGTGTCAAGTTGCATCTAAATCCGTCCAGTAGTTTCAGCGTGGTACGTGCTATTTTAAATAACTTTCAACCCTTATTCTGCGGGAGCCCTTTAATTTTTAAGGATGAAAAGTATCATATGACCTACCTAGCAGTATGACCTCAAATCATACAATTGTCGTGTCGGGAGGTAGGGACTGTTCCACAGTCAAACAGTTAGGTTCGCCTGTTGAACTTCGGCTTTCGACGTAGATTTAATCTCTTGGTTTGTAAAAAAAACAACAGGACCGTTGCACTACTTACCATCGTGCTAACACCCTTCTCCTTTGTTCCAGCTGCACTCCGAATACCGCAGCACATACAAATGGCACGAGTACAAAGAGCAGCAACAGGGGGTGGTGAAGCAGCCTGCTCCCACCCCACCCTCCGTGCTGCCCCTATCCAAGGGTACGTAGCACAACCATTTACATCATCATCGTCTACAGGATGTCCTCTGCTGAACATAAGCCTCTCTAGAACGGCTGCTAGCTGTGAACATCCAGCGGTTCCTCGTGACTTTCACCAGGTCATCGGTTCATCTCGTAGGAGCCTATATGCCTCCACCTTCCAGCCTTCGAAAACCTGGCCCAAAAGATTTAATCGATGATTTAGTCTTTTAATGTTGCTGGGAACCTCGAACATACAAATTATGGTCAGCTTCGCGAATCGAAGGTCCAATGATTAATTAAATAATTAAACCAGGAAAATCAGTAGTTAACCATTATTTCACTTGCTTCAGGTCCCATGGAACCGGCGATACCTCGTCGCAAGAAGTACCCCGGAGTTGCGTACAAGACGAACGAGATTTTCGATCCGGCGCCGGCTGACGATATCAGGCCACACCATAACACTGCCTTTGATAGAGCCAGGGTTAGTACCTCCTTAACAAAGCCTCCCTTGTCTGTTCCGTGAGCCTCCCTTGTCTGTTCCGTGTCTGTTGTGTGATGATGACTCAACGCAATAGTGCCCTGGAGCTTAGTAGACACTATTACTTAATCTGTGCCTGGAGTTCAGTACAAGTCCAAAAGGAGACAGCTGTCTTTGACCAAATTTGCTACTGCTGATGCGTATAGGTTAGTGTAGGGTTCCTGTCGTCATTACCTGATTACCAAAAAAAGAAGAAAAAAGGAATATCGTTTATTCAACACTATGTATATAAAACTATATGAAGAACTGCTTACATAGAATTATTCAACACTATTTATATAAAACTATATGAAGAACTGCTTACATAGAATTAAAGTAACAAAATAACTAGCTTAAAAGCAAAAAAAACACGCCTGCCCTGCCAAAAAAGCGCTTTTGCCAATAAATTATATACTGTTGGAATGTGCTTATCAAGGCCTTGAAATTGATACCCATATTATAAATTTCGAAGAAAAAGTTTTTTTTAAATGGTGCCATACTGCCACCATATTGAATGTTTTCAAAAAATAATAGCCTTTGTTACTCGGGGGAATGTAAGGATTCTAACGACACCCCATACGTCTAAATCTGTTCAGGCATTTAAAAGTTATGGTGGAATAAAGAAACTCACATACAAACATACATACATACATACATACATGAATGCTAAAAAGGAGGCTGCTGCCTTTGATATAACCAGGTACCTAAGTCCCTTGGAGCCGGTGAACAAAATTAAATAGCCGTTGCTCCTGCATTTAGTTTGTAGCAAGGTTCCTGTCTTTATCACCTTATTCTTTCTTTGTCTTTTCCTTTTTCTTCGGTCTATATTAAGTAAATTTGTTTTGTACGCGTTAGGTATATTATGGGAAATCTTTAACCAAGCAGAGATGGCCATACTCTACTACAGACGAAAAGTTTTTTTGTTGATGTTAAAATATGTTTTTTTTTTCTACAGAGCGCACAGAGAAATGACACTGAGCGTGCAGGGAGGCGCAGCAAGTCCGAAGGGCCTCGCCAGCCGCGGTGGACCGACACCGTCGAGCCCAAGGTAAATAGATATATCAAGGTAAATTGCCAGTCTTAACACGTTGATGGACAGTAACGCCTACATGCGTATATGTCATTAGGTGATATGACAGAACGCCTGCTGACGTCAGATTTTTCACGTATTGTACGAACGATTTTCCATATTAGCTTAGGGTGTTCCCTAATGCTGTTGCACCTGGTACTCTCACCGCATGTATAAGTCATATCTTTATACTGACACAGCATAAGGTTCAAAAATTCACACAGACATTACGTTCACGCACACATCTGTTCCCCCTCACACATGTTTGTATTTTGACACTACGCCCATAGGCAATGTATGACAATTAGGTAGTGTCATAGCAGGGTCAACTGAAGTGGTAGCAAGAGGTAGTTTACTGTCCGTCATCGCGTTAAGCAGAAAATATGTTGCCAGCTATCTTTTGGGGTATTCTGGCAGAAGTCCAGTCACCAGACCAGTTCTCATTTAGGCTTAGGATGTTTACTGCCTTAGTTAGACCACAGTGGGATACTGGTCAAATGCCATCCTATACCTAACGAATAAAAAGGATCAAGACCTTTCGTATACGAGATATAATTTCTAGATCAGGGCCATCCTAAACTTGACCATGGTTTTAGATTTTCTGATCCTGATTGGAATCCAGATCACCGTGTGGCCTTAGCCATAGAATCACTGCGTACAGAACAAACAGTTTTTTTTTAAATATACTTCATCAACTACCTATATACTAGTCCACATAACATAAGCCTCTCCCAAGGCGCGCCATTTAGCCCGATCTTCGGCTCTTCTCTTCCAATGACTGCCAGCTACATAGCGTAGATCGTCGCTCCATCTAGCCGGAGGGCGTCCTACACTACGTTTGTCGATTCGCGCTCTCCACTCTAGAACTCGTATAATATACTTATATGATAATAATAAATAAATATTACAATATCATTCCCAGTTTCATTAGGATACATATCACAGACATCCAAGACCCGAGAACAAATACAAGCTCATCACACAAACGTTTGCTCTAGCCAGAATTTGAACCTGGGGCACTAAGCTCAGCAAGCAGTGCACTCCCGACTGCACCTCAGTGTCGTCAAAGATGAACTGACGCAATCGAGTTTTGAGGCTTGTGAACTGTGGAGGAGAAAAATTCGCTCGTCATTTGAACTCGATTTCGTCATTTACATTTACCTACGAAAACGAGCCTACATCTAGTAGGTTCACTAAGACACTAGGAACAGGTCCTCACAGCCCAGGCCACAGAATAAATAATAGTCCCAGGCCAAGGTTTCGCTGGTTAACGCATGCGTGAACTATGACGTCAAAAATCCACATAAACGTGAAACTCGACTCTGATAAGAATAATATATTTGTTAAGCATGGGTGTATGGTATATGGGTGTACTTACAAATTAAGCATGCAAGGTGTTTACATAATAGGGTAAAAACGTAAATGTTGAGCATAACGAGGAGTTTAAATTTTTAAAAATACTAGAATTTGTTCAATTGCAGTGCCGCACAATATTTCCCTATCCAAAGTACTCAGTGACACTGCGATTGTATGGGAAGGCTCGGCGCTGTCGTCTCAATTGTTTACTAATAAACAGGAATCTTACAGTTGTATACCGACTATTAAAAAGGAACTTAACAGGCGTATACCTGAACCTGTAACTGATGTTGATCCTTTCGGTCCAGGCAACCACAGCCATGGGTGAGGTGATGGCAGTCAAGGAGCCAGAGATGGGCATGGCTAGCACCGAGTACCGGAACCAGTTCGCCTGGCCTAAGGACAACTCTGAACCTCCTCCGAGGAAGAGCATCTCCATGGGAGCGCTGAAGAAGGCTGCTGTGGCTGAAGGTAGGGGTTCTTTCTCCTGGTCTTTTAGAAGAACGTGGCTAGAATAAGGTGTCGTTTTCCTAGATCGTATACGGCAAAATGAAGAATAAACTAGTTGAGCCTGCGAGTTGAAGAGTACGTTTAGTTAATACCCCACAGGAACCGCGAGTAAATAATTATGTACCTATCACAAAAGAATATAAGTTTAATGGATTAAAAAGTATCTATCACAACAACTCAACTGCCCGACGCCATTTACATATAGGTAGGCACTTCTGCGTGCAAATGCCGTTAAACATTTAGTGTCTAAAACATCATCATTCGTCATTAAAATTCCTTTAAAAACACTGCATCTTATATTTCAAAATCAAGAATGTAAAGCTTGATTGCTATTACTTATACTTTTATACTTGTAGTTTATACTTTTTAGTTTTTTGATACCTCACTCGACAGGTATTAGTCAAAAAAAAACCGGTGATATGGCAGCTATATAAGCCGCCATATTAGTTTTCTTGACATTTCATAATATCCCTTGCCACTCTCGTGATTAGGACGAATCCAATGATACCTAATTTATCCATCAAGTCGATAATACTGTAGGACGCGCCAAAGTAACACACATACAGTCCAAAAACATAACCCTCCGCAGTCGGGTAAAAATTACAATCACGAAATTCAGTAATCAAATTTTTTTATTTTTTTTATTACCTTCTGGTGAGCATTAGTTTCCCAATACGCCCACCCTAGGTTCAAAATGACAAAAATCTTTCCAAATACAGAACATAATCATTTATTTTCCAGTATTGATGTAGGTACTTAACATTTCAATTTAATATAAACTGAACAATACTGTAATTCACCGAGAACTGAACAGCCAACCATAGAATAATAATATTAGGTGCCTCATCCAAACTGTACTGAATTGCTTATGCTTTCTGAGTAAAGTTTCAAATATTCAGATGAGGTGCTCAGCTAGGCTACTAGCTGAACGCAAATTGCTTTGGCAATTCGTAGTGCTTTTGGCCATAAGCGATTTTGGTTGTAGAAGAAAAGCCAAATTAAAAAATAACTTAGGTATTTTACTAGCATTTTTTAGTAATAGGTATACATCTGTCTATGTCAGGTTTTCATTTACAACGAAGCGTAGAAAAATAAAATTATAGAAGTAAAAATATCAACGTGCCTTAAAAATACAGATAAACATTACTGATCATTAATTATGTAAAGCACAATTTCACCAATCAGCTGGCCTAAAACTAGGATGCCACAGGCATACAGACACAGACTAAGTACAGACTAAGGGTACTAGAACATTTCTAACAAATATAATATACAGTTTAGAGATGTTCGGTGCAGGTTTTGCTGGCTCATTTCGCATGGAGCACAATGTAGGCAACTTTTTATTTGTCTGTATAGAATAATATCAACATTATTATTAAAATTATTATTAATAATATTAACATTATTATTTTTTTGTAATATTAATTATCAACCTATTTTATGTTCGGTTGCAACTCATAAAATATCATATCGGTTGTAAGAATAATTTGCGAAGTGGTAGGTTAGTTTTTATTATCTTAGGGTACTCGGGGTTCTAATAAAAAATAAGCGCGCGTTTTTATGGTTACATACATAGATCTAGTTAAAGGGAGAAAGATACGGCACGCTTAAACAAAAAACTGAACTATATACAGGCAAACAAACCTACACAGCTACGTTCTCACCGTCGCGTCGTCTTGCTTTATGTGCTATTAGGCTATTGGTACCCAGTACTAGGAAATATAACTAAAAAAGGAAAAAGTTCATTTACCTTCCTCAAATACAGATTTTGTGTATGGCAAACCTTTTAATCGTTCTATATTTAAAAAAATAGCCCAAGAACTCTAAAAACGCACTCTTCCAAAGATAGAGAGACAGAATCACTGATGACACATGCTGCTCAAATGCCACTCCGGCTGGCAAAAGTAGGCTAATTGTGTGCGTTGCACCTAATTTAAATGGTCCATACCTGTAGAACTAGTGCCTAATCTTCTCACTTTTAATTAGACCTATGTTTAAATAATGACAATCCCCGCAACGGTAGTTGTAATTAACGTTAGAATGTAATTTTGAAACATAATTAGTGAGTAGTTGGTAAACTTAATTAGCTCAAACTTTTAGTAATGAGCGACCTGCTTGTTTCGTCACACATCAAATGAACAAAATAATATTGCAAACCAAAATATAATTTTAAACATAGGTAGCTAAAGGTACCTGGTAACCTAGCATAAGTCAGTCCGTCGGCATAGAACTACGAATAAGTACTAAGTACTTATTCTCTTTATTAATATAGAATAAATAATATGCCATTGGCAAAGTTTGGTTTCAATCGTTGTTTTGAATTAAAACTAAGATTATTTTTAAAACTGGACTTCCGTGAGTACAAACAACTGAAGCTCCGCATCAGTTCTCCGAAGTAAAACAATTTAGAACGGAATACGAGTACAAATGTCGAGACCTACCTTCTGTTTCGAGACAGGGCAATGTCACAGTCATACTATATGTTCATGTACTGTGGCAATGTTACGGTCTGAGATTTAAATCTGTGCTCCATTGTGACATTATGTATTCGCACAATTTAAATCTAGTGCAGTGCTTGAAATAACATGGTACTTATCGTACGTGTTTGTTGATGTGTCAGGGTAACATACTGTCACTTTTTATCTGGTTTCCGTACCCAGCCCAGATCAGTTTGGAAACAACGGAATCCTGATGCTGTGGCAACGCTGTCCGTATGCCAGTCCGTCCTTTTGGCACGGGCTTGTACAAACCCAAAGCTCTTAACGAAATAGATAGTGGCGGCCGATCGGCATAACATGGTGTAAGTGTGTGCGTGAGGCTTGTACGAGCGGATCGGCTTATCTTGGGTACACTACTTTCGATTTGGCGGTGCGGAATCCGTCTTTTTATAAACATTCTTGAGTGGATCTTAAACTACTATAGGTGTTCGTTAACGTTCACGTGTAGGCAAATGATACAAACCCAAAATATACTCATCATTTCGTGTTCACTCCGAAACTCCCAAGGAAGTTGCAGTAAAGCTTTACTGAATCATGACTTCGACTGGGAAGACATTTTGTCTATTTACGGTAAAAAAATACAACTTGTCATATCTCTTTAATACGCTGGCTAAATGCACTAATCGTGCGGAGCCAATCAAATTAATAAAACATAAAAAACAAGTGTTCGCTAAAAAAAATAGTAGGTAATTATTATATTTTGAGTTATTTGAGATGGAACATTATTTGTTTCGTCATTTACACGCATTAAGAACACACATACAAACCGCACATGCTGCTAAGAGGGTGGATTGAAAAGTAGTCGGCCTAACCAAGAAAATAAACACATACTAAATCAGTTATATTTTTATTGTTCTACATAATCACCATCAAGTTCAATGCAGTTTTGCCACCTCTCCTTCCAAGCATGTAGACCGTTGAAAAAAATGTATTCTTCTTTAGAGTCCAAATATGCGTCTACTACTGCTTTGACCTCGTCGTTTGTCGAAAGTCTTTGACCTCCCAAGTGCATTTTTAGGTTAGGGAACAGAAAGAAGTCTGATGGTGCCAGATCAGGTGAATAAGGTGGATGCGGTAACAGTTCAAAGCCACAGTTGTGGAGTTCAGCCATTGACAGCACAGACGTGAGTCAGAATGAAACAAGGAATGCTCAGAAGAGCATTCCTCGACTTTTTTTTTATTTCCTCTCGTAAACGACGTAGTAAGGTGCAGTGGTAATCAGAGTTTATAGTCTGACCCCTTTCAAGATAATCAATCATAATCACACATTTCGAGTCCCAGAATACTGAAGCCATCACCTTTTTTGTCGACAAAATCGACTTTCGGCCTTTTTAGGGGGTGGTGAACCAGGTCTTCTCCACTGTTTTGATTGTTATTTTGTTTCCGCTGTACAGTAATGAACCCATGTTTCGTCCATAGTAACAAAACGATTCAAAAAATCATCTGCATCGGCTTCAAATATCTCCAAACAGTCGCGTAAAATAGTCAAACGCGTCCTTTTTTGTTCAACTGAAAGCAGTCGCGAAACCCACCTCGCAGACACCTTGTGGAAACCCAACTCATTAAAATAAATAAAATAAATAAATATATATTCGGGACAATTCCACACCAATTACTTAGCCCCAAACTAGAATACCCTGTATTATATGCACTAGATAACGGATAAACATCCATAGATACGAATATTTATAACATCCATGACTCGGAAACAAACATTTCTGCTCATCACACAAATGATTGCACATTGCAGGATTCGAACCCGCGACCGGTTGATTACGTACCTAGGATCACTAGCCACGAGACCTTTTTTTTTTAGCTTTTTCAATATTTTCGTCAGTAGTGAATGTCAAAGGCCTTCCGTAGCGGGGTTCAACTTTCACACTCACTCTACCACGCTTAAATTCTGCTATCCATTTTTTGACGGATGCATATGACAGAGCAGAATCCCATAATGCACTGACCATAATTATCATCAAGGATGGCTTTTGATGATAGCCCCTTCTTATGGAGGTACTTAATGACGGCACGCTGCTCGATTTGCTCCATTCGCGGAAATAATGTCCGATTGCTTTGTTTATAAAATTACAACTAATTATCGCACATGTTTTGAACTTAAATAGTCTGAACTGAACCAAATAATGTGGCGTATCTTGTTTTTCTGTCTTTGTGAGGTCACTATAATTACTTAGTATATATAACAGCTGTCTGATGACATTAATATCATAGATAATAAATAGGTAAGTAATAATAAAATAATAATAATAAAATGATGTATAAGGAAACAAGGAAAAGTAGTACATTTTTGTTAATGGAGCGCCTGGTTCTCCATTCACATCACAGAACTTGGTTTCAACTGGTTCCTAAACAAAATCGAAACCCGTATGATAGGTCCCAGACCACAGTATAAATAATAGCCCAGACCTCTTTCGTCGGAGCTCGAACGTTATTTTTGCCTACTTATTACTCAAACATAAGATTCCCAGGTAATTCTAACACGTTATACACAAAAAATATATTTTTGATTTGTGTGTGAATGTATGTGAGTACGAGTAAGTATGTATACTTAAGGGGAAGGGGCGCGGGTGCTTATGCGTGTGAATACGTTTGGTATACGCGTACGTGATAATATAATCCAATATTATTTCAATGGAATTAACAAATTTTCAGTGTCATTGAAGTTTAATACACTACATTTGTTGATCAATATTTTTTTAACTTCAAACTCAGTCAAGAGTATATCATATTACATATATTTATTTTATTATAAAGGAACGGTCTAAGAACTACGAAATATCTGCGAGCAACGGCAGTGTTCCTGACACAGGAATCACAAAAAAAAAACATAATTACAAACTTATTTTTCAGAGATATTAGGGTCATATACGATAAGTACATTTGAAATAGAACCGACTGTAGGACAAAGACTTGTAAACAGTTAGGATTTGTCATTCTTTGTATAGTAAAGGTGGAGGATATCTGAAAGGGTGGTTAGTAGATACTCATCATGACATCATGTCAGCCTTTAGAATTCCACTGCTGAACATAGGCCTCCCCCAAAGAGCGCCATGACGAGCGATCTTGTGTACCTCTATCTACCGACTTCTTGCGATGGCTACAATGTCGTCGGTCCATCGTGTGGGGGGTCCCCCCATACTTTGCTTGCTTTTTTGTGGTCGCCATTCGAGAACCTTTACTCCCCAGCTGTTTTCGGCAACTATATGGCCTGCCTATGTCGATGTGGATAACCTTGGTTCTTCAACGAATTTCCACGTTTCGGATTTTATCACGTAGTGAAACACCGGCCATAGCTCTCTCCATTGCACGCTGCGCGGCTTTGAGCTTGTGTATGAGACCAATAGTTAGCTACTACATCTCAGTGCCGTATGTCATCACTGGCAACACGCACTGATATAATAAACTTTCGTCTTGAGGCTCTGCGGTATCTGCGACGAGAAGATATGGCACAATTTCCCGAACGCTGCCCATACGAGTTGGATTCGTCGGTTGACCTCTTTGTCGAAGTTGGATCTTCCCAGTTAGATCGTCTGACCCAAGTAGACAGTGATCTACAGATTCGATAATATCGTTCCCAACATAAACCGGCATGGGTACGACATGGGCATTTGACATGATGTTCGTCTTACCTATGTTCATTTTAAGACCCACCTGTTGGGAAACAATATTGAGGTCACTGAGCATTGTGCTTAGGTCTTCCAGGGTTTCTGCCATGATGACTATATCATCGGCAAATCGAAAGTGAGTGATGTATTCGCCATTGATGCCTTGCAAAATCACGTCAGTGAAAATCAAAACGGAGCTTAATGAAGTGTGTGGAATAAACGTGAGTGCACGAGCAATAAGAAGGAGGCTAAATGAAGAGGCTATCAACCCCTTATAGACCAGCAAATGGTCCAAAGTTGTCTGCAGGTCACAGACAAGCTCGCTTAAGATTTGCGCGTGAACACCTAAATTGGTCTGAAGAGCAATGGGCCTCCGTATTTTTCACCGATGAATGTAGGACATGTTTATGCAGATTAGATTAGATGTTGGTGCAGATGGTCGCAGAAAAGTCTATCGTCGACGTGGGGAGAGATATCCTCAAAGTTGCATTGAGGAGCGTGTTCCTTTTGGAGGCGGTTCATGTATGGTCTGGGGTGGCATATAGATGAACGGGCGAACAGAACTTATGTTCATTGACATGGTTACTCAAAACGGTAACAGAAGGGGTTTGACGGCACATCGCTATATAACAGAGATTTTAGAAGATTACATGGGATTCATAGGCGAAAATTTTACTCTAATGCAAGATAATGATAATGCCCGACCGTACGCCGCTGCACAAGTTCGCCAATATTGCGAAAAGGTTGGGATTTGTACTGAATTGGCCAGCACGCAGCCCTTAATCCAATTGAGCACGTTTGAGAACATTTTTAAAAGAGCTGGGCCATTATTCTCTATGAACAGTCACACGCGTAACGCGTCTCGCTGTGGAATCGTTCGGAAAAGTACGGCAATTCTCGAACATGCACAAACAATTCGACTGAATCAAAAGCTTCCTCGTAGTCCACAAACGCTAGACATAGTGGCCGATTATACTCTTTGGTTTTCTGTATAATCTGCCGGAGCGTATAGATGTGGTCTACGGTGCTAAATAAAACTCTTCCGGAATCCAGCTTGTTCGGGAGGCTGAAAGTCGTCGAACCTACGGGCGAGACGGTTTGAAACTACTCTCGAAAACAGCTTATAGATGTGGTTCAGCAGCGAAATGGGCCTATAATTCTTCATGGGGCTGTTATCACCTTTCTTGAAGAACAACACCACTACGCCCCTGTGCCACGCCTCTAGCGTAGTACCCTCGAGGATGATGGAGTTAAATAGCCTATGAAGGAATTTAAGTACCGGTGTTCCACCCGCTTTCAGTAGCTCTGTCGTTATTCCGTCCTCCCCTGGTGCCTTGTTGCTCTTAAGCTGTTTGGGAGCCATTCTGATCTCGTATAAGCTGACATCCGGGATATCTTCGGTATAATGTCGGGTAAAACGGTCTCTTGCATCGCTAGTCGAAGACTACGCGATGAGGTGTATAATTGTCCATAGAACTTCGTCCATTGAGCTCACTCAAAATATCTTCGACGAAACGATGTTGCCACTAGTTTTACTATTATTTACTCTGTGCCACTAGGTAGGTAGTAAGTACTACATTTTAGTAAAGCTCTTTGCGCTCTTTCGATTGATAACATATGGGTTTTCCTAGTCCCACCCAAAGAATTTATACAATAGCCAATGATGGTCTGACACAGAGAGTAGTATAGTAGTTTAGTGACGTTATAACATTTTTCAGGTTAAAAAGGTTTTACGTACACGGACAGCAGGTACTAGAATAGCCATATGACGCAATAGTGAGCAAGTAAATACAAAACGCAATTTCACCTAATTAGCTGCCCTTCTAGGTTCCACAAAATAAATATTGCCAGGCAATTGATTGATGTCTACCTTATATTTGCCTTGGAGTGCGCTACGGCTACAATATATTACTCTCACTAATCTTATAGACTTGTGGATAGTCCGTAATATATTTCAATTACTTTGTGTTCGACTCGATTTTGAAGTTACGGACCCAGCATAACACTGGCTATAAACCCCTGGTGATATGGTGGGTCCCATACCCATACCCCTGGTATGTTTAAGTGGTAGGGCTTTTGAAAAGGTTTGCTTATTTCATTTTTCATCAAAAATAAATAAGTGTACTAGGTATTTTGTGGCGTCTGTCTCTATTAATGTTTCCACTGAACTTCAAACATCTCCTATTATTTTTAGATAATGCGATTTCGATAAATTATGTTAAATTCACTTTCTAATGAGTAGAGACGCAGCTTTATAGTAAAATAAAACTACAACTCTTCTAGATTCAAAACAAGTATGTTTTCCAGAATACTTACAAAGTTATATAAAAAGCCAATAAAAAGCTATTTTGGCATGTTTATTCATAGGCCAAAGAGATGCTCTCCAAACCTTAGTGGCAGCAAAACCATGAAAAAACACCTCAAAAGTACTTAAGTACATACTTTGTAGGTTATCTTAACCCCAGCGTATCAAGTGATCATTTTGAATGAACATCAAACAACATTGGCGTAAACTGTTAAGATATATGGCTTTATTAAATAAAAACATCGTATTTTGGTAAAGTTTACTTTTATTTATACACCGCACACCGTGTTGACTTAGCAGCAGAAAACGGAAGTCGATTCACAAGATGGCCACCGGACATTGTGCAATATAAATGTTGCCAGATTAGGTGTAGGTACATTTATTTATATTATTAAAACACGATCTTACCTGTTGTAAGAAAGAACCCATAACGTTTCCAGGTTTAGTAGAGGCAGAGCCCCTTATGAACCACGTGGACGGTGATCACGACGACAAGCGCTACATTGAGGACTACCTCTGGAATGGACAGAAGCCTGGCGTGCAGAGGTAAGTCTTTAGATCTTAGAGGAAGTAGGTACTGCATAGGATATGCCTGCTTCATGATTTGTCACAAGTAACCTACACGTACCTGGTCATCCTATCTTTGTTTGTCTTTCCAAAAATAATACATGTGTACACAATGAAATCGTTTGAGCCTACAAATATATTTTTTATGACATCAATATATATACTCAATTTCATTAAAAACATCTAATAAAATGTACACTGCAACGAATACACAAATTAAATTCAGAATGTTATGTGATCCATCTAAAGTTTCTATATTGCTCTGGCCACAAATCATGAAGCAGCCATCTCGTTACACATTATTATTCCATTAATATCTGTATTGTGTTTTTTCAGAATATTTTTACGATTGTAGGGAGGTTTTATAACCTATGTCTATATTTTATTACATTTTCTGTAAAAACATTCTGAAATTTAGCTTCAGCTTTCTCACTTTGTTCATAAACAGCTTAATAGGTACTTACTTCTAGTACTTCAAACTTATAGATTGTTTCATTTATCTTTATTTTGTACACTTCTATTAGCATGTTTAGTATTCTCGTCGTCTACAAACTAACAAAATCTAAATCAGGATTTTTCTAGAAACAGTCTATAAAATGCAATTCACCGAACAAAAAGTGTTATATCACAAAAGCTTCTGCTTCAGCTAATGCAGCTGCTTTTTTGCAACTGAAATCATCTAAAATATCATTTAAACTGGGGCTAAAAATAGCAATCCCTGTCATCGAAATATAATCTCAACACACTACACTCACAAATGCACACACTTTTGCAACTTGTAAACAATAAAAAATCCGTAAAAGTCCGGACTAATATCTTGACATATATTGTAGACATAAATGTGTGAAACCATGTAACAATATGTATGTACCTATTCAAAATATATAAAATGTAAAAAAACTAACCCCATAAACTCTTTCAGGTGAATATTTCTGTTATACTAAACTGCCTAATAGCTTTCAATATTTCTGTGTTTCTAGCTTTTGTACTAACCTGGTCTTGAAGGAAACTTTTACAGATACATTACTGACATGAGCTTCACGAGATCATTTTTTGAATACAGATTTGAAGCAGCGTCTATAATTATCAAATTATTATCTTATCTATTTTTTTCTGCCTGAGCTTTTATACTATCTAACAAAATCGTAACAAACTTAGTTTTTCATTACGAGTATAATAAATGTACAATGCCTATACATTATTCAACTGTCTGCAAAATACACTAAAGTAGTACTTATTCTTTTAGATGCCCAAGGTCTGCTATTTCTGAATTAAATTCACATAAACTAATTTTATAGAATTATGCTCCCTCTTATAATAAGCAATCTACTCGAAGTAAGTGCTGCATTGTTTCGCTCGTTTTCTTCGAGTTTTATTTGACTTGATAAGGAATGTTCTACATTATGAGTTTCTTTGTGAAGTATATTTAAAATTTTAATGACAGTACAATTACTTTGTGAAATAGTATTCATTGCTGCATTTATAAAGCGCCCATTTTGTACTTTTATATACAAACTTTCATTGTAATAAATGTTTGCAAGTCCATAATCTGTAAAGGGTTCCTTCAAGGTTCTGTTCTGCCCCTAACTCCTCACTCAAACATCTTAGCAGAACAAAGTCTAAATTTCGTTTTTGATATTTGCTTTAACATCTCAACTGTCCTCACGGTGGCGGTGTTTAGGCCGAGTAGTTTAGTCCAAAACTAATATTTAGTACGGAATGACAGCTAAAATAGTTTTTTGATATTTCAATGTGTCCTGCACTTTTGTCGATGTGTACGTTCATTGATACTGTTTTGATTAGATCTGTATATCGATGTTTCACCACACTTCTAACACTGAATTCTAGCGTCACGGGGTGCGCGCCCCTGTCTCACCTCTGTCGGTCCTTAGTCTTCTCCGTTGACATCCCACACCATTGCGAGCTTAACAATTATTTGAAGCATGTCTGTTCTACTAACCCGGCTCGGCGCGAGCCGTTTCTGTTGCCGCATCATCATCGCTGAACACGAGAGAACGAAGAGTTCTAAGACATAAAATGGAATTTTCCAGAAAATCGACGTTCCGTAACGCGCTATCGGCCCTCATATCCAACGGCGAGGATCGTAACAAAGATAATAGGAAACGTTACAAAAGCGAGTACAAAAAGAAATTTAGACCGTTCTCTCAATACGTGTACGAGGCGTCTAAAGGGACATTTACAAAATGCAGGGGTAAAGGGAAGTCGAATGAGGAGGCGAGCGAGAGGATGCTGGGTGAAGGGAACACAGGGGCGGGCGGGGGAGGTGCGGGTGGTGCGGGGGAAGACAGCGCGCACACGCTGCAAGCGGCGGGACTCCAGCCATTAGGACGAGCGCAGGGAGACTCCTGGTACCGAGAGGTGCTGGACCTGAGGAAGCGTGCCGGAGAATACAAGGTCTGCACTCTGCATTCTTACGGCGATACCACGGATACACATGCAAACTTAACTTCAACTTAACCTACGTACATTTAACAATTTGCCAACATATACTAATTGTTAAAACAATGTTTAAACTATTGTAGCGAGCAGTTCACTTGCATCTACATAAGTTTAACGATTCTCTAACTAATCAATGCTTATTTTGAGCATGTGTATTCCCAATTACTAACATAGTGCTAAATCCCCATAGAAAACTAACAAATATATTGTAAACTAAAAACACAGAACAAAGATAAATTATGTACCCACGGAAAAACTTACTTAAGGAACGGAACGGTGTACTTAAGGAAAAATAAAACGAAAAATTAACGGCCCATTCTACTGAAACAATAACCGTATTTCAGCAAAGCTACAATTTAGTTTAAATATGTTTACATTACAGTGATTAACATTTTTACAAAATTTAAAAAAAATGTCATGGAAAATTCCAGCTAACAAAAGTTTAACTATAGCCATCAAAAGCAGTCGAGCTAAAGAATAAGTCATCCAAATAAACAGCACCTGGAAGATATCCCGATATGTGAACAAATTATTGTGTTAACAGATTAACTTTACTATTTGGGATTAATTAAGCTCGAAACGCGTCCAGGCTCGTGAACAAACTAATTAATGGTTTTGGTGTCGAGAACTGATGTGAACGCTAAGTTAATGGTATTTGGGTGCAGGTGACAGCATGGTTAAAGTTGGTAAATAACTGAATATAATAGGTATCCTAGTATTATATGCTTCATAGAATAGTTCGTTAGATAAAATGTGTTCATTAAAGAGTTTTTATGAAGTTAAACGTTGTAAATTCAGATCTTTTTGTCTATTTATTACTTTGTTCTGCGTTTTTCAGAACTTCTTCAATGATAGGTATAATGTAATAATATATCCTTTTGTAATTAGGTAGTTAAATTAATGATAGGTAACAACGTCGAGTAAAAATATTGTAAACAAAAAAAGCAGTGTATAAATATAAAACGTGTGTAAATTCACTCACGGTGAAAAGCAAAAAATTACTGAACACTAAAACAAAATCCATATCATTGGCATGCAAAAAATGATTTTTATCGATATCGAAGCATGACAATGCTGTATCAAAAGTAACGCTTCTTATCACATCAAATGAGATGGACATCTATATAAAAACTAAAATTACTATCCGCCAACGCTTCCATGATCATGCTTCCATATTCAAACTTGCCATTAATTTGACAGTACCGCGGTTGGGGCACAGAACTAGCTCCAGAACACATCACGCAGCTTTACAATAAGCAAATCGAGCTCTGGTACCAGGTATCCCGCCGGTCCTCGCTGTCGGCCTTATCACTCGCTTCCACAAATCACAAGTAAGTGATGCACTGATGGCGGAGCTAGGTTCGGCTTGAAGGATCGATGGGCATTTCTAATATGTACTAATATGCACTGTCTTCATCATTAGGTTACTAGGGTCATTCAGAAATCGTGAAGATTGCAAAACTGCGCAAAGTTTGGGAACTCAATCGTAATCATGGTTAAAAAACACTTCATTCAATTTCGACAGAAACGTTATTTGGTGTTTCTAATTTTTAAAATAACTACGTTACATTAAACTAGTGAATAAGTCTGCATTGTTAATACCCATCAAATACGTGACAAATTTAAGGTGATCCTTTGGGCCGAATTCGGTTCCGATTAGTTAGTATTATCATAAGTATTAGAGGCAGTAAGGCTGATGCAAAGAATGGCTTGAATGGCTACACAAGCCATGAATGCATACTCCAGTAGTGTAGTTGTATCATCGGCTGAACCTTGATTTTTTAATGTTTTGATGACTAAGATTCTTAACGATTTAATAGATTTGATAGGTTCGCTCTGGGACACGAGAGGATTGTTGGGATGTTATGTTACTAATGTTTTTGAGTTTGCTTTACCTTTGTTTTTATATTTAGCTTTTAAGATCACCCCAAATTACAAGTGTATAAAGAGCTTAAAGGTATAGCCTTTAAGCTATTATATTATTATTTTAATCCTTTTATAAGCGATGCTGCGAATATCATGCCAAACAACAAGCTTACAAAACCATTAGCGAATGCGACCAAGTGAGAACCACTGACGTTATCATATCAAAACATAAGTAGAGGTAATATAACGTTCCTCCGAATTTTATTACCTCCAGAGCTCTACCCCGAGACGAGAAAGATGGCAAAGACTCTAAGGGCACTTCTCCTAAGAAGTTCCGCTCGTTCCGCTCCGCTCCGCACCAGTCCATCCACGCTAAGCTGCAGGAGCAGAAGGTGTCAGAGCGGTCCCCGCACAAGACCTCACCGCAGAAGCAGAGGAAGAAGCTGCAGGGAAATAGCTTTGATGAGGGAGCTGCACAAGATGGTAAGTTCACTGACTGCGGTCTCCAGCTACTGAGGCTTTGGATTATTTTATAGTGGTAGGCCTCTTATGCAAGAGTCCGCCTGGGGAAGTACCACACCTTTTCCAAGCAGTAGTGTGTAAACATTTCTGTGTTTCTGTTTGAATGACAGTATTCCCAGCGAAATTACAGGGCAATAAGACTTAACAACAAATGTCTCAGGGTAACGAACGCAGTGCAGTGACGCGCAAGATTTTGCAACCAAAGTTCTGGGTGGCACTGCAACTGCTATGGGCAGGCGTGACGCTCACCATCAGGCAAGCTACCTGCTCGTTTCGTCACCCAACGAACAAATATATGCCAGATTGCCATACGGCAGTGGAAGACAATTGAATGTTTGTTATTGACGCTTTTCCACGCTTTCCGATATCTACCTGAAGGAAGTAATCTTTACAATAATGCAACAAGTTCATAAACACTGGTGACTTAACCAATACAATGTCCACACTTGACCTTCAGGCAAGTTAAAGTTGAAAACCCATGTGTGCGTCGGACATTTGAAGAGAATCACTATCGTGGAGCATTATGCTCGTACTCTGCAGAATAAATGTCGGTGGTGCAGGTGTAAAATTTCAAAGAACCTATTTCATTTTTTGTAGATGGGCAACATCCATCCATACTAATATTTTAAAAGCGATAGTTACTCTGGATGTCTGTTTGTTACCTTTTCACAACTAAATGGCTATACCGATATTTATGGGATTTGGTGTGGAGATAACAGTAACAGACAGTCCCTGTAACAAAGGATACTTTTATCACGTTAAACTGTTGTCCACGCTGACGAAGTCACGGGCAAATGCTAGTAATAAATTATACCAATGGATAGCCGAATACTGAAATTTCTAAGGAACAAGGAAAAACCCCTTGAAATATTGTAAAAATACCGAATTGAAAATGGAAGTTTCCTTTGCATGTGCCGATTCAGAAATTAATCTGGCACAGGAAAAGGAAAAGCTGACTAGATAACTACCGGTATTTCAGAAATATGCCCGTTTCAGCAACAAGTAATTCTGATCATCTTCATGATGTCCCACAATCAGCAAAACTGGGATAGACAATCAAACAATTACTGCTATATAGAAGTACTTCACTTTACTTAAGTGTTTTTTCAAACGTAGTGTAGGACTCCCACCGGCCAGGTTGTACGACGACCTGCGGAAGGCGGCCGGCAGAAACTGTATGAGAAGAGCTGAAGATCGGGCTCTGCGGCATTAATTGGGAAACACAATACCTACCTATTTCCTGCATTGGTCGAACACAGGCTGATGATGACCGCTATATTATAAGAAACTAGGCTGGACCAGTCTCCCACAAGCGGCACCCGTTCTAGAGTCTAGCTAAACACTTCGTACCTATAGGTGGGATATTTACTACGGTTAAAAGGAGTCACATCGCCGTTTGTCTGGTCGTCCGAAGATGGAATGATAAATCCTCTCACCTCAAATTCCAGGTGTGAAATCCAGCGACAACGCGGCGTTCCGCTCGCCGCGGCGGCGGCCGCGCTCGGCGGATCCGGCGCCGGCGCACGCGAAACACCTCCCGAATGGACACGAGCCGATGCCGCGCCCTGCGAAGCCTACTGGTTAGTATGGGAGCTTTGCGTGTGTAGTGATACAAATTAAAAGCTTGCCAGTTTTCAAAATAAATATTTATCTATTCATATGCCACTCCATCGAAAATCAGCTGATTGAATTGTTTTTGGAATTTAGAACCAATTCAAACCAGAAATTCTGTGGGTTTTCCACATGATGGTATTTCCCACCCGATGCTCTGCGTTAAAGCTATAAGCCATGAGCTAACTAGGTACTGTAATTCCCACAAAACAAAAATTTACGTACCATGGTGGGATTTTCATTTTGATAACAAATATATCTAGTTATTTATTTGCTAATGACAGAGTTGAAATAGTTTAGACTAATGGTTTTCTGAATTTAGATTGATGTTATAGAATTCTATCTGCTAAATGTTGATGTTTAGATAATAATATTCTAATTATAACTGTCGTATACCCTGCCTGATGCTTGCCCCTTTACCTTGTGTCTGTTTTTGAGAATATGGCTCTATAATTTTTAGGAAAAAATAATTATTATTTAATTTTTGTTTCTTTGCATACAATTTATTGTTCCACGCATTTTCTATATTTCCTTTTTTGATTTTTGATTTTTCAATAGGAAGTTAATAATTTTTATTTACTTTGCCCCAACTTAAATTATTTTCCTGTAATGAGCCATTTCTCATCAGCCAAAAAGTTCAGTAGAAACAATTTCTTGTAGGTTTGCCGTTGAGTAGAGGAACTAGTCATAGAGTTAGGTCTACGTCAAGGGGCGGTCGATCGCCGTCAGCACCGGTCAAAACTGGGGTTGGGGCGGCTGGAACAACTGGGGCGACAGGAACGACTGGGGCAACAAGAACTTCTGGGGCGACTGGGGCTCCCTTGACAAATGGGACGATTGAGACACCAGCACGAGGCCGCCGCAGTCGGAGCGTGTCAAAAGTCGGAATAAAATTGGGTGCGTAAAAAGGTGACAGTTGCGTCGACGCTCTGTGCATTATTAAAATTTGCGCGCTTTTAGCCTTTGAAGCTTACGTGAACCTTTTTAAAAATTGGCAATGTGCGGTATTTTTTTAATCCTGCTCGGCTTTGGATTGGCTGACTTTTTTGATATTTCGAAGCACTGTTTATTTAAAAATTATTTCTGAATAAATTTATTTCTTCGAATATAAAACACAATTATAATTATAATATATCAAAAGAGGCAGCCTTTATTCGGTTCATTGTTAATTTAACTAAACAAATATAAAAAGAACATTTCTTACTTATTTTACAAACAGCTCAAGTTTCTTTTCTTAGCTTTTTGTGTCGTGACAGCTTTTGTTTTGATAATGAATAAATCTTGAATCATCCAGTGCGTCTACGCAACGGTTCGTCACAAAGCATTGGCACCGACGGGAATGGCTTGCACTCGTCACGTGGTGTTTCTCCGTCTGTGTACACCTTGCACTAGACCACTTTAGTTGTGAGCGTTCTGCAAAAATGGGGTCACAGGGAATTCTTCAAATATTTTTTGGGTAATTTGAACATTACGTGCAAATAATACGTAGCGGCACATTGAATGAATCGGGGAAAACTCTGTGGTTACTGGGAATAATGATTATTTGTGGGTCTGTTGCATTAAAACACTGATTGTGTTTGCAATATTTTAGGGCCACAAGTTAGGATTGGACCCAAGTGCTGTCTTTAACGGACAACAATTTCGAGCTTCAGTCTTGAGCTACATTCTTTGTATATATTTGGTAAGAGAATCAACGTTGAGAAGCAAGAACTTTGGAAGCCAGTCTCACGGCATTTTCTTTATAAAGAGCAATTGTAATTTTATGCTTCTGTAAACACATACGGGTTTACTTTATAGGTATATACTTACACTGATACGAGTAAATAGATTTTAGAACAACTTAGGTGTTGTAGGCAGATTAATATTTCAGGAAGGTGGTAAGTATATTAGACAATGTTTTGAGTTTGAAAAGGATGTCTGCATGCGTTATGTCGTTACATCTAGTGTCTAATGGTATTTCTGATTGATGTTTAGATTAGATAAAACCTAGTTGATGTTGTACTGTTTGTATGAGAACGTCTGCTGTTTATTGTGTGCCTCTATTTGTTTGAAATCTGTTATACCCTATTTATTAAGTAGCAGCGAAATACATTAACCGCTGAATCCCCTTTGGCGCTGTAGCGACCAAATTCCATGACGGCGAATCCCCCTTGGTCGCTACAGTAACCAAAAAAATACCATGGAAGTTAACTTTAACCGTTTGACCGATTTAAATCGATTTAAATGTAATCTCGCATTTATTATCGAATCTGTGTGTTTCTCTCTTCAAAGTGATACATAAATTATACATAAAAACACCATAAAATTATATATATATTTTTAAATAAAACCACGGCGTTTCTCCGCGAGCCGTAAATTTTTGCAATTATTGTTGGTTTTCACAATAAACAAAAATATTCTGGTCACTTTTTGTACTAAATTGTGTTGATATTTTAATGTTAACGGATAGGTAGGTTCATCTAGTATTTAAATAAAACAAAAAAACAGTATGTCATCGCTTTCGTTTCCAAAATACGTTTTTGTTTCTGAAACTACTCCCATTTTTGTCTTCATCATTTTTCCGCGGTGGCCTCTCCTTACATAATAATTTCATGACATTTTGGTTCGGTTTGTCAGTGGCTATATATATTCAGTCAATCACAGGCCGAGTTTTGTACGGATCCGCCCAACCGTTGAGGCAGAAACGGAAAATAAGTAATCATAATAATTGATGAAATATTAGTAACATGACCGTAATTAAATTTCTACTAATGCTATAATTATTTATGTAGGATGTAGGTAATAACATCTGGACTAACAGAGTCACATGACGAAATTATAATCATTCCATTGTCGCTATTCGGGTACGGAACCCGAAAAATAAACGAATAGTACGAGATAAAACAAAAAATTACTCCCCTCCTAGACGCCCTCGTGACATCCTGAGTGATCCGGACGATGACATCGCAGCCAAAGTACTGCTGGCGATGGCCTCGTCCAATCCTAACCTCCTCTGACAACCCGTCAGGATAACGACCTCGCCGGCGAGGTCGAAGGTCCCGTTCTTAGTAAATAATAAGTTATTCGCCTTCGAGTTTCTTGCAAGTTTGTTTCTTGTTTTCTTCGAGTTTGTTGTCTTCTCTAAGGTTATATTCCGAATCGGTGGTCAAGTTTAATTAATCAAAGGGCTCATAGCCATTTTGTCAGGCCCCCCTGGATCACTACCAACGCTAGCAATTCAGGGATGTTTAGTCCGACCCCCGTAATCTAGGCGACCATCCATGCTGAGGTTTGTGCTCCCTGGGTGCCCTTGTGCCGGCCGCCAAAATTTAAACTTTGGCGTGCGCCTTCTGCGTCACGCATTGCGACGGTGCGCTCTAGCGCCCGCTCCTCCGTCCGATGAAGCTGTAGCTTCCTACAAAAAAAAAGGATAATAACAACAACAAAAAACTCACTATAGGCTGGTTACACACCTAGCCTAAATATACATAGGCTGGTTACACACCTAGCCTAAATATACCTAGGCTGGTTACACACCTAGCCTAAATATACCTAGTTACCGTATATTTTTCCGGAAATAAACACTTTGATTAGGGACGAGACTCGAAACAGCACTTTTTTTTTTACGTTCAATACATTGGTGGCGAGCGCAGTGCAGTGCCGCGCATGATTTTGCAATCCAAAGTTCTGGGTGGCTTACTATCAGGCTAACGAGCTGCTCTCGCCACTCAGTCGCACAAAACTCTAACAAACAACGAAATTCCAGACGATGAAATACCGTCGCACCGCTGCGCTTCGGTCGCCAAAGACCACTTCTTCGACGACTCGCCAGTGGTGAAGTCGCCGCCCGAACCGACCCGAGTCAAGTCGCCCGAGCAACTGAACATGCGCTCGCCTGATCCAGTCAACTGGACCGTCCCACTGGACACTGGCAAGACGTTCACTGTGACGCAGAACGTGAAGAGCGGTGAGTGCCGGAGCCTGAGCAAGCTGGGTAAATGTAGCTAGGCCGGGCTCGGGGCTGGTTGTACGGTGTCCTTCGCGGCCGATGTGTTTTATCAACACGGGCCGAACGCCGAATGCTAAGCGTTTACGGGTCTAAATGGGGTCTATTTTTTGTTCTTGGCAACATTTTATATTTTTTTATTTTGAAGTATTATGATTCTGTGGCAAAAAATAAGGTACTTACTGAAAAAACTAAAAAAAAAACAAGTGACAGTACATTTATATTAAATTTTCAAAAGACCTCATTCTATTAAATGAATGAAGGGGTATTTTGGAATTCGCAAACTTACTTTATAATATTATTTTAACATAATATTGATCCACATAGGGGATCGGCGGGCGGAGGATGAATGGTCCATACAAACGTACCTAATACCAAAAAAAAAAATGTTATTGAAATTAAAGCATATTTACATCATATTATGTTACTAGATACTAAACAATATAAAATAGAGTGGCTTTTTAACTAAATTTAAACAAGCTACGTTAAGCTCAAACCCCTTTTCGAAGACTCAAAGCATCGGCAAGCCAATGGAAATTCCAAGTCGTACAATCAGTCCCAGGTGTGAGATAATTTTGTACAAAGGAGTATCTTTTCCTTTCCTTAGATATAATCTTTAATCGATGCACAATTTTTAAAATGTTTACTCGCGCTTTGGAAAAGGTATTAATACAATGTATAAAACTGCTAAACTTTTTAGACTGGTAATACCTTGCTAATGAACAAGATGCTCTTTGAAATTTTGGTAATTGTTCGTGTAATTTAATTGTATTAGGTAATATAATAAGGGATAGAAGTATTTTCAAAGCCAAATATAAAATCATCACACTCGTGGATCATACATGACTCAGTAGAATACATCTCATTATTTTTTTGAGTCTGGCCACCCACAAGTAATACAATGTAGAGCTTGTGCGACACTGACACATACACTCAATCATTTATGCATAAAAATAATTTTATTAAAATTTTAGATGTAGGAACACTCATACAGTCATACATTTCACATCTTGTGTTTGTGATCATTGAACTTTATTTACAAATCGATCTATGTCTACAGCTTTAGATTATAATATTAAATTTACAATTAGTAACAAAATATTCATGGATGAATATTGCAACCGCCTAGCGAGTTAAAAATTAAAAAGCTTAACCACTGTGGACATAGAACGTAACTTTCACGTCATCCGACCATACGATCGCTCATTTTCAGATGAGAGCATTAAGCGCCCTAGCTCAGAGTTTAAGGGTGGCTCCGTGGCCGAAGAGGGCGCCACCGTGAAGCCGGCAGGTACGACGAACACTGCCACCGCCTAGACCATCGACCATACACACCTCCACCAGTGTGACAGACAGCCATGCGACAGTGACCCCTGAGACTACCGTCCAGAGATCACTGGCACATTAGCACGACACACGATCGACACCAGAAAAAATATAACCTGTTTTATATTTAATTATATTTAAATAGTTCATGATTAAATTGTGTTATTCCAATAATTGAAATGCTTTTATTTATTTTAACTGTACTCCGCTGAGGCGTCGAACACGTATGTATACACTTGTCTGTGTGTGTCTGTATCGATGTTTGCGTACACTGTCACTGTTTGGCACTTGAATATCTGTTGTTTTTTCCCCATCTCATTATCGTTCACTTCTGCATGCTGCCTGTCCTTCTCTCTTCGGGAAGATGCTGTTTTAGTGTTTGCTTCTACATCAAGAAAAATGTTACTCGATGGCATCTTCTCAAGGATGAATCCGTATGAAGCTACTTTATTAACCATAGGCAGCAATAATAACCTGTTGAGCTACTCATAATCATTACGACTTTCCATAATCTTCATGAGGTTAAAATAACTATAGTTTGCATGATTCCTTTCAAAATACATTGTTTATGGAGAAAAAAGCATGGTTCCAAATTTCTGGAAGTTAGTAATTACTATGTAAGTATAAAAAAGGTAGCATGTTCAAGTGATTGAAACGAGGTGTAGAGAATTCTCTTGCACCTCAAGACACTTTTCGAAAGTAATCCATGTAGATATAGCAACTAGGAGTTTCACAACACTTACTAAATCTTCTTGTTTCATAGTGTAAGTATCTACAAATGAGAAAGTTTCTGCGGCTTGCAATGTACTTATTATCTTCTAATTTCATTTCTATAGAACGACTTTTCTACCGTAGCAGTTAAACCTTTATGGAACAACGTTTATGTGTGCTTTAATTGGTAAAATTCTATGTTTTGGGAGTTCCAAACATAACATGTAAAAACATAGATTAATATGGTTTAATTTTTTCTCATAAAAATATCCACTCACATTTTTTCATTTTTAACTAAAATATTTAGGCTTATTTATGTTAAATTAACGTTGCAACTCCCAAAACACGATAAGCTCGCTAACACACATCTCAAAGTCACCAATACTGTTCCAGAAATCGCTCCGATTCACCACCAGCAAATGTCGCCGATACGCTCGCTCAAAAAGAGCGAGTCTCCGACTAGCTTGAGCAAGCGCACTGACAAGACTCCAACCACGCCGATCAGCCTTACTCCCATCGACGAGACCAAGGCTCTAGACATGAACAAGCTTAACGGAATCAACGGAGTTAACGGAGTCAACAGCAACGAGCTGACTCCCGAAACTCCCACTCAGGAACTTATAAAGGAGGAAGTAATCAAGAAGTCAACTGAAGCGACTCAGGTCGCGCCAGGAGTGGTTGACACCACTGTTGTGAACGAAGCTACTACGGGTCTGACTGCCTCGGAGGTCCTAGACAGAGCTCGCACGAGGTTCGACAAGTTCTGGGGGAAAAAAGAAGAGGATAACGTTTAGTAGATCTATCGTTTAAAGGCTTTTAATGTAAATTGTGACTGAGTAAAGATCTTTGAAAAAGTTATACGATTGAAATAGTACCTAGCTACTCGTGTAATATCATCGCAAGAATTTATAAAATTGAAATTTTAATTCGACTTCAAAGATAAACACAATTTGCAGTTAAAAGTAAACAAGATTAAAACGAAGTAGGAAATTTTAAAAGCAGTGATTGAAACTGGAAAAAATAAGAAAAAAGCTTCGCTTTGTAACGACGACTGTATTGTAATTATTTAATTTACAATAAAAAATACGATCAATAGATATAAATTAAATGGGAATGTGGAGGCTTGTGATAGTAGTATCGATTGAGAATGGTTAGAAATCATTTATGTATTGTTTTGTTATTTAACTAATAATTTATCATTAAAATGATTTCATACTATACTACATACATACATACTAGAAATATAAAACTTCAGTTACGTGTTTTCAATATTAATAAATTGCTGTTTTGATTATTTTTTAAGTTTATTAAATATCGTTAAACTTGTAAGTAAATATTATAACGTTAATTCTATAAACGTTCAAGTTTCTACTTGTAACTCTTAAATAGTTTAACTTTTGTCCATTATTTATGTTTATTTATTATATATTATTTATGTTTCCATAACATAAATAATATATAATATTTCAGTAAGTACCCTAGACCTACTATGATTATTAATTAAACATAAATAGTATGTACCCACTTAAAATCCCGAGCCAAATTGGTTATGTTACGTTCTACATCTTAAATGTCAGATGCTTTTCGTGCACCTAGCAAATGATATATTAGCAACATGCCAAAAAAATATAGATACTTCAAAAATATTACATTACTTACAGTTTAATAATAAATCCTGCGACGTTTTTATAGCCCAGTAAAATACCAAGGCTGATTATACTCGACACATTGAGCCGTCCAAATCCAATATTGTCGAGGTTTGGGCAAAAAGTTTTCGTTCACAAAGCTTAGCTTCCGAACGCGCCTTCCGCCTTCCTCACGAGATTAATTTTAGCGGGAAAGTTAAAATTCACGTCTCGCTCGCGATATAACTGTTAACGGCGGTAAAAAAAACTTTCCTATAATGGAGTTATCACGAAATTCCTGTCGTATTTGCTTATCAGAATCAGAATTCAACGTTTCCTTGTTCGGGAGTTACTGTCGAAGAATTAACATGGTCGAGAAGGTCCTCGTATGTTTGAAGTTAGTTATCGAAGAAACTGACACACTGAAAACAATCTGCTACAAATGTGCAGAGAGCGTCGAAAGGTACTACAGTTTTATGATGTTCGTGAAGAAATCTCAGACGAAGTTAGCTGATCCTCGGCCTAACGTAGAATCATCAGCCAATATGCGCCACGTTACATCATACGTTCATGAACAAGTATTTGACGCGGACATTACGTTTTCGTTCCTCGAAAGTGTTGAAGAGAAAAAGGCGCCTAAGGCTTCTAGTCCGTTCTTTTCTTACTTTTCTCCACCTACACCAAAAGTGGTTAAAAAAGTAAACGAACAAATGTGGAAGACGCCCAGACATGTCGAAAACCAGGATTTGAGTCGCATTGAAAAGTCCAGACGTAAGGAGAGAGGTAAGCATCACTCTCTTGATCTTTTTGAGTCTCAGTCTCAAGACGCGGAGGATCCTGAGTCGAGGTCTATAAACTGGAAGCTTACTCCAGATAAAAATATCCTGAAACGAGTGAGGGACAAGTGCTTTGGACGGTCTGATTTTTAATTTTCTGATTTCATTAATTAATGCTATTTAGATCCATTTATAAACTCTATAGATCATCCTGTCTGTAGTTCATTGCGTAAATTTAACTAAGTTTATGTGT
Organism: Alsophila aescularia; assembly: GCA_946251855.1. Classification (NCBI taxonomy): domain Eukaryota; kingdom Metazoa; phylum Arthropoda; class Insecta; order Lepidoptera; family Geometridae; genus Alsophila; species Alsophila aescularia. The sequence continues at coordinate 13,825,161 of OX276386.1, read as the reverse complement.
GGCACCTCTCGTGACTAGTTTGTAACTGTCAATTCAGTTTTTACATAAAATGTAACTTGACAATATTACAATATCTGGATTTATGTACTTAGATATTATTTTTTTGAAAAAACATGTCTAATGTACATACACTTAGACATATTTTTTTGTATATATTTTTCTGATTTTAAGTTTTGTTTCTGTTAATTTATTGATAATGTTAAACGATTATGATTTTAATAACCATAGAGACAGGGTAAATTAGAAAATGATTTTGTAATAGATGTGAAGACCTGGAGTTACTTATTAGTTTCCAAGTTTATATTCATTTTATTCTATTTTGTTCCATAAAAAAGTATTTTTTATTACTCATTATATATTGTGCGATGTCGCTTCTTCTATTTGATATTTCTCTTTGGAGACATACCAGATGGTGGTAAGACCCCTTAAGCTGATTTATTTAATTAAATGCAAAACAACTAAAAATCTTATCAAATTATCGGCGAAAGTAGAGGCGAAGCAAACCAAGTGCCTTCTTTATTTGCCTCGCCTCTGTCTTGCCTTAGAGCCTGCTTGATCCGTGGTTTTAATTTTAAAATAACGGCTAAAATGTATGGACAAAGATAACAATAGCTATCCATGAATATGGTTACGATGACTACTGCGTATCAAACAACGGCCTAAGCCATGTATCATTTTTAACAAACCTTCAAAATTTGAAATACGTAGTACAATCTAGTTGAAATTATTGTGAACCAAATGCAATCAATTTGAACTATAAAAAAATATAGTATTATTAAAGGCATTTTTTGTTTAGTTCCTAACGAAGTCCATCTTACATCCTTCCATAATGTTAGTAAGTACTAAGTTCGTTTGATTGAGAGATTCGATGTAATTTTTTAAGCTTTTTAGCCTTTTCTTTAGAACACCAAGTGAAAAAATACCGTCGCCTGTCAGACTCGTCTAACTTTAGGTACCTTTCGAGCAGCCTAAAATATGACGTTATAGTTTTTATACATAGACCTTCCGTTTGGACGCAAATGTGCAAAAATAACGCTAATTATATTTCGATCACCGTTCATTTTTCACGTTAGGTTTTTCATGTTTAGGTGACATGATATAGTCAAATTTGACATCGCGACTTTATTCCGTAGGTTTGTAACGGAATGTAAGGATCGTTAGCGGGAAAAATGGCAATCGAATCTGCCGAAAACGCACTTTTGTCAATCCGAACCTGTCAACCCGAATTTTGTCAATTCGGATTGGGCAAGTCAAAGTTACCTACTACACATTTGAAACAAAATAAAAAAAAGAAATCGTTAATTAAAAATAACAATAATTGATATATATGGTGAATGTAGAAAAAAATCTTTTCACTTAAACATACTTCTAGGTACACATAAATATATTGCCTTCAAAATGAATTCTACCCTCAAATTAAGCCTATAGTATTGATTTGGTGTACTAAAGAAGGGTTTATCTATCTGTATTTTAGAACTGTACTGAGTATCTATTGTATGTTAGGAGTGGTAAATGTCTGGTAGCTACATAATCCGTAATAATAACTCTGTAAGGGCCTACATCTTATAAATCCACAAATGTTTTACAATAAAATCTGGAACCTTAATTTTAAGTTCATAATTTTTTTCACTGCGCACAAAAAACAGTGTTTTTTAATCTAAGCCCTTTCAGATCGAATTGATAGAAATTAGTTCTGATAATTATGAAAATTTTAGCTTTGCTACGGGTTTATAATAGCGTGTGTTAATTTTCAGTTGTAACATCAAAATGGACACCTTAATAAAATTTGAAAAAAGATTTGGCTTATTATTTATATACCTAAACAAATGATGATCATTCAGAGAAAGGACTATTTAATGATATGTAATGATAGGCACTACCTAAATTCTAGAATCTATGGGAGTATTAGTCGTAACAGACGTTCCGACTTGGCTGCCCGACTAAATACCTACTTACGACGGATACCAACCAATCCGACCACTGCGACATTAGGGAACGTAGAATCTACTATTATATATTCTGTGATTAGGGCTAGAACAGCTGATTGGTAGGTATCCGAAGTTTCTAGATATATAGTCGGGTCAGTGAAGTTGGAAAATCTGTTACGGCTATATGACAAACAAATAGTAGGTAAATATCCAATATCTCTAAACTGATGTCACGTTTTTCCACTATAGACAACCTTCAACCCTTTATTTTAACTCTCTAAAAATGTATAGGTGCGTTTTAGAACTTTACACTTATTTTAGAGCTGATCAACAATCCAAAATGTATTCTAAAAAATTATTCTGTATTTTTTCTGTTGAAATCACAATAAAATAACCCAACGAATACCGCGTTGGACCGCTATACCTATCTGGACAGAACAGTTGGACCACTGCCCCGGAACGCTTGTAGAAAAGTGTGCGCTTAACAGAAGTTAAAAGTGGTCCATAAATCACGTGACCATTCAAAATAGTGACTAAATATCGTGTGAGCTCCGCAGCAGCGCCACCATAATCGATGAGAGATCAGCCATAGCGGAAAATATCGGCACTCAAACATATGACTGTAATGTAAATTTAAAAAACAGTTTTCTTTTTCAATCTAATGATTATGGGTAAATAGCAATAGCTGAGCTCTTAATTTCCTATCAAAATAATTATCTTGGACAGAAATAGATCATCATCAGCTTATACTTGTCTGAGTTCAGTCTTCAGCTCTCTGGATCCTGTTTCTGCTAGCCGCTTTTCGCAGGACGTCACTTCACTTGGCCACAGGGAGCCCTAAGCTACGTATGTCTAAATGTGGTCTCCACTCGAGAACTCGTCTACCCCAACGGTTATCACTTCTTCGGGACCAGCCTGTGACCAACCCACTGCCACTTCTGCTTGCTTATCCTTAGAACTATGTCGGTTACTTTATTCTCTGTCGGATCACTTAACAGCGAATCATGTCCTTTAGAGAAACTCCAAGCATGGCTCTCTCCATAGCTCGCTGAGCGACCTTAAATTTGTGATTAGTCTGACCGTGAGTGTCCACTAATTGACATTAGATAAAAATACAATTAAACAATATAAGAACAGTTAATTCATGACTTTATTTTTATCGATATCAATTCATACACATTATTAATTATTCTAGAGAAAATAATTCCCTCGCTCACTATAAACACTTCTATTTATAAATCACATTTAATATTTTAATTTAAACGCTAGGTTTTAAAATTATTTAAACCGCAGTACATTTTATGGCAGGCTACATAATACATCGAGATTTATTTTATCGTGAAATAATGATAGTATGAAAGTCATACGCGACATGGTTAGATGGAGAAAATTGCTTGATCATAAATTAGTATGCTTTAAAAGACTGATGTTGTTGTTAAGGTCTTTTCAATTATAGGACGCGAGACTAATAAGTAGGAAAATCTTATATCGCTTGCATTAAGTATATTTTATTAGACCTTTTATCAGCCGCATTGCACATGACTGCCGTTTGAATTCAAATGTTTCGAAAATGTGTGGCTTCCTAGTAATTGAAATATACCTTTTTATTTCCGCTGTGCCCGATCACGCACGTACATAATAAACATTCGCGCAGCGGAAATAATAATGTATATCACAATAAAAGTGTAATTTAAATAATTTAAGGTAGGTAGTTAAATAGTTTAACTACTCCAAAAAATAATTGATACAAAAAATATTGCAAATATGCGATTACTATAAACAAATTTCCGGTTAGTTAATGTCTAGTTTCTTTGAAAAGTCTCACACTTGTTCGAAACAATTGAATTTAGAAAGGTTGTCGCCAGAAAGCAAATCGGAAATGAAAAGATCAATAATTGTTACTTGTCCTGTTAAAAATAAATGACCTTTCGTATTAATACGTATTTATGAATAGTAAAATAACTCTACAAAGTTATATTTTTAAACATTTTTTTTTGTCCATTATTAAGCTGAAAGAATTCTAAGCAAAATTCATTGTTTTATGTTTTTGTCAAGAGATGGAAGTTTTTTTTCAAACTTGAAACAAGAAAAATCAAGGGTAACTTTGAACTGTTTTACCCTGTTTTACCATGCACAAAAATATAATTAATTTATTCTAAAAATAATTAAGCAATGAGTATTGTTAAGGTATTGACCCTAAGTTACAATACAATAATTTTTAATGTAATTTAATTAGATCCAAATTGTGGCCGACATTATCTGCATTCAAATAAAATTTATTTTTAGGGCATATTTACAGCTTTCAGGTAATTTTTGTCATGCATACAAACTGTTGTATGTATATTAGAAAATTGCAAATCTATCTATCGACAACTTCAAAATTGTCATCGATATCGATGATACTCAACAGATAGTATTTATCAGAAAGTTGTAAAACATGCCCTCTGGGGTGAAATAGGTCACTTTGGTCATTCTTACAAACATACAAGAATGGATAAGGGACCTATAATGCAAATTACAATACAATTTTACACCAAGTAAAACTATTGACGAACTCAGTATTTAAATTACTGAAAAAACATGAACGCATGGAATGTTTTTGAATTTACATATAATTACATATTTATAGCCAAATGTTTGTACAAAAGGTAAATTAGTAAATTGTGTTACAATCTGAAAATTGTAATTGGGAAAATTAAAATATTACAAATATATTTAAAATCTTCAACAGTTTTTTATAAGCAAAAGTTACTCAGTAAGTAAGTTAACAATACAATATGTTTTTTTTAAACAAAAACGAATATAGGAAGACGTGGTTTAAAAGTCTACAAACTATAGTATCTGTAAAATAAAACTTTGATTTACAAAAAGTGGTTATTAAATTGATGAGTTAGCAGGTCGTTTCTATCCCTAAAGGTAAAGCAAAGTGCTGAACATGTCACTTGAGAGATAAGTTTTTAGTGAAAAATATCACTTTTGTATAATTTGTTCAATCTGACTTTAAAGTAACTATAAGTTATAGAAAAAAACCTATATCATGAATAGTAGAGCTTTGCTTTTCATTTAGTTTCGTGCAAAAATATTTTTAAGATTTTTTATGGCACGGGTGTTGTAATGGAATGTTAAGTGATTTTATTTTGTCGTTGTTACAAAAATATATTCATAAATTCGTTATTTCGTATCTTATAACTTAACATAATCGATTCGGATTTAAAAAACAATAATAAGAAAACAATATAAACTATAGTATAGTTGTTAGAAGAGGAAGGAAACGGAAACAAAATTATAATACGGTAATGTCAGTTGCAGATACAATTTTTCATAGTCCATAATCTCTACTAAAATATAGCTGTCACGTTCACATTTTAATTAGCGATTGTAAAACGGACAAACTTAAAGACTTTTTGTCAGACAGACAACGAAACGTCGGCGTTATCGAACTACGAAATTAGCAAGTACCTCTTTCGACTTCACTTCGCTATCTTGTCAAGTTATTGATCAATTCCAAAATGAATGACACGACCGTTTATATTAAAAGATACACAGCAAATAGGAATTAAAAATATATCACAAAAATACCGTGATTACAGACTTATAGAAACGTGTACATAACTTCTATAAACTAAAACACTACACTAACAATGAGATTTAGTTACAAAATATATTAGAATGCTTGACGAACAATTTAGCACATCGAGAAGAACTAAGATATCTCAATACAGTTAAAATCTGCGGATGCTTGTAAAAGTGACGCAGGTGTTGTATTTTAGTCTGACATATTTTTTCCTTGATTCTGTGGTTTTTCAAGAAATATATTAGCAATCTATTTATATTTATTAGGTTAGGCTATAATTTATTTTGTATTTAGTAAAAGTACTGCATTTTCCAATGCATTACCAATATACAGTTGCACTAAACTGCCAGGAATTAAATACCTTATTAGCTTAAGCTATTTGCCTACGAGTTAAATAACTTTTGGTACATACGGGATATAATCTTGATATAATGCAATTTATTCACAATTTAAATAAAAACTATTAAAATAGTTATGAAAACCTTGTATTTAAGGAACATTACTAGTAATTTATAGAAAAAATATATTTAACTGCAACTTGTTGCATATTGCAAAACTGTATTTAATACAAAAAAATATAAACCTGAATTTAATTCTTCCCGATGTATCAATTTATTTGGCATGCACTTAAGTGTTCAACAATTCCTTTAAAATTAACATTAACAAATACAGTTGCAATGACGCCTCAACATTTTAATACTGAAAAAGCGATATTTAAATCATAACATGAAACATTTTCATCACACTAAAGCTAGGGACAGTCTAAAAAAGCTTAGAGCGACACTATTTACAGTTTCGTTTATAATTAGGTATATTTTATTATTTATTTACTCACACAACACCGAACACTGACATATAGTTATTTATGATTTTACGGCGCTCCCATAATGTTGACAAAGCTTTGTACGCAATACGTTAATAATTATAATAAGTCTGTCCATAAAATATAATTTTAACAATTGGTCTAGGGGTCTTAGCTACTTACCGAATATGTTTTAGTTTTTATTTTGTCTGTCACGTAAAAACTACTGGACCGATTTTAATGCAAGATTTTAATGATTTTAATTTTTTTTATGCGTTTTTTATTTTTGGGTAACTTAGCCTTTAAATTAAAATCGGATTTACTTTACATCTCAATCTTATGCGACAAGCACAAGACGAGCAATGGAAAACTACTAATTTATCAGTTATAAAATATAGTATTTAATGTAAATCTGGGTAATTTAGTGAAATCCGAGAAAACTAAACCGCGAACGAAGTGGCGGGCAGTAAGCTGTTTAAGCATTTCGCAACGTTTGAAAACATTGTGGGAGCATTTGAGTAACTTTTTTCATAAATCACGAATAATTTGTGGTTTACGGAATTCATATGACAACATTTAAAAAGTATGGATTGGATAGTGATTAAATTTAAAAAAAAGGTATTTGTGTACAGACAGACTTCTTGATTTGCTGTGCCGTACTTTCGTTTGTGCTGATTCAAAGCGTTCATTGCTAAGTTCGTCAAGAGCCTGTCTAGAGTATGTAGTTGTCTATGGTACAAACGAAAATGAATTTCACTGAAATAAGTAATTTAAAAATAATCTAAGTTTTGATTATTTTAAAACATTGTGGGATTACATTTTTGGATGCACAAATTATTATGATACTATTACGAATTGGGGAATCTGTCTAGAGTTCGAAATAAAAGTTTGGGTAAAAGCTTTTTTTATTAATATTTAGTGTTATTTTGTACTAAATTAATAAATACCTTATGTGTTCTGAACATCCCTTTAATTTCGTGGTTATTGATTCACTATCCAATACACTATCCAAGACAGACATTCAATCTTATAGAATACGATAAAAAGACGAGTAGATAAAAATATATCCTATTCGTTTTGTCTCACTTGCCGCATATAATTGCCTCTCTTTCTACCCTTTCCCTTCCCTTTTATATAGGTTTCCAATGTCGAATTTAAGATGGATGATGGTTATGCAATGTTTTTGAATAATTCTCAATAATTAAGACGAGCAGGCTCTATGCCTAAAGGTAACTGTCACGGTTGGCAATGCCTGCATAACAGTTTCAAACACTGTCAGAACTTTAGATTAATTTCTCTATGATCATTATATTCGGGTTTTCGGAATAATATAATTTTAGATAGGTAGTGCGGTAGTATATAATTATTATATGATATGGAAAGCTACACAAGCGTCAAGCTGTACTCTCCCTCTCTCCCTCACACACACACACACACGCACAATCACTATGTATGTATTTCTTTCTCTGTCTTTCTAGCTACTCAAGCGTCAAGCTATACTCTCTCTCTCTCTCTCTCTCTCTACCTCCCTCACACACTCTGTGTGTCTCTCTTTATCTGTTTTTCTAGCTACCTAAATATAATATAATGTTGAACAAGTCTTGCTACGTTACTGGTCTACTACAGTTCCCTTCATAAAACATGACTTTCTTTAATTGTACGAAACTTGACGATTGCTACCGGGCAATAACCTTTACAAATGTACAATTTTCTAGTGGTTGGCATAAATTAAATTCTCAATTAGTCTGGGATTTTGTTGTTTTTGTTTGTTCGTTCACTCGTATCTCCGAGGATTCTGAAACAATTACGAATTTATTCAAATATGGTTGATTCGTATTTTTTTGAGGGTAACATTATTTTCTTATTTATCCTTTACATTTCGTTTGTAACAGGGTTGACAACTCAAGTTAGCATCGACAATGTTCTTGTTACATTACGAGTATGTACTTCTAAAGTAAAAAACCGAGCACTAAAAATCTTTTTGGCGGTCGTATTCTCATTCTCTCGACGCTTTTACCTAACTATCTGACTGTTTCCATTTAGGGATAGAAATTTGATGAATCTGTGATGAAGCCCCATAAAAATAATGTCATATTGTCAAATCCTGTTGAGAAACAATATCAAATTAGACAATGGCAGCAATTTGGTCATTTTGCTCTTTAAACTAAACTAGACTAAAATTCTTCAAATGTAATTTTAACCTTGTCGACCTGGTAACAAGGTATTTTTGCCCCTGGCATCTATTCTAAACTTATGTCAATTTTAGCTGCACCGCTTAAAATAACGTATTTAAAACAGGTTTTTAACACGCTGTGTAACAGCGTTTGGGTAAATTCAGACACGTTCTGAGACAGCATTTGGACAAATCGGGACTCTCGCCGCGTGGAAACAAAGTTGATTTACGCTGACAGGCTTTAGTGATAGTTTAGTGAGTAAGGGATTAGATGCCAGGGGGAAAAATACCTTGTTACGAAGCCGACAAGGTTTAAATTACATTTGAAGAAATTAAGTATAGTTCAGGGGAGGTCTGAATTGCTACCAATGCTCCATAAAAATAATGTCAAAGACAAAAACAAAACAATATTCGACAAATCTTCATAGAAACAATGTCAAATTCAATAACGATTCATAGACAAAATGTGAAACTTGACAAAGCTACACAGAAAAAAATAAAATGTTGACAGAGCTCCATTGAAATAATTTAAAAACTTCTGTCTCCACTAGGGACAAATCCAGTAAGATTATTGAATGTGACCGTAACACAAAGTAGTTTATTTTACTGACTGAAAATTTTAATTCTATATTTTTTTTACTGTGAAGTTTATTTAATCCATTGATGATTTGGTAAATAGTATTGTAATCAATCATTTAATTAGTTTTGTCTAATCCATTATTGATTATGTAAGTAGATTCCTTTAGCTTCCTTTAGAAAAAAGAACCTTAAATAAATATATATTTGAATTAGGGTTTGGGTCCCGGGACGTCTCGTGTCTCGAAGTCCCGGGACTTTTCGTAATTTTAGTTGTCTCGAGTCCCGGGACTTTTGGGTCGAGACACGAGACGAGACAAGATTGTCGAAATTGTATTTGCACACTGGCCACCACACCTCACAGTCTCAAAACACGGACTTTTTTACCTCGAATATTAGTAAAACTGCACTAATTGGCTTTGTGGAAGAACTGTATTTTATTAGGCTTTTCGAAAATATCTCTAGTATCCGGATACCAGATGTGGAAATAATGAGAGCTGAACCTAGTACCAAAAGCTCTCAAGTACACAACGAACCTGACGAGTCTTAATCAAATGGAACAAGCAATAAAAAATATCCAAGAAAATGAACCCGAGATTCTGGAAAAAAAATCAAGAGCAACTTTAAAAAAGGAGTTTCAGTTGTTTGAAGCAACCGGAAAACGTACAGAAAGTTTGGTACTACTGTATAAAGCCTTAAACATAATTAAACCGACATCTGTTGATAAAGAGAGAGTGTTCTCCTTGTCCGGTGGCATTATTACAAAAATCACAAACAGATTGTTGGACAAACCTGTAGACGCTCTGATTTAAAAAAAAAACTATTTTATTAAATCGGCAATGAAGTCTAATTAATGTGTTAGTTGATTATTTAAAAGAATAATGTATAAGTCTGTTTTATTATTTATATTTAGATTATTTAATTATGAAACAAATCTGTGATTATGAGAATTAACAATGTTGTGATTATGACCCATGCCATAATTATTGTTATTTCTCATAATCACACATTAAAATTCTTCTAAAAAGGATAATCCTCTTAAAAAAACAAAAAATCTATTTTTGTCTTAAAAGTCCCGACGTCCCGGGAATTCCCGGGACTTTGAATGTAGGCTGTCTCGTGTCCCGGGACTTTGAAACTGTCGGGAATTCCCAAACCCTAATTTGAATATATAAATCTGTGTTGGTCAAACATTCCTAAAATTTCAATCCATTGACGATCGATTTAGTTAAGTATAATCACTCACTTGCGTCTAATACACTACTAGTGATTTATTTCAATAGCTTTTTTATGAGGGCCCAAAGACAAATTCTTTTTAAAATAATCAAACTACGAAGAACGTAAATAAATACTGTATGTTCTGTGTATTAACCATTCTGACTAATGATTTAGTGCGTTGGATCTTTTTATGTCATAACTAACACAAATTCAGTTCACAATTAGAAACACTTATGTTAATTCTATTGAAAATTTAGCTAAGATTAATCACCCAAATGTGCCTAGATCGCTTATGATTTAGTTCAGTAGCTCTTTATCAAATGCTTTTTTTCTAATAAAACATTTATGTTCCGCCCAAACATTTATCTTTCAGTTAAATAAAACTTCACTTACGTCTAATTATTTAGTTCAATTGATATTTTTTATTTGCCCAAAGACAAATTCATAATTATGACGATTGGAAACACTAAAATATGTTGAGTTTGCTGACCGTTTAGTTCATGAATCAATCACTTGTACATTATAGATTTGGTTCATAGAAACCACACACGTTCTGTGCATTGACCATTCAGTTAAGTAAATTCATTGATGATTCACTCACTTGCATCTAATTCGCTAAAGATTTAGTTTTCTATTCACTTTTCGCCCGAGGACGAGCTAGATACTCTCCCGCGACCTTTCTTGGGTTTTTTCTCGTCTTCTTTGTCTGTGGTTTTCTCTATAGGTGGTTCGGGTTTTGGCGGTTGCTGTGACGGCTGTTGTTGATTGCCGCCCTGTAAAAAGAAGAAGTGTAAGTTAGTTTATGGCCAGTATGTTTTACCCCGCCCCATAAATGAATTTTCAAAAATAATCAAACATTTATTAGATTATTTATTTTGAAGAGTATTTACCTAATTACAAAGTGTCATTATTGCTTTAAATGAAATGATTGTTCAAACGAACCACCTTTTCAAGAAATACACTTTAATGCAAACTTAGGGATATTTCTCCCACACAGGGCTTTGAAGATTTTGGGAAAGGGGCGGTTTTTTTTTTCAAGTTTGCTGGTGTGTAATGTAACCTGTATATATGTATAAATGACACAATATAAATAAAAAAAACTGGAGCATATCGTTCTAAAGTTTCACGTTACAAAAATAATTAGAGGTAAAGATAGCTATGAACTCCAATGAGTTAGTTGTATCAAAACAATCATTTAAAATTAACTATATTAATGTTTCTACGCATTTAATGATGCTCAAATAACAGTGTCCATTCCAATTCAACTATTTATTAAAAAAATATATGTAACTTGCTGAAATAAAAGTAAACAAAGTTGTATTACTTATTTTATTCAGGTCCTTACATTGTAGTGAATAATCGTTTTGAAAAAATAACACGAATATATTTTACTTTCTTGTATAAAATAATTAAATTGAACTGGGAAGTATAATTTTAGCAATATTTAAGGTCTTAAAACATTTAATTAGTTAATTGTTATGATATTGTTGTATATATAAGCTATCTTTATCTCTAATTATGTCTGTAATGTGACACTTTAGAACTTATATTCCACAATATTTACTGTTCGTATGTGTCCTCTATTCATATATACAGGGTTCACTGTGCGGTTCGGGATCAATTTTAATTGAATGCTATAAGAGCGATTCTAAATAATGGACTGAATACATGCATTTAATATGAATATCGAATTCAATGTCACGGTGTATAAAGTATGCAGCAAACTTGGAAAAATAGAAATGAGTAAAAAGTAATATATAATGTGAGTAAACAGCTGGTGGTACCTTCTTCTTCTGCTTATCGCTGCGCCGTGGAGGGCGCTCGTCCTCGTCCCGCTTGCGCCCCATCACGCCGAGCAGCTTGCTGACCATGCTGCTGCCGCTGCTCCGGCCCTTCTCGGCGAAGCCACCCGACTCCAGCTCTGGCGACTGCAACAAAACAAAGTAATATCGCAATTGTTCACCGCATTCAGCGACTAAAATAATCTATCGACTTTCCTAACGACTATTTAACGGCTTTCTTTCGAATAAAAATTCAGTTGCATGTACTTAAAGAAAAAAAACTACGCTAAATCCTGGCTTTGATAGATTGAAATGGTTTTTTTTTCGAATGTGGCTTCGGTTATCTTGTTCATAACACCGAACTCTTGCAATTACGTCTTTTTATAATTATCTAATTTTTAATAATTATTTTCTCGGAAACTATAGCTTAGAAAGGAAAAATAAAAAATAAGTATATCTTATTTCCCGATATTCATTCAGTGAAAAAAATAAAATAGTAATGTTAAAAATTTGAAATGTCAATTGGGCAGAACCGAGGGTCCAAGGTTTTCGTGCCGCAACTTGGGAGGAGTCATCTGACAAAACTGAAAACAGCTGATGGCAAAACCGCTTTGTCAAAACGGGAATTTATCGCTGAGATCGAGGATTTCTATGGCCGGTTATATGCTCCACATGCTATGCTCCTCGACCGGAAATCCCTAGTGAGGATTCAAGAGCCACACTAACCCGATGAGCTACCAGATGTCAACCTGTACGAGGTGGAGATGGCCTTGAGACAACTTAAAAACGGAAAAGCCCAGCGTTGCTAACTTACGAGTATGTCGCTAGATTCAGCGACATTTTCATATTAAAAGCGACATTTTATTTGCCTTCAGCGACAAAAATAATCTATCGACTTTTCTAGCGACTTTTTAACGGCTTTCTTTCGATATGATTTCATTATTTCATTCATAGCTAGCTTTGTAAACGATCTACTTATTTTATGTATTACCAACACAACTGTGATACCAACCCCAAAACAATGTTTCTGTAATCTGAACTCTATTCAATTGGCACAAAGTCAGATTTTATATGACCTTGCTTGTGTTGCTAGATACGGGATATAGAATCGACAACCGAATCGACGCGGACCATGCGAGCCTGCGACGGGAATCTCATCCCTTTCTATTCATTCAACGGCGACGCACAGCCTAGCATATGTTTTGATCTTACTTTTTAGAAGTTAACTGAAGTGGTCAGATAAAAGCGAAATAATAAAGTGAACAATCATTTTATTGTTTTATCACAAAAAAAAACATAAATACATCTTGTGTTGTAATAAAATTTGCGAGGATGTTTAGGTAGATATTTTAATAACACCATGCAGCATATCGTTCCCAACATAAACCGGCATGGGTACGACATGGGCATTTGACATGATGTTCGTCATGCCCATGTTCATTTTAAGACCCACCTGTTGGGAAACAATATTGAAGTCACTATGCCCATTGTGCTTAAGTCTTCCAGGGTTTCTGCCATGATGACTATATCATCGGCAAATCAAAGGAGAGTGATGCAATCGCCATTGATGTTAATACCATGTCCGTTCCAATTCAGAAGCTTGAATATATCTTCCAGTGCAGAGATGAACAGTTTCGGAGAAATAACGATTGAATTCGTGCTCCGATCTTGGATACAGACTTAATATGAGCGCGACGGCATTGGCGCACATTTAAGAAAATTCTGTTGTAGAAGATTTGTGTAGAAGTTATTTTATTCACTCTGTATGCACCAAGAATCACTCTCTTCTATGCAAGAATCTACTATATTTTACAATAATCTAGCACACATGGTAATTTTTCCGGGGTAAAAAGAAAAAAATTGCCTATGTTCTCACGACGCACACTATTTCCTTGTCGTGTTTCCATCGAACTTTTTTTATAGACATTGGCATACCTAACCTCCCGCCATTTTGAAATAAACGCGTTTTGTTGGCCATAAATGAAACTAGTGCCAATCGATAGGGCAACTTATGTGACATAATTTCCGAGATATTTAGGAAGACAAATAATATTTTATCGTAATACTTTACGATGATATCAATTTGTCGTGCAACTATGAGACGGCGCAGGTAAGAATAGTTGTCAGTGACATTAATTTCATCAGACAGTTATATTTAAGGCGGTTCCCTGAACAAGGCAGAAAGAAAAGTAAGCAGCATGTGTTCCTAACGCGTTTGAAGGTCGAAAAAATATATTTTTAAACTCAAATACCTATCCCATAATGTACTTAGGCAAACTTTTTAGAGAACACGTTTTGTTTCTTACTAAATTTAGAAATACCAATTCAAGCACAAATTATAAATTTATATAGCACCCGATTTCCCACCCCCCATTATAGCTAAGAAGCATCTCGATCACATCAGCTTTGAAACATGAAAAACCGCAGCTAAATTGGTCCATTCGTTTGGAAAATACTATTCTCACCCCCCTTTTCTCAACTCCTCCCCCCGCCCAACCATCCGCTAAGAACCATCTCGATCACATTGGCTTTCGAACGGAAAAACCGCATCAAAATCGGTTCATTCGTTTGGGAGCCACACACACACACGTGGTGATACACACCCTAAACTACCCGTCTTTGTTCGGTGGTTAAAAATAAGGTTACATGCTCTTTCATCAGGATCGGTTTAGCCGTGTAGTTGTGAAAAGATAAGGTTCAAAATTAGCAAATCAACTAGGAGGTAGTGGCCCATTTTGTCGAGAGTTAGAAAGGCCGCCCGAGGACTTCTGACATGGCTTAACGATTGATATCAATTAATAACAGCTGGGACCGACAGCTTATCGTGCCCTCCGAAGCAAGGAGTGATGGAAATCCGCAACTATGTAAAAAAGCCATTGGTGCGGAGCCGAGGGCCAAGCCTGGTATCTTTGGATTCTATTTTGCACTAGTACGTAGCGCGGCCAACATCGCTCTTATTTTCACCTTAAAACTACCTAAAGATATATCGATTACTCACTTTATTTGCATCAACCGACTCCTGTCTCTTCAGTCCGTCAAACTTCTTCACGGATTCGCTTCTCTTTGCTTCTTTTTCTTGCTTTTTCTCCGCTTTTTCCTGCTTCTTAGCCTCTTTATCTTGTTGCTTGTCTGATTTCTTGACTGAGCCCGTGCGCTCCATTACTTTATCCACCTGCATGGGTTAGCATGGAATGTTATAAACGGGATCTAGGATATTTTTAACAAATATTAATGTTTGCGACTCAGTGCACAATATACAATCAAAACTAATAGTGCAAGAGCTTTAGAATTGTAGATGTAGAATCACGTGATTTGCCTATTTCACTATAATCTCAGCGAAAACGAAAGGCATCTATGTTAAAGAGTGAGTTGAGTGAGTGAGTTAGGTCGAATACGGAGAAACCAATAGACGGCGGAGTTGCACTACACTATACTTCCGTTCACTCACGCATCAGTGTTACCGCTTCGACTATTTTACCCTCAAAATAGTTATTTTTCCGTCAGTAATTCTAGGCCACTTTATTCACGTGATTTGCCTATTTCACTATAATCTCAGCGAAAACGAAAGGCATCTATGTTAAAGAGTGAGTGTTGAGTGAGTGAGATAGGTCGAATACGGAGAAACCAATAGACGGCGGAGTCGCACTACACTATACTCCCTTTCATTCACGCATCAGTGTTACCGCTTCGACTATTTTACCCTCAAAATTGTATTTTTTTTCCGTCAGTAATTCTAGGCCACTTTATTCACGTGATTTGCCTATTTCACTATAATCTCAGCGAAAACGAAAGGCATCTATGTTAAAGAGTGAGTGTTGTGTGAGTGAGATAGGTCGTAGATAGAGAAATCAATAGACGGCGGAGTCGCACTACACTATACTCTCTTTCATTCAGGCATCAGTGTTACCGCTTCGACTATTTTACCCTCAAATTGTTTTTATTTTCGTCAGTAATTCTAGGCCACTTTTTTCACGTGATTTGCCTATTTCTCTATAATCTCAGCGAAAAGGAAAGGCATCTATGTTAAAGAGTGAGTTGAGTGAGTGAGATAGGTCGAATACGGAGAAACCAATAGACGGCGGAGTCGCACTACACTATACTCCCTTTCATTCACGCATCAGTATTACTGCTTCGACTATTTTACCCTCAAAATTGTATTTTTTCCGTCATTAATTCTAGGCCACTATCACAGTTTCTCATTTCCATCTTATTATTATTTACACCCTTTCTTTTCAAAATTCTGGTCAAAACTAGCCAATCTAATACATCAAAAACACAGCAGAATGAAAATGCTAATATATTTAAGCACACATACCGCACTAAATAAAGTGTTAGGACAGCATTACATGACCACTCAGTTCTTGTCTTTTTTTGGACTACCTACAAGATTTCTTTCAAAGTGGCTTGAGAAAAGTCGAGAGTATTCACTCACTCAGATTAGTGGCTCACTCAATTTCTCTCACCGGTAGCTAACACCCATTTTCTTTCTATTTCCGAATCAATTGGAAAACTGTGAGTAAAAATAAACGTGCAAATGACTATTCATTACATACTTACCTAAATTTAAATTACATAATTGTATGATCACATTCACACTCTCACCGCGCGCGCAATAATTATAAGCGAGAGGATGTCGGACCTCGGGTAATTATAAAACTTAAGCTGGCAAGTCGCTTTAAATTTAATTGGCATTAAAGAACATAGGAGGAATTTTATGCGATAAATCTTGCAGTGTCTTTCTGCAGATCATTACTACAGAACTTAAGTAATTATTTTTCTATGTTTTTTCAACATAGCCTGTAAGCTAGAAAAACCCAGGTTAACAAATCAATTTAAAAAAATCATGAAATTGTAAACTTAATTTCCTTCCTACAATGTTTAACCGGCCTTCTTGCCTGCCCAACGGGTGAAAAAATCAATGACTTTATTTCTTTAGTCATTGGAAAAAATATATTTATTACAATGACGTTTCCGGTTTGGACGTCAAAATTGTTAACACAGTATCCCACCCAGTTTTTTAAACCATAGGAGGTTGAATTAAGCTTACTGTCGTTAAATCTTTTAACAGTGAGCGTAATTCAACCTCCTTGAGATAAACAGAATAATAATATAGACTGTGCTATAGACAAAATGGTATGTCAATATAAAACCTCTTTATAAAACATTATACTCGTAGCAAAGGGAATACAATGCATTATAGTTTTGAGGAAGTGTAAATAATTGTTGTTATAATAGGGTATGTTAATTTATTTGTTTTGCACAAAAATAGTTTAGGTACAAGGAAGGACTTAATGCTAAACAGCATTATCTACCAGTCATCCAGGTCGTGAAAGAAATATTAGTACATAGGGCGTGTTGATTAAAGTATTGAACAATATATACGAAAGAAACAAAGGTTTGTGTAAATAAAATATTTAGTGTAAAGAATTGTTGGAAAATATTTATGCTAATATGGGACAACTGTTTCCCTGCACAGTGGAACAGCAGCAACATATCTAAATATATTGTTTTGTAATCTCGCCAGGCATTAACAGATTGAAAATAATTCTTACTCAAAAGCCTAGTCTGTTACACTAGATAGGTAATTGAATAGGTAGGTACCTACAATATCTTGAAACATTATATTTATCACGCATAAATACTTACTTGCGTACCTAATTAAGCTGATAAAATAATGAAAATCTTTAAGACTTGTTTCAAAGGTCATTAACAGTAACATAACATACAAAACTTTGAAGCCTAATAACAATAATTCCTGGCCTCCCCAAAAAAAAAACTTAGACTAACAATCTCAGGAAATTATTCTGAATTACTAGCGATATTTTTTGTCTAAAGACGCCGTGAATTTGACTGACATAAAAGTATGTATGGGAGTTCGTCATTGTTCTTTAAGTGTCCTTTGTTGAGTGAATGAAATAAAACATAATATGACGCCGTCTATTAGTTTCACTGCCTACGGAGATAGGTACACAGATACACAGTCACATTCTGGAGTGTAGGCTTCTTAGGCAAGGGTCCACCTGGGGAAGAACCACACCTTCACCCGCCAAGCAGATGGCAATTTAAAGGGCAATGTTTCCAGCGAAATTACTGGATAATGAGGTTTAACAACCAGTGACGCGCAAGATTTTGCAATACAAATTTCCGGGTAGCACTGCAATTGTTACGGGCAGGCGTGACGCTTACCATTAGGCAAGCGACCTGCTCGTTTCATAAACTAAAAAAAAAAAACACAAAATGATATTTTCTTCCCTACCTGTAGATATTAGACGTACACCTTCACTCAACGTCTTTAAACTTCATGTTAAAATGTTTTATTTATCGCACTAGCTGAGCTGCTACGTCCCAATTCTGTTATTGTTATTTGTGTAGGTATATATACATTTTTACATATATATATATTTATGTATTTATTTATATTAGTATGTATGTTTATTATTGATAACCACCGTTCCTTATCAGTAGTTATTCCTCTCCGTTCACGGTTGTCTGGAAGAGATCGCTCTGAGCGATAAGACCGCCCCTTTGTGACTCTCATTGTTATACTGTATTTTTAGATATAATTTCTCGTTGTACTTGCGGTGTTCAATAAAGAGTTAATCTATCTATCTATCTTGTTCAAACTGAATTATTTTTACAAGCATGGTTGGCATACATCTAATTTGCTCATAAGGTAGGCGGAGGATGAATTGCTCATACAAACGTGATATTTGTATTTAAATCATATTTCATATTTATAATGCGGATTCGGATAGTATTTATCCTGATAGTCCTAATGTATTTATTTTTTGTAAATACTTACCTGGAATGTAAACGAATATTGCATTTTGCATATTTTCACGACTTTCTAAAAGCCTCCACCAAAGCTGTTCACTCACACATACATGCCTCTCATTTTCGATGAGAACATTGAGAAATAGCCTACCTATTGATCCTCTATCTACGGTTTACTGTAATAGCTAAAAAACAAACGACTAATTCCAAAATCGATAAAAACTAACCTTAGATTTCTCTTCCACCTTAACCTCTGCCATTTTCACTTCTTCCCTTTCTTTCTCCCTCTTCACGGAGTCCTGTTTCTTTATCGAGTCCTGCTTCTTCAACTCTGGCTTCTTAGTTTTCTTCTCTTCTTCTTTGAAGCTGTCTTTCTTCTTCTTCAAGTCTTCTTCTTTGAGGCTCGAATCTGACTTCTTACGCGCTTTGGGCTGAGTTTCTATGGGAGCGTCTTGGAGTTTGGTTGGTTTTGGTTTTTCTTCGAGTGGTAGGCTTGCATCTAGACTTGTTCTGCTGTCGTCTACAGGGAAATAAAACAGTAAATTATTGGGCATATAAAAACACATTTCTCAGGGTGATGAGCGGGTAGTGAGCGTCCACGGAACTAAGATTTTAGTACAATTATTTATGGTGTGTCTAACGTCAGGAGATGAAACAATAACAATTTTAATTCCATGGACGCTCAGTGAGGCGCTTTGAATCAGCACAAACGAAAGTACGGCACAGCATATCCATAGAGATCAGTGGCTTCGTCATATCCTTCGGATCCTTTGCTCCGCGTTTATTACTCAATACATACGCATACTTAGTTTATCTTATTTTATTGATTTGATGTATTTATACTAATTTATGTTAGTATAAATTAGTAACACTTAATAATAATAGCACTTTTAATTATAAATATCTTTTTAGTTATTAGATTTTGCTTATTTACAAAAAATACTTTCGACTTTAACTTACCCATATAAATCTCCCGTGAAGTGTCCAACATGGAAGTGTCAGCGGAAGTATCGATGAAGGATTCGTCCGACAGCGAGAGCGAAGCGAAGGACGACGCCGTCACTTCGAACGAAGACTTGTCCAGACTTGTTTTAGGAGACGACGTGAAGATGCTCGGCGTTGATTGTTTGGCTGGTGTTCTAAATGAGAAATATTTAATTGATGACAAGTAGTAATGGTGGTTAATTCGCACTATTTTACATCCAAAGTCCAGCGTCATAAAGTACAAATCTGCTTGACACAAAATCAAGTGGCTCAAAATATACGACATCCTCAAACTCAATAAGGGCTTTAACAAACAGCGAAACAATGGTATAGGGGTTTTAATGATCCTGAAAAGTGATCATACGCCTATTTTTGTAGAAGTTTATAAAGAAACTTTTCTTCAAATTAAACCAACATTTGGCGAAGAGGGACGAAGCGGGGGTACGTTAATATCCTTAGGATTATAGTCTGTGCGAAAAGGTAACCGTCGTAGGATTTGAGGGCGCTGCCTCTTATATTTACAATTTTTGTATCTTTGGCAACACTGTCACGTTAGCTTTTGGTTGACATTTGTTATGACAGATGAATGTACTGATTTGTGCTGCCCTAATACTAGTAATACTAGTTCCCTTTTACGCCACGACGGTCCTCTTTCCGCACAGACTGTAGTAGTGAATAGTGAACGTACCTAAGCCCCTCGTACCTGTTGGGCAAGTTCTTGGCATGGTGCGTGGGCGAGTCCTTCTCCTCGGCGATGCGCGGCAGCGGCGGTTCGTCGGGCTTGTCCGCGGGCGGCGGTGTCGGCGGCGCGGGCGCCGGCGCACGCCACACAACGCCGCGCCGCGCCACGCCGCCCGACACCGCAACGCTCGCTACGCCACCACAGCACAGGGGCGAGATCGAGCACTTCGACTCGGCGGAGCGCGGGTGCAGTCTATACGGATAATGAACGCAGTTTAAAGGCGCATCTTGGATTGTGTTCTATTATTATGGGCAAATTAGCGACTCACCCCGGCTTCGCACGGGTAGCTAAGGGTTTCTCAAACGGTTACTGTATCTTAACTATAATAGTTAGACATATAGCCTCGTGGACTTTTTTGTGGGTAATTATGAGTACTATAAACATGTAGCACATTATTTTATATATCATCAATAGTTTTCGCAGCGCACGCCAAACAAGGACTTTTATAGACAAGTTTTTATACCTTGGGTTGTTATTGCAATTTTACTAGGGACTTCAAATTTTTTGAAAAATAATGTATTGCCCATGTTACTCGCTGATAATGTAGCTTTCTTTATGAAACAATTTTTAAAGTCAGTGATGTATTTTTTAAGTTTATCCATTACACACAAACAAACATACAAATACACAAAAAAACTATTCTCTTTGTTATATTAGTATTGATGGCAAATTATAGGCCATATTTCATGACGGTCCTCCTCTTGACCTCGACAATATACAAGTACACACCGCGCCACTACTTCCGCTTTTACACTTCCCTTTTCTGTATTATCATTAGAAACGGGATATTAGACAAATATTTTATTTTTTGTATTTTATTTTGAAAACTTATATTTCCATACCCTGTGTAGCCTAAAAAAACTTGTAATACTAATAAAATATAACACCAAGAAGTCAAACACAAATATGAAGACGGTGCAACAAAGTGAAAGTGAACTAATGTACAATTCACACATAAAGCACACAAACATGCACTGTTAAACATAGATCTAATTAAAAGTGGGAAGATTAGGTACTAACTGCTCGGGCAAGGACCGAATAAATTAGGTACAAATAACCTAACTGGCCTTAATCATGATCTGAGTTACGTTTGTGTAGCAGTGACAATTATTGTTATCTCATTCGTACTACAGTCTCCGTATGCCACACTATTTTTATTGTTGATGCACAAGAAGCACGACATTGAAAATGTAGCTGTGTTTGCCTGTAGTTTTATCTAGTCCAGCCGTTTTTTACGTAATATTAGAGCGTCCCGTATCTTCCCCCCTTTAATTAAGACTGTAAATTAATAAAAGCAACATTTACTTATTTGGGTCCAAGCTTTACTTATTATCGCGAAAAGTATAATATCAAAGATCGGCTTAACGGTCAGTCTGGGCAACGTCGTACAATAAAATCAATACACGCATACTAAGCTTTAAGTAACGTTACCTGTCAGGCGACAGCGCCCTTCGGAGCAGCGGCGATGCGGGGTCGCGCCGCGGCCACGCGCGCCGCGTGCCGCACTCGCGCGACGCCAGCGGCGACGGGCTACGCGCCTCCACGCGGCTACGTACAGGGGGAGGGGAGTTAGTCACGGGTGATGTGGGGAGCTAACGGCGCAAAGTGTGTGACGCACTGAATATCTATTTTCACATAAACGCAATTAACGCATTCTCTTTTTTCATAGTTCGCAGAAACGGTCACATGATAGTTCACAGAAATGCTCACATGATAGTTTTCGGAAACGGTCACATGATAGTTCACAGAAATGCTCACATGATAGTTCTCGGAAACGGTCACATGATAGTTCACAGAAACGATCGGTGTTGGGGAAAACTGCAAAACCTATTGCACTGACTATATAATTGCCGAAAAACTTTCCCGTTTCTGAAACGGGCGGTCTTACAAAGAAGAACAGAGATTTCTCATTAAAACATGACAGAAAACTACAGTCAATATAAAATTTATTGCCAGTAACTGCGTAATGATTTACTATCTGCATGTCGCGAATTTTAAATGAATTTCGCCGTTAGCTACCCTCACACAAAAGCAAAATAGTCGCAGGTGAATAATATATTGTTATGTTACATCACATATGATATGAATTTCTGAGGGGATTGTATTGATCACAGTATTGATTGTGTAGCTTATGTGAGAACAGTTTACAAACATATAATGTAGAATTATCCATTAAATTACCCAATATTTTCCACAACAACACAGCTGTAGTTACCTAGTAGGCGAGGCGGGTTGCGGCTGCGGCGAGGGCGACGGCGTCCGAGCGAGCGGCGACAGCGGCATGTGTTGTAGCGACGCGCGGCGGACTTCCGCGCCGCCCGCCACCAGCTTGTGCTTTAGACCGTGCAGCGACGACGGCCTGTAGTTAAACGAAGACATGCTTAATGGCTAATCCATCCAAACTACTCGCATTGTCCTTTATTAGAAAGTTTGTAGAGCGTTTTGTTTTATTCATTTACTAACTGTGCCCGCGTGGTTATTTTTCTGGGATATAAGAATCCTGTATTATTCCAGAACCAAAAGTACCAATATCATCAAACTTCGTTCCGATGTTAAAAGGTTTTTATCAAGATACCAAGGACACCAGTTTTTAAGTCAACCCCTAACCTAACCGATGCGGTGAAAACCGCATCGCAATCGGTTTAGTAGTTTTTACGTAATGCACGAACAAACAGACAAACACAATTTTTAAAAACGTAATATTATTTGTTCAGTAGCTTATTTTAAGTCCCCTGAACATGTTTTTTTTAAATTATCTTCTTTGTACAGACTTTTTGTTACTTACTGCATTATTATAAGTATATAGACGATATCTTTGTTTGTAGTTGTGAAGCGAGTATTTTCGACGGGTCAACCATTAAACTTGATAACGCGTGGCTCATAGATGTTGCAAAGATACGAGGGTGGATTGAAAAGTACTCGGCCTCACACAGATCCATTCAATTCTAAAAATCAAATCTACCCACATTATTTAGTTCAGTTCAGACTAGTTAATTATGTGAAGTTCGAAACGTGTACGATAATTAGTTGTGATTTTATAAATTTATTAACACAGCAATCGGACATTATTTCCGCGAATTGAGCAAATCGAGCAGCGTGCCGTCATTAAGTACCTCCAAAAGAAGGGGCTATTCATCCGTCAAAAAATGGATTGCAGAATTTAAGCGTGGTAGAGTGAGTGTTCACTACTGACCAATATTAAAAAAGTATTTGATTTAATAATGGAAGACCGCAGATTAAAAATTAGGGAGACAGCCGAGATTATAGGCATCTCTTATGAACGAACTCAAAACATCATAGTCAACGAGTTGGGTTTCCACAAGGTGTCTGCGAGGTGGGTTCCGCGACTGCTTTCAGTTGAACAAAAAAGGACGCGTTTGACTATTTTACGCGACTTTTTACGTTTGGAGTTATTTGAAGCCGATGCAGATGATTTTTTGAATCGTTTTGTTACTATGGACGAAACATGGGTTCATTACTGTACACCGGAAACAAAATAACAATCAAAACCCCTAAAAAGGCCGAAAGTCGATTTTGTCGGCAAAAAAAGCTTCAGTATTCTAGGACTCGAAATGTGTGATTATGATTATCTTGAAAGGGGTCAGACTATAAACTCTGATTACTACTGCACCTTACTACGCCGTTTACGAGAGGAAATAAAAATAAACTTTGAGGAATGCTCTTCTGAGCATTCCTTGTTTCATTAAAGTCATGTTTCATCAAGATAACGCCCGTATTCCCACGTCTGTGCAGTCAATGGCTGAAATCCACAACTGTGGCTTTGAACTGTTACCGCATCCTCCTTATTCACCTGATCTGGCACCATCAGACTTATTTCTGTTCCCTAACCTAAAAAAGCACTTGGGAGGTCAAAGATTTTCGAAAAACGACGAGGAGTAGAATCATATTTTGACTCTAAAGCATTTTTTTTCAACGGTCTAAATGCTTGGAAGAGGAGGTGGCAAAAGTGCATAGAAAGTGATAAAATATAACTGATTTAGTATGTATTTATTTTCTTGGTTAGGCCGACTACTTTTCAATCCACCCTCGTCTAAGGCCAGCAAAATTACTGGGCATGAGACTCAAAACAACTGTCTCAGAGTGACGCGCGCAGTGCAGCGACGCGCAAGATTTTGCAATAAAAAGTTCTTCGTGGCACTGCGACTGTTATGGGCGGGCGTGACGCTTACCATCAGGCGAACGACCTGCTCGACTCGTCACTCTATGGAATTACAAAATGTGACACTCACCGTTGGTAGTGCGTGGCGGTGCTGCTGTGCGCGGGGCTGTCGGCGGCAGGGGAGGGCGCGGGGGAGGGGGACGACGCGCAGTCCGCCATCGACACCATCTGTGCGGACGTAACATTCTTATGGTCCGAGCCTAGCTTGTTGAGGGTCTTTGAACACAAAACATACTCTTTATAACATATATAAATAATAATTAACATACAATTCTATATAAATAAAAATCAATTGCCGCATTTATGTAACCTCATCACTTGAGAACGGCTCGACCGATTTGGATGTTTTTTTTTGTTGTATACGTAATTGTAGGAAACAAGGTTTGTATGAAAGGAAATACTTTAAGTACCTAGAAATAATGAAACAGGAGGATGAACAGGAGTTAGCAAAGTTTTGGTGACATAATGAATTAACAGGATTTACAACCGTGCAAAGCCGGGCGTATCGCTAGTAAAATAAAAGAAATATGCCATCTTGAAAGAGCTTCCATATAGAAATAAAACATGACGGATTTGAGTTTCGTTCAGTCAACATTTCCAACAGAATTACTGGCATTGTCGCGAAAAAAAAGTTGTGGAGAACATAATATTTTACACAGAAAAGGCTGAAGAATTGGATTTTATTCCGCTGAATAACATCGTCTACTTGTTGTAAGTACAATAATGGAGGGTAAGATACGGCATAATGACATTATCTGACTATTCTACGACACATTAACCAATTGGTAGTGGTAGCGAATCCGAGCCGGGCAAACATTTGTGTTATGAGCATATATGTTTGTTATCGGGTCTTGGATGTTTGTGTCTTGTTGTATCCACTCGTGACACAGTCACAGGGTTTCCTAGGGCGAGGGCGTGACTGCGTAAAAGTTTAAAAATTATATAAATATGTCTGATGATAATGACTACGATTTCCTTGTGATCAGAAGTAATGTGTACTTAGAGTAAAAGTTAGGTACCTGATGCATTTCCTGCGAGGCTCGCTTGGTGGATATCCGGCGGAACAGCGAGCAGCGCCGCCGAGGCCGCGGTCGTGGTGGGGCGGAGGCCCGCCGCCCGCACCCTACACGCCTTCTACCGCCTGCCTACAGAACACAGTTGATCATGTAATATTTTTATTATTATTAATTACTTACCATGTTATTGTGGTGCCTCATTCAAATTACAAACTAGCCTTAAGACTAATAAGTAATTTTAGTTTAACCTAAGCTGCTAAGTAGAGTATATACTAATATTTATTTATTTATTCTTTAGCACACAAATACAATGTTTAAGGCTTAATGCTCAGTAGCATTACGACATATCACTAAACTCGAGGTCGTTATCTGAGGTCGTTATTTCTGATGTACCATGGTGCGTTTACGATGCCTCTGAGTACTTTATTTTGGAAGCGTTGAATGATCAGTATATTAGTGGATTTGGTACAGCCCCATAGCTGGATACCGTAAGTCCGTATTGGCATGAGGACTTGCTTATATAAAAGTATTTTATTGCGAACTGACAACGAAGAATGTTTTCCCAGAAGCCAATACATTTCTGTGTAGCGAAGCTGGAAGGCCCAAGATATGGGCCTTCCAGCGAAGCTTTGCGTCTAATGTCATACCAGGATACTTGGCCGTATTTTCGTGTGGTATTACTTGATCGTTTATAAATACAGGATGATTATTCGTTTTCTTGTTTGTAAAATATATATGTTGGATTTTGATTGGTTAAGTTTTATTCGCCATATTATTATTTTGTGATTGGTTATTTTTTATTCGCAATTTTTTAGTCCAATCGAGGATGGTATTGACGACTGTTTGTACTTACTCGAGTAGCTCCAATAGCCATAATAGCTGTATCATCAGCAAAGGTGGCAATGGCATTATTTTCTAAATCTGGGATATCGCAAGTGTACAATAAGTACAGGAACGGATCTAGGACACTCCCTTGCGGTACTCCAGCTTTTATTTGCTTAAGTTCTGAATACGCATCTTCTTGCCTTATTCTGAACATTCTATGTGTAAGATAAGACTCGAGAATATCTGCAAACTGTTTAAGCAGCACTTTTCTTAACTTGTGCAGCAGACCTTTATGCCAAACTTTATCGAATGCTTGAGCTACATCTAGAAACACAGTTGTACACTATTGAACCTGTATAGTAGATTGTACAACAAGTGCATAAAACAAGTCATTTTATCCGAGAATTTATCCGACCGAGTCGAAGGCTAGGGTAGATATTGAAGTCGAGGATAAATGCCTTGTTTTATAAATGAGATATACCCTCTGCTTTTCACTTCGATTGCGAGGAAATTAAACTGTGGTACCCTAATATTTTTCAAATACTGCTAAGAAAAGGCGAGGGCTTCTATCCCGCCACATTTTTTAAATTTTCTACATGAAACATTAGGCTCGTGTCAGAGACCATAGAGAATTAAAGAAGTAAAACACTTTTATGCACTAGACTACAGCATAAAATGCAGTTTTATGTCACCTACATGCCTTGTTTTTTGTACCAAAAAGGTATATTACATAGCATAGCATATTACCTATTACCATAGCATATTACCTATTACTATAGCATATTACCTATTCCTCTAACAATTTATTGTGGTACCTTAACGGAACTTTCAAAATTTCATTCGGTAGTTTCCGCATTTTTACTTGCACAAACGTTTTCAGAACCAAATCTAATAAATAAGAAGACGGTAATATTATTTTACAAACACAAAAACTTAATTTTCTTTTCGTAACTTTTGTAACTAATCATTTTTTTACCTGTATTGTCGTTTGATCGAGCGGCGTCGCCCGAAGAGTCGCGTGCGGCGCTGCCAGCAACAATCTCAACACCTGCAAAGGAGAAAGTCAAAACTAATGTATTTCATTGCAACATTATTTTTATTTCCGTAGGAAAGTCCACCAAAATGCTGGACGAAATTATATGAAGCCGTAAATTATGGGCTTGTTATCCCTGGTGCCGTTTTCATAATAATTGACAGATCGAACGCGAAGCGCGAGCGAAGCATCTCTATTTCAGCTTCGGCAAAAATTCTTTCGTATGTCCGTGTGTCTGTCCAGATGTCTGTCCGGATTTCCGGCTGTTCTCTACAGGTCGCATTTCTCAAGCGATCTAGGCGAAATTTGGTATACAGGTTAAGCAAATTTTTAGTTATTTTTGTCGTTGGGGATTTTTGATTGAACCCCTTTTTGGGGGAGGTATACTTCCCCCAAAAAGGGGGTAAAAACGGGGCTACTGAGTATCTCCGCCATATTAAATCCGAATTCGATTCGATGGTTCTTTTTCATTTGAAAGGTAGTAAACTTTAAGTTAGTCTCATAAAAATTTGGTGAAGATCTGATGAGGATCTTCGGCGTGATGAGCAGAACAGCTCCTCAAAATGCAGTCTATTTCTCACTTTTAGGTTTCTACCAGTGGAATCAGCCCATTACCTAGTGGATTGATGGAGCACCTTGGTTATTAATGTTAGTGATACAATAAGGTAACTAGATGGCGCTGCTGTGCACCGCTAGATTGTTTGCAAAAATGTTTGTGCGCGCGAAGTCTACAGCTCACAGAGTCACTTGTGTTAGTTGTATGTACAATAAGGCTACTAGGCACTAGTGTTTAATAACTAGCTACGAAAAATTACATCTTTTTCATTGTTTCTTAAAAAAAAACAAAAGAGCAACGGCCCTAAGTTTCACAAGGCTATTAATCTTGCCGAATTCCTTCTAATCGGAACACAATAACGTTTCCATGTTTAATATCTATTGTTTAATGCCCTTCGAATTACTATTCTAAAGTTACGTGCGGATTTCCATTGCTCCGTGCTTCGGGAGGGCACGGAAATCTGTCGGTCCAGGCAACATTAATTAATAACAGTCGTGAAGCCATGTCAGAGGCCCTCGCACGGCCTGACGAACTCTGACACCAGAGGCTAGCACTACCTCATACAACAAAAAATATCCCTTTACCTGAGTATGCAATAATCCTTGCACGGACTCCCCGTTGAGCTGAGTGATGAGGTCACCGGCTCGCAGGCCAGCCGCCCACGCAGCGCCTTGTTCGGTCACGGCCTGGTTGGAATTACAAACATTAGATACATAGTTTATACTGATAATTCTGTACTGCACAAACAACATTTTAGCAACATAGGCGAACTTAATGCTAAAATGAACTATATGCCTGTACATAGACGAATATATAATCGGCTCGTAGAATTATTGAATGAGAAATAGAAGCACCACAGATTAACATTTTAGAATACCTCCCAACCCGTTCTTTTCCATTTGCTCCATCCTTTCCATCCTTTCCTTCATAAACAGTTCGTCAACTACTGGACACAGGCCTCACCCAAGACGCACCACTGAGCCCGATCTTCGGCTCTTCAGGTCCAACGACTGCCAGCTACCTTGCGCAGATCGACGCTCCATGTATCCAGAGAGCGTCCTACACTTATTTTCTGATCCCATTAAAAAACTCCGAGCATAGCTCTCTCCATAGCTCGCCGAGAGACTTTCGAGCTAATGGACCACTCTCACACTCAGTAACCACGTCTCGTTTCCTTATGTCTTAATTAAAATTAAGATGAATGTGCCGCTGTGTTCGATATAAACATGACCATTGTGCACATCTGTACTTTTTTACGTATTAATTAAAATTAAGATGAATGTGCCCGTGTGTTCGATATAAACATGACCATTGTGCATACCTGTACATTTTACGTATTAATTAAAATTAAGATGAATGTGCCGCTGTGTTCGATATAAACATGACCATTGTGCATATCTGTACTTTTTACGTATTAATTTAAATTAAGATGAATGTGCCGCTGTGTTCGATATAAACATGACCATTGTGCATATGTGTACTTTTTTTACGTATTAATTAAAATTAAGATGAATGTGCCGCTGTGTTCGATATAAACATGACCATAGTGCATATCTGTACTTTTTACGTATTCATTAAAATTAAGATCAATGTGCCGCTGTGTTCGATATAAACATGACCATTGTGCATACCTGTACATTTTACGTATTAATTAAAATTAAGATGAATGTGCCGCTGTGTTCGATATAAACATGACCATTGTGCATACCTGTACATTTTACGTATTAATTAAAATTAAGATGAATGTGCCGCTGCGTTCGATATAAACATGACCATTGTGCATATCTGTACTTTTTTACGTATTAATTTAGTTTTTGTTTTATTATTGTTACATATGTTGTGTGTTTGTATTAATGTTGTCACTCTGCGTTCGTAATTTCACAAATACACTCCGGCTTAAAATCCAGTGCCCGTAAAGTTTGCTAAGCCGTGACCTGTTTGTGACTACTAGTCTTTATTTATAATGTTGTTTGTTGTCATAAATTAATGTATTTTCTTTCTTTTATTATTTCTATGTCTTTACGTACCGAAACCAAATGGTGCATGGTGTAGTAGTCAGAGTCGCCGTAGTACACCCGCACTGTGTGTATCGTGAAACCGAAGCCGCCCGGGCCTCGCCGCACCACGATCGGCGGCTTAGATGCCTGGATCAGCCTGCAATTATAATAGTAGTTATGAAACGGTTGGATCATCATCATCATCATCATCATGTCAGCCTTTAGAAGTCTACTGCTGAACATAGGCCTCCCCCAAAGAGCGCCATAACGAGCGATCTTGTGCCACCTCCATCCAACAACTTCCTGCGATGGCTACTCTCCCCATACTTCGCTTGCTTGTTCGTGGCCGCCATTCGAGAGCCTTTATTCCCCAGCGGTTGTCGGTTCTGCGAACTATATGGCCTGCCTATTGCCACTTCAACTTGCAAACTCTGAAAGCTATGTCGGTAACCTTCGTTCTTCTACGGATTTCCTCATTTCTGATTCTATCACGTAGTAAAACACCGACCATAGCTCTCTCAATGGAGAGAGCTATGGCTCTCATTGGCCGTTATCCACGCGTGCAATGGCACGCGTGGATAACGGGGATAACGGTTGGATAAGGGGGGATATTAAAACAAGAGTATGAGTTTTTTTATAGCATCAGTGTTTTCATGCCTAGTTATGTGCCGTTTCATACACTACTTTATCTAAACACATACAATAGGAATGTACCTACCTTCATTTAATTTAAAAAAACATTTGTCTTATTTTTTTTCTGGATTTTGCTAGTAATAGATCGTTCGTCATTTTCGTTGCTGTTTCCATGATGTCAAGTGGAGTTAAATTCAAGCTTTTAAAATGTCTTATCTAAAAAAGTGTTTAATAACACTTTTCTTATTGTCTCTAATAAGGCGAAGACACTTTGTTCATGTGTTCTTTATCGGTAGCACTTTCACTAGCACTACTTAACACTAATATCACTGACACTAAACTCTACACTAACTCGAACGGTTTTATTCTTTTGATTCTTCTCAATATGTCCGTGTCGAGGAGCTGGATTGCCTCGACATTTACATGATGGTGTCATGAAGTCTACCTTCGTGAGCTTCTGCATTTTGTTTTAATAACTTTGTCAACAAACTATACATTGAGGTCCTGATAGAGATCGTCGTTTCTTATGAACCAAGGAGCATTTACTATTTCCCTCAGATAAAATGGTTAATCCACGCAACGACAGCTAGCGACAAGAGGCGTGAACTAGAAGGAAGCTGTAAACGAAGCGGTGGCCTCTGACGGCAAATAGCAGGGCTTCTGAGTGTTGCTATTATTAATTGACGTTCCAGGAATATTTCGGGCTCTGGATAACTTTGGACGAGGAACGGGTTGTTTAAAAATCCAGAATAGGTCGCATCTTTAAGTTGGCTAACAAATCGTAAATCCAGAAGGCAGCTATTCATATGTCAAAAATAATTTACATCTAGAAATCGCTTGCGATGGTCACACCATGGAAGGTTTTGACATAATGGCGAAATCACATGAAAGTTCCGGAGAGATGGTTTTTTTTTATATGAAGTTTTTTGAAGTAAACAACGGAACCTGATTGGAATGTACCAGAACTGGCTGGAGGACAGTGACCTGTATAGCTAGGCCGACAAGGTCTACTTTACGAAGCAAGTTGCAGAGTTCTTTCTAGAGTTTTCTGGATACCGGAAGTTCGAGGTCTGAGTAGAATGCTACTCGAAGTGCAAACCAAAGTTCGTATATATACAAGAGAGAAGCCTGTGGATTGGATTTTGATTTCGGACGTAAAACTGGATTTAGTTCACGTAGTTGGCAGGTGATTAAGATCGGCCCAGGCAGCAGAAAAACACGCAGTTTCTCTTGTGTGAACAAAACGACCGAGGCACGCTGTCCAGAACGAAGCTGCCCTGTTACAGGCGAAATAAGTATACAAGTGCAAAAGCCAGGTTAGTGTGATTTACCGTGATTTCAGTATTGTACTAACGAAATATCTGTTTTGATTTTGCACCGCGTCTATCTAAGGCGGGCATCTCGAGACACATTTGAACACAAAGGAACGTGGTTTCCAGGTTAAAATCGTGCATCTACGGTCGGCTATTGTCGTCACCACTGCGAGCTGCTGTGCGCGATCACCCGGGGCTCACCACCGTTCGTGGAAGAAGCCGGTCTACGAGGGACTCCAGAAGGACTCCAACGCACCACCTGTCCAGTAGAAGATACCAGGCACCGTTCGTGGAGAAGCAGTAGGAGCTGATCGAGTGGAGTAAGGAGGCGTTCCGCGGCGGCACGCGAGACTACGGTACGGCGTCCCAGGAAGCTTCCAGGTTGGTCCACTCCAAATCATTTTGAGTCAGCGAGCTACGGTAGCGAGGGAAGCCTTCGCCTTCTAACGTGTTAATATATTGTTGAAAGATACTTTCTGTCTTACTTTCTGTTTCACTTTCTGTTTTAGAGTCTAATATCCCTCTGGGAAACACAATCTTACACACACACACTTTATTTGCACAAGTTCTCCTTTAATTTGAACATTCAAAGGCAAAGACAAGACTATTCCGTTGCGTTGTGACCAATACATGTTAATCTGCTGTAAATTCATATCATACAGGCCGAAGTTAAGTACTAGAATATATATTTTTTAGGAAATTGTAATCATATTTGAGAATTTTGAGTTTTGAGTAATAAGTTAGAAGTATTTCCTATTATAAGATCTTGCTGTTTAGAATTATTTTGATGCAGAACAAACTAAATTAAGTATAAAATATTTCTTTTTGAATTCCTCAGTAAAGGGGAGAGTACCAATATTTGATAACTCATGTGTGTCTTTTTTCTATTTTTTGTAATAAAGCCCTTTGTTATTGAATTTACCATCTCGTTTTAATTCCTCGCCTTTACCTGAGAAGGAGGTCCGTTTCCTTAGCCGGGCAAACGGTCTTTTCAAAACGTAATGCCAAAATCATTTGGCATTGAATATGTTTGTATGGACAATTCATCCTCCAACGACCCCCAAATAATGACAAGGGCTATCGACTGCAAGCCGGACTAGGCAGTTAAAAATGTACTTACGAGTGATTAGGCAGAGCGAAGGGCGAGGGCGGGTCGCGGCAGGGCGACGAGTCGCGCGACGAGTTGGTGGACGAAGTGTTGCCCGCGCACGGAGACCCGGCGCCCGCGCTTAGCGTACTGTCGTCTGCTGTACACCAATATTATAATTATTATTACTGTTGATTATTAGAAAAGTCCTTCTAACATTTGTGGGGCATACCTACAAGTGAAAAATATATAAATTGCGGCCACTGATCTTGTCCTTATCTTATAAAACAATAGAGGACCTCAATATATAGAAAAAATGCTAGTACACTAGAATCCTAAAAAAATATGTTTTTTCTGAGATAGTAAATACACATACGCTATCTTCCAGTACTCGTATCTCAGAAACGCGACTCTTATACTAGTGTACTTATATATATATTTTGCAGAGAACGGCAACAGTGTTCAAACTAATAACTTGGTCCAATTTTGACAAGAAATGTATCAATCGATTCGTCTTCATCGCAAGAGTGTCAAAGGCTATTTCTTAAACGACCGTAGTCCGGTATTAATTTTTGAATTTATGTCTTGTTTATACAACTATACAACGATATTCCATAATTTTTGCACGCTTTTAAAATACGTCTACTGAGCAAATATAATATAGTATAGATAGTTTGCAATAGTTCCCCAACCATACCTGGGTGTATAACCAGCGAGAGCCCGGAGGTGCTGGCCGAGCGGCGCATGGACTTGGCGACGATCGAAGTAGGTTTCGACTTCTCTGTCTTGTCCGGTCGGTCGAAACTTCGCTCTTCTCTGCGCGGTAGCTCCGACCTAAAATAATATTATTTTAACGATAAATTAACGGGTTGTCTGTTTGTAGGGGGCGACAAAATCTACTTGGTATAAATATAACAAGTCTGACTGAACCGAGGATTTTTTACAAACACAACCAAAAAATAAATAAATAAAACTCGCTTCGCTCGCACTTTTAACGGTGCAATTGCTTCCTATCTCATAAATAGGAAATTATATTCATAGAAGGAAACATATTTTACACATAAACTGCTAGATTTTTGTATT
Source organism: Alsophila aescularia (assembly GCA_946251855.1). Taxonomy (NCBI): domain Eukaryota; kingdom Metazoa; phylum Arthropoda; class Insecta; order Lepidoptera; family Geometridae; genus Alsophila; species Alsophila aescularia. The sequence goes on along the minus strand of OX276386.1, from coordinate 13,790,886 downwards.
CATCATTATTCGATAGTAGTAATACAATTTTCGCGGTCGCTTCTCTCGCATTTTGAAGCTGGTTCCGAATACAGTAGGCTTTCGTTTATTCCGGTTGCGCTGATTTTTAAATTGTGCAAACCGTTTGCACCACAATTGATAACGTTCATAACAGTAGCGTGCTTACACTTTGGGCGCGGGCGGCGGGTGGTGCGCCAGCTGCGACGGCTGCAGCGGGTGCGCGTGCGGCGCGTGCAGCGGCCGCAGGCGGCGCCGCGCGCACGGCGACACGTCGTCGCTGTCCGTCTGGGAGGACTCCGCGGTCGACACGCTGCCGCCCATTATCTATTGGATGGAATAAGTGTTACTATATGGCGTCTCACCCAGGGCTTTACAACATGATACTCAATTGTTATAAATCGTTATGAAATTTCGATACTACAACATCGTTATTATTTCTAACAAAAAAAAGTAGCGCTGTATATATCGCTAAATCTATAGTTAGGCTACGTTATTGAATTTATTGTGTGTTTATTGCGGCGAGCGGACTCAAGCGAACTTCAGGTTATGTATGAATGAGCGGGTTGCAGATATAAGAATAGCAAGAGCACGCGTTACTCCGCGTACACCGGGGCGGTATCCGACCGCTTGTTCACTTATCAGATATCGAAAACAATTTCGTTATTTGTATTTTACTTGAATGTGACCGGTTCCTATATCTTAAAACGAACCGTTTTCGCTTACAGTCCGTCAGCTTTTGACATAAACGCTTTACAAAAAACGTCAAAAGTAACGGGACGTCTGAAAAATGATTCGTTCCATCTTTATAGGAATGGGGGTTAGAGTGCAATAATCTACTATATTACAAGCGGAAAATGACTTTGCTTTTTTAGATTGGACCCCGAGCCTTAGCGAGGGCTCTAAAAACCCGAGTGCAGCAAGAAGTCACTTGAGCGAGTGTCAGTAATCTAGTATTCTTTCCACTACAAAGTAATATCACAATTGTCCACCTAAAACTTTGTACCTATTGGTATAGGTTTAACTTACCGGACACTTAGGATGGTGGTGCAGAGGCGCGGTCGGAGTCGTCGGAGGGCCGGCACTGTCCGGAGTGCCCGGCCAGCTGTCGGTACTCTGCAATACAACAGATTACATACATCAATACAACAACATGGCCACGTATTGGTACAGCTCGTATTAAACTAGTACGAGAGTCCACGACCAAAATTGTCTCATCATTTTGGGCAAACCCATTTAAAATCGATAGATTCAATTACCCTAAATCCGAAAATACAAAAGTTTCGAACAACTGTGGGGGTTTAAAAAAAACTAGTGCGTCTTAGAACCAGAAATCGATATAATTGCAATGTTTTATGTAGTAATTAAATAGATAAACTATTCAATGTCAACAAATTATTAAAATTACACCATTGTAATATTCCTTTTTATTTCTGTTCCGCGAATGTTTACTATATACGTGCGTGCGTCATCGGGCGCAGTGCTTGTTCGAAACATTCAATTCATAATGGCAGTCCCGTTCAATTCATAATGGCAGTCCCGCGGTTGACACATCCACTATGTGATGAAAAGATCTATCTATATCAAATATTACGTGTGCGAGAGGATACGCGAAACCGTACTCGCAGCAAACTTCACAGCCGCCATTAAGGTGCAGTGAGCAGCTGAAACCCTTTATTTGGAACTAGTTTTCCCGCCCGTGACTTCGCAGACTACTGTTTATCGCGAAAAAAAGCATCCTATTTTCTTCTAGGATATTAAAAACCAATGAGAAAGTTGGTATAGCAAAATGCTCTTGATGTTTTTTTACAGACTTGTTATTTCGTTTCCATGGCAACCACAGACCATTCTGTGATGGCAACCGTTCCTTACAGTGACTAATCAACATTTTCCATTTTTCCCGCGGAAACTTTATTTTTTCCGGGATAAAAAGTATCCTTTGTTTTATTCTAGGGTATAAGCTGTCTCCATTCTAAATTTCATCAAAATCCGTCCAGCCGTTATCGCGTGAAAGCTCCCCAAATAAACAAACAAACAAACAAACAAACAGACAACGGTTCACTTTTTTATATTGGTATGGATATGGATGAAAAATGTTATTTATTTATTTAATGGAAAACTAACAGCTGCTAAATGGTAACATAGATTGAAGACAATGGGCATTAGAGAGCCGCCGTACAGTTATCACTTATTCGTAGACACAAAAGTGAACTGTGTTAACATACTCGCAATTTTACTTCTAATAAAGTCACAACGTTAATATTTTTATATATATTTCTCTAGTCTTTCTACTAGATTTTCATTGTGGAAAGCATTATTACACTATAATATTTTCTACATCAAAAGATTTTTTGTAACTTTTCTCTTTTTCGGTCTAAAAGCGAAGTATCTTAAAAAGTATTATGAATAGCGACCCGGAATTTGCTTTGTAAAATAGTTTTTATGTTGTTCTAGATTCTTGCCTCGCGATTTTGCGATACACCTCGTATGTCTTTCAAAATCAATGTATTTATCTAAAATCTGCTCGCGTGCTGCATCACCTCTCCCGCTCAACCTGGATTTACGACGAACAGGACAAAAATTTGCTGTAATGGCAGGTAATATGGCTGTTGTGGTAGGCGAGGCAAGAGTCTAGTCTAACTGCTCTGCCCGGCTAATCAACACGTACTTTTCCCACTACTCCGCTTAAACTACATTTTTCCGGGGAAAAAAGTAGCCATGTCCGTATGGGATTGTTTAGTTTATTATCCGTGAAAAAAAACAGGATTGGATCAGTAGTTCCATAGAGTAATCCGCCACACTCACCCTGGAGTCGTGTTCGTGACAAGAATGCTGCGTGTGGCGGCGCCACTGCGGCGACGTGCTAGAGAAAGCCGCGAACACTCCGCCTTCGTCCGCGGGCTCGTTTGTGTTTTCAGCCGCTTCGTCCGTGTCGACCTCGCTGTGATTGTAGCGGTCGCAACGACCTGGTGAATTGATTGTTTTGTGTGAGGGTGGTTTCCACAATGGTGGTACACAAGAAAACAAAAATAATAGATTAAGGCATTGTCAAACAGACAGCGAACAAAAGGAGCAGAAATGAACCGAGACGTAAGCTATAAGAAGACGCATTTCTCTGGCAATAACTTCCAATAATTCTGTTTACCAATTTTTTTTTTAGTTCTTGTAACGTTACATTACATGGTGTAATTTTATACTTACATTCAATAAAAATGCAGATGTACCATTTTTCCACGTCGAAAATAGCTTGTAAACGAACACAACTGGCGCGCTTCGGACTCGCGACTCATGTCGCATTCCCTCTCTTTCTAACATCGTACATACTAATTCACAAAAACTATCTGACTCTCGCCTCGCTTCGCCTTCTCGCCTAGTGATTGGCGTGGCGCGTGGTTCGCACGGACACTCCTCAACAGGGTTCGCTTTCGAGCTTCCTTGTGACAAGATTCAAATGACTCCGTACATCACAAATTAAAATATCCTCGACTCTCGTTCGTTTCGCTGTCTGTTTGACTTAGGCCTTTAGTGTATAAATGATTATATTCAGACAGAAAGAAAAAAATGATTTGCATGGGTTTTTGTTGTGTGATGTGTGATATAATCATTTTTTTAAGATTATTTAAGTTTAAAGGTCACAAGGTGACTTCGTCATTTTTGAGATATCGAAAATATTTATGCAACTTTTTTTATGACTTTATTTTAACAAAAAATATATACTAAGTCTTCTTTATTAGAAGTATAATACAAAAGTGTTTTCTGCGCAGGATTTCACAAAAGTGAATACAAACTCACTGTCAAAGTAGCTCGTGTCCTCGTCGTTTTCCAGTTGAGGTATGAACTCTGCCTTGCGCCTCAGTAGGTTGTTCCAGTCCAAGCCGTAGAAATAGATGTGTTCCTGTAAACAGTAACATTAGAGTATCTATACTTATAATAAAGCAGAAGGTAACAAGTTGGCTTCTAATCATCGGATTAAGGTACCAATTACCCCAGTTTTTAAGTCAACACCTAAGCTATCCAATAGTGAAAACCACGAGTTTTTACATGATGAGCGAACTGAAGACATTATTAACAAACAAGTTATATTTTTGTTTAGTAGCTTTTTTAAGTATCATAGACCATATTTTTAAATCTTCATTGTACAGACTGTTTGTTAGCATACATAGATATACCTTACATATGGCATACCTTGAAGACAATGATCTTCTCAGTGACCGACAATACGGATTTCGCCGAAACCGGTCTACTGGGGATCTTCTCGCGTATGCCACTCACGTACTGAGCGAAGCCATAGAGATGCATGGTGAGGCGCTTGCCGTCTCCCTTGACATATCGAAGGCATTTGATCGGGTCTGGCACGATGGCATTTTAAACAAGCTTCCCTCATATGGTTTACCTGTTGGCTTATGCAATTGGATAGTTGATTTCTTGAGGGAACGATCTGTTCGAGTAGTCTTAGAGGGCTGCTCGTCTGATCAAATGGCTATCAATGCCGGTGTACCTCAGGGATCGGTTCTCTCGGCTACACTGTTTTTACTGCACATTAATGACCTTCTGAAGCCCGGTACCTTTGGGTATGCTGATGACAGTACTGTAGTTGAGAGATACACTTCCAATGCTCAAGCCAGCTGTGACGCTGTCCAGTTTCAGAGAGAGGCTATGGTAGACCGTTTAAATTTAGCCTTAGAAGCCGTGTCCGATTGGGGCGATGCTAACTTGGTTAAGTTTAATGCTACTAAAACGCAAGCGTGTTTGTTTTCTGCTAAAAAGAGTCCTCTACACCGATCTCCGTCTTTCCAAAGTGTAACAATACCAATAGGCGACCATCTGGAGCTTTTGGGTGTCGAACTCACATCAAACCTGAATTTTGGGTCTTATATTGAATCCAAAGCCAAGGTATCTGCAAAAAAACTTGGTATTTTGTCTAAGGTTAGGCGGTACTTCACACCGGGACAGCTTTTGAATCTTTATCAAGCACAGGTCCGATCTTGTATGGAGTACTGCTGCCACCTCTGGGACGGTTCTGCCAAGTATCAGCTCGAGTTTTTGGATTCAATTGAGAGACGTGCTATCAGGCTCATTGGGGATGAGACTCTAGTAAAGAGTAAGCTTCAAAGTCTGGCGCATCGACGTGAGGTAGCAAGCCTGGCGGTATTCTACAGATTGCACTATGGAGAGTGTGCACATGAACTGCACAACCTGATTCACCTTTCCATCACCGTACGACTAGACGATCAGCAAAGCGCCACCCTTTCATGGTTGAAATACCTCGCACAAGAACGAAGCGTTACGCATCTTCATTTATTATAAGAACTGCAAAGGAGTGGAATGCCCTGCCCTCGTCAGTGTTTCCGGTAAATTATAACCCTGGTGTGTTCAAGTCAAGAGTGAATAGGTATCTACTAGGCAAGGGTGCTACACCTTCGACCACATCATCGCTTTCCATCAGGTGAGATCGTGGTCAAACGATTGCCTAATACATAATAAATAAAAAAAAAAAAAAAAAACCTACTTTGACCTGATGCGTGCCGCCGGTGCCGAGTCTGTCCCGCGGGTTCCGAGCCAGCAGCTCCGTGATGATAGTTCTAGCCTCGACGGCTATGGGGAAGTCCTCTTCCGACGGCCATTCTATGTCGTCTGCAAACAACCAACATTAGTGAGATATTATCAGTGAGTACCCTTCGGCTCCGCCCGTAGTTTTCCTCTTATCCCACGAAAACTTTACTTTTTCCCGGGAAAAGTAGCCTCTTTCCATCTGGAATAGTGTAGCTTTCTATCAGTGAAAGAATTTTCAGAATTGGAGCAAGTGTTCCAGAGGACAACTATCTGGCTCTATCTCTATCCTACAAACATTACATACTTACAAACAACTTTACCTCGTTATAATATTAGTGAAGAATATAAATGAGTTTATGAACAAAGCTATGCACCAGACAAAAATCCAACCATCAAAAACCAAGCATTTTTTTTAGAAATACTTTTTGCAGTTTTTATACAGTTTTAATACATAATCTTTATATTTTCTAAAGGAAATTATTAGAATTTTGTTCTTGCTAAGCCGGCGTTTAACCTAAAAATCATTAAATAAACGTTTAAATACTTTTGAAAACCTCAAGACCGAGTTCTAAGAACAAAATATTCTATCTTTAATGGTTTGCGTAACTGTCATACAGATCCCTGTTAAAAAAAACTCACCTGTGTAAAAAAAATACAGGCTTACCATTAACAGTGTGAGCGAACAACTCCTCAGGGGTGTCGCCGAAGAAAGGAACACATCCCACCAGGAACTCGTACAGAATGATGCCCATAGACCACCAGTCCACCGGTTTACCGTAACCCTGTAAAGACCACTGCATCAGAACATCACAACTTCATGATTTACTAGCTTTTGCCCGCGACTTCGTCCGCGCATACTACAGTTTAATCGCGATAATAATTAATTATTATCGCGATTAAACTGTAAATAATTAATAATCCTATGCCCTTCCCCAGGGTTCAAACCATCTCCTGACCAAATTCCATCAAGATTAATTCAGCCGTTTAGTTGTAAAACGGTAACAGACAGACAGAGTTACATTCGCTTTTATAATATTAGTATGGATAATCAGAAATTTAAAAGCAAGTAGTTTTTAAAGCAAGCTTTTAAAGACCTACTTATATAAGACCAGATAACTCGTCGAGATATGGTAGCGGTATACTAATACGCGTTAGAATCCAACAATACAGGTTTCGGTCCCCTGCTCCTCACCAATGACTTGTCTAAGTTATATGCCGTTTTCCATCGTTCCGTGCTTCGGAGGGCGCTTTAAGCTCTCGGTCCCAGCTGTTTTTAATTAATAGCAGTCGTTAAGCCATGTCCCTATACAGAGGCCCTCGGTTGATCTGACACCGGAGGCGCATTACTTCATACGACGAACAAACACACAAACAACGAGACAAATCAAATGAGCCCAAACTTAAAGGGGTTTCATCATTAGATTGTTATGTTCCTGTAACTAACTACCTTCCGGCTTCATCATCAAACCAGCATACCGCTGTACCGTACAGTACCGTAATATTGTATCATAAACAAAATAACACGCATGTACATTTCATCAAGATCATAGATACACATTAACTTTGTGGTCGCCTTTTTTTGAAGTCGGTTAAACAATATTTTATATTCCAATACAAACCTGCCTAAGTATGACCTCCGGAGCGATATACTCCGGCGTACCGCACACTTGCTTGTCCGAAAACTGACGAGCTTCTCGGTCCGCATACTCTTCGTACAGATTCGTAGCCACTAAACAAACAAATCGATATTATAGTTTAGACCATAGCACAGAATAAATAATAGAACAAGACCATAGACAAGTGCATATTACTCCGTTCTCTAGACAGGCTTTTGACGAACGTCGCAATGAAAGCATTTGATTATCGCTATTTTGGCGCTAATAGCAGTAGTTTGGCAGTAGTCGGCGTCCACGATAGTAACGTCTTTGTACAACTATTTATTCTATGACTAGACTAACGTCAGGAGATGAAACAATGTCAATTTTAGTTCCAATGACCCTCGGTTGGGGCGCTTTGAATTAGCACAAACGAAAGTAACGCAGATCAAATCCATATAGATCAGTGGTTTAGACCTCCGGACACTCCATACAACTGCGTTGATTTAAATGCCTAATACTCTTGTCACTTTTAAACTTTCGTGATTTGAACACATAGTGAAATATTTAAACGGGACTTACTCGCGCTGAAAACGTTATTTTATTTACCTCGACGTTTCGATAAAGTTGCATTGATTGTAGTCACGAGAAGTCTTCTCGTGCCTTTGCGTTGTGAGCGCGATTAAGTTCCGTTTGAATATTTAACTATACCTACTACTCTCACATATAAACAGATCACATTTTTGTACACACGCCAAACGTTTATGTAAATACATAGGGCTGCAAAAATATTTATAGTACCGACGTAATCAAACACAAATATCCTATGTGACCGAAACATAAGATAACCCGCTAGTATGATGGTTCAACCGGTTGTCTATTATATTTGTGCATGTATTATGGGATACGTCATTTTTGCGATTCCTCTTGTTTCACTGACTGACAGCTCGCGTCCGTCCGATTGCGCGCGCACGGCAGCCCATGAAATGAAATAATATTGACCACTGAGCTTAACTTACAGATTACGTTAATAATATAGATATTCTGTGGTTTAGGCTAGTTCATCATCATCTTCATCGTCGTCATCAGCCTGTATTCGTCTACTGCTGAACAAAGGCTTCACCTAACGCAGGTAGACCGTCAACGAACGATAGCTAGAAATTTAAATTTAAACTAGTCGTCGTTTACTAGAGTGTACAGAAGGTTTGTAGAGACAGGTTCTTACAAAAGGAGACGTGGTACCGGCAGAACCTGAGTAACCACCCGTCGTGATGACCGATTTATTGTGTCAACTTTCTTGCAAAATCATCATCATCATCATCATGTCAGCCTTTAGAAGTCCAGTGTTGAACATAGGCCTCCCCCAAAGAGCGCCATGACGAGCAACCTTGTGCCACCTCCATCCAACGAATTCCTGCGATGGCAGAGCTATTTCGGTATCCTTCGTTCTTCTACGGATTTCCTCATTTCGGATTCTATCACGTAGTGAAACACCGAGCATAGTTCTCTCCATTGCACGCTGCGCAAATCTGAACTTGTATATGAGACCAATAGTTAGCGACCACGTCTCAGTGCCGTATGTCATCACTACCAACACGCACTGATTATAAACTTTCGTCTTGAGGCTCTGCGGTATCTGCGACGAGAAGATATGGCGTAATTTCCCGAACGCTGCCCATCCGAGTTGGATTCGTCGGTTGACCTCTTTGTCGAAGTTGGATCTACCCAGTTGGATTGTCTGACCTAAGTAGATATAGTGATCAATAGCTTCGATAATATATTTCCCAACATAAACGACATGGGCATTTGACATGATGTTCGTCTTGCCCATGTTCATGTTAAGACCCACCTGTTGGGAAACAATATTGAGGTCACTGAGCATTGTGCTTAGGTCTTCCAGGGTTTCTGCCATGATGACTATATCATCAGCAAATCGAAGGCGAGTGAAGTATTCGCCATTGATGCCTTGAATAAACGTGAGTGCACGAGCAATAAGAAGGAGGCTTAGGAAAGAGGCTATCACCCCTTTTAGACCAGCAAATGGTCCAAAGTTGTCTGCAGGTCACAGACAAGCTCACTTAAGATTTGCGCGTGAACACCTAAATTGGTCTGAAGAGCAATGGGCCTCCGTATTATTCACCGATGAATGTAGGACATGTTTATATGGTGCAGATGGTCGCAGAAAAGTCTATCGTCGACGTGGGGTGAGATATGCTCAAAGTTGCATTGAGGAGCATATTCCTTTTGGAGGCGGCTCATGTATGGTCTGGGGTGGCATATAGATGAACGGGCGAACAGAACTTGTTACTCAAAAAGGTAACAGAGGGGGTTTGACGGCACATCGCTATATAACAGAGATTTTAGAAGATTACGTGGTACCTTACATAGGATTCATAGGCGAAAATTAATTTACTCTAATGCAAGATAATGATAATGCCCGACCGCACGCCGCTGCACAAGTTCGACAATATTGCGAAGAGGTTGGGATACGTACTGAATTGGCCAGCACGCAGCCCGGACCTTAATCCGATTGAGCACGTTTGAGAACATTTTTAAAAGAGCAGTATGTGTGAGAAATCCTGCGCCCACAACAGCGCAAAGAATAGCAAAAATAGCTAAGAATAGTAATTTCACAAGAATGGGACAGTACTCCGCAAGACCGTTTAATAACCCTAATCAGGTCTATGCGGAACCGATTAGAATCAGTAATAAGGGCACGAGGAGGTAACACACCCTATTACAAGAAAAAAAACGTGTTTAAACTTTTTTTTAATTGTTAAAACTAACTTTTCAATTAAACCAATTTTTGTACCATTTAACGTGTTTGTCAAAAAATAAAATGAATGGTCGTTTCCAGTAAACAAACTTAAACTTAAGGATTACATACTACGCTGTTACAAAGTTAACGAACCAATCTATAGTTTTCAATTTAAATTTGTATGAAAAGTTTGCATACTTGGTTAAAATATTAATTTCAAAGTCGTCTTGTACTTTGATGCAGTATATGTATCCGTCAGTGTAAATAAACAAATTAATATTTTTTAGTAGTTGTAAAGGGATCAGTGCTTGAGAGTTACAGCTTTGAAATGTAGTTATGCTGTCTCTCTCATATTATATTAATCAGAGGCAGACAAAATGTGTAAAGACGCCATGTTTAGATCGGCAGCTTATTGGCGCGGGTCAGAGCTTCACAAAGGAATCAATAGAAATATAGTTTATACTTACAAGACATTAAACCCATCTTGCTGAGACCAAAATCAGTAAGCTTGATATGTCCAGTTGCCGTGATGAGTAAACTGTAAAAAGACAAGTATAATATGTATATTGTTTGTATCCGATAGATATACAATAAATATTATAGCATCGCGTATTATTAGTGTTTTCCTAAGTCTGTATCTTTTTACTATTTGTAACAGTACCTAAATTTTCCCTTTTCTGAGTGATTAGATTTCAAAGTTGAGTCGTCTAACAAAAAATTGTATTTCGTCGTACAAAACTAGCCTTATATGTGTCAAAAGTGATAGTTGTTTGATTTTTCATTTTCAAAATGAAAAATTAAACAAATATTATTAATCCTTTGAACGCCACGCATTCTAGCGCACATGACGTTCGGTACTTGAAAGGTTATACAGGTGTCCCAGGAAGTAGTGATAAGCGGAGTCTCCAGGTAGAACACTCCCAGGGGCACTCGAATAACCCCCATATATTTTCCGGGATATTTGATATTTTCGGAGTTATTCCTTCTTTTTATTTCAAGTAATAATGTCGCGCCATGTCATGCGGCAAGGGGCCAGCGCGGAGTAATGTCGCGCAGTCGCCACCTCCCACAAACTAGTATAAATACTCACTTGTCCGGTTTGAGGTCTCTATGCACGATCCCGTACGAGTGTAGATACTCGACCGCCAGCACCGCCTCGGCGAAGTAATGTCGCGCCATGTCGTGCGGCAAGGGGCCGGCGCGGAGTAATGTCGCGCAATCGCCGCCTTCCACAAACTCGAGAATCAAGCAGAGATGACGTTTCGTTTCGAATGAACAGTACATTGTTACCTGGGGGAGAAAGGAGGGGTGTAAACAGGGTGCAGTCGGGTTTTAGTTGTTAAACTTATATCTTATTTTAGTAATTAGTTTGAACACATAACTCTTCCTTTGCTTTGCCGGAGTCAGGTAAAAACTGGCCTACGACTCGCGATGAAGACGATTCGATTGATACCTCGCTGTCAAAATTAGACCAATAGGGGCACAGTAATCGCAGCGGAATTATGTGTCTCGGAAGTTATCTGCTGGTCGCTGCGCAAACTGCAATTTTTCAGGCGCAATCCCAAGTTGAACGTGAACACAGCATTCTTTATCTGCCTCGCTCACTCGCTTACTTTTTTCACATATTCTCTGACTTTATGCTGTTTTAACCCCACAGCAGTACCTGCGCAATCGTTCACAGAGCCTAACTTCACAAACATATAGATTGGCTGCGACTACTGTACATACAAAGACTGTAAAACACGTAACACTTCCTTTACTTAGTCGTAGTCGGTTAAAACAAGCATAAAAAAACATACACAAATACATACTGTTAAACACATTACCCATCCACTGCTTCGCCGTAGTAGGGTAAAAATTAGCACTTTTATAAGTCAAAAAACTTAACCCATCCACTGCTTCGCCGTAGTAGGATAAAAATTAGCACTTTTATAAGTCAAAAAAACTTAATGTCTAATCGGAGTTGAAAAATATATCCTTACAATATTGTTATACGACCAATCAATATATTAGATAAAACAACTATACCTTGAGTTTACTACTATATAATAAGAAACTAGGCTGGACCAGTCCCCACAAGCAGCACCCGTTCACTCTCATAATCCACTAAATGGTGCCGTCATCTAGCGGCCCCCGTCAAATGTCGTATTTATGCAAATCTTTTGACTTTTAATTGTTTAAGTGTTCGCGCGACAAACTCTATAGCCATTTCACGAATTAGTCATTTTCAGGGTAGCATTTCGCATTTAACTTCGTGAATTAGGCGTTTGTCGACTAAACGGCCGTCATCATCATCATCATCGTTTTACTCGTTTCATTTTTATAGGAAAGGGAGTGGTTATCTTAAAACGAACTGTTTTCCCTTACTGTCCGTCAGCTTTTGACATAAACGCCATACAAAAAAACGTCAAAAAGTAACGAGACGTTGGAAAAACGACTCGTTTCATTTTATGTAATACATGCATGCATAGTAATGGGGCGGTCATTTCGTATGTAATACATGCAGTTTGGCATAACAATTATAATATAAAAGCTGTATCATACGAAGATATCGAAATGACTTACCACAAACGGGTTATCCGCAAAACTAAGAATGTCTCTCTCTGCGAATGCTTGTTCCACTTGGTTTCTTAATATTAAATTGTTTTTGCTTATCTTTTTCATTGCGTACCTGTGAAACAATAAATAAATATTATTGGACTACTATTTCGCACATTCAAAGACGGCTGACGTGAGTATTTCGAGCTACTTGATTTGCGTCAAGCAAAGTTGAACTTTATAACGTTAGACTTGCGGTGTAAAATGGTGCGCATTAACACCTGGCGGCTACGTCAACAAGAAAACGGCCCTTGTACACTACATGACATGCATGCCTCCGTTTTCGCGAAAAACTTATTATTACTTATTAGCGACCAAACACTCAAAGGCATTGAAATACCTTTTTCAAAAACTGGGACTTGTGCGAGAGGCGGCATGCGTGGCATGCGGCTCTCGCTCCATCCTTTCTTATAAGAATTAAGTCTTTCCTTTTAAGAAACATGATTGATATGCATAAAAAAAGTTTTTGTGTAAAATTACCATTTTCTTGCTGACTGTACATTTTTTGCAAAAACATTACAAAATCATTGAATGCAGGTCAAAATATTTTGAAAAATTATGGACAGTATAGTATCTTAAGAACGTTTTCCTGTAGCTACAACGATTAAAGTACCTGACCTTACTGCCCCATCTCAAAAAACATCCTGTATCATCTCCCGATAATATATAACCCCAAAATAGTTAGCTACACTAATGAAACATTGCGTGTAAGCCATAGATGTAATTGAAAGTGGTTAGATTAGGCTCCTCGGGCGTGGATCGCATAAATTAGGTGCAACACCCACAATTGGCACTTAGGCACAATCGGGGTGGCGTTTGCGTAGCACATGTGAGCAGTGACTCTCAATCGCGCTGCAGTCTGCGAATGTCTCGCTTTGTTGTTGATGCACATGAAGCACGACGGTAAGAATGTAGCTGTGTGGGTGTGTTGGTAGTTATATACGACTTACCTTTGTCGCGTTTGCTTGTGTTTGACTAAATACACAGCGCCGTAGGCTCCGTTTGAGATCAGTTTGATTACTTGGTAGTCGCTTTCGGAGGGCGGAGCGCCATCCTTGTTGCCGTGCGCTCCCGGAGGTGACTGCCGACCTCGGATTCTAATAAAACATTAAGATTGTTATAGCATTTATGTTACCGTAGAAACGTGTAAGCCGTAGGTTAGTTAAAAAGCTAGGGGATTCGTGAAAACTCGTATTTTTGTAGAGGAGGTCTCGATATAAAATTTAGGGTGAAAAACGTATTTTCACGAAATTACGGTTTCATTCAGTAATTTGACGAAATCTATTAAAACCACATACCAGAAGCGGGTAGAATCATCCAAATCAGCACAGAAATCTTAGAGAAGTAGGTGTGCATGCATAAATTGAATTAAGAACCTCCTCCTTTTTCAAGCCATTTATTAATTTTTTGAGTGTTCGTCGCATTTTCCCTTACTTTGAAGGAGATGAATTCTGCGGAGGAGGCGGTGGGGGTGCGGGGGGCACGTTCATCTCCGCTAACGGGTCCCTCGACAGTCCCAGTTTGTGGATTATGTACTGCGGTATGTCTGTTGTTATTCCCTGGAAATAAGGTTTAAATTAGCTATAAAAATTAAAACAAAATTCATACGTAACGAAAAGAGCATCATCTAAAAGCTGTGAATTTTTAATTGCATTACCGATTTTAGGTATCTTAATTTCAGCTATTAGCTAACCCCCGGGGGTAAATAAATAAGGAGATCTCTCATTTAGAGACAAATAACTCAAGTCTTCAAATAATCATAGACTATAGGTAAACTTAACTAAGGCACAGAATAAATAATAGAATAAGTACAGAAGGCTAACTGAGTAAAGTCATTTAAATAAATAGCGACTCTCGCTATAAAGTAAATATAAAGTGCAATTTAACTCGCACGGCGCTGCGAGCTTTCAATTATATTTACCTAGAAGGCGCTCGCCCACCGCGTGCAGGCTAGAATGCACCGTATCACAACGCGCGAGAACTTCCATTGCTCTAACCGTTTCAGAATCGCTCTGTCCCTTTTTCGCTCGGTAGGGTTGTATTAAGATATGACTAGGTACTTGTACTACTAATTATTCTGTGATATGTTATGACTTAGATATTGTAACAGAATAAATAAGTAATAATGTATTATGTTATTACTTATTATTATAAATTAAAATAGTTTTATTACATACAATGACATTCTTATCAGAATAGACCTACTACCTCATTTTTACTACCTACCTATTCCGTTTTCAGACCGCCGATAACTTTAGTGAGATACCTACCTACGTGTCGTTGGTTGATTAAAGGTATTAAAAGTAGGTAGGTATTATACGAGACATATACATAACATGACGCGCGGCACGGTAAATTTAATGTTACTAATTGTCGCGAGTCATGTTATCGTGGAATATCTATTTTTTTTGATTGTGTTGATTGTTTTTGTTTGTTTGTTTGTTTGCAATAAATACATTTTATTATTATTATTATTATATATTATATAAATTCTTAATTAGTTGTAGGCTACTTACTAAGTCAGCACAGTAATTAATTTTCCGATCAACAATACCTACTATAATCAATTATAAAATTACGTTGATCGATTTAATAAACGACTTTATTTCTGCGCGGAAAAACCTTAAATATGCGTAGCTTCGGTATGGAACACAAATGAAATAACATAGAACTATAGGAACCTACGTTATAAAAAAATATCAATATCTAACTACATAACTAGGACCTATTATAGGTATTACAATTTATTACCTTTCAATATCCTTTGGAAGCGTAAAGAATGACAATTCGTCATTTCTATCACTATTCAAACAGCCGAATGCTATGCAGTACTTTCTAGCTTTCTTCTTGCTACTCATAATTAAAACACGAATAAACATTGTCAATAACTTTACGTAAGTAGGTGCTCTATCGCTAAGTACAAGGCGCGCGACTCATCGAGCGCACGCTTGACACTCGACTGAACGGACCCGAATATTGGGTCCTCGAATTTATTTGTACTTGTTGCGGAGTGCGACCGCCCTGACTAAGGCAAACTGGAGGCGACTGACCCTGATGAATAGTCAATCCGTAATCACCTGTAAATGCCTGGCGTGTCCCTCTGCCGCCTCTAGCAGCCTGTAGAACCTCTCCGGGTCGAACTCTAAGCATTCGAGCAACCGCGCCGGCCGCGCCATGGCGAGTATCAGCCGCGTCACTAGCGGCGCCACTTGCGCGCCCGCGTCGGCCGACTTGTCTCGTGTCTGGAAGGAAACGGAGATGTTAACGTATACATGTACAAGGGCCGGCACCTAAGTCGAGACTTGACGAACCAGTTAACTAAAGTTGCGCAGAAAGTCATTCACCAGAATAAGAACTCGATATTAATCTAGATTGATTCTAATCAAACCACGCGCTGATTCTTTTTTACTAAAATGTGTATTGGACATTTATAGGAAGGTCTTTTTTCGACTATTTTTTGTAGCGTGTACTAATCTATTTCTGGGTAATCTGATAGAGATCATTTTGAGCGATAATACCGCCTAGTATAACACTTACAAATACAAATGTTTATTCCATTTCATAATGATACAATTTTATGATCAAAAATATTAAAATAACAGATCATTATGGACTCTATCGACCATTGCAACTAGTAGAAAGGAGGGCTTATACTTTATAGACCCTATTGCTTTTCAAGTCTGTATGTCAGTCCGTCCGTCCGTCTTTCAATCGCGGTCCTGTTTTTATCTTTACCTCAGCAAGTAACCGGTCCAAGCTATCTGCCATGTCGTAGAAGTAGTTGCTCGTTACTTGCTTCGACTCTGACTTGTGGAGACAGTCCCGCGCCATCTCCAGTACCTGAGGAAACCGGAATCATCATCATCATCAGCCTGCGTTGTTTATTTACTATTTAGCATATAAACAGATGTTCATGGAGGAATTGAAGGTAGTTTCCACCAGTCTACCTGGACGTGTAAGAAAAATGATGGATCAACTTTGAAAAACAGTACAAACCTTTACAAAAATAAGTAAAAATAAAAACATTTAATTAAAGCTTTTACGCAGTAGCCATGTCATGGTGAAACTTAGAACGGGCTATCACAATTAAATGCGTACACAAAATTTCGTGACAGTACTGTCGACCGTTGAAGAGTTCCTTTATCTGGAGCTAATTTTGGATGTCGATTCAGGTCATGCTTACCATAAAAATGCATTGTCATCGGAAATGAACCAACATGTTAACTCAACTCTGTAGGGTAAGAGGAAGTGGTTCTAATTCAGCTTGCAAAGTTTTAACCAAACTAACATACTTACTCGTACATACACACAAACATTGCAAGTTAAATAAAAGCTTTTACAAAAGAGAATCATCAAATTGTATTTGAATTCCAGGAGTTTTTTTTGTTATTTTGTGTTTATTTGACATACTGAAAAACAAAAAAGTGGTTGGGGCTGTGTCGGATTGGACGGACGTTTGTTGATCGTGAAACGTCTACGCCACGTACAAATCGCGAGTTATACCGAATTGCCTCACCTATCCTTACACATTCCCATCAATCCCCACCTATCACCACCCATATCCACGGATTTGGTTCACTTAGGTCAGATTCCGCTTTTGTGAGAATAAATATTAGGCTGTTATTTTTCTGACGAAAACGGAATTCCTTCTACGTCAGATTCCATTTTTAGCTGTTATTTTTGCGACGAAAATGGAATCTCCCTTTAGTATAGTGTGAAGTCGGATGACAGCTGCCTAAACTACGAAAAGTTTCGGATAAATAAATACTGGATGTTTTGACGTTTGACAGCTGCTGTCATCTGTCAATTTGACAACTGTCATATAATATGAAGATCTCGATGAGATCTATCATTTCTGTAAAGAAACTACTAGTCTAGGGGCCCGTTCACTTATATGTATGGTTTTCTATATATATATTTTTTTATATTGAAATTTGGACAAACTGTGACAATTTTCACTGTTTTTTTTTAGATGTTTTTCCAATAAGTAGACACTTGGATCATAGTATTATGTTGTAGGTAGTAACAGTCTGTTTATTTACTAACAATGCTTTTTTACAAGAAGTTTTGTAACATTTAATTTCTTCAATATTAGGTATCCTCTAAAGTGACCTAAAGTGGAAAACGGTATTGATCTTCGACCAATCCAATTGAGATTTGTTATTAGAGATATAAATTAACTAATACTTAAACCTGAATAACAACAGAAATAGCTTTATTATTATTTATTTTTATTTTTTATTTGTGTATTTAGTCAAACATTGGCGTTATCATCATTGAAGTAGGTCACTAATTGGGACTCAAATCTAACAAAGCTTGAATTTAAGGTGCTCCACTGTTTTTTTCAGACCCTGCTACCGTTCGACAATGTTGACTCGCAAAGCATGTGACCGTGAAGCCAAGCTGCAGACGGCGTTGCTGGAGCTCAAAGCCTCCAAAGAGTGCAACAATAGGCTACTTCGAGAGCTTGAAGGACATGAAGCTGATATGTCTGACATGCTGAACAAGAACACAGCATTGAAAAACCAATTGTCTGAGTTTGACATGGCGTATGAAGATATGAGAGATCAGCATGATCGTCTACAGTGCACCGTTGATTCCTGTATCCAGGATCAAGACACATATGAGGCGGCCCTCAGGCATATAAGGGATTTAGAGCAGGAGCTCAACCTTAACAGGGTTAAGTTAGAGACCTTAGATTTTTCATCTAAAAATAGTATTAGTTTCGAGATGGAAAATAATAACACTAATTTATATTCGGAGTTAATTGAAACTAACTCAAATAAGTCAATAGTATGTAATAATATGTCATTAGTGGACCTGACTACAAATAAGTTTGTAAAAAAAAAAAAACTAATATTAACAGCATTAGAGGGTCTAATAAGATCAAAAAATATGTAAAGGTTAATAAATTTTTGAAAAGAACCTCAGTCATGCTAAAAAAATATAATATTTTTTTTAAATGCTCAAAGATATGCAAAGAAAAATTAAATTTAAATAAAGAGCTTGATGAATGTTATAGTTTTTTAGGCCGCAATAATAGAGAAATAGATTACATGAATAGTAAAATTACTTGCTTAAAAAAACAATTGTGTGACTTAAACGGCAAATATGTGGCATCAAATAAGCAAATCAAAGGCCATATTGCAGCCATGGCTTGCTTGGTGGCTCAAAGCCCTAGCAGCTCTGACAATTGCACTTCCAATGTTCAGATCATAGAAAACTCCAGGATAGTGTCTAACACACTTGGAGTAAAGAATAGCCCCAATGATGTTCCTGAGCACAAGTCACCTGTGCAGGATCCTCTCACTACCTATCAAATAAGCTCAGATTGTTTATTGAAGCCATCTGAGTGCTCTAGAAAAACTTTGGTATTCAGTGATCAAATAGGTGCAGGCATGGCCAGCCTGCTTCAAAATTGCTTAACTCAAACAGTCTGTAATAATAGCTTCTCCGGTTTGCCACTAAAAGGTTTTCAGTCAAAAATAAAAAACTGTACATTTGACAAAAATACCACAATTGTATTACAATTAGGTAACAGTCTAGCTGTAAAAAAAACTGATATTATTAATCTTGTTGAGACCCTAGTAGATATAGAAAATATAGGTGTGGGCAGGATTATTGTCTGCTCATTTCCATATTCTAATAAAATGACGCAAACGCAAAAAGATCATGCCTATGATCTGAATTTGACATTATATAATTTGACTTGTCGTCAAAGTGACGTTTTGTATTTTAAAACTAACAATTTTGTTAGAAAATTTATTTTGACAAAGAATACATTGTATCTCAGCAAAAATGACAAGGTGACCATCGCTAAATTGTTAGCATTTAATATATATGATCCAGTTGTACATGGTACAATGGTACATGGTATAACTTACATATTTTTCATAACAATATACAGGGTCTTTCCAGCAAAGCATTAGAGTTAGAACTTTTTTTAGATTTTTCTAAGGTCGATGTTATGTGTGTAACTGAGCATTGGTTCACGATAGGTACTTTGATACCATCCATTAGAAACTATGTGATTGGTAGTTCGTTCAATAGAAGAAAAGCGAAGTCTCATGGTGGTTCTTTAATTTATTTAGTGAATACATGTAAATTTAAGGAGAGGAAAGACATTGTGGCCTTGTCTGTTGAACGGACTATTGAGTTATCATGTGTTGAGCTGGAGCATCATTTAATTGTGTGTATACAGACCCCCACTGGCTGATTTCAATGTGTTTGAGTCTGTTATGGAGGATGTTCTGAGGAAATGTTCTAACAATTCAAAATTCCTTGTTGTATGTGGTGATTTCAATGTAGATATACTTGTTAAATGTCCATTAAGCGATAAATTTCTAAATTTGTTTTTGTGCTTCAACTTAAAAAATCTTTTTAATCAGCCAACCAGAATCACTAGCACTTCTGCGACCTGTTTAGACAATGTTTTTTGCAACTGTGAACCTCGTAGCAGGGCTATAAGTGATAAGCTTAGCTCTGATCATAGTGGGCAAAGTGTTGTGTTTCAATGTAAATCAGGTAAAAACTCTCAGGAGTTCACTTACAGGCCTATTACTTGCAAGCGTTTGGAACGGTTTGCAGATAACATTGATAATCAACTTAGTCACTTGCCGTTTGATGGGAATTCTGATGACCTTTGCTATTCCTTGTTTAATATAATGGATAAAGAGTTTAACGATATATTTAAATTAAAAAAGGGGGGCATAAGGGTGGGATTTGATGACTGGGCTACAACAGGTATTTACAAAAGTAGAAACAAATTATACGATTTATATTCTTAAAAAAAAATGAATGCTAATGACACGAAATTTGTTGAATACTTAAAACAATATTCTAAGACATTTAAATCCGTGTGTAATACCGCGAAATCTCTTCATTTGAGTAGGAAAATTAAACAATCGGAAGATAAAATCAAAACAACATGGAAAATAATAAATACCGAAACCGGCAAAATTAAACCTCGAGACCGAAATTTTATCCTAAACATCGGCAATAAATTAATTTCCAAAGATCACGAAGTTGCCAATGCATTTGAAGATTTCTTTACAAAAATACCAATAGTTACTACCCAGTCTTTAAAATCTTCCTCAGTTGAGGCTTCTTGTATGCTCTCAAGCAACGTTGAAAAGTGTGATGTTACATTTAAATTTAAACATATTAATGTTAATTCGATTGTTAAGACATTTAAATTGCTTAACATAAAAAATACAGAGGATCTCTGGGGAATATCTACTAAAATTTTAAGTTCCATTATTGGTATAATTGCTCCATACTTAGTAATTATTTTTAATAATTGTGTTGATGAAGGAGTTTTTCCCGACATAATGAAAAATAGTAAACTTATTCCCTTATTCAAGTCTGGCAGTAAAAATTATCCGACTAACTACAGACCCATTTCTATACTTCCCGCTCTAAGTAAAATTTTTGAGAAAGTAATATTAAATCAGTTATTAACACATTTCAATCTCAATGGTTTGTTTCATAATGAACAATATGGCTTCACTAAAGGCCGTTCAACGACAGACGCAGGCACAGGGCTCTTAAAGCATATATTCAATGCTTGGGAGGAGTCACAGGACGCAATTGGCGTTTTCTGTGATTTATCCAAAGCATTTGACTGCGTTTGCCACGAAACATTAATTTTTAAATTGAATCATTACGGAGTTAATGGGAAAGCTCTCGATCTTTTATCATCGTATCTTAGCAATAGAATCCAAAAAGTAGATGTAAATGGTGCGAGGTCATCTGGATCTCTCATTACAATGGGAGTCCCACAGGGTTCAATACTTGGGCCATTCTTGTTCTTGGTTTACATTAACGATCTTCCATTTTTCATAAAGAACTTATGTGATATTGTTTTGTTTGCAGATGATACTTCTCTAATTTTTAAGATTGACAGAACCTTGAATAATTTTGACGACGTTAACAAGGCAATCGCGCTAGTTCTTAGTTGGTTTACAACTAACAATTTAATGTTAAATCCTAAGAAAACTAAATGTATCAAATTTTCACTACCCAATGTCAGAGGGTTTCCTACGAATTCAAGTATTTTAATAAATAGTGAGCCTGTAGACCTTGTGCAGTCAACCACATTTTTGGGTATTACTGTAGATTCAAAATTACAGTGGGGTCCTCACATATCGTTGTTAGCTGGTAGATTGAGCTCTGCAGCCTATGCAGTACGTAAAATTAGACAGTTTACCGATATAGCTACTGCAAGATTAGTATATTTTAGTTACTTTCACAGTATTATGTCATATGGCATTTTGCTGTGGGGTAAGGCCGCGGAAATTCAATCAATATTTGTGCTACAGAAGAAAGCAATTCGTTCCATTTACAATATGAAATCCCGAGATTCTCTTAGGGAACGTTTTAAAGATATTAATATTCTTACAGTGGCTTGTCAATATATTTATGAAAATATAATGTATGTTCGGAAGAATATCAATACCTTTGTTAAAAATAGAGATGTTCATAATTTTAATACTAGAAATAAAAATAAACTAAAAGTGTCTGGATTTCGGTTAAAGAAAGTTAGTGGTTCATATATGGGGAACTGTATAGGATTTTTTAAAAAGTTACCTGTCGGCATTGATCAATTACCAATGCATAGGTTTAAAACTTTTGTTAAAGTAAATCTCATAAAGAAAGCGTATTACA
This sequence comes from Alsophila aescularia, assembly GCA_946251855.1. Lineage (NCBI taxonomy): Eukaryota > Metazoa > Arthropoda > Insecta > Lepidoptera > Geometridae > Alsophila > Alsophila aescularia. The sequence continues at coordinate 13,768,719 of OX276386.1, read as the reverse complement.
ATGTAAATGATTATATTAATGACAGAAATGCATGGCCTGATGTCTCCAAGCTCCATGATAGTAATAAGTGATCATATAATATCATATATATCATATGATATCTCATTGTCACTTTTACCTTTTATATTTGTAGTTTACATGTTTTGTTATAATTGTGACATTTGAAAAATATATAAAGAATGAGCAAATATGGAAAAAATACATCCCCGTAGAGTTTCTTGGTGCTCTCTTCTCTAACGGGCGTAATTCCGAAGCACCGTTAGAGTCAGAAGGGTATTTCCTTTTCCAGTGTGAGATTTAACTCTGTTGGCACATGAAAGGGAAATTTCCTTTTCAAACTCAAAGAATACTTAGTTTATCTAAATTTGGATTGATTTGATCTTTTTATAATATTTTATGTAAATCTCTTTGTTCAGGAGATGTTAATTTTGACTTGTAAAAGTGCTATTATTTTTGCCTATTTACAATAAAATACTTTGATTTTGATTTTAATTTTGATTTTATACGTTCGAGGACGCACGGATCACCCGCGCGTACACTCGAAATCGTTCACGGCGTCGTCGGGCGTTCGCCTGGGTCATCCGAAAAATAGTAGGGGAGGGGAGGAATAGTATGAAACTAACACTTGACAGTTGTCAGTTCTATGTGGACGTCCAAAGTCGTTCACTAACTCCGGATGATCGAGCGATAATCGCACGGATGATTCGAGCGTGTAAGTGAACACAGCCAAGTATCAATAGTTTCAGAGTTGCAGCCCAAGTTTGACAGCTGTCATCCAAAACGAAGATGTCGATGAGATCTATCACTTCTCTAATGAAACAACTAGTCTACGATTAATAGTTTCAGAGTTATAGCCCTTTTAAGTTTGACAGCTGTCATCCAAAACGAAGATATCGATAACATCTATCACTTCTGTAAAGAAACTACTAGTCCAGGATCAATAGTTTCAGAGTTATAGCCCTTTTAAATTTGACAGCTGTCATCTGAAACGAAGATATCGATGATATCTATCACTTCTATAAATACAGTACTATATAGTTTTCTCTTAACTTCCCCCAACTTTCCTCCCCTCCCCTTTACCCGACCTTCCCCCACTCATAACCACCTTCCCTCACCTTCCCCCTACTTTCTCTCCGCTCTTTCCCCACCAACTGTCACTTTGACACCTGTCACTTCTCCCGACGCTCAATTGTTTTTCTGATATTCATTTGTTTTCTGACATTCACTTGTTTTACTATTTTTATTTGTTTTTCTATGCAAATGTGAACTTCAGCTTGGAAACTATCAATATTATTGCTAGGCTTTCATCTTTTTTTAAGTAGATTCTGGAAGAGCTAAGGACCCCGAACATATTTAGTTCCAGCACCACCCCACTGCGGTGATGTAGTTCAATTTAGATAAGGGTTGGCTGTTTATATATTTTATTTTTCCATTCATTATTGGTCTGACTGAGTTTGGCGGATGTAAGCTACATATTTTTTCTTAGTTTATTTTAAATATGGATTTCCGCTAAGTAACGCCTCAATTTATCAACTAGAGAATAAGTGTTAAATTCTAATATTCAGTTTGTGTGTTATCGGCTCGGTTTTCTTGTGGAGCCTGCCGGAGCGCGTTACAACCTATTCTGTCAGACATTTTCTTACAGTGTGCGGCCGGGTTACAAAAATACGGAACAATAAGTTACCTGTCTCTGCACAAATCTCTCAATAGGAGGCCGATCCGGTTTCTTATCTAATTCATTGACCTCATCGATCAACGCTCGCAATCTGAAACATTATATTAGTTTCCTTAAGTCATTATAAAACTATTAAAAAAACAAGCTTACATAATATGTTAGAAGATTGAATGGACGTTTCCAATAGACCTATTCAACAGCCCCATTGCGCTTGCGTGAACCTCATGCCGTTCTGAATTCAAATGTTTCGACCAAGTGTGGGAGTTTTCATACAAACTATCACTTCTGTACATTTACGAACCAGAAATCTGTTTTAAGTAATCACGGATTTGCAATATTTTTGTAGTAAATAGATAAACTATTCAACTACCATAAAATTATAAATTTACTCAAAATAATTGTAATATACCTTTTAATTTCCGCTGCGCCCGATCACGCATGCACAAAGCACATACAAAGTAATCAAAAATAAATACAAATGCGCAGCGGAGATAAAAAGGTATATTACAACTACTTTGGTGTCACTTAAATAATTGAAGGAAGTTATTATTAAGTTATTATTAGTTTATTACTACAAACATTTGAATACCAAACGACGGGACTTGACCAAATCGAAAATGAAAAGGTCTACATATGGTATAACGTCAAACATCAAAATAGTTGATGTTATCATCAAAACAATTAAAAATAAAATAAAAATAATCAATTGGTAACGTAACAAATCTTACTTCAGACACACTAAAATAACAGTTGTAATGCAACATTTCAAGTGGGTTGCAATGTCGATCATCTCTGCTACATCAGCGCCGGTGCGTAACTGCTATGATGATGTTACGATGAGTGATACAATGATGATGTCGATAAAGACTTGATGTTATCGAAGAGTGATATAATGATGATGTCGATACTGACTCATCGTCCATGGCGACTTTTCTTTTGTTGATGTTAACGAAGAGTGATACAATGATGATGACAATAATGACTTGTCGTCCATGGTGACTATTCTTTTGTTGATGTTATCGAAGAGTGATATAATGATGATGTCGATACTGACTTGTCGTCCATAGAGACTTTTTGTTGTTCTTATTGAAGACTGATACAATGATGAGAAACTGACTTGTCGTCCATGGCGACTTTTTTGTCGTTGATGTTATCGAAGAGTGATACAATAGCTTGTCGATACTGACTTGTCGTCCATGGCGCGCTGCGCGGCCGGGAAGCGTGCGGCGAACAGCGAGGACATGGCGGAGACGGCGTCATCCCGCGACCCCGAGCCGCCGCTCGAGCCACCGCCCGACCGCGCCGGCGAGCTGGAGAAGAACGAGAACGTACTACAGACTATAAGTGCACTCTAGTACCAGCCATCACTTTAAATGTGCACTCTTGTACCAGCCATCGCTTTAAATGTGCACTCTTGTACCGCCCATCGCTTTAAATGTGCATTCATGGTAAATGGTAAAGATGACACTTGTTTGTTTGTCATGTGAGGAAGTGCTGGCATCTGGTGTCTGAGTCAATCATGCCGCCCGAGGGCATCTGACATGGATTAACGACTGCTTTTAATCAATAACAGCCGAAACCGACAATGCGATGACAGCTTAACGTTCCCTTCGAACACGGTGCGATGGAAAACCGCTCATAATTTAGAAACGAAAACATTGGTGCGGAGCCTAGACAGGCCGAACCCTGTATCGTTAGATTCTCTGTTGCACTATTGAACCGTTAGTTTACCGTCGCTAGAGATGGTACTATGGAGAGTGCACAAGAACTACACAGCCCGATTTCCGCATCACTTTTTCCATCATCGTACGACCAGACGATCGGCAAAGCGCCGCCCTTTTAGGGTAGAAATACCACGCACAAGAACGAAGCGTCACACTTCTTTATTTATTATAAGAACTGCAAAGGAGTGGAATGCTCTACCCTCGTCAGTGTTTTCGATAAATTATAAACCAGGTGTGTTCAAGTCTAGAGTTATTAGGTATGTAATAAGCAATTGTGCTACACCTTCGGCCAAATCATCGCTCTTCATCAGATCAGACCGTGGTCAAAGGTTTACCAAGCCCGTCATATAAAAAAGGTACTCTTTCTGCACCTCCGATGCTGTTAGAATTAGCTACAGGAAATCAGGAAATAGACAACATACATTTTTCCTGAGAAAACTTCTTCAGGCTTTTTTTCGAAGGTCCTCATCAGGAAGCTTTGCCTGATATTCAACCGCCAAGCAGTTGTTGGCAAACATCACTGTGATCCGATTTTAAGGGCACCGGTTCCAGCGAAATAACTTGACAAATGAGATTTAAAAACTAAGTTTTGAGAGTGACACGACGATCACAATGCAGTGTCCCCGCAGGAGAAGCAACAAATGGAGACGCGTATTCGCGCACTTGGTAGGTCTAAAAAGAGGGACGCAGCAATGGAGACTTATACTTGTGTCCTTTTTTCACTTCGCAAACTCGGAACAGAGGCCCTCGGGCGGCCTGACAAACTCTGACACCAGAGGCCAACACAACCTCATACAAGTTCATACAACAAACAAACACATTTCGAAAACATTGGCCAAATAACGCCACGTGTAGTACAAGTTTTCACCTAGTGTGCGTTCAGTTGTTTGTATATGTGCATGTGCCGTGTATTCACCTGAGACTCCGGCTGCGAACGCGGCGGGCGGGGCTCTGAGGCGCGCCGGCGTGTCCGCTGCCGCCGCTGTCCGACAGCGACGCCCAGTTGTTCATGCCGCTGCCTTGAGAACTGCTGCAGGGTTGACACAACAAACGTTACATCAGCAAAGCTGTTTAAACGGGGTGAAGATCGTAGCTCCCAAACGAATGGACCAATTATGATGCGTTTTTTTATGTTTCAAAGCTGATGTAATCGAGATGGTTCTTAGCTACATTGGTGGGAGAGGGTCGGGGATTATATAATTATTTAATTTGTGTTTGTAAGCTGAAAACATTGCATGCTGCAGAGCTTAGAACACTCTGAATTGTACAATGTTTTCAGAATTAAATCTGCTGATTTCATACATCGCTGGCCGCTGGCATCGAGTTGACAGCCCAATAATGCTGGATACTCACTTGAGCGAGTTCTGGTGCTGTTGACAGTGGAGACACGGCGCGCCACCACACCGGCCTCGCTGCCGCCCCGCTGGCCGCTGGCATCGAGTTGACAGCCCAATAATGCTGGATACTTACTTGAGCGAGTTCTGGTGCTGTTGACAGTGGGGACACGGCGGGCGTGGCTGCGGCTCGCACGCCGCCGCCACGCCCAGCAGTCGCTCCTGCGACGAGCACTGCGACTGCAACAGGGAGAGGGGATCGTACATTATCATACAGCACTACAAAGGACAAACGAAGATTTAGCTGAGTCTTATTTATAACATCCGACATTTAAAATGAGGTTTCTTTGACAGTTTGTGTCCGTTTATAAAATATTCGGCTCTGAACTGACCTTCTTGCTTGAGTTACATATCGCTCCTACCTACCCTCTAACTCATAAAGAACAGTTTTAAAAATATTGAAAAAATCTAGAGTAGTAGCGCATAATACGAATTTACTAAAAATAATATGATGACTATCTAGGGTTTACTAGCCGACCAAGCTAACGCATTTTATGCCCGCGTCAACTCTGAACAAACAAAGTGAGAGAATCCAGAATCCAACCCTAAAAACAAATTTGTTGGCTTGACACGTAACAAGACATAGATGATGGTCTCCAAGGAACGTTTTCCTGTAAGTAAAACGGTTAAGGTCATTACTGTCCGGAACAAAATGGACCCACATAGTAAATCAGTTTTTGCAAAGATTATGTGGACCCTTGGTTGTAATTTGTAATTGGGCTCGATTTTAGGGAAACATCTAGCTTAGGTGGCCCCAGTCCAAAGCCTTTCTATACATATATATTATATACTAGCTGTGCCCGCGGCTATTCCCGCGTGGTCATTTCTATGGGTTAAAAGTAAGCCATGTGTTATTACAGGAACAAAGGTACAACATACCAGATTTTGTTCAGACATCAAATAGTTTTTTCGATTGCTCGGCTTCTAATCATCGGATTAAGATACCAAGTATATTAAAAGATATTTAAGTCAAACCCTAAGTTATCGATCAGTAAAAACGGGATCGCAATAAGTCTAGTAAATTTTACGTTATGAGCGAACATAAAAACAGACTGAAAGACACAAATAAAAAAAAAAAGTACAGTAGCTTATTTTAAGTCCCTAGACCATATTTTTTTAATATCGTCGACTTTTTTGTTACTTACTGCTTTATTATAAGCATAGATATTATTTATAGGATATCTTGGATACTTACAAATATTAAGCGCCCAATTTTAAAAGCTTGTTTATAAGAATCTTCATGACTTCGCAATCTGTGGTTGCAGAAATGCTACAAAATGGTGGCAAAAATAACATTGGAAGCTATATTCAGATTAGACTTTCAGCAAAAATATACCGTTTATTCCACCAAATGAGTTCTGTTTATCATCACTGCACATAGTATATAATAAACTTGTGTTTCTTGGATGACATTCAAAAGATATGATTAGAGAATGAGTGCCGAGGTAATATTTACTTCGGCACCTTCAAAATGACACTACATTTTGCCTTCAAAACTTAGTACCACTCAGTTTTGAATAAAAATACTGGACCGATTGCGATGCAATTTTCACTGTTAGATAGCTTAGGTTTTTACTTAAAAACTGGTTACTTGGTTTGGTACTTGGTATCTCAATCCGATGAGTAGGAGACAAGCAATTTAATATCAATACTACTTGTATTAACTTAAGTGTGGAATTACGTTTTGAATAAAACTACTGGGCCGATTGCGATGCGATTTTCACTGTTGGATAGCTTAGGTTTTTACTTAAAAACTGGTGTATTTGGTATTTCGGTCCGATGAGTAGTAGTAGTATCCAATTAATAAAAAAACCTATTAATTTTATAATTGTGATACTCACTAAGTTTTGAAGGCCAGAGTATTTTCTCCTGAGTCATAAACATTTAGTGATAAGATTGTAATGCAAATATTTGTCCCAAATTAATCTATCTATAGGTACTTATAACTAGCTGTGCCCGCTGTTTTGTCCGCGTGGTCATTTCTGTGGATTAAACGTAACATATTATGTGTTATTCCAGGACCAAAAGTACCTATCAAGTAAAATACCAAATTTCGTTCAGCCGTCATATAGTTTTTTATCGATTGCTCGGCTTCTACTCATCGGATTGACAAACCAAGTGCACCAGTTTTTAAGTCTGAACCTATGCGATCCAACGCATCGCAATCGGTCCAGTAGATTTTACGTAATACGCGAACAAATAAACAGACAGACGGACACGATTCAAAAATAAACATTTATATTCTAGAAAAACATTTAGCTTATTTAAGTACCATAGAACATTGTTTTTATTATTATGTACATTATTTGAGTTTTTGGTACTTACTGCTTTATTATTTATATGTCGGTATAGAAGAAGATTTCATTTCTTCTTTGACGGGATCAGCTAGAACTTGGCGCGCTACTCCTTATGCAACTTATATTTCAAAATCAAGAATCTAAAACTTGTTTGCTTCTTTTAAGTTTTTTTTTTATTTCATTGCAACTTAAATAATTATATATTTTTGGATTGGTATTTTAAAGTCCTTCATCTGATACCTCACTTGATAAGTTTTGTTGTATTTTACAATACATTAAATTAATTAGTTTCCTATTAGTTTTCTTGACACTTCATATATCTTATGTTAATCTCGTTATTAAGAAGAATCCTATGATAGATAGATAGATAGATAGATAACTCTTTATTGTACACCACATAGAACAAAAAAATACAATAATAACTAAAACATTTATACAAAATAAATGGGACAATATAATGGGACACTTATGATACCTCATTTATCAAAATCCTACAAGCCGTTTAGGCTGTAGGACGCGCCTAAGGAATATACATACATATATAGGTACATACATACGGCCAAATAACATAACCCTCCACAGTCGGGTGAAAATTGTTCTACCTCTCATAGTAATAGGGTTAAAGTACATTCATTCACTGCAGGGTATAATTATTAGCACAATACATATATAGTCTATATATATGTCCTATGTTATTAGCTTAAGCCAAAAAATGAATTGTGCCAGTACCACAATCAGAACCAAGAACTTCTGATCATAATTTCTATTCTTCAAAGCAAGAGATATTATGATTGGTTAGGGCCTCTTCTCAACCTTGTTTTTTTATTATTTTGTTTACTACTGGTAGGCAATCGTTTGACCACGATCTCATCTGATGAAAAGCGATGATTAATTGCCCTAATTACGTTCACAAGTCTGTCATAAAATCTGCACAATTTTCGGTAGTAGTAGAAGTAAGACATAATAATATGTTGAGCCCTTTGCCCAATCCTAAGTTACGCCCCGTTACAAAAACCTACGAAAACATGCTGAACCATACACACTTTTCCAAGTTCAGTTGACTAATGCACTTGTTCTTAGTAAATGAATCACTACATATTTCTGTTTAAATATGTATTTTGCTGACAACTTCCGGTAGGTGTTCGATGATGTGACATACTAACACACATACAAAAATTGTGTTTCAACTCACAAGCTCGGAAAGATTCTGTTTGTCATTCGAAATCTGAGTGCATAATTCTGTGTGAATGTGTGATATTCTTGAATTATTGAACTGTTTTAAGCTTTTACTTTTGCATGATAGTCATTCTAAACAAATTTAGACTGAGCCAATGTTTTTTCGTGCATTTTATCCGCTAGCATGGAATAGTATAGTAGATTGTATGACCTTTGTCATACAAAATAATATTTTTACGGCGAGGGCGCTATTTTGAATCCAGAGCGGAGTGAAGGATTCTAGAGTGGAAACCCGATCACAGCGAGGGATTCTTAAGTAGAATCCTGAACGTACCGAGGGATTCTTAAGTAGAATCTTGAACGTAGCGAGGGATTCTTAAGTAGAATCCTGAACGTAGCAATGGATTCCTAAGTAGAATCCTGAAAGTAGCGAGGGATTCAATATACGTCACCCGAGGAAAAATAATTTTGCGTTTGAGTGATACACTCTACTTTTCTATGAGGAAAATAAATAAAATGCGCTTTTAGATACTTTACAACTCATACATTTCTTTAAAAGGTTATGAAATAGACTAAAAATAAACATCTTAAAATAAACTATACCCTGTTTCATAAACTTAGATATTTTATGCAAAAAAAAAGGGATAACAGTGCAAAAAAACCGCCTACAAATCGTGCAATCCATAAATTGAGATAGAAAGTTGTTTTACTTATTTTGAAAGAATAAAATGATATTCTTGAATTATTGAACTGTTTTAAGCTTTTACTTTTGCATGATAGTCATTCTAAACAAATTTAGACTGAGCCAATGTTTTTTCGTACAATATTTTTTCTTAGACTGGGAACAATGGATACGTTGTCTTTCCGTAGTGTAACAATACCATTAGGCAACCATTTGGAGCTTTTGGGTGTCGAACTCACATCGAACCTGAATTTTGGGTCTTACATTGAATACAAAGTCAAGGTAGCTGCAAAGAAACTTGGTATTTTGTCTAAAGTTAGGCGGTACTTCACACCGGGACAGCTTTTGAATCTTTACCAAGCACAGGTCCGATCTTGTACGGAGTACTGCTGCCACCTCTGGGACGGTTCTGCCAAGTATCAGCTCGAGGCTTTGGATACAATTGAGAGACGTGCTATGAGGCTCATTGGAGATGACACTCTGGTAAAGAGTAAGCTTCAAACTTTGGTGCATCGACGTGAGGTCGCAAGCCTGTCGGTATTCTACAGATGGCATTATGGAGTGTGCACAAGAACTGCACAATCTGATCCCCCCATCACCTTTCCATTACCGTACGACTAGACGAACGGCAAAGCGCCATCCTTTTATGGATGACATAACTCGCACAAGAACGAAGCGTTACGCTTCTTCATTTATTATAAGAACTTCTAAGGAGTGGAATGCCCGCCCTGCCCTCGTCAGGTAAAATATAACCCTGCTGTGTTCAAGTCAAGAGTGAATAGGTATCTACTAGGCAAGCGTGCTACACCTTCGATCACATCATCGCTTTCCATCAGGTGAGATCGTGGTCAAGCGATTGACTAGAGAGAGATTAAAAAAAAACTATGTGGTATTATAGGATTCAGTGAAAGGAATTTTCATCCTATCTATTAGAAAAACGCTGATTGGTTCCTAGAAAACTAGGAGCAAAGTAAGTATTTTCTGTTCAAGACTTTCAGATAGGGCAGTAATGAGTTTTAAATTTGGAACGTGAATTTTTGATGTTTAAACATTTAATGGCGCGGTACGGGAGTAATTGCTGATGGCTGATTGTAGAAGTGGCGATCGTTTAGATCCGCGACACGAGCGCTCGTGGCTCGTCGGCTCTTTCCGCCTCAGCTCGGCCATATTCTAGTTATAAGCCATCACCTATTTATTTTATGTGCAAAATGTAAACAATAAACAGACTGAAGAGACATTCTGAAGGACATAAATCAAAGAAGTCCAAAATGAATATTTTACATTTTTAGTTAAGCTTAAGTACCTAGTTTATTTTAAGTTATTTATTTTTAGTCTTAGTATTTACTTTACAACTCATATTATTTATTTAAAAGGGTATTAAATAAATAATATGAGTTGTAAAGTATCTAAAAGCTCCTTTTATTTATTTTTCTCATAGAGATAAGAAGTAGGGTGATGGGGGGAGGGGGGGAGGGGGGAAGGGGGGGTATAACTCGAACGCAAAATTATTTTTCGTCGGGCGACGTATATTTAATCCCTCGCTACGTTCAGGCTTCTACTTAAGAGAATCCTTTACTCCGCTCTAGATTCAAAATAGCGCCCTCGCGTCAAAATATTATTTTGCTCCCTTGTCATACAAATTAGTATTTCTCTTCTCTCCGCGGCAAAGACCTCGTCGAATCAGACTTAGAAAATTAGTGAACCCTAGACTAGGGGGTGTCAGTCATCGCTTTCTGTAGGCAACTGGCATGTCACTTTGTCAGTGACTTCTCGTGACATTTCTTTGTTTACATAAAATATCTAAGATTATGGAACAGGGTATAAGTATGCTTAGCTAAAAATTTATATTCACTTTGGACTACTTTGATTTATGTCCTTTAGATAGTTTCTACAGATATTATGTTATAAATGTTGTGTAGATGTCGATTTGAAGTGAAGTGTGAATTTTGCTTACACTTGGGCAATTCTTGAAAATAGATACAGTTTCCGAAAAAGACTTCGCTACTTTTGCATTCTCCCACTCGATAAAATTGTTATAAGCTTTCAAATATTTTGACCGGGATTTAGTTGGCAATCCATTCTGTATCACATTCTTATATTTTCAGGTATAAGTAGTACAATACTTTCGCTACGTGAACTTGATGAGACTTGATAGAACTTGATTATGTCTTCACCTTCAACATTCACATAATTTTATAACTGCCTCGCCACTCGCTTACGTTTTTCACATATTCTATCTCGTTCTTACTTTATGCTGTTTTATCCTCACAGGTACTGACTTACGTAATCGTTTACAGAGCCTAACTTCACAACCACAAAGTTTCGGTGCGACTACTGTAGTTCCTTTTAAGTTGTTTAATTTTAGTCTATTTAATTCGCTTTAAATAATTATAGAAGTTATATTTACTCAAACCTGCTATAGTTAGATGTTAATTATAGCAGGTTTGTTAATTTTATGTTTTTTGTCGATTAAGTTTTTCGTATTTTTTTTAATGGCGGATTTATGGGGGTTGAACACATAATAAAACATAGGTTGTATTTCTCAACCGATTCTCATGAAATTTTGTGAGCCGGTTCGATTTATTTTTTGTAGTTTTATTTTTTATTTTTATGGACTCGGTGAACATTTATTCATTTTAAAGCTATGCATAGACAGACTCGTGAGGTCTATAGCTCACAGAGCCACTACTATTATTATATTAGTATTGTTGTTGTTGATGTAATTTTTATTATAATTATAAACACTTCTTTAATATATTATTTAAGCTGCTTTTCTTGCACCTAGCACTTTCTTTCCTCGCTGTAGTGAGATGAAAAGTTGTGTGTGTCGCACGGCAGCAAAGTTATTCTGCGACTCATACCTTTGAAACCCTCGCTACTCTCAGGATTCTATATGTGAACCACTTGCTACCTTCGCTTGCTCAGGTTTCAATACAAGTACTCGAGTCAGAAAACCACTATAGCCTTGCATAACAAATAACTACATAATATTATTAAAAATGATTTTGAAAGTATTCAATAAAAACAAAAAATTATGCGACTTTTTATTGTTAATATTCCATTCTGATTAACCTTTAATGTTTTTATTCTTGTGCACCCGGCTCTAATCTTTATCCAACGAGTTTATAATGAACTAGCTGCGTCCCGCTGCTTTGCCCGCGTGGACTTTTTTCCGAGGTAAAAGTATCCAATGATGGTCTCCACATACGACATCACATTCAGTTCAGCTGGTTTGGGGCATTTGTCGCATAATGTTTTGGAGCCAAAGCGCCCCAAACCAGCAAACAGACAACGTTTAACTTTTTTAAGTACACTAGCATTTGCCCGCGGCTTCGTCCGCGCTAACTAAAGTTTATTGCAATAAAAAGTATCCTATGTCCTTCCCCAGGGTTCAAACTATCTTCATTCCAAATTTCATCATGATCGGTTTAGCCATTTAACCGTGAAAAGGTGACAGACAGACAGAAAGAGTTACCTACACTTTTATAATATTAGTATGTAGTATGGTGGGGAAGTTGAGATAATGTTTTCCTATTTGTTTCTGGCATCGGCAACTTTCCAAGCGAAGGTATTTCTGAGCTTCCAAACAAAACTAATGGCCAGTTTTCATTATCTTAGCAATTAGAAGAGCGCTTAGTAAAGTGCGTCAGGAACATTAGTTTTAGTGATTACTCATTAGTTGTACTCACGTTTCACTGACGCGACGACACGGTTGAGAAGACTCTCCTAACGTATTCTCCTAATTGAGATAACCTGATTCCGGCTATACAAGTATACACTCACGCCGCGCACAAGCATAGGCATTAATATTAAAGTTCACACACAGTACATTTATCAACGCGCTCGGTTAATGATACATATTGTAAAGATATGGGGTTAGGATAACATGTGTTTATGCCAATTATACAAAAAAATAACACATTTAATAATGTTACGCCGGTCGATTCTTAGAAAAACAGTAGCTACTAAAATGTTCGAGGTGTTCCGGTCGGATGACGCAATACCTACCTTTAAAGGAACATTCTGGAACACACTAGTTGCGCGTAGGTACCTACAGAGTTTCCAGAGCGCGCGATAGGTGGGTACATACGGGCGCGGCGCGGCAATATCAATGGCGCCGCCGGCCTTAGGTACCTACAGGTGCGGCTCGACATCAAAGGCACCGCCGACCTTGAAAGTTCAAATACCTACCGACTACCGCTAGTACATACGCGTACGTACGAGTACAGTCTGGAAACGTCCGTCGCGGTATAAATAGGACGCGCATCGACTGGCTGGGACAGTTTTGACTTGGCATTCGGAACGAAACGATCATAGTGATTCTGAGCGAGTATTCAGTAATAATTGATTAGTGTGTACAGTCAAGTCAAAGAGTGTTTGAGCGTTATTTGTTGGTTTAATTTCTTTGTGTGGTTTTCGAATAAAGGTGTTATTTTTTTTGTAATTAGCGTACATTAATTTTATCCGAACCCGAGCTCGTAACAATAACAAAAACAAAAAACCAACAAATAAGAAAACACTTAATGCATTTTAAACTAGACTGTACATGCGAATCACTTATCACTGAACTCAACTATAGCACTGTATATTTGCTTCAAATCACTTCGAACGCACTCGTATCCTAGCCGAAATTAGACTGACTGTCTAAGCCGATGCACGCCGTGTTTATATCCCGACGCGCACATCCCGTGGTTTCTGGAAAGCTCTCGTAGGTACTCGATCATTGCATCACCTAATAGCCAATACCCGAACGTTACAGATCCACCGGAGTAACTTCATACTAATAGCGCCAAAATTGGAAAAGTTATTCCACTCGCCCGTAGATGGCATTGCAAGTTCGATAGGCGTCTAAAAGTTATTCTACTAGATGATAGATGGCGTTGAAGTTATCGGCAGGCGTAACAATATTCACAGTCACGTCGTGGTATACGCGTGAATTCGTGTGATGATGTAGAGTCAGCAAAAGGCACAGTAAGTGGTGTACGCACGAATTCATGGGATAATGTCAAATCAGACAAAAGAGCTAGTCATACATCTTCAAATAGTAACACAAGGAGTACTTACTGATAGACTAGAGCTGCCCGGCGTGGTTCCGTAGCCAGAGGACGGCAGCGAAGCCACCGACCATCTTCGACCGTCGCTGTTGACAACATAATATAACACATTAATCCTCGCCACGTGAAAATAAAGACAGAAAAAAATAGAATGCAAGTGAAGCATACGTACAAGTATGTGCTTATGGGATATGTCCTATCAGTGTAAAACGTAACTATGAGTTTTTGAGCCCTTTTTATTTCGTTTATTAAGACAGTTACACAATTAGAATATTTGAAACTATCTGGATCCTGGCCGGATAGTGATGACTAAACGGCCAGATACCGGATCTTTACCGGGTAACAATGGCATCTTATCACATACAGAACTCTGGCCTAGCTGATGTCCAACAAGTACAAGAAGCGATGACTGACACCCCCTAGTCTAGGGTTCACTAATTTGTAAGTCTGATTCGACGAGGTCTTTGCCGCGGAGAGAAGAGAAATAGTAGATTGTATGACAAGGGAGCAAAATAAAATTCTGACGCGAGGGCGCTATTTTGAATCCAGAGCAGAGTGAAGGGATTAAATATACGTCGCCCGACGAAAAATAATTTTGCGTCCGATATTTTATCCCCCTCTATGTGAAAAAGAAATAAAAGGCATTTTTAGATACTTTACAACTTCATATTATTTATTTAAAGGGGTATTAAATAGACTAAAAATAAAAAACTTAATATAAACTAAGTACTTAAGCATAACTAAAAATGAATAATATTCATTTTGGACTTCTTTAATTTATGTCCTTCAGACAGTCTCTTCAGATATTGTGTTCTAAATATTGTTTAGATCTTGATTTGAATGTCATTATTGGTACTGGCCGCCAACGTGTGAAGGTTGTTTACATTTGGGTAATTCTTGAAAATGGGTAAAGGGTTACGAAAAAGACTTCGCTTCTTTTGCATTTTCCCACTCGATAAAATTGTTACCTATAAAGCTTTCAAATTTTTTTCCAGGGATTTAGTTGGTAATAGATTCTGTATCACATTTATTGTGTAGTATTTTCAGGTGTAAGTAGGTAGTATAATACTTTCGCTACACTTGTATTTTCGTGTAATTATTTAGTTTTTGCACTGTCAAAATTCCTTGTCTCCGTAGGATCGTAATAATTAGCGCGCTTTTCATTTTTTCCTCTTCTCCGTACAAATACATGATTATTTTTTAAATACAGAAAGCGCGCCACGCGACGCAATGAACAAATAAAATGAGCCGTCACGGGACGCATAGCAGATGTGTAAACATAAAAAATAACTAAAACAGCGAACAACCGTTTTGCACCGCAACCCTTCACCTGATCTATACTATACTAACTTTTCGGCCTAATACCATAAGTCTCGATAGCTCGACGAGACAGCGTTCGATTTCCGATCTTTAGTACCGGAGTTCAATTCCCAACTAAACGATCGCCACGCCTACAGTCAGCGTTACCCCCGTACCGCGCCATTAAAAGTTAACACATCAAAAATTCAAGTTCCAAATTCAAAACTCATTACTGCCCTGAAAGTCTTGAACAGAAAAGACCTACTTTGCTTCTAGTTTTCTATGAACCAACCAGCGTTTTTCTAATAGCTGGGATGAAAATTCCTTTCATGGAATCCTATAATACCACATAGGTATCCATCCACATTTTGGCTTTCATTAACCCTTATCCACGGTAAGAAATACGTATTTCTCGCGCACTATATTCCCTAACGAATTTCAAAGGGCACGCGAACCAAGGAAATATTGGAACATCCGTCAAAGTGTCAATTAAGTATTGTTCAATATCCTGCGGGAGGCTAGCGTTGCTAGGAAATATCGACTGTACGTACAGTATTGACATCGTTTGACATTTGGACTGGTCTATTTTCTGAGAGCAATTAGCTTAACATAGTACTAGTGACTCGCCCCGGCTTCGCACGGGTAGTTAGCTACACGAGCGAAAAAGAAAAAATTTTTACAAAACGTTGATTAACTAATTTGAACAAAAAACTGTTATTGTGACTTAACCATAATAGTGAGACATAATAGACTCGTGTACTTTTGTGTTGGTAAAGGTGAGTACTATAAACACGTAGTGCATTATTTTATGTATCATCAATAGTTTTCGAACGCCAAATAATGACTTTTATAGACAAATGTTTGATACCTTGGGTCAAATTATTGCAATTTAGTAGGAATCACATTTTTTTTGAAAAATTATATACTGCCCATGTTACTCGCTGATAATGTAGCTTTCTAATGGTGAAAGATTTTTTTAAAACAGGTTAAGTATTTTTTTGAATTTATCCATTACACACAAACAAACAAGCATACAAAAAACAAATATTTTCTGTTTATAATATTAGTATAGAAGATGGACTAGTCCTCAAATTTGACAAAAAGTATATGAGTTCGTCACCTGTCCGCTATCTGATGTAGTCTACGAATACGAATATATTATGTCGCGTTATCAGAATAATGACAATTCTTGTAACAATATTACGTAGCCTACATAAATATAACAACATATATAGTCAACAGCACGACATGGTTGTTGCACTCAGGGTTGGTTCCTGACTAGGGAACTCCTCATCGGTTAACAGCAGAGAGACGAAATGTTGTATACGCATTTAACTCAGTCTAAGTTTCACCACTACATGGCTATTGCATAATGAAGTTTTTTTTTTAATGTTTTTTAGTTTTTGTGAGGAATTATTTCCACTAATTTCTAGATACTTTTAAATATGAGGATTTAGCCGGGCTGGGCAGCTTTTTGAAAATTTCGCCAAGTCTTCTCGTCTCCCATTCCACAATGCCTGAAGACTAAGTCTTCGACCAGGGCGTCTTACGGAGCCGAAACTGACTGTGAGACTGGTCCACAAGGTCAAGGTCGCTCAGAGAGCTATCGAACGAGCTATGCTCGAAGTTTTTCTAAGGGGTCGAAATGAGGTAATTCGGCAAAGAACTTAGTTAGCCCAGGTAGCTCAGAGAATAAACAAGCTAAAGTGGCAATGGGCTGGTCACATTTGTCATAGAACTGATAACCGTTGGGGTAGACGAGTTCTAGGGAGAGGCTTATGTCCAGCAGTAGATTGAAAATGTTGTTGATTATGATGAAGACGCTTGTGCCAGTTAAAGAAAAGAACCAACAACAGCCAATATTTATGCAACGAGATTAGTTTTCTTGTGGGCCCAGGTTTCTGCCCCTTGCTTTGTATTTCGTAGCATATCACTCCAGTCATCAGAGATTACTGTGGGCCCAGGTTTCTGCCCCTTGCTTTGTATTTCGTAGCATATCACTCCAGTCATCAGAGATTACTGTGGGCCCAGGTTTCTGCCCCTTGCTTTGTATTTCGTAGCATATCACTCCAGTCATCAGAGATTACTGTGGGCCCAGGTTTCTGCCCCTTGCTTTGTATTTCGTAGCATATCACTCCAGTCATCAGAGATTACCCGCACCGCTGCAGTATTATCTTGAAAGTAAAATCTAGCCTAGATCCTGAGCTTAATCACAGAATACACGATAAGGCGCTTACGTAGTATCAGCATAATGACAGTATGGAACAATAGGCGAATTGAGGTCGCAAGACTGTCGGTATTCAACAGAAACCTATGGAGACTGTGCACAAGATCTGCACAACCTGATTTAAATCATTTCAATCGCCGTACGGCCACAAGATCCGCAAAGCGCCACCCTCTTATGGTAGAAATCTTGGTAGAACCAAGCGTAAGAACGAGTCGATACGCTTCTTCCTTCGTCTAACTGCAAAGGATTGGAAGCTTTGCCTTCGTCAGTGCTTCCTATAAAATACAATCCGACTTTGTTCTAGTCAAGGATGAATAGTCGATTGCCATTCAGTTGTGTGATCATGGTCGAACGCTTGCCCATTTGTCATAAAAAAAAGAATACCCAGTAAGTTTTGAAAAATTTATACTAATTCGGTTAGAAATAGCTGAAATAGTCTCGCTACTTACCATGGCATGCGCAATGCCCATACTGTCTATACTGTGGTTTCAACAAAATCTAGATTGCCCGATGACGGAACACAACATATGTCAGCAAATATAAACTCAACCACCATGCAATAAGGTTCAAAGTGTAAATACTATAAGTAAATAAATTCGATGCTAATTCGGTTGAGTAATACACTACAGTAATCACCACTCGTACTGTAATACTTACATATCCTTACTTCTAACGCGGTTAGACATGTAAACAATACATTACCGTTATAAAATACTTTATGGCACTAACACAAAATCTTTGATTTAGTTACTACAAGTACATTTATTTACACCCAATTTACTGTTTTCCATTATTTAAATCACTGGAGAATTTACTATTATAATATTTTAGTAATATACAGAGGCTTTGTGTTACTTTGGATCCTTGTTTTAATTGGTCTGAAATTACTGAAAATGATAGTTCAGGTCCAGTGAGATTAAGGTGGCGCTGGAGGATCCATTTTCCATACAAAAGTAATTCCAAAGTAGGTAATTTGTAATTGAAGCATATTTCAACCATAATATGATATTATTCGGATTAAGATAGCAATTATCTGCTTTTTTTCACAATATTTACTATACTCGTAGATATGTAAGCGAATATTGCGTGTTGTATATTTTCACGAAAAACATACTTATTCGCTTACATTACATCGATAAGGATTTTGAAAATAAAATATAGTTGGGAATCTAGATAAATACTATCCGAATCTGAATAATATGGTTTGTTTGCTTGTTGTATGAGATCAGAGAGCTGGCCTCTGGTGTCAGAGTTCGTCAGCCCGCCCGAGGGCCTCTGGCATGACTTAACGACTGCTATTAATCAATAACAACAGCTTAACGTGCCCTCCGAAGCACTGAGCGATGGAAAACACATAACTTAGAGAAGTCATTGGCGCGATGCCTAGGACCGAACCCGGTAACAATGGATTCCAAGTTTGCACTTTTGAACCGTTAGGCTAACATCGCTTTTCATCATAATATGGTGGAAATATGCTTCAAATACAAATGATTTTAGATTTAAGTTTGTGTGGAAAATTCATCCTCTAAGCGCACTCGGCATTTTGGATACGTACCAACAAAGATGCTAGTTAGTGTTTACAAATTAGACACAAAAATACACAGCTTACTAACAGTTCCTTCCCTCGTTTGACACTGGAAGACAGCAGAGCGTGATGCAAGGGATGGGCGTGGTGTGCGTGGGGCCACCGGGGCCCCTCCGCCGGGGACAGGGGCCCCGTGCCGGGGGAACTGCACCGGCCTGACCCAACCTGGAAATGCACACAAAAATATAATGTTATCATCTCAATGAGAATCTTTATGACAATCTGGGTATTTTTATCATCATCATGCGCTTTCTCGTGTTTTCATCTGATCTATTTGAAGTTAATGATATGCATAGGAATGTCATTATCACAGGCAGAATATGTCTGAACAATAAACAAGCACAAAATAAAAATGTATATAACCGCAGACCCTTCCCCCCCATTTATATCTTAGAGCCATCTCAATCACATCGGCATTCAAACAGAAAAAAAAACGCATGAAAATAGGTCCATTCGTTTGGGAGCTACGATGCCACAATAAGACACGGATACATACAATGATACATACAGTGATACATACATACAATGATAAACACCCTAAACTTATAACACCCCTCTCTTTAGGAGTTCGGGGTTAAATAAAATAGATTAAGACCAGGCTCTGCTTTTTAAGGTTTTTTTCCATAAATATGCTGCATAATATGCTGGGTCAACCACAAACCTGATAAATGTGAAACTTAACATATATGTTTTTGAGATCTTTATCTCTGTAAGACTAAGACAAAAACGTGATTAACAGAATTTCATTCGATACATATTCTTATCAAAAATTACGTTATTATTAGTAATATTTACATTTTTCTACTCAATCTACCTAAGTTTTATGTCTAAAATAAATCTCACAGCAAGAAAATATAGTTTATCATCTAATTTTTAGACAAAATTTACCTTACTAAATTATTAGCCTTCTAATAAAATAACTTTTGAGACATACGTCATGTAGTGCCGAGCTAAATTGTGTGTTCAAACAGCGCTCGAGATATTCAACCTTGTTACGCAGGCACTTTAGTGCTTATTGCGGGTAGCGGGTGGCAGAGTGCAGGGGAGGTGGCAGGGGAGTGGGAAAATTTAACCTTGGAGCCTAGCCTTATCTAAAAATTACGCTACAACGCGATACAATCATTTGGCATTTTCATCCTTCAGTGCTGCTGCTAACGCAAGCCTACTAGGGGCGTTTATTAAGTTCTCGGTATCAACATCTTAAGGTTAATTTTAAAATGTTATTAGCTAAAGACACTATAAGGGTTTATATATAAAAAAAAATGTCTAACTAGCTGTACCCGCGGCTTCGCACACATGTTCTTTTCTTTAGGTTCAAAGTACCATAATGTACTATTCCAGGACCAATATACTAACATTTGATCAAAATTTCTTCAGCCGTCAAAAATACTTTTATCAATTGCTCGGCTTCTAACTCAACGGATAGAAATTACCAATTACACCAGATTTAAATCAAACCCTAAGCTATCTAACAATGAAAACCGCATTGCAATCAGTCCAATGCGGTTAATATTAAATATTGTTGAATACCTTTTTTAAACACCCAAGAACATTTTTTTATTTATCTTCTTTGCTCAGCCTTTTTCGTACCTATTGCTTTAATTATAAGTATAGATATATGACTTTGTCAATTTGCATTAAAAAAAACCGTCCAGTAGTTTCAGCGTGACACGTGTTCTTTTTAATAACTTTCAACCCCTATCTTGCGGAACCCTTTAATTTTTCGGGATGAAAAGTATCCAATGCCCTACCTCGTAGATATGAACTCATATCATACCAAGTTTCACTTGAATTCATTTAGTAGTTTCGGTGCGATGCGCGGTCAAGATACGGACAAACAGACAGACAAAAATAAAAAGTAAAACAGTTTTGGCTTCAGTATCGAATAAAGAGAACCATCCAAAAAAATATTTATTACTTCAATATTAACAAAATTTCTTTTTCTTTTTTAATCGGCCTCTACAGACAACTAAAAAGCGACAATGTTTTCCAAAATTGACCACTGCGCTGTGATTACGTTCCTCGCTAAGCAAGGAAAAAGCAAAAAACCATCCATGAAGATATGTTGTCCGATTACCAAGACTCTGGTCCTTTTTATCAACTGTTCAAAAATGATGAAGTGAATTTAAACGAGGTAGGGAAAGCATTGAAGACGACCCCGGCTCGGGGAGGCCCGCCCCCTCATGCACGGAATAAAACGTGGAAAATTTAGAAAATTTTACTTGTAGATGCTCGTGTAAAGATGAAAATCTTAGCAGAGATGATCAACTTGTCGATTGGTACCATACACTCTATTCATCATTACCATCTCAACCTTTCAAAAGTCAGTGCAAGATTTGTGCCATGAATGCTCACCGCGCTTCAGAAAAGTGTGCGAGTCGACTGTTTTAAGAACGTTTTAGAGCTTTGTGGTGAAGAGCCATCGTGTTTTCAACCGAATAGTTACTGTAGATAAAACTTTGGTTCACCATTATGACCCTGAGAGCAAACAAGAGCCCATGCAGTGTCATAATAAAGGATCAGATCACATAAATAAATTCAAAGTCGTTCCATCCGCGGGAAAATTCAAGGCTACAGTTTTTTGGGACTCTTGGAATTTTGTTTATTGCATACAAAAAATAGGGGAAACCATGATTGATGATGGATCAATGGATGGATGGATATTGCATTGATATGCAACATCCTACGCAGCCACACTACATCGTTTAAGGGAAGCTATTCAAGAAAAACGGGGAGGAAAATTAACCAAAGGTGTGCTGCTTTCCACGACAATGCGCCCGTTCACACGGCGTGTATTTCCAAGACTGCTGTACGAGACTGTAGCTTCGAAAAAAATATCACTTACAGACTTAGCCCCCAGTGACTACTTCCTTTTCCCACATTTAAAAAAATATCTTCTGGAAAGCGTTTTTCCGACGATGACGATCTAAGTCGGCGATAAATTACCATTTTTCTGCCAAAGAGGAAGGTTTTTTTTCAGGTAATAGAAAATCATTTTTCATTTTATTATATTACATTAATCGATATTACTACACCGAAAAATAAAAATTATATCACATTATGAGACTTTGCCTTCACCCCCATACCGAGAAATTATTGAACGCCCCTCGTATCGATCGGAGCTGCCAGCATTTAAATGCCTTATGTAGGTATATCATTTTAGGAAAAAGGATATTTTGGGAAAGGGATGATTTGTCAAAGGGACATTCTGTAAAAGGGTTCTTCTGAGGAATGCACATTTTGGAAAATGTATATTTGGGAAAGGGGCATTCTGGGCAACGGACATTTTTGGATAGGGAGATTTTGGGAAAGGGACCGGACGTTTTGAACCCAGGAGACATTTAGTAAATGGGACGTTTTGAAACTAAATGATCTAGGAAAGTCAAAGTGCTCAGTGAAGTATTAAACTAAACTTAGGTTATTTTACTCGAACTCGAAGTAGATGTAGGAGCTACCTTTAGCCGCTAGAGATGCGATGCCCAATAAAACTTCAAGGCAAAGCATTGGTACGCACTGGTGGGTACCTTTCCTACCACTTCCCAATTTTTTTTCGTCGTCATCTAAGTAGCTAGCCGGTTCTTTGTCCTACAAAAACGTGTTTCCGCGCCACGAGGGTACAACAGCCTTTATCCGCATAAACAAGAACCATTCGTTGCGAATGATCGATTCCTATCGATTACAGTTTTTGTGTTACATTTGGACAGTCTCGTTATAAGAATAAGAAATAACGCTTATATACAAAAATAAAAATATTTATATTTTAACGCGCTCTATATTTTAACCCCATACCAAAGAAGTGGGTCTGAACTGAAATTATATTTATTGTGAATACAGATGATACAAATTATGATAATGACCAGATATTTTACCGTTTCCGGTGCATAGAATATTTTGTGGCATGGCAGCTCCCAAACGGATGGACCGATTTCAATGAGTATTAGTTTTCCAAAATCTGGAGTTGGCGAAATGGCACAGAATAAATAAGATAAGATGGTGCTTAGCTTTGTTTGTAACAAATCGATGCAACTGTTCCCAAGACAGACATTCAGCTCTGAACAATCTTTGTGAAGGGATTACGTCGCACTACTGCAGCTAAAACCTTTACCTATCAAAGGACTACGGCAAAAAAATAGCCTCTTGCGATGAAGAGGAATCGATTGATACCTCGCTTGTTAAAATTGGACCACGTTTTAGTTAGTTTGAACACATAACCCTTCCCTTGCTTCGCCGTAGTCGGGTAAAAAGGCTGAGCTACACAGCCAAATAAACGAGTGAAGCAAAGTAAATGGCGACTGCGTAAGTGTGCGTGAGTGGATAATTTGTGGGGTTTGTGATTGACACAATTTCATCACATAATATTGCATTATTTTTATTTTCCGTGCGAACTTCACAGAATTAACACCATTAACAAGGTCGAGGTCTTGCTGCGATGTGGCGGCCTATCGGCATAATATGGTGTATGTGTGTCCGTGAGGCTTGTGCGTACGAGCGAATCGGCATGTCGCAGGTGCTTCAATTTCCATTTGGCGGTGTGGAATTTGTCTCTATTTTAACATTATCGGTAGCTATGTACTCAAATTTAATGTTCAGTCTCGAAGTCATTCTTCATAACCGCAAATACGAAAGTCTGGTGAATATGAAGGCTTTTAGAGTTTCCGTTCTATACGATGGTATTATATTTAAAGCCTTCGTGCTCAGGCAACGAATTTAAAATGACTCGTTTTACGACCCCTGTAGAGTTAAAAGACTAACATAACAAATGCGTATAATTTAGTAACGCTTTATGGTGTTGATGATGTCATGGGCGGGTGGAAAACATCGTGAGGATATTGGCATGTCTAAGAACATCAATAAATCTCCCATCCCCTCCACCCACTAAGAAAAGGCCTGTATCCCAGAAGTGAAAACGTAATATGGTGCTGTGAGAAACAGTATAGGGAATTCAAGAAATGAGGGAAATCTACCTAACTGCATTTCCTTTTGTAAGTATCAACATACACTTCGATCACCAAGACGCCTGCAAAGCGTGTTCATCATTATCAGCTCTAAGAAGTCCAATGCTGCACATATGTTCCCTATAAAAGGGGGGCATACCGCGCACCGTGCTGGGCAGTAGCTGGGCCTAATGTGCGTGGTGATTATGACAATACTGACAATAACCCCCTACTGTGGGGAAGGCCTATGTTCAGCATTGGACGTTTTCCGGCTGATGATATACGCAATTATACCACGTTTTTATTAAGTCATTTTCTTGTTTGTCGTTCCGGGTGGAATCTTGCAACTCAAATTTCGAGGACTTCCCGATTAGCTATCCTGCTGAAACTTTCAGGGTAGCTCACAACTCGATGACAAAGCATTTTGAAAAATAATAATAGAATCATTCTAAAAAAACGGGGTTTTTAGGTACACGACTGCCCAAAAAAGGAGTGTATTGTTTTTAACATTCATGTATGCATGGGTGTATGTATGTATGTATGTATGTATGTATGTATGTATGTTTTATGTAACTATGTTTGTATGAGAGTTTCTTTATTCCACCATAACTTTGAAATGCCTGAACAGATTTAGACGTATGGGGTATCGTTAGAATCCTTACATCCCCCCGAGTAACATAGGCTATAATGTTTTTGAAAACATTCTTAATGGCGGCAGTATGGCACAACTTTCAAAAACGAAAAGAAAAAACTTCGAAATTTACAATATGGGTATCAAATTGAAGGCCTTGAACAAGCACATTCCAAAAGTATATAATTTGTCGGCATAAGCTCTTTTTTGGCAGGGCAGGCGTGTTTTAGCTAGTTATTAGATTCGTTTTTTAATCTACATTTGCTGTTTGTTTCTTTCTTTGCCTACTGGGTAGGTTACCTAAAGAATAACAAAAACGTACCCAGGCAATTTGACACAGGTTTTTCTGCCTCTATAAATCTATCAAAGCCGTGTTTGGAAAATCAGCTACAGTTTTTGCCGTCGTGTTTCACCTTGGCGTAGATCTTTGACATTATACAGGATGAGTCACCACGGCCTGCTGTGGTACAGCCAGCGGTAGAGTGCCTATCACTTATTCTATGGCCTTAAGGGTGTAATAAAGTAGAAACGACGCGATTTGTTTTCAGGTGCCGCGATTTGAAACTGTCAGGCAAAGCGATTTTGTCATTCTTCCATTTTACAAACATATAGAGACCTCAAACTTTAGTAGGATATATTTAAAGATAGAGACAATCCATACCACTATATAAAAGTGAAACATTGTCTTTTTGTTTGTTTGAGGAGCTTTGACGCCAAAATGGCAGATCCGATGTTGATGAAACTTTGTAAATTGGTTCTGTACAATATAGAAACCAACATAGGATACTTTTTATACCGGAAAATAGAAAGTTGCCGAGGGTGAACAGGAAAATGTCGATTACTCGCTGTAAGATTACGGAATGACGTTGCCGTGGAAACGAAATAATAGCAAGTCTGTCAAAGAGCATCAAGAGCGTTGGTGCTATACTTTTGCATTGGTTTTTAATATCCTAGATGAACATAGTTTTTTTTTCGCGATAAATTGTAGTCCGCGCGTGCGAAGTCGCGGGCGAAAGCCAGTAACGAACGAAAGCTACACTAAGGTTGCGACCTTCGTAACCTTTATAATTTTTATAACTAAATGACGACCTTCACAAAGTTGACATTCTCGCCAGTAATTTCAAAACGATAGTTTGTACTAATATTTATTCTGTGACGATCGGAATAAAATAAATCTTTTTATTTACATTACATATTTGTGCAGTTGGAAACAAGAGCTGAAGATCGGA
Organism: Alsophila aescularia; assembly: GCA_946251855.1. NCBI lineage: Eukaryota > Metazoa > Arthropoda > Insecta > Lepidoptera > Geometridae > Alsophila > Alsophila aescularia. The sequence goes on along the minus strand of OX276386.1, from coordinate 13,742,812 downwards.
CTCACTGGCGTACTTTGGGAGAGGCCAATGTCCAGCAGTGCACGAACACGGGCCGATGTTGATGATGAAGACATATTTGGAGTTGGGGCTCTAATGAATAAAAATTAAGTGGGGTTTACTACAGAATTATTTAACTTTTACATTAAAATAGAAATCATGTTTATTCAAATGGCACTCATAAAAGACTCAATCACATTTATTACGGCTTATTTTATATCATTATCAAAATTGACAAATGCTGACCTACATAATGACACAGAATAAAAATAGTACTACATAATGGGCCAAGTTCTAACATAGGTTACATTCCTCCCTAGGGCCCCATGAAAAAAAACCCTGTTATTTTAAATGAGCGCAAGAAAAACCATCACTAATGTTGTGTACAGTTTGGTGAAAACAAATGTTTAATGAAATTTCAATGATTAACTCCGCTAATCTTTTCGCGTCGCTCGCTTTCTAACCTAAATCCCAACCTCAGCTGTTCGCTATTGTTGTTATGGGAACGCATTTAATCCGGTTTTTATGAACTGTTCTCTAACACGGTGAAGTTATTTATCTTCCCATTGTCATCCATTTCATTAAGTGTGTCGTGACTCCGTGCGTTTACGAGTTTAGCATCGTGGGCCCCGATTCTTACGCCAAATAAATAATGTCGGATTCTACAATGACAAAAACATAATCCTCTAATATATTTATGTACATACAAAAAATAAAAATACACCTTCTAATTTTCTTCGCTTAAAATGGCAATAAAATCATGTTGTGTCCATTGAAAATTAATTTCATATAACTATGACATGTTCTACCGGTAGAAAAGATTGTTTTGCTACAGAGAATGAGAATTTGGTTTGCTACTGAAAATGAGAATTTTGAAAAAAAAAACATAGACACTGGTAGTACTATAATTTATTCTGTGACGTTGTGGCGACATTTTAACGTAATTTATTAAAATCTCTAATTAACTAATTGAATAACTAATAATTCGACATTTTGTCTACGAGACGCTAGAATTAGAGGCCAGTTAACTGTTAAAGAAGTTATGTGCCATTGTTTTGGTTATACGAACTTGAATATGGGCAGATCACAGACGTTTATGATATGGATGGAGTTCTAGTAGATCTTTTGATGTACGTCATAATGTTAAGAATGGGCACGGCTCTTACACACGATATGTATACTACTAGCTATTTTTGTTAACCGTTTTTTTTTTCTTTAGAGGTGGCCAAGCACATCTGGGGTACATGAAGAAAGGGCTATACCAATGTTCATGTAAATACAATTTATTATGCTGAAATCTAATAATTTTCGAAAGGAAAATCACTGGACTCGAACCCGATTCGTCCGCGCCCATTAGTAATCACATTAGTAATCAATTCGGCTAGCGTGACCACCGCTAAAAAGCCAGCCAAAAAAAATATTTCTGTTCATTGGTGGGCACCTTGCGATACTATCAGTGGCTATATGCCACTGATAGTATCGCAAGGAGGTATGTTTGTTATGGTTGCTTGGAGATGTCAGTAAACGGAAGGCCCTCGATAGACTAGTTCTAGTATTTACCAGGGTCCCCAAATCCTCACATATATAGAACGGTACCGGCGCCAAAAATCAATCGCCATCGCGGCGGACTTCTTTTAGTAACGAACTATGTATTTTGATCGGATTGGTAGCTAAAATTCTCATTCTTCAGAACAGAGCAATTGGATCAGTTCTGCAATTGATAATTCTCAATTCTTGTAAAGATAATTTTCAGAATATGTCTGCAATAATATACTAAAATTATTGTACATGACAACATGTCTATGTACAATAATTTTAGTATTCCTACCAGGAAACATGTAAACTTTTTCTGAATAAAGTATATTGATTGAATAATAGTGTACATGCCCAAAACATCACCACAAATCTCTCGTGGTTGACAGCTTTCAAAGATATTTTACAAGGAACGAGGACATAAATATGCTGAAGTTGGGGCCATATTGCAAATAGTAAAATTTGGATGTATTTTGTACTTATGATTGATTGTATTTGTCAGTTTATTGTTTTTTTTGGAAATACATTTTATTTCCTTTCATCCTTTCTAATTTACTTAAAATATGTAGACTCGCCAAAAAAACAAGAGTTTTATCTGTAATAGTGATAGACTCTATTTTTTTAAATACATTGATAAAATTAATAATTTTACATCCCTTTAGTCGTATACTATAATTTAACACAAAGGGGATTTTACATAGAAGGAAAGACCTTGTAGTGAACATTTTGCATATAGTTGAATTATATTTATTTTTTAATGATTGACGATGTGTGTAATGCACTTAGTAACAACCACAGAATACATAATACTTCAAAGAATGCTGTTCCGTGCTAAAGACAAATAAATGAATACAAACAGAAATTCAATAAGTACCTACTGAGGAGGAGTTTCATGGAATTTTTACAAAATAAAAAATTGATTTAAATAAAGGGAAGGTTAGGTTAAATCGGACGCCTCGTCTAGTCGTACAAGTGAGGACTAGACAAAAGGCGTACCGCTGTAATATGCGTACCCCTGAGACTCTGAGACGGTCTGGGAAGATTTATTATATTACTTTTACATAAATAGCTTCGTCGCATTTCGTGGAACTGTATCTTAATGCTAATACAGGCCTTTTCGGGAAAATAACATCAATTGCTTTTCTTGCTTTTAAAAGATGAGCACTTGGCATGAAATTGCCGAAGACGGGTTCCAGATATATTCTTAGGCTAGGGGAAGTTATAAATATATAAACATTATACGCCAATTACCTAGCGCTAAATTAGGATACCCTGAACTATGGGTACTAGACAACGGATAAACATACCATAGATACGAATATTACATCAATGATTAGGAATCAAACATTTCTTCTCATCATACAAACGATTGCACCTTGTGGGATTCGAACCCGCGACTGTTGTTGACTTCGCAGTCAGGCTCACCAACCACTCGGCCAACCGGTCGTAGCAGTGTCATTATAAGCATGACGTAAATTATTTCTGTGTTCTATGTTATTGAGGTACTTTACCACTCAAAAACAATTTTTTAGAATAAAATTTATGGGGCCCTTATTATACGACTGCACAAAAAAGGAGTGTAATGTTTTCAAGATTCATGTATAAATGTGAGTTTCTTTGCTCCACCATAACTTTTAGCCCGAGCGAGCGCGAAGCGTCTCCGTTTCAGCTTGGCCAACAATGCATTTCGTATGTCCGGATGTCCGTCGGTCCGGATGTATGTCTGTCCGATTGGATCTCTGTTGTCCTCTACAGGTCGCATTTCTCAACCGATCTAGACGAAACTTGGTATAAAGGTTAAACGAATTTTTAGAACTTTTTAGTCGTCGGGGATTTTTGATTGGGGGAGGGGGGACCTTCCCCAAAAAGGGCATAAAGGGGGCTACTGAATATCTCCGCCTAATTACATCCGATTTCGATGGTTCTTTTTTTAATTGAAAGGTAGTAACTTTAAATTGGTCTCAAATCTAATGAGGATCTTCGGCGTGATGAGCAGAATAACTCTTTAAATGGCAGTAAATTTTCACTTTTAGGTTTCTACCAGTGGAATCAGCCCTTTACCTACTAGGTAGGGATTGATGGAGCACCTTGGTTATTAATGTTAGTTTTACAATAAGGTAACTAGATGGCGCTACTGTACACCGCTAGATTGTTTGCAAAAAAGTTTGTACGCGCGAGGCTTTTTTTATCAAAATACTAGTTTTCTAAGATATGTTCTTCTAAGATATTAAAAACCAATGCAAAAGTAGGTATAGCTCCACTCTTGATGTTTTTTGACAGACTTGTTATTTCGTTTCCATGGCAACCGTTCCTTACAGCGAGTAATCAATTTTTTTTCTAGTTTTTCCAGTTTGCCCGTGAAAACTTACAATTTTCCGGGATAAAAAGTATCCTATGTTTTATTTCAGGGTATAAAGCTATCTCCATTCCAAGTTACCTACATCAAAATCCGTCCAGCTGTTATCGCGTGAAAGCTAACAAACAAACAGACAACGTTTCACTTTTATATATTGGTATGGATTATTCGCCTGCATAATCCCAGCTTGTTAATAGCCTTTCTGCTTCGCCCGCATTTTTGTAGACACTTTTTTTTTTAAATGTTATTTCCTTAGAAGTGTTCTTTTAAGGTTATGCATTAGCTTATTTTAAGTTCAGTAGGCTATATTAATCTTCTTTGTACAGATAATTTTAGTTACTTACAGCTTTATTTTAGGTACATATAGAATTTGCAAAACAAAAATGTAGGGCCTCATTACACCTACCGGTGATACAGTTGCGGCGCCCACGTGGCAGTAGCACACCAAGTCGGAAGCCGAGAAGCGATAAACATGGGTCGTTAAGGGCGCGTTTCGTACACAAACATAAAACCGACCATTAAACATAACGTACACACAGTATGACATCTCATCTACCTGACACATTCACAGATATGTACAGAATATTGAATAATAACACAGCATGGAACGGACACTTATTGGCAGCATTCAACCAACTCTTGACGTGAAACGTCTTTAAAATCACACCGAGCATACGGAGCAGATAAGTGAACCATAACGAAAAGGTCTATATCATCACGCTGTTACAACTCTATAACTATAAGCTCCAGAGAACTAATTTTGAGCTCCATTAGTGTCTTTTCTCAACTCGGTGATGTAATGTTTACTTTTTGTCCAAAAGACAGAGGACAGAAGGGGCAGGACGCACAAAACCAAATCAGCAAAATTTATGTTTTGTGGTCTTTAATTCTGTATAACTCGCGATTTAGATAGGGCAGCAATTTGGGTGTTATTGTAAAGATCTCGTTGAGAAAATTTGATACAATATGAAAATTTTCACAAAAAGTATTCTTAAGACCAGGTAAATTAAAAAAGTACAAGGTTGAAAAAAAAGTAAAAATCACAAAAGTAGCTGCAACGCCCGAAAAGAATATACTAAAATAGAGATTAGGTAACTTTGTTGGAAAGAAGAAGTTCTAGAGCTCACAACGGTACCCTAAACTGCAGCACAGAGCGAACGGGAGGGTTCCAGGACCGGATCAACTTGTAAGTGGCGAAAACTTTTCAACGACAAACGTATCCTCTGTTCTGTGAACGTATCAATTCGATAAAAGTCATTTGTATCATCCAATTCCTAACTACCGAAACTCTCTTAAAAATATCGCAAAGTTTTACAAATAAGTACAGATGAGTAAGTTAAGGTTTAGGTAGGTCAATTCTAATGTTCGTTTTGTTTTTTTTTCAAAACACTCATAAATTAAATATCCGGTTGAAAAAAACACATCCATTTCCGAAGTTTCGTAGCATACCTAGTAATCACACACAGATCGCACGCAACTTCCATACTGCTTATTACACGGTACAGTAAGCGCCGTAATTACATAACTAACAAGCTAAATTGGCGGCTGTTATAATATTGATATAGCGGAAAATTGTTATCGATTGAGTTTAATTTATACTGTGGTTTGTATCGAATCCGATATTAAATGACTAGGAAATTATTAATAGTGACAAAGACAGGGAAATGTGTGACTAATTTGCGCTAGAAAGACCATCTTACATTTTTTTAGAGCGATGGTAGCCTAACGGTTCAATAGTGCAACTTTGAATCCAACGATACCGGTTCGGTCCTAGGCAATGACTTTTCTAAGTTACGTGTTGTTTTCCATCGCTCCGTGCTTTGAAGGGCACGTTAAGCTGTCGGTCCCGGCTGTTATTGATTAATAGCAGTCACTAAGCCATGTCAGAGGCCCTCTGGCGGCCTGAAAAACTTTGACACTAGAGGCCAGATACTACCTCATACATTTTTGTATTGAGTGTGACATACCAAAACTTTCGCCATTTGGAGAGAAAAAAACTTGCCATTGCGAGTCGAATTTCTATTACTCTTGCTACGCTACGAATTCGACTAGCCGCCTATTTTGATTTATTTTTTAGTTTTTAGTACCTATAAAACCGTTTAAGTTAAAAAAAGCATATATTTTTTTAGTTTTTTGTTTTTTATATAGTTATTTTTAAAAGTGTACTGTGTTCTACAAGTGTACTGAAACTTTGTGAATGCTGATGTGATCGAGATGGTTCTTAGCTATAATGAGGGGGTCTAGCTCCCAAACATGTTATAAATGTTAAAAATGTATAAATAATGATGAAAATGCTGCTGACCATTTCCTGAATACCCTTTACTGTTTTCCGAGAGATGAGCAGGGGTGGTCCTATTATTTTTCGAGAAAAGAGCAGGGTTGGTCTTATTATCACTCGGGAGATGGGGTGGTCCTATTATTTATCGAGAGATGAGCAGGGGTGGCCCTTATCACTCGGGAGATGAGCAGGAGTAGTCCTATTATTTCTCGAGAGATGAGCAGGGGTGGCCTTATATTACTCGGGAGATGGGCAGGGTGGGCCTATTATTATGCCGGGCACCACAGTTATTTTAAAGCAATTTCCAAAATATGAAAATTTTGTACATTAATTTACGCCACTTAATATTTTTGTTTCATAGAATGTAAACTAGCATCTTTCTGGTAAACAAACGTATTTATATAATCTTAACCTTGGCCGTAATCGACGATTACACAGGTTACGCAAGTGAATGCATTAAATCGGTCGATTAAACCGTAATGTAATGTCTAAGTAGGGTGATTTGCTGCGGTACTGTTACGGGCACAGTCCACACAAGACTATTATTTTTAAATATTTTTTATGAATGTGTGATGAAATGAGCAGGCCTTTTGTCTGATGGTAAGCACCACGATAAAAGGGGTTATTTATTACGTCAGGGTTTAGATGTTTTAAATCACATGAAAATAAATGCGTGCGCAATGCTTTGTTTACCTACACAGTTCGGGAATTCTCCGAAATAACTCGCGACTGAATCCGCCTGTTTCGCCCGGTCAATTGTGATTGATCAGTGAAAGAGTGAATACAACAACAACTTGTCTGGAAGAAAAATAGATGCTGTATGGGTTCATATCAATGAAAAAAAGTCGGCTTGCGGCCAATATAACAAAGCGGTGTGTGAACCTTGTTATAAGGAATTAATGGGCTTTAGCGAAAATGAAAAACCATTTAAAATCATGTGTGACAGAAATAGATCGCAAATAAATAAATTACTGTGTTTTTTAAAAGTGACTGACTTTTTAGAATTTATTTATGTTGATTTTTGTTAATTTTATTAATAACTAGCTGTACCCGCGGCTTTGCACGCGTGGTCATTTCTCTAGGTTAAAAGTACTATTAGACCTATTCCAGAACCTAAAATACCACTATACCAACATTTGATCAATATTCAATCAGCCGTCAAAGTTTTCATTGATTGCTCAGCTTCTAATCATCTGATTGTGATACCAAGTACCCCAGTTTTTTAAGTTAAACCCTAAGCTATCCAACAGTGAAAACCGCATCGCAATCGGTTCAGTAGTTTTTAAGCAATGCGCGAAGAAACATACAGACACACAGACACACAAACAGACACGAATTATTAATGTTAGTGTTACAATAAGGTAACTAGACGGCGCTCTAGATTGTTTGCAAAAAAGTTTGTACGCGCGAGGTCTACAGCTCACAGAGCCACTAGTTTATCGAGTTGTAAGCTACCCTGAAAGTTTCAGCCGGATAACTAATCGGGAAGTGCTCGAAATATGAGTTACAAGATTCCAGGACAGACAGAAATACATAGAGATACATACATACATACAAGTGAAGTTAAATAAAAGTTAAAAAAGAGGCAAACCAGCTTTAGATTCTTGATTTTAATATATGATGCATTTTAGTCCGAGGTATCGTGCATTTAATTTCTCCTTTGACGGGATCTGCTAGAAACTGGCGATCTACCCCTCAAGCCTCCTAATTTTGAAATTATCCGTTTTTTTATAAATATACGATGCAGATTCCGCGACTGTTTGATTTCGTTCCTAGGATCTCTAGCCACTAGTCCAACCGGCCGTCAAATGGCCGTCTAATTTAGACATATAAGTTTTTTGCAAAATAATTTTGTGTTTAGTGTCCCGCGAGTCGCGAGTTAGCTATAAAATGGTATATAACATTATATAATTTATTCTATAAGCAATTCGCAAAATAAAAAAGTTTTACGCGCGTTTCTCAAGTGTCCGGCGAATATACGGGTGTTCTCCGAGATATATAGAACTACTAGTTTTCCCGCCCGCGACTTCGTCCGCGCGGACTACTACGCGGTTAATCGTGAAAAAAAGCATCCTATGTTCTTGTTATATCTATTAAAAACCAATGCAAAAGAAGGTTTAGCACCATTCTTGATGTTTTTTGACATTCTTGTATTATTCTTTTCCATGGCAACCGTTTCTTACAGCGAGTAATTAACAGTTTTCCTGTGGAAACTTTCAATTTTTCGTGATGAAAAGTATCCTATGTTTTATTCCAGGGTATAAGCTATCTCCATTCCAAGTTTCATCAAAATCGGTACAGCCGTAATCTCGTGAAAGCTCCCCCAACAAACAAACAAACAGACAACGTTTCACTTGTATATATTGGTATGGATGGATTATTTGAAAGTACTTGTTTTTCAAAAAAAACATATTTTTTTCATCTTGAATAATCTTGGATTGAAGGGTTTCTATCCATTTTGCCCCAGTTTACTCTAGCTGCTAGCGCACGTAACTTCACAGGCCGTCATCGGCGGTGATTGGCGATCGGCCGCTTACTGCAACTCTCTGTAACTGAGAACATATGTGTATCTCTTTCTGACGACGCGGTTGATCTTGATGCAAATATAGTTGCTTAAGTTCTATGTGAGTAGCTATAGTACAATTTCGCCGTGTTTTTAGTGTTTTATAATGGGTATGACGTCTCTATTGGTAAAATCTCATTGATTGATTAGCTTATACACTGGAATAAAACATAGGATACTTTCAATCCCGCAAAATTATAATTTTCCACGGGAAAACTCAAAAAAACTGAAAAAAATTTGATTACTCGCTGTAAGAAACGGTTGTCATGGAAACGAAATAGCAAACATATGTCAAAACACATCAAGAGTGGTGCTATAGGTACCTACTTTACATTGGTTTTTAATATACTAGAAGATCATAGGATGCCTTTTTTCGCGGAAAACATTAGTCCGCGCGGACGAAGTCGCGGGCGGGAAAACTAGTAATTTAAATATTTCCAGTATAAATATTGGAGTTCTTGTCAAACGTCTGCTTGTTCGATGATGAAAGTGTATTCTGTTATATACTCAAATCATCTCATCACTACGAAAATCTTTACTACCAGGCTATATTAAACAATAATAAAAATATGCTGCTATCATAATTATTATCATTATAACAATCAACGTTATCAAATCAGTTATAATACAGTAGTACAGTATTACATCACTTGTAATAAATACATTTATTATCTAACTGCATCAAAACAAGTCGCGACCGCAGAAGGAGATATGTTACATAAGCCGCTAAGTGCATCTTACGTTACCTACTTGTGGTACAGCCTTGTACTATAATTTACTCTGTGGTACAGCGAAGGACAAACTACTGTGGTAACATGAAGCAACACGTCTACCATTTAATAGCTAACCAGAGGTTACTGAAACGACCTATTACGTAGAACTATTATTTACTCTGTGGAAATAGGATGCAGTGTACCCCAATATTGTTGCTCTTTGTTGTAATAGCTATTAAATTATCGAGCCTATTTCTGAGGACAAATAGTTTTTTGTCGCTTGCTCGGCTTCTACTCATCGGATTGAGATTCCAAGTACAACAGTTTTTTAGTCAAACCCTAAGCTATCCAACAATGAAAACTGCATCGCAATCGGTCAGATTTGACGTGATGCGCGAACAGACAAACAAATATTTTTTAAATGTTTTATTCTTGTTCAGTAGCTTATCTCCTAGATCTATATAAGTCCACGAGACCATATCTTCGTTGTACAGACTTTTTGATACTTACTACTTTATTAAAAGTATAGATTACCATGCCAGTTCATTCGGTTCTTCCGCTTATTTCATGTAGGCTTGTGTCTAAGCATCAAAGTCATGTATCAGTTTATCAGTTCAATCTCGATAACAAACCATGTTGTGTTAACTGGAACTGGGAGATGAGTAAAACTAACACGGTTAGTGCCATTTCACACGTCACGCTACCGGGTAGCCGGCGCCGGGTGCATTACACCGGTGCGTGTGAAAGCGAGCCTACATGTCATGCTCATTGTGATTGTTCATACATTTCGCCACCGGGTACCCGATGCCGCCCGCGCCGGCTAGGCTACCCGGTAACCGGAACGTGTGAAAAAGGTCTTTATGTTTATGTCAATACATGATAGTTAAAGGAACAAAGATTAAAATTAACAAAGAGAAGCTATGTAGCTTACTTCCGCCAAACTATAAGTAATACTAATGGCGGGGTGCGAATCGTAGCTTCCAAACGAATGAACCGTTTTTTGTTTTTTTTTTTTTATTACTGACTAGGCAATCGTTTGACCACGATCTCACCTGATGGAAAGCGATGATGTGGTCGAAGGTGTAGCACGCTTGCCTAGTAGATACCTATTCACTCTTAACTTGAACACACCGGGGTTATAATTTACCGGAAACACTGACGGCCTCTGATAACAAGCACATATTAAAATTTGATATAACCCCCGACTTCCCACCCCCCATTATAGCTAAGAAGCATCTCGATCACATCAGTTTTCAAACATAAAAATAGTTCTATCTTTTTGAGAGCTGCGATCGTCACCCCTCTCTCCCCCCTCCCCCTCCCCCACTTCCCCCCCGTTATAGCTAAAAACCATCTCGTTTACCTCAACATTGAAACATGAAAAACCGCAGCTAAATTGGTCCTTTCGTTTGGAAAATACGCTTCTCACCTCCCTTTCCCCCCCCCCCCCCCCCATATAGCTAAGAACCATCTCGATCACATCGATTTTCAAACATAAAAAAACACATCAAAAGCAGTCCATCCGTTTAGGAGCTACGATCCTCACCCCCATTCCCTCCCCCGCCCCCCCCTATATAGCTAAGAACAATCTTGTTTATCTCAGCTTTGAAACATAAAAAACTGCAGCTAAATTGGTCCATTCGTTTGGAAGCTACGATTTTCACCCCCCTTTTCTCATCTCCCCCTCCCCCTTCCCCCACCCCATATATCTAAGAACCAACTCGATCACATCAGCTTTCGAGCAAAAAAAAACCGCATCAAGATCGGTCCATTCGTTTGGGAGCTACGATGCCACAGACAGACACACACACACACACACACAACACACACACAGTGATACCTTAAACTTATAACACCCGTCTCTTTGTTCGGGGGTTAAAAATAATATTAATGATGTATCTCCATATTGATAGTGAAACTTACCACAAGTGAAAGCCTGTGATGCGGAGGTGGTGGCGGCAGCCTCGACGGCCGCCTCGATGCGGCACATGGCTCTTTCTGCAAAACAAAAGCATATCGGTCATTTTGGTCAACTACAACTTTATACTAAAGCAGTAAGTACCAAAAAGTCAGCACAATGAACATAATTGAAAGAAGCTACTGAACAAGATAATAACATTTTTTTAAATCATGTCTTTTTGTCTGTTCGCGCATCACGTAAAAACTACGGGACCGATTGCGCCGCAGACACATTAGGATTTGACTTAAAAACGGGTGTACTTGGTTATCTCAATCCGATTAGTAGAAGCCGAGCAATCGATAAAACTATCTGACGGCTGAGCGAAATTTGGTATTTTGTACTTTATAGGGTATTTTTGATCTTGGAATAACACATAGAATACTTTTAACCCAGAAAAATGACCACCGACGCGGCACAGAATCAATAATAGTACGAGGCCGCGGGCACAGCTAGTACTTATATAATAACTGGCTTCGCCCCGCAGCTTTGCCCGCGTGCAAACTTTGCTAACCCCTTTCACTCCTTAGAGACGGGATTTCAAGAAATACTTCTTTGTACGCACAAAGGACACTCAAGAAATATTTCCTCCTAATTTTGTGGTATTTATTACTCTAAAAGTATAAAAAAAGACGGACTCTACACGACCAAACAAACAAGTGAAGCATAGCAAAAGGTTGTTTTGACTTTCCGTGAGAACTTGACAGTATGAACACGACTAACAGGGTCGAGAACTTGCTGCGATGCGATGTGGCGGCCAATCGGCATAACATGGTGTAAGTGAGGCTTGTGCGTACAAGCGATATCTCGAGTGCTTCAGTTTCGATATCGCGGTGTAGAATTCGTATTGTTTTCAACATTTTTGGTATACTACATTACATTTGGCGGCCTGTTTTTGAGTCGGATCCGATACAATAAAACCTTCATCATTTAATTTTCTCATTTTATTTATTACTTAGTAGTATTGTAATTTATAGAAATTACAATATGTACCTACTACAATACCTTATTATAATGCCCTAGAATAATTGACCAATGAGATGGCGCCTACCTTGGTCAAAGATTTAGTCCTGCTATTCAAGGAGGTAACGTCGCCACATTTTTGGGAACCTTACCTGCAGACGGTGACCTAAACTCTGTTTACCGTTTGTAATTGGTTGTTGTATCATTTTAGGGTTTGTACATAATAAGAATAATTTAAACATATCTTGAAATTTGTAATACTTTTTCTTTTTATAAATTGTAATTGAGATTGATTTTAAAGTATTTTTTTTAATGAATAATTCAATCGAATTTACGTATATTATATATTTATATTTATGACAACTATATTAGTATTTTCCAATGGTACTACTGACATTAAACATTTCCCACTAGTACTACTTTTGTAATTAATTGGTTATAGGGTAATATTATAAACTAGTGAGAGTGCAATGTCCCATTAGTTCCATCGGGGGTACTGAGCAGTGATACTACTGAGAACAAACTTTTTTAACATCTCCTTCATACTCGTAATATGTTATGAATAAAAGATTATGACTAGTGAGCAAAAAAGTGTTTTTGTTTTGTATTTTATAGAGAAGAAAACAATTTTTGCTAAGAGAAACTGATCCGATTTTCGTATCAAATAAAAAAATATGTATTTACAGCCTTATTTAATGCTGATGAACCATTGCATTGTCACAATGTAATACTATCCTATAACAAAACTTCCAGACAAAAACGATATTATTACAGTTTTTTTTTAACTGGACAATTCCACACCAATCACCTAGCCCCAAACTAGGATACCCTGTACTATGGGTACTAAATAACGGATAAACATACATAGATACGAATATTTATAACATCCATGACTCGGAAACAAGCATTTCTGCTCATCACACAAATGATTGCACCTTGCAGGATTCGAACCCGCGACCGTTTGATTACCTACCTAGGATCACTAGCCACGAGACCAACCGGACATTTTGGTTTTGTTATAGTATAGTGGTACATTGTGACAATGCAATGGTTCATCAGTTTCAAATGGGATGGCAATCAAAACATGACTCAACGCGCATACGCGGAGTTTTCTCAAGCTTGTACTATTGGTTATTCTGTGGCTTGGCGGCGCAACTTTGTAGATACTGGATACTGGAGGCGTTTTCCGCTGCTTTCGCGAGCTTTGTCAGATTTCACTGGCATTTGTAAAGGGAAACGTGGGTGCACGTAGACAGAGTTGAATTTAAAGGTCAGTTTGTGATAGGGCTTATAAAATAAACTCTCGGGATATACCTACAGCGCCGGGTTCTTCAATATTTTGTACCCAACGCGATAACAAGACGATCATTAAGAAAAACTTATCGAGACAAGAATATTTAGATTCAGAATAAGACACAGGGGTTTTGGAGACAAACTTAAAATCTCTATTATTAAAATCGCGTCGCGACACAATTAATTTAAACAAATTGTATGATTTTCGGATCAAAGGTCCGATAGTATTCGCCGAACGTTTCGTCCACGTTGATTTATTTCCATTCGCTCGCAAAAACACCTAGAAACTGTATTGTATATCATCGATAAGAAAGCGGTCCAACAAAAATCTATATACCTACCACAGTATATATTATATCATGTGCTGTGTTTATTCTTTGTATTGTATTTGTATATACCTAGTACAAATACAATACAAATAAATAAGAACCTTACAAAACAAAGACAAAGAGCCTTACTGAAATAAATGCTACAGACGCAGGTTTAATCTAAAGCCCGCCTACCACTGCGAGTACTATTATTTATTCTGTGCATAGATCAGTGGAATCGATAGTTTTATGTTGCGAAAAAAGATGGAGTCTACACCACCAATAAATTGAAAGAAAGAAAGAAGAAAGAAAATACATTTATTCAACACACACAAAAATAACAGATACAAATAATTAGAAAAATTAAGTAGGAACAATAAAAGAAGAAGAAGAAGAAGAAGAAATAAGTTTATTTGCTACAATAACAAACATAAATAATTATAAGAAAAAATAAAATAATAAAGCTTAAAAGATAATTGCAGCAAAAAGGTCCCAACTCAGCATAATGTTGGTTGTAAAACAACCAACGCTGGTCTTCCGTTGGGGCCTTACGGTGACATCACGGCACGGACACACTCAGCAAAACAATAATAAATATAAAAGTAAAGAAATAAAACAACTTAAAAATGCAAAAATTAATTTTAACATTACAAGGATGCACTCAAACTGTGCTCATTACTGTGATTCTTACAATGTGAAAGTGAGGGTAAATAATCTATTTTAAAACGTGGAAATATACAATAGTTGTGAGTGAAAGAAGAAAAAAAAACGACAATGAAAAACAAATTAAATGAGACAAGTTTCCAATTTGGTAATTAATAAAGAAACAATTACAGGTAAGTATTGACATAGAATTTCATATAGCGCTTGTGTCATGTTTTAGAGTTTCCTGATCCTTTTGGTGATCAATAAGATACTTTTTTAATTTGACTTTAAAACCCTGAATACATACAATAGAAAAGGAAAACAAAGAAAAGGTAAAAGTAGATAGTTAAAGTGGTGATGAATGGGCCTTAACTCAGCATTAGGCTGTTTGCCGAAGGCATGCAGCGCTGGTTTTCAGCTAAAGTGGTGATGAATGGGCCTTAACTCAGCATTAGGCTGTTTGCCGAAGGCACGCAGCGCTGGTTTTCAGCTAAAGTGGTGATGAATGGGCCTTAACTCAGCATTAGGCTGTTTGCCGAAGGCACGCAGCGCTGGTTTTCAGCTAAAGCCCAGAGGGAGCAGAAAAAAATAAACATAAGAGTATAAAAAATGAAATGAAATATGAAATGAAGTAATTTAAATAAACATAGATAAATAAATAAATAAAAAAGTATATTTAAAATATAGCAACGACAATGGAATCAAATAATGTAGTCTCTGAATGGTGCCAAATAACTGACGAAGAAAGTGTCGTCAAAATTGCGTAAGAGTACCGCTGACTATTACGAATACCCCTCATGTGGTTAGCAGCGAAATAACCTCTAATAAAAAAATTGAAAAAAAAAAAGAAGTGAAATAAAGAATTGCCTCTAAATTGAATGAAGCATAGCAAATTGTGGCATCGTATGTGTGCGTGAGTGCAAAATTTGTGGTGTTTTGTGGTTGATACACAATTTCTTCACAAAACACTGCATTGTTTTTAATTTTTCGTGTGAACTTGACAGAATTAACAAGACTAATCTTCGGAAGACAGCTAAACAAAATTCCAGCATTCAACATGTGACAGCAGTTGGCAGCAGTGTGTTAGTCAGGTGCATAAGTTATCTATCTTCTGTCGATCTATTCTTTACTTATAAAAAGCAATAGGAACGAAATAGTCTATACAAAGAAGATACATTTAAAAAAAATGTTCTAGGGCCTAGGGTACTTAAAATAACTAGCTTAAAAGCTAAAAAAATACGCCTGTCCTGCCAAAAATGAACTTATGCCAATAAATTATATATTATTGGAATGTCCTTATATATTATTGGATAGGCCTTCAATTTGATATTCAATTTAATATTGTAAAACTCAAAGTTTTTTTTTTGTAATTGAAAATGGAGCCATACTGCAGCCAAATAGAATTTAAAAAAAATGCCTTTACACACCTATGTTACTCGGGGGGCTGTAGGGATTCTAAGATACCCCATAAGTCTAAATCTGTTCAGGCATTTCAAAGTTGTGATGGAATAAAGAAACTCACATACATACAAACATACATGAATACTAAAAACATAACACTCCTTTTTTTGGGCAGCTACTGAACAAGAATATAAATCGAGTCTGTTTGTTTGTCTGTATATTTGTTCGCGCATCACGTAAAAAACTGGACCGATTTCGATGCGGTTTTCACTGTTGGATAGCTTAGGTTTTGACTTTTAAACTGGGGTACTTGGTAAGTAGAAGTAGATATAAAGATCCGATAAGTAGAAGCCGATCAATCGAAAAACAACCATTTGACCTCTGAACGAAGTTTGATGATTTTTGGTACTTTTGTGTTGGTATTGGTATTTTAGGTCCTGGAATAGCACATACAGTTCTTTTAACCAAGAGAAATGACAACGCATGCGAAGCCGCGAGCTTCAGCTTGTTGCTGGTTATTAAAGAAATTCAAATAACAAATCATTAATTATCTTGAAAAAATACATGGGATTACATTTTCGTTCAAGGACAAAAAAGTTACCCACGCCGAAGAGTCAAATTTTAGTGTATTGGACACGTGTCAAACATTTTTGAAAACAACAGAATCTATCTATACATATATTAAAGCTATAAGAACGAAAAAGTCTGTACAGAGAAGATAATAAAAAAATGGTCTAGCTAAGGTACTTAAAATAACCTACTGAACAAGAATAGATCATTTTTATAAATTCATCTGTCTGTTTGTTTGTCTGTATGTTTGTTCGCGCATCACGTAAAAAATCTGGACCGATTGCGATACGGTTTTCACTGTTGAATAGACTAGGGTTTGACTTAAAACATGGAGTACTTGGTATCTTAATCCAATGGTTAGAAGCCCAGCAATCGATAAAAAACTTTTTGACGGCGGAAGGAATTTTGATCAAATGTTGTTATATTGGTATTTTAGGTCGAATAGCACATAGAGTACTTTTAAACATGAGAAATAACCACGCGTGCGAAGCCGCGGGCACAGCAAGTATTATAATATAAATAAAATGTTATCTTTGTATCGGACGCCAAATGAGACTGGGTCACTAAACCGTCGGAGTAAATTGGTTTATTTATAACCAGTTGTGCCCGCGGCTTTGCCCGCGTGGTATTGTTTTGGGATATAATGATCCTATGACATAATATTTCATCAAGATTCGTTTAGCCGTCAAATAGTTTTTATCGATTGCTCAGCTTCTACTCATCGGGTTGAGATACAATACGAGTAGACCAGATTTTAGTGAAAACTGCAATTCAATCGATCCAGTAGTTTTTACGTGGTGCGCGAACATACAAACAGACATAGAGACACCATTTTTATTTGACTGCGGTTTGTTTTTTTTTTTATAATCTTTGGCGCGACGTACAGCCTAAACGGCTTGAAGGATTTTGATAAATGAAGTATCATTGGATTCGTCTTAATCAAGAGAGTGACAGGATATAATTATGAAGTATCAAGAAAACTAATAAAGAGGTTTCAGCTATAGTTGCCATATATTGTATTTCCGACGGAACAAAAAGTGACAAGACTATCAAGTGAGGTATCAAAATGAATGTCTTTAAAAGACGATTCCAATATTATATAATTACTAGCTGATGCCCGCGGCTTCATACGCATGGTCATTTCTCTAGGTTAAAAGTACTCTATATGCTATTCCAGGACCTAAAACACCAATATACTCCAACATTTGATCATAATTCCTTCAACCGTCAAAATTATTTTTATCGTTTGCTCGGCTTCTACTCATCAGATTGAGATACCAAGTACCCCAGTTTTTGAGTCAAACCCTTAGCTATCCAACAGTGAAACCGCATTGCAATCGGTCCAGTAGTTTTTACGTGATGCGCGAACAAACATACAGAAAGACACGTTTTTTTTTAAATGTTATATTCTTGTTCAGTACTTAGCTTATTTTAAGTACCCTAGACATATGTTTTCTAAATATCTTCATTGTACAGTTTTTTCGTACTTACTGCTTTATTATACGTATAGATAGATAAATTAAATAATAATATCACAAAAATCTATATCCATACCAATATATAAAAGTGAAACGTTGTCTGTTTGTTTGTTTGTTTGTTTGTTTGGGGAGCTTTCACGCGATAACCGCTGGACGGATTTTAATGAAATTTGGAATGGAGATAGCTTATACCCTAGAATAAATCATAGGATACTTTTTATCCCGGAAAATTCCACGAATTCCGTGGGAAGTTTCCACGGGAAAACTGGAACATGTTGAATACTCGCAGTAAGGAACGCTTGCCATGGAAACGAAATAACAAGTCTGTCAAAAATTATCAAGAGCGTTGGTGCCACAGATTAAGTAGCTGATGTTATACCAACAACAAGCCACAGAGGCCATAACCAAGAAGTCTTAAGTCTACTTTTGCATTGGTTTTTAATATCCTAGAAGAACGTAGGATGCTTTTTTCGCGATAAACTGTAGTCCGCGTGGACGAAGTCGCGGGCGGGTAAGCTAGTTTATAATAAAGCAGTAAACTAATGTAACAAAACAGTCGGTAGAAGATAATTTAAAAAAATGCTGTCGCGGACTCAAAATGAGCTACAGAACAAGAATATAAAGTTTTAAAAAATCTTTTCTGTTTGTCTGGATGTTAGTTCGCGCATCACGAACTACTGGGCTTATTGAAATGCTGCTTTCACTGTTAGATAGCTTAGGATTTGACTTAAAATATAGTGTACCTACTTATAATCTCAATTCGATGAGTTGAAAGGCTGAGGCTGAAGAAACTTTGATCTAATTTGGAATATTTGTATTTTAGTCGTCCAATAACACATAGGATAAGTTATAACCCAGAGAAATGACCACGCGGGCAAAGCCGCGGAAACAGATATTAAATAATAATATTATTCGTGAGTATTTGTCAAGTATTGCTCCGCTTTACCTCAGAGAAGTAATATGTGCTCCGAGTACTTACTACGTGGACGGAGAGTGTCGGCGCCGATTTCCCGAGCGCAGACCTGCGCATACGCACAAGATTGGATCTCGGTGTTTTCCCCGCATCTGTGGACAACATAACATTCTTACTGTAACTATATACTGATACTCAATTAGTGTATATTAAGATTTGCCGCGGCAATGGGTCGGTCACATTTGTCTTAGAACTGATAACCGTTGGGGAAGACGAGTTCTAGAGTGGAGATCGGCAAACGTAGTGTAGGACGCCCTCCGACTAGATGGAGCGACGATCTGCGCAATGTAGCTAGCAGTCATTGGAAGCCGAAGAACGCGCTCAGTGGCGCGCCTAGGGAGACTAATGGACTAATCTAGGTTGTTGTTGATGATTATGATGAATATTTCATAATTTGCCTGATGGTGACCGCCACGCTTGTCTATAACAATTGCAGTGCCACACAGAACTTTGTATTGCTCATAATGCCCAGCAAATTTGGTTGCATACAGTGCCACAGCACAGAATAAACTAGTCGTTCTGCGAAAAATAAATCTCGCGAGCACTAAATTTTTCGCAACAATGTAGCGGTGCACAGTAGCGTCATCTAGTTACCTTATTGCAAAACTAACATTAATAACCAAGGAGCTCCATCAATCCCTACTTAGTAGGTAAAGGGCTGATTCCACTGGTAGAAACCTAAAGAGCAATTTACTCCATTTTGAAGGGCTATTCTGCTCATCACGCCGAAGATCCTCATCAGATCTTTTCCAAATTTTAATGAGACCAACTTCAGTTACTACCTTTTCAATAAAAAAAGAATCTAATAAGACGGAGATATTCAGTAGCCCCTTTTAGGGGAAAATCAAAAAACAAAAATCCCCGAAACTAAAAAAAAACTAAAAATTCGTTTAACCTGTATACTAAGTTTCGTCTAGATCGGTTGAAAAATGCGACCAGTAGAGGAGAACAGAGATCCGGGCAGACATCCGGGCATACGAAAGTATTTTTGCCCCAGCGAGCGCGAAGCGTCTTCGTTTCACGCTTCGCTCGCGCTTCGGTCAATTATATGTATAGAAAGGCTTTGTACTGGGGCCACCTAAGCTCGATGTCCCCCTAAAATCGAGTCCAATCACATGTGGCACAAGCCACATCAGCAACCGCTTACATTCATAGATATTAGCTAAGTTAATCGAACATCGACACTACTTACTCGAAACGGTTGTTTAATCGCTTATCTTGGTCAGGTGAGCGAAATACTGATATTATTTTGAGCTGTTGCTCCAAACCAGGCGGGTTTCTCTACAGGTCGCATTTCTCAACCGATTCTCGTAATATTTTGTGAGGTACGATATTCTTATTTTTTGCGATTCAATTTTTCGAAACTTTTCAAAATGGCGGAGATATGGGTGCTGAAATTGTAAATATAAATTTCAAGGGGTCAGGAGTGTAAGGGGGAAGAAAATAATGAAAAAATACATTAATGTATTGAATAAGCTTGTGACATATCGGCGGTAGCGCCCATAATAACAAATGTCTCTCAGCTTTTTGTACATTTTTGTCCGCTTGTTTTCCGCATTTTTGTTAGCTACATTTATTCAGTTTTAAGCCATGCAAAGACAGACTCGCGAGGTCTACAGCTCACAGAGCCACTAGTCTTAATGCTCATTCGATGGAATCGATTATCTCACCGAATGTGTTGCACTGCTTTCGGTATATCCTACTTCTAGAACTATGTAAGGTTTTGTTGCACGGCTTTCGGTATATCCTACTTCTAGAAGTATGTAAGGTGTTGTTGCACGGCTTTCGGTATATCCTACTTCTAGAAGTATGCAAGGTTTAGAGCAAATCTTCTCCAAATTTCTCCTTCTACATTCTGATGGCTTCTTGGCAAAATATGTCTTCCACGGCTATTTGGTGATCAATAATTAAGACAAATATATTCTACTTCAGGATTGTCTATTAGTTTACTTTATCTTCTAGTAGATAGGATAAACTACAAATAAAGAAAAAGATACAGCTATGTATGTAAGTAGTTATTACACATCCAATTCTAACTCCTTCCTCGTCTAAAAGTTTCTCCACTAATAAAGTTCTGGATGGGAAGCTTCCCATAACACGTCCTCCGGTAACTTTGCCACGTATCTAAACAAGTTAGTAAGTAGGAGGATTAGAGGAGGTTTTATAAAGTAGAGGAGAGACGTCCCCTTGCGCGTTAGTGTATATATTTATTCGGTGAACAAGGTGTTTTAACATAAATAATAGCAAAAAAAAAATACACAACTGCGCCCCGCGGCTTTGCACGCGCACAAATTCAATTCAAATGTTTGTTCACCGTCAATATTATTGTGACCTTATGAGCACCAAATGAGTTTCTAATTTCATTTTATGTTAATTTAGATATTTGGAAATCAGAGGAAGTTAATATAGGCTCATTCATATAATTTATAACAGGTTGTGTTGTTATGACGTAACGGTAATCATGGCTTACTTATTTGTAAATAAGTTTTTTCATCACTGGGACTGATAACATTAAAAACTGTATGTACAATAATCACATTTAAAACGTAACTGAATGGAGTTTGTGTGTTTGTGTAGGTTGCACTAAGAAGTACCTCTTCAAACATTTTGATGTTTATAATAACCACGTTAAAAATTTATTTATATAAAAAGTGTTAACATATTAAAATGTTCCCTTCCTTACTATACAAGAACGAAATAGTCAAGGAATCTCAACTGAAGGACTAGACAGCAGGCATGTAGGCATGAAGCATGCATCTACGATAATCTGACTCGACAATCAGTCAAAGGGCGAAATAACAACAGTGACAATGCCGCGCCGGGCCGCCATTCACATACCAAAGAGAGAAAAAATTAGAGAAAGAAAATACAATTATTTATGACAACACCACATTATATATCATCATCATCATGATCATGTCAGCATCTAGGAGTCCACTGCTGAACATAGGCCTCCCCCAAAGAGCGCCGTGAAGAGCGATCTTGTGCCACCTCCTCCACCAACTTCCTGCGATGGCTACAATGTCGTCGGTCCATCGTGTGGGGGATCTACACTTTGCTTGCTTGTTCGTAAATATATACATATTGGCTTTACATATATATACATTATATGTAAAACCAAAAAATATACAAATAAAAATAAATGCTGTGCGATGTCACAATCTGGTCCCGAATCAGCAAACGCTAAGGTCACAAGCCGTGGCAATGATTTTCTGCTGGAACCTAGTTGTGACATCACGAACGCAGAGTCACAACATTGATACAAACACAAAAAACAATAATAAACCAAAAAATACAAAATGAAACAAAATTAACTAAAACATTACTGATAACGGATAAGACAGACGCGTCACGTAGCACTACACAATGACAGCCAGGCACACAGTCCTCGTGTTCGGCTTGTGTTGACAGCGTGTTTGGCAGTATCGAAATTAACAAACCGCTCAGTATTGCCGGTTTTCAACACTTTTGCCACTTTTGCAATTTTTGCCACTAACTCTTTCCCATACCAAATATAGTACTTACCAATTTGTTTGTTTTATAGTGCAAGTACTAGATATTGCCGGCGACTTCGTCCGAGCGGGCTACAGTTGCTAGCGCTTAAACTCTCATAACATGTCCTTCCCCGGGGTTCAAACTATCCATACCTTTCTTCAAGATCTGTTCAACCGTTGTGTTGTGAAAAGATACTAGACAGACGAACATATAGGACACATGAGACGAATACATATTATTACATATTTATGAGACTTTGTGAGGCTTGGAAGCATTTTCAAAATAGTATTTTTTTTAAACGCGCTCATTTGCGCGTGACATGTTATTTTGGAATATTTTATAAATGCAGAAACTGCACATGCTATAAAGTGTCATAAATATAATGTGATAAAGCGCCCAGTATGCCACAGTATACAAATGTGACGGTGTAATAAATAGAAAGTGATAAAGCGCCCAGTAATGCCACAGTACACAAAAGTGGAAATTATGTACTGTGGCAATGTAAACATGTCTCGCACCACTTTGACAAATCTCCTGCGTAACTCGAGTATATTTGTAAAATATGTGTCATTAAACGATGCAAAATTAGGCGGCCGAGCTGATAATAAATCGGTTGAAGTATTTTTGTTTCACGTTTGTGCAAATGAATGTTGGATTGACGCAAATTATCAGTGCCAAAAGTAATCGAAAGATTTACGAGTGATTTCTACAACTTTTAATAAAAAATTCGTGTTATTTGGTTAGTATGTTTAGCTCAGGTTTAGCAAGAAGGTTCTACACATTCGAAGGCCAAATCGAAACTGAAGTACCGAAGAAATTTACGCACAACCCTCACGCACACACTTACAGCATGTCATGCCGATCTACGCCACATCGCAGCAAGATCTCGACCATGTAAGTCGTGTTAATTCGTCAAATTCACACGGAAAAAAAAACTTATATACCGTTGAACATACCTATAACTGTCTCCTTTGGTAAATTTGATTAAAAATGAAATTGACTTCATCATGACGGACATAAACTCCTTTGCTCCGTAGTATATTTTACGATGGTTCTTTCGCTGTGCAAGCTGTGCATAGACAACTGTATCATTACTCACGTACAAGCCGAGCGCCTATGGAACGCCCTTCCTCTTCAAATAAGACGAGCACAATATCTGCCGACATCCAAGTCAATGGTTAAAAACTTTAACTTAGCAGAAGTTTAGATTGCAGTATCATTACCATTAAACTTATATAATGCATATGGTATACTTATTATGTTTGTATGTATGATTTTGCTTAGTTTTTAGATTATGTATGGTATTATGTATATTTTACTGTAAAAGCTCGAAGTACGGACAATCTTAAGATCTCAGAATAAATATGGATTACGGAGTAATATTTAGTCTGAGCTTAAGATTTACTGGTAAAACCTAACATTTACCAAGTCTGATAGATTATATATATATATATCTCTCTTTTTATCTATTTGATCTTTGTTGATGCACCACCAACCGATAAATTTGTATGTCCATTTAAACCTTTCCATCCAAATGATGCCTGAAAGAGATTGCTATTTAGCAATAAGGCCACCCATTGTACCTTTAAATTTTTTAGTTTGTGATTTTATGGTCTTCACCTGGTGTGCAATAAACAGTTGTTACATACGGTGAGATCTGATCACTGATCAAGTTTGTAGTTTTATGGTCTTTACCTGGTGTGCAATAAACAGTTGTTACATACGGTGAGATCTGATCACTGATCAAGTTTGTAGTTCTATAGTCTTTACCTGGTGTGCAATAAACAGTTGTTACATACGGTGAGATCTGATCACTGATCAAGTTTGTGGTTTTATGGTGTTAACTTGATGTGCAATAAACAGTTGTTACATACGGTGAGATCTGATCACTGATCAAGTTTGTAGTTTTATGGTCTTTACCTGGTGTGCAATAAACAGTTGTTACATACGGTGAGATCTGATCACTGATCAAGTTTGTAGTTCTATAGTCTTTACCTGGTGTGCAATAAACAGTTATTACATACGGTGAGATCTGATCACTGATCAAGTTTGTGGTTTTATGGTGTTAACTTGATGTGCAATAAACAGTCGTTACATACGGTGAGATCTGATCACTGATCAAGTTTGTTGTTTTATGGTCTTTACCTGGTGTGCAATAAACAGTTGTTACATACGGTGAGATCTGATCACTGATCAAGTTTGTGGTTTTATGGTGTTAACTTGATGTGCAATAAACAGTCGTTACATACGGTGAGATCTGATCACTGATCAAGTTTGTTGTTTTATGGTCTTTACCTGGTGTGCAATAAACAGTTGTTACATACGGTGAGATCTGATCACTGATCAAGTTTGTAGTTTTGTGGTCTTTACCTGGTGTGCAATAAACAGTTGTTACATACGGTGAGATCTATCACTGATCAAGTTTGTAGTTCTATAGTCTTTACCTGGTGTGCAATAAACAGTTGTTACATACGGTGAGATCTGATCACTGATCAAGTTTGTGGTTTTATGGTGTTAACTTGATGTGCAATAAACAGTTGTTACATACGGTGAGATCTGATCACTGATCAAGTTTGTGGTTTTATGGTGTTAACTTGATGTGCAATAAACAGTTGTTACATACGGTGAGATCTGATCACTGATCAAGTTTGTAGTTTTATGGTCTTTACCTGGTGCGCAATAAACAGTTGTTACATACGGTGAGATCTGATCACTGATCAAGTTTGTAGCTCTATAGCCTTTACCTGGTGTGCAATAAACAGTTGTTACATACGGTGAGATCTGATCACTGATCAAGTTTGTGGTTTTATGGTCTTAACTTGATGTGCAATAAACAGTTGTTCATCTGATCACTGACCAACTAGTTTTATATATGGATCTGATCATGGCGCCAGGAATGGAAGTATATATGTATAGAAATTCCTCATTGATAATCTACTGAACTTTGTTTGGGCTTTGTTCGGAAATAGTCTTTACGATGACTTAAAGAGTATTTCCGTGGTGCTAGCTACTTACTTTCTACACAAAAAGACAAAAAAAAACTGTTGACGCGTCTTTAAAATTGTATGCAGAACTTATTATTAAAACTATACAGTAAAAAAAGTAATGTTATGATGACGTAAGCGAACCTGTCACGAGGGTACCTATAAATAACACGCGTATGTCACACCCCTGCCGCGCCTAGAATAACAAACAGAAACTAAGGCACGACATGACCAATGAAATTGTATATATAAAAAAACTGGCACTTACTAAATGCACTTAAAAATGGTACAATTTTACTAGCTTATATTTACAATTAGTACGCGGTATGATTTGTTGTGTTGTTGTCTGTATTATTTTTATGAGCAGGCGTGACACTTGCCATCAAGCGTGTGATCTACTCGTCTTGTCTGACGTCAATCGGTTCTAAAAAAATGTTGTCAGAAAGAGATGAACATTATTGATTTTACAGTTCTAAGTTCGACAAGCCGACGTACGGTAGGGGTAGCCTGTGACGTCGTGAGCGAGTGAAACTACGTTGCAAGACCGCATGCGACTAAGCGAAAGATGATGATTATCAATTATGACAACGAAACAGAATGCTGATTAGCATACTTTTTCCATTAGAGCGCGGACAACACATCTACCTTAGTTTATATAGAATATTATTGGATATAAATATGACCCACGCTCAAGCCATTGGAGAATCTGGTGCAAAATAAGTAACATCTAGAGAATGGATAATACTTGTTTTTCCGTCACTACATCGTGAACATTTTCTTGAAAACCCAAATCGGCCCGAGCGAAATGATAAAAAATGCAGTTTCGTAATTTCCCGAATTCCTCGTCACAGGAAACATTAATTCACCTACTCCGCTTTGTCCCACTCTCCTCTATGAGGATGAAAAATGTACACTCCAGGAAAATACTGGTTTACTAGATAAATCATGTATTGATAATTTGATATAAAATAATACGTTAATAAGTGCACATGGTAACAAATAAACACATCAAAATTAATTCATATTTATACAATATGTACCTACAATCAATTTAAATATTCCTGTACCAAAAAAAAAATTACCTATGTCAAATGTCATATAGTGGAGTCAGGATTTGAATATGGCACTCAGTTTTAGCTATCACAATTTTTTGAAAATATCTGCTCACCAGCTGCTAGATCGGGGAACATATATTTTGGGAATACATTAAAACGCTTTGACTTTTTGTTTGTTGCCCGTGTGGGCTAGAAGAATATGCTCAGTAACATTACAATGGTATAAAGCAGGTTCCTCATTATTAATACGCAGATAATTTGTAAATAATGAAATCTACAGGGATTCATTGATAAATCATTATTCTCAGAAAAGGATCAGAAAGCAGCACGCGTAGACGGGGCGCAGCAGCGAAGGGTCAATAGAAAATATCACTAAAGTGCAAAAAATCTTTCGGCTGTTTTGTAGAAAATAATTTTACTTTTTCAGCATCGCCGTATGTCTTCAAGCGTGAGGCGGTGTGATAGCTAGCAATATTTATTCCCTTACCATACCTGCATTCCATCATTCGCGAACAAAACCAATATCAAAATAACGGCACGTGGGTGAAGCCGCCCAAACTGGCTCGCGTCCAAAATGTTTGTATTTTTTTTCAAACTTTGATCGCCATCCAATGAGGATGCTTTTCCAGCTTTAAGAACATAAGTATTTCGAATGTGAGCGTCGAAATGTATAATGTATTTAATATATTACGTAATGTTCGCATGCCTTGGACGTGTTGAAATAATACGTGTTTAGATAGTAGAAATTGATTTAGAAAGTGTGTAATATTGAGTGTTTTTACCTTTGGATGACCTAGTTTTTTTTCTTGAATACGTGTTACAGTTTTCTTTATATGCTGTAACAAGGTGATATACATTATAATGTATGTAATGTAAACAATGTTAGTACATAATAAGGTCAGCAAGTTACAACATTAATACCAAATACAGTGTGATCTAATGATCACACATGATGTATGACCACAGAATAAATAATAGTATTGTATGACAAAGAATGCGAAGTCTAATGTAGTTGATGTTCCCATATTCTGAAATAATGAATTAAATTTTGTAAGTACGAGTATTTAGATATGGAGATAGTCATGGAGATGGATAGTTTTGAATGTACCTAAGGCCCTAAAAGCAATATAACATATATTAATTAGACTTCCAATGCATGAGGTTCTCAATACCGTCTCAGCTCACGATGTTCTTTTCTAGAGATGTCTATTCTCAAGAGGTAATTATCTCAAAAAGTATATTTTTTATAATGACCGTTCTTATAATGTCCTTTTCACAAAAGGTCTAATTTGCTTTTACAAACATACTGTTAAATAACATTTAGTGATCAATATATGTAAAAGAGGTTTGTCAGAGTCTGTGTGTAATTTTAATTCGAGATCCCTGGCCTAATTGAGTTTAAAAGTTTATCTGCCTTCAACGTTTTCCTTAGTATAGGTATTTTTTAAATATATCAACATCAGACTAAATAAATTTTATGAGATTCTTATTGCGAATTGGACATTTTGAGAAAGGGCATAATGAAAAAAAGAGAGCATTTCTTTTTGAGAAATGGTAATTTTGAGAAAAGAAAATCATGAGCTGAGTGAGACGCTCAGTACGACTGTATTTTTACCCGACTGCGCGGAGTGTAAAAATACAGGTTGATTAGGTATTTGAAAATCATCTTTAGGTTTCTGTGATAATTATTCATTTCGAATGACCATTAAGGATCTAAGTATAACGATTTAAAGTTCACGGTCGGGTTTTTTCATTGTGCGTAAGTATTATTGTACACAACAAGAAAATTTACATTGACATACAGTCTACTACTAAAATTTCTATTTGGAATGGAACATTCATTGTTTAGAAGGGTCTTCATTATAAGTTTTTTTTAAATCAGTTAATTAGTTTTTTTTAGTGAATTTATTTATTTACACTTTAGTAGCTGTACCCGCGGCTTCGGTGCTATTTCAGGACCTAAAATACCAATATACTAACATTTGATCAATATTCCTTCAGCTGTCAAAATTATTTTTATCGATTGTTCGGCTTCTAGTCATCTGATTGAGATACCAAGTACTTCAGTTTTTTAGCCAAACTTTAAGCTATCCAATAGTGAAAACCGCATCGCAATCGGTCCAGTAGCTTATTCTAAATAACCTAGAACTTTTTTTAAAAATTATCTTCTTTGTACAGACGTTTTCGTTCTTATTGCTTTACTAGCTGTGCCCGCGTGTCCGCACGCGTGGTCATTTCTCTAGATGGAAAGTACTCTATGTGCTATTCCAGGACCTAAACTACCAATATACCAACATTTGATCGAAATTCCTTCGGCCGTCAAATAGTTTATATCGATTGCTCGACATCTAATCATCGGACGAAGATATTAATTACCCCAGTTTTTAAGTCAAACCCTAAGCTATACAATAGTAAAACCGCTTCGCAATCGGTGCAGTAGTTTTTACATGATGCGCGAACAAACATACAGACACAATTCAAAATGTATATAACTATAAATAATATATGTCTAAAATAAGCTACTTATCTATCTAATAAATCAGTAAATCACTCATTCCATGACAAACGTTACTCAACCTCTTTTTTTAAATATTGTACTAAAAAATAACTACATGCATAATAAATTATTAAACATTACAAATTTTCATAATATGATTAAAAATCCCCAGAAATTTGTGTATTTCTTACTTTTTGTCAAACGTAAACATAATCGACAATGAGTCCAACGCCTACTATATTTTCCTTCATTACGGAACTTTAGAAAAAAAGTCGTGGCAGTGCCTGTAAATTACGTCAAACTGGCGCGATTTTGTGGTTAAACATTCAATCTTTGTTTGTGCAGGTAATTTTATATATAATTTTATTTTTAAATTGTATTATGAAGCAGAGTTTACGTGTCATTTTATTGTAACGCCCGTAACGGAAAACATATAAAAGTTTACTTTATATTAACGCTATACAACATACATGAACCTGATTGTTATAAGTAAAGTAAAAAATGGTTTGTTAGCTTAATTATTAGCATGTTTTGTTCAATGTTGGTTCCTTTCCTTTGTAACGCCCGTAACGTTCCGGGTGTTACGCTTTGATGTTTATGGGATTGGAACTGGTTTAACTATGCTTTTTATGCAGGCTGTACATGTATACGACGATGTACGAAATACAAGTTGTTTTTGTATTTTGCATCTTGTATATACCGTATATATATATATATATATATATATATATATATAATACATATATGATGGATACATCACTAAAATTACAAGGTCTTCTAACCTAACGTATTTGTGTTGGTAAAACTTCTGCCAGATGGATCTCGCAAATCAAAAACAATTTACAAATATGTAATGAATGAAAAAAACTTTAAGAGAATAAATACAAAAAACTGTTCAAGACGATGGCGGTGACGTACAAATTATATTCCTAAAATGATACGAGATAGCGCCACGATGTCTTTCATAAAATGGTGTTTCAGATGTGCCTTTTGAGGACATTATTTGCAAGTTGCCTAACCCATTGTTAAAATACATATTACGAATTTGAGCAAAATGTAGATGTGTATGAAAGAGGACAAAAGTAATTGGAAGGTTAATAAGTATAATAGTAAGCAATTTGTTATTTGTGTAGAAGAGGACAAAACTAATAGGTGTTGTTTGTGTGAAATAAATAACTATTTTCAGGACAATTTGTAATTCGTATAGTTAAAGTTCATTTATAGTTTGGAATCTTTCAATTAAAACTAAATAGTTAAACATACTTCTTTAAAAATTCGTACTCGTAACGCCCGTAACAAATTCATGTAACACCCGTAACGTCATCTTGCTTTTTTTAAATAAATAACTATAGAGGTAGAATCCACAGTACATAGTAAATTTACGTCACTTTTAGGATAAATATAAAAAACAACCTGTAGTCTAAAAAAAATCGCAGATTTCTTATGTTTTGTTATGGTGGTCAAAAATGATAGGTAAATTTGTGTAACGCCCATTTTTTCATATATTACTCGTAACATTTAATGGAAATACGTATATTTTTTACACTTTTATACAAGTGTGATAACAAAGGATTATGTTTATCAGTTATTTTATTTATTTAGCAAAGGAAATATCTAAATAAAAATGTGTTAAAGGCGTACAAACAGTAACGCCCGTAATATGGAATGGGTGAAATACAAAAAGTCTAGACAAAGAAGATAATTAAAAAAGTGCTCTATGTGTTACGCTACTAAACAAGAATATGACTTTTTTTATTGTGTTTATCTGTCTGTTTGCGCATCACGTAAAAAATTATGCACCAGTTGCGATGCAGTTTTCACGGTTGGATAGCTTACGATTTACTTAAAAACTGGTGTACTTATCCGTGGTGTTATTAGTATCTAAATCCGATGAGTGGGGACCCAAGCAATATAATAAAATCTCTATTAAATTTAAAAGTGTGGTACCTTCTAAGTTTTGAAGGCCAGTATATATTTGCCTAGATTTTGGCGGCAATATATGCTAAACAAATTTCTTTGCGTTGCTTTCCATTAATGTGTTAGGAGAAGTCTTATTTTCATCAGGTTTTTTTTTCAGGCTTTCCATCAGGTGAGATCGTGGTCAAACGATTGCCTAGTCCGTAATAAAAAAAATAAAAAATGTTCACTTCATACTTAACTTTCAGTAATAATGCAGCGATAAACAACTAAACATTTAAATTCTGCTAAGAAAAGACGAGAGCTTCTTCCTGTCTACTTCTTTTTTTATCTTTCTTCATGAAAAAATTAGGCCCGGTTCAGAGACCATATAGAAGTAATCACTTTTATGCCTAGAGCGTAAACTGCAGTTTAGTCAGCTTGCTCTTAGCATAAACATGAACTTTACGAGCATGAGAATTGAAAAATGCTTTTTTAGACATCAATACATTTAATTCTGTTACATAGCTAAAAAGCTTTTTCCTTTATCAGTTCATCACTCAGTCAGCAGTCTCAGTTTAATAGCTTCAAAGGACATTGTTTCAAACCGGCTAGCCATTATTCTTCATTAGTCACTCACTCTGCAGAACAATCTTGGCCGTTCACCAATGGCGGACTAGCGCCCGACCCTAACCTAATCAAGTCTGGCAATAAAGTCGCGGTAAATAATTTCTATTGTTTACGTCTGCGATACGTTAGAAGGTAGTAACTCAACTTGCTGCAAAAACATTACGAACAATAGATTCTGCCCGGCGCTGGCGGCTTGAAAGAATTGGGACAACGATTAAATTAGGGAAGTGGTCCTTGGTCAAAAGTTCTCAATTTTATTGATACTTACAATAATATTAAGCAAAAACATTAATTAGACTTAGAGGAAAAACAAAAAAAAAACAAAAAATGGTTTTATATCCATGTATTTGTGTTGTGTGACATCATACGACTTACTCCCATGACTGTTTTTAATCACTCTAAAACGTGATTTAATAGATTCACATCAAAAAGCGTGCTACACCTTCGACCTCATCATCGCTTTCCATCAGGCGAGATCGTGGTCAAACGCTTGCCTAGACCGTAATAAAAAAAATATATATAGGAGACTAGCTCATTGACATGCATCATGTTTTCTGTAGAGACGCGCAGACTTATTTTTTATACGCTTTATATTAGCTTCACTTGTATGTTTGTATGTTTGTAACCGACTCCTTTGGACGCTATTTTGACCCACTTTAAACGGTCAGATTTCATTCAAATTTTGCACACCTGTCAAAGACCGATGACAATGCAGTAATTAAAAAAAAAAGAATAAAAAATAGTGTAAATAAGAAAAAAATGTTTTATTTCAAAAAAATCGTGGGTTGCATGGGTCAATAGTTATAAATATTTTATTGACAGATATGAGAAGCACCCCACGCTTTTTTTTAAATAAAACTTTTTTCTTATTTACACTATTAAAATTTATTTTCTATTTTTTTAGTTTGGTTTTCTATATAAAGCGTGTTATTTAGTTTTTTTAACTATTATTTTTTCAGGGAAAATCAAATGCGCAACTGGACAATCAGCATTGAAAGTGACCTAAACACAGACTGCTCTCGGCAATATATTAAGACGCTCTCTCTGGTCTAGGGCCGGTTGGCGGATGTCACTTGTATTTGGTGGTCGTCGTATTTCGAAGATGTCGAATTGTTATCCTCGCGACCTTCACCTTCGCGACTTTTGTTACTGTTAGTTATTTATATTGTGTCTAAACGCACGAAAACTACGGGAGCATCAATTATGCGAAGTTACTCTCACTCGACTGTGTTTTATTCACGAGATACAACGCTTTTGTGAACTCCTGAAGGGAATTTGGGAGCCTGTTTATTTGCTACTCACACCGTAGTACTATTTGTTATTATGTGCTCATACTATAACTCTAACAAAAATACATTGTATGTAGGAA
Organism: Alsophila aescularia; assembly: GCA_946251855.1. Lineage (NCBI taxonomy): Eukaryota > Metazoa > Arthropoda > Insecta > Lepidoptera > Geometridae > Alsophila > Alsophila aescularia. Next base: position 13,709,858 of record OX276386.1, on the reverse strand, counting down.
TATTTTTACTTTGTCTAATGATTCGTTTATTTACGATGCGATACTATATTTGTCCCGACGAATTCTTGTGCTGCTCCTGCTACTACGTTGAAGATATATTTAATGTTATTCGTAGCCAGTAAATTTTATTACGCTTATAAAAATGTGTGGGACTACAAAATAAAACTCGCGCAGACAGCACGTCTGTAAAGATATTAATGAAATTGCAAATTTATTGCCAGAATGAAAACTTTTTTTAACTTTTAACTTTTTTTATTTAATGTCCTATTTGCAAAAGGTTTAGGGAAAAATAGATGTCACCATCAAACATCATGAGGCATTTTTTGTTACTGCTGTGCCCGCGGCTTTGCCCCTGTGGTTATTTCTCTGGATTAAAAGTAGCCTATGTTTTATTCCAGGAACTAAAGAACCTACCTATAAAGTACAATACCTACTTTCATCAAAGTTCATTCAGCCACCTAAGAGTTTTGTATCGATTGCTCTGATTCTACCAATCGGATTGAGATACAAAGTACACCGGTTCAGTAAAAACCGCATTTCAATCGGTCCAGTGAATTTTACGACGCGCGAACGGACACCATAACAAAAAATACGTTTTCAGTAGCTTATTTTAAGTCCCCTAGACCATTTTTTTTTAATCTTCATTGAACAGACATTTTGTTATTTATTATGACATAAAATATGTATTTAAATTAGTCAAGGATTTACACACATCCCTATCCATTAGAAAATCATACATTTAAGTTTAAACCCACGTGGATATTTGCCATTGCATACTCTAACACCGACCAAAACAAATGTTGTACATACCTACAGTTACGCAACGTACATAGCGACATTGAAAACGCTGCCAATCTATTCGCACAGTGAGTGGAATAGAGCTGTTTTGCAAGTTTTTATTCATTAAACTGAAACCAGATTTATCTTCAGTAACCGTATTTTCTTTGACCGATTTGGCGAGGGTTTGACGTCTGTCTCGCCTGCCGATGACGTCGCGATCGACATAGCACGCTTACCTGGAAAATTATCATTCACTCGTGGCTTGAAGGCTCCCAAATAATAATCCTCTCGCAATAATCGCTCTAATATTTTCCCGATGTACTTGTTAGCTGTAAATATGAAACAACGACGCTGGCAGAGTATTCCATTCCTTTACTGTTCACATTTTATTGAGAATAGGTTCATGAGTACGTGTGCGTTGGTCATGCAGTATTATTATTTTCAGACGAGACAAGATAATTAAAGATGTAGCCCAACGCACGTAAAAGGCCTTGAAGGGTCATGAAGGGTAATCTTCCGATGTGCCTGCATTCTCCCCATTCTTAGTCCTAAGGCGCTCAAAATCTGTAGCAGTCCAGCAAAGGTCCACACATGAGGTTTGCCAGCAAACGATTGAGCGTAGTATCCTGACTGACAGAATACTGCCTCTGGGGCTTAGAGCGCGTGTATATGATTCAGAAAGCCGCCATGCTAATGAGAATGGGCATCTTTAATTGTAGTAAGTCAAACGATCTGTGGGCCGTGGCTGCGGACAGACCAACATGACTCATACTATATGAAACAACTAGTGACTCGCCCTGTCTTTGCACGTGTAGCGCTCACACCGCGGCAATTTTCTTACTTTTATCATTTTTATACCCGTCGAAACTTCCAAAATTAATTAGCTTAAGACCTAAAAACAACACGCCTGCCCTGCCAAAAAAGAGCTTTTGCCAATAAATTACATACTGTTGGAATGAGCTTGTCAAGGCCTTCAATTTGATACCCATATTTTAAATATCAAAGTTTTTTTTTGAGTTTGAAAGTGGGCCATACTGCCACCATATTGAATGTTTTCAAAAAATAGCCTATGTTACTCGGGGGATGTAAGAATTCTAACGATTCCCCATACGTCTAAATCAGTTCAGGCATTTAAAAGTTATGGTGGAATAAAGAAATCCGTTTTTTTTTAAAACCTTTTCTTTGGCGGCAGTATGGCAACATTTGCAAACTCGAAAAAAAAATTTGATATTTACTTTATGGGTATCAATCAAATTGAAGGCCTTGATAGCACATTCCAACAGTTTATAATTTATTGGCAAAAGCTCTTTTTTGGCAGGGCAGACGTTTTTTTTAGCTTTTTTGCTAGTTATTGACCATGGACAACTGCATTATTACTCACGTACTTGAGAAACTTATTATTATTTCGCTTCCATAGCAACGTCATTCCGGTCTGTTTTTTGTCTGTATGTTACATTATTGCAATTTTTGTAGAGATCTCGAAATTTATTGAAAAATACAATACTGCCTATGTTACTCGCTGATAATGTAGCTTTCTATAGGTGAAATAATTTTTAAAATCGGTTCAGTATTTTTGAGTTTATCCATTACAAACAAACAATCAAATCTTTCCTCTTTTTAATTTTAGTGTAGAAAAGCAAGTGTTCTGACAAAAAAGTGAAGAATGGGAAGAAGCCGCCTCGGACTGCAGTTTTTTTTTATAATAGTGTTATTTTGAGTTTCGAAAAACAAAGTAAAAATAAATTGAATAACAATAAAAAAAACTAGTGAGGAATGTATTTGTAAAATCAGAGAGCAAACTGCAGTGCCACTTATTCGACCTGCTACATAAATATTTTGACGTAGCTCAGATAAAATCAGCCGAGTCAATAAAAAATATGTGTAGATTGTTGGAAAGCATTAAGAAATTTCAAAGCGAAAGAATGTTGACATTTCAACCGAAACAAAGTAGGTCAGTAACAATAGCACAGAATGTAAAAACAAAATTGTGCTTTCATAAAATTTCAGCCCGACTACCATTCAGAAGTAATATTTTTTCGGCCTCAGTTTTTACTCGCATTTTTTCTCATTCCATTTCATCATAGGCGTACTTGAAAACGTCAAAAAAATTAGTTCATTCGTCTAACTTACCCAACTATGTCAGTGTGGGCCAGAATCGCCCACTCTCCCCTTTGAATTTTATCAGCCTTGAAACATACATGTTACTCAATCATATTCCTGGATTCGTGGTAGTCAATTGGTATACTAGCAGTTAGAATACAACGATACCCCGGTATTGGGGTATCGTTTTGGGGGGGTTCGGTCCTCGGCTCCATACCAATGTAATTTTTAAGATATGTGCTGTTTTCCGCCATGACGGTAAACCGAAAAACGCAAAAACATCTAAGCTGTTTTTGCCCTTCACAATCGGATCTTAATAGAAGTAGCGGTTGTGTAGCACGGGTTACTGTGAATCTCATTCGCGCTACAGTATGCGTATGTATCTATCTTTGTTTTTTTTTAATGGTTTCTGCCTGTCTCTTTGTTTGTTGGCGGATCACGTAAAAACTACTGGACCGATTTCGATGCGGTTTTCACTTTTGGATAGCTTACGGTTTGACTTAAAAACTGGTGTACTTAGTTAATCCGATGAGTAGAAGTCGAGTAATCGATAAAAACCATTTGACTTCTGAACGAAGTTTGATGACATTGGTACTTTGTGTTCTGGAATATCACATATGATCCTTATATCCTAGAAAAATGACCACACGGGCAAAACTGTGCACATATAACTGTAAAGTCACATTTTCATAATAAATAATGTGTAGATACCATAATCAATGTGCAGGTGAACCTATAATTTGGTTATAGGAGGCTAGTGCGTGAGCTACCGGAACAATAAACAAGTTACAATTTATTAGGGCCCAGGCCCCACACACACAGGCCACAGGCCCCTATAAAAAGCCCGCAGGCCGTTTGCCAAGCCCTAAAGTAGGTCAACGTCACAAGTTGACAGCTACGATTCCGACATATCTCTGGCATGCGGTCGACCTTTCTAAACAGCCAGCAGACAATGGCGTACTACTCTTGTACTATCGGTTATTCAGTGATACTAGTCGATAGTTTACATTCGGCCGTCGCCACCTGCCAAGATAATGATCGAGGGCCTTGCACCTTTTAGCTCGAGGCCCGTTTAGCTATGCTAAGAGTCAGGGTTAACAGACGTCTGGATTTTAATCCGACTGTGTAGATTTACCGGTGGCAATGCGAAAGTATGAAAGCGGATGTGCCATCGTTGAACTGTCGTTCTCAAGATTCTAGTGCTTATAAGTTATCTTCACACTGTTTTTTAAACCCTGACGGTAAAATAGAGGGGGTGTATAAGTTTAGGGTGTGTATGTGTTTGTGTGTGTCTATCTGTGGCATCATAGCTCCCAAACGAATGGACCGATTTTGATGCGTTTTTTTCTGTTTGGAAGCTGATGTGATCTAGAGGTTCTTAGCTACTCTTATAGTGGGGGTAAGGATCGTAGCTCTCAAAATAATGGACCGATATTGATGTTTTTTTCTGTTTGAAAGCTGGTGTGATCGAGATGGTTCTTAGCTATAAAGGGGAGGGGAGGGGGGTTTAGATATGTGTTTTTTTCTTTTCTTGTTAGTGAATTATCTTCTTCAGTAAATGGAAGAACTTGCGCTAGGACAAAGAATGTTATCTGTAGAATCTATGTACATAGATAAAGAAATGCAGGTACGGTTGTCTGCATTAGATCGCTCTTTAGCGTGAAGATCGCCAATTGTACTCTTAATATTTCTATTTTGTATCCTCATGTGGATTATTAGCCGTCACAGACGTTCCAACTTGGCTGACACGACTAAGTACCTACTTCGGATACAGACCACTGCGACATTAAGGAACGCAGTACTATTATTCATTATGTGATTAGGGCTAGGACGTCTGATTGGTCGGTATTCGAAGTAGGTGCTTGATCGTATCAGCCATGTCAAAATTGTCAGAGCGCCTGTTACGGCTATATTATATACTAGCTGTACCCGCGGCTATTTCTCTAGGTTAAAAGTACTCATATGTAGTATTCCAAGACCTAAAATACCAACATACCAACATTTAATCAAAATTCTTTCAGCTGTTAAAAAGTTTTTATCTATTGCTCGGCTTCTACTCAACGGATTGAGATACCAAGTACACCAGTTTTTAAGTCAAACCCTAAGCTATCCAACAAGGAACCGCATTGCAATTGGTTCAGTAGTTTTTACGTGATGCGCGAACAAACATACAGACAAACAGACAGACAGACACGAATATTAAAAATGTTATATTCTTGTTCAGTAGCTTATTTTAAGTAACCTAGACCATTTTTTTTATTGATCTTCTTTGTTTGTAAAGACTTTTTCGTTCTTATTGCTTTATTTGTTGTCACTACCATCTACTCATTTTCCATCTTTTTTAGTTCATCCAAAGGTTGTCTGTAAGAGATTGCTGTAAGCGATAAGACGGCCGATTGTGTTACTGCAATTTCTATTTTTTATGTTTTACGATGTACAATGTATTATAAGTACCTATAATATAGATGAAAGAACCAGATCGCGTGACAGGCGAGGGTTTAGACTTTGCCCAACGCACGTGCTGATGTCACTTTCTACATGACCTATAATATGTGACAGCATAATTATTTAACCAAATAGACCATGAGCTAAAAATTATAGTAATTTGCATCAATTAATTACAATTAATAATAGCAATAGTAAGTAATAAGTTATTTTGTGCTAACACTTGAGAACTTTATCACAATAACGACTAAGCAACATAACATTGAGATTTAAAATAAAATTTCATGATATTTACTTTGACAAAGTGTTGTATCTTAATGTTTAGTGATATGTATTAACCCGAGTTTCAAAGCTCAGTTAATTTATTAAGTTATTACTCGCTCCGAAGTTTTTTAATTATACAGTAGGTTGGGCAGGTCAATGGAAATGAATAATATTGAATTAAACATTACAAGCATGAATTGTACCTTTTAAAATAATTAGGTATAAAAAGGTATTCCGTTGGTAAACAGTCGTTGTCGAATTAAGATACAAATATATAAACTCTCTTTTGATTTATAGAGAATCGAATCTGAATACAGTGTCAATGCAACAGATAATAACAGGTAAAAAATAAAACGGCTTTTGTTATTGCGTTATCCGAGTAGTTAGACTACTCTGACGGATACCGTATAGTTATTGCGTTATCCGAGTAGTTAGACTACTCTGACGGATACCGTATAGTTATTGCGTTATCCGAGTAGTTAGACTACTCTGACGGATACCGTATAGTTATTGCGTTATCCGAATAGTTAGACTACTCTGACGGATACCGTATAGTTATTGCGTTATCCGAGTAGTTAGACTACTCTGACGGATACCGTATAGTTAGAAAGTAAAGAATTATTTTTATTCTTAACACGCAGAAATAGAAGCTGTTTTTGCCAAATATATTAATGGAAAAGTGGTGGTGGTGCAGGCTATTCTTTACTCTGCGGAGCGGGCTGGTAGTTAGATGATTTGGTTTATTGCCATTTGTCACATAAGTCACATTGCAAATATATTTATACTTATAATAAAGCAGTAACAAAATGTATGTACAACGAAGATCATTTATAAAAATGGCCTAGGGGGCTTAAAAGAAACTTAGTACGAACGATTCAGGCAAATTTTAGGCCAAAAATCAAAATAGATAATGTAGTTTTGAATTTCTACCGACTTCAAGAGGAGGTTCTCAATTCGACCCGTATGTTTTTTTTTTGTATGTATGTTACGCGATATCTCCGGCAATTGTGGATCGATTACAAAAACTCTTCTTTTTAATGGATAGGGTATAAATTTCTTTAAAATATTTCACCTCTAAGGTTGGAAAATTAGGGGATGACTTAATTTTGTGAACTTTCACCCACTTTATGACGCGATACCTACGTCAAATGTGGGTCGATTTTGAAGTTATTTTTTTTATAGTATTTGATATGCTTTAGGTATGGTATATATAATTTGGGGAAGATCTGATGAAGACCTTCGGAGATACAAAGGAACTACACAATGGATAACAGCAAGTCACTTGCGATTGCTGTAATCGCATGTTCCTGTATTGTTCACGCCACTCAAAATAGGGAAATGAAATAAACTTAAAAAAAAGTAAGAACTGACTTCAAAATGAATAGAAAAATCTTATGTGGGAAACAGTTAAGGAAGTCGGTGCCTAATTTTCTTAAATTTAAGTAAATCAACGGCACAGACTTCCTTAACTGTTTCCCACATTATTTTATTCACTTAAAAGTCGGTTTTTACTTTTTTTTAAGTTTATTTAATTGGTACAAAATTTCCATAAGGCCCTAGCTAGAAGTATCCCCCTTCAATGTCGAGCTCGTGTGTCGGGCAGCTACAGCTAATGTGTAAACATTGCATGGGTTCATTACATCGGAGATGATGATCTTGGTGATAGTGATGTCGAATATGTTTTTTATTACATAAAATTAACAACTACTTTGTCATTTTGGTACCTAAAAAATCTTGAATTATCAACATATTATTCACATTGGTCCCACATTGACAACAGGTATGGCACTAGTTTTAGCAATAAGCGTATCAAATGGAAATGACTTTTTAAGACATATTGTTTCAGTTAACATCAGCTGGAGTGGGTCACATGCCGTTAAGTCGTGTGTCACACCGGTCACGCATTAAACACAATGTTTGTTTTTGGCACGAACTGAACTTGTAGCGTCACCTGTCTTTTGGTGCCAGAAACCGCGAGCTGTAAATCAAAAAACAATTATCCTATGACAATGAATAAGATCTTGTTCTGTAGCTAAATATATATAGACTAGCTGTACCCGCGGCTTCGCACGCGTGGTCATTTATCTAGGTTAAAGTACTATATGTGCTAATCCAGGACCTAAAATACCAATATATAATCATTTGATCAAAATTTCTTCAGCCGTCAAAAAGATTTTTATCGATTGCCCGGCTTCTACTCATCGGATTGAGATACCAATTACAACAGTTTATAAGTCAAACCCTAAGCTATCCAACAGTGAAAACCGCAACGCAATCGGTCCAGTAGATTTTACAAGATTAAAAAAATTGTTATATTCTTGTTCAGTAGCTTATTTTAAGTACCCTAGACCATTTTTTTACCCGACTTAAGAGGGTTATTAATTATCTTCTTTGTACAGACTTTCTCGTACTTATTGCTTTATTATAAGTATAGATTAATACGTCTTTACATCATTTTGTGATAGCTTCGGTCATTTTCACGGCTGAACGAATTGAACATGCAATGTGGATAGCCATATTTCAGAATATAACAAATCCTATCAAAATTAACTAAGCGCCATTTCGTAGATAATTTAATGCTGATCATTTTTGACATTTACAGTTCTTTCCTATCTCTAACTTTTTTTGTATAAAATACAAAAAATCACGATCAGGGACACATTTAAGGAGGAAGGGGGGAATCCGTCACCCTAGGGATCAGGACTTTGGAGGAGACACCTCTAGGGCCCTAAGGAACACTTGTGCCAAAAATCAACACTTTACTTTTTGAGATTTATTCGCCTGTACCTACAGGCGAATAAATCTCTAAGTACTAAGTACTTTGTATCTTAACCCGCTAAGTAGAAGCCGAGCAATCAATAAAAAAACTATCTGACGGCTGTGTATTTGATGAAATGGCACTTTTGGTCCTGGAAAAAACACAGGTAACTTATAACAGAGAAATGACCACGCCGAGGGGCACAGCTAGTATTTATTAAAATAAGTTGTCACAGTCTTACTTTTAGAGTTCTTGGAATATTGCAGGTTTTAATCATTTAACCACAGAATAAATAATAGTACTACGTCTTTAACCAAGAAGTACTTGCAGCAATGAACACATGCTGATTATGTTTGTCGAGTGCAAACTGTCCGTTATCGATAAGATAACAGTGCATTCAGAGCACTTGCCCAACACATGTCACTGACGCTGAGAGTCCAGTCAAAAACATCGATAACATATCGCGAGCAAAATAGTGTTGTTTACCTACTACAGACTAAATAGTGCAATAACGACAAGGTAGCATACCCTTGAGTTGTAAAGTTTATTTTATTCGGTCATTCATAATTAGTTGACTGAACAATTATGAATGACACTGAAGGCATAAACCGCATAAACCACATTTCTTCTTGACCAATCTTTGTCAGTCTTCCCTAGGTGTATATTAGGTGATTCTGTTTTTCTTTTGTCGATTCAATTTTTCGAAAGTTTGCAAAATCGAAGGTATGGTACTTGGTATCTCATCCAGATGAGTAGAAGTCGAGCAATAGATAAATAAAATAAGTACTAAAAAGCTTAACAATTAAATAAAATCATGGGGCGAGTCGAATTTTCTATAACTCAGGGTACGCTACGCCAAAATAAGTAAAAAAAATGTTCTAATTTTATTTTCATTCTTTCATTTGACACCCATACTGAGGGCATTGAAAAAAAAAACTCCATAGTGTGGTGGCGGCCTTCTTGGATATGGAAATTTTGGAAACCACCTGAACGAAGAATTATGATATTGGTACTTTTGGTTCTGGCATAACACATCCTTAAATCCCACAAAAGCTTGATTTCTGCCATCTTGTTTGCTATCTTCGTTCCAGACTAATATTTATTCTGTGACCAAATTTTTGGACTTTGTAACATATTTCGACAAGCAGATTACTAATACTTTTTTCATCGGCGAGAGTTCTTCTGATAATATATTCCCTCAGCGGACCGACTGTCTCTAATACCTTTGTATTGGACAGATGGAAGGATATATCCGAAACGATAAGATTTCCGACAATAGCTTGAGCCTTTCCAAAGAGATTTGTCCTTTCTCCTCAAATATATCAATTCTATGGTGGATAAGATGACCATGTTGTAAAATTGACCAGACATTCTAGATTCGCTGCGACTTTTAACTTCGTAGCTTTTAACACAGAGCGCGGGCAGCTGGTACAGGTCCGAAATATCGCATATTATAGCCGAATCCCGCTGCCTGCACTCTGTGTGGCAGACTTCAAACTTCATGGTCGATGTGAATATAAGGGAGAGTCCTGCGTAGTAGCTTGTTTAGGTTCAGCGGGTACGTACAAGAGCGAGGGGAGGGTGAAACGCGGGCAAACTCAGATCTGTCATAATACGTTATGGACTTTTGGAGCGGTTAGTACCTATATGCAATACAACAAATAACTCCTGACACCATAATTTATACTACCATCACGATAACATCAGCTTTCAAACAGACAAAACCGCATCGAAATCGGTGCAATCGTTTCGGAGCTACGATGCAACAGACTCGAACTCGTTAAACTTATAACACCGCACTCTTTTTGCGGTCGGGGGTTACAAATTTGGACTGGCTGCCTTGTCGCTCGTCCAGCGTCCTCTGCCCGTCTTGTCCGGACAAAGCCGAACGTACGGGCACTCTAATGGCGGAAGAAATAAAACGTGACAGAGATTTATTGACATTGCTTCGATAGAGGTTCTATTTTGTGAGTTGATGGGTGACCGAGTAGCGATAACGGTCCTCGCCAAATAAGGTTTATTGGGAAATAGGGCCGATTAAGAAATATTGATCAGTTGAGAATGTTGGCTTTATAGAGGTCACAACAAACAAGCCATCATATCCAATATTGTGTGTTAGTGGATCGTCGACCTAAAGACTTGGATCATCATGTCAGGATCGTCATTGCTGCCACATATCAAGCCAAGTCCGTGTATTATTTGCTGGCACACAACAAAACTGAAAGTTTGGGAAATCAACTCTTAGGCCTTGGCACGCCGCGTCGGCAGGGCCTCCAGCAGCTTTAGAGGCAGCCTGGAGTCGCGACGGGGGCCTCGACCCGCGGCCGCTGTGCCTAGCGCTGCGTCGGCTTCCCTGATACCTTAATCAGAGCCACGTGAAGGCTTCTCTTCCATTATATATTCTTTGTTGTTTCAAGTATGAAACAACACAGTAAACTGTAAACATGTTAACTCTCGTTAAACTACTAAAACATTTGAAACATCAAAACCAGATCTTAGGACAGTTGTAAGCTAAACAAGCAAAATTTCCCAAGACAATGTGACCGCGGGGCGTAACCGCCTCCGCTCTAATAAACCTAGGTACCTAGTATGTACGTTTGCGGACTGGTCTAGACCGGGCCCTGTACTAAACAATGTCAATTTTTCGCAACCGGCTCTTGTGATGTCAGCTGGGCGAGCCGAGTGTGGATGAGAAATAATTTATCTATACTTATAATAAAGCAATAAGTAACTAAAAGTATGTACAAAAAAGATAATTAATATAAAATGATCTAGGGGACTTAACATAAGCTAATAAAAATGTTTTAATTTTTAATTGTATCTGTCTGTCCGCGTCATGTAAAAAATACTAGGCCGATTGAAATGCGGTTTTCTCTAATGAATAGCTTAGGTTTTGACTTAAAAACTAGTGTACTTTGTATCTCAATCCGATGCGCGAGCAATCGATAAATAAGTATTTGACGGCTGGACATTTTTTATGAAATGTGGTATTTTGTACTTTGTAGGCACTTTTGGTCCTGGAACTTAAGACAGGTTAGTTTTTACCCAACTACGGCGAAAAGGAGCAAAAAGCAAAAAGGAGGGTTATGATTTTAACCGGTAGGTTTGTATGTGGGTATTTATGTTCATCTGTTCCCTCATAACTTCTAAACTACTCATCATAATTAGACAAATGATCGTTGGAAGCGTCTTCATCTTCCGCTGGTTATAGGCTATGAGACCTCACATTAAATACAATATTACGCCCTCTAGAGGACATAAAGTGGTGTTTTTTTTTTTCTATGGTGCCGTATTTCGTATCAAAGAAAGGGCTTAATTCAAAGCACATTTCAAAAATATATATGTTGTTAGCTGTTGTTCGCGGCTTTGCTTGCATAAACTAAAACCCGACTACGATCTTAGTGGACTAAAAAGACACAACAGAAATTTTAAAATGTTCTAGAAATTTGAAACTATAGGACCGTGAAACATCACACTCTTAGGAGGGAGGATGTCAACCATTAAATGAAAGTTGCAGTGCTGAGGGTCTCGGCGTCCGATGATGAAAAACGGATGGGGGAATTAAATTACGAATAAATATAATTCAATTCAATCGCACTCTCCGAAATGTATCATCTAGTAAAAGACCGATAGACCGGCTCTGATCTGACTGGCTTATTTATCTGAGCGAGATAGATAAATAAGCCAGTAGCTCCCAAACGAATGGACCGATTTTGATGTGTTTTTTCGGTTTGAAAGATGATATGAACGAGATTGTTCTTAACTATAATGGGGGAAGGGTGAGAATCATAGCTTCCAAGCGAGTGGACCGATTTAGGTTCGGTTTATTATGTTTCAAAGCTGCAGGTAATCGAGATGGGTCTTAGCTATATGGGGAGGGGGGAGTTGATAAAAGGAGGGGGGGGTGAGAATCGTAGCTTACAAACGAATGGTTAACGAATATTTAGTTGCAGTTTGGTTTTGGTTAGCCAAAACCAAACTTTCACTATTACATACATGTAAATTATTAATATTATTCTCAGAACTATTAAAATAAACTTTAGATTGATGTTTTCAATTTACGTAAACGCTTTATGAGGTTTGCATGTCGATAATATAGTAGTTATAAAGTAATTGAGATAATGACTTTGTGAAGGACAAACCACAAACAAAACTATAATATACATGTGACCAGTTTTGTTATGATGCACACAATTTGAGGTAATTAACTAATTAATACCATATTTCGTTTGCCTTCTATCCATGATTGATTGATTTTCTATAATGCCTAGTTTACACGACATAGTTACTTGTTGCTTACCTACTAAACTGCTTAGTGACTAGTGAGAAGTAATCGTTTATACACTGGTCTTAGAAAAAAGTTTTAGCACTACTTTATATGGACTTGAATTTTCGGAATGAGCCAAATAATTCTTTGAATCTACAAATTCCAAGACCTGTACCAGTACCTGTGTGTTCCAGGAAAAGTACCTTTAAAATACTTTCGTTCAGCCTTCACAAATAGTTATTACACGACTGCCCAAAAACAGGGCATTGTTTTTAGCATTCATGTATGTTTGTATGTGAGTATGTGAGTTTCTTTATTCCACCATAACTTTTAAATGCCTGAACAGATTTAGACGTATTGGGTATCGTTAGAATCCTTACATCCCTCCGAGTAACATAGGTTATATTTTTTTTGATAACATTCAGTATTGCGGCAGTATAGCACAATTTCCAAACTCAACAAAAAAACGAACTGAAGGCCTTGATAAGCACATTCCAACAGTTTATAATTTATTGGCAAAAGCTCTTTTTTGGCAGGGCAGGCGTGTTTTTTTAGCTTTTAAGCTAGTTATTATTCGCTAGCTAGTATTTACTCATCAGATTGAGATTAAAAGTATACCAGATTTTAAGTCAAACCCTAAGCTACCTAACAGTGAGAACCGCATCACAATAGGTCCAGTAGACTTTACGTGATGCACGAACAGACAAACATACAGACGGCATTAAAAAAATGTTATATTCTTTTTCAGTAGTTGAAGTCCACTAGACCATTTTTTGTAATTATTATCTTCTTTGTACGGATTTTTTGTTACTTAAGTACTGCTTTATTATATGTATAGATAGATAAATTCCCTTTGCCTCAGAGTAAATATTATTACTGAGCCCCTATAACTACCAAAATTTATGAAGATCGGTCGGACCAAAGCCATTTGAAAAATATCATCAACCAAAAACATGCAAATGCTGCCGATTCTATAAAGTTTATTTCAAAGAGAGCTATCATATAGTTTATTTGGAGCTCTGCTTTGATCAACAAAGCAATTAGATACAAAATGCTCTGCCTTACTATGGTCGTACTATATTTCAATTAGCGCTAGACTAAATTATTTTTAATATGTTACCCAATAACAATGAATGGAAGACAAGCCCATTCAAGCACTAATTATTACGTAGTTCTTGGAAATACATAAAGTTCATACACACCATGATTCATACCATGTCAGGGGAAATCAAATAAGGAAGGATGGAAATGTGGAGCAATGACTGTGGGTGTATTGTTTTGTCACTTTTAGGGTTCCGTAGTCAAAAAAGAAATCCCTAATAAGATTGTACAGCAGTCTGTCGAATGACATTGTCATAATTTAGATATATTCCCAACTGCCCCATTAACGTCCCCATTAATGGGGCACCTGCGAATTTAAATTCCCAACTGCTCAATTGGCGTGAGAAATAAAAGGCCAACTAATTCGAACAAATAAAAATACCTGCTGTTTTTTGTTTTTTTTAAAAAAACTGGTTTCATAATCAACACTTTTCATAATAGAATCACTGAGTTAGTAATCAACAATATTTATCAAATTGTAGTATCTTTATCACCTTTTTATTTTATCTTTTTTAATGTCGTGCTTTCATGATACGAAAGGAGTTAAATGTGTTCAAAGAGATAAGAGATCAAGTTTTAAAAAAACACGAGCTCACTACGCTTCGCTCTCGCCTTCGTCTTCTAACCTAATACGGCCAAGTCGGGCTCTACCTAGACCATTGTTCACGCAGGTGGGATTGTATATTCCCATCTGCCCCATTGATGGGGACGTTAATGGGGCAGTTGGGAATATACAATAATTTCTAGAGTTATGATAAGAACCTAAATGATTACAAGGATACTTCAGTTCAGATGTAATTTATTTTCTTCTTTATATTCAGTATGGGGACACTTTTTTTTGAGCAATAGATATTTTAAATTTCAGTAAGTAGTATTTTATCCTGTACCCATGCTGGTGAACTATTTTGAAACCATTAAAATATAAATTATTACAGGTAGGCTGTGATGAATATTTTTCGAGTTATGGAGAAAAACTGTGGTTACGGAACCTTACACTAAGCGTGGCTCGACGCACTTGGACGGTTTTTGTAAAAAAGGAAATAATGAGTTCTATTTCTGGTGAAGTGTCCAAGTACAAAACCAGCAGGGGAGTCAGACAGGGGGATGTTATATCCCCGAAACTTCACTAATGCCCTGGATGATACGTTTATGACTCTGGATTGGGAAGGAATGGGTGTTAATATCAATGGCGAGAACATCTCACACTTACGCTTTGTCGATGATATCATCCTAATGGCGGTGTCACTGCAAGACTTACAAAGTATGCTGACCAACCTAGATGATGCTTCTCGACGCATCAGACTCGGAATGAACAAAGACCAAAATCATGTTTAACAATCTTATTGACCCCAAATCGATTGGAGTCAATGGTGTACACCTCTTGAAGTTTTCCAACAATATGTTTACTTTGGCAAATATTGCAATTGGGTAAGAATAACTTTGAGAAGGAAGCCAATAGAAGAATTCTGAAGATTGAGCTCAGTGGCGTGCATTGGGAGAGGCTTACGTCCAGCAGTGGACAAATATAGTTTGATAATGATGATGATGATAATGATGAAGTACAATATACCTACCAGCTTTCGTTCAAGCGTGAAATAGTTTTTTTATTGATTGCTCGGCTTTTACTCATCAGATTGAGATAAAAAGTATAACAGTTCTTAAGTCAAAACTTAAGCTATACAACAGTGAAAACCTCATTTCAATTGGTTCAGTTGTTTTTATGTGATGCGCAAACAGACAGATACTTTTTTTTATATGCCCCCTTGTCTTTTAAAATTATTTTCTTTATACAGACTTTTTTATTTTAGGTATAGATTTTTGTATACAAACTATTGAGGAAAATTTAATTAATCATTTTATTGGAAAAATAATATAATGGGAAGTTACACAGGACAAAACTATAATAATATTACATGTGCTGGGTACCTAGATATTTGTTTACAATTCACTAACACTGTAAAATATAATCTTACATGGAAAAGACCCATGCAATGTTTTATTTACTACGTAACATGCGACAGGCTCGACAGATTTTAATGCAATTTAATAGAAAACCTCCCTTTTGATTATTATTGATGGATGTACTGTTCAGTAGTTCAATAACACATCTAGGGGAGCCTTATTGTGACACAGGCTGATTAAGATTAGAGTTTCTGCACTTGACATTACCTTCGCAAAATAGGTATTAAGAAAATGTATTACTATCTTACCTCCTCCCTCGATCCCCTATACCAGCAATAGAGCTGAGTTTTAGTAGAACAGTTTTTGATAAAATTGGCGTTTTGGGCGAAAGCAGTTTCCACCCCCTAAGTTGTGGTGAAATCTTTTGTTATTAATGTCAATCGCTTTAATAGAATATAATCTACACTTACGCGTTATTTTCTTTTAATGAAATCGTTTGTTTTTGAAAAAGAGCATTTTCAATTTGTCACAGTTTCAGCGCCAGTAAAGATGCTAATAAACCGCCAGTTAAGATGCTAATAAATTTGAAGAATTAAGTAGTATTAGTTCAATAACACATTTGTGGGAACCTCATTGTGACACAGGCAGATTAAATAGTAGTAGTTCAATAACACATTTGTGGGAGCCTCATTGTGACACAGGCAGGTTAAGGAATAGTAGTTCAATAACACATTTGTGGAAGCCTTATTGTGACACAGGCAGTTTAAGTAGTAGTATAACACATAACAACACAATAACACATTTAGGGTAGCCTTATTGTGGCACAGGCTGATTAAGTAGTACTAGTTCAATAATACATTTGTGGGAGCCTTATTGTGTGACACAGGCAGATTAAGTAGTAGTAGCTAAATAAAACATTAGGGGGAGCCTTATTGTGACACAGGCAGATTAAGATGACAAAGATTATGATGATAAGGTTGATAAAAATGATGATTATGAGATAGCTTCGTCAGAAGCTCCTTTAGCTCTACATTTTGAACCAGCCGCCACTGTGGCTGATTTGAGAAAAGATACAGGCCACAATTTCTTACCATTCCATTAAGTCAAAATAAGGAAAAAGAACTCCAATCAGGAATTGAACCTGCATTGCTAAAATGCTGTTGGATTGCTTTTCCAACAGCGATCAGTGGTCCATGTGACAAACCTACCCATTAAGCTTTAATACCTAATTGTGGTATGAATATAACTTTAAATTATTGCCAGAACACCAAATTTGAATAAGTATCAGTGTTACTTACCATTTGCTGTTGTTTATGGATTATTACGGTTTACTGTTAACACTAAAAGCTCAAGCCATAGTTCTAGTAAAAAAGAGAAAGTTATGGCATGCTTTAATATCACGTGAACATGAACTGAACTATATACGACTACAGGCAAAGACACCCAAGCAGTCACATTCCCACGTTCGTGCTTCATGTGCATCAACAACAAAGATAGAGAGACATACGCAAACTGTAGCTTTAACTAAAGAAGGCCAATTGTGCATGTTGCCCCCTGGTGGTACCTCCCCCCCCCCCCCTCCCCCGCAGACAACGCCTAGTTTATGAGATATTTCAGTTTTAAGTTTATAAAAAATCAGACCCAGAAGTTAACTATGGCGCTCGCCGGCCGCTATTGTGGCGCGGTATGAATGTAGGAGGTAATCTCTGAAAGTACTGATCCGTTTCTGAAAATTCTGTCAGTGATAGGGAGCTACACTTTTCCCTGGGATGGGTCACATTTAGGCATGAAAAGCACAATGCACCCCAAGTGGGACGTCAGTGCAGGACTTATGGCCCCCCTGACCAATAACAAATATTGTCATGCAATTGAAAATTGAAGAATAAAAATATACAATTACTAGCATTGCTAAGAAACTTTACGATTTGTATTACTTTATATGTTCATTTTTAAAGCTGTGATTAATATGAAGTGTCAGTCATGGAAAGAGAAGTGTAGTCCTCCTGGAACTCCTTTTTTTAATTGTATGTTTAGTAACTAGGCATGGAGAGCTAGATTTGTTTTTATAGGCTTGGCGTACAAAACTTTAATTAGACTGCCCAAAATATACATGAAAGACAGGAAAAACATATTTTTCTGCTGTTACACAGCAAAATCCATTAAAGTTATTAACTGTGTTAATTTATGATAATACTAGAGTGATGGTAGCCTAATGGTTCATTAGTGCAACTTAGAATTCAGCTATACCAGGTTCGAACCCAGCCTCCGCACCAATGACTTTTCTAAGTTATGTGCAGTTTTCCATCGCTCCGTTAAGCCATGTCAGAGGCCCTCAGGCGGACTGACAAACATCAGAGGCCAGCACTACTTCATTCAAGAAAAAACTATGATAATACTAGAAATTTAACCATTAGGCTATCGGTATCATCGATATATTAGAATATTTTTTTGCAAAATATTCAAAAAAAAAAATTTAAAAATAAATAAAACTGTTTTGTTTTTTCTATTTTTTGGTTCATTTACCTTCCTCAAATAAAGATTTTGTGTATAGCAAACCTTTAAATTATTCATTATTTAAAAAATAGCACAAGAACTCCAAAAACGCACTCGTCCACAGGTTACTTTGACCAAGTAAAGTGTACTATTATTGTTACAAATAGCCACTTCACTTTACTTCTTGTTTTATGGCATTTCTGGAGTAGCCATACCACAATTACACCAATTTCATATAAATAGTAAGCCATAAAATAAAGGAGGATTGAAGAGCTCAACACACCAAGATCACTAGGATCTTGGTCAAATTAAATTAATGTCAATATTGTACAGAAGGTGTGCAATCTGAAAATATGTTGAGACAAGGAAACATACCTATATGTTTCAAATTGTTAGAGCATGGCTAAGGGAAATGAAAATACCAGCACTCTACTCATATCTTATGACTTTCGAGATAATTACCAATGAGACTTTTTATTTGATGTGGAAAGAACAAGGTTATTTACCTTTATTTTTAGTAGGGCAATTTAGAATAATAAAGTAACAATACAATATGCATGAAATATATACTTTCTACAGACAAGTAAATAAACAATTTGAGTATGTACAGACTAGCAATTAACTAGTAATTACTATATTTTCGGTTTAAAGATATTTATTGTCTAAAGAAATTACAAAATTTCACTTAAATAAGACAACATTCAAGAAACTTAAATAAATTATGTTGTGTATTGAGCATGCATAAGATTATAACTAAACTTAATCTTTGCCTAACTAAATCTGTTACATACCAAACATAAATGCAGATGCAGTAGTTGATGGTTGATGACTAGGTACTTTTTCTTAGCAATAGGGTTTTACTGTAACATATTTGTATAATTTATTTATTTATTTGCCAGTCTTAAGTTAATCTCTATTTAATTTATTTAATTTTAGCTTTTCCGTCTTCCATTATCCACTTCATATACCGGTATGCTTCATAAGATATATCAATTTTATAAATAAGGGAATAAAACAAAATTTTAATAGAATGTTAGGCACGACAATGTTTGGCAATGACACTTTGATTAACTAATTATTGCAGTAATTGTTTATAAAGTAAACCTTAAGTGTTTTTTTAAAAACATTCATTGATGATATATCTTTTATAGTATTAGGCAATTTATTATACAATTTAGCTCCATCATACATCAAATTCTTGTATCCATATTGGGTTCTGGGAAAAGGGAGGTATACATTTTCAGAATTTCTCAGTGTTTTAGTTTGTACTTGCTTATTTTTAATAAACTTTATATCAGAACGTATTTCACCATTTAAAATTTTACGTATTAGTTTGCAAGTTTTGAATATGTACATTTGTTTTGTCCCTTTGTATAGCTTTTTAGTTGATGTTAGGTAATCGTAATGAAATAGAACTTCTATCTTGTTCTATATATCTTGTTTTGTGCAATTTGAAGATCCTAAGGTTGGACACGGCTGCATTACCCCATAATTATTCTAGATAGTCTAAATGTGGTTTGACTAGAGAATTGTAAATATTAATACGAACTTGTTTAGGGAGGCAGCTAACCACATTACGCAGAGCTCCAGTCAATTTAGTGATTTTAGGCTTAATGTATTGTATATGTGCATTCGTAAGCTTGCTGTCAAGTATCAATCCCAAGTACCTTTTGTGTTCTTTATTTTCTATAGATTCACCGTTTATATGTAAATAAGTATTTTCATCTAGTTTTTTATTTTTTGCGGCAAAGATGTTTGTTTTTGAGGTGTTAATTGTAAGGAGATATTGTTGGAACCAGTCAAAAAGTAGATCTAGGTCTTGTTGAGCTTTTTGTGTTATATCATTAAGTGTTCGGCCAAAATAGAAAAGACAGGTATCATCCGCATATAAAGTTAAATGTCCTTGAACTCCCACTTCATGTAAATTATTGATGTAGATCAAAAAGAGCAATGGGCCCAGGATTGATCCTTGTGGTACGCCACATGTGACAAGTAATGGAGAACTTTCATACTGATCTATTTTTACTATCACATGTCTGTTATTTAAATATGATTCAAAAACATTGTAAGCATTTCCTGTTACTCCAATGTTTTTAAGTTTATGTAGAAGTAATGCATGACTGACTGTATCAAAAGCCTTTTTTATATCAACAAATATTCCAAGTGCAAAATTTTTGGAGTCAATGTTGTTTTTCATGTTAGTAAAAAGGTCTATTGTGGCTGATAAAGTATTACTCAGTGGACGAAAACCATACTATCTTGCAAATAAGAAGTTAATAGAATCGAGGTATATTGATAGTCTTTTGTGTAATTTTTTCACATATTTTTGATAAAAAATTCTCAACCATAACATGAATATGGGCAAGTTTTGTAGATTATTTTTTAGAAGGTAGGTCAGTTTTTATTACTAAATATTTGGAACATCTGTAATGCATTTGGCACACAATTAAGCCTCGACCAATGAGCGGGGACCATCTATTCACGCCTTCGCAATGAAAATAAGGCAGTTAAACCTTGAAAACAAGACGAAAGCACAGCTCATACATAGTAATCAAAATATTACGTGTGATACCGACCTTCGGCGCTCTGGTTCAACGACGGCGGGGCTGCGGACGCGGACAGGTCCTTCTTCTGCCCTGACTTAGGCGGATCCGAGTCCGAATCGTCGAAAATTAGCGTCCTCACCGATTGGGAGCACCGCCGATCCATCGTCACTCTCACAAATCCACAACTTTAGCCCCCATTTAACACGCCACACTATCACTTCCACATCTTACAGCGAGATAGAAAACATCTCTGCGATGCAGACCGTGCGCAAATAAAGATTACGATTACAGGCACCAGGCAGTTTTCTGTCGGTCTACTAAAAGCAAATATTTTTTTTACTATGCCTTGCCATGATATGTAAATAGAGTGCGATACACGACTTCTCTCACACAAATCGAAACACTAAACTCTACGCCGCTACGCTACCCAGTGACACATTTGTCACTATTGAAGTTTTGATTATTCTGTGGTTGGTTTTGATTTGCCCTGCGTTCGAGATGATGAGATGGCGTTGTGGGCAGTTTCGAAATGTACATTTTTAACAAGACGTTTTCTTTGAACGTTTTCAACACTTTTGTCATTTTTGCAACTTTAGACTGTTATATATTTAGAGAGAGCCTAAAGTCCGTTGATCTTTATGGAGGTGAATTAAAGCCATATAAACGTTAGTAAACAGGAATTGGTTTATTATTTCCCAATATCATAGAATATTTTTTCAGTATTGACAATCGACACGTAAACACAAGACAAGTGAGCATCACTTCTAAATACAGCAGTCTATGGTAATTAAGACTCCTTGCTGAGATGCTTGAGTTGTGTAAAGAGTTCTATTCTGAACATCACTCCTCCTCACAACGATCGCTAATGCAATCCTAAAGATTTCCTCAGCTCTTGATGCCGAGGTCCTGCTAACCCTTTTGTTAGCCCATCTGCAATCATCTTTGATGTGTCTTTATATTCCACAATGATGGCTCCATTTTGTATATGCTCTTTTAGAAAATGAATTCTAATATCAATGTGTTTAGTTTTGCTGCTTATAACTGCATTATGACACAGTTTCAACGCTGTTTGGTTGTCAATATAAATTGTTATCTTTTCTTGTTTGTGTGCTGTCATGTCATTCTATAAGATCCTTAGGTGTAGAGATTCTTTAACAGCATCTGATAGTGCCATATATTCGGCTTCTGCAGTAGACATGGCAGTTGCGCTTTTTTTTCTGGATTCCCACGCTCTGCTACTACATGTTATATATTTAGAGAGAGCCTAAAGTCCGTTGATCTTTATGGAGGTGAATTAAAGCCATGTAAACGTTAGTAAACAGGAACTGGTTTATTATTTCCCAATATCATAGAATATTTTTTCAGTATTGACAATCGACACGTAAAACACAAGACAAGTGAGCATCACTTCTAAATACAGCAGTCTATGGTAATTAAGACTCCTTGCGGAGATGCGTGAGTTGTGTAAAGAGTTCTATTCTGAACATCATAGACACTACCGATCCTTTCCAAACTGAATGAAAAATGACCCTATTACCAAGAATATAAAGTCGATTTTCCTACGTCAACATGTCATTGAAACTTGCAAAAAAAAAAATGGTGATCGAAAACGTTCAGAACGCTAACGCTACTTTTGCCTACAAATGGCCAAAGGGAACGCCAATTGTGATCATATTTAGCGTCTTTAACAGTTATTTGTGCCAATTGTTATAAAATTGCGATAATCAAATGTGCTAATTGTTATGAAATAACAATAATAGATAGAACCAAATTAGGCTTTATTCAACTTAAATTTTCACATTAGACACTTGACATCTCATACTAGACAAATAGCGGTTATCTTCTTAAACCATAGACATATCAATGAGTAGGTCCTAATGTTTCGACTAAGAAGTTTAGTCTACTACATTAATGGGGGGTTTTCTGGAACTCAAAAATGACATTACTATAACATTGTAATAGATGGCGTTGACAAACAATGAAGTCAGTGATGTGACCCTACGAGCATTTAATTTAAGCTATTCGGTTTAAACATTTCCTACGTCAATGTTCGGTACCTATCTTTTGAAGTGAGTGACGTTTACAATAACTTATTGCTACATTACACATCATAGTCTAAATGTCACATTCAAATAATAGCGGTCAAAATAAAGTTCCAAACTAAAAATAATAGTCAAATGTCATTCATTATCATATCATGTTACGATTTGTTTACTGCCCCTCTTGAAAGTAAATAAAATAAATAAACTGACTCTACTTCCATGTGTTGTAGCTTTCTGCACTTACTATAGTATTCTGCACTAAAATAGGAACGCTTTCTTTCCCTAAAGCTGTAACCCGTCGAGAGTGGATTCAAGCAAATTAACATGTGAGGCCTGGATTCACGATAAGAAGATATGGTAATACGTACCATAGTCACAAAAAACTTGACTAGGTCTATAATGGCAACTATAAGTGCATTCGTAGTCGTACCGATAGTACTCTGTGATAATGGTAACTATAAGTTCTATCGGTATGGCTACATACCGATAATATCCTGTCTACAATGTCACTTGCGTGATCCGCATCTGCAAATCCTTGAATAGACCTTTTTGTATCCTTAGAATACTCAATGCCCCATGCTCTTTGTACCCTTAAGATATCTTAAGATCCTTTTTGTAGCTGTCCAATGAATCTCCTCGTAGTAATTACAGAATTAACTCATGTAATTCACTGAATATGCAATGTCTGGTCTGGTACAGACAGCAAGATACAACAGTGATCATATCAGTTATCTGTAAGGTATCCTTTAATCTGGTTTTGAGCCTTCAGATTTTGTAAAATGCTGACCAGGAAGGTATAGTAACTGTCCTACAGTTTTCCATTTTGAACCTTTGAAGAAGTTTATCAACATACTCCTCCTGATCAAGAGAGATACAACCATTCTCTTGCTTGAGCCTCATGCTTAAAAATAGCTCAGCTTTTCCTAGATCCTTCATTTTGAACTTGGACATCAGTTCTCTTTTCACATTCTTTATTTCCTGCTGATTGTTCTAAAAAAGAAGAATGTCATTGACATACACTGCTAGGATAATCCTATCCTTGCCAGTTGTCCTCATATATACACATGGTTCATTCTTGCACCGTTTGAAGTTTAAACTCTCTAGTTCTGAATGTAACTTCAAATTCCAAGATCGAGGCGCTTGTTTGAAACCATAAAGAGATTTCTTTAGTAGGCAAACATAATCTTCTTTGTCTTTTTTCTCAAAATTGGCTGTCTGCCGCATGTATATAATCTCATTTACATTTCCATTAAGAAATGCAGTTGTCACGTCCATATGATCAACTTTTAAATCAAGATTTGCTGCTAAAGCAAGCAATAGCCTCAACGTACTGTATCTGATTAAGGGAGAGAACGTTTCATCATAATCAATGCCCTTTCGTTGGCTGAAGCCACGTGCAACTAAGCGAGCTTTATAACGTGTTCTGTTTCCAGCCTCTTTCTTGATTCTAAAAAGCCATTTAGAATCTACAACATTGACTGCTTTCTCAGGCTTCACCAACACCCATGTTCTATTTCTACGCAAAGCATCGAGCTTTTCTTGGATAGCTGTTTTCCAAAATGTTGAATCTTTACGTGTGAGTGCTTCCTGGACAGTAATTGGATCACTCTCCTCAGACATAGTTTGATACGTGACATAATCAGGAAAGCTGGTGGGCTTTCTCACTCTAAGTGGATATCTCCTTTCCAATTCAGCCTCTGTTTCCCTATTAACTAATTCAGTTTAAAGATTCTCGTGATCTTCATCTTCGAATGATGCCCAGTAGCCGTTGTCTTCTTCAACTGTTTCAGAATTCGTATCAACATGATCTCTATCACATAAGTTATCCTCCTGAACTGAATCATCGAGTTGAATAGTTGCTCTCTCTGACACTGGTTCATATTGTATGCGATGCGGAGTTTGTTTATCATTTTGTAGGTTGATAGTTACTGTCGTCGGTTTTTTCATATCTTCAGTAACTTTTTGGTGCATTTGGTTTTCAAAGAACACCACATCTCTTGCTCTGTGAAGTTCTCTGTAAAAGTCATTTATTATTAAAAATAACATAGTTTTTCAATATTTTTTTCGGAGCTAACTGCTGTAGTTAATAAAATTATTATTTTTATGATATTATTTCATATCCTTATTGCAAATTTCGAAGGCTTTCTAGAACAGTAGTTAGTCAAAACATACTAATGTTTGCAATTGCAAGCATTCAGCAATTAGCCCTGAAACCTGCGGTGTGACGTATCGCACTTACGGAAAGCTGACCTGCTCTAACCCGCAGTAATTACGCATTTGGGGCCGCGTCTGGCGCGGGCAACCCAAGGGATAAACTTTGTGTATTTTTTTATTTGGGGGGGGGGGGTCTTCCAATGCAATAAAATTAAACAAATGTACCGTATTTACAGGAACTGCCATTGTTAAATTTGTATCCTTTGAACAGTCGATATGGGAGGTTGCGAAATCAGGAACAAACTTGGTCGTAGCGTCGGTGGGGATTGGAACTAAACTAACTTTTTAATGCTAATTTCCTCGGGGTTTAGCGTTGATACGTTGCACAAAACATTACAAATAAAATCTTTGTTGAAAAACTGGTAATAATTACTACAAATGCAGTTATTTCAAAAAAGTGGAGCTGGATGATATTGGATTAAGTTTTGCTCCACAGATTTAACAATCATTTCTAACTACCACCGAATACATAGTACATAATAATATTTATTCTGAGATGCCAGTGGGAAATCACGGAAATCAATAGGAAACCTACAAATTATATTTTCCATGGACATCATGATGTTGTTTAATAGTAAAATTTCACTTTAATTGGTAGGTACTTAAGTTTTCAATCTCTGAAATATATGTACAACTCAACAATTGTATTATGAGTCTAAGAAGGTAAGTATAACTTATATTCTTATTATACTCTTTGGTTTTTTGGGTCTATCTGACTGATCTATGTCAGTAGAAACAGACACGTATGCTAATTTAATAGAGTTGTACGGTATTGTAAAGGCATTGCTTAGTCTGGGGTTAAATGGCGCTGTGAGTGAAAAAACAACCAAAATCATCGACCCTATTAAACAAAGGAGGACGGGGCAACCTAGAACTTCATGAACACTACACCCAGACTACAGAATAAATAATAGTACAAGTACAGAAGGATAACTGAGTAAAGTCATTTAAATAAATACATAGCAACTCTCGCTACAACGCAATAAAGTGCAATTTAACTCGCACAGCGCTGCGATCTTTCAATTATATTTACCTAGAAGGCGCTCACCCATTGCGTACAGGCTAGAATGTACCGTATCACAACGCGCGAGAGCTTCCATTGCTCTAACCGTTTCAGAATCGCTGTCACTTTTTCGCTCGGCAGGGTTGTATCAAGATATAACTAGGTACTTGTACCACTATTTATTCTGTGATATGATATGACATAGATATTGTAACAAAATAAACAATTATGTAATAATGTATATTTTTTTTACTTATAAAATTTTTATTTTTATTAATTAAATGTTGATAGTTATATTGACTACATATAATGACATTCTTATCAGAATAGACCTAGTACCTCATTATTTGATTATAACTTAATAGGTATTGCACTTTGATGAATAAAAGGTGACTCTCTGAATTCCATGCTTAATAATGAATGAAAAAGAAATGGCTACCTACGTAGGTATATGTAGGTATTTTACGAGACTTGTCAGACCGAATGCTATGCAGTACATTCTAGGTTTCTTCTTGGTACTCATAATTAAGAAAAGAATAAAATTTGTCAAAAACTTTACGTAAGTAGGTAGTACAAATAATATTTACTGTGAGTTTAATTCGCGTCGTGAATTTATAAATAAAACGTAAGTAATATCGCCCGTAGTTATTATCAACAGAACTTTATGAGTATTACATTTTATTTCTCATTTCAGAATAATTTCATAAAATTTTAGCTTGGCGTCCAAAAGGTTATTAACAATGTGCTTGTATAATCGTTATGGTGTATTGACGCTTCCTATCAGCTTCCTATCCTTTCATAACAAGAAACTCAACATTCCGAAAATGTTAAGAATATAAAATTATGTTCTCTAGCTGCTGATTACAAATTTAATTCAAATTTTCAATTCGTGGTCGGATATATTATAATGGATCAGCATAATGAAGGCACTGAAAGTACATCTAGTGCAAAATACTCTCGTGGTAAATAAATAAATAATAAACTAGTTGTTTTAACATAATTAGGTACTAATCTGGAAAATATAGAATGAAACTACGTTATCATTTTTTACTTAACCAACATACATCTTTTATAAAATATAATTCCACAAAAACACAATCAAAAATAAATTATTTTATTCATGTTCAATATGTCTTCTTCTTCTTCTTTTTTTATTAGTTGGCTTCTGCGGAGGCACTGGCCTACTAGCAATTTCGCCAATGTCAAGTTTAATAGTTTATAGTAATGTCACATCACAGTCATTAATTGTCAAGTCAAAGTCACGAATCAGTAAAGTGGTGGACACTTACTAATACTTCAGTGGGAGATTTGGAAAAATCACAAAATGCCATTTATATCTGTTTGATTCTTTTGCCTACACTCGTGCACGTTAACGAACACCTAATATTAATCCACCAATATTACACATCAACACTCGAAGAAACACAGGATTGAGAATAAAATCACACTCTACAACACATTATAACTTTTTTCAAACAACCTCCTTCAATATGTCAACCATCTTGTTTTATCCGAAACATTGACACTGACATAATAGTAGATTGTATTACTATAGTTTGTACAACATAGCTTGATCGCCAAGACAGCTGCCAGAGTTATATTTGTAGGGTTGGAGTAGTATATGAAAATATCGATTATTGAACGATGTTGAAATAAAAACGATCATATGTATATGTTGCTCACTTACGTTATATATTACATGTTTTTTTTTTAGTGTGATCCATCCAGTGGTTTTGATGATGTTTGCTGAACTGTATTCATTGGAGTCTTGCGGAGTGTTTTAACTTTGTTTTATCTATATGATGAAATGTCCTCGAAATAAGACGAGGCAAAATATCTTGATTTGATTTTTTCAGAGTATTTTTACCCAAACTCGATAGCTTTCATCATCGCTGTCACCAAGGCATATCTATTTTGTCTTTCTTGTCCAATTTCATGCGTGACGGCCGCCAACCAATACTACTGGCTCTGCGAGCTGTAGACCTCACGAGCACAAACTTTTTTGCATATTTTGCCCAAGCTGTAACGGAGATGCTTCACTCGAGCTTTGCGCTCACGTGGTCAATTAAATATATATCCAAAAAAATAGTTGTTTTACTTTAATTTAGTTACAAACATTCACACCAATTAATTCATATATAAAAGTGAAAACGTACAATTGTCAAGTATTTATTTTGAAAGGTTGTACACTTTTTGTAATCCAATGGATCTCTGAACATCATAATACATTAGGTATTTATAAACGATGGTAGGTATGTATCTATTATCTTTACTTTGATGTGGTGACACATCATCTATAATCCTCATCATCAAAATCATCAGCCCGTATTCATCCACTGCTGGAAGTAGGCCTCTCCTTGTCAAGGCCACTGAGCCCGATCTTCAACTCTTCTCGCCATTCGCAACTCGTCTTTCCACCTAGCCAACGGTCTCACTACGTTCGCCTAAACGTGGTCTCCATAATAAAACTCGCTTACCCCAACGGATGTCGGTTCTTCGAGTAATTATTTTATTCGAGTTAAGTCGCGAGCTAAAGCTAGTACTTTATAAAAAAAAAACCTTCGGATGGTGATTATTTTTACTTGGGTGAATATATAATATGAACCATTTAGACCAAATATAACGTGACATTTTATTAGATTAGAGCGGAATAGATTCAAATTAGCTTATGGAAACTTTTTTTATGAATTTATTACGAATAAACAAATAAAGTTATTTCGATTTTCATAATCGATTATTATTGTTTTATGGTCTGTTATTAAGATGTCGCAATGAAAATTTAACATCTCTTTCCTTCACACAAATGAAATACGACATTTTTTTGGGTACATTTTGACTGTAAAAATTAAGAAACTTCATGCGTGTGGTCGCGATGGCAGCTGTCATGCCGATCAAACTAAAGGAAGCGAAATAATATTTTGCCAGCGAGGGCGCTATTTTGAATCCAGACCGGAGTAAAGGATTCATAAGTAGAATCCTGAACGTAGCGAGGGATTCAAAATACGTCACCCGAGGGAAAATAATTTTGTGTCCGAGTGATACTCTCTACAAAAAAAAAACTAACATTTATGTTAGTTTTTTTGTTGTTGTTTATGAGTTACTCGGACAATAGACATTTGACATAATAGTACACTAAGATACAAATGTGCTAAGTTAGTCATTATCATTGCATCCAAAAAAGTTAATTAACACAAATAATGTTTTGAATACGCAAATTAAGGCTAATATGTAGTAAAAAATATCAAATTTGATGAAATGATGATAATTTTGATGATTGATTTATCAAATGTAACGTAAAATTGTTTATTTATTCACAGATATATTCATTGTGTTAGACATAAACCTCTTTCTTGTGATTGAAAAAATAATTTTAAATAAAGTAAAAAGCACTAGTTTGGTAATGTCAAGTAAAAAGCACTTGTGTGTAATAAGCTGAATTATAAACATAAATTCGTTGCCATAAGAGTCACTTTACGAGTAAGTGTGTTGCAAGTCTCTCAACACAGTAATTTGCAGTTGTCTATGTCCTACAGTATTACAACGCCATCTATTTTGGCTAAATTAAAAGACATTTATGTAGCTACAGGAAAACGGCTCATTCTAAAGAGCCTAACAAAGAATTTAATTTCTTCTTAATATTATTTTTACTCATTCAATTTTCAAGAAAATTGTTTTCAATTTACAACACAAGGAAAAGGGTAATCAAGAGTTCTAGTGTAGACAAGTGTTCCAAAGGGTTTTGTTTGAATATTTTTTGCTATTTTTTGCATGATTCCTTGTTCATAAATATTTTGCATCATTTTAAGCATTTAGGTATACATAGTAACTAATATTATATATTATTACTTTCAAAAAATCTTAACAAAAATGTTCCAGTTTACCGTACGAATGTTACCTTACATTGATATAGGTTTACAGTAAAGCACCATTGCTTTAGGTACGTAATATTTTGGTTATACAGAAAAACACCATTGCTTTATTTTTTTGCAAGGAATATTAAAATTATCAAGGAAACTACTACATACACAAACTTTGTTTTTTCATCTGGTATAGATTTGGAGAAGAGCGAGAAGAAATATAAATTTGTCTCATGAATCAAATTTGATTTGAGCGCCATCTGTAATCGTCTAGTCGAACATTAGTTTGACTGGGCTACAAGCATAAAAAATTGTCTTTATCATATTGCCATTGCAATGAATTTCAAAATTGATTATCTAAGCTAATTTTAATCACATGAACATTGTTTTTGTTATAAATAGAACGAAATTAAATTGTCCATTGTTCTTTGCTTATATTTTAAATAAAATATTTAAAATTGGGACATTAATTTCTGATTTTTTACCGCCATCTAGTGTATAAAAATGACAAAATAAAGTTAATCCGTCAAAAGAAACGGAAAAACACGAGTGTGCGTCGCCTCAGTAGATATCAGCTGAATTATTCGGCTAAAATGCCCTGGCACGGGCATACGTAGTCGTCGGTCCGCCATTACGACGCAGCCGAAGACACGTTCGTCGTATTTAGTTCAATATTTTCGTTTATAAATGAGTAATAACGCTCATGAACTAAGTAATCGACTTCTGAATGCGTTGGATAACAATTACAATGTAAGTTTTCGAGTTTTTACGCTCGTTAATTGGAAAAATGAGTCGAGATACGAAAACGGTCCACGAGCCCATGACATCCGATTCGATGTTGCGATTTGGGCACTTGGGAGGTTGGGTCAGGAGAAACCGTTGGTGCGCGAAGAGTTGTTGAGGAGTGTTGATATCAGTTGTAACATGAAAGTGGGAGTAGTGCGCGTGTCACGGGACGGAAACTTCTCAAGTGTGGTTGGTGAGCGTCGCGAGCTCAGCGGGGCACTGACGTCGCTAGTTCGCTCCCCCGTCCCTCGCGCGCCGTCCCTAGTGCCAAAAATTTTGCAATGTGAAAGTATGGAATTGTGCCACGCGTGACCTTTCCTGTATATTTCGCGGTTCACAATGCGAGGTTGGGCCGAAAATGCATTTTTTGTACAGAATTACCTGACGTGAGTACCGGATGGAGTTCAATGGTGTGGCTTGGACCATGTGGGGGCCAGGCAGCCCTGAACTTCCTCTCTATTGTAATATATTTTCTTACATTCTATCCTATCTGATTTGATTGTGCAATAGTTTCCGAGGATAATCATCAACAACAAAAGGTAAAGTTTCATTTTTTTATCTTAAAAGGTGCTATTTTCCTCAGAAAGACAGGCAATGGAAAAACCTTTGAAAAGAAAATGTTACATGATCCTTGCCTATTCTTCATGTTTCTGTCTAGATATAGTAGCATTGAAGCCTACATCTTGCCTACATCACCTTCAAAACGAAAGGCTTCAAAAGAGTCTAGAAACTGGTTGGAGTATAACAGATCATATTTTTTATGTGAGCTTTTAGCCGTTTTATTTATATCTTTTGCTTCAACTTCCACAGAACATTGGTTGTGTACCTTTCCCTACTGAAGTAAACTGAACCTTGCCAAACAACTACTGGTTAAAGTGCAACAATTTAATATGTGCCATGTGTGTATAGCAAATTCTAATAACTGCCTGCAGGAAAACCAGCCCATTTGTGTAACAAACATAAGATGAAAATATATATTTTTTACTGGCTTTTGAGTTGGTAAAAATGACTACCAATAGATCTTGCAAAATGAGCCTAATTGTAGAAAACAGGATATATATACCAAGTATCACTAATAGAAAGAATTATCTGTGTAGATATTAAAGTGCAGCAGTAAGTTACAAAATGTTTGTACATTGAAGATAATAAAAATAAAAAAGTTATAGGAGACTTCATAATTACTTAACAATAATATAAAAAATCTTAGAATATATTAGTAAAAAATTTAAACTATTGAGATGATTAAATGTGGTTTTTACTGCTAAGTAACTTGGGATTTCACTTAGAATCTGATGTAGGTACTTTGCATTCTCGACGACTAAAAGCCGAGCACTAGATATAAAAATATGTGACTGCAGAATGAATTTTGATAAAATTTGGTATATACGTATCTGCTTTATACCAAATTTAGGCTCTGGATACACACAGGATACTTTTATCCTAGAAAAATGTCCACCCGGGCAAAGCTACGCAGCTTCCTTTTTAGAGTTCCATACCACAAAATAAAAAAAGGAACCTAATTAATACCTTAAAAGTTTCCGTAGATGTTATTACTTAGACTGGGCTTTTCTCAGAGGGACAGAAATATAGATGCAATGGGTTATGATTTCTGACTGTCTTGCTGTCCTGTCTGAATTGCTCAATGTCCAGCCTGAATCAAGAATCATGTGTTCAAGTTCAAATATGCATCTGCATTTTTGTCCAGTATTTGTCCACGGAAGGATTTAAGCCATTCTGACTTATCTTCCTGTTTCTTATCAAACTGATTAATTTCAATTGTAGATATCATGTTGACGTGATTAATTGTTGTTAAACTTTTCTAAGAATTTTGCGTATTGTTTTGGACCACAATGATATTTTGATTTTGTGATAAAATTATAACTGCAAAATGTTAGGCAGGTTTGAGATACAGGTTTTCTTTGAAGATCTAGTACAGAAAAAAACATGTTATAAATAGTTTAAATTGCAAACCCAAACATTTTGCAACAATAGACAAAATGCCAGGCTGACTCACCAAATTTTAGGCTTTACCTAGTAAGGCATAAAAGAAGGGTATATTTTGAATGCCTTTCTAGTTGCTGAATGTTTTCTAATGCCAAAGGTTTATAGGGTTAGCTTAACTACAAACGTAAATCAGTAACTCTGGTTGACTTTACATTTCATCCATACTTAAATCGCTCAGATATACTAAACTATCCTAGGTCAATGTCAGTTTTTTTTTAACATTAACTGTTGATTATTTTTGGATCCTGAAATGACTTGCCACCATACAATTGTATCGGTACAAGTTAACTTGTAGTTGGTAACCGTCAAAAATAAAGCAGTTTACGTTACGATGAGAATCAGCCTACTCCTGTGATCTGTCCTGGAAATACAGCAAATTTATTATATAGATCCCACACTTTGTTGTTTTTTTTTTGTACCCTTTACTGTCCCACTGCTGGGCAAAGGTCTTTTATTATTTTATTTTTCTATAATTATTTAGAATGGTACATTTTTCATGCTCAGAATTATTTTCTAACTTACATGTTCAACAAGTCTATTTAAAGTTCAAATGAAAATTACTTGTTCAAAAAGTGCATTTTTTTTTATCATTACACACAGTATAAAACAAAGTCGCTTTCCATGTCTGTTTATCTATCCGTCCGGTTGGGCGCTAACTCCTCCTAAACCACACAGTGAATTTTGACGCAGTTTTCACCATCAGTTAGATAATTTTTCACGGAAGGTTTATATATACGTAAAATACAAGCATACGAAACCCGAATGTAGCGAGGCAAAAGCGGAGTGAAGTTTTTTTTTTTTTTCTCTTTTATTTTAGGGTCTTTGAGTCGTCCAACGACTATGTCAGTCCCATAGTGTATGCATCAGTTTTTAACAGCTTTTGACCAGTTTATATGTGGATTGATAGAGCATCCTAGCTGCGCCAGATGTTTGCGCAGCTAAGATGCTCTTGATCAGACCCACATCAAGCCGGTTTACATTTATCACCTTGAATATTTCATCTCTCATAGATGCACTCCTGACACACTCCATAAGAAAATGGTAAACATCTTCCGTAATACCACATACATCACAATTGGGGCTATTTACTTTATTCATCAAATATTTAAATTTGTTTAAAGGAATATGTCCAGAGCGCAATCTATGAGCAATCACAATTAACTTTCTATTAAACTTCACATCGGCACACCATGGTATACGAGGAGGCTCACTTTGCATTGTTCTGTACCAAATTCCCTTTTCGAGAGAGATAATATCAAAATACTCCTTCCAATGAGATGTATTTATATTTATTTATATATTTATACTTTTGTATTGGATAAGTACTTCTGAGTATTCCAGTTTCAGATGGACTTGTGTACCATTTGATATTGCCTCTCTGGCAAGTTTATCAGCCTCCTCGTTACCACGTATGCCAACATGTGAAGGAATCCATTGCAATCCCAGGGTCACCCCCCCCAGCTACCAGCACTAGAACTTTATTTAATATGGTATAAAATATCGATGCACCTCTGTGTCCAGAGGAGCATCGAGCTATATGCTGGAAGGCACTTTAACTGTCAGACAAAATAATAGCCTTTTTGAGTCCTGCACTGATAACATGTGGCAGCGCCTCCGAGATTGCAAAGAGCTCCACAAACATAATGGAGTAATTGGAGATATTCACACATTTAAAACTGTCCCTCACATTGTGACTGGGATCATAAAAAGCCGCTCCACAACCATCTTTCGTTTGGGATCCATCAGTATAAATTTTGTGCCAACCATCATATTTATTGCCTAACATATGAAGTGTGTTATATTTTAAAATTTTATTATCATATTTATTTTTCGGTTTTATTATATTATCAATCTTAACTTGAATAAATTCCATATTTATGTTTGATACCCAAGTATTTAAATTAAACATATTTATTGGATTACTAGTATTGACTTTTCAGTTTTGGTGTCATTATATACAAGTGTTATTTCTTATTTCTGTTATAGTAAGAGTATGTTGAAGTTAAGTTCGATAGGTCCCTTAATGTATGTATAGTCACATTATTTGTCAAAGATTGTGACTTGAGACAGTATCTTGTGGCTAGGTATTTTCGCCGCAAATAAAGTGGGGGTAAACATAATTCATAATCCATAACGTGAATAGGAGTGGTTTTAATAAACCCTCCTACTACACGTAATGCAGCACTTTGAACTCTGTCTAACTTTAACAAATTGGTTTTCGCTGCATTGTCATAAACAAAACATGAGTAATCTATGCTACTTCTAATTAAAGAAATGTAAACTCTTCGAAGATGTTTTGGGTGAACTCCCCACAACGAGCCTGCAAAAATTTTTAAAATATTTAGGAACTTCATTGACTTCGAATGAATTTCGTTGATATGCCTATTCTACTTCAGTGACCTATCCATCCAGACCCCTAAATATCTAACGCAGTCTACAACCGGAATATTATCTCCGTTTATAGTCACATTCACTTGATCTTTTCGTTGTCCTCTACTAAATAGACATAGATGAGTTTTTGAAAAGGAGATGGGTAATCCGATTTGTCCTAATAGTTCAGAAATCAAGGCAATACCGTCCTGAATATCTAACGCACTATTTTGTATGTTTTTATTCTGCACATAAAAAACAAAGTCATCGGCATATTGTAATGAACGTAAGTTATCAACTGCTTTACATATCTTTGATGTTACTATATTAAATAGGAGAGGAGAGATTGGGTCTCCTTGAGCTAGCCCTTTATCAGTTCATCTCGTTAGAGAACTCTCTTCACCATCTTCTTTAATTTGTAGACATCTCCTTTTCAAAAATTCAAAAAGTTATTTGCATACTTTAGCTCCAACTTTTAAAAAAAAGGTGAAAGGCGAGGTGAGTGAAGGTTGTGCGAGAACTTCACATTTTTCACTTTTTTTTTCTAAATTACACCCGTGCGATGCTGGGGCAGGTCGCTAGTAAGTTTATAAAGGTATCTAATACTTTTTATTTATTTTTTATTTTAGGAGTTAACCTATAAAACAAAGCCATTCACAGTACATATGCCAACACATTTTAGTTTTATACTATGTCTTTTTAAAATACTATTACTAAGCTCGTAGCTGGTATCTTCCACAGACAAAAAATATATACTAGTGGGTTAATAATACCATCGAAAAATTCAAAACACAGCTAACTGCAACACATTCCTATCGTAACAAGAGAGTATTAGGAACCTTGTCTTATCAGTTTGTGTTAGTTTTACAAGTGTGTATTTGTGTGCGTGTCTGAGTGCTTTAGAAACCATGAAGTTGTTAATTTGACCATGTGTTTGGCAATGGCTCAAATTCCATTTTAAGAAATCGCTATGTATATGTCAAATGCTTATAAAAGTTATATAAATAAAAAATATAGTTTCTTGGGGTAATTGAACTTACAAATTTAAATATCCGTGCAGAGTTTTTGTTGCAATAGGCATTAATATTGCTGATTTATATTTACTAGCTGTGCCTGCGGTTTTGCCTGCATGGTAATTCTTCTAGGATGTAAGGATCCTATAGGTTATTCCAGAATTAAAAGTATCAATATACCAACATCAAACTTTGTTCTGACGTCAAATATTTTTTATTAATTGCTCAGCTTCTGCTCATGGGATTGAAAAACCGATAAAACCAATTTTTAAATCAAACCCTAAGCTATCCAACAGTGAAAACTGCATCGCAATCGTTTCAGTAGTTATTACGTGATGCGCGTACAAACAAATAGACAGATAAACATAATTCAAAAAAATGATATTATTGTTCAATAGCTTATTTTAAGTAACCTAGACTATTTTTTTTATGGGGGATTTAACTCCTCTTCCTAATGGTGCCACTCCTAGCGATACCGAGGGGTAGCCCTCCCCTCCCTCCCTCACACCCTCTCCCCAAATCCATGCGATTGGATTCTAAAGTAACACCCTCTCAGAAACTAGGTATTTCCTCGGGGGCGGAGTGGTACCGTGGGGTAGTCCTTCCCCCCTCCCCTCCCCCGCTCCTCCCCCTCCCTTCCTAATTTCGTGCGTCTGGATTCTAAAGCAATCCCATTTTCTTTAAATTATCATCTTTGTACAGACTTTTTGGTACCTACTGATATATTAGATAGATAAGTAGCTTATGTTCGGTCCACCTGTCTTCATCCCGTCTTGCATGATGTCCTGTATAGATATTATAACCATTACATAGCTGTATATATATTTTTCTCTTTATATGCGAACGGCTCTTTAGCTATATCACAGAATAAATAATAGTACTACGCCATATTCAGATGCGTGCCGTGGTCAATACCACGCACTAGAATGACACATTCATTCTAGTGCCATTCAATCATGTCATTCTAGTGCCATTCCATTAAATGACACAAAATGATGGATAGAAGTTTATTTTCGTAGGCCTGGGCAATTATTTATTCTGTGGCCTGGGTCTATTTGCCATCTTTTTAGGCGTTTTACATATTCCCGCGTGTTTTTCAAGGCTATCAAGATTTTACTAGTTTACGAGCTATAGCCGACCAAGATAACACATTTTATTCCCGCATCAACTCTGAACAAATTCCACAGTGAGAGACATAATACAAACGTTAAACAACTTTGTTGGCGTATTACGTAAAAAACTACTGGACCGATTGCAACGCGATTTTCAAAGTAGGACAGTTTAGGATCCTGGCTACAGAAGACACGCACTCGGATGTTTTTTTTTGTTTTTTAACCTAGTTGGTACCACGGAGCAGTTCCTCGTATTCATGTTAATTGATCATCAGCCTATTATTCCCATAGCTGGGTATTAATCTTAGGGAGTTGATATAGCAAGTGGGCAAGCGTCCGGGCGCGCGCCCCGGCCAAGCTTGCTATATCAACTCCCTAAAGAGTGGCTTGAAGCTTGGTTCATTGTTCACAAAGCCCACTGTGAGTTGGTGCATATCATCCTATATCTATAATTTCCTTGCATTATGCTGACGGAACGTAGCTATGGTAACCCGCCCATCCTTTAGTAACAAACCTTCGGTTTATAGGAGCAGTTTCAGCTTACGACAAATGTCAAAGCGAGTCGTTCCATAGATTAGAATATAGGAACCGGACATTAGCGGGTAGTCCATGGTAACTTTCGACTTATTCCTCGAGCCCTGCAATTACGCGATATCTTGCTCATAATTTAACTAGTAAACACCGGTGCGGAAGGATTGATAGTCTCGAGCTATTATCTGGTTTTCTTGTTGATTACCTTTTTGATAGCTATTTTGAATGGAGAGGAACACAGAATAACTGTACATAAAATAGATTTTTTTAAAAGATATCTTAATCCCCGAGATCAGGTTGGGTTGGAATTTAAAATTAACCTTTATTGCTGCTAGTCTCGTTACATAGGTGGTAGGCCCTCTCCCACACTGCAGCGTCTGTCCATACATTCCACACGCAGAGTTCTCTAATAGATTCATGAATGAAAAATTTCATTTATTCGTTTTGCAATTCCACCGTCCAATGCTATCACAATGGCTGATTGCGTTTTATTTTGTTCGTTTTAGTATTGCCTCTGATTCGTTACGAAACAATGTAAAATCGATAGAAATGTGAAGTGAATGAAAAAGTGTTTCAAATAGTTGGGCAAAGTTTTTTTTTTTCTTATGTTCCTTTTGAAGTATCCCAACGATAGTACATAGTTAGATAGATAACACTTTATTGAGCCAAAAGAAACACATATAAAAATAAACTAAAAAAATTGCACAATCGGCGGCCTTATCGCTAAGCAGCGATTTCTTCCAGGCAACATAAGGCTATATTGAGACATGATGACCATAGAATAGAAGATAGTTGTTGTTTGAGTATCTATAATGCTAGAAAAAGGTAACAAACAAAAAATGTATATTAAAAAAATAATCTAAAATCCATTTTTTTGAGTTTGCATTTTTATCGAGTTGTGAGCTACCCTGAAAGTTTCAGCCGGATAGCTAATCAGGAAGTGCTCGAAATTTGAGTTGCAAGATACCTACTAGGATTGCATGAATCTAGGGCAGTAAACTTGTAGGGCCCTGGTCCTGTAACTCTCAGAGTAGGGACTAGTAGAAGACAGCGTCAGCGATGCTCAGAAGTTCTAAAACAAAGCTTGGCTTTGACCTTAAAGCTCGCAATTGTAAGATTACTTAATTTCAGTATCGTCGAATGAAATAGTAATCTTATTGGTGTTTTTTTTCGTATCTCGCCGTTTACCTTTCTCTTTCTTTAAATTATGCAGTGACAATAATTTATCTGTGCAATTCGCAGTCTGCTCAAGATGTAGTCAATCTTGTCGTCCTGTACAGCCACCAAGAAAAGTGACACTTTTCTTGGGGATTTCCGGATTGACGTCTAGCTTACATCGTCTTGTAGCAATCGCACTCTTGAGTCACAACGCGACATCTACTCGTATCTATGTTTTTAAATAGAACCCAGGTTCATGCAGCAAACGTGTTTGTGGCGGTGGATGGCATTTTCGCGGCTTGTACTCGGCGCGAACTTGTGATCAAACCGCGAAAACTCCATCTAAGTCTGTCACTCTCAGTTGTTGAAGATCAAAGTCCTGTGAAAACGTGAGTGTATTATAATTGTGTTAATTTGTTCTTCCATTTCTGTTTCAGGTTGTCGACATGCATGCCGTTAACGAAATTATATCCATTTTGGAGAAATTCAATATCACAAAAGAGCTGCTGGAGGTAAGAAAGTGAAACACTTATTTTTTATAGAAATATGACTTAGGCGCAAGCGCGGCCGGGCTAAAATGTATGGCGCATTGACAAAGATGACTAAATAGTTACTGAGGGCGCGCGCCCTGGCCGCTTTCTATATCAACTATATATAGAAAGCGGCCAGATATATGTTATGTTATGTTGATGTAATAGACGGGCTTATCGCTTGTAGAGAGTTCTCCCGGCAGACATCATAATGATCGGTTTTTACAGTGATAGGCCTCTTACGCAATAGTCCGCCTCGGAAGTACCACAATTTGACGGATATTCAACCGCCAAGCAGTAGAGCGCAAACATTTCTGTGTTTCGGTTTAAAGGGCAATGTTTCCCACAAAATTACTTGGCAATGACACTTACTTCCGCACTCATAATCGTCTATTAACGCTAATGGTTATAATATTGCTAATAAGCTTTAAAATTGATTAAAATCCATTCTTAATAATCAACTTAATGCTTGACTAGCGTTAATTGAAGGTTATGAGTGCGGCAGTTAAAACTAATGTCACAGGGTAAACAGCGCAGTGCAGCGACGCGCAAGATTTTGTTTCCAAAGTTCTTGGTTGCACTGCAACTGCTACGGGCAGGCGTGACGCTTAACATCAGGCGAGCGATCAGCTCCTCTCGTTAGTCAATCGAAAAAAAGGAAGAAAAGTAGATGGCATGATACGGTACGACAGGGCCGGAAGGGCCGTTTTGCATTCTAGTAGTTTATTTTGTGATTAATAAAGAAAGACCAGAATTATTGAATTTGGCTATGGTTTAGTATGGTAGAAACGTATTCTCCCAAAACGCAATATTCTCAGGCAAAACCTGTAGAAGCCGCATTGGTTCCCTATCCTCTTAAGCGCAAGTTGTCTTAATTAAACGATTGCCTAGTCGGTAATTAAAAATAAGTTTATTTTCTATACATCGTCATCAACAGCCTTCTTAAGTCCACTGCTTGACATAGGCCTATCACAATGCGCGCCACTGAGCCCGATCTTCGACTCTTCCATGTATTTGCTGCCAGCTACTTTGCGCAGGTCGTCTCTATCTGGTCAGAGGGCGCCGTACACTACGTTTGCCAGATACGTGGTCTCCACTCAAGTACTCACCTGCCCCATCGATTATCAGCACTTCGTCATATGCGGCCGACCCATTGGCACTTAAGTTTGCTAATTCTTTGGGCTAAGTCGGTGACTTCGTTCTCTGCTGGATCACTTCGTTTCGGATGCATCCCTTAAAGGAACCTCGAGCATAGCCGGCTCCATAGCTTCTAATCTTTCAGTCTCACTGTCTGTCCACGTTTCGGCTCCATATGTCATTACAGGAAGGATGCAAAAGACTTTTGTCTTTCGGCAATGTGGGATAGGCGATGAGAAGACGAAGTTTCCCAAATGCTGCCCAGCCGAGCCGAATCCGCCTATCGGCTTCCCTTTCAAAGTTTGCTTCTACCCAGCATAAGAGTTTGCCCTATATACTCGTACTCCTGCACATGAAAGGCTTGCCACTGACGACTATTGGTTCCTGTGCAATGTGTTGATTGATCATCAATTTTGTGTTGTCAATGTTCATGTGGAGGCCAATACGTCGGGAGACATCTGCTAGGCTGGTCAGCATTTGTTGCAACTCTTGCAGCGACTCGATGTCGTCTTCGAATCTCAAGTGTGAGATGTACTTGCCAAATGTACTTGTTGATGCCAATTCCTATCCTGTCCAGCACCTTGAACATATCCTCCATCGCGTTAGTAAACAGTTTCGGGATATGACATCCCCCTGTCGAACTCACCGGAGCAATTGGATTGGTTCAGTTTGCCGCTCCTGGACTTAGACGGACATCGTAGCAGCATCATACAGACATCTCAATACTCGAATATATCGCCAGGCACACTTGGCATCGCTGCAAAGAATCCAGAATGCATTTCTAAATGCTAGTGTTTATTTTCTTTGAGTATACGTTACTACTTATTTTCCTTTCTTCTTTTAGTTATAGATTTAACTACCTGCGCCCCGCGGTTTCACCCGCGTGAGTGATGATGCTGATGAAAAGTAACCTTAGTGTTATTCCAAGGTATAAGCTATCTCTAATTCAAATTTCATCAAAATCCGTTCAGCCGTTTGAGCATGAAGGAGTAACAAACATACACACACACGCACACATACATACAAACTTTCGGCTTTATAATATTAGTTTGATGATCTCAATAACCAATGATATATCTTCATTGTAGACCACCCGACTCGGCAAACACGTGAACGAGCTCCGACGCAAGACCACAGAGCCGACGCTGGCGCGGCGGGCCAAGGTGCTGGTGAAGCGATGGCGCGACCTGGTGATACCCACCGTTGCATCTCCCGGGCAAACTGGTAAACTAACTGTATGGTTCATAATCACAAATGAAAGAGTCTACAAGTGAACGAGCTCCGACGCAAGACCACAGAGCCGTCGCTGGCGCGGCGGGCCTAGATGCTGGTGAAGCGATGGCGTGGCTTGGTGATACCCACCGTCGCATCTCCCTGACAAACTGGTAAACTAACTGTATGATTCATAATCACTATTGAATGAATCTACAAGTGAACGAGCTCCGACGCAAGACCACAGAGCCGACGCTGGTGTGGCGGGCCTAGGTGCTGGTGAAGCAATGGCGCGACCTGGTGATACCCACCGTCGCAACTCCCTGACAAACTGGTAAACTAACTGTATGATTCATAATCACTATTGAATGAATCTACAAGTGTACGAGCTCCGACGCAAGACCACAGAGCCGACGCTGGCGCGGCGGGCCAAGGTGCTGGTGAAGCGATGGCGCGACCTGGTGATACCCACCGTTGCATCTCCCGGGCAAACTGGTAAACTAACTGTATGGTTCATCATCACAAATGAAAGAGTCTACAAGTGAACGAGCTCCGACGCAAGACCACAGAGCCGA
Organism: Alsophila aescularia; assembly: GCA_946251855.1. Taxonomy (NCBI): domain Eukaryota; kingdom Metazoa; phylum Arthropoda; class Insecta; order Lepidoptera; family Geometridae; genus Alsophila; species Alsophila aescularia. The sequence goes on along the minus strand of OX276386.1, from coordinate 13,667,658 downwards.
CGCTGGTGTGGCGGGCCTAGGTGCTGGTGAAGCAATGGCGCGACCTGGTGATACCCACCGTCGCATCTCCCGGGCAAACTGGTAAACTAACTGTATGGTTCATAATCACCAATGAAAGAGTCTACAACTGTACGAGCTCCGACGCAAGACCACAGAGCCAACGCTGGCGCGGCGGGCCTAGGTGCTGGTGAAGCGATGGCGTGGCTTGGTGATACCCATCGTCGCATCTCCCTGACAAACTGGTAAACTAACTGTATGATTCATAATCACTATTGAATGAATCTACAAGAGAACGAGCTCCGACGCAAGACCACAGAGCCGACGCTGGTGTGGCGGGCCTAGGTGCTGGTGAAGCAATGGCGCGACCTGGTGATACCCACCGTCGCAACTCCCTGACAAACTGGTAAACTAACTGTATGATTCATAATCACTATTGAATGAATCTACAAGTGAACGAGCTCCGACGCAAGACCACAGAGCCGACGCTGGTGTGGCGGGCCTAGGTGCTGGTGAAGCAATGGCGCGACCTGGTGATACCCACCGTCGCATCTCCCGGGCAAACTGGTAAACTAACTGTATGGTTCATAATCACCAATGAAAGAGTCTACAACTGTACGAGCTCCGACGCAAGACCACAGAGCCAACGCTGGCGCGGCGGGCCTAGGTGCTGGTGAAGCGATGGCGTGGCTTGGTGATACCCACCGACGCATCTCCCGGGAAACTGGTAAACTAACTGTATGATTCATAATCACAATTGAACGAGCTCCGATGACCACAGAACCGACGCTAGCGCGGCGGGCCAAGGTGCTGGTGAAGCGCTGGCGTGGCTTGGTGATACCCACCGACGCATCTCCCGGGAAACTGGTAAACTAACTGTATGATTCATAATCACAATTGAACGAGCTCCGATGACCACAGAACCGACGCTAGCGCGGCGGGCCAAGGTGCTGGTGAAGCGATGGCGCGATCTGGTGATACCCACCGACGCATCTCCCGGGAAACTGGTAAACTAACTGTATGGTTCATAATCACAAAGAAAGAGTCTACAAGTGAACGAGCTCCGACGCAAGACCACAGAGCCGACGCTGGTGTGGCGGGCCTAGGTGCTGGTGAAGCAATGGCGCGACCTGGTGATACCCACCGTCGCATCTCCCGGGCAAACTGGTAAACTAACTGTATGGTTCATAATCACCAATGAAAGAGTCTACAACTGTACGAGCTCCGACGCAAGACCACAGAGCCAACGCTGGCGCGGCGGGCCTAGGTGCTGGTGAAGCGATGGCGTGGCTTGGTGATACCCACCGACGCATCTCCCGGGAAACTGGTAAACTAACTGTATGATTCATAATCACAATTGAACGAGCTCCGATGACCACAGAACCGACGCTAGCGAGGCGGGCCAAGGTGCTGGTGAAGCGATGGCGCGATCTGGTGATACCCACCGACGCATCTCCCGGGAAACTGGTAAACTAACTGTATGGTTCATAATCACAAAGAAAGAGTCTACAAGTGAACGAGCTCCGACGCAAGACCACAGAGCCGACGCTGGCGCGATGGGCCAGGTGCTGGTGAAGCGATGGCGTGGCTTGGTGATACCGTCGCATCTCCCGGACAAACTGGTAAACTAACTGTATGGTTCATAATCACAAGTGAACAAGTCCACAAATGAACGAGTTTACAAGTGAACTAACACCATATTTCACTTGCAGTTCATCTTGACTTGTGACAAGTGAAAGGATCATATTATAAATCCTTAGATTTTGTGTAAGCCTTCTGCGTCCAAATCGTGTACAAGTTTTACAACCCATTAGTTAACGATGATTGCTTATATAGCGTGAAACCCTAAACCTCCTCCCCGAAGCTAGACGGCCCAGGCTCTGTTGAAGCGTTAGAGAAGCTTTTTTTTTGTACAAGAGTATTGTCATTTATTAAGAAAAATAATTGTATATATCTTTTTGTAGCTGAATCCAATTTCGCGAATAAAAATAATTACCAGTGAACCGGTAAAAAAAATCGATTTTTTAAAAATCGTTACATGTATCATGAATACGTTTGTAAACCTCTAGATCTTCAACGATTATCATAGCTGTCAGTTAAAAAAACTGAGCCTGTATCTATCTATACTTATAATAAAGCAATAAGTACGAAAAAGTGGTCTATTCCACTATGATCACCCGGGTGATATCACCTGGGTAATCATAGGAGACTCTTTAGGGTCTCTGTACACAGAAGATAAATAAAAAAAAGCTCTAGGGTACTTAAAATAAGCTACTGAACAAGTATGTATAATTTTTTTAAATCGCGTCCGTCTGTTTGTCTGTATGTTTGGTTGTTCGCGCATCACGTAAAAACTACTGGACCGATTGCGATGCGGTTTTCACTGTTGGATAGCATAAGGTTTGACTTAAAAACTGGTGTAAATGGTATCTCAATCCGATGAGTAAAAGCCGAGCAATAGCCAAGCAATCGATAAAAATATTGACGGCTGAAGAAATTTTGATCAAATGTTGGTATATTGGTATTTTAGGTCCTGGAATAACACATATAATACTTTTTACCTAGAGAAATGGCCACACGTGCTAAGCCGCGGGTACAGCTAGTACTGTATAATGTAGGTAGATACACAGGTAGATCCGCGAGCGGTCACCAACGCATATAGCCGCAAAACCATGTATTGGAAAAAAAATTGATTGGTGATTGCACCTAAGAAAAAAAGAAACCTAGAAGAAGAGAAGACCTAGGTGTCATAGTTTCGTGGTTTGTCTATATCAAGAAAAGCTCGGTTTTCAAAAATACGAGTATACAGAGCACGCGGCTTTGCCTGCTTTTATAAAAATAACAGTTTTAAAGTTTTGTTGACGCTTGTTTGCTCTCTCCATCAACGCTGTACAAAAACGGCCCAATTTGTGATACCTCATTGAATGTTGCCAACTTGCCACCGAGTAGAAACCGGGTCAAGAGCGCGTCGGCGAAACGTCGTGATAGATTGATTTACTCACCGTTAACAACGTTGAGGGATATACTGATTTCCTAAACAGAAAAAGAATAAGTTTTTTTAGAATAAACGATTTTTAATTACTAGATATGACTTCGATATTGTTATGTAGGTAGTTACAGTTTTAAATATATAATGTATATAGTATAGATGAGGCCCAAGGGCTCATACGCCCTTAATCCAGCGTCATAACTATAACTTCAACCGAAATAAGACTTCAAAATACTATTGAGCCGCTGTCTACTACATTTATAAATTAAAATAAGTATAAATAAAATAAAAAAAATAGACAATCTTTTACGATGATTTTTAATTTTAAAAAAACATCTCATTTTATTTTTTGCTTAGTCATCGATTTGTGAGCTACCCTGAAAGTTTCAGCAGGATAGCTAATCGGGAAGCGCTCAAAATTTGAGTCGCAAGATTCCAGAACAGACAAATACATAGATACATACATGCAAGAGAAGTAAAATGAATGCTGTTAAGAAAAATTGTCCTAATAGGTTCAGAAATCCCGGAGACATGAGGTAACATAAAAACACCAAAAATAGGGTTTTACGAGTTTCATTATTCAAAATTCACTGAAGTCAGGTAGACACAAACAGTTGAATAAGAACCCCCTTTTGAAGTCGCCGGTTAAAACTATTGTTAAAACAAGCTATAATATATTATGTAATACAATTGTAATAGTTTTTTTTTTGTAATTTTGTATTTTTTTTGTAATTTTGTTTTTTTTTGTAATGGATAAACAAAAAACTACCAGAACCGATTTAAAAAAACTTTCACCTATAGAAAGCTACATTATCAGCGAGTAACATGGGCCGTATTATATCTTTCAAAAAATTTGAGATCCCTACGAAAATTGCAATAATGAAACTCAAGGTATCAAAAATACAGAACGGAATGACGTTGACATGCAAACGAAATAATAAGAAGTCTTTCAACTACGTGAGTAATAATGCATTTGTCTATGGTCAAAAAGCACTGCTGGCAATGATTTTGAATTACGCTTACGGCGTTTTTTTTTAGAACTTATGACTGGTATAAAACTGCTAAAAATAACAAAAATGCCGCGGTGTGAGCGCTACCCATGCAAAACCGGGGCGAGTCTACTCAAAAATAAATTAACTCATCGTCTTGTAGTTTTGAATTAACATGTTTGTATGAAAACGTGAATATCCACGTCTCCCCACAGCTTTAAGTTCAATCCATTTCTTGTGTAATTTGTATGGTGTGCAAATGTGTGCATGTGTCTAATGTAGTATTTTGTCCTCAGGGTCAAACCGCTCATCAGCGGAGCGTACAGTACGCCGTTTGGGCGGTACACCGCTCACTTCACCTGCACTACAACGAGTAAGCACGACCAGATTTTTAACATAGCCTAGCTATTACAGTACAGTTACACCGAAAATTATACTATAAGTGAATATTGGGCACACTTGATAATGTTACGTATACTTGGTGATGTTGGGGATACTTGGATACGATGGGCACATTTGGTAATGTTGGGAATACATGGTGATGTTGGGGATACTTGGATATGGGCCACACTTGGTACCTATTTTACTTTGCTAATAATGTAATGACTGACATTTAAAAATCAATGCACAGTCTAGAGCTGTAAGATCAATAAACATTAAAATTAAAGGGAATGTTGTTATTATTAAGAAGGGGTGTACTAATTGTTGATACTACAAGAAAACTTCTAGTTGTCAAAATAAATTATAGAGCATGTTGACGGAAATATCTGTCTTCAAATGCATATACTACAAAACTACTGAACCATTTTTTATGAAATGTTTATTTATGGGACATTCTTTTTAATAAAATAAGAATCATCCAAATCGGTTCAAATAACCCGGAGGAACTATTATTTATACTGTGCCCGGAGAGGTAAGTGATAATACACACAAAAAATATAAGCAGACCTCGACTCCTCCGTCCTTCCGTCCATTCCGTCTCTTTGGAAATCTATTAAAAATCGTGTAGACCGCGCAGACCATGCCGCTGGCATCATCTGGTCCCCTGAACCTGTTTTATTGTGCAATAATGTTTGCAGCAAGTCGTGAGCCCGGCGGTGCCGATTCCCCGACCGCCGTCGCGCCCCGGTGAGTACTAACTTATTAACGACACTGTGGTGCAGTTGATAGTGCCCTGCCTGAGCTTAGTGTCCCAGGTTCGAAACCTGGATGGGGCATACATTTGTGTGATGTTTGTTATCGGGGTTAAAAAATCGTCGACAAGGCGCAGGAGTCATGAAATGGTGACGCTCGATCGCAATTCTTGTTATCAAATTTAGAAGGATCTTACTGGGTCACAGTCTGCAGACTATATAACAATAACTTATCTATTGTTATATTGGCTGTGGACTATGAACCGGTTTACGTTTTTTTAACCTGTAAGTAACCATTGTTACATATTGTTGTTATTGTTAAATAACTTCAATAATGTAAAAGTTACAATAATATTAATTTATTTCGAACAACACACATACACATACGTACTTAAAATAAAATAGGAAGTAACAAAAAGTCTGTATTGAGATGATAATATAAATTTAAGTTCTAGGGTACTTAAAATAAGCTGAACTGAACATAAATATAACATTATTTTAAATCGTGTCTGTCTGTCTGTCTGAATGTTTGTCCGCGCATCAGGTTAAAACTACTTCACCGGTTGAAATGCGGGTTTCACAGTTGGATAGCTTAGGATTTGAATTAAAATCTGATGAACTTAGAATCTCCATGCGATGAGTAGAAGCCAAGCAATCGATAAAAAACTATTTCATAATGACGAAATTTGATAAAATTTGGTACAGAACAACTTATAAAAACTCTTATTGCAGGAAAATATCCACACGGACAAATAAAACCGCAGGCTCATAGTCCTTCTATAACTAACTTAATGATGACACTGGCGCCTGCTGATCTTAGTGTCGCAGGTTCGAACCCTGTTCAGAAAAAAATATTTGTGTGATGAGCATAAAGGTCTTGGATATTTGTGGTGTGTTGATGTGTGTCTATGCTACCGCACTACAGCGACACGGTATCTGTAGTGCGCGGTTATGACTCTTTGTTGCTTTTTAATGAAGTAAGCACTTTTCCTAGCATGGGGAGGCTACGAATCAGATTCAAACGATGTCATCTTGGTGGACGACGACCCACCTCCGCCGCCCGCGCCCTCGCCGCTCCTCAACTCACACAAACCCCTCACGCCACGTAAGTAGATCTTAACCCTTAGCTACCTACCCTATATTTTAGTCAAGAGTTGGAAGGTTTTTCAAGACAATTTGATGTGTATAAAATATAATATCTTACACTATTTAAATGTTTAATTCAAATATATAATTTAATTAAGTGTCCTAACATTTTACTATGGTAGGTTTACCTACAATCGGCATTTTGGAAAAAGCTCATATTCGCGGCCATTGCATAAAAGATGTGAGTACCTAGTCCGCTCTCTTTGAGCAGCTCCAATATCTCAGAAATGCGACACTTTAGAATAAAAGTTAAAGATTTTTGTTTGTTTTGTAGTTCTTCATAAATTTATGAAGGTTTGATCAGTGACCACGAATACGCATTTTTTTCAAACGGTTAGAAGATCTTTAATAAATAGTCATTAATTATTAATATAATTTTATTACAGCTGTAAAGAGGCCACCGTCTCCGGAACCCCTGATCGATGATAAGAAAGCAAAAAAAGAAAGAAAACTTAAGAAAAAAAGGTGAGAAACAAAAATTTTACATTATAATATAATCAGGACAGGTCATAAAATTCTGCGTTTTGACCTTTGACTAAAAATGAAGGGTAAAGAAGGTAAGAAGGGTGTTAAAAGTTTGAATCCTTTGTCTGTCTGTGGCATCTTAACTACCAAAGAGATGGACCTATTTTAATGCCTTTTGATATATTTGAAAACAGTTAACGATATGGTTCTTAGCTTTGTTTGAAAGAAATCGGTGCAGCCGTTCCCAAGATATTCAGTTGTTGTTTTTCTGATCACTCTTTGTGAAGCCTTGGGAATTATTGCAGCTCGACACTAGTTTAAGCTCATATGTTCAGTTTCGATGGCATTGTTTGAACACGCATGAGGGAATCTCCCAAGAAAAACTATGCTTGGACGTGGTTTTTATTGAAAGTTTTTTTTAATTATTATTATTCAGCCTAGTTTGTCCTACTGGTTAGCAAAATCGTCCCTATCTGGGGCTTTGACTTGCCAGTCCTTCCAATAGGAGTCCAGTTCATCCCGCCATCTCCTTCTGGGCCTGCCTTGACGTCGTTTACATTGCGTGGGCTCCACTCAGTGGTGAGTTTAGCCCACAGCTCGTCCGACATGCGGCAGATGTGTCCAGCCCAGTTCCATTTTAAACTGGCAGCTTTTTGACCAACGTCGGCGATTTGGGTCTTGTAGTGTAGATGACCAATATTAATATCCAAAAGCCGTAGCTCCATCCCTTTCTGTCGCTCGGAAGGCCTCCGTTCACTTGGCTCCCCTAACATGGATCCCCGGGGGATTCATTTGGATTATTTGTCCACACGGTTCCCCTGAGGGATTCATTTGGATTTTTAGTCCACATGGATCCCCTAGGGGATTCATTTGTTTTTTTTGTCCACATGGATCCCCTGGGGGATTCATTTGGATTTTTTGTCCACATGTATCCCCGGTGACAGACTCGTGGTCACACAGTTTTGTAACACTGGTGTGAACATACTCGTGGTCACACTGCTTGGTGTGACAACAAGTAAGCTACAAACTATACGACTCGTAGTCACACCGTCTGCAAAACCAAAAGTCCAATTACTTATCGACATAATTATAGGCAACAATTAATAAATTTGTGTCAAAGTGACAGTTTGGGGAAAAGTGAGCAGAGAGTGGGTGAGGGGTGAATGGAAGATGGGAAAAGAGTAGTGGGAGTGTGCGGGGAGGGAGGGGGAATGGGGGAAGTGAAGGGAGAGGCTGAGGGAATAAAAGGTAGAGAGTGGGGAAACAGACGATTTTCAAACTTATTGACATGAGCTAAGTACCTTGTTTTTTAACGTATTTGACTAAATGAACGGATTATTCCTGAAATCCCCACCGTCCCTACCGGTGGGGATTACGGGAAAAAGCTAAATAAGTGAACAACAGCTGTCATCTAAAACGAAGATATCGATGAGATCTATCGCTTCTGTAAAGAAAATGCTAGTCTCGGATCAATAGTTTCCAAGTTATAGCCCTTTTAAGTTAGACAGTTGTCATCCAAAACGAAGATATTGATGAGATATATCACTTCTGTAAAGAAAATGCTAGTCTAGAATCAATAGTTTCAGAGTAATAGCCCTATTAAGTTTGACAGCTGTCATCCAAAACAAAGCTATCGTTGAGTTCTATCACTTCTGTAAAGAAAATGCTAGTCTAGAATCAATAGTTTCCGAGTTATAGCCCTTTTAAGTTTGACAGCAGTCATCCAAAACAAAGCTATCGTTGAGTTCTATCACTTCTGTGAAGAAAATGCTAGTCTAGGATCAATAGTTTCCGAGTTATAGCCTTTTTAAATTTGACAGCTGTCATCCAAAACGAAGATATTGATGAGATCTTGACAAGTGTTGACGTATGACTTTCATGTTTGACATGCCACTTTGACACCTGTCACATAGGTACTGAATTCCACATGTGGCCGAATTCCATAACTTGGCTACAATCGGATTATAACTTTTTTCATAGCAAATTCGACTCTATCGCAAGGCATTAGTGGCTGCGATACTGAGAATTCGATTGAAGCCAAGTTATGGAATCGGGCTGCTGGTTTGTTTCGATATCCATCACTGGGGGACAACGGGAATAGACGAGGCAGGTTATATTTTAACCTAGGACCATGAGGAAGTCCTCTGTATTTTGATTTTATTTTATTTTTTATACATATCCCAGTCCAAATAAATCCCCCAGGGGATCTTACAGTGGTTTTTCTTGGCCAGGGGATCCGAGTGGACAAATAATCCAAATTAATCCCCCAGGGGATCAATGTTAAGCGAGCCAAGTGGACGGAGGCCTCGGAAGCGTCATACGCTAGTGCTAGAAAATTGCTGGCTTGTGGACGCACACTTAACACTTACGCAGTGGTAGGGCCTTCTCCTCTTTCCCCCCATCAGTGCTTTTCGTCTTAGCGAACGACGGTACTTGGCGATTTACTAAAAAAAACTACTGAGCCAATGTGAATGAAAGAAGTCCTTACATTTTACTGTAGAGCCTGGCTGGCATACCTACAAGTGTTGCCTATTAACGCTAATTAACTATTAAGTTGGTCAAACCCTTACTAAACAAACGATTTAATTCTTATGTGCGGCAGTTTAACATGTTTTGTTTGTATTGACGTCCTCTATCGATTAAAGTTTTTACCAGAGGCCGCGATTTTTTCAAAATGGTGGACATTTGGTGATATGCCTCAAAGGTTAGAAGCCTTTTAAATGGGATAAAATTGAAAGTATACCTTTTCAAATAAAAATAATAACATTGGTTCAGAAATCTCCGAGATATGGCATTGTCAAGTCAAAACGTCGAGGTAAAAATAACATTATAGGCGCGATTAAGTACCGTTTGAATTATTTACTATAACCAGGGGCCACAGCCGGGCTGGAACCGGCGCCGACACGGGGCTGGGTGGCGTGACGATACCGGCACCTGCGCCGGCGCCGGCTGCGCCCGCGCCCGCGCCTTGGCGGGACCGCAACGGCACGGAGCGACGCCGCAACGGCTGCCGTAAGAACGCGCTCGACTCCTACACGGCGCTCGTCAACCGGATGCCCAAGGCCGGTGACAAAAAGGTTAGCACTCGCCTACTTGACTACTACTTAATTAATTTGTTATTTATATTCGTAACATTGGGACCATGATTGTTGACGATACATGATATTATGATCAACAGGCCAACTCGCAAAAATCGATGACGATATATTCGTCACGATGCGTTAGTCTTCGGAGGGGAATGGGAGAGAGATGCGAGGGGAATGGGGTAGTGAAAGACGAAAAAGAAACGACGTTGATTTTGCATGTAGATGCCCAGGTACTTTTCGAAAATCCCTATTAAAATAATAGTTTAAAAAAACACGCTTTATATAGAAAACCAAACTAAAAATAGTTTTTTTTTTAAATAAAACTTTTCTTTCTTATTTACACTATTCATATTTATTTTCTATTTTTTAGTTTGGTCTTCTATATAAAGCGTGTTTTTTAGTTTTTTTAAACTATTATTTATTTTCTACTTTTTTTCTCTTTTTTTACTTTTTTTTCGAATTATTGCATTGCCGTCGGTCTTTGACAGGTGTGCAAAATTTGAATGAAATCAGACCGTTTAAAGTGGGTCAAAATAGCGTCCAAAGGAGTCGGTTACAAACATACAAACAAACATACAGGTGAAGCTAATATAAAGCGTATAAAAAGGAAAAAGATCATGAGGAATTTATCTGCTTGGCAATAGAAGGTGGGGTATCCTATCGGTTATTAATAAAAACTATTTTTTACTACGTCATTCGGACTGTACCTTCAGGTTACAGGTTGTCAGCATGGTTACAATTTCACTACTGCCACTACTATGTACACTGATACTACAAATCCTCCCCCAGTTGGCCCTAGTTATTAGCTAGATTTGCTGTCAGGACTTAGCACGAGTTCCTGAAGCGCTTAACTAAAATTTTAATCGAATACATAACAATGGATTTGTAACATTTTACAATTCTAATTGATGATTTAAGTACTGTTGGTTGCAAAAGGTACAACACGACGACTAATGGCTCTTCATCCTCAGCAATATTTTATCTATACTCATATCGTAAAATCTAGATTATGACCTTACGCAAGGCACGACTCTAAGAAAAAGAAATACATTATAACACTGTTTTTTGAAGTAAACAAAGTTATAATATAATATTTTTTCCATTAAAGCACCGGTTTGGCCCTGACCAACGAGGGTTTTGGCCATTTATTATTTTTGGCGGTGCGTGCTAGACCGTATGCGTGCGAACTCGCTGTGGACTAGATTTTGGCGCCATAATTTACTTTACCTTTACCTATTAGTACCTAAACAATTAAATGTGTTTTTAGTTAAATATTTAAACGGGACCTAATCGCGCTGAAAACTTAATATTTATTTACCTCGACGTTTCGATCAAGTTGCATTGATCGTGGTCGCGAGAAGACTGAAGTAGCGGGTGTCAGCGTCGAGAAGGGCGAGCGTTGTCTCCAACTACCCGCATTTGGTTTTGTAAAAATTCAGAATTGTCACGACACACTACACTAACGACATCTGCAGATATCTTCTGACATAAACCGCGACGCGAACACTTGCTTATCACGGGATTCCAGGACGCAGCCAACTTGAAACCATCCTCTCGGTTGAAATTGGGATACTTTTTAATTTCAACCGCTTCACGTATAATCCTGGAGTAGTAGTGACGTTCCGTGGAGAGGATCTTCGGGTCATGGAGTTCAATCCAGTGATTAGGGCCCGATTCGAGCAAATGCTCAGCGATTGCAGATTTATTTATCTGGTTCTTTACAGCAGCAATGTGTTCTTTGACCCTTTCCGCTATAGTACGCTTGGTTTGTCCAATGTAGGAACTACCGCAGCTACAATCTATTTTATATACGCCAGGAGTTTGATAAGGAATGACATCTTTCGGTGTTCTAACATGCATGTGTGTTGCAGCCTCTTGTCGGTAAGACTGCGTCTTTTGTGAAGGACTCTCGCCATTTTGTCGAGATTATCAAGGATCTTAAACTGGAACCAGACGACATCATGGTAAGTTTCGACGTGGAATCTCTTTTCACCAACGTTCCAGTAAAAGAGTGCCTTGAAAGGCTTATTCCATCAATCCCCTTCGACAATCCCCTGCGAAAGGGATTTTTGGACTTTTTGTCCAGAAATCCCCATTGCGTCTTCTTTGCTCGGTGGAAGGGGATTATTGGACAAAAAGTATAGAAATCCCCTTAACAGTTTATTATTAATATTATATATTTTTTACAATCCCCTGCGAAGGGGATTTTTGTAACTTTAGTCCAGAAATCCCCTTTGCGTTCAGTTTGCGTGCCGGAAGGACATTAATGGACATAAAGTCCAGAAATCCCTTTAACCATTTTTTTATTCTTCCACTTTGCGTGTCACCTTTTTCGTTATGTTTAAAATCAATCACAAACTAATTAGGTAATTACACTAATTACAAAGACTTTATCTTTTCAAACATAACTTATCGATATCAATGTACTATAACAATTTTCACCGTTGTAGACAAACAATCTCTCATACATTTACAATAATAAAAAAACCCCTGGAGTTAAAAAATCACAAAATGTTACATTTTACTGTAATCTTCCTACAAAATTAAATGTTCCATAATCACAGATTAATTATACCAAATTATTGTTTTTTTTTTATAAATGAATTATGTCAAATAACTATATTAGTGGTATCACAGAAAAATCACTTTATTATAATAAATATTAAATATTTGTCTAATTGTAAACTGTCTGTCAAAATTCAATACCTCAAATATGAAATTTGGTCAGCAACTCCGTACTAATAACAAAAAAATGGCAAAATGAAAAAACGGATTTTGAAAAAGAAACACAGCCCAATACGTCTACTCACTGCGTTGTCTGAAGATGCATAGTTTTACAATGTCCGCGCCACTCTATTTACAGATATCGGGAAAGGTATAACAGCGATCGCAAGAGAGCATTGATCATGATCAATACATACAGGAAGTCTTAATGGAGTTCATTAACGGTGACATAACGATTAGGCATTGCTAAACATCGTTGATTTATTGTTTCTGCAATGTACTATGCCAATTTTTTACATTTCAGATTTTAGGTTTGTAATTTTGACAGACATCATATAGTCAGACAAATATGTAATCTTCATCATCATCATCATGTCAGCTTTTAGAAGTCCACTGCTGAATATAGGCCTCCCCCAAAGAACGCCATGATGAACTATATTGTGCCACCTCCATCCACCGACTTCCTGCGAAGGCTACAATGTCGCCGGTCCATCGTGTGTGTTTCTCTACACTTCGCTTGCTTATTCGTGGTCGCCATTCGAGAACCTTTATTCCCCAGCGGTTGTCGGTTCTGCGAACTATATGGCCTGCCCATTGCCACTTCAACTTGCAAACTCTGAGAGCTATGTCGGTAACCTTCGTTCTTCTACGGATTTCCTCGTTTCGGATTCTATCACGTAGTGAAACACCTAGCATAGCTCTCTCCATTGCACGCTGCGTGACTTTGAGCTTGTGTATGAGACCAATAGTTAGCGATCACGTCTCAGTGCCTGAATAATTATTGTAAATAATTGATGCTGTGATACCACTATATTATGTTTGACGAAATTTATATAGGTATAAATATTCAATAATGTTGTACAAATTATTTGTGATTATAGAACTTATTTGTAAGAGGATGAATGTAAGATGTGATTTTCTGTTATATTCTAATTATTACGAGATTTGTTTTAATATTTTAAATGTGTGAGAAATTTATGTCTACAATGGTGAAAATTGTTTAAGTACCTACGTTGATATTGATTAGGTATGTAGAAAAAATAAAGAAAGTATAGTACATATTATATTGATGTAACTCTTATAAGTATAACTGTTCCGTAAAAAAAAACGTACAAACGTATCTGCGATTATAGAACTTATTTGTAGGAGGAGATTAGAGTAAAATGTGTTTTTCTTTTTTTACAGAAAAACTCATTTATATTTCTTATTTACCTACATTGATATTGACTAGGTATGTTTGAAAAAATAAAGAGTGTGTAATTACATGAACGGTGACCAACAATTTCGCAATGCGTCTTTTTGTGCAATAATGTCCTTCCGGCACGCAAACGGGACGCAAAGGGGATTTCTGGACAAAAAGTACAAAAACCCCCTGTGCAGGGATTCTTAAAATTTATTTTATATTAATAATAAATGATTAAGGGGATTTCTGGACTTTTTGTCCAATAATCCCCTTCCACCACGCAAAGACGCGAAGGGGATTTCTGGTCAAAAATTCCTAATATCCCCTTTGCAGGGGATAGTCGAAGGGGATTTATGGAATAAGCCCCTTGAAATCGTAAGGGAAAAGTTGAGGGAGAACCATATCTCAGAAAATTTGATTGTTTTGCTGAGGAATTGCCTAGAAGGAAATTACTTTCAGTATCGTGGACAGCATTACCTCCAGATAGATGGCGTCGCTATGGGTAGTCCAGTGGCACCTGTTCTGGCCAATATTTGGATGGAGCATTTTGAGAAGGCCATACAATCAATCAATCAATCTACAATCGTTTGCGGTGAAGATATGGAAGCGTTATGTGGGTGATGTTTTCTGTATCATGAAAGTCGAATGAACAGACAGCGGAACAATTCTTGGGTCATCTAAACTCAATCCATGGCAACATCAAGTTTACCTATGAACTAGAGGTGGAGAAAACGTTAGCTTTCCTGGATGTCAGAGTGTCGGTGAGACCTAATGGCTCGTTATCTAATTCTGTTTATAGGAAACCAACACACTGACAGGATACCTCAACGCCTTTTCACATCACCACCCGCGGCATTTACAATCAGTAGCCAGATCACTTTTAGACAGAGCTCATGCCCTCTGTGACCCTGAACATTTGGATGCCGAAGTGTCTCATGTTCAGGAGGTACTCAAGCGAAACAGATATGTGGTGACCAGACGTTGGCGTCCTAGATGCAGATATAAAAAGAGTAGGTCTGATGTCGATAGACAGCCGGTTTTCATGCCTTATGTAAAAGGAGTGACGGATAAAGTCGGTGCTTTATTAAAGGACTTGTATCCTACTATCAAGACCGTTTATACTCCTTTATCCAAGTTAGCAAGGCATGTTAGAACACCGAAAGATGTCATTCCTTATCCAACTCCTGGCGTATATAAAATAGATTGTAGCTGCGGTAGTTCCTACATTGGACAAACCAAGCGTACTATAGCGGAAAGGGTCAAAGAACACATTGCAGCTGTAAAGAACCGCCAGATAAATAAATCTGCAATCGCTGAGCATTTGCTCGAATCGGGCCCTAATCACTGGATTGAACTCCATGTCCCGAAGATCCTCTCCACGGAACGTCACTACTACTCCAGGATTGTACGTGAAGCGGTTGAAATTAAAAAGTATCCCAATTTCAACCGAGAGGATGGTTTCAAGTTGGCTGCGTCCTGGAATCCCGTGATAAGCAAGTGTTCGCGTCGCGGTTTATGTCAGAAGATATCTGCAGATGTCGTTAGTGTAGTGTGTCGTGACAATTCTGATTTTTTACAAAACCAAATGCGGGTAGTTGGAGACAACGCTCGCCCTTCTCGACGCTGACACCCGCTACTTCAGTCTTCTCGCGACCACGATCAATGCAACTTGATCGAAACGTCGGGGTAAATAAATATTAAGTTTTCAGCGCTATTAAGTCCCGTTTAAATATTTAACTATGTGTTCGAATCGCGAAAGTTTAAACGTTATAAATGTGTTTTTGTTGGTCTAAAGTTTTATCCTGATTAAAAATGTCCGACAGCAGTGTTAGTGAGAATTTGACTCCACCTGACATCACAGAAACAGCAACGAACATGACGAACGAGCTTTACCAGCAAAATCAAGAAAATTTCAGAGTTTTTTTTCTTTTCTTTAAATATAAGTTCCTATTGCATGAGTGTACATAAAGTAGTGTACCGCTTCATAAACTACTATTCTCTTTGATGTTTCTAAAACGCTGACTTGGTGTACATTCCAGGTGAAAACTACTAAGGAGCTGTTGGAACAGATCCAGTCGCGCGGCGCGCGCCCCGCCTCGCCCCTCGAGCCGCACTCGCCCGATGTCATGCTCATAGAACCTGACTGTAAGTGTAACAAAAAATAATTTCTAAACTAATGTACTATATTCAACTTATACAAGGAGGAGATTCTCAATTCAACTGTGTTGAATTGTCATATCTACGGGATTTCTGAACTTACTTGAATGTGTTTGTTTTTATTGGGTATATAGACCTCCAGTGTGGTCCCATATCAATTTCATCCAAGTTCTATTCCATTTTTGGATGTATGTAAGTCGCGAATGAGGTATTGCCAGTCACAGGCACACACGTCACAGGCAGTCCAAGGGCATGTGACACTTGGCTTAACGTATTTATTACTAAATCCATGTTTTTTATACAAAGATTTATTTCCCAGCATGTCCAGTGAAGGTGGAGTCCCCGCTCCGCAACGGCGGCACCCCGCGGCCCCCGACCCCTCCCGTGCCTTCCCCCCTCCCCCCGCTGGAAGACGAGCGCGAGTACCACGAGTGTACTTGCGGGGAGGAGGCTGCAGACGACTGTCCCGCCAAAAGGAGGACGGAAGTCCACCCTCTGCACATCTTAGCACTACATCATGCGTACCTGCCAGGTAAAGTACATATAGGCTCACTGACGCATCTACAATTAGCCCCGGGCTACGGTCCTCTGCTTGTGGGGACACTTGGTTAGGGATCTAGGTGAACGTGCTAGATAGTTGACCTATAAAAAATATATAAAGCAATTGGTTAAAGCTTAAGTGGGACTGGGCAGGCCATGTCAGCCGAATGCCGGAAGAACTATGGGCCAAATCAACAACTGAATGGATCCCACGAGATAAGAAACGGCGACGCGGCAGGCCCATGAGGAGATGGCGGGACGATCTTTACGCCTACCTGAAAGATTGGCCAGCTACAGCCCAAGATCGAAAAATTGGGAGGGGAGTGCATGCAGTGGGACACTACAGGCTCATAATAATAATAAATAATGGTTAAAGCACAAGAAGGTTTAAAAAAGACTGAGTTTACACCTCTAAACAAACGAGTGATGCATAGCAAATGGCGGCTGCATATGTGTGCGTGAGTGAATAGTTTGAAGTGTTTTGTGGTTGATACACAATTTCATCACAAAAGACTGCATTGTTTTTGTTATTTCGTGAGTACTTAACTTCTATAACACGATTATAAGATAAAGATCTTGCTGCGATGTTGCGGCCGATCGGCATAACATGATGTGTGTGCGGTAGGCTTTGTGCATACAAGTGGATCGGTATATCTTTGGTGCTTCACATTCTATTTGGAGGTGTGGTCTCAGTCTTTCTTTAAACCTTCTTGGTTAATCATAATAGAGATGTAACAAATAGTGATTTAGCTGGTTATCAGGTCTGATTAGAAATGAAAGAGAGCGCTTTAGATGTTCCTATAATGCACCCACACCGTCACAAAGAGGACACCGCGCGCTGGGCCGAATGTGACCGCAAACAATCGCGGCTCCCTCGTAGTGGTTTTAGGGATGTAGTATAATAGTTTATAACACTTATTCAACTTGTATTACGCATGTTCATTGCAAATAAATTTAATTTCAGGTGTCAACGGCACCCGCGCGCCTCCCCACCCCCACCAGTTCGCCGTCCGGAAACCAATAGACGCGGACAAACCCGGCCTGTTCACCAGCATAGTCCCCCTGTACAAGTATTCAGATTATGCCGACGACTACTGCGCCAAAAACATGTCCAAAGTGCCTCTCTGTACTCATCTGCCGTGGACGGAGTTCGCACCGAGCCCGCCCGAGCTGCCGCCCCCGCCCTCCCCGCCCCCCCTGCGACCCTACCCAATAGAAGACCCCCCCATTAAACAGGAGACTGAAGATAGTGAAGTTAAAAATGAAAGTGAGGACACCATAGATGAAAGAGATGTTAAGTGTGCAAGTGTCGAAGTGGAAATGATCAGTGTACCGAGTCTGGAGCCTAGCGAGAGGCTCAAGGCTCCTATATTGTCACCCGAGGAAGAAGTTCAATTTACTAAAAGTGTTGCCGTTGCAAAAATGGAGGTGGAAGACTCGTTCGAGACGAAGAATCAAGATCACAGAACAGTCGAGCGAACGAAAGAGATGAATGGTCAGGCTTTATATGACATGTTCCGACAGACAGCAGACGACGTTCCGTACGATTACGACCAGATACACTCGACGCCCGTTGTCACCCTGCCCGAGGATGAATATCAAGCCATCGAGGCTTTAGAAGAGGCCATGAATCGGTCGGAGGCTGAAACCGAACGGGACGAACTAGGCCGCCCACTGAGGCCGACCAATTTCACCGAGTGGCATGAGTGTGCTCGTCTGGGCGAACTCATAGCTTTACCGTATGTGGTGATCGACTGACGTGACCCTGTGATATATTATACCAATTCTCGCCTCGAAGGATTTGCAACTTTACGTCTATTGATATACAGTTTGTTGTATAACCTTACATGAAGACTATTGTTGGGTCTCGGGTGGGGGCTGGTCGTAAGTCAGACTGTTATGTGTAGTGCCAAAACGTCTCCGTTGTCATCATGTTCCAAGTGTCCTTACTTTAGTTGTAAGCTTATCCCATTGTATATAGAGTATCCAAGTGCTCGAATATGTACATACAGATTGTAAGTTAGTTAATATAGTTAGGAAATGAATGGTTGAGAGACAAAGTGATGATTGCTTCGTTCCGCGCTCAAACGCGCGGCTTCACCGGACTCTTTTTTGATTATTCTTTTAGTTTAAAGAAATTTTATTTAGTATTTAAATAGTCATGTCCACTTTTAGTCACGTATTTATTTCATATTCGTTTAAGGTGGTTAACAAATTTGTAGAGGTGGATCGTTTCACTTTGTTGTGATATTAATGCTACGCTGCATTGCTCCAAATATTTGTTGGTTTCTTGATGATTCGTTCATATTTCAAGAGTTGACCCGACTGAGAACATTGTAAACTGGTTGCGTTGTCAATAAAATTGACTTGTAACCTGAAAATAAATCTACATTTCTAATCTAAGCTTTCTTATGATACCAAAGTCCTATTTCACTGCATACCTCACCAAAAATTTCCTAAAAAGCTCAAGAATCAATCCTATACGTACATATTGTATTAGAAGACACTTTTCATAGATTCGTCCTACAGTATATCGCTAAAGAAGACACCTTTCCAAATTTATCCTTCAATAATTTTTCCTAGATTCATACTATTATCTACATTGGACACTGTTCTCTTGAAACTATGAATAATGTAGGTTGCTACGTATTTAAACTCATTTTACATTCTCACTATCGATCCACCATCCGTTTATTAATTTTTCCAAATATGCAAAACTCTTAGACTGTTTCATTTTGAGTTCTCTTGTTACCCATTGTGATTTTTATTAGTATGAAAAGGTAATAAAACTAGGTAATTATTATAATAGGAGATCCAATTCTGTATTATACATATTATAACGGTATATCATATGAGAATATCAATATAAAGATATGTTGGATATTTAAAAACTTGCAATTATATCAAAATTAGAGAATTATTTGGGGAACTGATTGTTATTGTTATTGCTGACTTATCTAAATCAAATAATGTATTTTTAACGAAAATACCATAGTAAATTATGTTCAAAAATACATTTGTTTTCAAAGGCTTTCTCTAACCTTCTTACCTACAAGAGGGCAATAAAAAAAACTAAATTGCGGCCTCTAATAAATCGATACAATTACAAACCATATTGTTATTACAAGAGGGCAATAAAAAAAACTAAATTCCGGCCTCTATTAAATCGATACAATTACAAACCATATTTTTATTACAAGAGGGCAATAAAAAAAACTAAATTGCGGCCTCTAATAAATCGATACAATTACAAACCATATTGTTATTACAACAGGGCAATAAAAAAAACTACATTGCGGCCTCTACTAAATCGATACAAACACAAACCATATTGTTATTACTTTAGTACTCGAAAGTGTATTGTGATATTGAAGCACTTAGACGACATATATAACCCTAGACCTGCTTTCCTACATCTTATCGCGACATTACGGATAACAGTGATTTTTTTTTTATGTTTGTGTTGAAGTACTCCTCGATTTATGAAGGTTTGGTCAGTGGCCGCGATTGCGCGATTTTTACAAAATGGCGGCTGTAGGTAAAACTTGCTGCCCAGGCTCCATAGTAAAATGTAAGATTTTTTATTATATTACATATTGGCAAGTACAAAATTCTTGAACCAACAATGTGATCAGTTCCCCAAAAGTATATAAAAGTGCTATATCTACAGGTGACTATGAGCATTGAGTATAACTTAGAACTATTACATAATAAATGCGATTGAAGCTTCAACACACCGTTCACTAAAGATTTCAGCTTTCGCACTAATGGCCTGGTTTATATCATTCATTAGTATTACAGTAGAGTACTAGTAGAAGTACTAGTAGAGTTAGAATCCAACAATATCGGGTTCGTTCTTCGGCTCGTCCCAATAACAAGTGATGTGCGGATTTCCATCTTTCCTTGTTTGTCGGTCCCGACTGTTATTGATTAATAGTATTCGTTAAGCCATGTTAGAGGCCTTCGGGCGGTAGACAAACTCAGAGAGCCAGAGGCCAGCACTACTTCATACAATAAGCAAGCAAGTTGCAACTACACTAGCGGTTTACGAGCCAAGCAACCTCTGTTGAATGTTTTGTTTACTGCAAAGTTATTGTTTTCCATTCATAAAATGTTTGCATGACACTGAGGTTTTAGAAAATCACGTTTGTTAGTCTTTCGTTTTAGTAAATTGGAAACAGTTCTATCGATTTTGATGCTAATTTAACTGCAATATGTGTCAATACCGTAAGGGCTTGTGGTTTTCATGACAAATCTGCAATAGAGAACGGGATCATCAATTTTTATTGTCATACAAAGAGCCGCGCAGAAGTGATTACAGAACGTATCTGTGCTCTCGAAATTTCAGCAATGTATGAAGTATCGGTAACTGAAGTACATTTTCTGGAAACTTCCATACTCCATTCATTAGATGTCGCTAATGTAAATTATTGCATAATTTATATTTTTGTTCCTGCAATAAGTTTGATTTAAAACTTTATTCGCGGCTAAAACACCTTACAATGTTGATGATAGATCTATAGTTTCCTTTGTTAATGTAAAACTAATACTTTAACTGTATTCGTTCCCTAAAAGTTAACAAGGAACAAATATGATTAAATATTAGATTTACAATTTGAATTATATAATCATTACATGTTATTATAGCCGCCAATAAAGTTATAAATTGAACCTGATTGCAATGGACCAAAAAATAAAATATTGAATATTGTCATTAGCGCCATCTAGTGAAACGCAAAATACTATGACAGCTTCCGCGGAGTACGAGGGTGGAGTACTTGAAAATGAGCCTACTGACTATTCTAATCTCACGCAAGGCAAATATTTGTGAACCACAGATCTGATATTTGCTTTGAATCTGGTCGTTTTAGGGATCATGATCCACCGTAGTTCCTAATTCTCTAAATACAGGGAAGATCTATTTATGCGTGAAGTTTTTTTTATCTTATTGAGGTTTTTGAACATAACTTGATTTGATATCAGTACTGATGCGTGTAACTTCTCGGTTTAAGATAGATTTTGTATAAGAAAAATAGTCCATCTCCACAATAGTTAAAATAAAAAAACATTTCAAGTTTGTTTTTTTAATTTAATTACGACGTATAAATCAGGCCGGATGCATAGTTTTACTGACCACTGTAGTTTGTACGTCATTTTAAACCAATATAAGTCGAGCTTTAACTTTTTGCTTATCCTATCCTACTTATATACGAGTATGTGTTTTGTGTGAACCTGCGGGCCAAAGCTAGTTTATAATATATTCAATTCTCATGCTCAGCTATATTATGTCTTGTGGGGTTTTATAAATTCAACTTAAGCAATAAATAACAACGATAATTATCCTTCATAATTATTATAAAGATACATATGGTTAAATAATGATCATGATAATTTTCGCTAGGCATATTTATCTTGATAATTTCGAACCATGCTCAAAACAATTGCATAAAGTACCTTACATACAAAAATCAGACAAATTGTCCTTTATCTATTGTGAAATCTGTTTTTATTTATAATTCCCCCCAAAATGTCTACAATAAAAACAAAAACTACAAATTCTAAAATACAAAGCTGTTATTTTTCAAATAGAAATTATAGCAAAGCGCTGCAAATGGTTACAGAGTGTTGTTTTATGATCGCTTCTGACGGCCCACATTTTTTTATTGTATTTTGTTAGTTTTTGTTGAGTGGTTATTCAAATGGTGTTATGTTGGCCGAAGAAGTGAACCACGCGGTTTAAAAGCGAAATTACTTAGTTTCGTTTTTAAACTAACGCTACGGTGCCTGACAAGTGGATCTGTCGGAAAATATAGCATTTTTTAAAATGTTTATTTTGAAATTTAACAATGCTGTAATTATTTAGTCTAGAAAATCAATCAATTAACAAAAGTACTGAATCCACAGGAAAACATTTCAATTTCACCGGATATATTGTTTGGGACGCATTTAATTTTCGTGTCCTGCTAGTTTTGTACGTCGTTGCGGCGAGCGTTGAGAGCGTCACTACGAAAGTATTATTATATCACAGAATAACTAACTGTTGGTATTAAATATAGGAAAAGCAGTAAGGGCTCTTACAGAAGAACGGCACTTTGCCGATGACTGGATAGGCCACTTAGCGGCGGCCGTCGACGCGCGAGTAGAAAACACCGTCACGCCGGCGGCGGCTATGTGATGCGTTGACACTTCGCAGAGCTGTGAAATCAATCCATTGGTTTGGAATGCCATTCGAAAATCTTAATGTTAATTCCCTCTTATGCCGCGACGGTTCTTTCTGCTCAGTCTCTACCGCTGTTTGTATAAAGCAGCCGCCGCCGCGGTGTCTCGCCAAAGTGCCGTTCGTCTGAATGATCCCGTGCTCACTCTCGCTGTGGTCCTCCAACTCAAATTAGATAGCACCTGGTTTGGATTTAAAATATTGTATTAACGCATTAACATTGCGTATAATTTAGTAAATCATGTAAATATGTGTTGAATTTTATTATCGTTTTAAAGCTTTTAATTATTAATAAAATGATTCATATTGATTTGTTACGAAAATTATTAGTTGCTTTATTAAAGATCAGAATTGTTGCTTTCATGAATTCCAAATAGTTGATTCGAACATTATGAATGTTAGTACATGTTATCGAAGTACCAGAACACCTAATAATACTACAGTAGAAGCACACATGATAATTATTGTTAATGTTTATTTTTCGTCATTTTGTTAAACATTGTCCACATTTTACGAAATAATGTGCTATTCTTCGTTTCGTATTTGACACAATCGTTGTCCGAATGTTCCTTCGTTTTATCACAATTCCTACAGAGACAGATCCACTGTGAATGGCGCGGAACCAAAAGGCCTTACGTTAAGCGCGGGTGAATCCGGGCGCAGAGCTTGTATATCGTATGTGAATGTACGCGCAGACTGCCTTGTTGGACTCGATCCAAAAACTTTTGGTAAAATATAAAAAGCAAAATATATGTGTTTTTATTACGATTACATGTTTTATTTCGAAATCTATTTGTAACGACACTCGCGAGCAATGAACTTGACTCTAGACCTCAAGCGCGCAATCGCGTTTTTATTTTCTTATTCTGAAAATATGTAACAAATAAATAAAACCTATATGCACTGAAAGCGTTCGGGAAATTACGCCATATCTTCTCGTCGCAGATACCGCAAAGCCTCAACGACGAAAGTTTATAATAAGTGCGTGTTGCCAGTGATGACGTACGGCACTGAGACTTGTTTGCTAAGTATTGGTCTCATATACAAGCTCAAAGTCGCGCAGCGTGCAATATGCTCGGAGTTTCATTACGTGATAAGATCCGTAACGAGAAAATCCGTAGAAGAACCAAGGCTATCGACATAACTCTCAGAATTTGCAAGTAGGAGTGGCAATAGGCGGGCCATATAGTTCGCAGAGCCGACAACCGCTGGGGAATAAAGGTTCTCGAATGGCGACCACGAACAAGCAAGCGAAGTGTAGGGAGACTTTAGACGGATGACATTGTAGCCATCGCAGGGAGTCGGTGGATAGAGGCGGCACAAGACCGTTCGTCGTGGCTCTCTTTGGGGGAGGCCAATGTTCAGCTGTGGACTTCTAAAGGCTGAAATGATGATGATGACACTGAAAGCTCACCATCTCGCAGTTATAATTTTAGTCAAAATCCGTTGAGTAGGTATTTTATGAAATATTAATGAAATTATACAAGTTTGAAAGCAAGCTATGGTATAAATCATTTTTTAAATTTTAAATAATGATTAAAGATCCGTTCCGTTTCGGAGTTTTATTACGCATTCACTGCACGAAACTTGCCGTAACGAGGAAAGCAATATTTTCATGCGATAATTATATGTAACTATGTATTTTCAGTAATAAGTGTCAGATTTATACGATCATTTTTTCATGAAGACCTCATGATTAGAGCTTTTAAATAATCGTTTATTTTTGTTATATTAAATAATCGTAACAGATAAAAAAACACCTTGATTGCGCGCCGGGAAGTACCAGAAATATTAAAGCTAATTTTACTCTTAAGAAAAAAATATTTTTAAAATGACAACTGCATTCAGGGATTTATGAAAACTTACTTTTGCCTCGGCTGTGAATCGAACCGACTACGCGGACGCGGCGACAATAGTGCCTACATTTTGTAATTACACGACTGCACAAAAAAAGGAGTTTAATGTTTTCCGGGATCATGTGTTGTATGTATGTGAGTTTCTTTATTCCATCATAACTTGTAAATGCCTGAACAGATTTGGATATGGGGTATCGTTAGTACCCTTAAATCATAATATCCCGAGTAACATAGGATAAAAGGATTTGGAAGAAAAATAAATTACGCCAGTATGGCTCCATTTTAAAAATAGAAAAAAAATACTTCGAATTTTACAATACGGGTATCGATTTTTAATGAAGTTTTTTAGTTAAGGCTTTGATGAGCACATTACTATAGTTTCTTGGCATTAAGGCGGGCTTCTAGCACATTTGAAGGTTTTTGAACCTCTGTAAATCGACTAAAATATAAAAAAATATATGAAAAAAATATGTTTTATTAAATTTGAATATACACTCTAGAAATTGTAATTGATAGAAACGTGATTGAGAATTGTTAGCTCTATAAAAAATAATTCCAAAGATGACTCTAACTCGGTATTTAAAAAGTGTCCTGTTAAGTGATACTATCATAAAGCCATGTGAAAGTTATTCCAATAGACGTGGCTTTTTATTCTTTAGGAGCTGCAAACAAAAATATTCTAATTTCGTTCTTATTCTTTTCCACGAAGGAAAAACAACCAAAATTTTGCATTTCGAGCGCTAGTCGTCGTCGGTCAGTGTCCGCCGAGGCTTCTCCGAGGAAGGACCTGTGTCGTTTGTCTCCGCAAAAATACCCCTCGCGCTTAGTATGTATGATCATTGTAGCGTAGAGCCGTAAATAAATGTTTGGCGTAGTAAAGTTATCGTATAGGTAAAAATTGTGAGTAACGTATTTTTATTCATTGATGTTGATTTATATTTTCCAAAATGGGTAAGAATAATAAAATAATTCAGATTGGAACTGAAAATAAAAATCATATATTAAATAAATATAATAGATACTTACCTATTTCTATCAAAAATAGGTATATACTAAAAAAGTTGTAATCAGGTAATTTTTTTTTATAATAATAATTAGTAGGTAAGTATTATGATTTTAAAATATGTAGATAAAAAGTTTGTTACAAAAAAATAACAAATAATACTTACCGATACATAATCGATTACCTAACTCATTTATTAACAGTATATTATTTACGTTGATGACCTACATTGTTTAGGCAAGCATGCTACAGTATAAAAAAGTACAGTAGGTAAGATTTTCTGAACAGATTGTTACATAGTTAAAATTCTTTGCTCCATTACCCCAAACCAATACATAGGTCAGTAATTCAGTATAATTGAAACGATGGGAAATGAAAAAGTAGTGTGGTACGAGTAAGTTCGCCAATTCTTGGCCAATGGCTAGTAAAGGTGTTTTTTTTATTTGATATATAACTGAATATGCACATTTTGCCAGTTTTCGACCCTAAATCCCGTTTCGTCCACCTGCTAACTAGTTTTCGACCAATCACTGAAATCTATACCATAATAAAACTGTAACTGGGCTAAATCTGTACATTAAATATTTTTTGAAAATTTTGATTGAGATAAACTTCAAAATCGATATGGAGTGCAAAAAGGTTATTTTTTTATTTTTTGTCTGTCTGTCTGTCTGTCTGTCTGTTTAACAGTACATTATTTACGTTGATGACCTACATTGTTTAGGCAAGCATGCCACAGTATAAAAAAGTACAGTAGGTAAGATTTTCTGAACAGATTGTTATATAGTTAAAATTCTTTGCTCCATTACCCCAAACTAATACATAGGTCAGTAATTCAGTATAATTGAAACGATGGGAAATGAAAAAGTAGTGTGGTGCGAGTAAGTTCGCCAATTCTTGGCCAATTGCTAGTAAAGGTGTTTTTTTTTTATTTGATATATAACTAAATATGCACATTTTGCCAGTTTTCGACCCTAAATCCCGTTTCGTCCACCTGCTAACTAGTTTTCGACAAATCACTGAAATCTATATTCTATAGATAGATAGATAACTCTTTATTGTACACCACATAGAACAAAAATACAATAATAACTAAAACATTTATACAAAATATATGGGACAATGGGCGGTCTTATCGCTAAAAAGCGATCTCTTCCAGACAACCTTTGGATGGAAAGGAATTAATATACGGCAAAGACGGTGGCGCATTATAATATAATAAATAAATAATAAAAACTGAATACAATGAATAAACATATATACACATATATTCCAATATACCTACACATAAAAATGTAAATATATAGAACAGTGTATATATATATATATATACACAACAGAATAACAACAAAATAGCAAGAAGTGATATTAATTAGAGAGATAAAACTTCTTTACTTGAAGTTTAAAAACAGGGAGTGACTGGGTTTGCCTTATAGTAACTGGCAGAGCGTTCCATAGGCGAACTGCTTGGATGGTAAATGAACTGCCATAAAAAGAGCTTCTATGTAGAGGGATCATCAAAGCTAAATTTTCTGATGACCTGAGTGACAACTTGTTAGAATCAGACAAGAAATTAAAACGTTCCATAAGATATCGAAAAACAATGTTTACAAATGTTAACAATGTTTATGTTTGTTTTGTTTATGTTTTACTATAATATTTTTATTATAGTAAAACTGTATCTGGTTCCCAGTTACAGTTTTACTATAATAAAACTGTAACTGGGCTAAATCTGTACATTGAATATTTTTTGAAAATTATAATTGAGATAAACTTCAAAATCGATATAGAGTGCAAAAAGGATATTTTTTTAATTTTTGTCTGCCTGTCTGTCTGTCTGTCTCTTTGAACACGCATCACGCTGAAACTACC
This sequence comes from Alsophila aescularia, assembly GCA_946251855.1. Taxonomy (NCBI): domain Eukaryota; kingdom Metazoa; phylum Arthropoda; class Insecta; order Lepidoptera; family Geometridae; genus Alsophila; species Alsophila aescularia. The sequence continues at coordinate 13,640,301 of OX276386.1, read as the reverse complement.
GAACGGATTTTGATGCAACTTGGCACAATCACAGCTTATGTTATGGATTAACATTTAGAATACTTTTTATCCCGAAAAAAACATGAGTTCCCAGCAGGATAGGGGTTGAAAGTTATTTAAAAGAACACATATTACGCTGAAACTACTGGACGTAGTTTGATGTAACTTAGCACAGTCAAAGTACATATTATGTATTAAAATTATTGATTCTTTTTATCCTCAAAAAATATAGGGTTCCTGCGTGATAGGTATTCAAAGTTATGGTAATTTAAATGTAATATAAATAAAACATTAAAAGGGTATCATAATTTCGACCCTCTCGCCACTATATTGTCTGGTTTAGCGGGACCATTTCTGCCTGCCAACCCAGACGTGCGTGGATCGAATTCACGCACTGCTTGAAATGTTTTGTTCTATATTTTTATGCATTTACATATTTTATGCGTTATTTTTACAATTTCTTTGATTTTTTTAAAATTTTTTTTTTCCTGAAGTAAGCCGTCAAATCGTTACAACAAAATAGGTCACAATAATTCCAATTCGGATAATTTAGAAAAAACTCAAAAACAGAAAAGAATTCTGACAATTTACTTTGTTTTTTTTTACTTTTTAAATTTGTTAGTTTTACCTGAAGTGCATGTTTAAAAAAGACATAAATTATCATTTATAATTTACATACCCTCATAAAAAAGCGCCCTCTAGCGGCTGTTTTTATTGGTAACCAACCTGCTACCTTTTTTACATTTTTAAGCCCCGAACAAAGAGATGGGTGTTATATGTTTAGGGTGTGTATCACTGTATGTGTGTGTGTGTGTTTTAGTTTTTTTTTTTGTTGAAAGCTAATGTGATTGAGATGGTCAACAACTCCAGCGTATAAAATCAAAGTTCTGCCTCCAATTTAACTAGATGGCGCTGATTGACCTTAAAACACGCAAGCATTTCATTCACTGCAACTAAGCGTACCGCTAAATTCAAATCTATTAACTTTTCGAATTCGGCTCACATTACTTTGTTTATTTTGTGTGAGAGGGTGTGTGTGTGTGTGTGTGTCTGTTGTGGCATCATCATAAAAAAGCTCCTAAACGAATGGACCGATTTTGATGCGGTTTTTTATGTTTAAAACTGATGTGATTGGAATGGTTCTTAGCTATATGGGGCGAGAAAAGGGGGAGTTTCGAGAAAAAGGGGGTGAAAATCGTACCTTTCAAACGAATCGACCAATTTAGCTGCGGTTTTTTATGTTTCAAAGCTGAGGTAAACAAGATTTGTCTTAGCTATAATGGGGGGAGGGGGAGGGGGGAATATGGTGAAGTTCGTAGCTCCAAAATGAATGGACAGTTTTTTATGTTTTAAAACGGATGTGATCGAGATGGTTCATCATGTTTCTTTGCTAAATGGGAGGGGGGGAGGAGTTGAAAAAAGGGGGGGTGAGAATCGTATCTTTCAAACCGAATGGATCAATTTAACTGCGGGTTTTTGTTGCAAAGCTGAGGTTAACAAGATGGTTCTTAGCTATAATGGGTCTATATGCTCGCTAAGCTTCGCTCTCGTCTTCGTCTTCTAACCTATCACGACCATGTCGGATCGCCATTGAAGGTTGTTAACACAGGTCGGTAGGTACCTATATTGGTACTTTTGGTACTGGAATAACTTAAAGGATCATTATATCCCAGAAAAACTACCACGCGAGCAACGCTGCGGGCACAGCTATAGGTCTGTACAAAGAAGATAATTTTAAAAAATTGGATTGAGCTACTGAACAAGAATAAAACATTTTTAATATTCGTGTCTGTCTGTTTATTTGTCTGTATGTTTATTCGCGCATCACGTAAAAACTATTAGACCGATTGCGATGCAGTTTTGGATAGCTTAGGGTTTGACCAAGACCTGGGGTACTTGGTATCGTAATCCAATGATTAGATTTCGAGCAATCGATAAAAAACTTTTTAAAGGCTGAAGGAATTTTGATCAAATGTTTATTTTAGGTCTTGGAATAGCACATAGAGTACTTTTAACATAGAGAAATGACCACGCGAGTGAAGCTGCGGGCACAGCTAGTACTATAATAAAACTGTAACTGGGCTAAATCTGCACATTGAATATTTTTTGAAAATTTTGATTGAGATAAACTTCAAAATCGATATGGAGTGCAAAAAGGTTTTTTTTTTTTTGATGCCTGTCTGTCTGTCTGTCTGTCTCTTTGAACACGCATCACGCTGAAACTACCAGACTGATTTTGATGAAACTTGGCACAATCATAGCTTATGTTATGGATTAACATTTAGAATACTTTTTATCCCGAAAAAAACAATGGTTCCCGCAGGATAGGGGATGAAAGTTATTTAAAAAAAACACATATCACGCTGAAACTACCGTACGGATTTTCAAGTAACTTGGCACAGTCAAAGTTTATAGTATGTGATAAAATGAATGATACTTTTAATCACGAATAAATACGAGATTCCTGCGGGATATGAGTCTAAAGTTATGTCAATTTGAAAGGAATAATAATTGCACATCCGTTTATAAAACGGTACCGTGAATTCGGCTCCTATGCCACAAGTCAGAGTGGCACAGTAGAAGCGGTGTCCGCCTTGCAACCCAGAGGCACATGGATCGAATCCACGCGCTGCTATGAATGTTTTGCCTCAATATTTATAAGCATTTACATAATATTTTGTGCCTTTTTTTACTTTTTCTTTGATTTTTTTAAGGCTTATGTAATTTCCTGAAGTAAACCGTCAAGTTTTGTTTAAAAACAATATATATAATGGGATCTATCCAAACGAATGGTCCGACTTAGGTGCGGTTTTTTATGTTTGCAAGCTGAGGTAATCGAGATGGTATAGTACGAGTTTGGTACGAGTAAAGATAGCACAATGGCATCAACAACTCAAGCGAATAAACCAAAGGCATCAAAGTTATCCCTCCAATTTAACTAGATGGCGCTGGTTGACCTTAAAACACGCAATCATTTCATTCCTGCAACCAAGGGTGCCGGTAAATTCAAATTTATCAGGTTTTTGGGATTCGGCTCACACTAGCACTAGCACGACCTCCAGGGGCCTAATTCTCTAATTTTAAGACGCCAATTCCTCGCTGCCTGCGGGGAAATTGGAATCAATCACGAACAAATTCCACGTAGGCATGGGTCATTTTCGCAATATCCAGCACCAGGGCTTTCAAGTACGTCTATCTTCAAACACCAGGGCGAAAAACCAGGGTTCAAAATACTTTCAAGTGCTTTCTGTAGAAACAGATTAAAGCCTTGAAAGTAGAAAATACTTGCATAGGAAATTGATTTTTGCCGTCATATAAATAAGGAGAACAATCATGTTTGCAAAATAAAAGTACCTGGAAGCCTTGAAAGTAGAAAATACTTGCATAGCAAATTGATCTTTGTCTCTATATATAAAAGGAGCACTATCGCGTGTGTGAAAAAGTACTCTAAAGCCTTGAAATTGTTTGTTTGTTTGTCGTATGAGGTAGTGCTGGCTTCTGCTGTCAGAGTTTGTCAGGCCACCCGAGGGCCTCTGAAATGGCTTAACGACTGCTATTAACCAATAACAGCAGGGACCGTCAGCTTAACGTGCCCTCCGAAGCACGGAGCGATGGGTAACCGCACGTAACTTCGAAAAGTCATTGGTGCGGGAGCCTAGGTTTTGAACCCGGTATCGTTGGATTCTAAATTGTACTATAGAACCATTAGGCCACCATCGCTCTTTTGAAATGAAAGTAAAAAAATACTTGCATAGGAAATTGATCCGTGGGTATGCATAAATAAAGACCACAATTGCTTTTGCGTAAAAAATACTTCGAAGCGTTGCAAGTTTTCTGAGTATGTATATACATTATATGTACTACGTTTTTTTATTATGTTTCTTCCATTGAGATATTATAATTTACTACCTACGTACCTACATTATTATATAATTATATCGGAGGTTTCTTCATAATGTCTTACTGGCAAAATGGTTAGTTGTCGGTATTGAAATGTGTACATACAGAGGTAGGTAGGTACACAGGTACACTTCACAGAGAAAGTATAGAAAACTTTTATTTTTTCAAATCAATCCTCATATCGTGTTGAAAAAGCTCAAAAAGTAGGTAGGTAAGGCAGGTAATTATTAAGAGCCAGTTAAAGTGCCAGTAAGTAGGTACGTCGTTCTGTGAAACATCATAAAAAATAATTTGTACTAAGAACACAATGTTTCGATGCATTAAAATTTGTTCGTATGGACCTCACAATAATGACCTACCCTTGATGCCCCATACAATTTACCTCACCACCTTAATTACTCTCTAATCTGTGCCACCTTACCTTCGGAGATAATTTTCTCTACTCAATAACAAGTCGGTCATGATAACAAGTTACATCATTTAAACTAGATGGCGTTGTCTACCCTTAAAACACGCAAGCGGTTTGTTACGAAGTGGTTTGAACGTTGAATGAACTCGAACAACACGTTTTCTTCTTTTTTTACTTTATGGTCCTTAGAGGCTCTTAAAACGTATTGAGATGTTTTTTTGTGTTTTTTGATAGAATAAGTCGACTTCAGTTGTAAAACGCGCAGCGAAATTAAGCTAATTATTTATAGTAAAATAGTCATTTATTAATAAAAAAAAAAAAAAAACTGTTATAACGCATATTCTGTGAAGTACGGCACTCCGTACTTCACAGAATATGCGTTATAAAAAGGCAAGGCAGTGCCTTATTCCGATGATTAGATGCAGAGCAATCAATAAAAAAACTATTTGACGGCTGAACGAATTTTGAAGAAATGTAGTATAATATTGTAATTTGTAGGTTTGGTCCTGGTCCTCCTGGTCCTCTGGACCTGGACCAAACCTACAACTGGTCTGGTGGTGGTTTGGCTTTTTGTCCTGGAATAAAACGTGTGGGCTACTTTTAAATGAAATGACCACGCGGGCAAAGCCGCGGGCACAGCTAGTATATGGAGTAACTCCGAAAATATAAAAAAACATGGAACACAAGGGTAAAACCACTGGGCGCAGCTAATAAACGTATAGCTGTAATAATATCATACTAATAAAGTTTAAGTGCCTATTTATGATTGAAACTATGTTATCTATATCAGCTGAACGGATTTGGAAAAACGGCTAAAATTAGAAAAAGTGTGATATGGCATATTATTTTTAATGTATGTATAAACTAAAGTGTTTCACAATATTTTCACTCTGTAATGTCGTTAATGTAATGTAATGTGTAATGTATTGCTCTGGGACAATGCTTCCGACACCAATAGAATTTTTGTATTACAGAAACGAGCTGTAAGGGCTATCTATAGGCTTAGCCCTAGAGAATCGCTAAGAAACGTCTTTTCACAAGTAAAAATTTTAACATTGCCTTGTTCGTCTGTCCTCTTAGATATTCTGTATGCTCGGAAACATTTAAACAGGATTACAACTTGCGGACAACGTCACAACTATAAGACGAGGCACAAGTATAAACTTGTGCTTCCAAAAACTAGGCTATTAAAAAATTACCGATCCTTTTTTTAAAACTATGTTCGTTTTTATAATTCACATGGAGTGAATAATTTGTGATTGATACACAATTTTATCACAAAAGACTGCATTGTTTGTGATGTTTCATGAGAACTTGACAGAATTGAAACGACGAACAAGGTCTAGATCTTGCTGCGATGTGGCGGCCGATCGGCTAACATGATGTAAGTGAGAAGCGGCTTGTGCGAACGAGATGATCGGAATATTTTAGTTGCTTCTCTTTAGATTTCATCATCATCATCAGTCTAGATATCTGTCCACAGCTGCACGTAGGCCTCTTCTTAATAAAAAAATACTATTAATTCAAACTGACAGCGTATTTAAAACTAAAGTAAAGGACTTTTTAATGCAAAATGCAAATTATAGTGCTAAATATTTTGTAGTGTGACAATGTTTCATGGCTGAATTGGAACTGTACCATAAGTACTAAACTCCAAGATAATTTTTACAGCATTCATTTACTTTCATTTTTAAATTTATAGATATTGTTATGTTTATAATAGATTTGTATTTTATGTTTTCTCTGTTGACGCTCATAAGTGTACCGTATTGTACCTATATTGAAATAAAAGAATTGAAATTGACAATCATACTCAAATATAAAAACAGAAACAATAGTAAGCAAATTAGAATGACATGGAAACTAAAATCAGAGTTCACATCAACGGTCTGCTGAAGGTATTTATTTCATCTCATCAAAGCACAGCATTTTTTTTGGTGCCATTTATTCGGCAATTTTTCGACCTTCTGATGCTTCATTATCAATCAAAGACAAAAATAATAAATATTGACATACTTTAAAAATATGTGTTTTTGTAGCATATGTGTTGTGTGTTTTATGTTTTTGTATCTTAGTAGCACAGACACATATACACAAAATCACTTGCACAGGTGTATTATTGAAAATAAAAAACTATGTTATGAAACGAACGTGTGTAGATGCGGCAATGCCATCTAAACTCAAGGGTCTCGTGTACAGGCTGTCCCAGAAAGTGTTGATAAGCGGAAATTCCGAAGGTAAAGCACCCTCACGGGGGGAAGAGGGGGGGGGGGGGGGGCACCCAAATCCCCCCTCCCTTGTGTTCCATGATTTTTGATATTTTCGGAGTTATTCCATATATTTTTTCACGAAACTCCAGGTTTCACTACAAAGTAACACTATAATTGTATTGACAAGTAATACAAAATAAAAATATCATAAAAAAATAGTTTTTTTTTGTTTATGTCTAAAAATCTTCTTCAATTTACAGCAGAAAGTGACATCAAAGGTGGAAAACTCGACATTTTTATAGTACCGATAATAGGTGCATCGTAAAACAGTGGGCCAGGTCAACCCCGTACATTTTGGGTAGGATGGGAAATTATCCACAACAATATATAAAAGTGAAACGTTGTCTGTTTGTTTGTTTGTTTGGGGAGTTTTATATATATACCCTGATAGCTTATACCCTGGAATAACACAATGGATTAAAAAGTATCCATTGTGTTATTCCAGGGTATAAGCTATCTCCCGGAAAATAATAAGTTTCCACGGGAAAACTGGTAATTATCGATTACTCGTACAATGCTGTCAAAAAGCATCAAGAGCGTGTAAAAGAGAATACTATAAGTTGGTGCTATACTTTTGCATTGATTTTTAATACCCTAAAAACATAGGATGCTTTTTTCGAGATAAACTGTAGTCCGCGCAGACGAAGTTACGGGCAAAACCTAGTTAAAAAAAATGCTGCCTTGTAAACCCCAAATGACTTGGATGAGAAACTCCAAAAAGTTGTGGGAATCCTTAGGGAAGAAGGCACCAAATTTTGTCAGCTGCAGCGTACGGACAAGAAGCCTAAAATGTCGGATGAGGCTCTTCGACTTATGGACAAACGGCGGGAGCAACAACAAGCCACACCTTCAGAAAAAAGGGAGCTCAATCAAAAGATTAGTAAACTGGTGTGACGTGACCTCCAATGCTCAAATAAACTCCTGATAGAAAAGGCAATTGAGCAAAATTGGTGGGCGAAAGCCATCGCCCAGCAATTGAGTAGGCCCCATCTGACGAAGCTCAATACCAATAATGGTACAACCATCGTCTCTAAGCCGGAGATTCTGTCTATGAGAACGAAGACTTCTATGGCCGATTGTATGACTCGCATGCTTCTAGACCTAAACCCAGCAAAGTGGATTCCCACGAAATGACCCGCCACTAAACTGACGAACTGCCCGACTTCAGCCTGAGACTGAGATAGTGCTCAATTAATTTAAGAATAGAAAGGCTCCCGGTAAGGATGGTATAACTTCAGAGCTCTTACAAGCAGGGGGAAACCCGTACTTCGGAGGCTTCAGGCGTAATTAAGCACCGTTCTTAACAGTGGAGAACTCTAGAGGCGTGGAGCAGGACTTTGGTAGTACGCTTCTTTAAAAAAGGGGATAAAACCCTTTTAAAGAACTACCGACCTATTGTATTCTTGAGCCACGTCTATAAGTTGTTATTGAGGGTCTCAAATCGTCTCGCAAGAAGACGAATTCCAGCGTCCTGAACAGGCTGGGTTTCGCGGAGGATTTAGCATAGACCGAATACACACGGTGAGGCAGGTAATGAAGATAGATAGAAGTCTGAAGAGTATAACCAGGCGCTATGTCTTGCTTTTGTAGACTATGAGAAGGCCTTTGACTCCGTTGAAACCTGGGCAGTCCTGGAGTATTTGCAGCGTTATCAAGTGGAATGACGATACACCGAAGTGATGAGATTTCTGTATTACACCGGGACTATGACTGTCCAAGTACAAATCCAGCAGTCTAAACATATCCAACTGCGCAGGGGAGTGAGAAAGGGGGAAGTTATATACCCGAAACTGTTCATTAATGCCTTTAAAGATATGTTTAAAGCGCTGGATTGGCATGGAGTTTGAATTAATATAAATGGCAAGAACATTTCACACTAACGATTTGCCGATGACATAGTCCTAATAACGGAGTCGCTGCAAGACTTGTAAAGTCTTCTCGACGCATCGGTCTCAAAATGTAAATAGATGAGACCAAGATCATGTTGAATGATCTTTTTGAGCCGAAACCGATTGCAGTGAATGGTGTTTTTTTTTTGAAGTTGTCCGAAAATACGTTTATCTTGGGCAAATATTGCAATTAGGTAAGAACAACTTTGAGAAGGAAGCAAACAGAAGAATTCAGCTGGGTTAAGCAGCATTCGGCAAGCTTTGTCAGGTCTTCTCGTCGTCCATACCACATTACCTGAAGAGAAATGTATTCAATCAGTGTTTCCTACCAGTCATGACCTACGGAGCCGAAATTCATGGTCAAACTAGTTCACAAATTTAAGGTCGCTCAGAGATCACATTTCCCGAAGAACCGATAACCGTTGGGGTAGATACATTCTCGAGTGCAGACCATGTTTAGGCAAACGTAGTGTAGGAAGATCTGTGGCCAGGTGGAGTAACGACTTGTAAAAAGCGGCTGGAAGAAAATGGACGAGGAGAGCTGAAGACCGAACTCAGTGGCATGCTTTAGGAGATGAAATTTTTGCCTAAACGGCTTGGTAGATTTTGAAAATGAGGTATCATTGGATTCGTATTAATCATGAGTGCTATAAAGAATATATAAAGTGTCAAGAAAACTAATATGACGGCATACAGCTGCCATATTTTATTTCCCACGGAGCATACAATAATCCAAACCTATCGAGTGAGGTATCAAAATTAAAGTCTTTAAAGGACCATTCCAAAAATGTACAATTTTTTTTCCTAAATAGTAGCAAATGTCTTTTAAGCTTCTTACAAAATTTACAATTTTAGATTATTCACGTTAGTACTATAGTCCAATATTGCAATTGCAACTATTAAAGTATAACATGTAAGTAAAAAAAAACTTTTTTTTCCGCCAGGGGGCGCTTTGCAGTAAACAGCTCTTATGATTACTTCATATTAAATTGTGTTTTTTAAAATATAAACAAGTAAAATTTGAGTACAAAAGATCAATAATATTATCAATGTGCTAAAATGTATGTGGAAATGTTATCCAAGTGTAAAAACACGCAATTGTGACAAAAACCGTGACAATAACAGGACAATCTTAAATGTGAAATCTTCAATTTTGACGTGAATTCTGGACAATCAAAATGAGATGTGTTATATTTGGTGATTTTAACGTTAACTTTCTGAAGGAGAGCAATAACCAAATGGAGTTACTATGCCTTCTCAAATGCTATAATTTCACATATCTTAGCAAAGAAAATACTTTTATACGGAACGATTCAGAATCATGCATAGATAATGTCTTAACAAACATACCAGATGTTCACATAAAGAACATAATGGTTGATCATAATAAATTAGCCGATGGACATGCGGGGATTTTTTGTACCTTGTCAATTGAGAACAACAAATACAATAAAGATGCTGAAAATTGGTTGACAATGGAAACTAGAGCTTTTACAGATACAAACAAATCAGATTTTCGAAAAGGTTTACTTAACAGCAATTTGCAGAAATGCAACATTAACGATTTCTTGAAAAAAAAACAGTCTTTTCAAGAAATGCTTTAAGGAAAAAAAATAAAAAAAAACACCTAAAAAGACAGAAAAATAAGTATCTGGATCTCAAAAGGAATTAAAATATCAAGTAATATGAAGAGATTTTTAAATTCAGCGCATAGAACTGGGTGTCATGAAACAATGGCACTGTTCCGAAGTGGATACACTAAAATCTTTAGAAAGGTCGTAAAACTGACGAAGAAACTTGCAGTTAAAAGAGAGGTAGACAAGGCTGGAAACAAAATAAAGAATATATGAAAGTTAGTAAATAAACGTAGGAATAAAATTAATTCAAGGAAAATTGAAAACCTGTTGTTAAAAATAAATGATAAAATTATTGACGATAACCAACATATAGCTGATATGTTTGCAGATTCTTTTGACTTGGGACGTAATGAGTCTCAGAATAAAAATGACCATGAAAAAGCATTGACATACCTTGAAAATAATTGTAAACGAATTAAAGATGACATGATCATACGACATACTAATGAAAATGAGGTGAAAAAGGTTATAGGAAAGATGGAATCTAAGAAATCACATGGATATGATGATATTCCAATAACCGTCATAAAGGAAAATATAGACTGTTTGACCGCGCCACTATCATGCTTTTTCAAAAATTGCATAGAATCATGTAATTTTGCAGAACAATTAAAAATAGCTAGAGTACTACCAGTTTAGAAAAAAGGATCAAAAACAGATCCAAAAAACTCCAATCGTCCAATTTCACTGCTACCGACTCTCTCTAAGATATTTGAAAAATTACTTAAAGATAGACTTGTATCTCATCTTAACAAATACAACATACTAAATAAACGACAATTTGGATATCAAAGAGGGGTTGGAACAGTAGATGCAGTTGATGTGCTGGTAAATGACATTGTAGGCAAACTAAACGAGAAAAAGAAAGTGGCTGGAATGTTTCTGCATCTCAGTGCTGCTTTTGACACTGTTGACCATAGCATTAACATTACTTGCTAAATTAGAACACTATGGGAGAAGGAATAAAGCGTTTCTACTCATAGAGTCTTACCTTCAAAACAGGAAATTATTTGTTGAAATAAAATCTACAAATTAAATTGGTGGGATGCAGCACCAACAGGTAATTAAATCTAAAATTAATTAATATTAAGCGTGGTGTACCACAAGGGTCAATTTTGGGACAAATATTTTTTGTAATCTTTCTGAATGATCTTATACAATCCATATCCCAGATTGTCCCTGATATTCAATTGGTTGTATATTCTGACGACACCAATGCAATAGTTTCAGGAGCGGACATGTTAGAGCTTGAAGCAAAAGTCAACACCGCCCTTCTGGCTTTTAACAACTGGTATAATGTTAACAACCTTTATCTGAACGCAAGTAAAACAAACCTAATTTTGTTTAAGTCTACAGTGGCTAGCATACAAACAATAGATGTCAAAATCAATGGAGAAAAAGTGGTTATAGTCGAAACTCTAAAGTTTCTCGGTATTCATATAGATCAAAATCTAAACTGGAAACAAGAATTGTCATCCGTTGAAAGCACTCTCGCTTCAGCATGCTATGCTCTGAGAAGTATTCGGGACGAGATAGATATGGATCAGCTCAAAACGGTGTATTATGCATTAGTGGAATCGAAACTCAGGTACAGCATAAGGTGTTGGGGAAATAGCTACCAATATAATATAAACAGAGCATTTGTGCTACAGAAGCGAGCGATCCGTACTATGGTTCGGATTCCGCAATGGGAATCTTGTAGGGAGCATTTTAAAATTCTTAAAATATTAACAGTTCCCAGCCTATACATCATGGTGCTTCTCACCGATCTTGTGGAAAAAAGGCACAAATATGAAACCGTTGAGCAGAAATTAAGTAGATTAGACACGCGAAGGAAAGATATGGAAATTGCTCTTATTCCGAAGTTAAATATCACAAAACACTGCACGGGCTATCAAGCAAAAAAACTGTTTAATAGTCTTTCTATTGAATTAAAAATTGTAAAAAGTCCAAATATTTTTAGGGTTAAGTTAAGGCAACTCCTGCTTAAAGGGTGCGATATTCATCCATTGGTGTACTCAATGGATGAATATCTAAGAGGTAATAAGATCCTGACTTGACTTTTTATTTTATATTCTTTGTTTTTAATTTGTTTGACTATCTGCTGACTATTGCTACTATTTGCTATTTATTTATATTGAAATTTTGATCTTGCTTAATGATTTTTTTGAATTATTATTATTATTATTTTATAATAATTATTATTATTGTATAATTATTATTATTATTATTATTATTGCATAAATTCAGACATGATGTAATAATCAATATTGAATAAAAAAAAATGAAACGTTAATATTTATTACTATCATTTATGCAGGTCCGTCCGCTAGCGCGGCTGAAAAGCAAAAACACGAGCATATGTTTGCGTCGTGTTTTCCGCGCCCCACGCCTGCACGCCAGTCGGGTTTTTTGTATTTTAATAACAATTTTTACTTGTTAATTACCTACGTCTATCAAAACATTGTTTCTACTTTATCCTTGATTTCAGTGATTGGTCGAAAACTGGCAAAATGTGCATATTCAGTTATATATCAAATAAAAAAAACACCTTTACTGGCAATTGGCCAAGAATTGGCGAACTTACTCGCACCACACTACTTTTTCATTTCCCATCGTTTCAATTATACTGAATTACTGACCTAAATATTAGTTTGGGGTAATGGAGCAAAGAATTTTAACTATGTAACAATCTGTTCAGAAAATCTTACCTACTGTAGTTTTTTTATACTGTGGCATGCTTGCCTAAACAATGTAGGTCGTCAACGTAAATAATATACTGTAAATAAATGAGTTAGGAAATCGATTATGTATCGGTAAGTATTATTTGTTATTTTTTTGTAACAAACTTTTTATCTACATAATTAAAAATCAAAATACTTACCTACTAATTATTATTTAAAAAAAAAACCTGCTTACAACTGTTTTAGTATATACCTATTTTCGATAGAGATAGGTATAAGTATCTATTATATTTATTTAATATATAATTTTTATTTTCAGTTTCAATCTGAATTATTTTATTATTCTTACCCATTTTGGAAAATATAAATCAACATCAATGAATAAAAATATGTTAGTCACAATTTTTACCTATACGATAACTTTACTATGCCAAACATTTATTTACGGCTCTACGCTACAATGATAATACATACTAAGCGCGAGGGGTATTTTTGCGGAGACAAGCGACACAGGTCCTTCCTCGGAGAAGCCTCGGCGGACAATGACCGACGACGACTAGTGCTCTAAATGCAAAATTTTGGTTGTTTTTCCTTCTTGGAAAAAAATAAGAACGAACTTAGAATATTTTTGTTTGCAGCTCCTAAAGAATAAAAAGCCACGTTTATTGCAATAACTTTCACATGGCTTTATGATAGTATCACTTAACAGGACATGTTTAAATAACGATTTAGAGTCATCTTTGGAATTATTTTTTATCGAGCCAACAATTCTCAATCACGTTTCTATCGCTTACAATTTCTAGAGTGTATATTTAAATTTAATAACACATTATTTTTTTCATATTTTTTTTTATATTTTAGTCGATTTACAGAGGTTCAAAAACCTTCAAATGTGCTAGAAGCCCGCCTTAATACTCGTATAGTATTTTGGCATAGCGATTCTAAACTTATCAATTTGTGACTTGTATTATACCATCAATCGCCAGGGTTGCCCCATTAAATTGATAAAATGTTAGATTTCATATATGACACAATGTTTCTTACAGACATAGTTGATCCTCATCATCGAACCTGTCGATTGATGGCATACTTTTTTTTGACATTTTTTGTCGTATCTCTTCCCGCCTGAGACAAGCAAGTTTTCAAAAATGTTCGAATGCAGTTATTTTAATTATAAATAGAATAAATAAATAGTAATGTTTCCTTAGAGTAAAATTCGCTAGGTATCATCAATATTTAAAGTACTCCTTTAAGCAACTGCTCTTAACTCGGCGTTCGTCGCATGGCAATTAAGGACACAAACAGTCACTATTGGGTAAAAAATACCGCAGATTTCTTATATTGTATTAAATAGTAGGGTTTTATGTTTTTTTCATTTTGAGGTTTTATTATATTTATGTATATTATCATATTATATATTATAATACCTAAATGAAGTCGCGGTGTATTGAGCCTTTAAAGGAAGTAGTTAATTTCTTTGGAGTTGGGATATTTGCGACAAAAACATCCGAAAATGTAATAGTTTTGGAAACACCTTAAAAAGTTAACAAAAATTAAACATATATATAAGAAACTTGCAAAATCAGAGACAATTCACTTCAATATGATTTTTCCTTACAAATTTCTATTATTTCGTATCAATTGTCACAAAATAGGTGTCCTATGTATATCATAAAGAAGGCGAATATCAGAGAAATCATTAGATTGCCCTTACTGTTCTGCCCCGCTTCCATGTTAATCTATTTACTCGGTTTCTGAAAGATTTTCTTGCATATCTTATTCCATATTTTTATAGTGAAGTTTCTCAGTCAATTAGTAATAGAAAAATCTTTAAATTCATGAAAATGCGCTCTTACGAACAATACAAATCATACAAAAACGTGTAACAAGAACAGTCGGTACTGGTTACTTTCCACCCATTATTACTATTACCCGTGACCTGCAGCCCAATTACATAACTTGGCTTCAATCGAATTCTCAGTATCGCAACCACTAATGCCTTGCGATAGAGTCGAAATTGCTATGAAAAAAGTGATAATCCGATTGTAGCCAAGTTCTGTAATTGGGCCACAGGGGCCCGAACACAGAACTTGGCTTCAATCGGATTGTCAATATCGCTATCACTAATGCCTTGCGATAGAGTCGAAATTGCTATGAAAAAAGTGATAATCCGAATGTTACCAAGTTTGACAGGTCCACGGGTTACTTTAGTCGTTCACTGTGGCTAAGCTTGTAGTTTCTAGTGTCTGGCATACGAGGCACGGGTCGATTATTTCTCTGCATGAAGGTACTGTATGTGACATGTCGCCAGAACGCGCCAATTAAATCTATTTTCTATGCAATGACCTCAGTGGTATTTTTTACCCGGTAGCGACGAACGCCGTTTTAAATTCAACCCTGTATATTATGCAACGTAACGTCATAGGTGTAATAAATCATATGTAACGTACAAAAAATACACGAAATAAATCGCAGCGGTTGTTGAATGTATGAAATTCTGAGGTAGATGTCAGACCATAGAGTAACTTTTTCAGGTAGTCTGACATATTCCTTATGGCCTGGCCAAATAGGAAGCGTACCTTGCGCGTGTCATGGCTTCAGTATCGCTAAGAACGCTTCTGTTTGACTAGGCCTGAATTCTGAAATAGATTAGGTACATCGCTGCGTCCTGACAGTACATTACAACAATACAATACAACAACACTTTATTGCACACCAAGAAGAAGGTAAAATATAGGATGAACTACATTATGGTCCTGGACTACAATATATGTACTGTGGTCCTGACGTCGCAACGGAGCGTCGTCACAGAATAGCGTCGTGTATTCAGGTTTGACTTGAATGCAAAGAGTAGATAATTCTTGAATGGTACACAACACAATGCAGCGCTGAGTATGCGATGTTATTACCGCGCGCCAGGCTCCTCAGTTTATATATAACATCATTGGCGCCAGAGCCTTATTTCATAAAGCGAAAAATCGCCTCCGTCCACTTGGCTCCCCTAACATTGATCCCCTGGGGGATTCATTAAAATCTTAATAAAACTACAAATGTCAGTCGAATACGTCAAACCCATGAATCTGTAATACTTCGTAACAAACCTGCGTTTCATATAATATCAAACAATCATGACAGTATTATTGTTCTGTGATCATGACGGGACTGATGATTGTGAGTCATATTGCATTTCACAATGCCAGTCATTATAGTAAAAAAACCCTAACTATTTTGATTGACCGACCAGTGAAGTGACGGGTAAAGCTTCGGCTGTCACAATTGTCACGACAATTCTACAAATCGTATAAATTTTTATGCAACCCCCGTTTCTTAAAAAGTTTTTCTCTTGACATTTGTTTTAAAATTGTCGGTAGACTGCCGGTCAGTACTATTGTTTTATGAAACACATTGATAAGATACCCTGTTATTATGTTCTATTTAAATATTACATGAATCTATCTATATAATAACATTAACATTTCAACACAATTTCGCATAAAAAGTGACCAGAATATCTTTGGAAAACAGGAAATAATTCAAAATTTTTGTCAAAATTATTGTTCTGTTTTATTTGTTTTTTATTTATCCTACAAAGGTAATTGGTACTTACTGGGTGTTTTAACATAGAGGAAAAATATACCTTAAACGAATAAATCACTCAGAATGGGTAAAAAACGCGAAATCAATTTTTAAACAAAAACTGGTTGCCGCAGTAACCAAGTGCAACGGGGCGTTTTAAAAAATGACACATTTGTGACAAAATGTATCGGAGGTCCGGGGATATGTGACAAAATATATTTAAGGGGTAGTAATATTTTGACAATTCATTGTATGAATTGTCGGGTTTTTATCCGGTTAAAATCATAAATCTGTAATACTTCGTAGAGGTTCGTGGCTAAAATACTTTGAACCTTATGTCAAAGTATGTGTATACATAGGCACACAGAATAAGTAACAGTAACCAAGGGCAAATTAACGCGAAATATTGTGGTCGCGTCAAACTTATTTTCCATTCCTTGCTCAATGGTTTGGCGCCTAACTTATATATCGAAGTACCTACCTACTGAAAAGAATAACTTTTTAAGTATTGTTTTTTAACATCTTGTGCATTTTTGTTTGAAAATGAAACTATGTAGTTAAATATGTGTGTATGTATGTGTGTTTTGACTTCACACCACCGGTAAAGGAACATTTAGAAGGCGAAAGTGTGAGCTAATCGTAGCGTTTTATTCCATGATATCGCCACGACATATTCTTACATGAATTTGAAAATTTATTTAGATACGTGCTCCAAAAGCGTCCTACCATTTTTATTTACATAGCTGGAAACTTGCACAGTGAAAATTCCCCAGGCTATACAGAGCTGCTGGTAACTCGACGTATTCCCGGCAGGACGTAGTAGGGCTGCATTTTTTTTAGTCACTGTATCCTATATTGGGTAATTTCTATAAATTGCTAAATTTAAAATATCTCAAAGACTATACTAACTTTCGGCCATACATGGGAGGCACTTAATTATGAATTGGGTAATTTCTATAAATAATTAATGATGGATCATGTATGGCCGAAAGTTAGTACCTATAGTCTTTGAGATATTTTAAATTTAGCAATTTATAGAAATTACCCAATTTTGGATACAAAGTGACTAAAAAAAAATTTGCAAATTGAATGTGAATTGAATTTGCCATTTCTTTTTTATTTGTGACTACAAAAATGCCCAAAACTGGGTAAATTTCTAAAAATGACTGAATTTCAAATGTATCAAAAACTATAAACATTCGGCCATACAGTGGGGGGCTTAAATTTGTTTCATATAAGCTAGCACAGTAACAGTAGTAATTGCGCGCTGCAAATTCCCAAAATTATTTATTTATTGGTATACTGTTTTACCAACTTTATTACTAGTGCACCTCTATACGTTTCCAGCTCGGAACCTACATGAACCAACTTAAAAAAAAACTGGCCAAGTGCGAGTCAGATTCGCGCAACGAGCATTCCTTACAAACTTAACTTTGCCGTTGGAATACTGTTTACATAGGACGCGGTCAACTACCAAAAGCATTTATTTGGTGAGAACTTCAAATTTTCGGTTTTCGGATCCTTTCCTTTACTTGTGCTATAACACATTGCTTCTTGCCAAATTTCATGATTCTAGGTCAACGGGAAGTACCCTTAAAAGATTCCCTTGCGAGTGTCAAAATATACGGCTGTATCTATTGATTGCGTTGACTTAGAAGTTTTTTTTTTTCACAGCTTCAGGGGATTGCAGACTTGACAATTTGATATTAACTATGATCTTTGTGACAGACAGACGGACGAACAACGAAGTGATACTATAAGGGTTCCTTTTTTCCTTTTAAGGTGCAGAACCCCATAAATACCCACTGTGAATATGCACCAGACCCCGTAAAAGAGCGCGAGTGGCATGTCGTGAGTTTTGTAAAGTTTGGCGCGAAATTCAAATAAACATTAGTACCCATTATTTTTCTACTTATATGACTATAGCGCTAGTGCCCCGGGCGATTGCCCTACTCGCCACCCCGAAACCTGCCCCGCCGCCTCTTGGTCCATAGAGCTTACGATTTCGCTTCTGGCGAAAATATGGTCTCAAAATGAAACGACTTTAGTTACCGTTTAATTTTATTAATATCAGATACAAATTACAATTCTTTATACACAAATAAGGTACTTTAATTCAAAAGGTCAATCCACGCTTGCGGTAGAAACGCAGCGTGTTATAACCGCTTAAAGTTAAATATCGTTAATGGCACTTTTGTTAGTGTAGCATTTACATTAATAACCTAATTAAAAAACAACAATGACAATAATAATTATAAAGATTCAATGATGAGATTCGATTTAGAATTAGTTAAACATAAAGTTACGAAATTGCCAATTAGAACTTGCTAGTAATATCATTTTAAAATCTAAAAATAACATATTTTCGTGCTACAAAACATTCGAGTGCTATGTACCTATGCGTTATTTACGCTACGTTTACATTAATGACTGAAACGCGTCGAAAAAACGCTCCGTGTTTATCCTTCTGTACACTGGAATTCATTCCTATTGCTTTTCTTAAATTATTTAACAGAAATATAAGCTAGCAAGATTGATTTTTCGAAATGTGGAATTCTATGTCCTTTTTTTTATTTTTTGCAAATTTTGTCATCATTATAAATCCTTTGACTTTTTATAATCGGGGCGATAAATCCGTAAATATTCACAATTAACTTAAACTTACAATAAATGTGAAATTAAGTTTTTAATTTTTTATGCACGGTGTAGCTTTAAGACTCACATGTTGAACCGTCGACCTCGGCCTACAATACTAAAGTTAAATTTGTCGTTGTCAGAATAAAGCAAAATTCGTTGTAATTTGTGGATCACTGTCAGAATAAAACAAAACTTCGATGTAGTTTGTGGATCACAGTCAGCATAAAACAAAACTTCGTTGTAATCTGTGGATCGCTGTCAGAATAAAACAAAACTTCGTTGTAATTTTTGGATCACTGACAGAATAAAATAAAACTTCGTTGTAATCTGTGGATCATTGTCAGAATAAAACAAAACTTCGTTGTAATCTGTGGATCATTGTCAGAATAAAACAAATCTTCTTTGTAATTTGTGGATCACTGTCAGAATAAAACAAAACTTCTTTGTAATTTGTGGATCACTGTCAGAATAAAACAAATCTTCTTTGTAATTTGTGGATCACTGTCAGAATAAAACAAAACTTCTTTGTAATTTGTGGATCACCGTCAGAATACAAAAAAACTTCGATGTAGTTTGTGGATCACAGTCAGCATAAAACGAAACTTCGTTGTAATCTGTGGATCGCTGTCAGAATAAAACATAACTTCGTTGTAATTTGTGGATCACTGACAGAATAAAATAAAACTTCGTTGTAATCTGTGGATCATTGTCAGAATAAAACAAATCTTCTTTGTAATCTGTAGATCATTGTCAGAATAAAACAAAACTTCGTTGTAATTTGTGGATCACTATCAGAATAAAACAAATCTTTGTAATTTGTGGATCACTATCAGAATAAAACAAAACTTCGTTGTAATCTGTGGATCACTGTCAGAATACAAAAAAAAACGATGTAATCTGTGGATCACTTTCAGAATAAAACAAAGCTTCGTAGTCATTACGACCAGGTAAACTATTTGGTATGGCAATAATTTATTTGACATAATAATTAAGTTCACTGGTCTGTAGGTATGGGTAATTACTTATAACTAAATAAATTTGATAAGGAGCTTTTTGAAATACTTGCAACATTTTCGGCTATTTATTTATAGGAATCGATTAGGATTAAGAAAATCCCTCCTCGATCACGATAATGCAAAAATATTGTGCGTATTTCTAAAAGTTGCTGTTGAATTCAAAGATCTGATACACCTTGACCCTAATCCATGAAGCTAATCTGCTACTGTGCAGTGTGCGTGCCATTTTTCGTTCCACAAAATGAACTCTTCATCAAAACCGGTCGTAAAACAAACTATTCACTTGGCATATTATGTAAAAAACGGAGCAGCTTCATTAAAAGGGCGAGGAATCCGGGATATCCTAGGATACTCGTAGTGTTACATGATGACGCAGGGCATGGCGCAGCAGAGCGGCAGGCAAACGGGCACGGCGGTCTTGGTCTCGGAGTGCTTCTCCTTGCTGCGCGAGCCCGACTCGTACTCGTACATGCCGCGCCCCGACGCGTAGCGCCCCCCGCCCGCCGCCATCGCCTAGAACGAACGGCGACCTTTTAGTTTTATTTCAACGTAACACCAGCCACTTACGATCACTTTGATCTAATAAAACTGACAGTGAATACTTAAGTTGTGTAGTGTGAAAACTGTTAGTTTTTCATACATATAAGTTCAGTTATCGCCAGTCAGTTGCCAGTTAAACTAGTGGCCAGAGCGGAGATCCCCTAAGGGCGACCTGCTCCAGCCACAAAGGTGAAAGTAATTCTGTCTGTCTGTTTGTTACATTTTTATGACTAAAAGAAATTTGAAATGAAAATAGTTTGAATCCTAGGGAAACAAATAGGTTAATTTTTATCACTATAAAGTGTAGTACATGCGGACGAAATCGCGGGCAAAAATATTTATATAATTGGAAATTATTGTTAACTGCTAAAAATGAACTTCATCATACTCACGGAACTAGCTTCGTATCCCCCGCCGGCGCCGACCGGCGCGTCCTTCTTCACGAACGGCGTGTGTCCGGGCGGATAGTACACGGCCGGCCCGGCCACGTTCTTGCTGCCCACTGCTGGGAGTGGCTTCGTGGGCGACAGGTCGCGCTGGGCTTGCGCCTGCTGGCTCTCGTGGGTCACTTCTACTTTGCGGCGGGTGATGCCGTCAGGTTGCGTGGGGAAGCGCTGGAATGGGATAGTCCATGATGAACAATGTGACATCATGTTCATACAATATATATTCACATTCTCGTTTAAAACGATTATAAATAAAATAAAAAAGCTTTATTGACACCAGTTAAGCGACAAGTATAAACGAGAAAATTTTAAAAATTAGTACTATTGGCGGTCTTATCGCTAAAGGCGATGCGATATCTTCCAGACAACCTTTGGAAGGACAGAAATTATGATGTAATCATAGTGTCGTTATGGAATACCGTCATACCTATATTTCTATAAATTTCACTGGATACCGAGTTCTTAAAATTGAAAAGAAGTTATGAAAAGAAAAGCATTTATTTGACAAACAATGACACACCCAAGTAGCATACAAGCCGTATAAGTGGAATGAGGAAACTAATATACATCTTCAAGTTTGATTCAATAATTTTAACACTCTTCGCAAGGTCTAGCTTCTGGTAAATAGAATTTGACTGACTTTAGATTTCCTAAAGTTATATAATCCACTACATTAATCTTTTTTGAACTTATAAGTTTTATTTTAGATGCAATACAATCCCCTGTACAACTTCTTATACAGCTCTAAATATTCATCAAGAGCTTTAGTCTTTTAATTGAATTTATTACGGTAAAAGCTTCTATACAGCATTTCTAAAATCTATTTTTGAGCTTCAAGTTATATAGAAACGTTTGAAAGAGTTTAAGCTATATACGCATATGTAGGTCAGTGCTCTTTTAATGCCAGCTGCTTAGAAGCATTGTTAAAATAGTTAGTAAAGATATTAGCTGTACAGTAAGTATTAAGAATAATTTTAAGGTCTATTTAAGCTAACAGCTGCAATAAGACCTTATATTATGCCTCAAACCAGCTTTTCATTGTTTTGTGTTTGATCAAACACCGTGGAAAAAAAATAACAGCGGCAAGCGCTGTTACCTTGTACTAGAGGGTCCGCATGTTATTTATTATACATATATATGGACAACATTAACTCGTTTCTAATATAATAATTACCATTACGAATTAGAATTGTCTCGGCTTAACCAGGAAGAGAATTATGAATCGGATTGCAGCTCTTCAGAAAATGTTATAAAAGAATATTTATGCATCACAGAATTTATGCAAAATTTGTCATTTCGGGACAAAATGAAGAAATGGTTTGGTTTACTCCTATCCGTTCAAAAATAAGCAATACTTGATTAAAATAATTCTGAGATAGGGCAAAAATCCATTGTAACAAGAAGCAAAGAGACTCAGTGAAGAGGCAAAAGTAACTAAAGAAATAAATAGTTACAAAGAAAAATCTAAATGTGATTATTAAATCAAAAGTACCTGCCACGTCCACTTTTTAACATTGTATAGAATAGTAATTAATAATAATAATTTACTATCAAAAGTAACACAAACTAAAATATATTCAAAAATATTTTATTTCGAGTCCGGCGGAGGATGAATTTTCTATCCATACAAACGTAATACCAAATTTATTTGTAATTGGAGAATATTTCCAGAGAGCTAAGATATTATACGGATTTGGATAGGGTAATATGTCCCCAACTGTATTTTGTTTTCAAAATACTTACCTGAAACCTTGAACGTCATTTAAGCGAATTGTATGTTTTTCCTGAAAATATGGAAAATGCAATATGGACTGTGGAAATATGTTCCAATTATAAATGATTTTGGTATTACCTTTGTATGGAAAACTCATCCTCCGCTGACCCCTTAACAATCGAACATAGAAAAAATATGTTAACTCCTCGATCCCAGCGCATATGCGACTTCACTCTTACGCTTTGGTAGGTACTAAATAACCAAATGTTCTATGTTATAGTAGTCGAGAAAACCAGCTGAACCTTCTTCAACTCTAGGTTCTTCATGATCACAGAAGTCTCTGTCGCAGTTCCGACACATGTTTGCAAACTCGTTGAACTAGCGATGCCCGCTTTACTTCGCATGGCATTAACAGACCATTTTGTCCGGTGATTGGAATCGGCCAGTTTAGCCAGTTTATAGTCAGCAGTTTTTATAATATAACGGAGCTGTCCCATTCACCCCCAACTGCTCAGTATGACGAAAAGTTTTGCAGTTTCTTACTCTGTCGTTTAAAAGGCAACTATGTTGACACTGAAAAGCGTTAATTAGGTACTTACTATCCTAATCAACATTATTGATATAACAAAAAAAAAAAAACTTGCTGGTAGATAAGTTACACCTTACGTATATGTACCTACATAATTCATCAAGAATTACGAGATAAATTGGCAAGACGAATGCAGAGCGACAACGCAAGCGAGGTGCGCTTTGCGTCGGTAAAGCATTCAGGCTGGACAAGGCAGAAAAAACTTAGTTTCAAAAATCCTTAAACGCAGTTGTAAAAATGATAACCTATAGACGGATTTCTAAAAACACATCTGCCTATCTTTAACGGTAATCATAGCTACGGATTACTATTATTTATTCTGTGTCATAGCTGCCAAAGAGATGTCTATAAAAAAACTCAACCGGTATATATTATGTATAATTTATTGTATGTTTCAAGCTTGTTAGAAGAAATGGTTTGTAGTACCTATGTACCTAACCTACACCTACTCGGAGTGATTGAAAGTTTTACTAAAGTTTTAGCGATACCCTAATACGTTGGTTAATAGCATATATTAAATCGCTCATAATGAATTAAGAATTTTAAGTTCTATTGATCATGCTCTAATACAGCCTATCTCTAAAATATATAATAGAATAGAATAGAATAAAATTTTATTGTATAAACTGTGTACATTAGGTATAAAGGTCTTATGATAAAATATGAGTCGCAACAGTTTTATCCGGAATGGACGAACAATAATTATAATAATTTTTAAATTAATACCTACATGCTACATACATACTCTAAATTATTTTAGCTACTTTAATACAATATATCTGAAGCAAAATATAAAAAATTACCGTTACTACACTTACAACACAAAAGATACTAACTTAACACTTTCACCAGCATAATGTAAAATCTATGAACATTAAAATTTTATATCAAAAAATCTTTAATAGAATAAAAATTATGTTCCAGTAACAATTTAAAAAGCTGACTCCGAAATCTAAAGTAGTGACTCTGGGATGTGATAAATTTTTTTTATTGCCATCACATAGCATTTTCTATGAAAAAGCTCGTTATTACATTGCGGTAGTACTAACCTATTCGGGTACCTAGAGTAGTAGCAGATACCTTTATCTTTTATTTTTTAAAGTGTTCAGTGTTCAGTGCTTCTTTACAAATGTACATATTTCGTAAATATACATTGATGGAAGCGTAAGGACCTTTAAATCTTTAAAGAGTGGTTGACAAGCATCTAGAGGCTCGGCACAACAAGTAGCGCGAATGCATCGTTTTTGTTCTATAAATGCTCGATTAGGCTCCACTGAGTTTTCACTGAGTTTTATCTTAAAACGGCAGCCACATATCCGTGATAGGCCATAAGCGATGTTTCTTTTGAAGCTACTAACGATAACCTACGAAGTGCAAAAACAAAACTGCTAAGTTTTTAACACACTTTGTCGGCGTGCACCTTCCAATCACAGTGTTGGTCAATAGTTATTCCAAGAAATGTTGCAGAACTAGTTTCATGGATTATATAATTACGATATTTTATGGTAACGATTTAATGGCTTAGACCTGATATTATAAAATTGCATGAAATTCGTTTTACTTATATTTACTTTTAGATTATTTATGTTAAGCCAGTCTATTACATTTACAACTGTTTCATTAACATCAAGTTGAAAGTTTTTTTTCTTTTGTTTTGGAATTATTATAGATATGTCATCAGCAAAAAGGACACATTTATGAGATGTTATATTGGGTAGATCGTTTATGTATAAAAGGAATAAAAGTGGTCCCAATACGCTACCTTGTAGTACGCCAAATTTGTTATGTTCATAATTAGATTTAAAACTAGTCATCACATTATTGTTATTAATTTTATTCATTTCAACACACTGTTTTCAATCGTGAAGATAGCTCTCTATCCAATCGTAAGCAATCCCGCGAATTCCATATAACTCCAGTTTTTTGAGTAAAATTTTGTGGCAAACAAAATCAAAGGCCTTACTCATATCGAAGTAAATAACTGACGGTGGAGTTTTTTCATTTATGAATTCTGTAATACTTTTAACCAAGAGGAAACTAGCCAGAGTAGTTGATTTATGTTTTTGGAAACCGTTTTGTTCTGTTTTAATGATGTTGTGTTTCAATATAAAACTATATAGCCTGTGGTGCATGGCTTTTTCAAATATTTTAGATAGAATTGGTATTAATGTAATAGGTCTGTAGTTATTTATATTTAATTTGCCATATTTTTTGTACAAAGGTATTACAATTGAAAGCTTTAAAGCATCAGGAAAACTTCCTTGCTCAAAGGATAAATTTATGAGGTGACTAATAATTCCAGAAGTTATCTATACAGCCATAAAAGTTCTTTCAGCTTTCATCAAGCTAATAGAATTACACAGCATGTTTAAAATTTCTTAAGCTATTTATGTAGGCTGACGCCATTTCTTTTTCGTATTCCTAATATTTTAATAAACTGTATTGTAACTAAAATGCATATTACAGAATATCAATCAATTTAATTAGATCTGCATCTTCAAGACAAGCAACATAATGTCTTAAACTGGGGATTAGCTAATTAAAATTGAACATATAAATTTACACTTTTTTTTTTTATTACGGACTAGGCAATCGTTTGACCACGATCTCACCTGATGGAAAGCGATGATGTGGTCGAAGGTGTAGCAAGCTTGCCTAGTAGATACCTCCTATTCACTTTTGACTTGAACACACCAGGGTTATAATTTACCGGAAACACTGACGAGGGCAGGGCATTCCACTCCTTTGCAGTTCTTATAATAAATGAAGATGCGTAACGCTTCGTTCTTGTGCGAGGTATTTCAACCATGAAAGGGTGGCTTTGCTGATCGTCTAGTCGTACGGTGATGGAAAGGTGATGGGGAACCAGGTTGTGCAGTTCTTGTGCACACTCTCCATAGTGCAATCTGTAGAATACCGCCAGGCTTGCTACCTCACGTCGATGCGCCAGACTTTGAAGCTTACTCTTTACCAGAGTGTCATCCCCAATGAGCCTGATAGCACGTCTCTCAATTGCATCCAAAGACTCGAGCTGATACTTGGCAGAACCGTCCCAGAGGTGGCAGCAGTACTCCATACAAGATCGGACCTGTGCTTGATAAAGATTCAAAAGCTGTCCCGGTGTGAAGTACCGCCTAATCTTAGACAAAATACCAAGTTTTTTTGCAGCTACCTTGGCTTTGGATTCAATATAAGACCCAAAATTCAGGTTTGATGTGAGTTCGACACCCAAAAGCTCCAAATGGTCGCCTATTGGTATTGTTACACTTAGAAAAGACTGAGATTGGTTTAGAAGACTCTTTTTAGCAGAAAACAAACACGCCTGCGTTTTAGTAGCATTAAACTTAACCAGGTTAGCATCGCCCCAATCGGACACGGCTTCTAAGGCTAAATTTAAACGGTCTACCATAGCCTCTCTCTGAAACTGGACAGCGTCACAGCTGGCTTGAGCATTGGAAGTGTATCTCTCAACTACAGTACTATCATCAGCATATCCAAAGGTAACGGGCTTCAGAAGGTCATTAATGTGCAGTAAAAACAGCGTAGCCGAGAGAACCGATCCCTGAAGTACACCGGCATTGATAGCCATTTGATCAGACGAGCAGCCCTCTAAGACTACTCGAATAGATCGGTCCCTCAAGAAATCAACTATCCAATTGCATAAGCCAACAGGTAACCCATATAAGGGAAGCTTGTTTAAAAGGCCATCGTGCCAGACCCAATCAAATGCCTTCGATATATCAAGGGAGACGGCAAGCCTCACCATGCATCTCTATGGCTTCGCTCAGTACGTAAGTGGCATACGCGAGAAGATCCCCAGTAGACCGGTTTCGGCGAAATCCGTATTGCCGGTCACTGAGAAGATCATTGTCTTCAAGGTATACCAATAGCCTACTGTTTATGACACGCTCCATACACCATTCTTACTTACAGAGTAAGTAGGTTATCGAGATGGGACGATAATTGGCCGGATCAGCACGACTACCCTTTTTTGGTACTGGTTGTACATTGGCAAGCTTCCAGCTCTTCAGAACTATACCTCCGCAATGAGGAAGGCAGGAAGGTGTCTTGCCAGAAGCATGTAGATGCGAGGCTTCTGCAAAAAGGGAAGCAAATAAATTCGCTTTGTCTCCAGCAGTGTGAGCTAGTCATCCATCAGGTTTCAGCAATGGTGGCAGTGAAGGGCGGCAGAAGTTTTCTTCGACCGTTTTGGCCAGGGACCAAAAAGCTTTGCTACCCGCGGGGTATGAAGCCAGTTTGGCCCCAATTCGACTTACGTGATCAAAATGAGCCTTCCTAAGTATCTTCTTGCAGGTCTTAGCGGCAACGTTAAATTTTCTTTTCTTAGCCCGAATATCAGAAGACTTGCGCTTTCGAGCATCAGCCCAGTCTAGATATGCCGCACGCTTACAATAAATAGCTCTTTTTTGCCAGGCGCGTGAAATATTTAACGCAAATATATATACACTATCACAGTAAACCGATGCTCGCAATCATATTTTACTATCTAATGGAAATTAGGGAGATATAAAAATACTTGCCCAATAATACTTCTCGTTGAAAAAGCCCCAGCAATAAAATTGTACACCATATTTATTCCGTTTTGGGGTATTAAAGTACCCAAATAATTAAAAAAGCATGTGTGATTTCTTTTATTTGACAATTTTAATAATACAAGCTGGGTAAAAACTGTACAAAAGATGTGTTTTATGCCACAATCTGTTTTATCAGCCCTTATAATGTGTTTAGAATCCTCTTAGACAGCTAATGAATAGTTTTTGTACTGCCATTCTCAAACCTAACTCTGCAAAATTTGGGGCCCAAATTGGCATTAGAAGAGCTCGTTAAGCTTTCATAAAACGTTCTTACGGCTTTCTTGATCAGGATTTGCGAGTTATATTATTCATCCATA
This sequence comes from Alsophila aescularia, assembly GCA_946251855.1. Lineage (NCBI taxonomy): Eukaryota > Metazoa > Arthropoda > Insecta > Lepidoptera > Geometridae > Alsophila > Alsophila aescularia. Next base: position 13,612,082 of record OX276386.1, on the reverse strand, counting down.
GAAAATCTTCTTTGTGCTACTTGGGCACCTACTACAAGGTAAATAATATTTTAGTTAAGTAATATTTACACACTACCCTTGGAAGTTGAATATCTGGCGAAAGTGTGCGTTTTCTTCTCGAAGCAGATCTCTCAGAATACCTACAATTTTACTTGCTTGGTCGCTTTACTTATTTTTTCCCCCCACTGTATCGCTCGGTGCCTTTTCAGGCTCTTCATAATAAACGATAAAAATATAAGAAAACCCATAAAATACTCACAGCTTCAGGGAAATCGGCCATCAGATCGTCCAACCGCTTCGGCGGCTGCTGATTCCCAGGCGAGGGGGTCGTGGAGCGCGGGAAGGGGCCCGGCGAGTGAGACTCGCGCCCCCTCGGGGGGCCGCGGGGGAAATCTCGCGTGTTGGACGACGAGTAGCTGCTCTCGGAGTATTTGTACGTGGTTGGACCCTAGGGAACAATGAATATGTTATTTTACTTGACTTGTCTGATGGGCCAGTTACGAGTAGCATTCTCCGATAATCTGCAAGACAAATAAATCAGTCACCGTATCCGTAGTATTTATATACTCTTTGACGGCTGGAAGAGCTGCTGGTCCATGAAGGGTGACCTTCCGATCTCTCTAAAGCGTAAATGCATCGACATGTGTAATTGAGCCGGGACTTCTTGCATTCGGTAAGTGACCCCTAGTATTAAGTCAAATGTTTTATTTTATACTCGTACTATACTTGCTATTGAGTTTCGTAAACTGTGTATCCTGTCTATTCTAATATAATTACGTTACTTATTAGATTAATAATACCGTAGATAAGAATAGACATGCCTATTCTAACCTAGGGTGCCCAGACCTAGCGAATGTCAGAAGTCCAGACTCAATTTAAGGTTTGTCAAAGGGCAATGAAACGCAGCATTCTAGGTATAAAACTAATTGATACGTTAGAAATACCGTCCTGCTTTCCATGACAGGTAGGTATAAAAGATGTAGGAGAAAAACTGCAAGGCTCAAATGGGACAGGGCGCTGGCGGGTCACGTGAGCAGGATGCACCACGGAAGAGCAAAGATTGCCGACGAAAGGCGTCAAGGCCGTCCACGAAAGCGTTATTGCGACGATCTCGATACTTTCGAAGGAAATTGAGATAAGTAAAAGGAACTGGAGGAGATGTTTGGCCAGCAGTGGGACACTATAGGTTAAAACAAAGTGACGATGTGGTCGAAGGTGGTAAAGCCTGGAATGGCAGCAGACTTTTTGCTTGCGGTAGTTAACCAGGTAGAGGTAGCTACAGATCCAGTCCTACCAACAAGGTTATATCATGGCGGTGGGGACTCGGTAGTTGATTGTTTTTCCTAAACTAATCGATACATAACCACCTGGAGACGTCCAGAACCTTCCACTACGTCCCAATATCATCTCGTAGCTACTGGAACATTATAGAGCGATCTTCTTAGAACCTTCCAGTACGTCTCAGTACCACCTCGCAGCTACTGGAACATTCTAGAGCGATCTTCCTAGGACCTTCCACTACGTCCCAGTACCATCTCGTAGCTACTGGAACATTCTAGAGCGAACTTCCTAGAACCTTCCACTACGTCCCAGTACCATCTCGTAGCTACTGGAACATTCTAGAGCGATCTTCCTAGAACCTTCCACTACGTCCCAGTACCATCTCGTAGCTAGTCGAACATTCTAGAGCGATCTTCCTAGAACCTTCCACTACGTCCCAGTACCATCTCGTAGCTAGTCGAACATTCTAGAGCGATCTTCCTAGAACCTTCCTCTATGTCCCAGTATACTAGAGCGATCTTCCTAGAACCTTCCACTACGTCCCAGTATACTAGAGCGATCTTCCTAGAACCTTCCACTACGTCCCAGTACCATCTCGTAGCTACTGGATCATTCTAGAGCTATCTTCCTAAAACCTTCCAGAGACCTGTATTTCTAATAATCGACCGGCGTATAACATATTCAACTAAAAAGATCACACTCACATGAGGGCCGTGTCCGTTGTGCGGCTCAGAGGGCGGGACTAGCTTGGTTTCGTTGGCAGGGCTCGGGAAGACGATACGCTCGTTCGTGTGGTCTGTAACTGAGGGAGCAGGGGGTTAGAGGTTGTTCTTTAAAAATATATAACGAATACTGTCTAGTACACTGGATTCAGCGTGACGAGCAGGTCACCCGCCTGATGGTAAGCGAATCGCTTGCCCATAGAAGTTGCAGGGCCACCGATAACTTTGGTTGTAACATCTTGCGTGGCACTGCACTGCGCTCGACACCCGTCACATTGGGTTTAAAGTTTAAGGTAAGTACCTAATAATATATTACATTATTAGATAAAAAATAGACATTATTAAAACAGTCTAATGGCGTAGATATATTTTAGTTACTGTCAGTAGTATTAGTGACATGCGACCTGTACTCACGGATGTGCGAGTTGCAGTGCGAGCAGTACTGACAGCCGCCGGGAGGGGGCGTCACTGCGGTGGGGCGCGGGGACGGAGAGTTGCTTCTTACTTACCGTTAGTAGTATTAGTGACATGCGTCCTGTACTCGCGGATGTGAGAGTTGCAGTGCGAGCAGTACTGACAGCCGCCGGGAGGGGGCGTCACTGCGGTGGGGCGCGGGAACGGAGAGTTGCTTCTTACTTACCGTTAGTAGTATTAGTGACATGCGTCCTGTACTCGCGGATGTGAGAGTTGCAGTGCGAGCAGTACTGACAGCCGCCGGGAGGGGGCGTCACTGCGGTGGGGCGCGGGGACGGAGAGTTGCTTCTTACTTACCGTCAGTAGTATTAGTGACATGCGTCCTGTACTCGCGGATGTGAGAGTTGCAGTGCGAGCAGTACTGACAGCCGCCGGGAGGGGGCGACACTGCGGTGGGGCGCGGGGACGGAGACGTGCTTCTAAGTGTGTTTGTTCTGTGGAAAGAAAACAATTACTTTGTTAGGGTGATAGGAGTTCTACACCCACTAGTAGGATTAAAAAATAACTAGCTTTTAACCGCGACTTCGTCCGCGCGGTCTGCAGTTTATCACGATAACAAGTATCCTATATCCTTCTCCAGGGTTCAGACTATCTCCGTACCATAAATTTCATCAAGATCAGTTTAGCCGTTTAGTCGTGAAAAGGTGCAGAAAGAGTTACTTTCGTTTTTATAATATTAAGTATACATAATATGGAAGTATGGTTATTCGAAGCCTACACTATGATCTGGGTTGCAATCAGGATCTCGATCAATATCATCTCGATAATATTGACATAGATCATGATCCAGATTGTGATGTTGATCACAAAAATCAGATCTTTTTTGTGATCTTAGATTTATGGATCATGCGTGTAGGTAATTTGGATCAAAAATGATGTAGTCGTTGCGTTTGAGACGTGATTTTGATTGTAGAAGTGGCGCCTACACTACAATCACAAATTTTATTCAATCTCTGATTGCATTCCAGGTCACCTTAGAAGTAGACAATTGCAGAGTATAGAGTCTATTCATGCCCACATTTTGCAAAGTCACACAAAGGTCTTGGTTGGAAAGGGGCCTCGTGTTTGAGTAGGGGTTTATGTATATGTGTGTGTGTGTATATACTTACGTGCGCATGTGATCCTCGGTGGAGAGGTAGGTGTGCTCGTGGTCTGCGACGGGCGGCAGCGGCACAGCGGTCGGGTCCTGATCGGCTGGGACTTCGTACGTGTACGTTTTGACGGTAGTCGTCACTTTGTTCATTGGGGTACTTGTGCGGGACAGCTGAAAGAGGAATTATGAGATCAGGGAGTTGTGGTGGTCTGACGCTCACGCCTATGGTTGAGGGTTCGAAGTTACGAGGCAAACAAACATGCAACATTAAAATACGAATTAACTAAGACAGAAAACCTTGGTGGACCTGGTGTCGCACTAAGAGTGACACTGCCGCGGGGGACACTATGGAATTTCACGATCACTTACGGTAAGTATAGAGAGTGATACTCACAGTGCCAGTGTTGGTGACGTGGTGGCAGTGGTGGCAGACCGGCTGCGGCACTGCGAGCGGCACCGCCGGGGACACTTGGGAAGGAATCACTCGGGACTCTGAGAATAACAATAATATGTAAATAACCAATAATATTTTTACTTATAAAATTCAGCTCTTTGGAATTAAGAGATTTCTTCCAACTATCTCCAACAACACTTTAATTATGTATACCGCCACTTAGGCTGGCTGCCTATCCACCATTAATAAAGATCTATTAATAATATTATTACTATCTTACTTTCTTATCTGATTTACACGGCATTTCATGAATGCGATGACATGCCTACAAGGCGAGAAATCGATAAGAAAACTTTTTTACATCTGAACGAATTTTGATGAAATTTGATGTATAAGGTTTAATAACGACCTGGAATAACGCAGCTATCAAAATAAATACACTCATACTTGAATGACGTAAGGATTAAGTGTCACCTGTCTTCTCTTCCCTATAGACCTCCTGCCTGAGCTCGGCCGCCCGCGAGACGGAGGGCACGGGGGGAGGAGGGGGGCTGGAGCTCCACGAGGACTTCTCCACGTGCTCCTCTCGCTTGAGGGTCGAGTAGCCACTCGAAGGGGCTTTCATTGGAGTTCTGGAAAAGGAGATTTTGTGTTACTTCTACCTCTCATCCCTCTAATATCATAAATGCGAAAGTTTGTGAGTTTAGTGTGTAAGTGTGTATGTTACTTCTTCACGCTGAAACGGCTCAACGAATTTAGATAATTTTTTTAATGTAGATAGTTTAGGTTCTGGAATGAAACGCGGGTGAAACCGCCGGGTGATTTAGATTACCATCCGAGTTGTATGACAAAAAACATAACCCAAGTTTAATTCCAAGTGCACACAAACAATAAAGATCGCATCGTATTACTCGAGTCACCAATGATCGCAAGAAAGACTTACTGATTTTTGTGATCAAGATCCTGTTTTATGTTATACTAGCTTTTCCGCCCGCGACTGCGTACGCGCGGACTACTGTTTATCGCGAAAAAAAGCTTTCCATTTTCTTTAAGGATATTAAAAACCAATGCAAAAGTAGGTATAGCACCAATGTTCTTGATGTTTTTTGACAGACTTGTTATTTCGTTTCCATGGCAACCGTTCCTTACAGTACGTAATCAACTTTTTCCAGTTTTGCCGTGGAAACTTACAATTTTCTGGGATAAACAGTATCCTATGTTTTATTCCAGGGCATAAGCTATCTCCGTTCCAAATTTCATCAAAATCTGTCCAGCCGTTATCGCGTGAAAGGTCGCCCAACAAACAGACAACGTTTCACTTTTATATATTGGTATGGATTCTCAACGCCCCCATTAACGTCCCCATCAATGGATCAGATGGGAATTTAAACTCCCACCTGCCCCACGGGCGTGAATAAAGTGTAGTTAGTCCCTTTGTCCCCTTTGTGTCCACGTCATGGAGGATACTGTACTATACTGTGACAGTAGGTTAAGGTGCGGCAGGGTGGCCCTTGGGCCACCCGTAAGCTTCGAAACTATTTGTTTTACATAAGTAGGCCGCCTATGTAGTCGTGTTTTTTTAGCCTTGAAAAAATCAGTATTTAATTTGTTCGAATTTTTTGGCTTTATATTTCACAAGCCAGATGGGAATTTAGATTCCTACCTGAAACATTGGCGTGAACAATGGGGCAGGTAGGAATTTAAACTCCCATGTGCCCCATTGATGGGGACGTAAATAGGGCCGTTGGAAATATATCGTGTAGCGTGTGAGTAGCTTTCGCATTAGGGCTTGTTGTATCATAACCGGCTTGAAAACGTACTTAAATGCTTTTTATGTAGGACCAAAATTGACAGCAGGTGAATATGGCAGGTCTTTGGTGAATATAATTTTTCAATACCCCTTCAAGGGAAGCCCATGCGATCATTTGATCAGCGATCAGAAGGGATTGTGCTCACAGTACGATGAAAGTAATTGACTAAATACTCCTAAAATAGACAATAGAGAGTACTTACCCTTTTCTGTAGTCAAAAGACGTGCTTTCAGCCGTATCAGAAGCGTAACCGCCTGAAATACAAACAAAAACGTTTAGAAAATCAACACAAATGTCAAAAAATATCTTGCATGGACACTAGATAAGATAGACCTAGATAATTTGGAAAGCTTTCAAAAACTCATCCATCATCTCAGGCACTGGCTTGAAATATGGACCCTAGGAACCTTTAAAAAACCAGAACTAATTACACGCCTATATTAATATATAATGTGTATGCATGTTTGTTACCTACTTCTTCTCGCTGAAATGGCTGAACGGATTTTGATCTAATTTTCTCCTACTTTAGGTCCTGGAATAAAACCATAGGGTACTTTTCATCATCATCATCTTTGTCGACGCGGGTAAAACCGCGGATAGTACCTACTTAGGAAGGTATGTTATTTAAAAGCGAGTTACATAATCGGGCTGAAGACAAACTGCTGTACTCAGTCATTAAAACATGTTGTTTGGCAGGTTTTAATGCTGATTAATTGATTAGCGTTAATTGACATCTCTGGGTCAATCCACTCTTGCCTAATTGTTACTTACTTTTGTACAACTGTCTTTCTTGATCCTTCTGTAAATCGTCGAGAAGAGAATCAAGTTCTTCGACGTTGTGTGAAAGGTCCTTGGTTGCTTTAGAACTCTTCACTTTTGAGTACCCTGAAACATTATAAGATGTTGTTAGATATTATCCAGACAAGTATTTTTTGTTTGATGCGACTATATGTTTCAATTCATGTCAAATCTCAAGGAAAGATCGTAAAAACGCGTAGGGAAACTATCCGTATTGCACTACAATAAGATAGATAGATAGATAGATTAACTCTTTATTCACAACACCAACCACAAGCACAACAAGAAATTATATCTAAAAATAAAGTATAACAATGAGTGTCACAAGGGGCGGTCTTATCGCTAAGATATGTTCTTATGAAACGAATGGCGTTTATAGCTTTTAAAAATAGTTAAAAACGTGACGAATAGGAGAATTATATTTTATGGTAATGTTTCAGATATTTGTAGCTAGGCTTAGTTCGATTAAGACAACAGGGCGACACAGGGTTTCAAACAACATTTGGTTCGCAACCTTTCGATCCTTTCCCACTTCGGTGACCATACTTACATTCTAATATTTTAAAAGCGAAAGGAACTCTGTCTGTCTGTCTGTTGTTACCATTTCATGACTACTATATGTTTGAATCGATCTTGATGGCATGGATATAGTTTGAACCCTGGAGAAGGACACAGGATACTTTTTATCGCGATAAACTGTAGTCCGCTCGGACATTTTCGCGGGTAAAAGATAGTTTGTCTATTGTTTAGCAAGTTCGATTCGCTCAAAAGCAAAGGTAAGGTAAGGTGCATGTCCAGTCCACTCCAATCTTAGCCTAGCATGCTAAGATGGGAGTGGACTGGACATGTTAGCCGTATCGCTCTGGGCAAGAATCGTACGTCACGCCACGGGCGGAGCGAAATTTCCCTTTCATGTGCCGCCTCAGAGTTGAATCTCGCACAGGAAAAGAAAATATCCTCTACCGGTGCTTCGGAAATACGCCCGTTAGAGAAAAGAGCACCAAGAAACTACGGGGATGTCATTTTCTCCATTGCTGGCAATTCTTCAGGTATTTTTTTTAAATGTCATAAATAATATAACACATTCATCAAACTGATAAAAGTTGCCATTACCACCATTTACGACACCACCACCATTTATACAGTAGTCACCGCTACCATCTTTCTCAGGTCGACTTGTAGAAAATGCTATTTAGCATTAAGTCCTCCTTGTACATAGTATTTCTGTGCTAAAGAATAAATAAATTATAAAAGTTATAAAATATAAACGACTAATATGAAACCAGGCTGGACCAGTTCCCACAAGTAGCACCGTTTACGAGAATGACTTGTGTACTAGCCATCACCCCACTCAACCATTTTAGAGAAAAGTGACACAGTGAGAGAGAGAGAGAGATTGTACAAATACAAGAGTGACATTTCAGGTGCAGACAAACAGTCTGGAGATGTCGGTTTTCAGAAGATATGAGCAATCTTACCTGGAGTAGAACTGGCTACAGGTCTGGTGCTGCTCTCATAGTTGTAGGTCCTCGTGCCTGTGCTGATGGCTGGAAGCTCCCGCTCTTCACGCTCGTAGTAGTACGAGTTGGTCTCCGAGCTCTTGGGCACCGTGCGTGGCGGCACAGTGAACTCCTGGAATGGAAGCAACACAGATTGAGTTGTGGATCAGGGCTTATTGAGAAAAAGTGAAGCATCTTCAAAAGGTACAATAGATCATGGGAAATCAACCTGGTTATATCGAAAAGTTATATTACTTCCAATCATGTGTATTCAATATATGTGCCGTGCAGGCCCGGTATAATAATAGGTCCACCTCTTCTCATCCCGCGCGTGCTGTGAAAACCAGCACAACGGGGAAAAGGGTATTCAGGAAATGGCCAGAAGCATTATCCTCAAGAATCAGTTCCTACTGCGATTATCAAGCCGCCTGTCAAGCGAGGGGAGTATGGCTAAACCCTCCCTTGTGATAGGCAACACGATGCGGTGTTCTATGTTCATTAGCGGACATTCGCCGACTGCAGATGATGTGATGCTTAAACTTTCATTACCCGACTACACCAAAGCAAGGGCAGGGTAATGAGTTTAACAGTCTATCTATGTGCGTATGTAGATGTTCCACCATAGCGTCGCCTCTATTGGTTCGATTTTGACAAGCGAGGTGTCAATCGATTCGTCTTCAACGCATAGACTATTTTTACATAGGGGTTTTAGTTTTTGAACTTATGTCTTGTTTTATGGAATGAACTGCTGTCAGCTGCTTTTCTCAGGACTCCCATTAATGAAGGTCTTCCGAACAAGACTGCACTGTACCAAAGGAACATACATATTCCAATAGGTACGGTCCAGAAAAGAATAAAATAAACCCAAGAATGAACAATTGTATGGATTGTTCATTTTATTGCCACAAATACAAAGAATGAAAAGAGAATCAATTACCCAAACCATGCAAAAGAAATTTGAAGGAAAATTTAACCAAACCCAAAGAATAGTACACACAACTTATGAAGAAGATGAACAAGGAAAGTATTCACAAGTACCATAATATGAAGCTTATATCCCTCTATTAGATGTGGGAAAAGTAGGCAGGTTCTGATATATTCCTCCACCACGAACGGCCATTTTAAAGAACCTAAACCCCTTAATGAAAGAAGAACAAGTATCAAAAACACAAACAGACTCTTAGACAGTCCTTACCTCAACAGCAAACATGTCGTTCGGGTCGTTCCTATCGTACTTCCCTGATGGACGCTTGTCCTCATAATCGTAGCAGTACTCCCTTGCACCTGGACCCCTCCTTTCTAGCTGGCAGCCTTTGGGTATCATCTAGAACGTTATCATTATGTTTGTTAGCCTTCACAGATGGTATGATTCTGTTCCAACCTGGATCTTGACGGAAACCGATCTGGCGCAGGACAGTAAAGTGAATGCTTCTAGCGTCTCCATTCTAGTTAGTAAGTCAGTAATTAGTTGTTTTAGTATCATACGGTGCAACTTTTATTCAATGAGTATTAGCGGCTTCTTCCATCGCCTTAGGTGTGACTATAACTTGAGTTACCTTGAGACGTGGAAGGAAGTCGAAACGCTCAGCTTCCTACCCTACCTGATCTGACCTACTATTCGGACGGCGTTTACACTAAGTGCTTATGTCCTCATTTTCAATGGATGGAAGGATGACTGTCAAATGCTGTATCGATCTTTTTACAGGTTTGAGTCTAGATAAATCTAACATCAGGTAGGTATACCTATCTACTCCATATCTTCTTTACTACCTTTACATTAACTACTTACACAGGTGCGGAGTCACTGCCATAACATTTGATAAAATCCAATGGCCTTGCGCGCTGCTTCACAGCCCCCGCCCGAATTTTATTGATGCTAAAACTGTGCTCACCTCAACTGTATGCATGTCTTTCCTGTCGTACATCCCTGATGGGAGCTTCTCCTCCTTGTACTCATAGTGGTACTCTCTCTTCCCACCGCCAGTGCCGTTGCGGTCCAGAGAGTTCAACTTGCTGCCTTTGGGTAGCAGATCTGACTTCATCATGTCTGGAAGTAAAACACGTGGCTTTAAGAGAAAGAAGACTGCCATCTTCTTTTTTTTGGGTTTCGCGCACTGATGGTCCAAACAGAACCCTATTTCTGTGACAATGCTTTTTATATTCCAGCGTGTGACCACTATCTAACATGGGAAGTGACTGTATGTAGACGAAGATAGTATTAACCAATGTTGGTCCCTGGTAGTCACTCTAATGCTAGAATGAGACGAACTGTAGCTGCCGGATCATGGACAGATTTTTTTGACTGTAGGTGGTATAGCTACACTAAAGAATGCCCTACCACCAGTTGAGGTTATCGGAAATAGAGCTGGCACTTCGCAGTGCACCTCAACCTTTCCACGGAAACATGCATGTTAACCAACCACTCGACGAAGACTTTTATAGCAGGGTTTAGGTAACGGGCAAATTAAAAACCTAAACGATATGAGCCTATATGGAATCCGAGCGGAGCAGGGTGATGTTTTGCGGGTGGGGAAGAAGTGTGCGGACGGCAGGGTCTGCTCCATCATCATGATCAGCCCATACTCATCCACTGCTCGATGTAGGCCTCTCCTAGTAAACGTCACTGAGTCCGGATCTTCGGCTCTTACATTTCCTATATCAGCCGTCTTTCGCAATTATTCACTCCACCTGTCCGGCGGGCGCTCTACACTACGTTTTTACCCCAACGGTTGCCAGTTCTTCGATAGACGTGACCAATCGATCACATTTTCGAGATGCTTCCATGCCGCAGCCGAATCATGAAACAGTGGTGGGACAGTGCGAGTAGACGTAGTTAGTTCATTAGCTAGTGAGTGATGAACTGACTCATCGTGGTGGTACATTGGCCAGCTGGTGATGGTAGAAGACTCCTTACCAAACTGTTCATCCGTATATCCGGGCGCGTTTCCAGAGCTGGAGTACTCCCGGTACTCCTTGTGCTTGCTGTACGATTTCGTCGCCATCTTGGCACTTCACTACCTGCAGACAAAAGAGAATGGGTAATTAATAACTACCTTAGGTACGATTTCATCATCTTTCTTTTTTATTCTATCTATATAATATATTTATATATAAACTAAAACTTTAAATAACCCCCACAATTATAGCTAAGGTAAGAACCATCTCGGTCAAATCAGCTTTCAAACAGCAAAAACCGCATCAAAATCGGCCATTCGTTTGGGAGCTACGATGCCACAGCCAGACATAAACGTTAAACTTACAATACCCCTTTTTTGCGTCGGGCCGGAGGTTAAAAATCAATGGCCGTGCATTAGTCTCGAAAATGGCTCGACCGATTTGTTTATTTAGAAAAAATAAAGTTTTTTTCATCACTGTCCATGCGGATGAAGCCGCGAGGTGCAGCTAGTCACACATAAAAAAGGTTTATAAACAAAATACCAGAATTATTAATCAAGAAGGATGACTACGCCTATTCTTGCAGACATAGCGCAGTTGGTAGCGCAGTTGGTAGGGCCTCTCTTAGTGTCCAGTCCAGGGTTTGAATCCTGGCCGGGGCAAACACTTGTGTGGTGTGCATTCAAGTTTGTTCTCTGGGCACCGACACAAAAATCTACACTCCACAAACATACAATTAATGTTTGTGGAGTCTACAATCCAAACACAACAAATCTACATTTGTTGTCTACTGGATCGCTTAAGTGGAAATTTGGTTCCTACCTACAGTACCTACACATGAATTTCTGTTTTCCAAACACGGACGTGTAATCATGTAAAGTAAATAAATGAATTTTGAATGAAAATGAATGGATCAATTTAGGGGGCAAATTAGATAATAAAAAATATTACAAACTGTACCTTATGACATATCAAATATTTCATTTTTATTTTAAAAAATAGATGAAATTTCACCATTCCCTCCACATTTCAATTTTCTTTATCTCCGAAACTATGCTGACTGAGCCTAAAATTTTGAATTAATACAGAAAGTAGTTCTTTACTTATAGATTACAGGAAAACTTAAAATAACATGGTAGATCTCCCAATATTGTGAGGTAATATATTCATGGTACGGAACCCTCCCACTCGAGTTCAATTTGCACATGGAGTTCTTTTTTATCCTTCGTGGTTATTTAGAAAACAGGGTTTTTAAAGATTTAATTGCTCTCACTTCACGATTTAACTCACATCTTGAACTCTGCTTCTTGTGAGCTGGTGCGTATGTAATGCGAGGCAGATGCGGACTACGAGTAACTCGCTACAAGATAATATAAGTACCTAATCTTGCCACGTTTATAGCTAAGATCGAGCGGTGGTAGTGAACAGCACATAAAAAGTACCTACATTCGAGTACCGGTATTTGATACTTTGCTATTTCTAGAATTCTTTATGATTATGAATCGTGGTGATTGGAAATACGCTGCTTTCGGGACTATTATATTTTTGTCCTCACTGCATTTATGCTGAAGTTGCTCCTTTTGTCACAGAACATAGGTTGACGACCGGGTGGTCTGCTGGCTAGAGATCCTAGGTACGAAATCGAACTGTCGCGGGTTCGAATCCTGCAAGGTGCAATCATTTGTGTGATGAGCAGTAATGTTTGTTTCCGAATCATGTATGTAATATTCTTATCTATGTATGTTTATCCGTTATCTAGTGCCCATAATACAGGGTATCCTAGTTTGGGGCTAGGTAATTAGTGTGGAAATATCACGAATATATTTATTTATTTTAATAAATAATATTATGTACACAAAAATGCATAATGTTTATTTAGTTAAGTGGATAGGTACCTACTTATTTTACTTTTATATCGTAAGTACCATGTAAGTAGGTACCTATGTTGTTTCTGCACAATAAAATGTCAATTCTTTCCTGCGGAGCATTTGTTGTTTTTCTGTCAAATTAATTATTATTACTGTAGATACGTTTTAATGACATGGCTTTTGTTTGTTTAGACAGAAAGGAATCGTAGAAGCCGTAACACAGGAAATCCTAATATGCCTACTACCGAAATACCTAGCTGCTCCAGTTGTCACATTTGTTATTTTTGGAAACAATAATCTTATCTTAAAGTTATGTATGTGCAGATTTCGATGCCATCGATCAAAAATGGTAACAGTACCCCTAGTACGAGTTTTTATAGTTTTCGAAAACGAGATATAGTTTCGTACTGGCAGCGCCTCAAGCGGAAACTTGCAGGAACTAGAGAAAATGTAGGTATCTCTACCTACGTCATGTCATGTCCATGAACCAACAAATTAAAATTGCTGGGCCAGCGGGTGATGGAGCATTCTCTCTCTCTCTCTCTCTCTCTCTCTCTCTCATGTTATTCTTGTTAGTGTATAAAATCACTCATAACTCTGTGATTTCCCAACCGATTTGATATATCTTACTTACTCTACTACTTACTTACTTATACTTGATATACCTATCTTCTTATTTTATTTTATTATTTACTTCCAATAGGTATAGTAATTTCATGAATTACGTACGTTGCAGTTTTTTTTTAGTAAATCCATTTGTAGACATGTTTTTTATTTAGGACTATTTACATAATAATTATATAATGCTTTATTAATATTAGTATCAATTCGTTACGTGTCGCATCGGACGTTATTTCGACTTAAACATAGATAAGTATCAATAAATCCGGCAGTAGTGCCTTGGTGTAACACCGACCATATGCCGCGCTATGTTTGGTGGTGAAACCTAATCCGGTCGGCCGCGTGGGACGAACCTTACCACTTCAGATGCAAGCTTAGTACACATTGGTACATTGAAACATGTTTACTCAGTGTTGAGCCACATTTACTCTCTCTTAGGCGAGTCCCTTAACGGTGAAGTCATATACCAGCTTAATAGTTACATTTTCATTAAAAAAGCACATCGTATTATCATCAGCCCGTGAACGTCCAGTGCTGAATATAGCTCCCCCCATAATCATCAAGCTTGGCAGGGGCAACTCCGAATGCCGTTATTGCGAAGTCTATTCATCGAATGCTTGCATCCTCGAAGGGTAGTTTTTACGAATGGTCAAACTTGCGAAAGGTACTTGTTCGCATGGTCGAAACTGCGTTGGTTTATTCATATAAACATTCGAGGAAGAGACTTCGAGAAATAGACCTTCGCTATAACGGCATTCGGAGTTGACTACGTATCCCGCAGGCTAACTCGCAGTAGTTGGTGATAACACGCAGGAAAGTTCTGCTAGACTTGTTTTTCCAAGGACGTGTGTAACAAGCACAGCAATGCAAGTTCCATTTGTTACTCAAATGTCAAAGGTGTGTATCAAAGTATCAATAGAATAGATAGGTACTGTTATGAACAGCTGTATCTACCCACACACAAGTGCCTGAACAAGTTTTGAGTTTTAATTTTAGCTTGGGGGATCGGTGAGTACCTAGGTTGGTTCAACTTTAATGTCGAGGATTCGATAAAAATGAGTAACTACCTACTCGTACTTTATATTTATTGCACGATAAACTAGATCGACTCGACCTTCTAACATCGGATGCGCACGCGCATACGTCGGAACTAATGTCGACTTATACTGGATTGTACGTGAATTATTCAAATCTGAATGTTGTACTCAGCCTCTCCTTGAGCTCACTCACCCAGTTGTAAGTAATTAGTTATCGGTTCTTCGACTTGTGCCCGACTCATTGCCACTTCAGTTTGCTAATTATTTGAGCTATGTCGGTGATTTCTATTTGGTTAGAACTAAATCTAAGAGTTGGTCATCATCATCACCATCATCAGCACACGGCAGATGTTCACAGCGAAACGTAGGCCCACGTACTAGGGGTCGCTTGCCATATGCATCCAGCGGATCCCCGCAACTCTCGGTCCACCTCGTGCGGGGCGCGTCCTACACTCCGTCTTCCGGTCCGCGGTAACCGTTCGAGAACCTTTCTTCCCCAACGGTTATCGTTAAGCCACATAACGTTATCTGGTTAAGTCAGGAGAAACTCCAAGAATATTAAAAAATTCAGACTTTGATATTTACCAACACAAAGCCGCATGCAGGATCCGGCGTGATGGATTATGGCTCCCTGATATCTCTATGTCCCTCTCTATCTATAAGAAAGATAGCGATGGTAGCCTAACGGTTCAATAATGCAACTTAGAATCCAACGACAACGGATTCGGTCCTAGGTTCCGCACCAATGACTTATGACAAAGCTATGTGCAGTTTTCCAGCGCTCCATGCGTGAGAGGGCACGTTAAGCTGTCGGTCCCGGCATGTCAGAGGCCCAGGCGACCACACAAACTCTGACTCCAGAAGCCAGCACTACCCCATCCGACAAACAAACAAACTCTCTCTTGGGAAATTTGGGAATCAGGCCTCCTGTCAGAGAGAGGAAGAGCAGGGAACAGAGTGAGAATAAATAATAGAATACATATACTTTAAAAAATTATGTTTGTAGGTTCCATAAATACATAAATCGATGTGTACTTGGCCAAAACAAAACGATATTTCAAAAATAGGGTCGAGGCAGCCTTTCGGCTTTATCGCTTCAAGGTATAGTGAGAATAAATAATAGAACACATACTTTAAAAAATAGGTTTGTAGGTTCCATAAATACATAAATCGATATGTACTTGTCCGAATCCAAACGATTTTTCAAAAATAAGGTCGAGGCAGACTTTCGGCTTTATCGATTCAAGGTATAGTGAGAATAAATAATAGAACACATACTTTAAAAAATAGGTTTGTAGGTTCCGTAAACACATAAATCGATATGTACTTGATCGAATCCAAACGATTTTTCAAAAATAGGGTCGAGGAAGCCTTTCGGCTTTATCGCGTCAAGGTATAGTGATGTTATTCTCTTTGGGTATGTTTGCGATACCTACACTAAAAGTAAGGATCCGTTTTCTCTTATGTGCCGTTCATAAATGTATGCACTGACGATCCAGACCAGCTCGACTGGCTGGCTTCCCTTGAGTAACTGGACCTGATGTAAGAACAAAGGTGGCATACTTACATACTAACTTAAATGAAAACTTCGTTTGCGCGATGGAGAACTTTTGTTAATAACGTTTTGTGATGTTCTCTTAAAGGGATAGTGTTATTTTAATTATTTATTAAAGATAAGTGTTATTTGTTTGTCTGGATAAGAATAATAAAGAAAGTTTCATTTTTTTCTTAAAACTCTCAGTAGCGACATCTATCCTGGATTATAAGCAAATATGGAGCGAAATCTAAGAAGATAAATGAATGGTCTTCGAAATGAACCTTCTTGTCAAAAATTAGATAGTTTTTCTTTTTAGGTTAAATCCAGGTTCTAATCAAAATGTATTAAAGTTAAAATCGCAAAATGATAAAATACCAAAGTATCTATTTAATAATACAGTAATTATTTTGTAATTTTCAATTGGTAAGGAGTAGGTACTTACGGACTTACCTAGTTTAATCTACACTAATATTGTAAAGAGGAAAGATTTGATTTTTTTGTATGTTTGTTAGTAATGGATAAACAAAAATATACTGAACAGATTTAAAAATTCTTTCACCTATTGAAAGCTACATCAATAGCAAGTAGCATGAGCTGTATTACATCTTTAAAAAAAAATAAAGATCCCTACGAAAATTGCAATAATGTAACCCAAGATATAAAAAAAATGGAAAAATTACGATTACTCGCTGTATTGTAAGGAACGGAATGACATGTTTCCGTGGAAACATGTCATAACATCTCTGTCAAGTACATACGTGAGTAATAATCCCAGTAAGCGTAATTCAAAATCGTTGGTAATAAATTAATAATGCAGTTGTCTATGGTTAAAAAGCACCACGATCGTTACTGCCAAAGATTTTGAATTACGCTTACTGGTGAGTTTTTTTAGAAGTTACGGCGGATATGAAAACGCTAAAAGTATGAAAAATGCCGCGGTGTTAGCGCTATCCGTGCCAACTAGTGCGAAGCCGGACCGAGTCACTAGTAATAATAATTAATACAGGACCATAGAATTACATATCTAAATATATATGTCTATGTACAGGACCTTTTGTTTCACATAATAAATATTTTGACTCCCTTAGTAGGTACAGGATCAGCTGACAGATACAAAGTAATATAAACAGCTAATTACATGTTACAATTTATTATAAAAATTTGAAAAAAAATAAGCCGCGGGACAGCGCAGAATAAAAAAAATTGTTGGTATAAGGCAGTGCTGGCCTCTGAACCTCGATTCAGAATCTTTCGATAATGAGCCGAATCGTTTCGATTCGATATTGTGAATAAAAAAAATGATTAAATGAACGATTTTATGTTTTTAATACCGAATCGATCGACAATTGAGTTAACAAAAGGTTCTGAATCGGGGGGCTGGAGTCTATGATGGTGTCCGCCCGAGGTATTCTGACATGGCTTACCGATTATTACAGCCAAGATCGACAGTATATCGAAGCACGGAGAAGCGATGGAAAACCGCACATTCCTTACTGGTACTATGTCAATGCACATAACTTAGAATCATATAACAGTTTATATATAACATCATTGCATACGAGTATAAGTATTTTATTTTAGTAAAAAAATATATTTTTTATCTGTCAAAAATATTTTATATATTAGGTAGACACACTACATATACGTCTTATGTAAGTACTCAAAAGTATTATTATTAAGGAAGTGCTACATAAGTGCACTTAATTATACTCGTATTTTAATTAGGTTATTGATTAAAAGAAATAGTTACCCACCAAAATAACGTCACACGAAGCACAAAACTCGCAAGCAAAAATGAGCACTAAATCACAGAATAAATAATAGAACAAAGTTCAACACCTACGTAACGTACATAAACGCACGTACATGTTCTTTGTATTAATGTCACAACACACAGTTTTCACATATTCAAAATAATTTATATTATTATAAATAAATAATAAACCTTATTGACGAGACTGTGAGGCGGTGAATATTAAACGAGAATGGTCCAACACTATGTTTGGTCTCAGGAGCCATGTCACAAGTCACAACTTAAGTCATGGACATGACTAATTAATTTGTGATTGATTAATTGATGACTGAATTGGATGAATCTTATATTAAACATTAATATATAGTAATACATACATATTTTGTTTATGAAGGAGAATTATAGAAATCCTTGGATGATACCACAGAATTAGTAATAATGATGATACTGAGAACCGTACCTACCTAATGTCACAGAATAAATAATAGTATAAGTCTAATGTGTAGGTATAATGGCCGCCTTCCACTGCGAAAGGGAAATTACTGGGAAATAAGTTGAGCGGGAGGAGTAAAATAGTCCTGGCCATCCATTAACAAAGATTTTTCAGTGAAAAACAGGTTTTGCCTTCCATTGCTGACGGGCTTCGCGGAGTGAGCGCCTAGCTGGCCTAGCTCACTAGGAAATGAGAGGAGTCAGATGAGCGAGTGGTTTGCCTTCCTTTGCCAGCGGCCATGGCGAGCCGGTGCGGAAACCAACAACTTCCAGTGCCAGGCGAGCGGTCCGGTCCGCAGAGGAAACAAGTCGCGTGGTAAATTCTGTGAATAATTATTTCCGAAGATTCTAGTGAAGATGACTAAGTATATATTATAAATAAATGCTTGCTACTCTAAAGTTAAACAAGAAAAAGTAGCGCAAAAAACATTTTTTTTGATGAGCAACCTTACTAGACGGATACCTATCAAGGGTGACACGTGTCGCAACCGCTGGCATACTAAACTAACAGAAAAATGAGGAAAACGGGCGGGGTTGGCTGCAGGGACGGTGAAGGGCGAAATCCGCTCAAAACTAGCGTGCGACACGATGACACAGTGGACCCATTTTAACTCGCTCAGTCCGCTTCGCTTACTCGTTTACGGTGGAAGCGCGTTTATGAAATTTAGCGTTACGAGTCGAGCCGAGTCCGTTATAAATCCGCTCAACTCTGCGACCCTTTTTGTAACTCTTTGTGCTCTTTTGCTCCGCTCCGTTCACTCGTTCGCGGTGGAAGCATTTCTATGAAGATTGCTTTTGCGAGTACGGAGCCCGCTCCGCTCGCAGTGCAAGGCGGGCATAATATACCGTACTAAAGCCTCTATATTTTTGTGTGGGCAGGCACATGTAATTTTGAAATTACCTATTACCTATTTAAGTAGCCAATTGATATTTTAAACAATTAAGTAATTACATTATTACTTGGACAAGGAAAACGCATATAATAATTGTATTATATGGGTCTTCCTCATTGTCATTCATTCAACACCTAGATTACAAGTGGGTAAACAATAAACAAAACTATAATATTTTGAATGGAGGTAAACCACAGAGGTAAACTTATGCGTAGGTAGTTAATCTCCAGAGTTAGCTGATGTTTTTAGTGTGGATGGACCAAGAAGGTTTCTACATGTAAAACAAACGAGTGAAGCTATTGGCAGCCAGTCCGGCGCAACCACAAAGAAATTCTCAAATTTGGCTCATATGTATGGAATATGGCAGAACAGTGAAGTTCATTTGTTTTTCAGATCCCAATGAACGAACCAAAAAGAACGAAATAAAGAGTCCAATCATGATAATATTACTATACTCTTTGGTCCAATCTCTTTGTGGTACTGGCATCCCACTAGCAAAGCATACTTTCTCTTTCTCGCATGTGGATTCTGAAGATATATTCTTTGTTTGAAATTTGTTAAGAATAATTTAAAATTTAGGTTAGTGTTCTGCGAATTTTAAATTTTATTCATATTATTGTTAATAACGTGCTGTTTTGTGTTTTCTTTGAAGAATCATATAATTATAGTGTTAAACCGGTTTATATGATAATTTTAAAATGCCACCAACTTTAGAAAGCTACACCAGATGCGTTTTATGTGGAGTTCGCGCCAATCGCGAAAACCAGAACAAAAAGGAAATTTATGGCATTATTTCCTATTGATCAGCCCCGGTAAGCATTCATTATGATATTGCTTTGTACCACCTCCCATCAACTTGACTATAAATGATAATTTACATGATTTTCAAGTTGTATTTTCTTATTGTTTTAACACAGGGATGCGCAAGGTCAAAAAATTAACTATCGATAAAGGTATCGTAGGCTAGGTCAGGCTGCTTATAACTTATTTCCTTATCATTAATCAACATGTTTATTTCCAGATGCAGAAAATAAGTATCTAGCATACATTCCTATAGGGACCAGTAGTAACATACACTTATGAGTGCGAGTGCGTGAGATAAAGGTAGAGTACGTACATCTCAAGGTCTCAATTCAGAGTGAAGCACTAGTAGGTAAGCTTATCTTGTCTGCAAAATCAATTTTCGTATTTACATTGTAAAAAAAAGTATTATAAATAAAATATACCGTTGTTCAAAAGTGTTTTATTTCTAACTTTTTTATTACATGGCTCCACAGTTACCTGTTGCAATGGGTATCCAATAAGCCCAACGTTGTTGCATTGTAAGAAAACAAACGTTGGGCTTATTGGAACCGTCTTTCATTATTATGAAACCTTGACGAGGGCATGCATGTTTTATCGATATCGATAAAACCAAGAATACGTGCAAGCAAGCACTACTCTATCCGTTAGGTTGGTAGCATTGTCAATATAGGCTAACTTCTGACCCATCTAGGTCTATGGTCTGACCTTTAATGTTAGTAATGTTGCGTGCATTGATGCCAATAAATTTCTGCCAAAGTGCTTCCATTGGCTAATAGGGAGGTCCCGCCTCTTAAAACGTAGTGATTATATTCTCTTTGTTGGCAGCTGCATATGTGTGCGTGAGTGGATGATAATTTGTAATGTTTTGGGGTTGATGTACAATTTCTTCACAAAATACTGCATTTTTTTATTGAGTCTGTATTTTTTATAAACATTCTTGGGATGGATATTTGGATTATGTTCCTTCTCATGCACACCTATCAATGCTACTAAGACTGTGCTACTACTATAACTACGTGAGATCGTGATGGTCAAAGAACAATAAAAATAAATATAATTACAATTATTATATATTTATTTTTTAATTATTTTAGGGTAAAGATAGCCGGATAGCTAATCAGGAAGTGCTCGAAATGTGAATTGCAAGATTTCAGGACAAAATACATAGATACATACATCATAGATACATACAAGTAAAGTTAAATAAAAGCTTTTTAAAAGAGCAGTATAAGTTTTGTGGACCCGATTTCACTAAGCCGTTTCCTTGCCTAGAGTAGGTTGTATAGCTTGCTACATATCTCTAATCTGTGATCTTATAGGTTAAAAATAACTTCTTCTGAGGACTTTACCGACATCAAAGGGTTCGGTAGACACGAGCCAATTATAGATACTGGCCTAATTTTCTTTAATTTGATGCTCGAGATACTAATATAACTAAAGAGCATCCAACCTTTTTGTATGGAGCCTGAATCCAGTGAACGGCCGAGAAATCGAGTTTTTTCAAAATGGTAGGAGGTATTAAGATATGCCAATAAGGTTACATGCTCTTTAATAAATAACTACACACATATCAAAATAACCAAATTAAACATTACAGGGAGTTGCACAGTGAAGAGATTTATTTCACTGTCAATACATAGTATAAAACAAAGTAGCTTTCCGCCGTCAGTCTGTAACGCTTAATCTTCCGCAACGGATTTTAATACGGTTTTCACCATCAGTTATTATTTTTTTGGTCCAGCCGTTTCTGAGATTTTTATTATTTAATATGGATATGGACAATACATACGAGCACCTGCCCCCCGATTCAGAATCTGTCGATAACTCAGTTGTCGATCGATTCGGTTAGATATCGTTCGATTTAGTAGAATCGAAGATGAATTTGTCGAAATCGAATCGAATTGACGTCATACCATACGATAAAAACTATAGCAACGCCATCAAACGCTATTCAGAACTTAGTTTATCCAAGCGGAGTTACCGAACGTTCGATTATTTTTTTCGGTAACCACAAACTAAATTGAGATACTCTATCTACTTTATGCCCCGCGGCTGCAGCGGTTGCCAAAACTCAGACAAAAACTCGCGCGGTGCACGGACAACTTATACACGGTAACTTATCGAGAGCAACAGAGCTTCAATATTATTGTCATTTAATAATTTTGTGTTGTACCCTGTATTATTTAATAGATGTCTAAGGGATGGGGTATACCCAAAAACGTTCAAAGAAGTGAGGATTTGTCCATTATATAAAGGCAAAGGTAAAAAAGATGAGACTAATTCGTACCGACCGATAGCTATCGTTCCAGCAATAGCAAAAATTTTTGAAATTGGTTTGACATCTAGGATTTCTAAATATCTTAGCTCTACACAGGCACTGTCAGATCGACAATTTGCATATCGCGAGGGACGATCGACAACAATGCTCGCTAGAGAGGTAATAAACAGTGTGCTGCAAGCGAGAGAGCAAAAACGAGAAGTTGCAGTACTTTTCTGCGACCTCTCCAAAGCTTTTGACGTTGCAGACCACGGAATCCTGGCGGCTAAATTGAGTCACTATGGGATAGCGGGGCCAGCCCTGGACTTGGTTGTTGATTTGTTGAGCGAAAGAACCCAGTACGTTTTTGAAGATCATGGAAGTGTGAAATCGGATGGAATGTCGACAGAAATAGGAGTTCCTCAAGGCTCATCATTGCCAAACCTAGCCTTCTCCATCCTTCTTAATGACTTGCCCATGGCCACACGTACAGGAGAAATATATATGTATGCTGATGATGTAGCGGCCATTGTAACTGCCAACAGTTTGGATAAGTTAGAACAGCAACTGAATAAAGTATCGTCCGAACTCCTGACGTGGTTTAAAAACAATGGTCTAAAACTCAATTTAACCAAGACACAGTTTATAACTTTTAATCTCTCTGGTCACCTTAGACGTAAAATTGTTGTCGACATAGAGGGAGAACAAGTAGAACAAGTAAAGACTGCTTCATTTCTTGGATTCCAAGTGGACCACGCGTTGACATGGGAATCCCATATCGACCAGTTGTGCTTAAAACTTGGCCAAGCTTGTTTCGCACTAAGTAGAGTAGCTTCGACCCTTCCAGTAAAAGCGGTTCGGACATGCTATTTCGCCAGCGTGCAGTCACTCCTTCAGTATGGCATCGAGCTATGGGGGCGCGCTTCTGATTCAGAGCGTGCCTTCCGGTTGCAAAAACGTGCTGTGAGAGTGATAGCTCGCATAAAATATGACGAATCGGCAAGGCCTCACTTCTCCGAGTTAGGTATTTTAACTTTGCCCTGCCTTTTAATATATCAAGTTGCTGTATATACGCGTGAAAATATTAACTCATATACAAAACTTGGGCAAAACCATAAATATAACACGCGAAATGCCAAAAAGCTCGCTGGCATACCCCGAACACTGAGAAAAACAGCAAAAACGCTTCGAGTGATGGGTCCGGATGTCTACAATAAGTTGCCGTACAATATCACACAAGCTTCAAGCCTTGCCACTTTCAAAAAAAGACTTAAGACTTGGCTTATAAGGCAAGCTTTTTACTCCTACAAAGAATTTAATGAATTTAAGAATGTAGACAGTAACAGCATTGTTCCACGTTTAACATTTAAATGAGTAAAGTATAAAATTTACTTTTATGTCAGATAATGTACTCACACATGAGTACCTGTATATTTACTTCTTTGTTTTTACAGAGATTAATATTAATCAATTATTACTATTTTTTTGCTTGACTTGTAATGAATATTATGAATAAATATATGAATATATGAATATGAATAAGGGCTGGTGGCGGAAAACCATATTTTTTTAAGAAAAAGCAAAACATTTATTTGGGGTTAAGTATGAAAAAACGTAGTTTCAAACTAAAGCTCGGTACGCTTCGCTCCCGCCTTCGTCTTCCAACCTATCACGACTAAGTCGGGTTTCCGCCTAACGCCTCTAGCGGTGGATAATGATTTAATACGAACTGAAATTATACAAAGAAAAAGTGCATTATTCTTTGAATTATTTGCGAAATATACTTTTAATAACGAAGCACCGCCACAAACAGCTGTCCACAGCTGCTGTCAAAACACGTTGCTAAGAGCGAATATTCCCTATATTAATGATTCATTACGTACGCTTTTCATACTTAACCTCAAATTTTTCATTTGTTATTTTTTTTTAAATATAGGTTTCCGCCACCCCACCTTAAAGGGGGAGGGTTATCCCTCCTTCCCTGTTTCACCCCCTCACCTCGCCTAAGTACATATGTATGTACATATACCGATTTTAACAACAAGCTTAGCCCTGGTATAAGAAGTTTTTTGAATGAAGGTGACAAATGTTTCGCCATACCTGCAGAAATCAAAGAAAGTAGGTACATAACCTAACTTAGGTAAATATTTATCAGAAAGTTAGGTAGAACAATCAACTAAGTATGTAGGTACTTACCAGCTTAATATGTATAGTTAGGTTAGGTGTTATAGTTAGGTAAAATTGACGTCTTTTGCACTGAAGCAAAAGACGTCAATTTTATATTTTATTTGCATTATATTACGTACCTATGTCAATGTCCATAAAAAAATAACGATTTGAAAGTTAAAAGTTAATTGATGTCACTAAGAGAGGCTAAAGATTAACTTAATTAGGGTACTTAGTATAACCATGTTTCGTATTAAATAATATTAGGTAAATCTAAATTATTTTTGAATTTTGAGCTGCATTTTATTATTAGGTATATCAATATTTATAGGTTTTGAACACTCTTCATTTTTATGTTCATGTTAGTGATCAAAAATCTATTGCCGGTGAACATGATATTGCCATGAGCCAACCCAGCCTCGGCTAAATATTGGCTGTACATTACTTATTTGATTGCGAATTATTGGCCGTAAAATATAGGGACCCAGCGTATTCGATCTTGCGACACTAGATTGCGATATTTTTAATTTAATATCGGATATAAATATTTGAATATTTTCTTTAGTAAAGAATTCAAATTTGAGAATTAGTGAACAAAATGAGCTTCGATATAGCAACATGAGAAGCAGTCGTAGACAACTGCACATTACTCCGTGGATGCAGTCGATTGTTCTGAATAGCTCGAAAATAGACATTCGATTCGAGAACTATGTCGAACCAAATCGATTCGGTTCGTTATCGAAAGGTTCTGAATCGTATAATCGTATTCTGAACGTAGCGAGGGGGGAGTGAAGGTCGAATGTGCCAGAACTACATTTTTCACCTGTTTTTTTTTCTAAATTACACTTGTACGAAGCCGGGGCACAGAATAAATAATAGGTCGCTAATTAGATTTGACTTTTTGCTTTGTTATTTACCAAAAAATATTATGTACGTAACGTTTCATAATAAACTAGCGTAATAATAATTAAAAAAAAAGAAGTCTACAAGTAGGCGTTATTAATTCCGAATAACAAAATGTCATCGTACAAAAATGCCCCAGCTCTATGGCTCCGCGGCGCAAGGTGCGTAGGCGCGCTTGTACAAAGTATTATTAATTCTGTGGTATTGCGTCACCCATTCATGGAAGTTCGAGATTCTACCTACCTACATTATAGTATACCACCGCCCACGGTAAACTTACTATAGGTACTGCATTGCATTTAGTAGAAAACAAGATTATTTCTCCGACGAGGTCAAAACCCACATAGCGATGTCATGATTGTATGCACCAGTGAACCGTGAGTTTAAACCGATCCGTCTTACACTTTCTTCCGCCTGTTCGGAAAAACTCTATTTCTTGGCCATAAATTAAACTTGTGTCAATCAATAGGAAATCACTCCCTTCCCTCTAAGATGGTTACGGAGGTGATGGCTGGTACACAAGTCAGCTTATGAACGGGTGCTGCTTGTGGGAACTGGTCCAGCCTGGTTTGTTATTAGTCATTCATATTTTTTTTGTCACTTTGGTGAATGCGGGACATCTCATTGCCACTTTTATCTTTTGTATTTGACATTTACATCATGTGTATTATTATAATTTCATACATACATAATAATTGATAGCAATGGAGAAAATGACATCCCCCGTAGAGTTTCTTGGTGATCTCTTCTCTAACGGGCAAAGCACCGGTAGAGTCCGACCGAAGGGACCTTTTCCTGTGCGAGATTCAATCTGAGTCGGAACAGTAAAACAAGACGTGAAATCAGAAATATTAATTAAAATGTTATCGATTTCTGATGAATTCATTTCTTACATTAGCCACAGGTTTATTAGAATTTACAAGTTACAAGCATTTTTTCTTCTGCTCTATATACAATAGTTTTTAATCCTAAAGTTGCTTAATTACATAACTATAGTCTGCGCTAGAAAGATTGGCAATAAAGTGCATTGACCCCACGTCAGTCGCTAAACATTGGTGACGGTATGGATTCGGAACAAGCCGGTTCGTCCAGCAAGTGTTCACGTCTTCGTCGGATTATAGGTGCATAATAATATAAATTAACGTTAAGGTGCCGAAAGTTCTGAGAAAAGCTGTATGCTTTCATTAAATATTTCATTTCAATTATTTTTCTCGTCTTTCTATCCAAAATTAAGTGGACACAATGAATGTTATGACAATACAAATGTTTTATTAAATTAAATGATATTGAATTATATTTTCGTTGTATATGTGCCTAACTATTTTTATGGTCATAAGTAACAAGACGAGTGAGGCGCTCGCGAAAGAGATAACGCCTGCGCATGCCCATTGCAGTGGTACCCAAAACTTTGAGTAACAATGTCCTGTGCATCACTTCACAGGTGCATTACTTTGATACATTTGAGCGTTATCTCAATTTTTCACTAGCTCCAGTAGGTACCCTTCAATCAGAACATAGTGATGTTTACTACACTTAACATAGGTTCCTATGCTTGGCGGCAGAATATTTGATATTCTAGTGGAACATACCTACGCGACCTCATGTTAAAGGAAAATAAAACTAATTAAATTCCTGTCATAAAAGGTTTGTCACCGCTGCTTGAACCACCGAAAGGTCAATGCACTTTATTGACAATCTTCTGTGACACTAATTATTAATTGAATCACACAAAAACTGAGGAAAGAGATCATATCAATCTAATTTGAACCTTTTATCAAGAATGTTATAAAAAAGACGGATTCCACGCCGCCAAATCGAAAATGAAGCACCGAAGATATTCCGAACCGCTCGTATGCACAAGCCTCACACACACACTTACAGCATGTTATGCCGATCGGCCGACACATCGCAGCAAGATATTGACCTTCTTAGTCGTGTTAATATTGCCAAGTTCCCATGAAAAAAAAATGCAGTTTAGATGAAATTGTGTATTAACCACAAAGAAAAAAATGCATCCACTCATATGCTTCACTTGTTTATGCGGCGGTGTTGAATCCGTATTTTTATTAAATATTCTTGTCAATAGCTATAGCATCGAGACGGCGTTGTTTTTTTATACCTTGTCTTGTGTTATATCTGTGGATGTATCTATCTCCATTCTCCTCGCTCGCGCTACATAAATATTTTTAAGATTATATTAACTTGTAAGTAAATATATTTATCAGATAATTAAACCTAACCATAAATAATAGTAGTAGTAATAGTACAGACAGATGTAATTTATAATTTAAATATGTACTTAAAATAATTTACCTACATAATAATTATGTACCTGCCTACCTACTATCCGTAAGTATCACCTACGTACTTACTTAACTTTCAACAATATAATTATTTTGTAAAGTTATTCTTATACTCCGTTATCTTAATTTTTTTAAATGGTGTATGTCACTTTTTTTATAATATATCTGTGAGGTAAAGCCTGTCAAATTTTAATACTGTCTTCGCACAGTTTTAAAATTACACAAAAGTACTTATAATTTACCTTTTTATTTCAGCTGCGCCCGATCAAGCTCTCACATATACATATTATACATTCTCTATAGATTTTTAATAATTATTTTGGTTTAATTTAAATAATTTAAAAGGAAATTATACGGTAATTGACTTGAAAAATATTTCTAATATGCGATTAACTTAGTCGTGAAATGTAAGTACTAGGTTCTAGCCACACTTGTTCGAAACATTTGAACTCCGCATGGGGGTCTCGGGGGACTAATCAGAAATGAATAGCGATATCTTAGAATTGTTCATTTCATGAAATGGTTGGCCAGATGTAAATAATCAGAGTTTGATGATATGAACAGTTGAACGCACTAAACGTACGGCTACTTCATGATATGGTCAATATTAGTGCTTGAAACAGAAGGCGAAGTCCCGACTTGGCCGTGATAGGACGCGAGCTCCCCCCTTCGTCTTCGTGTTTGTTTCTGTTTGAACACCTTTCGTATGAAAACCCTACAGTAATGATTTAATTATATTTCCAAACGTGAATTGAAATATCATTAAACGTTTATGTTACATTACAACAATAATATGGTCTGTTTTAGTTATCCATGTCATAACATTGTCGACCACATCATGAAGTTATGAATTCTTTGAAATGGCTACGACACCTATATGTACAAAATCAGTTAGCATCGCATAATATAAATTTATACTTTTTATGTCTTGTTGTAAAACCCGCAAGTCGCAAGCAACCCAAGTAAGGTGCGAGTCTTTTTTGGTAAAATTGATTTCAACCTACGTTTTCCCCCAAATATGAAATGGTTTAATCATTTATGACGTCATCCGTTATGTGTAAAATCCATACCAATATGTAAAAGTGAAACGTTGTCTGTTTGTTTGTTTGTTGGTTTGGGGAGTTTTCACTAGATAACGGCTGGACGGATTTTGATGAAATTTGGAATGGAGATAGATACCATGGAGAGAGATACCCTGGAATAAAACATAGGATACTTTATATCCCGGAAAATTAAAAGTTTCCACGGGAAAACTGGAAAATGTTGATTACTCGCTGTAAGGGACGGTGGCCATGGAAACTAAATAACAAGTGTGTCAAAAAACATCAAGAGCATTGGTGCTATATACTTTTGGCATTGGTTTTTAATATTCTAGAAGAACATAGGATGCTTTTTTCGCGATAAACAGCCGTCCGCGCGGACGAAGTCGCGGGCGGGAAAGCTAGTATCTTGATATTTACGTTGTACTTTGTTCAACAATACGGTTTTCATAGATCGTAGGTTAGGACCCAGGCACAGAATAAATAATAGCAGGCTACGGAACTCTATGTCCAAGAGTGTCCGACACGCACCCGGCCAATATATTTTTATTTATGATATAAGTATCTATATATAATATAAGTATAGTATATATAATATAAGTATAGATAATTTCACAATTACCTAATATTAGTTATCTAACTGTGCCCGCGGCCGTAACCAAAAGTTCCAATATTATCAAACTTCGTTCAGACGTCAAATTGTTTTTTATCGTTTGCCCGACTTCTACTCATCGGATTGAGATACCAGGTACACCAGTTTTCTAGTCGAACCCTAAGCTATCCAACAGTGATAACCGCATCTCAATCGGTCCAGAAGTTTTCTTGTGATGCGTGAACAAACAAACATACAGATAGCCAATTTTTTAAAATAAAAATCTTCTTTTCTTATTTACTGCTTTATTATAATAGAAGTATAGATTATCTTAGAGCAATGCGGCCCCGGATTATCACTAAAAATATTTGTGTTGGCCGACTTGCCTTATTGACATCTGTATACTGGGATACTATATGTACTGTATACGTATGTAGGCAGACACGCGACACGCGGTCATCAACGCTAAACGCAGAACGTCCCGCTTTTCCCAACGCGCGCCCTTACGTACTCCACATAGTAGCAAAGCAGTGTTCTTCCAAGAACCCATGTTGACCACAGAATATTAATAATACTAACATAGTTAGACTGAAACAGCATCGAAAGTAAAAGAGTCCGAGGCTCCGCGAAATAAAACAAGAACGTATGATGATCTCATCCAGTCGAATAGCGGTCAAGGTGCTTGCGGTGAGATAAAGTTGAGATGTGTGTGTGTGTACTATTTAGTAATCTGTGGCTTGTATTATCATTTATTCTGTGTCTGTGGTGTAGGTATGTAGATTGGGTACGGTAGGTGTTGTGAATAATGCCTTTGATTGGGTATTTTTCGCCTCAGCTCATGTCCAATTCTCGAAATTTCCTTTAAAAAAGCTTTAATTTAACTTTTTTGTATGTTAATCTTGCAATGAATTAGAACCACTTCCTACGGAGTTGAATTTTTATATGTTGGTTCAGTTCCGATGACAAAGCATAAAAAATGCATGAAATTTGGCACATGTACGAGTATAGATATTATAACCGCAACATAGGTGTATGTCGAGTGGCTCCCATTAATATTGTGGCGTAAGCCTGCAACCTTATTTTGTTTGTTTGGTTTTTGGTAAAAAGTCGAATTTGGAAGGTTGTCAATACAATGTCAATTGGAAAAAAGAAGTTGGAGCAATCGGGAACTTGCGTTAAACTATTATTGTTTGATGCAATGAGATATATACATATAACATCATTGGTTTTATGTTTGTGTTTCGACAATATAAAATCCACCTACCTAGTGCCTATTCTACGTAATTTAATTTCTGGGAACCTCATAATACCTTTCCAAACGGTGCATACATAGGTCAGTCAAGTCGACACCACAATATAAAAAAATATGAAGTTTTTGTACCCCATCCAGTGGGGTCACGAATAGGTTTTTAAAATTATAATGAAGTTTCTTTGGCAGTATTTTTTCTATTTGGTCGCGTTTACAATATATTGGTTCAAGTGACCAGTTTTACTTGAGTTGCATGTAGGTACCCCGACCCCCTCCCCCTCTAACTCATAAAGTACAGACAAAAAAATACTAGTTTACTAGCGCCTAATACGAATTTACTAACGAAATTATGGATAGTCCCATCTGCCCCGGTGGCCGGTTTAAAAGATAACGCATTTTATGCCCGCGTCAACTCTGGACAAATTCCATAGTGAGAGACATATTTGTATCGTATCACGTAAAACCACTGGACTGATTGCAGTGCGGTTTTCACAGTTGAGTAGCTTAGAGCCCTGGCTACGTAACCCTAAGTCTATGCGTGTCAGTTTTTTTATACGCTTTATATTAGCTAATAATGTTTGTTTGTATGATTGTATGTTTGTAACCGACTCCTTTGGACGTTATTTTGACCCACTTTAAACGGTCAGATTCTAAAAAATAGAAAATAAATTTTAATAGTGTAAATAAGAAAAAAATGACTTATTTAAAAAAAAAAGCGTGGGGTGCGTTTTAAGATATTATCGAAATGATAATCCTTCTTCTCATATCTGTCAATGAAATATTTATAACTATTGACCCATGCACCCCACGTTTTTTTTGTTTTTTTTTTTTTATGTACACTATGAAAATTTGTTTTCTATTTTTTAGTTTGGTTTTCTATACAAAGCGTGTTTTTTAGTTTTTTTAATCTATTATTTATTAATGTTATGCATCATTGTGTATTTTTCTTTGAATTTGGTTTGGCGACTATGTTTGAGTACCTATTATACATACAGGCAAGATCATGTAACATCGTTGACGGTATTTGAATATTCCAAGGTGAGCTAGGTGCAACGAAGATGGTATAAAAAAAGATAGAGTCTACGCCGCCAAACAAACGAGTAAAGCATATGGCGGTTGTGTATGTGTGCGTGACTGGATAATTTGTGATTGATACACAATTTCATCGTAATAAACTGCATTGTTTCTGATGTTCCGCAGTCGAGATATTGCTGCGAAGTGGCCGCTGATCAGCATAACATGGTGTGTGTGCGTGAGGCTTGTGTGTACCAGCGGATGGGCATATCTTGGGAGCTTGACTTTCGATTTAGCATCGTGGAATCTGTATTTTTTAAACATTCTTGGGTGCAAGTAGTTCGTCGTCTTATGCCTTTATAACTTGAAAAACAAAAGATTTGAAACTATTCAGAAAATGTTTGACTGAACATCTCAGACGCCAACAATCTCAAACAATTAACACTGTATGCGTTGAATACTTCTTTCTTCGCTAATGAGTGAGTCATCGGCGTCATCGCACGTGGCAAGAAGGTTTAAAAATAAATAATAGTTAAAAAAAACAAAAAACACGCTTTATATAGAAAACCAAACTAAAAAATAGAAAATAAATTTACATAGTGTAAATAAGTAAAAAAAAATATTTTAAAAAAAAGTGGAAAAGTTTTTTTTTTCGAATTATTGGATTGTAATCGGTCTTTAACAGGTGTGCAAAATTTGAATGAAATCTGACCGTTTAAAGTGGGTCAAAATAGCGTCCAAAGGAGTCGGTTACAAACATACAAACATACAAGTGAAGCTAAAATAAAGCGTATAAAAAGACGCGAGTCTACACCGCAAAACAAACAAATGAAGCATAGCAAATGGATGCTGAGTACGTGTGCGTGAGTGGATAATTTGTGGTGTTTTGGTGGTTGATACACAATTTCATCACACAAGACTGCATATTTATTTATTTTCCGTGAGTACTTGACAGAATTAACACGACTAACAAGGTCAATCTTGCTGCGATGTGGCGGCTGATCTACTTTATATGGTGTGTGTGCGTGAGGCTTGTGCGTACAAGTAGATCGGCATATCTTGGGTGCTTCACTTTCGATTGGGCGGTGTGGATGTGGACACCTTCTTTTTGTAAACATTCTTGGCCAGTATAGACGCGAATTTGCGTTGTGATAAGTTAAACGTGCTTGCACGATAAAAACACAATCAACAAAAAACACTTTACTTAGCGTCATCTGGTCGAAGCAATACGTGATCAAAATGGCCTTTTGTAGTACTATTATTTATTCTATGCCTTTGTATTGCCATACAATGTGATAGCGGCTGTTATATATTAGGTTTAGTCATAACTCATATGTGTATTTATTACACATATGGTTTAGTTTAGGTTGTATTATTAGTTTAGTATTAATAAATTCATCATCATCATCATTATCAGCCCGCATCAGTCCACTGCTGAACATAGGCCTCTCCCAAACACGCCACTGAGTTAGTTCTTTGGCTCTTCTTTTCCAACCGCCGCCAGCCATCTTGCGTATGTGTTCGCTCATCTAGCTGGAGAGCGTCCTACATTACGTTTGCTGAGTCACGGTATCCACTCAAGAACACATCTACCGCAACGGTTATCGGTCCTTCGGCAAATATGACCAGCCCAGTGCCACTTCAGCTTGCTAATCCTAAGGGCTATGTCGATAACTTTGGTTCTCTGTCGGATCACCTCGTTGCGGATTCTATCTCTCAAAGTAACTCCGAGCATAGGTAACCCTTGGGCAAACGCTGAGCTCAAGTATTGAGATGCCTGTATGACGCCGTAAAAATGAAATTCCAAGTACAGAATCATCAGACTAAGCAAATCCTCCTCCATCGAGGAGTGAGACAAAGGCACTTTATTTTCCCGAAATTGTTCACAAATGCATTGGACGATATTTAAGACTCTGTACTGGAAAGGACGTGGCATAAACATCAACGCCGAGCACATCTCACACTTGAGATTTGCGGATGACATCGTCCTTATGGCAGAATCGTTGCAGGACTTACACCAGATGCTGAACGGCCTAGCTGATTCATCTCAAGTTGAGAATTCATCCGGAGACTGATGCTTTGAGATTCTTAATGAATCGGTCTCCGGATGAATTTGGATAAAACCAAGATTATGTTCAATGAACATGTCTTTCCGGAACCGATTGATGTTCACGGATCTCCTCTTGAAGTTGTTCAAAAGTATAATATGTTTAAATTACTTATTTAATGTTATTTATTTATTTCCTAATTGTCGTAAGATTTTCTTGATTTTGCTTGTAAAAGCTCGTTTGTCATGTTCGTTGCTGTTTGATGTCAGGTGGAGTCAAATTCAACACTGCTGACGGTCATTTTTAATCAGAATTAAACTTTTGACCATCAATAACAATTTAAATTGGTTAGGTACTAATGTAAAGTAAATTATGGCGCCTAAATTCAGTCCACAGTGAATTCCCGCGCATACGGTCTAACACGTGCCTCTATAGATAATAAATGGCCAAAACCCTCGTTGGTCGGAGCCAAACCGGTGCTTTAATGGAAAAATATAATTATATATTATAACATTGTTTAGTTAAAAAGCAGTGTTATAATGATCGAGCTATTATTACTAAGTAATAATAATAGCTATTATTGCTACGTAGTAATAGCTCGACGGTTATAATTATAATGTATTGTATTTTTCGGCTCGAGTGAATCAGCCCCGATTGTTGCCACTGAAAGTACCTAGTAACCGCTTTAAAGCGGTTACTTTGCGCGCAATAGACGTGCCGTGCGTAATAGTAGATTATGCACCAAGGAGATAAAGCAGTGTCTTACGTCACGAGCGGCATGGCATATTGGGCCATGAGCGTAACGTTAACTCAGATGTGAACGTGGACTCGGAATTAACTCCCGAGCGTAGCTAGGGGGTTTTATTTGGAGACCCAAATGAAGCGAGGGGTCCAATATGCTGCACGTGACAAAAACAGGCTTTATCCCCGAGGTGAATACTCTACTTTTCGTACCTTCTGCGAGACAATAATAACAGTAAATGCACCATAGGCTGCTTGGCTTTCGAGTTGATGCTAAATGTGGGAAATAAACTAAAAGGACGGATTCAGATTACAACCTTGACTCCTTTTGATGTTCTCCAATTTCTCCATTGATCAAAATCGTTGTAGGCTTTTTCGTAGTCCTCCTAGCACGACTAGCGATGCAAGAGCCCGTTTGGCCCGACATTATACCGCAGATATCCCGGACGTCAGCCTATACGAGATCAGAATGGCTCTCAAACAGCTTAAGAGCAATAAGGCACCAGGGGAGGACGGAATAACGACAGAGCTACTGAAAGCGGGTGGAACACCGGTACTTAAAGTCTTTCAGAAGCTGTTTAACTCCGTCATCCTCGAGGGTATTATGCCAGAGGCGTGGCACAGGAGCGTAGTGGTTTTGTTCTTTAAGAAAGGTGATAAAACCCTCTTGAAGAATTATAGGCACATTTTGCTGCTGAGCCACGTCTATAAGCTGTTTTCGAGATTAGTTACAAACCGTCTCGCTCGTAGGTTTGACGACTTTCAGCCTCCCGAATAAGCTGGATTCCAGAAAGGCTTCAGCACTGTAGACCACATCCATACGCTCCCGCAGATTATACAGAAGACCGAAGAGTATAATCGGCCACTATGTCTAGCGTTTGTAATCCACAAACGCTAGACATAGTGGCCGATTATAATCCACAAACGCTAGACATAGTGGCCGATTATACTCTTCGGTCTTATGTATAAGCCTTTGATTCAGTCGAGACCTGGGCAGACAGTCATTACAGCGGCGCCAGATTGACTACCGGTACATCGAAGTGTTGAAGTGTTTGTACAGCAAGGCCACCATGACAGTCCGTCTTCAGGATCAGAGCACGAATTCTATCCAGGTGCAAAAAGGGGTGAGACAAGGAAACTATATTTATCCGAAACTGTTCACCTCTGCACGGAAGATATATTCAAGCTTCTGAACTGGAACATATATGGTGTTAACATCAATGGCGAATACATCACTCACCTTCGATTTGCCGATGATATAGTCATCATGGCAGAAACCTTGGAAGACCTAAGCACAATGCTCAGTGACCTCAATATTGTTTCCCAACAGGTGGGTCTTAAAATTAACATGGGTAAGACGAACATCATGTCAAATGCCCATGTCGTACTCATGCCGGTTTATGTTGGGAACGATATTATCGAACCTGTTGATCACTATGTCTACTTAGGTCAGACGATCCAACTGGGTAGATCCAACTACAAATAAGAGGTCAACCGCCGAATCCAACTCGGATGGGCAGCGATCGGGAAATTACTCCATATCTTCTCGTCGCAGATACCGCAGAGCCTCAAGACGAAAGTTTGTAATCAGTGCGTGTTGCCAGTGATGACATACGGCACTAAAACGTGGTCGCTAACTATTGGTCTAATACACAAGCTCAGAGTTGCGCAGTGGAGAGAGCTATGCTCGGTGTTACACTACGTGATAGAATCCGAAATGAGGAAATCCGTAGAAAAACCAACCAACCAACTCAGAGTTTGCAAGTTGAAGTGGCAATGGGCAGGCCAAATAGTTCGCAGAACCGACAACCGCTGGGGAATAAAGGTTTTTGAATGGCGGTCACGAACAAGCAAGCGAAGTGTGGGGAGACCCCCCACAGGATGGATCGACGACATTGTAGTCATCGCAGGAAGTCGGTGGATGAAGGTGGCACAAGTGGCATCATGGCGCTCTTTGGGGGAGGCCTATGTTCAGCAGTGGACTTCTAAGGACTGACATGATGATGATGATGAAGCTTTTTCGTATATGTCGTACGTATTAATAATCTCTAAAGTGTCTGATTCAATAAACTCCAGAGTCAAATCACTATCGCTTGACGAAATTTTTGTGTCAACTTGAAAATTACAAAATAAATAACACCAAACACCGTCTTTTGTTGCAAATTCTTTGCATTCGCGCCTTTTTTGTTCTACCTATGGTCACAGAATAAATAATAGTACAACTATGGTGGCCAGATCGATTTTCGAATAAACTCTCTTTACAATGCCCCTAACTATGCTAAAAGTCATACGAATTTTAACGTTCATAATTCAAATCACATTATTTCCCTTGGCAGTTCCTTATAAATTTATATCCCTCGGGATATAATAACTTGCTTTACGTTGAGATAACGTGATATGTAATTGGACATTGTCGAGCAGGCTGTATGAAATGTATGTTAAGTATGTCATTATGCCACCATTTTTGAGTTCATAATCCGGATTTTACGATAGAGTGTAGATAAATTCAATATTTTTTAGGGCTCCGTGCCTAAAAGGAAAAAAGGAACCCTATAGGATCACTTCGTTGTCCGTCTGTCAAGAGCCCTTTTCTCAGGACCGCGGGTAGGTATCAAGTTGATACTAATATCATCTGCAATTCCTTGGAGCTGTGAAAAAAACAAACTTCTAACTCAACACAATCAAAAGATACGGTCGTTACGTGCCTCCCTTTGACCTAGAATCATGAAATTTGGCAAGTAGCAATGTCTTATAGCTTAAGTAAAGGTAAAAATCCAAAATCTTTTTGTTGTAAATAACTCTTTTTTTTTGTACGGAACCCTCGATGTGCATGTCCGACGAAAATTTGTTTTTTTTTTAAATTGTGTTTAACTGTTTAGGGCTGACCATTGCGATTATGAAGGCTTGCTTTGCAAGTTTTGCCACAGAATAAGCTTTGCATCATGATCATGATGTTCGATACACTCGTTTAAATTAAATACATTTGAATAACTTGACTTACACTATCGCAAATATAATTTCAAGTAAACAAAGTATAAATAAAAGACCTTACATTTATCCTTATCCAAGGAATTACAATATAGATAGCATTTATGAGCAGCAAACAAACTCAGTACACACACTTGACCCCGCAGATGACAGCTGTCGGGTCGCCATCGCCAGCGCCACTGTTTATTTTGCATGATGTCATTGTTACAAGAACTCTTTATATTGATGGTTCTGCCACGGTAATCGTGGTTCTGCCTTGACATTAGTGAGATGCCGCTGTTTCATTAATTTAAAACTCATTTAAAAATTAATATGTAATTGTGTTGTTTGTATTTCCGTCTAAACTACTGAACTATTTTCAATTGGCCGTCTAACATTTTTGGTGTACAGATCAAGAATATTGGCACAGGATAAATAATAGTACAAGATATGGGTATAGGACTTCAATACAAACAAAAAAATGTAGGACACTAGTACCAGATCTTTGCTAGTACCCTTTATTATTATAACATCATTGACTAGTACCACAGAATAAAGAAGTAACTAGTACCATAAAGTGTCACGTTTCCGGAATAATGGAGCTCAAAGACAGATAGAAGATTTGAAAAATACGCCGCCAAAACGAAAGTGAAGTACCTATTATAGAAAATGGCGTCTGCGGTGTGCGTAAGTGGATAATTTGTAGTGTTTTGTGGTTGATACACAATTTCATCACAAAATAATGCATTGTTTTTATTAGTTA
Organism: Alsophila aescularia; assembly: GCA_946251855.1. Taxonomy (NCBI): domain Eukaryota; kingdom Metazoa; phylum Arthropoda; class Insecta; order Lepidoptera; family Geometridae; genus Alsophila; species Alsophila aescularia. Next base: position 13,574,067 of record OX276386.1, on the reverse strand, counting down.
TCTTGCTGCGATGTGGCGGCCGATCGGCATAACATGGTGTCAGTGTATGCCTGAGGCTCGTGCTTTCAAGCGGATCGGCATATCATGGGTGCTTCGCTTTCGATTTGGCAGTGTGGACTCCGGTGAAAAAACCGTAAAGTCGCTGTCACTGATCAAACCTATTTCGTTTTGCATTTAACGACGGAGCTCGGTCTTCAGCTCTCTGCAATCTCTCTGCATCCAGTTTCTGCCAGACACTTTTCGCAGGTCGTATTTAATAGTTTAGAGCCATAATTTTTATCTCGACTATGAATACGTACGTAGAATTCCTTTGAATTTTATTGTGCAGATTACGTCCCAGGAAAATCGGGATGCAACAAAGTTTTAAATCCCAACTTACTCACATTGTAACTCTTATTATTACTATGAGGTGTAAACCACATTAATAACAATTGTTTATCCGACGTGATGATTGCATCCACCTTCTCGGAATATGTTAGGCATTCTGTGTCAGGTATGACGAATGACCTAGGTCATCACGCAAATGGTCAATAGATCGATGCGATTAGCCTGATTAAAATAAATTGAATGTTAATTGGAATTTTGTGTTCATGCGAGGACTCTACTTTGATAGTTAGGTAGGTACTTCAAGTAGGCTTATGATGTTGTTATTAGAGTAACTTAATACTTCATGTATCACTAACTTCATTATTAACCTCGTGTTTGGGGACTGCTCAGTTAAGTCACTCAACGAGCTATTGAGAGAGCTATGCTTGCTTAGAATCTCTTTGCGTGTTAAAATCCGGAATGTAGTTTCGCTTATGAACTAAAGTTAGCTACCGACTATTGAAATGACTATGTGCTGGCTCTAGTGTCAGAATTTGTCAGGCCCTCGAGAGCCTCCGACATTGCTTAACGACTGTAAGCAATTACAGCTGGGACCCTCCGAAGCACAGAGCGATGGAAAACCACACATAACTTAGAAAAGTCATTATTGCGGAGCCTAGTACCGCACCCGGTATTGTTGGATTGTAAGTGGTACTAGGCTTCCACCGCTCTGGCAATAGGTAGGCCACATAGCTTGTAGAACCGACTGGAGAAAAAGGTTCTCGAATGGAGACGACGGAGCACAGGATGGTGGACGGACGCCTGGCCCCAATTCTGTTAGCTATTGAACCGCGATAACGCAAGCCGATTGCATGAAAATCTTAGCTTCCAAACGAATGAACCGATTTGGAAGTGGTTTTTATGTTTGAAAGCTGATGTGAACGAGATCGTTCTTAGCTAGGGGGGAGTCGAGAAGGGGGGTGACAATCGTAGCTTCCAAACGAATGGACCGATTTAGCTGCGGTTTTTTATGTTTGAAACCAGGGGTAAACGTGATGGTTCCTAACTATATGGGGAGGGGGGGATGGGGGTGAGGATCGTAGCTCCCAAACAAACGGACCGATATTGATGCGGTTTTTTATGTTTGAAAACTCATGTGATAGAGATGAGACTTAGCTTAAATGGGGAGGGGGAAGGTATTTAACTATTCGATTCTATTCGATAAATATATGAGCTGTAAAGTATCTACAAGCGCGTCTTATTTCTTTTTCTCGTAGAGGGGGGAATAGTAGTGTATCACTCGGACGCAACATTATTTTTCCTCGGGCGACGTATATTGAATCCCTCGCTACGTTCAGGATTCTACATTAAATGGCGGAGAAGGGAGAAGGAAATGGTAGGTACCTACTCTAGAATCATCAGTCCGCTCTGGATTTAAAATAGCGCCCTCGCCGGCAAAATATTATTTTGCTGCTTAGTAATACAACCTACTTATTACAGACCTTTCACCCATTCTGCGATGCATGAACATAGAAACATAGACACGCTAAGAAGAAGAACTCGCAAGATTTAAACAGCCAATTCGTAGAGGTAGGTACATAACAACAACTCCGCTTGGCACTTCACTGGTTATAAAACGGACACACTAGTTTCAAAATAAAACGTAAATCCGTAACAAAATCCACTTGAACTCAAATTCCCCATTTCTCATGGATATCATCTTCCCATTCCCAAATTAAAACTAACGAACCATCACCAAACGGTAACATTTCAAAGGCAAGATCATATTCGTGAATGAGATTTTTAATAAACATATGAATAAAGCTGTTAAATCATTTGTGTCTCGTACGAACTCATAAACTGTTTCTAGGGCTATTTTAAAGAAAGAAACTAAAATAGATTTGACGGATGCGAACTGTTTGGCCAGCGCAACACACCTTTACTACTTTTCTGTCCCACTCTGACATACGACTTGTAGTATGTTTGATTCACATTTTCACACCTACGCTGGTTTCAAGGCGGTTAAGTTCGTAAAATCAATGAATGAATAGGTTAATTGTTGTCTCTTACGTAATTAAAGCACAGTTACTGTTACGAGTGAGTACAAGGCTGTATGCCAATGCCATAACATATAATAGTAACTTTCATTTGTAATACTGATCAAAGGCTTTATTTACAGGTAGAGAAGGGTAACAAAATAATGATAGAAAAAAACGGATAAGCAATAAACAGGTTGGCGAGAACAACTCTGAAATAGCAAAGAATGCGGGTTTTTTATTATATTGATTGTCTCCGCACGACTAGTGCGTTCCCAGCGTCAAGTAAAGATATGTTACAAGTTTTTTTTAGGGTTCAACTACCTCAAAAGGAAAAAAGGAAACCTTATAGTATCACTTCGTTGTCCGACTGTTTGTCTGTCTGTCAAGACTCTTCTTCTCAGGAACGCGTGGAGGTACTCGTAACAAGTTGAGATGAATATTCAAATACTTACTAAGGTCTGCAATTCCTTGGAGCCGTGAAAATAAACTAACTTCAATCAAAAGATATGGCTGTTTATGCCACGTATTTGACACTCTCAAGGAAATCAAAACCTATAGGGTTACCAATATACCTCTCGTTGACCTAGAAACATAAAATTAGACAATATCTTACAGCACAAGAGAATCTGAAAACCGTAAATTTGTAGTTACATCAATGGAAAAAAAGCTCTTATAAACTTAACCTATAAGTTTGTACGGAATCCCCGGTGCGCGATTCCGACTCGCACTTGGCCGGTTTTTTACTAATTAGTCAAAATTTCGAGTCCCAGTCAGTCGGTAGTCAAAAGTCTGGTCAAGTCAAGTCACAGTCAAGGTCACGATTCAGTAAAGTGGTGGAGCTTTACTGAAACTTCTTATGGAGCTTCGGAGAGAACACGAAATGGTACGTTTTTTTGCGTTTCTTTCATTTGCCTAAAGTCGTGCACGTTAGCGAACACCTAATGGTTAGTATTCCACCAATGTTACACAATTAACACTAGAAGAAACACAAGATAGAAAAAATAATTTAAAGGAACGTTAAGATCGTCAAATACGTCTTGATTTAGTTTTCCCGCCGTAAAAGTCGAAAAATGTTTACTTAATGATATTTTGCTTGTAGGTATCGTAAAATAAAAGCTTACTTGAACTCATAACCGACTTTCGTGGCTAACAGTATCAGAAATTGTAGTTGTACATGCGGCATAACCGGCCGTATCTATTGATTGATTTGACTTAGAAGTTTGTTTTTTTCACAGCTCCAAGGAATTGCAGACCTGAGTATTTGATATTAATTTCAACATAATACTTCCACGCGTTCCTGAGATAAAGGGTCTTGACAGACAGACGGACAACGAAGTGATCCTATCAGGATCCTCAGTTTATATATATATAACATCATTGATCAGGATCCTTTTTTTTTACTTTTGAGGTATGAAACTAAAAACTAAAGAAATAGCGTTTAGCTTGTGATTGTGGAACAAAACCATATGTGTAATAAATCCTTACACATATGACAAAACACACTAGTCAAATAAATGGAAAAGGTAAGTAGGTACTCACTTAAAAACAAGACATAAGTTCAAAAACTTATGTCAGGCTACGGTCGGGTAAAAAGTAGCATATTGATACTCTTGCGATGAAGACGAATTGATTGATATCTCGCTTGTCAAACTCGGACCAGGTTTTTAGTTTGAACACATAACCCTTATTTTGCTTCGCCGTAGTCGGGTAAAAAAGGCTATGACACTCTATAGTAAAAGGAATCGATTGTCAAAATCGGGACCAAAGGGACGACTTGGTGGAATATCCACATTTACATTCACACATACATAAACTGTTAAAAACATTTCGCTTCCCTTGCTTCGCCGTAGTCGGGTAATAAAGAAGCAAAGATAAACAAAAATAATGTAAAAACATCAGAACAGGTAATACACACGTATGTAACAAAAATAAGATAAATCCTAAAGATCCATGATGTATGTGATCCATCATGTTGCTTCGTGATATGGCAGAAGCTGCAGAATTAATCACCATTTGTAACAAAGAAATTGGTAGGTACGTTAATAATTTAATCAACCCATTTTTTACTCCACATGCATTTTAATTGGCTTACATCACCAGTCATTATTAAAACAACCTTATTTAGAGCATTAACAGAGTATTTTGCCTGTGACTCGCAACAAGCAAGGTTATCGTCTGGCTCCGCAAAAAAATATAGTGGAAGCAAAACAAGGCTGACCGGTATTTTGGGCTATTTATATTCTAATGGCGCCACCACACTTCGTTATGTGTTATTTGTTATGCGCGTTATGGCGCCACCACACTTCGTTATGTGTTATTTGTTATGCGCGTTATACGGCCGCATACGGCGAAGTGTGGAGGGCTCATTCGTCTATATTTGCTTTATTCGCACGCATAACGCTTATGCGTTAACAAATACGCGTATTCGTTCACTTAGTCTTGTCGGTTTTTTGACTCACTTCAAAGCCCACACTGCCCACACTTCGTTTACTCATTCACTCGTGTTCGCTCTTACGGCGGTCGTGTCTCGACAAAATTAATTATAATGGCACTAACGGATGCTACTTGGATGGAGTTCGTTTCGTTTTTGACTTGTGATCATCCACCAGCGTTTTCTACGCGGTCTTTTAGTAACTTTGTACTTAAACAACAGGTATTGGTAACATGTATTTATGTAAAAATAAGTTGCTGCCACAGTCCACACGTCCATTTTGTTGAGCACATATGTTTGGCATGCCGGCACCAAGTGTGGATGGCATGTTTGTTGTTCGCTAACACACATAACAAATATTTGGGCGAATACAGAGCAGCCGCATAACAAATGACACATAACGAAGTGTGGTGGTACCATAAAACTTTGGAAATTTGTAACGTTAAACATGCTTCTTCGGAAAATCGTACTCCATTAAATAGTCGACACAATTCACAGAATAAAAAATTGTACAATTATACTAATAAAATTGTACTTGTACTCAAGAGCCATATTGGTGTTATAAGAATCTGTGTTCGGGGCGCGAAGCGAAGAACTAAGTATGTTGTTCAGTTTGTTTGTAAGTAGACTTATATTATTTTGCTCTTCCTCGCCACGGTAAACGTAAGTAGGTACAACACCGACGCATCGCATCCTCAGAGAAAATAATGTCACATTTTCTCTGAGATCACATCCCAATTATAATAAAAGATCACTTTAAAGCAACTGCGTCGGTTGTAGTGTCGATGAACATATCGACAAGTGTTTGCGAAATCCCGAGAATTCCGGTCGGTGTCCGTTTGTTCCCTGCACTGATAAAGAACGACCTTGACAGTTGACTTGGTATTATCGTCAACGTCGCCTACCACGACTTTAACCGAAAGTTAAAATAAAACCAACAAAACAAATAATTTAGCGGTACAGCAAGAACGAATTCTACACCGCCAAATCGAATCAGATATGCTGATCTGCTCGTACGCACAAACCCCACGCACACACTTACACGAAGCTAAGCCGATTGGCCACCACATCGCAGCAAGATCTTGACCTTATCAGTAAAAAATAAAAACAATGCAGTCTTTTGTGATGAAATTATGTATCAACCACAAAACACCACAAATTATCCACCCAAGCACACATATGCAGCCACAATTTTGCTATGCTCCACCCGAACTTGACTCCGTCTTTTTTAAACTTTCTTGCGATACAGTTTGTTATAAATATTATCACTAATCATGCCAAATAAAACGAGTGTTGATGAAGTGTAGTTAGCCCATAGATGATTATGGTGTCATATAATGTTATAAAGGCGAAAGTTTGTATGGTGTTACTCCTTCACGATCAAACAGCTGAACGGATTTGAGTGAAATTGGGAATGGAGATACCTTAGACCCTGGATTAACACATAGGCTACTTTTCATCATCATTTTCATCATTGTTCACGCGGGTGAAACCGCGGGGCGCAGCTAGTTATTGATAATAATTGTAAAATACCTCCAAAACTCACCAGACAAGGGCTCAAGTTTCACACAGTTGAAAATAAAACTTGTCGCATGCGACATACTCGTATTATCCCTGTTACAGTCTTCATGGTCCCTATACAAGGTTTGTACTATTATTTATTCTGTAACAAGGGTACCACCGTAGAATAACTAGTTAGTTATTTTAGTTAGTTATTCTACGGTGGTACCACATAATAGGTCACACGAAGGAGCCTAGGCTGTGTCACAGAATAAATAATAGTACGACTGTGTAAGGATTAACATATTTTCGTATATCGATTAGTAACCAATCGTCATATTCTAAACATGTCACGATAGATATAAAATCATCCATGACCACCAGTATCCCCGCAAAGTAGGGTACTAGCTGGACAACTATGCACCTCTAGTACCCCTAGGGGAACTTTTGGTGCATGGTTGTCTGGGTTATACGGTCAATGATGGTTGTGTACCGTAGGACCAATAGTACCCCCACGAAGTACCCCCAGGGATACTAGCGGGACAACTATGCACCTCTAGTCCTCTGTTTATACAGATGTATTTTACTCCCTTCATCCAGTACCAATAGTTCCACTTTTTTTTAAATTTAGTTAAATTTTTAACAAATTCGGATAAAATGTGTTAAGTGTAGTGAAGAAGGAAATATCCAAAAATAATCCCTAATTTATACAGGATAATTGTATTTCTCGTGCTGATAACTGGATAAATAGGTGCCAATAATAATCGGTAAAGATAGTGCCAAAAAAAAATTACCCACCAATTCAAATATCTAAATTTCATAAAAAATAACAATAACAGACATATTAATAAACAAGGAACTAGTCACCCAACTTATTATGGATGGACAGACATTGGTACATTTTAATATTATTATTATTTGTGGTACTAGCGGTACACGATATGCATCAAAGTTCCCCTAGGGGTACTAGAGATGCATATTTGTCCCGCTAATACCCCAGGGGGTACTTCGCGGGGTACCAGAGGTGCATAGTTGTCCCGCTAGTAACCCTGAGGTTCTTTCGCGGAGGTACTAGTGTTCTTGGATGGATACAATCACCCCCAACTAAGAAGCTGTGTACATTTAGGGGGCATTTTGCGGATTTCAGAATTAAGTAGATTTCATTTTACGTATATTTTGCAGTTTAGTGTATGATAGAAATGGTTAACAGGTCACTCTCCTTCACTCAGACCTACATCACCTTTCAATTAGCCCACATGATGTAACTTCCTGATGAGAACCCAGTTGGCAGCTAACAGGTGACGGAAATAACGTTAGAGGTAGTAATTATACGAGGCGAGTCATTTCGGAGAATTGTAGGAGCTTGGGGTTCAGCATTTGTTGTTTCTGTTTTACTGGGATGCGATTTGTCACGTTCTTTTAAAGTTTTGGTTTAATGACTAATGAAGACGGTTGCTTCTAATTCTAACATCTCAATTGCCACTTCTAAAAGGTTAATGGCTCTTGTCTTCCAATGTATGTATGTCTGTCTGTCGTTCCGGGTGGAATCTTGAACTTCAAATTTCGAGCACTTCCCGATTAGCTATCCGGCTGAAACTTTCAGGGTAGCTCACAACTCGATGACAATGAAAAAAACTGGATTTATATTAGTTTTTTAATCTACATTTGCTGTTTCTTGATCCAGTGGGCTGTGTATGTGTTTATGTGTGAGTTTTTTTTATCTTAATAAGTATGAGGAACAGGCATGTGGTTTTCGAGACCCAAATACCTATAGATAGCGGCACGTAAGTCTAGCGGTGAACGAAACGTGGCGGGGATCTTGATACAGTCAGTTTTCATGATAAAAAGTATTCAACATTTTAACATATTATTTATTCTGTGGCACAGTAAATTAAAATAGTTCTATTACATACAATGACATTCTTATCAGAATAGACCTACTACCTCATTTTTACTACCTACCTATCCCGTTTTCAGAACGCCGATAACTTTAGTGAGATACCTACCTACGTGTCGTTGGTTGATTATGATTATATCCTATAGGTATTGCACTTTGATAAATAAAGGTGCCTGTCTGAATTCCATGCTTTTTAATGAGTGAAACATAAATTGCAACCTACGTAATAAAAGGTATTAAAAGTAGGTAGGTATTATACGAGACATATATTATATAAATTCCTAATTAGTTGTAGGCTACTTACTAAGTCAGCACAGTAATTCATTTTCCGATCAACAATACCTACTATAATCAATTATAAAATTACGTTGATCGATTTAATAAACGACTTTATTTCTGCGCGGAAAAACCTTAAATATGCGTAGCTTCGGTATGGAACACAAATGAAATAACATAAAACTATAGGAACCTACGTAACAAAAAAATATCAATATCTAACTACATAACTAGGACCTATTATAGGTATTACAATTTAATACCTTTCAATATCCATTGGAAGCGTAAAGAATGAAAATTCGTCATTTCTATCACTATTCAAACAGCCGAATGCTATGCAGTACTTTCTAGCTTTCTTCTTGGTACTCATAATTAAAACACGAATAAAGTTTGTCAATAACTTTACGTAAGTAGGTGCTCTATCGCTAAGTACAAGGCGCGCGACTCATCGAGCGCACGCTTGACACTCGACTGAACGGACCCGAATATTGGGTCCTTGAATGTATTTGTACTTGTTGCGGAGTGCGATCGCCCTGACTGTGCCAAGATCCCCGCCACGTTTCGTTCACCGCTAGACTTACGTGCCGCTAGGTATACTTCCCACCGTCTCGTAGCGTCGCGGCATAGTGCTTCATGTGCGTCAACAACAAAGATAGAGAAACATAAACAGACTGTACCGAAATTGAAAATCACTGCTCACACGTGCTATACAAACGCCACTCTGATTAAGACTAAGGCCAAAGAACGCCAATTGTGTGCGTTGCACCTAATTTATGCGTTTCACGTCATTGGGGCTAGTACCTAATCTCACACTTTTAATTAGATCTATGGTCATCACGTAAAAAGTTCTGAATCTGAACTGATAACAATTTCCTTCGTCCTTCCCCGGGGTTCAAACTATCTCCAATCTGCGTACCAAAATTTCATCATGATCGTTTCAATCGTTTAGTTGTGAAAAGGTAACAGACAGGCAGAGAGAGAGAGATGGAGAGAGGGGGTAGAGGGAGAGATAGAGTGAGAGAGGTGGATAGAGACTTGAAAATATCCTGGGCAAAGACTAAAATGCATGGTTCTCAATTAAAACAAACACATCTACTACTTTGAGAAATCAATCAAGATACCAAAGGAGGTGTCTGCATCCGGTCTGCCCAATGCCCAAGGCCATCATCTCATATAAACTGGTGAGTTCCAAGAAGGTTTAAAACTGTATTTTTTAAACCAGTGGTGATTTCACTGAATATGTATTACATGTCACGATCGCTCAGTTCTGAACCATCCGAAGACCCTGAATCAATGACGCAAGGTTATTAGACATGTCATGTACGATCTGCGAAATGACTAATTTATTCCAAGTATTGTAGCAATTGAATAACAGCTGCGAAATTACCTTTTGAATTGACGAGGAAAAAATACCCGAACTACCACGAAATAGCAAACGATAGAGTTAAGTGTATGTATTTTGAAGGTTAAGTACTAGAAATAGTCACAAAATTGAAGCAAAACATATTTCAGCTGCAGCTGTAAGTTGACATCATACCTATTTGCTCGTATTTTATTATAAAGCAATCAAAAAAGGCTGTGTATGGTATAAAATAAGAAACTAATACTTACATCTAATATATTGATTTCACTAAAAAGAGGTCCTCTGTTGTTTAATTTTAATAAATACACTGTTTTTTTTTTAAATATGTTCTAAATTAAGTGGTTTATTTAATAAAGAGTTGTCCGTCTATTTTGGATAGACTAATGCTAGTCTGCGTTTGATCGTGCATAATTTTAGTTAACATATGTTACAGACTAAATTATTCTCAATTCGCGTCTTGTTTCTATGTTAGGTACAACAAATTACGCAAACTGAATAGTAATGTTTCCGTCATGAAACAAAAATCGAGAAAAATATACAAGTTCTTTACATTTTATTTGTAAGAGATAACGGAATTGGCGAACTGGTTAAGAATATTAAAGTGGGAACAGTTGTAGATAAGCCTAGAACTAGTTTGGTTCACATGCTTTGAAACAAAATAGCCGATTAGTAGGTACATTTTAATAAATTTAAATGTATTGTCTGATAGAGGATAGGAAAGGTTACTATGTACGATGAAGGAAACTTATTACCTGCCATAGACCAAATTATACCTCTTCCTTACGCCAGACAAGTCAGTCACCGTAGTGAAAACAACCTTATTTAAGGTTAGAGTAGTTAGCTAATAAAGGCACTTGCCCATACTTAAGTTAATATTATATTGATGAGACGAGCAGCGAAAAGCGGCGGGCGGACATGAAAAAGATGGAGTGACGACCTGCGAAAAGCGGCTGGAAGAAAATGGATGAGGGAAGCTGAAGACCGAGCTTAGTGGCGTGCATTAAGAGAGGTCTACGTCCAGCAGTGGACAGATATAGACTGATGATGATATAATTATGAGATGGTAAATTAACTTTTGCGGACTGGTTATAGAGGCTGAAAACTAGGTACACGTATAGGAGCGTTTAAAACATAACGATATTGTGATGTGATCAAGTTGCATCATTTATTATGTCCATGATAGAAAACAGGAAATTATCCTCAGAAGTTTGATTAAAGATGTTTTAAAAGTGACATGTTGTTATTTATTTAAATATGCTTGCATCATACATTCAACTCTTGACTTTCTAAAATCAAAGTTATTACAATTTGAAAGAAAGCAGCTGGAATCATTTAAGAGATTTTTGAATTTCAAAGTGTTGAGGAGGCCACTTTGAAATTAGTGAGATATTTGCATTTTTCTTTTGCAGTTATAAAAGCACTTTCGACACATCTAAAATTAGCGCCAAGAATGACACAGATTTGATTCGAAGAATTTGTTGTATATTTACAACAACAAATTCAAATAGTTTACATATTGAGTCTTATGTTATATTCGAATGGCCCAGTATACCTATGATCCATATCGATGTGGCATGGCTCTGTGCCAGGTTTTAATATTAGCGCCTCCGATTGGATGATGTCATCACTCTCGTTCTGTTTACGCTACAAAGCGAATTTTTCTGTTGTTTAGCAATCGTGTGCTGATTTTGAGGTATTTGGGAATTAGAGAATTGTTCTGAATGGTTTTAATAAGCGGTTGGTTGAAGTCCTTTAATAAATCGCTACTATAGTACCACTTATAAATAGCACGAGGTTCTTAGATTGCAAATCAGATGAAGCGACGAAGTAGAAGTGGGAACTGGAAATGTCTATCACCAGTAAGAAATTATTTATGATGAAACAATTTAAGGCTTCTGTAGCGTCCTTTGAGATAGGGCTTGATGCCCATTTGCCCAACAGTGAACTGATAGGATATACCTTCTGCCTGATAATGATGAAGACGTTTTATTAAAATGTTATGATACCCATATAAGAAACATTCGTCAAGTCAAAAAAATATTATGATCATGGTTCAGTCTATCAAATGAAAATGCAGTTCTAGAGAATATCATTATACTCATTTAGTTGGGCACTTCTATCATAATTAAATTCTTGTAAATGATCAAAGAGTATAATTTCACTAGTAGCATTGTCTAACACTTAATACTACCTAATAATTGTATAATTCGATATTTTCCTGATTAGAATTGAATCAAAACTTTCATTTATACAATTTAGTTTATTTATGTATAAGGCTGGGTGTGTAATATATATGTGTTCAGTCATAAGAGGAAGGTACGTGCCTGTTTAACAACACTGGCCCAAAAATGGAACCTTGTGGCAGACATTTAGCATCTAGGCATATCTTTAACTCTAGTGTCATGCTTGACTCAGGATGTCTGCGGTTTCTTTGGCGAATATGGTATTGTTTACTATTAATTTTATTCTTCTAAGGAATAGGTATACAATCCTGTAGCCTTTAAGCATAAATTGTATTATAATAAGTATTAATTACACGTCATTTGCTATATATAGGTTTAGTAGGTCCAATCCTAACTCAAGTTTATATTTATCAAAAGCCAAATCCGTTTGGCCTGTTTGGCGGGTTGACAGTAGTATGAAATACAAAAATAATGCTTGACCGGGAATAATTAGACAAGGTAGAAGTACTTAAAATGTTTTTAATAAATCAAAAAACTGCAGACATTTAGCTTCTAGGCATATCTTTAACTCTAGTGTCATGCTTGACTCAGGATGTCTGCGGTTTCTTTGGCGAATATGGTATTGTTTACTATTAATTTTATTCTTCTAAGGAATAGGTATACAATCCTGTAGCCTTTAAGCATAAATTGTATTATAATAAGTATTAATTACACGTCATTTGCTATATATAGGTTTAGTAGGTCCAATCCTAACTCAAGTTTATATTTATCAAAAGCCAAATCCGTTTGGCCTGTTTGGCGGGTTGACAGTAGTATGAAATATAAAAATAATGCTTGACCGGGAATAATTAGACAAGGTAGAAGTACTTAAAATGTTTTTAATAAATCAAAAAACTTTAAAAAAGAAATGTAGAGCTGTTAACAGCTTAGCAATCAAATATGCTAAAAGCATGTTACAGGTATTAATGTTTTATTACGAAGCATGACTATACCCAAAACAATCCATAATTCTGACTGGTACATGATGTGATAGTGACGCATCTTGTGGTGGTGAGCACTGTTTTCTCAAACTCACAGAAATAGCCGTGAGTGCGGGTATTCGGAACAAGGTCAGAAGTTCGGAACAAGGTCCTTTTGGATCCTGGTATTCGTCGGATTAAAAACAAATTAATATTTATTATATTATGCAATTAATCCTCATTTCGAATCTCTTATAATATTTTAAATTGGATGGTTCCGGTCCAGTTCCAGTCATTACGATTTTCCTTTCTGATATTTCAAATAAAATTTGCTAATTTCAGAATATCAGCAGGGTTATTTTTTATATCAGCACTTTTTTCGATGTTATTACCCTTGTGCGTCAAGCGAACGTTTTTTGAATGTAAACAAAACTCGCGAAAACCCACAATACAAAAAAAAAGAATAAAAAAACATTTATGACGCACTTCATTTGAGTTTGAGACAGAGAAGCTAATGATGACGATGACAGAGTAAATATATTACAAGGTTTAATTGATATTATTATGTAACTATTAATAAAAGAGGCCTCTTTTATTAATAAGTATTAAGTATTATTGTAGTACTGTAGGATTTCTGAAATACACTTATAATATTAATTTTAGGATGAAACTTCATTTTGTAAGTAATTAGTCGGTAATTGGTAATTATTTTCAAAACAACTATATTTTTTTAGGTATTTTAGGTACTATTCTAATATAAATTTTGATCTGTGGAATTGTTATTACCTACTCTTTACAGAGTATTCGAAGTTTTCCTGGATCAGACTCAAACCACAGATTAAAATAAATATAAATTAAAAAAAACAATTAAAAAAAGCTTTTACGACCTTTTTTTTAATGAATGACAGTTTTTCTTGCATTTTCTCTTTTTACATTTTTAAGAATTCGTTTTTTTTTCCTTTTTTTTGTTTCTTTGACATCGGTTTGTGAAATACCTTGACAGTTTCAGCCGGATAGATAATCGGGAAGTGCTCTAAATTTGAATTGCAAGATTCCAGGACAAAATACATACATACAAGTGAAGTTAAATAAAAGCTTTTAAAATAATAGTAACTACGTAAGCTCAAACTACTTACAATTAATGATCAATTAGCAAAGAACCCTCGGATCCTGTCTGGTCTTTTACTATACTGTTTACTTTTGCAACACTGCGGTTACTGCAGTTTGCAATGTTGCGCTTTTGATGAATGAATAATGTTGATGCAATGTTATTTTTTTAATGCTGGGTTTCTTTGTATAGTGATGAATATCGTCTGCGTATGACTTAGTCTGAAATAAATAATAGTACTACCTACTTAGTATTCTACGCATTTTTTTCCACAATATCCTCACAAACCCAATGACTCTTGTCTTGTCTCTCTTTTCTGATAGGAATCAAGTTCAAGACATTTTAGCTAAACATTGCAAAGGCTAGTCTGAAAGGCGAGTATGCATAGTGACACTATTATTTATTCTGTGACAGTGGGTAGGTAGGTACGCAGTATTTTACGGATGTTGTTCTCCGACTGGTTCGGTTTCTCAACGCCTGCCTACGACTACATGTCCAGGGCCTTCCTCCCACCAACATTACTATCACGTGGGCTGTGCGGCAATCACGGTGAAGGCTCTCTGTCTCCTTACTGACGATTATGAGATATACAGCGATGATTTCTTTGGTGGGTTGTATGACTTGTAAGTACTTGAATGTGGAGAACGAAAACGCATAAAATACTTACGTATTAGCTTCTTTTTTTTATTAATAACTAATTTGAAGACAGCTTACAAGTTGCTCAAGTATATATACGTATATACATATATATAGGTCACTAGATCGTGCGTACGTGGTTGACTTGTACAAACCAAGTAACTTTTATAAGTAACTTTATCAATACCTTGGTACTTGTACTATTATTTATTCTGTGACTATACTTAGTAATCTTTCAGAGATAACCCTTTAACTTTATTCTGTCTATCCTGCGATTATTTAGAATGTAAGAGGTAGTAATATAATTTAGATTCCGAATAAGGGGAGGGTGAGGCGCTGAAGGGATGCGTGGTGCTTAATAACATTCTTTGGGGTCTTCAAATTTCTCAATTTAGGCAATAACAAAAGAAACAGATATTCCATTCTTCAAATTGAGTTTTCGAGTAGCCCCGTCCCTTAACCCCCCTCCCCCTCTTACATCGTGGAATAGGTTTCTAAAGCAACGGCCAAGGATATCCAATGATACAGCGGCCTGCAGCTCTCTCAGAGAAAAAGAGGAAAGACTCGGGCCATACTCCACCACGCTGACCCAATGCGTGTTGCTGGATGTCGCATGTCCTTGAATGTAGAGATAAGGTACTATTATTTATTCTGTGGTAGAGGTGGACATCTTCTCAAAATTATTGGGCAGTTTTTGTATGTAAGTTAAGGAGGTTTAGGCAAGTAATTATCGTTTGTTGCCCGTGGTACTACCAGTATTACTACCAAAAGAACCCCGGTTAAAAAAAAACCCGAGGTAGGTAGGTATAGATAGATAACTCTT
This sequence comes from Alsophila aescularia, assembly GCA_946251855.1. Lineage (NCBI taxonomy): Eukaryota > Metazoa > Arthropoda > Insecta > Lepidoptera > Geometridae > Alsophila > Alsophila aescularia. Next base: position 13,558,546 of record OX276386.1, on the reverse strand, counting down.
TTATTGTACAGAAAAAAAGTTATCTAGTTATGAATTGTACTAGCTGTGCCCGAGGCTTTACACGAGCTCTGTTAATTAATCGGATTGAGATAATAAGTACGCCAGTCAAACCTGAAGCTTTCCAACAGTGAAAACCGCATCGCACTCGGTCTAGTATTTTTTACGTATTTCATAAAACTATAGTACACTGACAAAATTTATCAGTCGGTTCGATTGACATTAAATGTCAATCGAACCGACATTGTCAGTCAATCTATCGAAATATAGTACAATTTTTGTTATATGGAACGCAGGTTTGTCGTATTCGACTGACATTTGTAGGTTTATTAAGATTTGTCGCTTTATGAAATAGGGCCCAGACAGACAAATAACGAATAACACGATAAAAAAATGAGCTGTCGCGGGACACCTGGCAGATGTGAAACATCGAATATCGCCGAGCTGAGGCGGATTGAGCCGACGAGCCACGAGCGGCGCGTCTCGTCGCCAGAGCTTGGCGACGCGTCAATAAAAATTTAAAAATGTTATTTTCTTGTTCAATACCTTCTTCTAAGAACCCTAGGCCAATATTTTATTTATTATCTATAGATTTTTTGATACTTACTGCTATAGGATAGGCATAGATAAATAGATTATGCAATTTGCGGTCTTACCGCAAAATGCGATCTCTTCGATACAACATATTAATGGTGTACATTTTAATGGATTTATATTTAACGTTTCTAGTTAATAATATTTCATGGAATGCATAAACTAAAACCGAATTTGATTTATTATTATCAATTTATCAATCAAAATACATGCACAATAGAAAGTTGAAAGCTTAGCAAAAGTTGTACAAGTACAATTTTACAAGTACTTTCAACTTCCAGCCTCCAGCCGGTCTAATCCACATCCTAGAACACTTCCTACTCTTGGCTTAGCACCTTATTTGCGCATAACGGCAACACTAGCCAAATAAAGACAAGACGCGCTATTTCTCAGAAAACTACATAACCATTACAAATGCCCAATGTCACTCTCTGAATATAATCATGCCCAAGGTCGTAAAAATACTCATAAAAACGTAAATAAATATTCCTTACCCCTTCAAAATATCCAAAATAACTTTAAAAAATGCACTACACTTTTTAAACACTCACAAACACTATTTACAAATGGCAGCTCTATTAATTCATTATTAGAACAAATTTTATTAGAGTATCACGAATTAAATTTTCGTATTTCGAATCGACAAACGACGCGTGTTGAAACGTTCGCGCGCCGAATGATCGCGCGCGCAGCGCACAATCTTTAAAACGGAAATAGGTGTGCGAAGCGAGTGCGGGCCGATAGGAATATCAAACTACTATCGATATAATTGTAAACTCTATTCCCTTGCGATAAAGCTTTTTTTTTCTTAATATACATTTTTCCTATTGGACTAATCTAAGTTTGAAGATTTTGATTTGATTTGTATTCGGGACTCGGGTGTAAGTTCCTTGTTGTAACTTGTACCTATTCTCATGCTCCGAAAGAAACTTCTTGGTGTTTGTAGATTTTTAACGTGCAGGTAGACCGAGATCACAGAGTACCTAATAATACTACGTACCGAGATGATGCTGACGAAATCTAGCAACCCCAGGACGGTTTTAGAATCATTTAATTCGAAATTCCTAGGTTGTTAATCGAAGTCAATATATTAATTAAAGCGACAAATAATAATTTACTGTAATATGTATAAAAAATAATTTAATCAGCCTTCTCTTCAACAGATGGCGTTAAAATACAGTTTTGAACATGGATGAACTAGAATTTAAAAACATATCAAGTGGTGGGAAATGACCATAGGAATAGCAGTTGAAGTGAAGTAGATGGCGCTAAACTAAAAAAATACTGCCTTTTATTTTAAAATAATATATATTATTATAATTCATGTCCATTATATTACACAATAAATCGAATGAGTTCATAACAATAATAATCATTAAACAATTTGAAGTAACAATCTAGTTATTCATAGAGGCTGTCAAACTTTTCGTTTGGTGCCCGTGGTCCATTATCGTAAGGCGCGTGAAACAATTTCGTCAAGTTTTTTTAATTGCATAACTGTAGGACACAATATGATAAAAGTATTGGTTGAAAATATTACATTTATACATCTGTGATCTCAGGCACGTTTACGAACACGTCAAATGATAATAATATCTTACTTAATGTTAGAGTCTACAATCAAAGAAAATTATGTTTGTATGAATAGGTATATTTATAGAATTTAATAACTTATTACTTATATACATTTTTTGTTTTATTTGTTTACAATGCCACCCTCACTCCATTTATTCACCATTTATTCATTTTTTTTAAGAGATCACTTTTAACGATAAGTTCGCCCATTGTACATTTGTTTTAATTTTAAGATTGTTCCTATGCACTGTATATTTTTGTATACTGGTGTTCAGTATAATCTATCTATCCATAAATGGAAATACAATAAGACGCTTTAGCTCTTCTTTCTTTTTTATTTTTTCCCGCCATGTTGCACCATTTACACCCTCCCTCTACAATCTCACCACCATCCAGCCGTCGAGTTTGAAGTAACGGATCGTGCGATCGGTTTGGTGTGGCAACGGTAGTACTATTACCGATCTTGGTTTCAATCAGATTGTAACTATTTTCATAGCGATTCTAACGCGCTCCATTATGAGCACGTGATAGTGACAATCTGATTGAAACCAATATTGGTAATAGCACTACCGCAGTGCGATTCCGTATCTTGGTTTCAATCAAATTGACAGTTGTTTCAATCAGATTGTCACTTTCCTCATAGCAATGTCGATTCAACTCTATCGCAACGCATTAATGAATATGACGGATTGAAACCAATATGATCAATATTGCGTAATAGCAGTGCAGCCCCCCGATTCAGATAACCTTTCGATAGCAAACCGAATCGATTCGATTCGATATTGTAAACGAAAAATGTATTGAATTAAACGATTTCAAACCGAATCCACAGAATAAATAATACCATATCGATCGACAACTGAGTTATCGAAGGGTTCTGAATCGGGGGCTGATCGCAGTGAGTCATAGCCACAGGAACGGCGAAATTTTAACCGAATAAAAAGTAAGGGTTCGCTGAACGGAGTCATAGATTTAGCAGTAAAATTCAATTATCAACTTGTCAAATTCTTGTTCAGTAGCCTAACCCCTAGATATTTTTTTTATTATCTTCGGTGTACAGACTTTTTGTTAGGTACTGCTACATTATAAATATTAGATAGTATTTACGAATTAAACAACCAACAAAATGTATCTTACTGTAAATCGAATGACAAACAGCTGGCAATCTGAAATCAGACTAAAATTAAGCAACCTCAATGACCTTGCATTTACCCTAGTCAGGCGGAAATTTATACAAGTGGACGCCCATAAACGGGGAAGATTAAATTTTATTGGGTTTAATTTTTCACTTTGCGATACGCTTGAATGGGGTGTTTGACGTTTAGTTAGTTTAAATTTCATACTGGATAATTGACTTAGACTGATATCGTAATCCGTTTACAGTCAGAATTTATAAAGATTACTTTTGTTTGTATTGAGATAAAGCAATTTGCCTTGCCTCTCTTTCATTCTTTCAATCACTGTTAAGAATTTAAAGTTGTCACTTACCGATTAATAAGAAAATATACTTCATTAAAATCTCATTGCAACCGATAGCATTAGGACATACGTGGACCAGCCGCTGCCCACCCACGGAGATGCGAATTGCGAACTAATTTAATCGTATACTTACTACCAATATAAAAAAAATATACAATCGATAAAATTGACTTCGAATAAGTAAATTCATAATAAACAAAAGATTTACCTACTAATCCAATGTAATTTATCCTGGAATAGATGGTACCTTATTATAACCCAAAAATAGATACATACAACAAATTTCCAGATAACTGTGTTACGTCCAACCACAATCACCAAATTGATGTTAAAAATAGTTAATAATTATTAAAACATTTAATACCTATTTATCACAGAGAGATGTTGGAGTAAATTTTAAATAAAAATAGTAGTGAAGTATCAAAAGTTATGGTAGTAGTAAATGTAGTTATAATGGTAGTTACATGTCGTTTATTCATCACCTTGAGAAACAGTGTTTGTTTCCGTCCTTCCCTTGCCCACAGCTTTGCCCATGTCCCATGCCACTGGCACAGAATAACCACTGGCTCCAAATATGGGCATAGAAGAGTTTTGTCAATGTGGGTTGCGTGTTTTATGTGTGCGTGTTTGTGCGTGTTTAAAATACATCTCCGCGATAAAATAATAAAATAATGCTAAAAAATAAGCATTCTATTGAAATAATGGCTTAGGAGATCATATTTTTCCTCTTGATTATATGAGATGAGATATACATAGAAATTAGAAAGCATATTTTATGAAAAAGTACGATAATTTCAACCAGACTGTAACAAACAAGCGCCAAGCACACATTTAAAAATCTGCGTGTATGCATAGCGGCAGGGTGGGGCGCCTGTCGCCACCCGCACACAAACAAAGAATATAACGATTTTCTAGTAAAGTGATGTTAGCTTTGGGCATTGAAATGTATCGATATCTTCCATTTTCACACTATCCCGATCATCAGTTTGTTAACACTACCGTAGTACTATGCTACTGCTAAGAATTATGTAACGATTTTCTAAACTACTGAAATAAAACAGTAGTTTATATAGAGCTTTTACTAATTTAATTTCAAGATCTTGCGTAGTATTTTTTAATTACCTACTTAATTGGAAGGAAATGGGGAGACCTTTGCAGAGGGACAATATAGATTAAAAAACGTAGTTAAATTAGATCATGGTAAATTGGTATAGTGGTTGACGCTGAACTGAGACCTCGTGATCGTGACGTCCTTACCGATTTATTTTTGTTTATTAATTATAAACAAAAAAAAAGAGAAACTAATATAAAAAAATAACTTGTTCTAAAATTTTCATACAAAGCCCTTTCATATGTGACACCCCACTTGACCTCACTTTTCTGCTTTTAGACTCTGATAACTGAACAACCCTATTATACTTGTTATGGTTCATGAAATAGAAAAAACTCTTCACCATGCCAAATATTTTACCATAACTTATCTAAAAAAGTAATCCAAAAGGTAAGCTCGATACGAGTATATAATAATCTCATTGATTTTGGAGTTAAGATTCGGAAAGTTACATATTTCTAAAACAAGCGTTATACTCCTTTTTACCCTATTGAGTGGAGGGTATTGTGTTGTGATTTTTATGATTCTTACTTCAATCAATTTATCTTAATCTTGCGAGTGCTACTAAAGAAATGTCAGTTTTTAAACCAAAGAAGGTTGAAAAACGCTTACTGTCGTTAAACCTTAACAGAAAGCGTAATGCAACCTCCTTGTGTCAAACTGAATAATACTATAGACAAAATGGTACGTCAATATAAAACCTATAAACAAAACATTATAGCGAAGAGAATACAATGCATTATTTATTCATTTATTTATTCTTTTGCACACAAATAAAATGTACAAGTAGGACTTAATTCTAAGTAGCATTATAGGTTATGTAGGAAGTAAGTATAAAGAATAATAATTGTTGTTAACAATATGTTTGTGTAAATAATATATTTAGTGTAAGGAATTGTTGCCATGGTAAATTTGTGCAAATTAAGTAATTAGGGTCAGAAATTGTTGTTACCTATGTTCTATTTGCCCAAATAAAGTAACTTCTAATATGATCTCTGTATATATCTACCCTCGCGAAGCCGGGGCGGGTCGCTAGTTATCGATAAAGCATTTGAACATACATCACTAAATTTGAATTATGCGAGTGATTCACCAACCCACATATTCCCGCAATGGTGATATAATGCAGCTTTGACCTTATTGGACGGGCCGCCCATGCGGCAGTAGGGTTCACCAATCACAGAGTAGGGATTGGAAGCGTCATTCCCCCGGCGCCGTAGTATAAATACGCTCGTAACGAAATTTTTCTTGTTCACATTCGTTTGGCAAGCCACTTTACCGGTCGCGCTGAACGACGACTGATTAATTTATTTCTATTTTCTACGAATAAGTTCAACAAACCCAATTCAAAATGGTGAGTACAATTTTTCTTTTATTATAATCGTATACATCACTGTTTAATTTATAAATTTGGTTATTTATTTCATGTGTTAATTCGTTCCAAAGTACCGGTTGGCCACGCCACCATTTTGTGGTGTATTGTGCGGCCAAGTTGAAAATGCCCGAAGCGCTATCGATCTCTCTCGTGTTCTATAGTCAATTCATTTTCCCTTTCGCAATTCACAGTTTTGAAATTCGATAATTCTCTGTTAACTTTAAGCAAGAAGGAAGATCTGTCATTGTTAAAATTTCGTTAAATTCTTCTTAGCCATGGCCGTGGTCAAGGTTTTCTTGCCGGCCGCCACGCGGGCCACGCCCCATGCACAATCGATATTTCTAGTGAATCTCACGTTTCAAAGTATTTTGTTATATCACCGTACGTCGAGATTATCAGGCAGGAACTTGTTATAACTTATAACTTGCTGTCATCACCATCTTTCAATAAAATTAGAAAATCCATGATCGATTGGATGACGTGTCGATGACCTCACAATTCTCGTCTCGACGAAGTGATCTCATTTGTTTTTCATCGAAATTACTGTTCAGCTAGTTCATTTGCATTTGACCTTGATGAATAATAATTGAGAGGCGCTATCGAGATATTGCCGATCGGTACGAAGTCGAGCGTAACTACCTACTTTACTTGCGTAGGTACTTTCACCTTTCACTCAGGGTTGTTTCTCCTACCTATTTCTAGGTAAAACTCTACATTTCTGCCATATGACTAGGTAAATTCTATCTAACTTTAGTAACGAGGCAAGATAAACTATAAATGACATGATTTACCAGTGACTTTGTTAAGATCTTCACCTACGTTGATGATTCCAAACATGGTTTGTCATTAAAGCTGTTTCTCTTTAACCTGATAGCCAGTTCACGTATTTTTTATTTCAAATGAAATTAGATGACGTATCAACTTGCTGTAATTTCATATATCAATCAACAATAAATACTTAGCTGGTCTTTAAAATTTTGATTATCTTTGTCATCAGCGTGAGTGCATCTCAGTACACGTTGGCCAAGCCGGAGTCCAGATCGGAAATGCCTGCTGGGAGCTCTACTGCCTTGAGCATGGCATCCAGCCCGATGGCCAGATGCCCACAGACAAGACCATCGGAGGCGGAGATGACTCCTTCAACACCTTCTTCAGTGAGACTGGAGCTGGCAAGCACGTCCCTCGTGCCGTGTTTGTTGACTTGGAACCCACTGTAGTCGGTGAGCATCTATTTGAGAGACTTAACTTAAAAAATAGTATTAGTTTATGTGGGGAAACCGTTATAAGATGTAACAAAAACTTATTCTAAATCTTGTTTGTCAACAGATGAGGTCCGCACAGGCACATACAGACAGTTGTTTCATCCAGAACAGCTTATCACTGGTAAGGAAGATGCCGCCAACAACTACGCACGTGGCCACTACACCATCGGCAAGGAAATCGTAGACTTGGTTCTGGACCGCATCCGCAAGCTGGCTGACCAGTGCACCGGACTCCAGGGCTTCCTGATCTTCCACTCTTTCGGAGGAGGCACCGGCTCCGGTTTCACCTCTCTCCTCATGGAGCGACTCTCCGTTGACTACGGCAAGAAGTCCAAACTGGAGTTCGCTATCTACCCCGCCCCTCAGGTCTCCACTGCAGTGGTTGAGCCCTACAACTCGATCCTGACCACCCACACTACCTTGGAGCACTCCGACTGTGCTTTCATGGTCGACAACGAGGCTATCTACGACATCTGCCGCCGCAACCTCGACATCGAGCGTCCCACCTACACCAATCTCAACAGGCTGATCGGTCAGATCGTGTCCTCGATCACGGCATCCCTCCGCTTCGATGGCGCCCTCAACGTAGACCTCACCGAGTTCCAGACCAACTTGGTGCCGTACCCGCGTATCCACTTCCCTCTGGTTACGTACGCACCCGTCATCTCGGCCGAGAAGGCGTATCACGAACAACTGTCCGTCGCCGAGATCACCAACGCGTGCTTCGAGCCCGCCAACCAGATGGTGAAGTGCGACCCTCGCCACGGCAAGTATATGGCGTGTTGCATGTTGTACAGAGGCGACGTCGTGCCAAAGGACGTGAACGCGGCCATTGCGACCATCAAGACTAAGCGCACGATCCAGTTCGTGGACTGGTGTCCCACTGGCTTCAAGGTCGGCATCAACTACCAGCCGCCGACCGTCGTGCCCGGAGGCGACTTGGCCAAGGTCCAGCGTGCCGTGTGCATGTTGTCCAACACCACTGCCATCGCCGAAGCCTGGGCGCGCCTCGACCACAAGTTCGACCTGATGTACGCTAAGCGCGCGTTCGTCCACTGGTACGTCGGCGAGGGTATGGAGGAGGGCGAGTTCTCCGAGGCACGCGAGGACTTGGCCGCTCTGGAGAAGGACTACGAAGAGGTCGGCATGGACTCCGCCGAGGGAGAAGGCGAGGGTGCCGAGGAGTACTAAGCCAGTGAATATGTTTGATGGCTCTCGCACAAATACATTCCGTGTGAACTGAATAAAATCATGCAATTATGATGAACTTTGTTTGAACTCTCCCTACAAACTGAACGCTAGGTCTTCTAGCCAGTAGTTTAAATCAGTGCTTTTGCCACAGAATCAATAATAGTACCCGTTACTAGAGCTAGAGTAACTGTATGAACTCATACTTGTCCTGAACTGCTTTGTTAGCCACTGTCGATTATTTAGTATAGGAACTTTTCAGAAGCTTTAAAGAGTTAGGATTACAGGACTAGCATTACTCGTTTGAATTCGAACTTTTCCTCCAAACTGACAGGATTTAGCGAGGACTAGCTCTATAGGTTAATACGGTATTGCGGGCCTCGTCACTGCAGTCAGTCATTCTTGCCTCCCAAGCAGTGCATGGTGTCCCAGAATCCATACCAATATATAAAACTGAAATGTTGTCTGTTTGTTTGGGGAGCTTTCACGCTATAACGGCTGGACGGATTTTGATGAAATTTAGAATGGAGATAGCTTATACCCTGGAATAAAACATATGATACTTTTTATCCCGGAAAATAGTAAGATTCCATGGGAAAACTGGAAAATGTTGATTACTCACTGTAAGGAACGGTTGCCATTGCAGAATGGTCTGTGGTTGCCATGGAAACGAAATAACAAGTCTGTCAAAAAACATTCTTTTGCATTGGTTTTTAATATCCTGGAAGAAAATAAGAATGCTTTTTTTTCGCGATAAATAGTAGTCCGCGCGTACGAAGTCGTGGGCGGGAAAACTAGTAAATTAATAATAGTGGTTTCCGGAGAACTATTATTTATTCTGTGATAGGGGTAGGTAGGTACCAAGAAGCTTATAATTATATACTATAGACAACTTGTACTATTATTTATTCTGTGGTAGGGGTAAGTAGGTACCAAGAAGCTTATAATTATATACTTTCTAGGTACTTACCTACAACTTGTACTATTATTTATTCTGTGCCTACAAGACTCCGCAATCCGCATAGAAAAAGCACAGAATAAACAATAGTATGGAGATTGAGGGCACCAGGGGATAGCAGATTTGTGTAGAACGTGGACGGCTCCAGGCAGGACCGAAAATTTCCAAGGGGATAGCAGGTCTGGTGTATAACGTGGTCGGCTCCAGGCAGGACCGAAAAAATGAAAATAATGAAGTACATAGGTACATGCGGCTACTAATAATTATTATTTATTGATATACATAGTCCCCAGTTTTATTTTTCTAAGTCCATATTGTTGAAATCGAGGCACGAGGCATTTGAAGTAAAAATCGCCCACGGGAAAATCGATTTCTCGACTCTCGCCTGTGCCACACGCGCAAGAGAAAGCTTGAGGGCTTGAATTGAGGCGAGTATTTATAAGACTATAGAATTACTTACATAGAGAAATTATTTAAATGGGTTTGGCATAGTTTATTAAAGTAGGTACATAAGAACCTAGATATAGGTATTTTTATTCCGCTAATATTAGTATGCTACAGCAAAAGGTAAACTACCTCCACCGGGTTCTTTTGGTGCTGCCGCTATCCATTATAATAACAATACCAAAGTACATAGGTAGGTAGTTTATTTTTGTGCAAGTGAAGCTTACTTTAGTCGTGTCCTTAAGCTTTAGTCGACGATCGCAGTGAATCTTTTTCTTAAAGGTACCTATTACCACAAAATAGGTATGTACAATACAATAATTACATAGGTACATAGCGTAGGTAAACTTTTTATTAAACACCAGCATATACAAATTTTCAAAAAAGTTGACTACGTATGTAGTGTAACAGCAGTCGGTTTTGTCACTCAAAGCGATGTCTTCCAGACAACCTAAGAAAGGAGAGGAAATAAAGCAGAATAACAGGCGGTGGTCTACGTAGGTAGTGTTGTAGGTGGTTGCCAAGGTAACGATATCGACCCCAACAACCACTTAAAAATGACTTATCGGCTGCCAACAGCTGCCCACATACGACCTACGGAGTTAATTTACATCTTGACGTAATCCTGCCACACACTGTGCATTATACTGTGGGCAACCTACACAAGTATGATAAAATAGCCTCGGATGACTGGTAGGTAATTATATGGACATTGTTCTTGTAAGCGAGGATTTATGAATGATGACATCACTTAGCCCACTGAGACACATTTGGCCATGGTCTCAGGACTTGTTTGTCAGTTTTATTCCGTAAATGGATGCGGCCGACCGAGCTGTGCCTTATTCTGCGATTCTGCGAAGGCATTTCATTGATAACCTATTTAACTGTAAATACCTACGTACTGTACTACTGAAAATACATAGCTATACTTTAAGTATAGGTAGGTAGGTAGGTACTTACTTAATCAACAGTTTATGGCTACATTAAATTCATGGAAACAAGGAAAATATAATGAGAGCATGCTATGTATAGGATTGTACTCAATGATGTTATATATAAACATTGTACTATTATTTATTCTGTGGTATGGGTACCTATAATATTACCTATTTTAGTGTATACCTATGTACCTACGCTACTTACCGTGAAAACGTACGTAGGTACCTACAAACTGCGCTTGTTTTGTAGGTACCAACTTCTCAAAATCCGAGATTTGGTTTTTAAATCTACATAAAACCATAATGAAGTCTTCTTATTTTAAAAGCTTTTATTTGAATTGCAATGTTGGTATGTATCGAAGCATGTATGTTTGTTTACTTAGGTCAAATCTTGCAAGCTGAATTAGAATCACTTCCTCTTATCCTACGAAGTTGAATTTTTTTTTGTTGGTTCAGTTCCAATGACAATGCATTTTTATGATAAGCATGACCTGAATCGACATCCAGGATTAAAAGTCATTGGTTTGAACCCGGTATCTTTGGATTCTAAATTGCACTATAGAACCATTAGGCCACCATCGCTATATGGTAAGGACCACATATTACGCCAGTAAGCGTAATTCAAAATCTTTGGGACCACACCTAGGTCCTATAGGCTGCTCACACATAACAGGTGCAATATGTCACGGAGACCACAGAGCAGGAGTTGTTAAAAAAAATATGGATTGTAGAATCTTGCAGTGTGTGAATACCGCGACCTATCTGGCAAAGGTGTGGTACTTCCGCAGGCTGATAAATGCAGGAAAGGCCACCCACCACACTAATTTCACCGTCTGCCATTGGTGGACATGCAAAGGAAGAACATAAATGAGTCTCGGTAGATAGGTCGGTAGGACTAGGTAGGTGTTGGTGTCTCCCAGCCATGGCTTCATGACTGATGGCCAACGGAAATAAATGGATATAGTCTTGGATCGTTATCAGCCCGAAGAAGTCCATTGTTGAACAAGGGTATGGGCCATAATAACCACGCTTAGCAGGCGCCTTGGCAGTAGATGTTTATAATTACACATAACACAGGAAAAGGTTGCTAACATTTCCTGGATCGCTTATAAAGGTTCTCACAGCACCCGCGCCATGAGAAGTGGTGTACCTATGACCAGTGGTGACCCACACCGCGTTTTTGAATACAAATTTTATACCTGGAAACGTTTTCTCATTCGTGTTTAAAAAATACGGATTCCACACCGCCAAATCGAAAGTAGATGATTTGCTCCTTATATGGTGTAATAAAATGTTTATTATTATTAGATAACACAAGGTATCGATCCGCTCGTACACTCAAGTCTCATGCATCCACTTACACTATCTTATGCCGAGCGGCCGCTACATCGCAGCTAAATCTCGATCTTGTTAATCGTGTTAATTCTGTCAAGTTCTCACGGAAAACCAAAAATAATACAGTCTTTTGTGATGAAATTGTGTATCAACCACAAAACATCACAAATTATCCACTCACACACACGTACCCAGCCGCCATGTGCTATGCTTCACTCTTTGTGTGTCGATGTGGAAAAGCGTCTTTTATTTTTTTTGTTAATTCTGTCAAGTTCTCACGGAAAACCAAAAATAATACAGTCTTTTGTGATGAAATTGTGTATCAGCCACAAAACATCACAAATTATCCACTCACACACACGTACCTACCCAGCCGCCATGTGCTATGCTTCACTCGTTTGTTTGTCGATGTGGAAAAGCGTATTTTAAAAAAAAACATGCTCTGAACATACACAATAAACAAAAATCGACACCGTCGCGACTGGAGCCAAGCTATTTCTGGAGCAAGCGGGAAGAGCTCGGGGCTGTTGAACTGTGGTTATTTTAACCGTGAGTTCGACGTTAGGTTAGTTTTAGCTTTATAGGTTCAGTACCCCCAAAAACTAAGGTTATCTACTTATATTGGCAGGACAGAAAATCTATTTGTTACTTATAATAAAGCAGTAAGTAACAAAAGGTCTGTAAATTGAAGATATTTAGTAAAAAAATGTCTAGGAGTCAAGAATATAACATGTTTTAAATGGTGTGTCTGTATTTTCTTGCATCACTTACTACTGGACCGATTGGAATGTGGCTTAGCACCGTTGGATAGCGACTTCACTTAAAATCTGGTGTACTTTGCATATCAATCTTATGAGTAGAAGCCGTGCAATCGATAAAATACGATTTGACGGTTGAACATTTGGTATTTAGTATTATACAGGAATTTTAATTCCACAACTAGCAAGTACCTAATATGAATGGAGTTAAACCAAGGGCTATCTTTAAGCTTGACTTCTCTTCTCTCATCCGACTTTCTCTCCATTCTGTGGTTTTCTGGAAGAAAAATGTTAAACGATTTGAACGATCATTGTTTTTTGTCCCACTCGGCCATGTTTTAGCGTCACTGCACTACGTATTTCATGGTTGGCTCGTTCGCGGTATCCAGTAGGTAACAATAGTAACCTAGGTATCAAGTTTTTGTCAGTCTAGGTTTGAAGGTGCAGAAGCTATTGTTACGATTTTTTGTTTATACTTATAATACAGTTTATACTTACTTTACTTTACCTACATACAACAGGAAAATATTGAAATTAAACCAACTCGATTATTACAATATGTTTATTATAATAACAACACAATGCAACTTCGAATATAATAATAAAATATAATCATACGCTTAAATTGTAAAATATAAAACGCTAAACACTCAGCCGTCGCTATGGCCTCATTAGGCAGTGCACACACGGGGCACACCCACGCGACAAAACCTATTCTGCAACTGGGTGTGAGGTCATAATCACTTAATCTGACTTTATAAGGCAGTGTCGGAAAAGTTACTTTGAGACGATATAGTTATCGAATTACAGGAAGGTAGTCCGTTCCGTTTCCGATGAAACTGAAAATAATAAGAATTTTCTAATTTTTGGGTTAATTAATGCCAAAATGGTCAATACACACATTTTGAGTAATTTTGGGACAAGGATACCTAACTACGATAGTAAAACAGAATATATTTTGAGTGTCCTTAATTATCAATTTGACTGAGAAAAATAAGAACAATAACTGTTATAAATAACTCAATTCACCTATAATAAACTACTAAGTGCTCTAGTTTAAGTCGCCCGTGTATTGCCATGTGTCGCACGCCTTATAAAAATACTGCACAATTCGTGATGCAATCTTATTACATCGAAATCATTTTGGAAGTAACTTTAAATAAATTCTATTCACACAGTAAAATGGAAGCTTATGAGCTAGAAGTATGTTTCTACAATTTCATTCGTCATAGACAGATACGTTTTAGCCATATAATGTAGCTGCTAGCTAACATTTTATCTATGCTGCTAGGCGCTCTGTTAACTCGCGGACTCTACACTTTGACTGCAATATCATCGTCATCCTCATCAGTCTATTAACAAGTGTAATGTGTCTATTACACAGTAAGCAGTGCCAGTGCCGGGACGGCTAAAGGCCGAAGGATAACTCGCATTTGTAAAACGCGGTTAAGCAGCGCGTGAAAATGTCGTCGAGTGCAAAGGATCTAAGTACGAGTGAGCAAGTCTACGTGGATCGCAGACTGTGTAGGTACAATGAGCAACATTGGCTTTTCAATTACGAGAAAATTACTGGCGTATATGGATGGCACCGCTTGTATAGTAGGTACTACGAAACTCACAAGTCACTCCGGCAATCTTCATGTATCTTCTATCTATATCCAAATATTGTGCCATGGTAGTCATGGTACATGACATTAAGGATTAAAAATCAAAGCGCAGGATTTTGTTCGCCATTTAGATACTTCAGAAATATGAAGATGCCGTAAAGTACTAATTACACGAAGCACTGTACTCTATAAAATAGTAGTGAGCTCTCTCTACGACGATTAAAAATATTAGTAAAGCTAACTATGGCTATCATACTATTGACATTGCACAAGAGACTGTGATTAAAGCCACGTATTCATTAGGGAACGGCATGTCCAAGAACCTCATGTGACATCCACCAACTGCTCTTGGCCAGCGTGGTCGGCTACTGCACATACGCTGACTCCCAACCCAATCCAAAAGTGGGAATGTAATATGTTGATGTTGAAGATTGATCAGGGAACATTTGTAATTTCGTCACATCCGATGACTCAAATTTATAAGCAAAGAAAAGGGGGCAAACAAAGAAAGAGGGCGACGAACTAATAAAAAGTGTAGGAATAAAAAAAATACTTTGGATTATTACAAAAAAAAAAAAAAAACAAAAAGGGGGCAAGCGTCGAACCGACCCCCCTTTAAATTTTTCCCTATACAGACACTGTATATGTTGCAATTTTAAGGCGGTCGGTGGAGGGAAAGTACCATAAATCAATATTTATGGAACTTTCGTTAGTTTTAGTAGCGAACTTTATTAAACGAAAATATTCCTTCATTTTTTAGTTTAATTCTTACTGCATTCAAAGTAAAATTGAACTATCTTCATTGTTAATGTATTTATCCTTGATGTCCCGTTGAATTGATAAAATGTAACATTTCATAGTCTTCCTTTAATTTAAGACAAAAAACAGAATGTGATCCTCATCATTGACTTGATGGCATAAAATCACATGGATAAAAGATTTTGGCATTTTAGTCGGTTCGATCGCCAGCAAATGGAAGAGGAGAGCTGAAGACTGAGATCAGTGGCGTGAATTAGGAGAGGCCTACGTCCAGCAGTGGACAGATATAGACTGATGATGATCCCCATAAATATTTGATTTTCAAAAATATTTGAATAATTGTAAAATTAAAGGCAAGTTCCTTTCGAGTAAAATTCACTATCGACAATATTTAAGTTATTTTCCGTCCACCGACCGCCTTTAAATTCCATCCTGTATCGTGTTACGCCGCCAGACATTTTATCCTGTGATCTTTTTCGTTCAGTTAAATCAGTCGTTTCTACATTTTCATCAAAGGAGGTAGTGATGTTTCATCACCATCATCATGTTTTTACGACAACGGGTACAACTGTAGACCTTTTAACGATACACTTGGCCAGAGCGTGGTGGAGGATCATATCCTTACGATCATAATCCACCACGCTCTGGCCAAGTGGAAGCTAGTAGATATTTTTTTTGCTGCTTTTTTGCTGTGGAAGCT
Organism: Alsophila aescularia; assembly: GCA_946251855.1. Lineage (NCBI taxonomy): Eukaryota > Metazoa > Arthropoda > Insecta > Lepidoptera > Geometridae > Alsophila > Alsophila aescularia. The sequence goes on along the minus strand of OX276386.1, from coordinate 13,542,466 downwards.
AGTAGATATTTGAGTTCTGTAGAAAAAAGCCAAAATGGAACCCTTGTAAAGTTTTGCGTTCTTGCCAGATGTATCAAGCGAAGTCTAGTGATGCCACACGGCACTTTGAACGCACGTGCCCTAAATTTTGTCCCTAGTGAATACGCAGCTTGATGTTTAAATTATTACACGATTTAGTTAACAATACTACCAGAAGTTGATGCCACCGTCAAAATGATGCTTTAAGGTGAAAGCGCATTACGCGGAGGCGAACGCGCCGAAGTCGCCTTTTCAAATGATTTTTATGAAATGCTATGCAACCCCGCGCACTTATCCAAGCCGAACGCGGTGAATCTTCAGTACAATTTGGAAGGGATATTCTGTCAGCGCGGTCCCCTTAATCCTTTCGAAAAATACATAAATGTTATGACATTGTGTGTATATTTAGATATACAAATAGTTTAGCGAGAAGCAAAATCTTAACAGTGACATCATACGAGTATAACGTGTAAAAGTAATCGGTAACCGATCTTAGCAAATCATACTATATCTATATTTATAATTATGCTTTATGAAGGTGAACGCGCACTAGTTGACCGGTACAGTAGTGTACCAGAGTAAAGCTGTCAGTACGCTCTGTACGCTACTATGTGATGGGATCACATGGGGAACGTAGAGCGTTAGTGCTTACGACAATCATGCGATTAACCTAAGAATATAACGAACAGTAATACAAGTTTACATGTTAATTTACTTGTTAAAAGTAAGTAACTAGGTAGGGAGTTTAATCAAAATAGTTTTTGCACAATGTGGTCGCAAAAACATAACTTTTTGTGTACTCTGTTGGAGATCCAAGTTTACTACTTAAATATAGACAATAAATTATTTATTCTTGAATTTTCCAGTATTTTGATTATTTCTTATTTATATCATTGTTTCTTATGATTTAAGTGTGCTTCACACAAATAATTTAAAATTCTTTGCGTTCTTTACGTGCAGCGCGTACTGTGCCGACTAGTGCGCGATTACCTTTAGCAACCACTACTTGCAATACGGTTCTACATTTCATTCTATCTATGCGTTTATTTGTCAAATTTAAATTCATTTTTACAATTACTGTATGAGACTAATTTAGCCCTCTCTTATGCAAAAGAATAATTGACTAACCCGCGGCTTCGCCCGCGTGGACTATCCAAATGGATTACTTTTTCACCTCTTAGGATTTTCATTAGGGAAGTAAATCTTAACACACTTAAAACTGCTGAAAATACATACATTGTGATTTTGAAAGTACGACGCCAGTGCGAAACACACACAATGTGTTTTTAGACGTAATTTTCTAGCGCGTAATTTTTAGCACTCCGAGGGAGAAGTACTTTTTAAGGTCAGCATTGAATGTGTTAACGTAGGTTAAAAGGTTGTTGTACTTCTAAGGTTTTATTGCCATCTGATGTTTCGTCAGTCAGGACATTGCCTTTAAAAAAATACTAGCTGCGCCCCGCATCTTTGCCCGCGTGCAATCTTTGCCACTCCCATTAACCCCCCTAGAGACAGAATTTCAAAAAATCCTCTCTAGTGCTCCCTTACCCCTCCCGTACCCAAGGACTATTCACTCCAAATTTGGCACTATAAGAAAGAGACAACAGCTTCAGCTCAACTCCCTTGTCTCTTTTTCTTTTTTAATTCGTTTTAAAGGTCAAATAATCCATACCCCGCTTTTACTTTGAAGAAGTCGTTCCAGTTGTACGTAACAGTTGTAGTTGTACATAGATCTTTCTTGGTCACGGTACTGTTTTCTTTAGATAAAGATAAGTTTCAAAATGAGAGAAACGACATAGTACGTTCTGTCAGGCGGGGTTTTTCGTGTATTTACCAATTTTCATTTTATTTAGTAGATGTACATAATTGCGTTGCATGTCATCGCCATTGAAACCTTATTGTATTTTGGAAGGGCAATATAATTTGGGAGCTCATCGTAGAAGATTCGTCAACCATCCTTTTGCAGGCATCGAGAGAAAATTCAATTGCCTAAAATTCATGAAATACAATAGGTATAACTTCTATCTAGCATTGATTTATGTATATAAATACATAATAATCTAACAGCCCGTGTGAGATTTCTCATAATTGCAAATCATTTACATAATCACAATATAATCCATTTGATACAAAAGTAAATATTTTTAGTTAAGGTAGGTACAAGCTGAAGTTATATCAAAACAAAAGTGACCGAGGACCTGGGCAGGTATTATTATGATATTGGGCAAAAGCAATGCGTGACGCAGAAGGCGTACGCCAAAGTTAAAATTTTGGCGACTTACTCAAGGGCACCCAGGAAACGAACCTCGACTTGGGCTGCCATCGCCTTGATTACGGGGGTCTGACTAAACACCCCTGGATTGCTAGTGTTAGTAGTGATCCAGGCTTGGATGTGTATTATGTGTCCATGCCGACAAGGGCGACAAGGGGAATCCTAGTGTAGTAGTATAAGCAGTAAAAATATATCGGTATGTAGTTGTTTTGATGATATCGCCAGTTTATAAAGTCCACTTTATTTTAAAATAACTTCAGCTCTTTCCACGCTTATAGGAATGATAAACACATTGATATAACTTCATGTGGAGTGCAAACGTTCGTTCTGTTACTAGCACAACTAGCTCGCTAGGGGAGCGACCGCTGCGTCTCGCGTCTACACGGTGACGGCTCTGAAACCAATGGTACAGTTTGAGAGTAGATTCCTCAACAGGTAAATGTCTTTCATATGTTTTTCATTTAAAAAGACAAATACGGGAGTTACTCACTTCAATCAGTTGAAATATTCCAACTTAAATAATAATATAGTACTACGACTATACTCAAGTAGTATTACATCAGCGAGACACGTTCGCGAGCGTTCCGCACTCCCCTTGAGAAAGATCACCGAATGTGGTTGCAACTATAGTTGGACTGATTCAACTGTACGTGAGTACGAGTAACTCTCTTTTTGTGGAGTGTCATTTTTACTTTATTTCATTGTCATCCAGTTTTGAGATGTATTTGAAACTTTCCTACTTTGGTCCTGCAATATATGCAGATCCCAGAACGAACATCAATCTCATTAAGAGTTGAGGTAAGGAAGCGGGAGAGAGAGATATAGAAAGGAAGAAGGGTAGAGGTAGTGAAAGCAACAGGGAGAGAAAGAGGAGAGGAAGGGTATAAAGAGAAAGTGAATAAGAAAGAAGCGGCGCGAAGCTTACTTGCGGCGCTAGAGGCGCGTGCTCTATATGTGGATGGTGTAGAGCACGCGGCGCTAGAGCGGCGCGGACAGCAGCGCCGCGTACTGCAGCAGCGCCTCGCGCAGCGCCGCGCCGCACACGCCCGCGCGCCCTCCGCTCGCTAGCCGCACCAGCGGCCCGTACAGCCCTGAAGTAATCAGTAACTATCTCTATCTATTCTACTAAAGCACTAACAAAAACTGTGTACAAAAAACATAATTCAAAATAATCTAAATAAGTAACAAGAACACGAAGGTATTTTTTTTTAAATTGGTGCTCTAGTCTGTCTGTCTGTGTTCTATAGCATCACCTAAAAATTACTGGACTGAAATACGGTTTTCACTGTAGGATAGCCCAATCCTACCTCCTGTGAGGACCCGTCAGGGATGACACAGACACAGACCTCGTCGGCGAGGTCGAAGGTCCCGTTATTAGTAAATAATCATTATTCGCCTTCGAGTTTCTTGCCGAATTTTTCTCGAAGGTTGTAATCCGAATCGCTAGTCAATAATTAATCAAAGGTCTCCTAGCCATTTTGTCAGGGCCCCTGAATCACTACTAACACTGAGGGAGTTGATATAGCAACTCACTCACACTCACTCGCTTATTGTAACTATTTAGTCATCTGTGTCAATGCATCATACATTTTAAGCCAGCCACGCGCCCGGGGCTCTTGCCATATCAACTCCCTAACGAGCATGTGGTCGGGCTGTGTAATCGAGGCAATCGTCCAACCCGAGGTTCGTACCCCCTGGGTGCTCCTGTGCCAGTCGCCAAAATTTAAACTGTGGCGTGCACCTTCTGCGTCACAATCGATATGACTGTGTAGAATAGTCTATATAGACTAGATCGACTGCTGAAGTCATGTCGTGACCAACTATTTAGTTTAACCAACTGGTGTACTGGTGCCAAAACAAATCGACCAATAGCTGCACAGATAACTTGATTGAACCCACAAACGTGGATATTCCTATTAGCCAATATAGCCACGCGCAAACTGATCGTTACGGGCGACCTTCTGGCACCTTTCTCTAATTTTCGGAAATTCGAACTCGAAGCGAGTTTAATTTCCACTGAGATCATGGCGAAGTCTGACGAGTGTTGGAGCTGACGTACTCACTTCGCCAAACTTTGCCAAGTGCTTCATCCGATAAACTTCACGAATAGTATAGATGAGGCGTTACACCCCCATACAAACAATTAGGTTCCTTTTTAACCCTCGAACAAAGAGACAGGTTGTTATAAGTTTAGGGTGTGTATCACTGTGTGTGTGTCTGTGGCATCGTAGCTCCCAAACGAATGGACCGATTTTGAAGCGTTTTTTTTGTTTGAAAGCCAATTTGATTGAGATGGTTCTTAGCTACAATTTGAGTTGAGAGAAAAAGGGGTGAGAATCGTAGCTTCCAAACGAATGGACCGATTTAACTGCGGTTTTTTATGTTTGAAAGCTTAGGTTGACGTGATGGTTTTTAGCTATAATGGGAGGGAGGAGGAGGGGGGGGGGGATTGGGGTTAGGGTCGTAGCCCCCAAACGAATGGACCGATTTTAATGCGGTTTTTTATGTTTGAAAACTGATGTGATCGAGATGGTTCTTAGCTATATGGAAAGAGGGGGAGGGGGGAGTTGAGAAAAAGGGGTGAGATACGTTGCTTCCAAACGAATGGACCGATTTTGATGCGGTTTTTTATGTTTGAAAACTGATGTGATCGAGATGGTTCTTAACTATGTAAGGGGGGGGGGGGGTCGAGAAAAGAAAGGGGGTGAGAATGTTTTAAAGTTGAGTTAAACTAGATTGTTCTTAGCTATAATTTAAGTTTTCTCACCTGACGGTCTCGTCACTCACTCGTATAAAAAACTTACTCACTCGCTTAGCTCTGAGCGAAAAATTTACCTATTAACTTCTGCCATGCAACAGGGTCCACTTTGCCCGGCGGCGCTTTCTTCATACTTTCCGTTAGAGTTGCTATCGCCTTCAGAACGAACGATATTTCTGATAGTTGATGCCTGTATACAGAAGAAGTTTAAAATTAATGAATTGAATAAGTTTAAATCAAATATTAACTTTTAACTACATTACATTTGATGAAGATCTTATAAACATTAAAACACATGGAGATATAACAAATAAATAATAAGCTCTTAGCAACCATGTCATGGTAAAACTTAAAACCGGCTATCATAATGCGTAGCGCACACAACATTTCGTATCTCTACTGTTGACCGTTAAAGAGTTCCTTTATCTGGAGCTAATCCTGGATGTCGATTCAGGTCATGCTTAACATAAAAATGCATTGTCATCGGAACTGAACCAACATGTAAAAATTCAACTCCTTAGGTTAAGAGATTCTAATTCAGCTTGCAAGATTTGACCTAAACACACAAACTAACATACAAACATTGCAAGTTAAAAGACGCTGCTGTCGATGAACCCGTACCCGTAAACTTATGCGACACCCTGGCTAGTATACAAGTTTATGGTTTTTTTTTTAATCTCCGTGTTTTTTAATGTTTATTTGTACTTTGAAATAAACATCTTGATTTATGAAATTTTGGTCGCATAATACATGCAGGTTGTAACATCGAGATGGGTCAGTAAGGAGACCTCTGAAACTATAAGAGATAGAAAAATATGTTCGAACTACATCGTCGATTTTAGAGATAAGAAAAATTGCATTGATAGATTTTCAAAAAAACTCATAGGCGTCTCGACAATCGAACCCGGTCATTTCGAAAAAAAAATACATATTTATTTAATTGCGATATTGATTGTGTAAGTTGTAAGAAGTTAATGTTAGTAAAGGTAGCATACTCGTACATTAACATAAAAAATAAAATAAAAATTGTATGCAACTCCGGAACTTTTGACCTACCATATCAGTTAGTAATCTAATCATACTTAAACGATTATTGAGTCTACTCAAATGTAGGTAGAACAACTAGAACGAGAGTATTTAGACGGAGAACCGGCAACAATATGGGTCCGGCCCTATCAAATGGCCCGCGAGGTCGCCGGAACATTTTTAACAAAATCTGTGAATGCAGTTCAGAATATCTCAAAAAGTTGTGGATGGTCTCCTAGGAAGGTTTTCCTGTAACTACAACGGTTAAGGTACCTGCCCTTACTGTCCCGTCTCAAAAAGCCATCCTCTATAGTGTACAATGCGCGGTTTTACTAAAACCCGATCTCTTCCAAACAAGAACACACAAACAAACACAAAACCATTTCTATTATACCCGACTACGGCGAAGCAAGGGAAGGGTAATGAAGTTAACAGTCTATGTATGTATGTATGTATGTATGTATGTATGTATGTATGTATGTATGTATGTATGTATGTATGTACTTATGTACGTATGTATATAAACCCCGAGAGCTTTCAGTTGGAGCTCCAAAATCGCTTCCAAATCCTTGCCGAATGCGATACAGTGGACGAACTAAACAACGGGCTGGTGGAAATTGTTCACGCGGTGGGGTCGGAGTTCTGACCCCTCGCAAAAATAGAACACAGAAACTCTCTGAGCATACACTCAAACTTATGGCAGAACGAGGCGAGATGAGGCTGCAGTCTTCAGTGGATATGTCGAGTTACAGCTTGCTTAATAAACAGATCTCCAAGTCAATGCGACACGATTTGCGTTCGTATGATACTACTTGTATTATGAACGCAATAGAGCGCAACAAGGGCTCCAAAGTGTTCGCAAGATATCTGACTATTGGGCAAAGCCTGTTGACGAAGCTGAAAACCGACAGTGGCAGCATCGTTTCGTCGAAGCCAGAGATTTTGAATGAGCTCACACACCTCATCACGTAGTCCTCCTAGCACGACTAGCGATGCAAGAGCCCGTTTGACCCGACATTATACCGAAGATATCCCGGACGTCAGCCTATACGAGATCAGAATGGCTCTCTAACAGCTTAAGAGCAACAAGGCACCAGGGGAGGACGGAATAACGACAGAGCTACTGAAAGCGGGTGGAACACCGGTACTTAAAGTCCTTCAGAAGCTGTTTAACTCCGTCATCGGCGTGGCACAGGAGCGTAGTGGTTTTGTTCTTTAAGAAAGGTGATAAAACCATCTTGAAGAATTATAGGCCCATTTCGCTGCTGAGCCAAGTCTATAAGCTGTTTTCGAGAGTAGTTACAAACCGTCTCGCTCGTAGGTTTGACGACTTTCAGCCTCCCGAACAAGCTGGATTCCGGAAAGGCTTTAGGACCGTAGACCACATCCATACGCTCCGGCAGATTATACAGAAGACCGAAGAGTATAATCGGCCACTATGTCTAGCGATTGTGGACTACGAGAAAGCCTTTGATTCAGTTGAGACCTGGGCAGTGCTACAGTCATTACAGCGGTGCCAGATTGATTACCGGTACATCGAAGTGTTAAAGTGTTTGTACAGCAAGGCCACCATGACAGTTCGTCTTCAGGATCAGAGCACGAATTCTATCCAGTTGCAAAAAGGGGTGAAACAGGGAGACGTTATTTCTCTGTTCTGTTCACCTCTGCACTGGAAGATATATTCAAGCTTCTGAACTGGAACGGATTTGGTGTTAACATCAATGGCGAATACATCACTCACCTTCGATTTGCTGATGATATAGTCATCATGGCTGAAACCCTGGAAGACCTAAGCACAATGCTCAGTGACCTCAATATTGTTTCCCAACAGGTGGGTCTTAAAATGAACATGGGCAAGACGAACATCATGTCAAATGCCCATGTCGTACCCATGCCCGTTTATGTTGGGAACGATATTATCGAAGCTGTTTATCACTATGTCTACTTGGGTCAGACGATCCAACTGGGTAGATCCAACTTCGACAAAGAGGTCAACCGACGAATCCAACTCGGATGGGCAGCGTTCGGGAAATTACGCCATATCGTCTCGTCGCAGATACCGCAGAGCCTCAAGACGAAAGTTTATAATTAGTGCGTGTTGCCAGTGATGTCTTACGGCACTGAGACGTGGTCGCTAACTATTGGTCTCATACACAAGCTCAGAGTTGCGCAGCGCGCAATGGAGAGAGCTATGCTCGGTGTTTCACTACGTGATAGAATCCGAAATGAGGAAATCCGTAGAAGAAGGAAGGTTACCGACATAGCTTTCAGAGTTTGCAAGTTGAAGTGGCAATGGACAGGCCATATAAGTCGCAGAACCGTCAACCGTTGGGGAATAAAAGTTCTCGAATGGCGACCACGAACAAGCAAGCGAAGTGTGGGGAGACCCCCCACACGATGGACCGACGACATTGTAGCCATCGCAGGAAGTCGGTGGATGGAGGTGGCACAAGATGGCTCGTCATGGCGCTCTTTGGGGGAGGCCTAGAGGCCTATGTTCAGCAGTGGACTTCTAAAGGCTGACATGATGATGATGATGACGTATGTATGTGGATGTTCCACCATAGCGTCGCTCTTATTTGTTCGATTTTAACAAGCGAGGTATCAGTCGATTCGTCTTCATTGCAAGAGTGTCATAGGCTACTTTTTACTCGACCGTAGTCGGGTTTTAGTTGTTGTCTTATGTCTTGTTAATTATTCCTTTGAGTGACGAGGCGAGCAGGCCGCTCGCCTGATGGTAAGCGTCCCGCCGGCCCATACCATTTTCAGTGCCACCCAGAACTGGTTGCATAATCTTTCGCATCCCTGCACTGCACTCGTCAGACAGTGACAGACTCGTGGAAGGATGAGATGATTGAAGAGAAGGGAGGCGTTTCAGCGACAGGCAGCGGGCGTTCAGTCACTCAAGGCTTTTCCCAGCGGAGTTCTTGAGACAGTGGTTGTTAAGTTTTATTGCCCAGTAATGTTTGTCTCCCTAATTAATGAAGCTCACCTCGGCAAGGGGTCCGTGTTGTCCTCATCCTGCGTATACCTACAAATAACTTCTTGGAACCTATCTAGTAAAGCTACTATTGCTAATGGATCCGTGTCCTCTGAAACAAATAAATTGGGAATTAATTAATTAAATGAAAAATTAATCATCATCATCAACCCTATAGTAGCACAGAATAAATAAATGTATTGCCTAGTAATCAGCTGGGCAAAATTAATACCGCCACCTTGAACCTTGACCTTGAATTTCTGCTACAGTGCCACAAACTTATCTGTGAAATGAATGGTGGCGTGAGTTTTCTAGTCAATCGAAAAGTAGACCAATCAGAAAACAGAACAAGCAGCAAATATAGATTAAAATACTAATCTAAATACCACGTTATATTTTCGTATTAAGTTTTTTTTCTTCAAATTGCATTGTCATCGAGTTGTGAGCTACCCTGAAAGTTTCAGCCGGATAGCTAATCGCCAGCTGATTACTTATCGCACTGTTTTTGGGATCGTGATTGAATCGGAATGGTGTATGAGAGCACCATTCCGATTCAATCACGATCCCAAAAACAGTGCGATTCAGCTAGAAAAGTTAAATGCACCTAACTGCACTGCAACGTGGGGGAATGTAGGGGAAGGTTTGAGGAAGCGAGGGAACGTGGGAGAATGTGAGGGGAGGGTATCGAGTAAGGGTGCGGGAAGTGGGGGAAGACTGAAGAGAAGGGTGGGGGCAGAATGGGAAAAAGGAGGGAAAGTAAAAAGGGGTGGGGCAAGTGGGGAAAGAGTGAGGGGAATTGATGGAAGGTAGGGGAGAAATAAGGGAAGGGTAGAGGGAAGATGATTTTAAACCAAGATGGCGGACATGTTGCCACACCAAAAAATAACGATCGCGTTGCAGTGCAGGTTAGATTTTCTAGCTGAATCGCACTGTTGGGATCGTGATTGAATCGGAATGGTGTTCGAGAGTAAGGGGACAGGCAGTGCTCGAAATTTTAGTTGCAAGATTCCACCCTGAACGACAAATAAGAAAGTGACTTAATAAAACGTACTACGAGTACTTAGTAATACGTGGTAAAAATACAGAAAATATGAACCTCGGTCGTGGCGTTTTTTCCGCCATTTCACAGATAAGTTGGTCGGACTGTAGTCTGTTTGACAATTCTGATTGACAGAACTTGCGCATCGCGCAGTAGTCAGTTGAATGTCAAAGTTAAAATACGTGGAAGTGTTTTTACTTTATTATTTTGTAAAAAGTGAACCTTTTCTTCCACGAATCTGGAGAAAACGGCATGAAGTAAAGCGGTTCAAATACGGCACTGGAGATTACTTGAACATGGTCTCTTATCCTATCCGAAGCCTGACAGAGACGAAGATCACGTATCGAGTTCACGTTTGGTACACTCTGTATCGAAAGTTCGACGACCGATGAGATTCGGATCGACGAGGATGAGATGATTGAAGAGAAGGGAGGCGTTTCAGCGACAGGCCGCGGGCGTTCAGTCACTCAAGGCTTTTCCCAGCGGAGTTCCCTAAAGGTGACAAAGAGAGGTTGTACGACCGCGAGAGTGAGTACCGGGAGTACCTACCGCGACTTGGTCGCGTCCCCGCGGCAGACTCGGGACGTCCGACCATATTGAAATGCCATAATAGATATTTAGATTTGTGATCAGTTTCAAGTGTTACATAAGATTGTCTTTTTAAGCCTTCGGTGTTTTCTTCAGCTATAATGGAACAGCATGCTGAGAGATAACGGGCTGGCTTGACCTACATCTGCTCGTGCTGAGATACAATAGGCTGGCTTGATCTACTTCTGCTCGTGCTGAGAGACAATAGGCTGGCTCGACCCGCATCTTCTCGGACTGGTGAACAATCTCCACTCTACGGAGTATTTCCACCAGCGCGCAAGCGATGAGGCCTAGCAACCTGAGCTCGCAGATGGAGCAGTTTGTATGTACGTACATATCTACTTTTTTATGCTACGTGATAACAAACATTTAGGAATGCCGCATTTTTTTTTTTACTTTTATATGGTCATTTTAAATACTTTGTGTTCAACCATTGCACACGTAAACGAATTTACATACTCGATCGAAACAAACCTGCTACGTACTCGTACTTATAAGGCTATTCAGTGACACGTTGTATATGTGCCAAATTTCAACTTCGTAGTGTTAATAGTTTCTGAATAAAATGGCTGTGACATACAGACACATGGACGGACGGACGGACAGACTAAAATGGCGACACTATAAACCTTGTTTGACTACGGAACCCTAACAAAATAATTTCTGTCTGTGTCCGTCTGTGCATTTTAGTTAAACGTAAATACTCTGGATCGATTAATATGACATGTTCTCTGATGGCTATATTTTCAAAGCGACAAGTTGAAGGAGCGAAACCAATAAAACACTATTTAAGTAACGGGTAAACGATGTATAATTTTGGTAAATTGTACTTCCTTGGTAATGTTTATCGTCTAGTCGTACGGTAATGAAAAAGTGATGCGGGAATCAGATTGTGCAGTTCTTGTGCACACTCTCCATAGTGCAATCTGTAGAATACCAACAGGCTTGCGACCTCACGTCGATGCGCCAGACTTTGAAGCTTACTCTTTACCAGAGTGTCATCCCCAACGAGCCTCATAGCACGTATCTCAATTGAATCCAAAGCCTCGAGCTGATACTTAGCAGAACCGTCCCAGAGGTGGCAGCAGTACTCCATGTGCTGCTGCCCATTTCCCATTAGCTAGTTTTCGCAGCACTCTCACGATGAGAAGTGGTGATATTCATGATAAAAATTAATTAAAATGAAAATAATTATAGGCCCATTTCGCTGCTGAGCCACGTCTATAAGCTGTTTTCGAGAGTAGTTACAAACCGTCTCGCTCGTAGGTTTGACGACTTTCAGCCTCCCGAACAAGCTGGATTCCGGAAGGGCTTTAGCACCGTAGACCACATCCATACGCTCCGGCAGATTATACAAAAGACCGAAGAGTATAATCGGCCACTATGTCTAGCGATTGTGGACAACGAGAAAGCTTTTGATTCAGTCGAGACCTGGTCAGTGCTACAGTCTTTACAGCGGTGCCAGATTGACTACCGGTACATCGCAGTGTTGAAGTGTTTGTATAGTAAGGCCACCATGACTGTCCGTCTCCAAGATCAGAGCACGAATTCTGTCCAATTGCAAAAAAGGGGAGACGTTATTTCTCTGAAACTGTTCACCTCTGCACAGGAAGATATATTCAAGCTTCTGAACTGGAACGGATATGCCATTAACATAATGGCGAATGCATCACTCACCTTCGATTTGCTGATGATATAGTCATCATGGCAGAAACCCTGAAAGACTTAAGCACAATGCTCAGTGACCTAAATATTGTTTCCCAACAGGTGGGTCTTAAAATGAACATGGGTGAAACGAAAATCATGTCAAATGCCCATGTCGCACCAATGCCGGTCTATGTTGGGAACGATATTATCGAAGCTGTTGATCACTATGTCTACTTAGGTCAGACAATCCAACTTCGACAAAGAGTGACCTCTTTCCGTTGAGTGACCGACGAATAGAACTCGGCTGGGCAGCGTTCGGGAAATTACGCCTTATCTTCTCGTCACAGATACCGCAGTGCCTCAAGACGAAAGTTTATAATCAGTGCGTGATGCCAGTGATGACGTACGGCACTGAGACATGGTCGCTAACTATTTTGGTCTCATACACAAGCTCAAAGTGGCGCAGGGAGCAATGGAGAGAGCTATGCTCGGAGTTTCACTACGTGATAAAATCCGTAATGAGGAAATCCGTAGAAGAACCAAGGTTATCGACATAGCTCTCAGAACTTGCAAGTTGAAGTGGCAGTAAGCAGGCCATATGGTTCGTAGAGCCGACAACCACTCGGGAATAAAGGTTCTCGAATGGCGACTACGAATAAGCAAGCGAAGTGTAGGGAGACCCCCCACATGTAGGACGGACGACATAGTAGCCATCGTAGGGATGGAGGCGGCACAAAACCATTCGTCGTAGCGCCCTTTGGGGGAGGCCTATGTTCAGCATTGGACTTCTAAAGGCTGACATGATGATGATGAAGTTCTTTTTTGGCAGGGCAGGCGTGTTTTGTTAGCTTTTAAGCTAGTTATTGATACTAGGGTTTTATATATATTTTTTTCTTATTGTTTTTACTTACTTTCAACGCCAGCCAGTGAGTCTATGTCTTCTAACATAGAGAATTGTAGTAGTGTTTCGAAGCACGTGCGTGCGAACTCTTCTCTCTCTTTCAGTTCTTGCTCGTTTTCTGAAACAAAATATTTATTCATGATATTCTGTTAACGGTAGGCGATGCGCACGCAGAACACTAGAGATCGCCTGATCTGTCACCCACACTACAATATACGTACGTATAGGCTGGTGCGGCTGCGAGTGCGTGGACCCGGCGCGCACTAGCGTTAGTAGCGCCCTCAGCTGCTGCGGCGGCAGACGCGGCCGCGCGCGCAGTGCTAGCTCGCGCACGCAAACCACTAGAGATCGCGCTGATCTGCCGCCACCCACACTACGACAATATAAACATAAAATAGAGTATTTCGGACGTTATATGATGTGAATACCATAATTTATCGAATAATAAATGACTACCAATGAATAGCAAAGATTAACAAATGTTAATGTTATACTAAGTTAGTACTATACATATTCTCTGGTTATACATTTACTATAGTATAGAATACTTACGGTGGTTCGAAAAGGAATGTTTCCAACACTTTCGGTAAAGTTTCCCAGAACTCTTTATAGACATCGGGCTGTTCTCTCGCTAATGGAAGACCTGTTTGCAAAACCTGAAAAATATGTACACTGCGGTTAAACGCAAACATCAATAATTAAACATTAATATAACTCTTAATATTCCTTCTTTACCTGCAATAATAACCCAGAGATCTGCGCTGCGTCCTCGTTAACTTCACTAGTCCGCCGCCGCTTGTCTTGTGCGCATTGTTTTACTGATGAGTGTAGCGCCTGGAAAGGATTTGACGCTTATTAACTTTAGCGATTCTAAAACATACGTTACTTATTTAAGCGGGACTTAATCACGCTAGCTTCGCTCACATAAAACACGTGGGCGTCGCACTGACGTCATCTATGTTGTTCAACTTAATCGCGCTCGCTTTGCTCACATAACACGTGGTCGTCGCACCGGCGACATCTAAGTTACTCAACTTAATCACGCTCAGTTTGGTCATAGATAAATTATATTATTTATCTATGCTTTGGTATACACGTGGGAACGACATCTACATGGCTCAATTTTATTGCGCTCGCTTCGCTCACATAACAAACATGTGGCGTCGTATCGACGACATATAAACGGCTCCAGGTTATCGCTGTCGCTTCGCTCACACCAATCATACACTTGGCGTCGTCAACACACCTGCAGTAGCAGAGGAAGTACATGCGCGCTCGGCTCCGGCGCCGCTTTGTAGAGCGCAGCGGCGGCGGCAAGGCACCGCGCTCCACCACCGCCGCCCGTGGCATCGCACGCGTCCGCCAGCGACGTCAGCGCCGTGAACATGGCCGGCAGGAGCTCGTGTCGAATTAGGGCTTCCTGGAAATAAATAAATTCAAATAAATTGATTTCTCGTTTTTTACGGATCTCCAGATAACTTAAATGGTTGAGAGGGTGATGGCTGATACAAGTCGTACTCATAAACGTGTGCTGCTTGTGGGAAATGGTTCAGCCTGGATTCTTATTAGTCATTTGTATTTTCATTATTTTTATCAGTTTGATAATTGTGGGATGTCTCATTGACACTTTTATCTTCACTTGTATTTGACATGTGTTTTATTATAATTTCTGATATGTAAAATATATATATATATATATATATATATATATTTAGAAATAATATAATTATTATACATATCAGAAATTATAATAATATATATATATATATATATATTTATATAATATATATCAGAAATATAATATATAACAGAATATATATATAGAATTGTCAAAAATGGAGAAAATGTCATCCACGTAGAGTTTCTTGGTACTGTCTTCTCTATTTCCGAAGCACCGGTAGAGTCAGAAGGGTATTTCCTTTTCCTGTGCGAGACTCAACTCTGAGTCGGCATATGAAAGGCAAATTTCCTTTTCAAACTCAAAGCATACTTAGTTTACCTAATATTGACTTGATCTATTTATGATATTTGTTTTTTTCTTTCTTCATGAGATGTTAAGTTTTGACTTGTATAAATGCTATTATTTGATCTATTTACAATTAATACTTTGATTTTGACTTTGTTGTAGTGTGACTCGAGCCTACTTCGTTTTCTTTTGCACCTTCCTCAACGTATTCTGTCGATCTGAAATGCACCTCACCTTATGCACGGTATCCAAGCACCGCAAAGCGTGTAAGCTGACCGGGGCGGGCGTCGTGCCAAGTGTTTCCATGGCCGCGGCGCCGGTTGTGGGTTCTATCCTGCACATCAGAGATAGACATTCGCCAAGCTTCTGCACGTCAGCGGCTGTAAATCTGTGGAAGTTGACAATGGTTATTAGTTATGGTTCATGGCTTTCGTGATGCCACGCGAAAGGGCTACAGAGCACCGTAGTTTATCTTTACTGTAGGCAGCGGAATTGGTGACATGTGAGATTTATAGACAGATGCAAATTGAAGACCTGGAGCTATGTAATGTTTTTGCGACACTTCTTCTATTTAGTCTAAATTCGTTAATTTATTAGCTATTGGTCTTCCAAAAATTCATAAGTGTATCAATGTATAAATACTCACGTAGGCCGTATGTGCTGAAATATTAAGGGGAATATCTGCACCAACGTCGTGAGGAAATTGAGTGACGGCGCGTACACATCCGTCGATTTGCCGTCTTCGCCCGCTGCGTAAACAAATACAATTGTAACATTAACTGATAACTTTTTCTGGTTATTTATTGCAACTAATAACGAGACGAGCAGGTCGCTGACCTCATGGTTTGCGCCACATTAACCCAAAACAATTGCAGTTCCACCCAGAATGGTTTCCATAATTTTGCTAAGCACTGCGCTGCACTAGTCACCCTGACCTGAGACATTAGTTTTTAAGTCTCACACGCCCGGTATTTTTGCTGGAAACTGTGCCCTTCAAATCGGAACATAGTAATATCTAACATTCATAATTAAGATCAGGAGGGTACGTATTTACGCGACCAGGTTTTTGAACAAGTAATTTGCTTTCAAGTACGCCGACCTGGGGCCTAATTTCAAGACATTCATCATGATTTCATTCATGACTTCATTTTCTGGTCTCTAATTTTAATACGCCAATTCCACGCCTCCCGTATGGAATTTGTTCGTGATTCCACGCAGGCGGCGTGGAATCGGCGTGGAATTCTCGTGGAATTGGCATGAGTGGTCATACAGAATACAGGCCCTGGTGCGGGCCCGAAATACTTGCAAACTATAAAAGTATGTTACGTAAGCCGACAATACCCTATACTTATCGGGTTCAACATTCACTCGGCCGGCACCGGCTCGCATCACAAGAAACGAGGCAGCCGCAACCAAGAAGAAATCATAATCGCTCTCGCTCGGTTACTGTTTACTAAATTGTACGCGTTATTTCTATGCACGCACGGATTAATTTCCTTTGCAATTATTGTTACTTTCATGGCTTCTAAGTACTTTTTCCGCAAACATGATTGTGTTCCTTATTTATATGACAGCACATATCAATTTTCAATGCAAGTGTAGGGACACAGATAGTGTCACACTGTGTACCATCAATGAGTGAGTCGTCGCCCGCTCTCAGGTAGTTAGGTTGTTCCCTGTCTACATCTACACTAATATTATAAAGAGGAAATATTTGATTGTTTGTATTTTTGTATGTTTGTAATGGATAAACTCAAAAAATACTGAACCAATTTGAAAAATTCTTTCACCTAAGAAAGCTACATTATCAGTGAGTAACAAAGGCAGATTTAATTTTTCAAAAAAATTGAGGTCCCTACGAAAATTTCAATAATGTGATTCAATTTATCAAAAATACAGAACGGAATGACGTTGCCATGGAAACGAAATAATAACCAGTCT
Source organism: Alsophila aescularia (assembly GCA_946251855.1). Lineage (NCBI taxonomy): Eukaryota > Metazoa > Arthropoda > Insecta > Lepidoptera > Geometridae > Alsophila > Alsophila aescularia. Next base: position 13,525,330 of record OX276386.1, on the reverse strand, counting down.
TTCAAGTACTTTAGTAACATTGCAAAAATGGTCAAAAAGCACTGCTGCCAATGAGCTACGAATATCCGTTAATGTTTTTTTAGTTTAGCTACACTAATGATATCTATCTGATACTATCCATTAAAACATGTGTGTTAGGTCTCATAATTATCGCACAATCAGTTTAGGAGTAGAAGAAGTGTTGATCAGCTGTGATGAGCAAAAAACACAAAAGAAAACGAATTTCGCGACACAAGCGAAACGTTGCACCATAAGTTTACCGGCATTAGAAAGCGAAGCTAGGAAGCGTTAGGAAGCGGCGTTTAGAAGTTACGACTACGACGGTCACTTGTATAAAAATGTATTAGAAAGGCGAAAGTTTGTATGTTTTGCGTTTGTGTGTGTATGTTTATTACTCCTTCACGCTCAATAGGCTGAACGGATTTTGATGAAATTTGGAATGGAGCTAGCTTATACCCTGGAATAACAAATAGAATACTTTTCATCCTCATCATACTTCACTCTCAAACTGCTGAACGGATTTTACTTAAATTTGGAATGGAGATAGCTTATAATTAGGAATAACACACAGGATACTTTTCATCATCATCATCATCATCATCATCGTCATCAATCACGCGGGTAAAACCGCGGGGCGAATATAAGTCAAGGTTATATATTACTTTCCTTTGCTAATACCCCTACCTTCGATAGGTAGGCGACAACGAAGAGTTTGCACATAAGTATTTTCTTCTGTTTTATCCAACTCTGTACAGAAATACCTTGAAAGAATTTTAATCCCTGGTTTTTGGCGCTAGTGTTTGAAGGTGGACATGCCTAGTTCCCTACAAGTATAGGACTACGGTGACACACTCACACGTGGTGTTTATGGGCTGCGCGGCGGCGATGTTGGTCCAGGCGGCCCACGCGGCACTCCACACGCGGCGCTGCGCCGCCTCGGGGGGCACGCGCCCCGCCGCCAGCACTACTTCTTGGAAAGACTTTAGCGCCGCCACAGATACCTGGGAACATTAGTTTTAGGCCCATTGGATCGTTGGTATTATGTCAAAGGCGCACGCGATATTCAACCTTAATACTAACACTCTTAACTAAATACTTAACACTTACATCTCTAACTAATTATAACTTAATACTTACATCTCTTTGCCCTAATAAAGATTAATATCCCGTACGCCTTTTAAAGGAAAATACACAAAACCAAGTCGATTAAAAACTTGCAGCGGAACTTTATGTCTCGGAAGTTGTCTGCAAGGCGCTGCGCAAACTGCTACGTTTCAGGCGCAAACCCAATGTGAAGACAGCATTGGATAACTGCCTCACTCACTCGCTTACATTTTTCGCATATTCTACCTCGCTCTTACTTTATGCTGTTTTATCCTCACAGCAGTACCTGCGCAATCGTTCACAGAGCCTAACTTGACAACCACAAAGATCCGCTGCGACTACTATTATCAACTAATCGATAAGATGCAGAGAAATATGTAATCTAATGACAGTAAAATGTTTGCATTTTTGCGAGTGTTCAATTGAATCGCGCCAAAACGAGCATAGCTGTCATGACGGATTCCCGTACCGTTCGCGGAAGTACCCTTGAACGATACAATTATGCACAGAAAGCACAGTTCACCGTTGAACGGCATACGAGAAAATTATAAGCCGATACAATTTTTTACCGATCGCACGTTTCGCAGAGAAAACGCTCTAATGAATAAATAGTTGGAGCGACCGTATGACGTCACTATTGCACAAAGGTGAATAAAACCACATAGGAACAAAATAATCCAAAATGTTTGGCAAACCGTGACGTCACGTGTACTGCGCAGTATTTTGAGTCAAATGGCGAAAAATTTACTTTTAAGATGAGCTTAGGGTAACCTAACGGTTCAATTGTGCCACTTAGAATCCAAATAAAAGTCATAGCTTCGGTCCTAGGCTCCGCACCTATGACTTTTCTAAGCTATGTGCGGTTTCCATCTCTCCGTGCTTTGGAGGGCACGTTAAGCTGTCGGTCCCGGCTGTTATGATTTATAGCAGTCTTTAAGCCATGTCAGAGGTCCTCGGGCGGCCTGACAAACTCTGTCACCAGAGGCCCTAACACATACGACAAACTTTTAAGATTTCTGTTTTATAACTATTAATTAATATTTTACACAATTATTCGGAATCCTTATGTATAATGTAAATAATAGTGTCTTTTTTCGTTTACTGTAATGTAATGCATCCTATTCTAATGAGTTCAGTATTTACCTCGTGACTTCTCCTGAGCGCGAAGTCCGTGATATATTCGAGGAGTGCTGTCCAGGAGCGGTGGAAGTCTCCCACCGTCATCAGCAGCTGGAACCGGGAGTGGAACACGCGGGACACTCCCGACAGAGTGAGGACCTGAGAGAAACCAACAGTTAAGTTACTACCCATGAGTGGAAACGCCGAGGAACGTCTCCACGGGATGCGGTTTTGCGGAAATTGAGATCGGAGAAAATCCCAATGTTCCAGGAGTATAATCCTGGTGCGGAAGGATCGAATTATAAAATTATGTGACCTTCGCGTTTTGTGGACTGTATTTTGTTATTCATAGGGCGAAATGCGTTGTGGTGACAGATTGGTGACAGGTTAGCAGCCAAGGGTAGATAGTGGAAAATAACGTGAAAGGAAAGACAATACACGCATACCTTTTGATGAACTCCTCCTCTGCCCAAGTCTCCGATGTTGTTGAGAAGGCCTAATCTAGGCCTGCAGCGCTGTGAAATCCTGTCCTTCAAGAGTGTAGCTGGCGCGCCGGTATGGCACGACACACGTGTTCAAATAACGTCACTAAAACACTGTTTTACTCAATATTTTAATCACCTCTATTAGTGCGTCCGTTTTATAGTCCTTTTTCTCACCGGAATAACCGATTCACATATTTATTTAGCGAAACGGAGATATTATTTGGTCGATTAGACCGTCAGACATCTTTGATATATAAGCGGCAGGCTGCAGCGTGCAGTGTAAAACTCGTCGTTCTCCAGCAACGGTTGGAGCCTCACTCTTTGCGTTTCTCTTGAACGCCTCTCACGAGTCATGTCGCACTCGTGAGACACAAAGGAAAAAAAACAGGACGGGGGGGAAAGGCGAAGGAAGTGGAATGAAAAAGGAATATGGCTGTCAAACTGGGCATCAAATCACCAATCATTCTGCGTAGATTATAAGCGCGTATTTTTGAATTAGCGAAGGAATTAAACGGCGATAACACATGACGAGACGAGGCCGTGTGCAAATTTTTATTTCTTTCAGTTATTGAGAACTTACTATCGCTTGAATAATCTACAGCAGCACTGCCGTGGCACACCGGTAGAATCAGAAAGATATATCATTTTCCTCAACGTGATTTAACTCTGAGTCGGTACACGAAAGGATCATTTCCATTTCAAACCCAAAGTATTTGATTTGGTCTATTTAAGATATTTTATTATTTTCTCCGTGACCATGAGACATTTAAGATTATGACTTTTCCGTTGCATACTAAGTAGTGCGTTGAGCGCTACTTAGTTGATAGAATTCTTTCTTTCTTTATATACAAAAAAAGTGAATTTACTTGTGTCTCTGCCCACTGTTTCTGCGCGGTGTTCCTCGTGTGATGTATGAGAATGTGCTCTCCGGTGTCCACTTTCTCCGAGCTCGCAATGTTCGATTGTTTCTGGACCTGTACAAAACAATATCAATAGGTATAAGGTGTTACGTAACATTATTTCAGCTGCTTGACTTTATAACGGCTTTAGATTCAACTAAGCAAAATAAATAAACAGGTCGATATGTCCCTTTATAAAATAACGCTGCCAGCTTCAATTTTATAGGTCATTCAGCAATCCATACCAATATATAAAAGTAAAACGTTGTCTGTTTGTTTATTTATTTGGAGAGCTTTCACGCGATTACGGCTGGACGGATTTTGATGAAATTTGGAATGGAGATAGCTTATACCCTGGAATAAAACATAGGATACTTTTTACCTCGGAAAAATTTCCACGGGAAAACGGGAAAATGTTGAGTACTTGCTGTAAGGAACGGTTGCCAAGGAAACGAAATAACAAGTCTGTCAAAAACATCAAGAGCGTTGATTGCTATACTTTCTTTGCATTGGTTTTTAATATCCTAGAAGAACATAGAATGGATTTTTTCGCGATAAACTGTAGTCCGCGCGGACGAAGTCGCGGGCGGGAAAGCTAGTATTTTCTAAAACTGAATCTATCAAGATTCAGTTTTTTAGAGAATTATTTTATTATATTGACGATTAAGCAGCTAATATAGTACATTATTCATAGAATACAATTCAGTTCAATAGTAAAACAATTATAAACACAGTTTGTTCTCTCAATCAATTCAGTTTACAGAACTAATTGAGTGAGCTAAATCCAACAATGGTTTTATATTGTTCAAATGTGGCAAAAACTTACGGGTCGTCGAGGCTCTAGTTTATATCTAAACTAATATTAATAACAAGCTGCTCCCCGCGGTTTCACCCTCGTGAGGGATGGTGATGATGAAAAGTATCATATATGTAATTCCAAGGTATAAGTTATCTCCATTCCAAATTTCATCAAAATCCGTCCAACCGTTTGAGAGTGAAGTATGATGATGATGAAAAGAATTATGTGTTATTCCAGTGTAAAAGCTATCTCCATTCCAAATTTCATCAAAATCCTACAGCACAAAGAAAGGAGTTTTAAAAATTCGGGGATGAAAGGGCGTGGAAAAGTAAGCACGCGGTCAAAGCTGCTAGTTATATAAAATACCTGATCGAGCATAGGGAATAGAACTGCCAGCAGCGCGCGCCACGCCGCGAGGCCGAGCAGGGCTCCGTGCGCGCCGATGCAGCTGAACAGGGTCTGGCTGGCGGCGCGGCGCACCGGCGCGCGGGGCTCCGTGCACAGCTCACCTGGAGGCGACATCATTCAACATCATCATCATCATCAGCTTGCATTAGTTTGCCAGTGTAATTAAATAATTTCACGAAAATGAGTTCATCAAATTCAAGTAGCGAAAGTATTATATTACTTATACCTGAAGATATAAGAAAATACGCAATAAATGTGATACAGAATTGCATTACAGATTACCAACTAAATTCCGGTAAAAATATTTGAAAGCTTATAACAATTTTATCCCGTGGGAAAATGCAAAAATAGCGAATTCTTTTTCGGAAACTGTACCTATTTTCAAGAATAACCCAAATGTAAGCAACCTTTACACTTTGAAGGTCAGTACCAATAATGGCATTCAAATCGAGAACTAAACAAAATTTAGAACACAATATCTGAATGCTATCTGATGGACATAAATCAAAGAAGTCCAAAGTGAATATTATACATTTTTAGTTAACTAAATGCTTAAGCTTAAGCATAAGTACCTAGTTTATGTTAAGTTGTTTATTTTTAGTCTATTTATTACCCTTTTAATAAAATATATAAGTTGTAACGTATCTAAAAGCGCCTTTTATTTCTCTATCTCATTGAGGGGGATGAAAAGTAGAGTGTATCAAAATTATTTGTCCTCGGGCGTCGTATATTAAATCCCTCGCTACGTTCAGGATTCTACTTTCTATTTACTGCTCTAGAATCCTTCACTTCACTCTGGATTCAAAATAGCGCCCTCGCCGGCAAAATATTGTTTTGCTCCCTAGTCCAATCTATTTTGTTAATACATACTTCTGTTTTCATTTAGCGTTTGTGATGTCAGCAATAGGTTGCAGCAGAAAATCAGCGCTAAGGCCTGCCTTAGACTTTGCTGAGTCGAGACATGTTGTGTGTTGTAAATGAACGTATTTTCATTATTTCTTTACTTACTGAGTCTAATGTACAGACACATCCAGAGTTTGTCCAGCGGTGGGAGATCGGCGTGGTTTGGCACCTCTGGGCAGACAGCCGTGTCGTTGGCAAGCGCGACCACCAACTTGTCGCGGTTGTGGTACAGGTAGTCGGATATGTTCCACTGAAAGTAACGCAATTTAATGTAAGTAATGCAACATATAAAGGTTGGGACAGCAGAGGTCGCTTAGGGGCCTTTCACATTTCAAGTTAGCGCGGTATAACTCGCGGGGCGTAAGCTGAGCTTTGCATTTGTGTGAGTGTAGGTGTGATAACCGGCCTGAGGCGCGGTGCGTCCCTCGCGCGACGTAAGTACTGTATACTCACACAAATGCAAAGCTCAGCTTAGGCCTCGCGAGCTATACTAAGCTTTGCTCTTCTCGCAGGCGCTAGGAAATATATAGTATTTCTATTTTTAGTTTACGTATATTATATTAGTACTTTTTTAATAATGCCAATATTTCTATTTTATCGTTTTTTAAAAATCTTGACATTTAATGTAGTTAAGTTCTAGTTTAGAACATTTTATTTTAATTATGAGAAAATTGACATGGTTTTGGTAGGATTTTAGTTAGAAAATGAGTGTAAGAAAAGGATTCTAATAAAAAAAAAAACTAAAGCTTATATCTATAACACGAATATATAACAAGTAAACCACAATTTTACAATTGTGTATTTTATGTAAGTAATTTGTCGTAAAACGATCTCAAAGTTTTCCTTACGAGTATTTTAAGAAAAACCTACTTTTGAACATTGAATGTAGTTCGTTGGCATTTAGAGATTTGCAATTATTGGAAGCCGCATCTACTACACAAAGACCGATCTATGTAATATATGTAACCACCAAAAATCTGCTTGTCGTTGCTGCTTTCGGCATAAAATATAATAGGCCTCTTAAGCTTCTTACTGTAGTGGCCAAGAATGACTAGTATATTCCTAGAATATTCCTACATTATTCCTTTGTGAGAGTGACACCGACGCGCAACGTCTAAAACGCAAAAAGACTATGTAGCAAAACGCCTAAAATTAATGTCTACAAAGCAATTTACTTGAAAAGCTTAATACCTTAAACTCAGATTGGCTAAGCTGTACAGCGTCTAAAAAGCCATTTGCCTAAATAGCAAAATGCCTTAAACTCAAGATTGTCCAAAAATAAACTCGACGTTTTACCAAAGAATCCTATCCTACTAATATAATAAATGCGAAAGTTTGTATGTGTTTGTTACTAAAACTGAACTATTCTGAAACTACTGAGCGGTTTTTTTTATATAGGTAGATATGTTAGGTCATGGCATAACAATACTTAGGGTATTTTTCATCATCATCTATTACGTGGGTGAAACCTCCGGGGAGAACCGTGAAACATCTTGTATCATAGCAATTAATCTTTATAGACGTTTTGGTTCCGAGCCATTTTGCGTTCCAGGTTTTTTGCATAATATACATGTGTTTTAGACGTTTTGCTTCTTACCCCTTTTGCATTTTAGGAGTTTTGCTACATAGACAATAAGGGATTCTCTGCATACTAATAAAACAGACCAAGAACAGCACAATAATATGGAAGGTCAAGATGATGACATGAAATGTCAGTCTCCATTAAATACTCAAAACACTACATAGTACCCCTTGTATTGGTAGCGCTTCTAGCGGGAACTTGCAGGAATGTATGGAACTAAACAAAAATACATTTCGGTTTCGAAAACTATACAATCTCGTACTAGGGGTAATGTTAATGGGTCGAAAAAAATTTACCTAGTTACAACAAAGTCATGACCAACTAGATATTGCGCGCTCAATCCGTGGCCGGTCATAACTACGGTCAAATTAAATTGACTGATAGTAGCGCAGGGAACTTGAATGGACATCCCTTATTGGTCAATATATTTTCCACTGAGCAGTTATTCCATATTTCGACCGCGTGGCAAGCTCACCGTCTTGCCCTCAATGGCATGGGAAGTAGCGAGGAAAGGAGGAAGAGACGTAGTGTGGCAATGTTACTCGACATGCCGCACGTCACGCTCCTCGTCATGCCCACTGCTTTTTGGGCGCGAGTCAAAGGATCGGTAATTATGAGCGCGAGTGACCGGCCACATAATTGCGTGGACGCATAGAGTCCACATAGAGTGCTCGTTGCGGAAGCAAGTCACGCGTTATTATACGCTTTATATTACCTTCACTTGTTTGTTTGTATGTTTGTAACCGACATCTTTGGACGCTATTTTGACCCACTTTAAACGGTCAGATTTCATTCAAATTTTGCACACCTGTCAAAGACCGATGACAATGCAATAATTCGATAAAAATTAAAAAAAAAATTGTTTAAAAAAAACGCTTTATATAGAAAACCAAACAAATAAATAGAAAATAAATTTTAATAGTGTAAACAAGAAAAAAATGTTTTATTTAAAAAAGAAACGTGGGGTGCATGGGTCAACAGTTATAAATATTTCATTGACAGATATGAGAAGCACCCCACGCTTTTTTAAAATTTTTTTTTTCTTATTTACACTATTAAAATTTATTTTCTATTTTTTTTATTATTGGTTTTCTATATAAAGCGTGTTTTTTAGTTTAATTAAACAATATTTTTTTTAAAACACGCTTTCTTTTAATCATTCCGCGCCGGTCGAAAAATTGACTGACGTAATCATAAGGTATGACCTATATTTCTTTTGATGACACTGATATAATTAGATATAATACTATAAATACATAGCACGGACGCTGCCACAGTTTCAACATCCATTGGGTTGCAATGGCGAATGTTTTACGAATCAGTCTCCGAGTGTCCATCATGTGCCAGTAGGTAACTTACCATAAGTCCGACGGCAGTGAGGCTGATGTTGAGCTCCTTGGTCTGAAGCGCGAAGGCGGCGGCCGTGGTCAGCACTCTGCGGAGACACCTCGGGCCCGCGCAACCGAGGAGGTCGCCCGCTACCACTTGAGCGCATTGGAACGCTGAGCGGATCAGTTGTTCACTGCGGGAACACATGAGCTCGGTGAGGGATGATTATTATGAAAATTTTACTTTGTGTTATTCCAGATCCACACCAAATTTTATCAAAATCCGTTCAGCCGTTTCCGCGTGTGCTTGCTTGTTTGTCGTATGAGGTAGAGCTGGCCTCTGGTATCAGCGTTTGTCAGGCCGCCCGAGGGCCTCTGAAATAGCTTAACGACTGCTATTAATCAATAACAGCCGGAACCGAAAGCTTAACGTGCCCTCCGAAGCACGGAGCGATGGAAAACCGCACATAACTTTGAAATGCCATAGTTGCGGAGACTAGGACCGAACTCGGTATAGTTGGATTCTAAGTAGCACTATTGAACCGTTTGGCTTTATTAGTGTGAAAGAAAACATAATATAGCATTTTAAGTCTTAAAGCTTCACGGCCTGTAGACAACGACATTAAAAGACAATGACGGGATTTACTCCCGTCTAACATTTGAATTATTCCAACTATAGCTTCAACCGCATCCGGTTGTCTTTCTCACGGGTAGTGCGGCACGCTCTCGAACGTGTCTCGCCTCGCACACAATACGGGTGAGGCGAGGTCTTAGTGCGAGAAAGACCACCGGATGTAGTTGAAACTTAGTTGTAATAACTCAAATGTAATAAGTGAGTAGCCCGTTTTTGATAAATACCACGGTAGTTTCTTTATCACTTTCATGGATCAAAAATTTACAAGTCTCCTGAACAAAGAGAAAAAATAACATTATAAATAGACCAAATCAATATATTTGGTACACTAAATAGGTATATTATATATATATATATATATATTGTTTTTAGTCAGAAAAAACTGGTGTCTTAAATTTCTTTAAATGTAGTTTTAATACGCTTGAAAACCTCTATGTGGAATCCTATTAACAACTTCTTCCTATTATTGTTAGTGTAGCTGCCATAGAGAGCACTGTTAAAAACAGCCTGTATTCATTATAAGTTTTTTATGTGAGCCACTGCTTTCGGCAATCACACATATAAGTTATGATCGATATTTATTTGCGCCGGGGCTGGCAAAATTTTCTATGGTGCTTGAGCATTCTCCTTTCCTTTTCAAGAGTTGAATGTCGCACAGGAAAAGAAAATACCCTCTTGACTCTACTGATGCTTCGGAAATACGCCCGTTAGAGAAAAGAGCACCAAGAAACTCCACGGGGATATAATTGTCACTACTTTCTGAGGAGTGGAAGTAAAGGAGTACCTGTGATGCGAGGATATAGCGGAGATGATCTCCATCATCAGCGGCCACGCTGCTCCGAGCTGTTCTCCCCTCGAATGAAGCAGTCGAGCGGCGCACTCTAGCTGTCTCGCTCGCACGTCGCAGTGCCGGACTGCACAAAGTTCTGATAGCGGTTCTAGTAACAGCCTTTCCCGTGCCTGAGAGAGAAAGAAGATTTTCATTTTCAGCCTAAACAATTTTTTATGTTTGCTTAGAGTTAAATCGGTTTTGGAAATTGTCGAGGTCAAAACGGGGGACACATATGTCACACAATGCAACTATTTTAAAAGCTTCTAATTAACTTGCAATGTATGTTAGATTGTTAAGGTCAAATCTCGCAAGCTGAATTAGAACCACTTCCTATTATCCTAAGCAGTTGATTTTTTACATATTGGTTCAGTTCCGATGACAATGCATTTTAGTGGTAAGTATGACCTGACTCGACATCCAGGATTAGCTCCATAAGGGAGACATAAAGGAACTCTTTAATGGTCAACAGCACAAAATTTTGTGTACGTTTTTTTATGATAGCCGGTTTTAAGTTTTACTACCATGACATGGTTGCTGCTCTCGGGAGGGGGGCTTAACTAGGGATCTCCTCAACGGTTAATAGCACAGGCACGAAATGTTGTATACGCATTTAATTGTGATAGCCCGTTCCAAGTTTCACTATGACATGTCTACTGCATAAAATATTATAATATGATATAAAAATTATATACATTTTTAATTTGAGTTTGATTGAAATGTTTTTAATTTAACCTTTTATTTATATAAATAGCAAAACTATTTGACAAAAAAAAGGAAGAAAATGTCAAATGTCACTAAATTTGGTCAAATGGGGAGTCGTATCAAAGCCCTTTGATAAGACTCCCCATTTGATCAAATTCGTAATTTTGTATACTTACTCGCATTTCTCCATACAATCCTGTAGTCTTGAAGTTGCTCGGAAGAGATTGCTATTTAGCAAGAAGGCCGCCCATTGTAATTGTTAGTTTATAAAGAAGTTTATGTTACATACTTAATATTATCCACTTCTTGGTGTGCATGAAGAGTTATATATTGTATTGTACTGTATTTCTGAACTATACTATTTTGACCGAACTAGGTATCGTTAAACTATTGAACCGTTGCTTTTATTGCCATTTAATTACCTATAATATTATTGTGATGATTTACCTCGTTGAGCAAGCCAGGATTGCTGTGATGATATTGGAACGCTGCTTGTACCAAGTAAGTGATAGCTTCCACGCCCCACTCTCTCATTCTTATGTGTGGATGCTGACATACCTGAAAACACATACGCGTCAAAACGAACCACTCCTTTTTCGCAGTTGGTTATTCAGAAAAATAATATAAGTCGCTAGAAAATTGCTATAACGAAGATATTTATTTACTTCACAGAAAAACATAATTGGACAACAGTATTTAAAAAAGTGAGGGTAGGCAGCACATACTGCATTGGTTGAAGACCCTGGTTTTAAGACATTGCGGTATTTTAGCCGTGAAGACGTCTTCCAGGTTTTTGTGCGCACCTCATCCTAATTGAAAACGTCTGGCGATCTCTTTTCCCTGCGACTCTCGGCCAAAGGACATACAATGTCTAAGGTAAATATAATCATCCACCACCTCTATTAGGCAGCCTCCCACAATGACGTTGGGTGATTGTATAGGATGCTTCGTTAGATCTTAGTTTTGGACATGTTCATCTCTAGGCCCTGACTATTGGCCTAGAGATGAACATGTCCAAAACGCTCCTGTAAGTCGTAAAGCACGCCTTGTATGTTGGTTATATTTTTGGCTATCAATATGAGACCATCTGCAAAACGTAACTGCGTTTTTTCCCCAATTTTTTAATCCCAATTGAAGAGTCTTCAGAATGTTTATATGATTTTTAGCATTAACGCCTGCTTAGCGAGAACATATGTAATAATTTTCTAACCGAAAAATTTGAATCACGGACGGGGTTCGAACCCGCATCATTCCGTGCCTCTGCGCGGCACATGCCTTTATTAAGTTGGCTACCATGACAAGTCCTCCATGATCCATGCTTCGTGTCAAAACAATGCCTGCAGGTGGAGTGACGACCTGCGAAAAGCGGCGGGCATAAACTGGATGAGGAGAGCTGAAGACCGAGCTCAGTGGCGTGCATTAGGAGAGGCCTAAGTCCAGCAGTGGACAAATATAGGCTGAAGATGATGAATGATATATTAAATAAAAATTGCTTACTTCTAGAAGGTGATTAGTGATCGGCCTCCACATGACTTCAATCCTGTGCATGTTCGCCAATCCTGTCTCCAGTAGCTTCGCGACTGCGAACAGTGATGGCTCCTGAAACAATTACAAATAAAACTGATCCAACTGTGCCCGCAGCTTATCCCTAGGATAAAGTCTGTGTGATATTCCAGAACCTAAAGTACCTAGATAGTACAATATTTCATCTGTCGAATAGTTTTTATCGACTGCTTGGTTTCGATTCATCGCATTGAAATGTAAAGATATCAAACAATGAAAACCAGATTTCTATAAGTCCAGTAACTTTTACGTGGTTTTAACGCCGTGCAAACAATCAATCAAAAAACAACCAGTCATACAAACAGACATACTCCATTTTTTATTATCTTCAATGTCTACTTCTTGTTACTTACTACTTTATTAAAAGTATCTAATAATTTTGTGAAGGAAAAATTTGGATCGTATTTTTTGAGTCCCTATATTACACGGCCAGTATTACGCGACCAAATAATGTACAGCCAATAATACGCGACCAATATTACGTGGATTGGCGTCGTAATATCAGGGTGCACATTATTTGGTTGCGTAATATTGGCCGTGTAATATCACCCCGTGCTGATTTTCTAAAGGCGATAATACGCAGCCAGGATTACGAAGCCAAAATATGTACATGTAATAACAGGGTGTGCATTATTGGCTGTGTAATACGGGCCACTTTTTGTACGGGCGATAATGTACAGCCAATATTACGTGTACATCACAGATTAAAATATAGAAATGACATGGTCAAAGCCTCGTTTGCACGTTCCAGTTTCCTTTTACCACAGATTATGAATCGCAATTGCTCCGGCGCTGCGGGAAGTGCTGCCCCTCCACCCTTGCGTAACAAAGCACAGGTACCAACGCTCGCCTCCGCAGCTTCGGCTTTTTGGTCGCCTTTGGCGACCAGCCTCCGCCGCTCCAGCTCACCCTGGTACCTGCACTTTGTCACAGTGGACGCCCCCGTCCACTGTACTCCCTCCGCGCCTCCGGCTTTTTAAAAACACTCTAGTGTAGGGCAGACAAGACCACGTGGAGTCGGGGTTGGCCGATTCGGTTCTGTGAAAGTTTTTTTTATCTTGACACTCGCCTACACAAACGAGGCATCAAGGAGTGATTCTAGCTTTGTCTATGGTTGGCTTCGTATTATTGGCCGTGTAATATTGGTCGTACAAAATCGGCACGGGCTGATATTACGTATCCAGTTGTACACGTAATATTGGTCGCGTAATGGCCGTGCATTATCAACCCGGAGCGATTTTGTACGGGCAATAATACACGACCAGTATTAGCCGTCCAAATATTACGAATCCATGTACGTACACGTAATATCTGGCCGTGTAATATTGGCTGTACAATACTGGTCGTACATTATTTTGGTCGTGTATTATCGTCTCCCGATTTTCTTAGCCGCATTATTCCATGCCTCTGCGCGGCACATGCCTTTTACCAATTCAGCTACCAACAGTAATTTGCCAACCAGTAAGTACATCATCATCCAAATTTTTCGATTAGTTTATCATATCAGCCTTTAGAAGTCTACTGCTGAACATAGGCCTCCCCCAAAGAGCGCCATGACGAGCGATCTTGAGCCACTCCATCCACCGACTTCCTGCGATGGCTATAATGTCGTCGGTCCATCGTGTGGGGGGTCTCCCCACACTTCGCATGCTTTTATGTGGTCGCTATTCGAGAACCTTTATTCCCCAGCGGTTGTCGGTTCTGCGAACTATATGGCCTGCCCATTGCCATTTCTACTTGCAAACTCTGAGAGCTATGTCGGTAACCTATGTTCTTCTACGGATTTCCTCATTTCTGATTCTATCACGTAGTGAAACACCGAGCATAGCTCTCTCCATTGCACGCTGCGCAACTCTGAGCTTTTGTATGAGACCAATAGTTAGCGACCACGTCTCAGTGCCGTATGTCATCACTGGCAACACGCACTGATTATAAACTTTCGTCTTGAGGCTCTGCGGTATCTGCGACGAGAAGATATGGCGTAATTTCCCGAATGCTGCCCATCCGAGTTGGATTCGTCGGTTGACCTCTTTGTCGAAGTTGGATCTATCCAGTTCGATCGTCTGACCCAAGTAGACATAGTGATCAACAGCTTCGATAATATCGTTCCCAACATAAACCGGCATGGGTGCGACATGGGCATTTGACATGATGTTCGTATTGTCCATGTTCATTTTAAGACTCACCTGTTGGGAAACAATATTGAGGTCACTGAGCATTGTGCTTAGGTCTTTCAAGGTTGGCCTTCGTGTACAAACACTTCAACACTTCGATGTACCGGTAATCAATCTGGTATCAATCTGGCTCTGCGGTATCTGCGACGAGAAGATATGGCGTAATTTCCCGAATGCTGCCCATCCGAGTTGGATTCGTCGGTTGACCTCTTTGTCGAAGTTGGATCTATCCAGTTCGATCGTCTGACCCAAGTAGACATAGTGATCAACAGCTTCGATAATATCGTTCCCAACATAAACCGGCATGGGTGCGACATGGGCATTTGACATGATGTTCGTATTGTCCATGTTCATTTTAAGACTCACCTGTTGGGAAACAATATTGAGGTCACTGAGCATTGTGCTTAGGTCTTTCAAGGTTGGCCTTCGTGTACAAACACTTCAACACTTCGATGTACCGGTAATCAATCTGGCACCGCTGTAATGACTGTAGCACTGCCCAGGTCTCGACTGAATCAAAGGCTTTCTCGTAGTCCACAAACGCCAGACATAGTGGCCGATTATACTCTTCGGTCTTCTGTATAATCTGCCGGAGCGTATGGATGTGGTCTACGGTGCTAAAGCCTTTCCGGAATCCAGCTTATTCGGGAGGCTGAAAGTCGTCAAACCTACGAGTGAGAAGGTTTGTAACTACTCTCGAAAACAGCTTATAGACGATTAACCGACAGTGGCAGATTATATGCTGCCACTGTCGGTTTTCAGCTTCGTTAACAGGCTTTGCACAATAGACAGATCTCTTGCGAACACTTTGGAGCGCTTGTTCCGCTCTATTGCGTTCTTAATACAAGTAGTATTATAGGAACGCAAATCGTGTCGCATTGACTTGGAGATCTGTTTATTAAGCAAGCAGTAACTCGACATATCCACTGAAGACTGCAGCCTCATCTCACCTCGTTCTGCCATAAGTTTGAGTGTATGCTCAGAGAGTTTCTGTGTTCTTTTTTTGCGGGGGGTCTTAAAGAACTCCGACCCGACCGCGTGGACAATTTCCACCAGCCCATTATTTAGTTCGGCCACTGTATCGCATTCGGTAAGGATTTGGAAGCAATTTTGGAGCTCCAATTGTTTTCGGGGTTTTGGATTTGGGCAGGACTTGGGCGAAGAGTAGATCTCATCAAACGCGACCTCTCCAGCTTTACGTTGATATTCAATGAGCCTCTTACCATGCGGTGATCATTGCCGGTCTTAATCCTGTTGATCACAGAGACATCATTGAATATATGCTTATTGGTCATCAAAATGAAATCTATCTCGTGCTTATGACCGCCGAGGTGCAGCCACGTCCATTTCCTGGAGGGGCGCTTCTTGAAAAAGGAGTTCATCATAAAGAGTCCCTCCTTCTCCATGAAGTCGGCCAATCGCTGACCCCTTTGGTTCCGCTGTCCAAATCCAAACTCTCAGTTCATAGCAAAAAAAAAAACGACAAAAAATATGTAGGTATTGAAAGTAACTTATACGACCCTTACAAAGACTATTTAAGAAGCGGGAAAGGACAAAGCTATACAGAATTGATAGATGCGCGAAAGAGACAATAAGAATTTCAATAGTGCGTATATAATATGACGTCATGCAGATTAGCGTCGTGCGTCTATTCACAGACACTACTTTGATTTTTATAGCTTGATCAGCAGGACAGCTGTCATCGAGATCATGCCACAGAATAAATAATAGTACAAACACAAAAGGGTAAATGAGTAAAGTCATTTAAATACATAGCAACTCTCGTTACAACGCAATAAAGTGCAATTTAACTCGCACAGCGCTGCGATCTTTCAATTATATTTACCTAGAAGGCGCTCACCCATTGCGTGTAGGATAGAATGTACCGTATCACAACGCGCGAGAGCTTCCATTGCTCTAATCGTTTCAGAATCGCTCTGTCACTTTTACGCTCGGTAGGGTTGTATCAAGATATGACTAGGTACTTGTACTAGTAATTATTCTGTGATATAATGTGACTTAGATATTGTAACCGAATAAACAATTATGTAAAAATGTATTATTTTATTACTTATTGTTATAAATGTTGATAGTTCTTATAACTACATATAATGACATTCTTATCAGAATAGAACTAGTACCTCATTATTTGATTACATCATAATAGGTTACACTTTGATGAATAAAAGGTGCCTGTCTGACTTCGATGCTTAATAATGAATGAAAAAGAAATGGCTACCTACGTAATAAAATGTCGGTATGTAGGTATTTTACGAGATTTGTCAGACAGAATGCTATGCAGTAGCTTCTAGATTTCTCCTTGGTATTGTTACGAGCTGGGGTTCGGATAAAATTAATGTACGCTAATAACACCAAAAATTAACACCTTTATTCGAAAAACCACAAATAGAAATTAATCCAACAAATAATGCTCAAACACTCTTTAACTTGACTGTACACTCTTATCAATTATCACTGAATACTCGCTTCGAATCACTTTGATCGTTTCGTTTCGTCAGCCAAATCAGTAATGTCCCAGGCAGTCGATGTGCGCCCTATTTATACCGCGACGTAAGTTTCCAGAATGTACTCATAACTACTCGTCTAATGGTAGTCGGTAGGTCTTTGAACTTTCAAGGTCGGCGGCGCCTTTGAGTTGCCGCGCCGCGCCGCGCCTGTAGGTACTTAAGGCCGGCGGCACCTTCGATGTCGCCGCGCCCGTAGGTATATACCTACCGCGCGCTCTGGAAACTTCTGTAGGTACCTACGCTCTACTAGTGTGTTCCAGAATGTTCCTTTAAATGTAGGTATTGCGTCATTTTAGTACCTACTGTTTTTCTAAGAATCGACCGGCGTAACAGTATTCATAATTAAGAAAAGAATAAAAATTGCAAAAACTTTACTTTATCGTTAAGCACACGGCGCGCGACTCATCGTGCGCAGCTTGACACTCTACTGAATGAACCCCAATATTACGGCCCCGAAGTAATATTGGGGTTCATTCAGTAATATTAATATTTGTACTTGTTGCGGAGTGCGACCGCCCTGATCACGCGCATGAATTTTCGTATTTATTACAGTCATTATGTATACAAAACATTGTCGTACTTTATTGGTGTGACGAAAAGGGATGTTCAATTTTCATTGCAACATCTTAATCACAGACTATAAAGCAATAATAATCGATTATAAAAATCGAAATAATTTGATTTGCAAATTCGTAATAAATTCACAAAAAAAAGTTCCACAAGCTCATTTGAATCTTTTGTTGTGGTAAAATGCAAAGATTTACAATTTCGCTTACTGGCGTGAAATAGATTCCGCGCTAATCTAATTTTGTTCTAGCAAAATGTCGAGTTTTTTGTACGAAAGAAATTGAATAAGCAAGTACTAGCTTTCGCTCGCGACTTCGTCCGCGCGAACTACTGTTTATCGCGAAAAAGGCATCCTTTTTCCATCTAAGATATTCAATACCAATGCAAAAGTATAGCACCAATGCTCTTGATACTTGATATTATTTCGTTTCCACGGCAACGTGTCATTCCGTTCCTTACATCGAGTAATCAACGTCATCCAGTGGTAACTTACAATTTTCCAGGATAATAAGTATTCCAAGTTGGTCTCTATACTTTACACATATATGGTCTCTATACTTTGTACATAATTACAAAGTTTTATAAAAATAGGATCAGCCGTTTTGGTGTGAAAGCTCCCCAAATAAACAAACATACAACGTTTCACTATATATTGGTGTGGATAATGTATGTACTAGAAAAGTCACAGTTAGAATATAGAACATAAGTGAGCAACATAATATAATCGAGTTATATTTCAAAATCGTTCGATAATCGATTTTTCCTACACTACTCCAACCCTAGAAATATCACTGTGGCAGCTGTCTTGCGGATCAAGCTATGTTGTACAAACTATACATAACCGCATTTTGTAAATGTTTGCTTAACCCATCTTATTTATTGTTCTTGAACAAAAAACTTAGAATAAAACTGTAACAGGTCCAATTCTGTACATTGAAGATATTTTGTAAATATTTTTTTGAGTCTGTTCTATATTCAGTACTGAAGCCAAAACTGTTTTATTTTTTATTTTTGTCTTTCTGTCTGTCGGTCTGTATCTTGACCGCGCATCACGCCGAAACTACTGAATTAATTCATTTGAATTCATGCAGTAGTTTCGGCGTGATGCGCGACCAAGATACAGACAGACAGAAAAAATTGAAAAAAAGAAACGTTTTTGCCTTGTTATTTCAGTATCGAATATAGCTTCCAAAAAAATTACTAAATATCTTCAATGTACAGAATTGGACCTGTTACAGTTTCATTATAAGTATACTCGTAGATGTATACATTCATACATACATACTTATAATGTTAAACTCATTATCCTTCTCGAGCTTCGCCGTAGTCGAGTAATAAACATGATGTTGTGTCAACTCATCTAAATCCATTTCCATTTTTTTTCTCTTTCTTACCCTATTAGAATAAGCCAGTTCCATCGCCTCATTGGACAGCTTGCACAGCGCGTCGATCAGATGGTGCAGCGCCACGTCGTCTAGGTTCTTAGACGACTCGAACACTCTCGACAGCATGGCCGATAACGCTGTAAGCAAAACATTATAATAACAACTAAACAGCGCACAGAGGTCATGTAGTTCTGCCTCTATAGGGGTCATCAAAATCACGTCACATGATACGAGGGAGTAGGTCCAAAAGTGTGAAATGGTGTCATATGGCGGTAGGAGTTAAAAACTTTATGAAAAAAAATAATGAAATACTAGCTAACCTGTCCTTCTACAGTTTATCTAGATAAAAAGTATCCCATCCTTCCCCAGTGTTAAAATGAACTCCATACCAAATTTAATCAAGATCGGTTCAACCGTTTAGTTGTGAAAATGATAGACAGACATACTAGACAGGAATACTTTCGCTTTTATAATATTAATATGTATAACATAATATTAGTATTAGAGGGGAAAATTTGGATGATGATGTAGGTCACGGTAGCCGAAATGGTTAAAGGCATATGCCGCGCAGAGCCACGGAATGATGTGTGTTTGATCCCGTCCGTGATCCAAATTTATCCTTTAGAAAATTATTTGATATTATATGTTCTCGCTAAGCAGGCGTTAATGCTAAAATCATAAAAACCCTTATCAAAATTCGAAAAGGAGAGACGCTGGATGCAAACAGCTCACAACCCCTCGTTGTGGCGTCCTAGGGGGGAGGGGCCTATGTCCAGCGGTGGACATCTACCGAGACTGTTGATGTTTTTGTGACGTAATTCAGGGATGACCACCATTTAGGGAGTCAGAACTTATAATGACCAGGTTCCCGCAACACAGACACAGAAAAATGTTGATGATATTTTTGTATTCATTGATTCAGATGTACAGATTTATCAAACGCGTATGTGTATTTTACAAAAAGGTTTTCCGGTGTAGATGTTTCTTAGAGACTACAAAAAAAGGTTATCAGTCTGATGATATGTTTTGTATTTGTTAACAGTCTGAACACAATTTAAATTGCCTTTTATTATGTACTAGATCTTCCCGCGACTTTGCCCGTGTGGTAATTTTACTTTAAGGGTCCTATGGGTTATTCCAGAACCATAAGTACCAATATACCAAATTTCCTAAAACTTCGTTCAGATCAGATGTCAAATAGTTTTTTTAAGATTACTCGGCTTCTACTCAAAGTTTCACCAATTTTTAGGTCAACATTTAAGCTATTCAATAGTGATCCCGCATTGCAATCGGTCCACCAGTTTGTACATGATGCGCGAACAAACAGACAAACAAACACACAGACAGGCAGACACGATTTTGCAAAATGCTATATTCTTGTTCAGTAGCTTATTTTAAGTACTCTAAAGCATTTTTTTATTGTCTTCATTGTACAAACTTTCTGGTACTTACTGCTTTATTATAGTAAATAAATGTTCAGAATACAAATTAGGTCAACATTTGAATTATTCTTCAAATAATGTGAAAGGTTGGCAGTTTTGAATAGTGAATAATTAAATCTAATTTTGGGGTTTATAAAAGCATTTCATAGTGCCAAGCTGTGTATATATGTATCTAAAATGACACACGTGTTTTAAAACTAGCCACAATAAACAAAAAGTGCGACAAAACGAACACAATAAGCTCTCCCTCTCAGCAAGCCGGGCCAAGGGCCAGCAAGCTCCCTCCCAGTAATCCCAGTGCGTCGTGACATAAGCTTATTGTATCCTAAATTGTTTGTATCTATTTGGAAATACAGCAATCTTTCGCGAATTAATTCATATAAAAATTATATTATTTCTGATCTATTCAGTTCAGGGCATTGTATTGACCGTGCTCGAGAGAAGACTTGCTAAATCGAGTGTCTAAATAATCGAAATATTTGTTCGTAAATAGATCCGCATGCTTTTATGTGGTGAATTTTCTTTATGTACCATGTATATTTTTCAAAGAAATATCATTATTCTACTTCTAATCAGAAAGGTATAATTTGAAAAATGTTAACATGTTTTTTATTGCTTACTAGCTAATGCCCAACATGCGGCGCTTTCACGCCACTGAAAGTTTCTGACATATAACGCTGGCCTCTGATGTCAGAGTTGGTCGCGCTGTCCGAGGGCCTCTGACATGGCTAAACGACTGCTTGAAGTGCATTAAAAATAGTTGCTAGTTTAATTTCCAAATAGATACAGAACTGACAAAAGAATTAGTTAATTATACCACTCATGACTCCTAATGACTCGGCGACGGGAACTTGCTGACCTGAAATACATCGTTAGCGGAACATTCATACACTTGGTGGAACATTTGCTCAATACATTCAGTTAAACGTAGTTTAGTCGGAATTAGGGTAGTTAAAAACATCAGAATATATAAGGCATAATATGGCATAATATCGAAGAGAAAAAAATGTCAATTCTGTTGACTTGGCAAAAAGTAGTTCCCCGATTACACGATAATTGGAGACCTTGATCACAAAAAAATACACTTACGCGTCTAAAATAAGGTCTAATTCAGCTTAAACATACTTGGCTTACTTGACTAAGAATGCTTTAAGCTTATTTTAAACCTATTTTAACAATAATCCAGTGCTTATATGTTGGATTTTGATAAGATTTAGTCAAACTGTAAATTTAATTTAAAAAACTGTGAATTCGAGGAATTAGTTGAATTTTGAAAATATTTGTTTTTTATTTTTGATATTTTCCAGGTTATTTTTGATGTAATTCTGTACTTCTTTGTTGGATTTTGATAAGATTTTAGTAATTAATGTATTTTCTCAATATTGTTTTTTTCTCAAAATGACCTTATAACACAATTTCCAATTCGCAAGTAAAGGTAAGTGACAGTAGTCAAACACTGTAATTTTCTTTTTAAATTTTTATTTAAGTTTTATAGATTAGTTTTTATGTAATTCGGTGCTTCTATGTTGAATTTTGATAAGTTTCTAGTAATTAATTATCTTTCTCAATTATTTGTAATTTTCTTAAAATGACCCTTTCACAATATGTCCAAATCGCAGGTAAGAGGAAGTAGTAGTTAATCGGATTTTGAGAAGTTTCAGTAAAAAAAAACCTGGGAATACGCGGAATTAGTTGAATGTTGAAAATATTATTTTAATATTTTAGATGTTTTCCAGGTGTTTTTTTTATGTAAGTGTTGTATTGAACAAAGTCACGGACTGAACTGATGTCATAATTTACCTGTCACCGGGGTCAATCTTATTTTAGTCCTATCAAGGGATTTGACGTCACGTCAGAGCTTGTGAAAACGAAAGTGCTAGCAGTAAGTTTACAAATTTTCGTATTATGTGTTCCGTTTGACGTCCGAAGTCCATTATGAGAGAGGGCATCGTCTTTTCCTCGACTTGTCGTTAGATGTCGCTACTTTACCGTCACGTGATCGCGCCTTCAGCGCCACCAACGGCCAAATCTGGAACTAACTTAAACAGCACGAAGCAAGCCGCCATTTTGATGTCATTGTTGCGTCGTTCTTCGAATCGTACGCATGGTCGTTACATTTTTATTTAAAATCAACCTTCCTTAGTTTGATTTGATATCATTATAACTTTTGAGATTAAAGTAGAAAGTTAAAAGATTAAAGTTTTAAATTCGTTGCGTGAAAATTGTGATAAAATGAACAACGGTGAGAAAAGTACCCCACCGCTCGCGGATGTGTTTAGTGATCGTGATCTTACGCGTTTACAAAAGGATGCGCACACACTGTCTTGCGAGTCAGGGTCATCGAGTCCAGATTCAAGTTCGAACGAGGATGAAGAGCCGTCGCCAAAGAGACGACGCCGTCGTGGCAGCCGCAGCCGATCACTTGACTCCGTGCGAAAAATGGATCGAAGGTTTGAATTACTGTCCCAACAGCTGGTGAGTCACGTTAATAGTATTGTGAGTACAAATTTTGCTGCCACACAACCCAGTGTATCCTTTTCCGCTATGCCTCCGCCTGGAGCGATTAACAATTCGTTAGACGATCCATTTTTAAGACCGCCAGTCTTGGTTAATGTCATTGCTGAGCTAGATGTTTCTGTTAAAGAACCGACCGTGCCTAAAGCAAGCCCGGACCGGGTTACTAAGCAGAGCTAAAAGTAAATGAAGAGTTGAGACATCTAGATGATCCGTATGCTCCGCTTAGGTGGTTTCAGATGGAACGTAGCTTTGCTGCTTTGTCAAATGCCTTTTTAGCGCAGAACGAGTTTGTTAATTTAGCGTTGCGTAATTTAATTGATTGGTCCGCGAAACCGGATGCACAATTAACTTCATCTTCTACATACGATAAATTGAAAGAGCTTTTTGGAAATGAATCTGACTATAAAACTGTTTCTCATGACATTTTACAAATAATTTGCGGAAAGCGTGCAGAGGTTCTAGAACTACGGCGTAAAGCGCTCCTTAAAGGTTTAAAGGGAAAATATATCCGGGAAGATATTGAAAAAATTCCCCCATCTACAGAATACATGTTCAACCCTCAAGAGTTGGCTGCTTATTTGCAAAAAATTGGCTCAGCCTAAATCGTTGGTGCGTTCGAAATCGCCAGCAGCTTCTACCTCCCGTGAGAAGTCCTTTCGTTTCCAACAAAATAAATCAAAGCAAGGAAAAAATAGAAAGCGTAATGTCGACGAACACGACAGAAAAAAGAGGGCGGGGCAAAAAGATCAGCCTAACAGAAATAGGAATAAATGACTCAAAGCGGTTTTCGGGCGGCTGTCTGATGCTTTATCAAAAAGTGTGGGCCAAATTACGTCCGCCCAAAACAATCCTAAAATTAATTTCAGCTGCTCGCATACCTTTCAGTCAGACGCCGCCATTGATCATTCCAACATCAGATATAATGAAAAGATTTCAGACTCCGAGTTCTGTAGTAATGACTTTGGAAATTCAAGCCTGCACCGACAACTCCATCTTTCATATCCCCACTTTTCATTATAACGAAGAACAACGGAAAAAATCGCGTGATCTTCAATTTGAAGGCATTAAATCAATTCATGAACCAAAGCATTTTCATCTGTTTCATCATCATCGAATGCCAAACTTTTTACAAACGGGCGATTGGATGGTAAAGCTAGACATAAGCCAAGCATATTATCATCTGCCGATAATGCAAGGACATCGTTGTTTTTTACGTATCAGTTACGAGGGCCGGTTGCTGCAGATGACATGTCTACCCTTCGGGCTAGCAGCGGCACCGAAAATGTTTGCCTCAGTCACAAATTGGACTGCTGAAATGTTACGCACGAAGGGCCTTCGTATTAGTGTATTTAGACGATTATATAATAGCCCATCAACACAGAGAGACATTGAGAACTCATGTCCACATGGCTATAGAGTTTCTCACCAGCCTAGGTTGGAATATCAACATGGACAAATCTATACTCACTCCGACAATGTCTATAGAGTACCTGGGAATTGTCTGGAACACGAAAAACAACATCAAAAGTGAGTCCAGACAAGGTGAGAAAAGTCCGCCAGTACCTAATGACTCGCTTGACAGCACGCAGTTGGACCCTCAAGCAGGCGCAACGCCTCTTAGGGTATCTCAACTTTGCGACCTTCATCACCCTCCGGGGAAGGTTGCATTGCCGTACGCTGCAGCGCCACAGCAATTTTCTACAAAAAAGCCCACGCCGGCCCAGTGTGTTCGGGAACGAAGTAAGAAAAGAACTAGAATGGTGGCTAGACAATATCAGTCAGAAAACACAGATTCACCCCAGAAAACTACCAGTCAATTATGTTGTCACAGACGCCTCGGACATTCAGTGGGGAGCCTTGGTCAACAACAACACACTGAAAGGAAATTGGAGTGGCACATCAATTGAGGTGGCACAGCAATTTAAAGGAGATGTACACAGTGATAGCTGCTATCTCATCACAAGCGAAGGTCCTAAAAAACTCAACCGTGATTTTACAGACCGACAACAAAACGGTAGTGTCGTATATAAAGAACGAGGGCGGAACAAGATCTCGAAAACTTTTGGAGCTGACCAAACAACTCGTGGCACTGACGGACAGCCTGAACGTTGTACTTCTCCCTCACCATCTACCGGGACGGTACAACACGGAAGCCGATCACCTCTCGCGCAATCGCGCCGGCTCCGAATGTCATCTTCTGAGCGAAGGGACGAAAAAGGTATTCAAGATGTGGGGAACACCAGATCTAGACCTGTTTGCCTCAAAAGACGCTCACGTCGTGTCAAAATATGTGTCGCTAGACTTATTAGACTCGAACGCTTATTATCACGACAGATTATTATTCAGCAGATGTTGGACATACGATCTTGCGTGGATCTTTCCTCCACCAGCTCTGCTCCCACGTGTGCTACACCATCTCAACTCGGCGAAAGGCAAGTTCATAATAATAGCACCCAAGTGGAAGAAGCCTCTTTGGCGTCCAGATCTGAAGAACCGTGCCCTAGCACGCCCCACAAAAATAAGGAACCTGCCTTTAACTTTGCTGGACACAGTGACAGGTCGCCCTCCAGCTCAAGTGAACAACCTACAGTTGGAAGCTTGGCTCATTTCGGCTGGGATACCTTAACAGAGAGTTGGTCTACTGAAGAAAAACAGCTTCTGTCGACTTGTTGGAGGCCTTCTACACTTAAGACTTACACTCCCATATGGAACAAATGGTCGCAGTGGTGTAGTCAACATAACCTGAACTGTCGTCGTCCAGCACCTGCCGAGGTAGCTAGGTATTTAGCGAAACTATTTCTAACAGATAGACTAGCATATCGTACTATTCTTGTACATAAATCGGTTATAGCATCAGTTTGTGAAACACTATCCGATATTAAAATATCCTCGAATAATTTGGTTAAGCATATACTAAAAGCAGTGTCATTAGCTAGACCAATTCCACCAAAATTGCCAATATGGGATTCAAGGATTGTAATTCAGTACTTAAAAAGTACAAGTCCGGATCTTTTCAGTCTATATGATGTTTCCAGACGTACTGCCACAATTCTTTTGTTGGCCTCGGGACGTAGAGTCCACGATTTGACTCTCTTACATTGTGACTCTAAACATCTAGTGGACGAGGGGTATTCAATAACCCTACATCCTGTATTTGGTTCCAAAACTGACTCAGCGTCGTACCAACAATCAAGTTGGACATTACTAGCGTCACCGGATAGAAATACAAATCCCTTGTTTTGGCTAAGAGCATTGATTAATATCTCCAAAAATACTAGAGGTTCTTTGACAAATTTATTTCTCAACACTAGGGAGCCTCGTAGACCGCCCACTGCTGTTATCATAGGTGGCTGGGTAAGGCGAACTCTTTCTGATGCTGGAATAGAGGCTACGCCCGGTAGCTGTAGGTCAGCAGTCTCATCTCTGAACTGTTTAGAAAAATACCCATTAAACGATATTTTAGCTAAGGCGAACTGGCGCCATGAAAATACGTTTAGAAAATTTTACTACAAAGATGTTGATGATAGAGGCTTTAACACTATTTCTGAGAAGTCACTTTCTAAATATTTTTTAGCCACGAAATAAAGTTTATAACATTATTTATACCAATATATTTTTAAATTAAGTCGATTATAATAGTTCAACAACTATTCATCTAAAAATATAATGTTCTTTATTTTTCTTAGGTTTTCCATATCTAAGTTAGATAATCTTATAATAAATTGATTATAATATGATCCTACATATTTACAATGATACCTGCTATATAGAAGTTATTCATGTAATTTCGTTTTCTTTGTATAAACAATATAATCACATTGTTGCGTTTTTATTATGCAAGCCACCAGGAGATAACAAACATGTCTCTCATAATGGACTTCGGACGTCAAACGGAACACATAATATAAAAATTTTACCTTAAAATAAAATTTGTATTATGTTTCCTAAGACGTCCGAAGTCCAAATAAGGTCTTCCTGGTGTTATTACTTACTCACTCATACCATCATCATTATGAGCCGAACAATGACATCAAAATGGCGGCTTGCTTCGTGCTGTTTAAGTTAGTCCCAGATTTGGCCGTTGGTGGCGCTGAAGACGCGATCACGTGACGGTAAAGTAGCGACATCTAACGACAAGTCGAGGAAAAGACGATGCCCTCTCTCATAATGGACTTCGGACATCTTAGGAAACATAATACAAATTTTATTTTAAGGTAAAAATTTTATATTAGTTTAGTTTATCCCAATCATACGAGTATTAGTACTAATAGCACGTGAAAATAGCAGCGATGCGCTGCGTCAATTGTAGCGTAACTAATTTTTCTACGAGAAAAGAATATATTTTATATCTATGTATGATTTATTAAAAGTTTTCTATTTATGAATTCATTTCAGTTAATTTCTCTTTATTTTCATTTTACTGTCCATATCTCGAGTGCACGCCTATACACATCTTTCTTGCACAACCAGGATGACTGGCAGAATGCTATCATAGCATTAAGTCCTCCTCTGTACACTGTTTTTGTGCATAAAGTATTAAATAAATAAATAATTTTCTTTCGATACTACAAAATAACGTAAAATTTACAACATGGGGCAACAATCCACTGAAGACCGACAGCTCGACGATGAAAACGTGTCGTTCTTATTCAAGAGATATCTTCGAGCTGTCAACGCCGATCTTATTGGTAGTTCGCGAGTCATTTTCGAGCTATAATCTTTAATCTTATTGGAAGTTCACAAGTCATCTTCGAGCTGTTAGCGCGCCCATCTTACTGTTAGTTCATGATTCATTTTCGAGCTATCATCGTCGATCTTATTAGTAGTTCACGAGTCAAGTTCGAAATGACATCGTCGTTCTAACTAGTAGTTCACAGAGTCATCTTCACACATCTCCGCGTCAATGGATAGTCGCCCTAATATCGGTTAACTACTACACAAGACTATTCAGAATACAAATAACAACGCTAAATATACTTTCTAAAGATGCGACAATAAAAACGTAAGCGAGATACGAAAGTATAATATAATGCTGCAAACTCGACGATTGCTGCTTCTCAGTACTTTGCGGGGCAGCCCCCCCCCCCCTCTTACCCCTTGTCCCCTGACGAGACCGCAGCCTCATACATGAAAACACTTATATACACTTACCGGGCAAGTCGGCCATGACAGCAGACGTGCTCATGACGGCGTTCGCGTCAGCACTGGCACGACTCGCCTTCATGCTGCCGCCCGTCGATGGCTTCAGCCCGAGGATCCACACCTGGGAAAAGAGGCTCACGAATAAGCGAGGTTTTAGCATAATTAAGATCCGTGTATCAGCAGTACAGTCCAAGATCTATCTCCGGACTTCTGGCTACACGGTTACCCTAAATTGTAGTTTTAATATTTTGTGAAATTGTTGTTAGTCTGTAGGAAAGAAGGTTTAAAAAAAACGGATTCCACACCGCCAAACCAACGAGTGGAGCATAGATATCCAACGGAGAATCAAGGTCACCGACATACTCGTAACTCTTAGGATAAGCAAGCTAAAGTGGCAGTGGGCTGTCACATTTACAGAAGAACTGATAACCGTTGGGATAGACAAGTTCTCAAGGAGAGACCACGTTTAGGCAAACGCAGTGTAGGACGCCCTATGGCCAGGTGGAGTGACAACCTGCGAAAAGCTGCTGGAAGAGAATGGATGAGGGGAGCTGAAGACCGAGCTCGGTGGCGTGCATTTGGAGAAACCTACGTCCAGCAGTGGCTGATGATGATGAGAACTTGACAGAATTAACACGACTAACAAGGTCGAGATCTTGCTGCGATGTGACGGCCGATCGGCATAACATGGGGTAAGTGTGTGTGAGGCTTGTGCGTATGAGCGGATCGGCATAACTTGGGTGCTTCACTTTCGATTTGGTGGTGTAGATTCCGTCCTTTATCAAATCTTATTGCTGTAAGTAAGGTATACATGTTTATGGTTCGACAGACGACACGACGTAGTGAAGTTGATGACAATCGAAATGTAAGATTCGATCACAATTTACAAAGTTACCTACATAAAAAAACAAAAAGTATTTTTACAAGTAAAGCTACCAAAACCGTGTTAAAAGTTTAAAAGGGGAAAGGACACATTTGCGATAGGTCCATAAAATAATATCAACCTGATAGTCACTCCCGCCAAGCTATTTGGGGGTTCTTGAAATAACTGATTGAGAAAGCCCAAAAATTAAGTGAAATTTTTAAAGTGATACAATGAGATTAAGTGAGGTGTAAAGATGTAATATGCAAAATATTGTCATTTTTTAACAAATTTTTGGTTAAGGCGTTACTTATAAGTCAAAATATGTAAAAAGTTGGTTGTAAATAGGTACATCGCGAAGTCTCATTTTGAAGCGAACCATGAGCTCATTCAATGTAATTAATAAGAAATGTACTAAAGCTAAAAGTATAATGTATAAATGGTTGAAAACATTAACTTATGAGAAAACGGAAAGTATTTTAATTGTAACCGCATCGCAATCGGTCTAGTATTTTTTACGTGATGAGCAAACAAACATAAAGACACGATTTAAGTACCCTAGACCATTTTTTTTATTTATCTTCTCTAAATTCACAGACTTTTTCGTACTTATTGCTTTAATCAAACAATACTAGTAATGTGGTCATTATTTCGTCAACCTTCTTTGGGCAAAGTCGACCTTGCCGCGCTGCTTGAATAGGCGCCAGCAAAGTTGTATGGAATTTCATTATTGTCGTGTTTTGCGGCCAGCAATTTCCTTTGAAAATCCATTATTGTCGTCTTTTGTCGTAGCACTATTATTTATTCCGTGGGTTCGTTAACCCCGAAC
This sequence comes from Alsophila aescularia, assembly GCA_946251855.1. NCBI lineage: Eukaryota > Metazoa > Arthropoda > Insecta > Lepidoptera > Geometridae > Alsophila > Alsophila aescularia. Next base: position 13,495,526 of record OX276386.1, on the reverse strand, counting down.
GCAAAAAGAGAGGCGTTGTAGCTCCCAGACGAATGGACCGATTTTGATGTATTTTTCTGTTTGAAAGCTGATGTGATCTTGATGATGGTTGTTGTTGTTGTTGTTTATGTTTATGTTTCTATTGTTGTGGTCGCTGTTGTTTTCGTTGTTGTTGCATTGTTTGAGTAAATTCTTATACTAAGCTGGTTTTATTTAAATACCTCGCATTGTTTGAGTAAAGCACTATACAAGCCTTGGTCCGCAATGACTGCCCTGCTGGCCACGCTATGATGGCCTCGAGCTTTGCTTAGTTAAGTTCTCGACCATCATCATCGCTGCCAGCAACGCAGTCATTACAGACCGCGGCAGTAATGTACTATTATTAAAAGTATAGATAAATAAATAATTTTGAGTGAGAACATTAGTTGGATAGAATCATACATGTTATCTTCAGTATATTGTGTTTATTAATTACACTTTGTTTATTTTTAGTATTTTAAACTAACTTATACTTTGTAAATCTTTTTATGTTATGCAATGCCACTTTTGTACTGAAGTTACCTCGATACAGGCTTGCCTAGTGAGGTGACGGAATAGTTGATTATGCACCAAGGGGATAAAGCAGTGTCTTACGTCACGGGCAGCATACTGGACCCTGAGCGTAAAGAGGGACTCAGAGTTAACTCCCGAGCGTAGCGAAGGAGTTATGTAGAGTCCCGAGTTAGCTTAGGCTAAGAGTCATACGAATTTTAAAGTTCCAAATTCAAATCACATTATATCCCTTGGGAGTTTCATAGAACTAGTGTTTTGTTTTGCAGTTAATAATAGTAGTTTATGAGACGGTTGCATAATAACTAGTTATGAGCACACGTTGATACACTACTTTATCTACACTCATGCAATAGTAACTTAAATTTAATGAAAAAAAAAACGTAATATTTTCTTGATTTTTCTGGTAAAAGTTCGTTCGTCATGTTCGTTGCTGTTTCCGTGATGTCAGGTGGAGACAAATTTTTCTCACCAACACTGCTGTCGGACATTTGTAATAAGGATACAACTTTTGATCAACAATAACACATTAAATTGGTTAAAAACACAGTAAAGTAATGGCGCCAAAATCCAGTTCAGCGAATTCACGTGCCTATGGTCTAGCACGCGCCGCCATAGATAATAAATGTCGAAAACCCTCGTAGGTGCGGAACCAATCGGTGCTTTAGTGGGAAAATATATATATTATAACATCTTTGTTAAAAAAACGATATAATAATATTATAATAGTGTAGTGTAGTAGTTTTATCATAATGTTATAATTTTTTTTTCTTATTAGAGACGTTCCGTGCGTAATGTATATCATTATGACACCATTTGTCAGTTCATAATCCGGATTTTACGATATGAGTGTAAATAAACATATTTTCATTTTCAATTATTGAGCATTTGCGACCAATTTCTCAAGGTGACGAGTGCAGAAAAATATACTAACCAAGTGTTGCAAGGTGGTCAGCACCGGCAACCACGCTTGTTGTATGGTGTCGCCGTCGCGCTGCGCGGCGCAGAGCAGCGCCTTCATGGCAGTCACGTGGCGCGCGCTCACCATCACGAACGACTGCTGCTGGCCTGGAATCAAACGTGCATCACCATGGCAACCTTTGTGACGATACCATCACAAAATATTTATCTTATAATTTTCCTTGAGAACATTTTGAAATACGTACGAACCCGCATCATCCATGCTCTGCGCGGCATGCTCTAAGCCAATTAAGACATCTTCAATTTCTTTTAATCCGTCCTAAGGAACAAACCCCCCAAATCGATGAAGTAACTATTCTTGTATTATTGTTAAAGTTTTAGAATCACAAATAATAACTAGACGGCGCTAGAGTGACAATAACAGAAAAATTAAAACTTATTTACAGTAGTCGCAGCGGAAGTATGTGTCTCGGAAGTTATCTGCTAGTCGCTGCGCAAACTGCTATTTTTCGGGCGCAATTCCAATGTTGAAGGTGAAGACAGCATTGTATAACTGACCCACACACGCTTTTGTTTATCGCATATTCTATCTCGCTCTTACTTTATGCGTTTTATCCCCACATCAGTACCTGCGCAATCGTTCACAGAGCCTAACTTCACAAACATATAGATTGGCTGCGACTACTGTACGGTGTTTTTATTTATTTGGTTTATATTTGTATTTTTGTTGTAGAAATATAAAGAATGATTAGTTTCGAAAATAAGTTTCAAGTTTCTATGTCAACCCATTTAGGTTCTACGAGCCGGAGATAGATGACCGGACGGACAGACAGTCAGATAGACAACGTTGTAATAAAAATAAGGCTAAGATTGGACAGTTTGAGTACTAAATAAGGCAAAATCGCCTCGTTACTCATTTATGTAATCTGCCTGTAGTTGAAATTTTTGGGGAGAAACTGCAACATCACTTCGATCTGCCCTATATTTTTACCCGAATTTTTACTCGCATGGTATTGTGTTTATCAGACTATTTAGCAGGGGGTTTAGAATCAAAACTGGCTAAGACCACAATTTCTCGAAATTGACTTTATAATGGCAACATTTTTGTTTCAATAATTCTTTTCGCATAAAAAATCCTTTGGGATCTACTCTGTAACTTGTTCACAAATATATTGAAGAAACAATGGGTTTAGAATCAAGCTCGGTTACGTTCCTCAAGTTCAGTATGAAAACTGGCTAAGTCCGCGCCAGCCAATAGGAGCGCAGTATTTGAAGTAAAACAGTAATGGCCGCCCATACAATTTCTCTGTAATTAACTCGTTTGTTTACTGCAATTTAAATAAGAATTCCTGGAGTTTCGTGTGATAACTATAGTTTTTTAGCGAGATGGTTGTTTTTCCTTTGCCTGTCAGGCAAGGAAACTGTCTGCACAGCCAGATAAATGGAAGGCAAACAAGGCGAAAAATATGAGGTAAGTGTTAGTGAACCAGGGGCAAGTTGCGGTCACGTGACTACGTATTATACTATTTTGGTCTCAAATCTGGTTAAGTCCTAAGAAATTGGAATTAAACATGGCTACGTCCAACGTTTGGTATCAAAACTGGTAACGTCTAACAGTTTTTATCAATTCATCGTATTTTTTTGCTGTATGGGTATGTTGAATGTAGCATCATTAGAAAGAGGGAGTTTTTTTTCACAGTAGGTTTTTGTATACAGTTGTGAAAACAGAACACAAAATGAGAAGTTTTTCAAATTTCCGTAAAACTACTTTCGATGGACGTAGCCAGTATTAAATATAAATATATTTGGGACAATACACACCAATTATCTTGACAATATTCAGTTTGTGGCGCTTTAGTTAGAGACCAAACGCGTGGGCCGATTTTGATGTTTCTTACGTCAATCGATTGTCACTAGACATGAAGTATGTCGAAGATATGACAGTAATCAAAATTCAATATGGCGACAACCAGACGCAAGATGAAGAAAATAAAGAAAAGTCGACGAACGACGAAGAACTATGTTAAGTGGGGTATCATTGAATAGGTATTTGAAAATCATCTTAAGGTTTCTCTTATCATTTTTAATTTCGAATTTATAACGTTTTAAATTTGGTTAGCAACCATTCCCACATGTTTGTCTATCCACCATGGGCAGGGCAGAGCGCCCAGCGCCGCCACGCTGTATTGTGCGGCTAGGGCGCAACGGCACAGTGTTGCGATGTCACGTGACGTTACTCACTAGTTACCCACCGTTAGGCGGCGCGGGCGTGGGCAGCGGAGTGCCCACCCACACGACCTGGTGCCTGTAGTCGGGGTCGGGCTGCGCGGGCATCTCGCGCCGCCACGGGCAGGGCAGAGCGCCCAGCGCCGCCACGCAGTACTGCGCGGGCAGGGCGCAACGGCACAGGGCTGCGATGCACGCGTCGCGCCCCACAGCGTGTCCCACCTGGGTAAGGCACATTATTAGAAAGAAAACATAGAAAATAGTAGATTGTATAGTAATTTCATAAAACAAGACATTTAATCCGAGACATTTATCCGCTCGAGCCGAAGGCGAGGATAGATATTGATGTGGAGGATAAAATGCCTTGTTTTATAAACGAGTTATGTACTCTGCTTTTCACTTCGACAGCGAGGAAATTCTATTATATTGAATATTTACATGAATTCCCGCTTATACAATGCATGAAATTGGCATACGTTGTAAAATATATTTTCATCTCACAAGCTCGGAAAGATTGTGTTTGTCATTCGAAATCTGAGTGCAATAGTAGATTATGCACCTTGCGGATAAAGCAGTGTCTTACGTCACGGGCAGCATATTGGACCCCGAGCGTAGCGAAGGAGTTAAGTAGAGTCCCGAGTGAAGCGAGGGGTCCCATATGCCGCCCGTGACAAAAGACAGGCTTTATCGCCGAGGTGAATACTGTACATTTCATACCTTCTGCGAGACAAAACAAATAATAAATGAATCGGTCATTTGAGAAACCCTTAAGTCAGTCAAGCTAAACTTTTCAAAAATTACAAACGACTGTTTGTCACAATATTATGAATGAAACTTGATAATGTAAACTATATCAGAAAGTAGATAATAGTGTATTGTATAGTTAAAAAAAAAAAACAATAAAACATATTATTTATACACAATTTTTATGATTAAAAACCTTTAACTTATGTTGTTTCTCAAATGAACACTAGTTTACGAAATAAAAATCAACATTTTCGTATGTATTTTTTTATTTTAATGCCTAAACATTACTTATTTTCATCAGTTTCTTCTCTGTTCGTTGTTGGAATGTTAAATATAGTGTCATAAAAAGCTTGAACTTCTCCATCTTCAGGTAAGTAGGTATCTTATTTATATATTTATATCCATATTTTTTTATTGTTGAGACATAACCATCAGGTTAAGCTTCAGATGTGGTCAGAATGAGATGATCTCTGTTAGTGTTCCTCAGGCGAAATGTGTCGCTCATCAATGAATTATTTAGCTTTGACTAACCCATTGCAATCAATAGCATGAGTAAAATATCGAAATTTTGCTATTGTCAGGGTTATTTTTTAATCCCTTGGAACCCCTCTTTTTTGACTTTCTTCTGACAACATTGTCTTATTTAATATTTGGGCAACCATTTTTTAAATCCTAAATATCTGTAGCCTTTGGATATATGTATTTTTTACGTCTCCTAGATATTTTTATGATTTCTTCAGCTTTTGCAGACATTTTAATACTGTCTTGCTGGTATTATATTATTAAGTTTATAATTTTTAACAGCAAAAACCAAAGCAAATCGCAAAAACACAGACGGAGTTGTACCGAAGAGTACTAACAAACCTGTCAAAGTCAAACGTTATGACTGCGTTCAGTGAACTAACAACATAAGTCACTGACTTGTGTGTTTTCTCCTATGGACTGGACGAATCGACCTTGCTCAATTTGTACTAAATATAAAAGACTTATAGTAGGCGTCTCCGAAGTGAACAATTGGCAGGTACTGCTGTGGGAATAAAACAGCATCAAGTAAGAGCGAGATAGAATATGCGAAAAACGCAAGCGGGTGAGCGAGGCAGTTATACAATGCTGTCTTCACCTTCAACTTTGGGATTGCGCCTGAAAAATATTAGTTTGCGCAGCGACTAGCAGATAACTTCCGAGACACATGCTTCCGCTGCGACTACTGTACTAGGTTTCTCAACGGAATAAGATGCGTCTCAAGAAAAATGAACCGAATAAAAAAGTGCAAACCGCCTAAACCTGACTTATGGGGTTTCTCAAATGACCGATTCAATTGCACCATAGGCTTTTCGAGTTAAATAAAGTAAAACGACGGATTCGGATACAGCCTTGACAATTTTTGTTGTTCTCCTTTGATAAAATTGTGTTCTTTTCGTATTTATCTTTTGATTTTTCCGGTAGTAGATTATTAATAATCCCTAATGCATCTGATTTAAACCCCGGAGTCAAATCACTATCGCTCGACGACTTTTTTGTGTCAACTTGAAAATGATAAAATACGGAACTGTTAAAATAACACCAACACTGTCTCTTGTTTCACATTTAAGTACTTACATCATCATCATCATCTACAGCCTGCATTAGTCCATTGCTGGACATAGGCCTCTCCTAATACGCGCCACTGAGCCCGATCTTCGGCTCTTCTCATGTAGTTGCTGCCAGCTACTTTGCGTGAATCGACACTACATCTGACCGGAGGTAGTCCTACACTAAGTTTGCCAATGCGTGGTTTCCACTCAAGAACTCGTTATAATATGGCAACACCTAAGACAAAACTATTGCTATCTAAAAAGGGCACGCGGAGACTACTTCTACCAGTGTAAATATTCTATGGCATAGAGCATTTCCTACGTCAATGATTATTAGATGTTCTGTGATTTCATTTCCATGTTCCATATACAAAGACCCGTATCTCCTTCTTAGTTTGTGATCTTACGTAGTATTTATATAGTCTTTGGTTTGTGATACACAGTAATAGTTTTTTTATTTTCAAATTTAATACCTCAGGTTTCATTATTGCAATTTTCGAAAGGAACTCTAATTTTTTGAAAAATAAAATCCTGCTAGTGTTACTCGCTGATAATTTAGCTTAATTTATGTGAAATAATTTTTAAAATTGGGTCGGTATTTTTTGAGTTTATCCATTACAAACAAACAAATAATCAAATCTTTCCTCTTTATAATATTAGTGTAGATTATTATTCGATTCAGTTCTATTCGATTCTGTTCGACCCCAATCGAGTCCATTCGATTCAATTCGATTCTATTCTATTCCATTCGATTCTATTCGGTTCTAGTCGATTATAGTCAATTATACGATACAAAGAACAAACAATATTAAAACTTAAATAAGGTAATACAATTGGCGGTCTTATCGCTTAAAGCGATCTCTTCCAGACAAACTATATATTATATTCGATTCTAATCAATTCTAATAAATTTTATTTGATTCTATTTAATTTTATTCAATTCTATTACATTGTATTCGTTTTTTTTATAAATTATTTTCGAGTCTTTTCGATTCTATTAAATTTTATTCAATTCTATTAAGTTTTATTCTATTCTATTACATTGTTTCGTTTTTTTTATTATATTCGAGTCTTCGATTCTATTCGATTCTAGCCGATTATTCGACTCCATTCGATTATATTCGAATCCATTTGATTCCATTCAATTCTACTCGATTCTATTCGATTCTTTTCGATTGTATTCGATTCTATTAAATTGTATTCGATTCTATTCGATTCTGTTCGATTATATTCGTAATTGTTCTAATCTAGTATGTTTACACATCTGCAAGGCGTCCCGCGATCTCGCTACACTCAGGTTTCAATACAAGTACTCGCTTCAAAAAAACACTTTGTTGCCTGGCATAAAAAATAACTATTTTATACTTTTATCCAAGTTTCCATATACCACTGTAAGACAACAATAGGACACGTGTTTCGCCTCTGCACATTGCACCTCAGGAGATGTTGACTCGTCAAGTCACCCAGCACCGGACGATCTGTTAGCGTGACAGGCGCGCCGGGACTATAAGTCTCACAGTACATATTCATGTTTAATCGCAAGGAACGATCGTAAAAACGCGTAGGGAAACCATCTGTATTGCCCTACAATAAGATATATTATATTATTAGAATATTCGAATGAGACGAAAAGTATTTACAGCCTTTAAAAATGTAATAAACGTGTCGAATAGGTGAATTATATTTTTTTGTGCATTTAATGCTTCAGATATGAGATACCTGCCGATGGTTTAATATGCTGACAGGCGACACTGGGTTTCATACAAAATATGGTTAGCAGCCTTTAGATCCTTTTCCCACTTCGGTGTTAAAAAGGTAAACCAGACAGAGAGAGAGTTACTTTCGCTTTTATAATATTAATCCGGAAACCATGATCAGAAAGCATTAGCCCTGGTGGAAAACAATAGTGCTTCGAAAAGCTTGCGCTGTAAAACAAGTCACACCCAAAAAATACTAGGCTCACCTTCCCACTGACTCTCGCCAAGGTCTGTATGGCGCGAAGGATGTTCTCCAGCTCACCGATGCTGGCCTCGGCCAGAACTGACAGTCCCCACACCAGGCCGCACCACGACGATTTCAATAGCTGCAATAAACAACATTGGAATTCAGAAGAGATCTTCTTCCGTGTCTTTGTTACAACCATATAGGCCGACCAGTCGACCACTTATGCTACGAGTATGTCAGATTTGGCCTCGACGCTACTGGGGCGCGGGGGCGGGCTTACATTGCATTGCATTGCTTAACAATATATCTATCTCGTAATATTTTTATCTCGTGCATGTGCACGAGATAAAAATATTTGCCGGACAGTTCTGAAGATATATTGTTACGTCATCATGGCAATTGACAATGTTCTAACCACACAAGTTAATAAAAAAAAACATTTCATTTCTCCTTTGACAGGATCAGCTAGAACCTGGCGAGCTTCTCCTCATGCCTCCGACTGCATCTTATATTTAAAAAATCAAGAATCTTGTCTGCCACTTTTTAGTTTTGTTCGAAGTCGTGTTATTTGTTTTTCCATAATCATTTATTTTTATGTTTAACTTTTTTGTTTCTCCGCAAGCGAATTAATTCGGCTAAAGAGTTTTCATCGTGTGGTCGGTCTAAAATGTTCCCCTCTGTCGTCTCGCCCTGCCCCTACACATGTCCATATACATTTTGTGTATTATTTTTGTGAATCAATTTGAAATCAAATTGAATTTGATTTTTTGTTGGTTCAAATGATTTATTACCGCAGCGTAGACTTTATGAGATCGGTTGTTCAGATAATTTTATTGCTACACATACTTACGTACGACAAACCTTACCTTGACGTTACAGCTTATAGTTAAGTTTATTAGTATGAGAACGATCTGGGGCCACAAATTTGCGACTTCATTTCTCTAAAGAGATCATATCAAACGTCACCACTTATTAGGGTAAAATACAGATACAATTATTACTGAAACTCCCCTTGGTTTTGCATAAAATCTCCCATTAGCAAATATCAAATACCCGTGCAAAAAAAAAGTGTTCCGGAAACTTCAGTGCGCAACTCGCAACAGGCCGGTTTTTTTCCTATTTTTTATTTCTTGTTTTACTTTAGACTTAACTTGCCGTTTCTATGATAGAGCTAAAGCAAAGAAACGCACAAAAACACGTTAGTGTTATTGGGATCCTCATATATTTATTTATTATTTGTTAGGATATAATAATAATAATAATATATATTCTGTGAAAATTTCAACCAATTATTAGCCTACAAGCGGTTCAAAAAATTAGAACATCCTTTAAAGTTAGGACAGACAGACAAGGCTCCGTTTGGACCTTTTCTGTACGGACCTCTAAAAAGTGGTGGTTTTCCAAAGTCTACATACATATCTTAGCTCTAAAGCTCAGACTAGTGCTAGAAAGTAGAAGAGAAACTAACCTCTAATCTCAGCTGCAACTCTTTATCCTCGACATCCTCTATCTTGTGCACCACATTGGAGTTCTGGTCGGCCTCGCCGTGCCCGTTGCTAGTTATCTCCTTAGATTTGTTCTCGGTATCTGAAGATATACAACGTTCCTATACAGGATGCGGCAAAATAATTGGGCATCAAGGGTACCCCTTGTATAGTTAAAAGCTTTCGTTCTTAGGAAACACAAGGTATATTTTGAAGAAAAAAATACTGCATTTGATGCCCCTTCGTTTTTTTTTACTGCGAACAAAAACAACATTTCTCCTTTGACGGAATCAGCTAGAACCTAGCGAGCCTATTCCTATTCTTATTCCTATTCCTACCTATTAGAACCTATTCTTCATGCCTCCGAGTGCATCTTATATTTCAAAATCAAAAATCTAAAGCTTGTTTGCCTCTTTTTAGTTTTGTTCGCAGTCGGGTTTTTGTTTATTGTAATAATGTATGTTTATTTTAAACTATTTACACAGAATAAATAAACACTTTATTACACCAGAATTATGAAACAAATAAGTAAGAATTTATTAAAAAAATTGGCACGTAGGGTAGTCTTATCGCTGGAAGCGATCTCTTCCAGACAAACTTTGGATAGACAGAAATTACGAATTAAAAAAGGACGGTGGTGCAAAACAATACAATAAATCATGCAACATAAAAATTACAATACATATATATTTAATAAACTACATAAACCATACTTACTTACATTTCACATGCAAATAATGTAATGATTGAAAAAAATATGTGGTAAGTAAATGTGTGGTACACATAATGGAATGAATGAAGAAAAAAAATGTTATACCTACCTACCCCTGCTATGTTTCTAGTAGCTAAATTAGCGTCAACACTAAACGCTTTAACCTCTTCATTATTTTTTAACCAATCATGCAATTATGTTAACATACGTCAACACAATAATATTAATATCGGAATATATGCTGATATTGTGTTGGTGGATTGTAATGTATTGGTTGGTTTAAACTTTAAAATAACTAACTAGACTGTACTTGAACAGAATCGCATGCATGTGTGCAAAATACGGATGTAGCGCGCACACAATCACAACCGCGGCGGGCGCGCGCGGGATGCGGTGGGCTAGTCTCTCACCTCTCCAAAGCCCGCTTACACCTAAAATTAGCTATTGCACAGCGCCTTGCGCCTAACTTCACAGCCGCCATAAAGATTGGTTGCTACTCTAAAACCTTCGTACTCATTTATTTATCAGTACCTTGACATGTTTACAGAAAGAAAACAGTGTGTAAGTATCTTAAGAGGTGAGCTTCCGTCTTCAGAACTAGGCAAGGTTGTGTCAAAACGTAGTAATGTACTAGACATTGAAAAAAAACGACGAAATCAAAATGGCGAATGTTGATTGTAAACCATAAATTCGTTTAATTCTTGCAACGTCGCTAACGAAATGTCTACAGCACTAACTGTCTACTACTAAGAAGTAGTGGTCATTTTGGCGTCATCTTTCGTAGAGATAACCTCGAAATCGACATAATGTCTATGTCGCAACTTTTATGTTGAAAAGGTTCATCATTCATAATTTCTACCTTTTTTTTTTTTTTTCGCCTGTCTTACTTGATAATGATAAATGATAATATTATTATTATATATTTTTTTATATATTAGTGTATTTACTTATAATATTCTTATGTATTCTATAGTTTTAGTTTTATTTATTCTTAAAAATTTAGTTTATAGCTACCAATATTTCTAATCACTATACGTTATTTTTTTTTAGGACCACTACCATTTTTCTTGCACTTCCAGGTTGACTGATAGAAAATGCTACTTAGCATTAAGTCCTCCTTGTACATTGTATTTCCGTGCTAAAGAATAAATAAATAATAAATAATGCCAAAATTCGGGCCACGACTTAATCTGACTGTTACACATGACAGGTAGATGATCACTAAACTTCTTACCTTTTTGGTTGTGAGCAGTCTTGTTAGAATTGATCTCCTTTTCTTCAGAGTCGTTCTGGGCATCATGTTGTTCGTATTGTTCTTGGAGTCTGAAACCAAGATATATTTAATGGCCGAGACGTAATAGTACTCTTTGGAATCCGACAACACCGGGTGCAGTCCTTGGCCCCAACCAATGACTTTTAATAGAGCTTTTTATTTCCGATTGTGTTCAGCATAACTTAAAATTCTGAATTTAAATGTTTCCTACAGGTGTGAGATTTTTAACTCGTACATTTACGAACTGGAATTCTGTTTAAGTTAATGGCTGATATGCAATATTTTTCATAGTGATTAGATAGATTAACTATTTAACTACCTTAAATTATTAAAATTACACCAAAATAACTGTAATTTCGTTATTATCATGTCTCAAAACGAACGGGCGTTTCACAACCACTAACCACAACTAGAGCTAGTAGTCGTTACGGTGGCTTAACTGGCCAAGAGTATGTGCCGCTCCAGAGGCACGAATGATGCGGGTTCAAGTCACGTTCGTAACTCTATTTTTCTTTAGAAAAATTGTAGGTTTATGATCGACTACAGACGAAGCGAGATTCCGGCGATATCTAGCTATGTGTTTATGAATGGAAAACAATAATATTGGACTATCGGTCCAGCACTCGACGAGTCAACATCTCCTGAAGATGCCTCGTACAAAGGCAAACACGTGTCGTACTGCTGACAGACTAAGTAGTATATGGAAATCTGGATAGAGGTTGTTATTGGTATGTTGTGTTGTCATTTTTGATTGTAATTTAATTGTAATATATTTGAGTAGGGTTTTGTATATTGGGTAACAAATAAAACATGTAGATAAGGCATGTTGGCCATATCTTTTTATTTTACGTTAGTTAAATTTAGATAAGTGTTGGTAACAACACCAACTCTAGGTGTATTTTTATTTTATCATTGGTCTGACACAGTTTGGCAGATATACTTTCATCGTTTTTTTAAAATATTTTTTTTTGTAAAAAAAACACTCGTCTTACCTGAAATATTCAGTCCCCTCTATGGTAATGGCGATAGACCGTATGATCTCCATGAGGCAGGCGTACGCCACGGATATGCCATACCCTTCTTGTATTGTCGGCGCCTCGGTCCGATCCAGCATTTCGATGCTGGAATAAACATGACAGGGATGTTATAACAGTGAAGAACTGTCGGTAAGACCGGAAACATCGATAAATGAGGTGGTCCTCACGATTATTTTTTTAAAGAATATCCCTCTGTCTGTCCGAGAAACTATTAATTATTAGCAGCCGTTAAGCCATGTCAGAGGCCCACGGGCGGCCTGAAAAGCTAACACCAGAAGCCTGCTACCTCATACGACAATCAAGCAAACAAGCAATGGTTATTTATATTTAAAATATACATGTCAATTAATAATGAGTATCATAATTAAAAAATGCAACAATTAATATATGGTAAAAATATATTTAGTTAAATTTTGAGGTTTGATGAATTTTGGTTTATTGGTACTTTATTTTATGTTCTGGAATAAATAACACATAGGATCCTTATATCCTAAAAAAATACAGCCGCGAGCACAGCTAGTCACGAATAATATATAATGTCTAGATACAATAGAAACTGTAATAAATATTTGTAGTTTCTTTTAGTAGCTATTAGTAGAAGGTTTGATGACTTTCAGCCTCCCGAACAAGCTGGATTCCGGAAACACTTTAAAGGCTTTTTTAAGGCTTCACCGTAGACCACATCCTCACCCTCCGGCAGATTATACAGAAGACCGAATAACAAATAATGACCACTATGTCTAGCGTTTGTGGACTACGAGAAAGTCTTCGATTCAGTCGAGACCTGGGCAGTACTACAGTAATTACAGCGGTGCCAGATTGACTACCGGTATATCGAAGTGTGGAAGTGTTTGTGCAGCAAGGCCACCATGACTGTCCGTCTCCAAGATCGGAGCACGAATTCTATCGAATTGCAGAAAGGGGTGAGACAGGGAGACGTTATTTCTCCGAAACTGTTCACGTCTGCATTGGAAGATATATTCAAGCATCTGAACTGGAAAGGAATAAGGATATGGTGTAAACAACAATGGTGAATACATCACTCACCTTCGATTTTCTGATGATATAGTCATCATGGCAGAAACCCTGGAAGACCTAATCACAATGCTCAGTGATCTCAATATTGTTTCCCAGCATGTGGGTCTTAAAATAAACATAAGACGAAAATCATGTCAAATATCCATTTCGCACCCATGCCGGTTTATGTTGGGAACGATCTTATCGATGCTGTTGATCACTATGTCTACATACGTTAGACGATCCAACTTCGACAAAGAGGTCAACCTACGAATCCAACTTGATCAGCGACTGGATGGGCAGCGTTCGGGAAATTACGCCATATCTTCTCGTCGCAGATACTGCAGAGCCTCAAGACGAAAGTTTATAATCAGTGCGTGTTGCCAGTGATGACATACGGCACTGAAACGTGGTCGCAAACTATTGGTCTCATACACAAGCTCAAAGTCGCGCAGCGTGCAATGGAGAGAGCTATGCTCAGTGTTTCACTACGTGATAGAACCCGAAACGAGGAAATCCGTAGAAGAACCAAGGTTAACGATATAGCTGAGTTTGCAAATTGAAGTGGCAGTGGGCAGGCCATACAAGTCGGTTCGCAGAACCGACAACCACTGGGGAATAATGGTTCTCGAATGGCGTCCACGAACAACCAAGCGAAGTGTAGGGAGACGACATTGTAGCCATCGCAGGAAGTCGGTGGATGCAGGTAGCACAAGAAGGCTGACATGATGATGATGATGATGATTATGATGATGATGATGATGATGATGATGATGATTAGTAGCTTTCCGTATACAGGCTGAGTTTTTTAACAGAGATCTTTATGGCAGCTATGGTAACCGTTAAAGATAGGAAGATGTGTTCTTAGAAATTTATCTAGAGGTTTACAAACGTATTGAAACTGCATTTAAGGACTTTTGAAAAAACGTTTTTTTTATACCTGACATCGATTATACGTGACATACCTATATTTTTTCCCGGTATTGAATTCTTCTGCGGACACGAACAAAAAAGTTGTATGTTTTTTTTTCTAAAGTTGCTACAACTTCATGAAAATCAAACTTACATTATGTCACAATATATCTCTATATAGATTTTCATTAAGTTGTAGCAACTTTAGATGAAAGGTGTTCGTACAGCCAGCGCCAACCAACGCCAGGGTTTGTACGTTTTCCCCTATATTTAAAAAAATATTTTACTTTTGTAAAGAAGGATGTGAAAACCACATAAATAACTTACTAAACAGATTTAGCGGTGCCCGGTTCGAAGGTGACGCAGAGAGGTAGCCACACTCCCTTCCAGTAGAAACCTGACTGCTGAGGAATTCCCGATGAACCTGGAAATTGAATCTAACTTAACCACTGTAGGAACTACATTCCTGTGTACTTATAGTATTTTAAGTTAAGGTGTACTAAACTAAGTTATATTTATATTATATAATACATGGTATAAATTAAAGTCGCTTTCCGCGTCTGTTTAACTGTCTCCCAGTCTCTTTGGCCGCTAATTCCTCCTAAACCACGCAACGGATTTTGATGCGGTTTTCACCATCTGTTAGGTAATTTTTCATGGAAGGTTTATATATATATATAAATACGAGCATACGAGACCTGAACGTAGCGAGGGGGGGGGGGAGCCGGCTAGCAAAGCGAGCCGCCGACCCCACACCACATGTTACTCACACACATTTTATTCTCTTAATTACACCTGTGCGAAGCTGGAGCGGGTCGCTAGTTTAATAATTATCTGAGACGGCGCGCGCTTTCGCTTAGACCACAGAATAAGCTAAAAGTAGTTAAGGCGTACGCGGACTTTCAACTAATATTTATTGCTTGATTCAAAGCCCTAGGGGCTTCTTCGATTTTCCACATTCCTTTTAGAGGTGGAAAAAGGCATCATTGTTAAAATTGGAACATCTTTATCTGAATCTGCCAAAAGATCCGGATCAGTGAAACGTTTCATTTGGAACATTCTGATTACCGGTTCTGACACATTCCTTCAATGCGACAGTCACTGATCTACTGGGGCAGGGAAGTTAATATTGCTCGCTCCTTGATATTCTAAAGCTTAACATATCACAATAGATTTGTTTTGTATTTTTTTATTATCGGTTTAAAACATATTTAAAAAGAAATACCAACGTAATATTTTTAAATACTGATGTACTTAGTGTAATTAGAGATTGATCAATCTACACAATACAGTATTTTATGTTAGACTAGCGACCCGCCCAGGCATCGCACAAGTGTAATTAAAAAAAAAAGGAAAAATGTGAAGTTCTCGCACACTCGACCTTCACTCCGCTTGGGGGGGTCGTAAGAACACGTATCACGCTGAAACTACTAGAAGGATTTTGATGCAACTTGACAGAACGTCTAGGGTACTTAAAACAAGCTTCTGAACAAGTTTTTTTTTTAATAAATCATGTCTGTCTGTCTGTTTGTTTGTTTGTTCGCGCATCACGTAAAAACTACTGGACCAATTGCAATGCGGTTTTCATTGTTGGATAGCATAGGGTTTAAAAAAAAAGTCTCAGGTTATGTCAGAATAAATGGCGGGAAAAATATAATACTTTATAAACATTATTGTTAATTTTATTGCACCTAGCCTTACGCAAAAACATAATTATTGTTTTCTCTTACAACATGCTACGCGCCGAGCTGATGTCACCCGAATCGAACAGAAGATAGTCTAATTTTCAATTGAAGTAGTAAAATAGTTAGTCTAGGCATAAGTGATCCGAATCAATTGGATCAGTTTGAAGAAACAGCACTCCGATCATAGCCATATCATTACTGATATGTAGCTCATAGGAGCTACACAAAAATCTAATTTCTTTAGTTCGAATACTACTGCGCCGCCCGAGAGGCAAACGTTAACCAAACCAAACACACTAGCTAGAGAAACAAATATGCAAAATATCTAAAATTAGGAGTGTTTAATGGACTTCGAAACTAAAAGAAGAAAAAATAGGGTCCTTAATTAGATTGTATGTTTTTTGTGTCATATCCCTCATTATATCCGGGATTTCGGAACCGAATTCGATGATTCCTTTTTATGCATAGATCTAGTAATTTGGGAGAAGTTTTTTTTTAATATCAGGTACACCTAGCTACAGGCAAACGCACCCACGAGGCTACATTCTCACAGTCGTTGTTGATGCACATTTTATGAACAACATAGTAAGGAGAGACTGACACATACTGTAGCGCGAATAAGTCACTGCTAACACGTGCTACACAAACGCCAAAGAGAGCCAATTAATGTGTGCGTTAGATCTAATCTATGCGGTCCGCTTCCGAGAAGCTGGTACCTAATCATCCTAATTTAATTATATCTATTTATTTTCTTGGAATAATTTTACTAAAGCCAGTTGATAGACGAATTCAAGTGCTGGGTCGGGACCTGTATGTGGCAACACTCGGCGTTGATTTTATATTTTCCTGTGGAGGGTGCAATAAATAAATGTATTTTCTTCTTCAGAAGGAGCGAATTATACACAAGCTACAAAAAAGTTGGTAACACGAGCGAATTTTAACCTAAATCTTTTTAAATAAATACTGATCTATGAGGCCATGCACATTGCACAATCATCATAACAATTGAGGATGACATTGCATATCTGGAGAATATTTATTGTAATTTTTGTACCGATCGTGATCGCTCACGGAGAAGGTACAATTATGTTGATTTATACTGATATTTTTTGAAAACTAGCTGTGCCGCAGCTTCGCATTCGTGGTCATTTCTCCATGTTAAAAGTACTCTATGTGCTTTATATTGATACTAGCTGATGCCCGCGGCTTCGCACGAGTGGTCATTTTAATATATAGCCTATGACACGTACAAAAAACGTGGCTTTCTATTGGTAAAATAATTTTCAAAATCGGTCCTGTAGATTCAGAGATTACCCCCTACAACCTCACAAACTTTACATCTTTATAATGTTAGTATAGATTTATTGAAAAGTAGCTGTTCCCGCGGCTTCGCACGCGTGGTCATTTTTCCAGGATAAAAGTACTACATGTGCTATTCCAAGAACTAAAAAACCAACATACCAACATTTGATCAACATTTCTACAGCCGTCAACTTCTTTTTTGTCTATTCTTGTCATTGTATTGAGATACTAATTATACTTGTTTTTAAGTTAAACCCTAAGCTGTCCAACAGTGAAAACCGCGTCACAATCGGTCCAGTAGTTTTTACATGATGTGCGAACAAACAAACAGACAGACAGACATGTTTTAAATGAATGTTATATTCTTGGTCAGTAGCTTATTTTAAGTACCCTAGACCACCTTTTTTATCTTCTTTGTACAGACTTTTTCGCACTTATTGCTTTATTATATGTATAGATAGTTCTTCCTTCAAAATAAACATAACTTTGGACCCCTATCCCGCCAAAATCCTTTATTTTTTCGGGATAAAAGTATTTTCAATTTTAACCCATCATATAAACTGTGCCAAGTTGCATCAAAATCCTTCCAGTAGTTTCAGCATGATACGTCTTTTAAATAACTTTTAACCAACCCTTTAATGTGTCGGGATAAAAAGTATTCAATATCCTACCTCGTAGTATGAACTCAAATCATACCAAGTTTCAGTCGAATTCATTCAGTAGTTTCGGCGTGATACGAGGTTAAGATACAGACAGACAGTCGAATAAAAACAGTTTTGGCATCAGCATCATATAAAGAAGCCCCAAAAAATTCGTAGGAAATATCTTCAAGGTATAGAATTTGGACCCCTATCCCGCAGAAACACTTTTTTTCAGGATAAATAGTATCCTTAATTTTCGCCCATCATATAAACTATGACTGAAACATGTTGCATCAAAATCCGTCCAGCATGCTACGTGTTCGTTTAAATAACTTTCAGCCCTATCCTGCGGGAACCCTTTAATTTTTCGGGATGAAAAGTATCCTATGTCCTACCTCGTAGTATGAACTCAAATCAAGCCAAGTTCCATTTGAATTCATTCAGTAGTTTCGGCGTGATGCACGACCAAAATAAAGACAGACGGACAAAAAAAAAAACAGTTTTTCCTTCAGTATCGAATATAGAACAACCTCCAAAAAAAAACTGTACAAAATATATTCAACGTACAGAATTAGACCTGTTACAGTTTTATTATAAGTATAGATAAATACAATAAAACAGTAAGTAAGAAAAGTCTGAACAAAGAAGATAATTAAACCAGACATAAGTTCAAAAACTAAACCCTAGGTGAAATGTGCGCTTTGTAATCTAACGTCATTGGTATCGCCCCGCACTTGATACTCTCTCTACGCCCCGCACCAATGAAGTTTGCACAATAGTTGATAGACTCAGGCGTCAGACTTTTGACAAGTTATTTACGGATTTGCCGTCCCCCTTACGTTAAGCCGTAGGTCCCGGTTGCTAACAATTGAAAACTGTCGTTAAGCCACGTCAGAGGCCCTCGGTCGGCCTGACTGACTGTAACACTACAGGTCGGCACTACCTCATTCGATAATATACATTCGTATGGCTCACTGCATGCTCCAATTTGGCAGTTGATCTCGAGCAACAAGAAAAGTTAAACACATTACGGAACAAGCAACGTTGCACGCGTAGGTTCACGCCAGGCGTGTGTTTATATTCCGTCACCAGGGTTTGGACTTTCGAGTACCAGATTATGAATTGCACGTAAGTCTACGCATTCTCTATTGGTTGCTATAAATATAATTAATTAACGATATTTGTGTCTCTATTAGGTGTGGTTTAGTGTGATATCGGGGTCATTTAGTGTGTACCCAAAACTACACCGGTCAGGTTCCCGGATAAGGTGGAGCAATCAGGGCATCTGAAGGCCTCAATTTCTTATAAAGATGAAGAAACATCATACACACACACACACACACAGACAGGAAAAAAGCCCAATTGAAAAAAAACAATACATTTTTAAGTGCGGTGCCAAAAAGGCTATACTCGTACAAGCTACCAGCGCTGTATTTGATTCGTATTATTCTACCCTTACAAACGCACGATCAATGCGTTGGGTCGAACCAAGCAGCCAATATTGCCGGGCTAATCGGATCGGCAATGTTCCGATACGGTATCGGAACAGCCGCGGTTAGACAAATCAATAACGGCTCATTCTAGGCTAAGCGTGGTTATCATATCACCAGGAGATACGGTAGTGGCAAAGCATATATTAGTGGCAATCTATACTACTGGTAATGGACAAGGGCAAGCTTATAAATATTAAAAATAACATCATCCTCAGCCTGTCTGTTCACTGCTGGACGTAGGCCTCTCCTAATGCACGCCACTGAGCTCGGTCTTCAGCTCTCCTCATCCATTTTCTGCCAGCCGCTTTTCGCAGGTCGTCACTTCACCTGATCACAGGGCATCCTACACTACGTTTGGCTAAACGTGGTCTCCACTCGAGAACTAGTCTACCCCAACGGTTATCGGTTCTTCGGGAAATAAGACCAGCCCACTGCCTCTTCAGCTTGCTTATCCTTTGAGCTAGCCTTGGTTATCCGTCGGTCGGTTCGTCATTACGAATTTTGTCCTTCAGAGAAACTCCAAGCATAGCTCTCTCCTTAGCTCGCTGAGCAACCTTAAATATGTGAACTAGTTTGACCGTGAGTGTCCACGTTTCGGCACCGTAGGTCATGATTGGTAGGACGCACTGATTGAAGACTTTTGTCTTCAGGCACTGTGGTATGGACGACGAGAAGACTTGACGCAGCTTGTCGAATGCTGCCCAACTCAGCTGAATTCTTCTTTTGGCTTCCTTCTCAAAGTTGTTTTTACCCAATTGCAATATTTGCCCAAGGTAAAAATATTGTTGGACAACTTTAAAAGGCACACCAATTATTGCAATCGGTTCTGGGTCAATAAGATCATTGAACATGATCTTGGTCTTATCTTCATTCCGAAACCGATCCGTCGAGAAGCATCAACTAGGTTGGTCAGCATACTTTGCAAGTCTTGCAGCGACTTCGCCATTAGGATGATATCATCGGCAAATCGTAAGTGTGAGATGTTCTCACCATCGATATTAATGCCCATTCCGTTCCAATCCAGCGTTTTAAACATATCTTCCAGGGCATTAGTGAACAGTTTCGGGGATATAACATCCCCCTGTCTCACTCCCCGGCGTAGTTGGATATGTTTAGACTGCTGGTATTGTACTTGGACACTCCAGTCCACTTGACAACGCTGCAAAGACTCCAGAACCGCCCAGGTTTCAACAGAGACAAAGGCGTTCTCATTGTAGGGACAATGAGAAGGCCTTTGTCTCCGTTGAAACCTGGTAGCAAATTGCAAGCAAGCAATTGTTATTTCGTTTCCATGGCAACCATTCCTTACAGCGAGTTATCAACATTTTCCAGTTTTCCCGTAGAAAATTACCATTTTCCATGATAAAAAGTATCCTATGTTTTATTTCAGGGTATAAGCTATCTCCACTCCAAATTTTATCAAAATACGTCCAGCCGTTATCGCGTTAAAATTCCCCAAACAAAAAACCAGACAAACAACGTTTCACTTTTATATATTGGTATGGATTTCAGGTGTAAACCAGGCCTTGCAAGGCTTGGGATGGCTATAAGGCCATTTAGGGTTAACCCACCAAACTATATACTTTTATTTAGTCTGGACAGTCAGTGTTCCTACACTATTTAGATCGAATGATCAAATATAAGTAAACATGTATATAAACAAAAAAACTCGACTGCGAACAAAACTATTGCATAAAATTTTACACAATTTACGTGCTATTTCGGGTTTTTGCTTTTCAGCTGCGATAGCGGACGGACGCAATGCGAGCTAACCGCCTGCAATAATAAAAGTATGTAATACAAATTTAATGTTTCCTAAGGCGAGAGTCGACTAGTAAGCAGTGTTACAGCCCTGGTAGACTTGTGGCTGTCAACACAATTTTTGGATATGCCGTAATGGGGCCAGTGTTGCCAGTCTCAGCGCCCCCTATAGAGGAGGGTTGATCGGGACTGCTCTTTCCGAAGCTGTGCAACGCTTCAGGGTGATCGAAAAACCCGCTACAGCGCCGCAGGTTGATCTAGACCAGGAGGAATGCGAACTGTTCTACCAGAACAATACTGGTCGTCTGCGTTCTGGCCGTTTTATAACTCGACTCCTCTTCCTCGCCCAGCGACCCTCTTTTACGTGTTTCTATAATGTTGGTGGACAAGCGGTTAGTGTCGATGGAGAGAGACACACACTTCATGCGCGAGTACGAGGCTTTGGGACACATGTCGGTGACTAACGTGGATTGGCGTTCGGTGGAGCATTATTACCTCCGGCATCACGCCGTACTGAAGTCACCGGATTCGAAGATTCGCGTTGTATTCGACGGATTACAACGGAAGCTTTTGTAGCCACGTTAGATAGATTTGTATCGCGTAGGGGCCTTCCTTCCCTGAGTAGGTCAGATTGTGGACCCAACTACAAGAGAGCCGGTCGTTATATTGAGGTGGTTATTCAGTTCCTGGTAGATAATAAGATTGACATTGGTACCAGCCTCTCCCGCCGGGGCGTCACTTGAACTTTTGATCCGCGCGTAAGTCCCCATGTAAGGTATCTTTGAAGCCATATTAAAATCCGCTAAGACATACTTGAATCGAATTATAGGGCAAACTATGTTAACTTTTGAGGAGCTAGCGACAGCGACGGTATTTTGTAAAATTGAGGCTGTACTTAATTCACGTCCAATTTGTCTGCTCAGCAAAACCCACCGGAACCCAAATGACCTGGAAACCTTGTCTCCATGCCATCTGCTGATTGATAAGCCACTTAGAACTAGAAATCCCCTTCATGGAAATGACATCAAGCCGTTCGTCGCGTTATCAAATAATGCAGCAAATGTCTCAGAATTTTTGCACCCGATATCGCTTGAGTATTTGCACATTCTGCAGCAACGCTTTAATTGGACTGACAGAACCAATCCCCCCAGTGTTGGTGACCTCGTTCTGGTTATGGATGCTAACCTGCCGACACTGCGTTAGCGCCGGTGTCACATTGTTAAATTGTTTCCTGAAAAGGATGGAACCCCCGGTTTTCTGAGGTCCTAGTGGGGGATTCGGTGAGCAAGCGAGCGTACGCCAATTTGTCATGTCTTCCCTTGGAGTAGCGGATAGGTACGGATCTGTCCGGATGGGTGTTTGTTCGGTTTCAACATTGGAAACCGAGAGTACTTGATGATGTTCCTAACGGCACGTAGCGAACCAGACTGCATTCAATTGCGTTCGATTGAAACGCGTTAGGTAATAGCGACCGCCCGTCTTGACAGCGAGAAGCGTCACGTGACTCTCGTACGCTATCCGTCCTTAACCCTAAGGGTGCATTCCGAGACGCGCAAAAATCGATAAAATCGATATTATCGCGCTAAAACGCGTACCGAGTCATCGTGAGCGCAACAACGATATCCCTTGTGACGTCACAGATTACGTCATTACATCCGCCATTTTGCGATTACACCGACCATGCCCCAAACCGATATCACCGTGAGCGCTACTGTCAAAGTGACAGACTGACGGTTGTTTACAAAGGAAACTGTTGGTTGTGTGTGATTTTCGTAGTTTTCCAAATATTACTACAGAAAATTGACCAATTTTTAGACAGACTACTTTGCCCACGAGTAATACTTTGTATTTTGAGCAAATTTTGAGGTTATGTTGTTGTGATCTTGTAATCACGTTCACGAGCGTTCCGAATCAACTGCAGCACTCAACTGCCGTGAGCGCGATATCTGAATCGGAACGCAAATTAGCACTGTGATCGCTCACAGCGATATTATCGTGAATCGGAATGCACCTTAAGTTTGAAACGTGCGCGTCGTTTAGAGTTTGGTGATAAAACCGGGATTCTCGTGTGTTTCAGCGATTTAGCTATTGTGCATCCGCGTTTTCGGGGATCGGACAACCCCATCTGGGTGATTTTTGAATGTTGACCGCCGGACCTGCCAAGCGCGGCGATTCATTATGGGATACTCGGCCTTGTGAGCCTAATTGTGTAAGAATTATAGTGCAACTTCAGTGCCAGAACTGAAACCCTTGTTCGAAGGTCCACACTTGGGCCCGGGGGGTCCTTGGACACAGTGGAGGCGTTACCCGTCGTCGGTATTTCCTGCTCCCTTCTGGTACCAGTAGGTAGGCAAGGATATTTGGAGAGCGGGTCACCGGGAACACACTGATAGCTCAGACCATTTAGTTTATAGGGAAAAGCTCAGTGATTTTGCAGATGGTTAAACCTAACCTTGGTCATCCTCGTCATCCGTTTTTAGGACGACGAGGACCCAGACTTGGTTTTGAACAGTACTTTATAGGTACGTATGGGCTATTTTTAAATGAAATGACCACACAGGCAAAGCCGCGGGCACAGCTAGTATTAAAATAAAGCAGTAAGTACCTCGAAATATGTACAAAGAAGACATTAGAAAAAAAATATGGTCTAAGATACTTAAAATAAGCTACTGAACAAGAACATAACATTTTTTTAAATCGTGTCCGTCTGTTAGTCTAGTTATATAATTAAACGTGACTTAATAGCGCGCATCATCGCGATTAAGTCCCGTTTAATTATATAACTATGTGTTCGAATCGCGAAAGTTTAAAAGAAAACAGTTATTATTTTTGTCTGTATGTTTATACGCGCATCACGTAAAAACTACTAACTACTAGAACGAATGCGATGCGGTTTTCACTGTTGTATAGCTTAGGATTTGACTTAAAACTGGTGAACTTGGTATCTCAATCTGATGAGTAGAGTTCGAGCAATCGATAAAAAACATTTAATGTCTGAACGAAGTTTGATAATTTAGGCACTTTTGATTCTGGTATATCACAGGATCCTTCTATCTCAAAACTCCTAAAAAATCACGCGGGCAAAGCCGCGGGCACAGCTAGTTTATGAATATTACGCATTTTCAACAATATTACGTACATACACATCAACTTGAGGACCTTATTTTTTTAAGTTGGTTATAAAAACTGTCTTTGTTGATCCAGGGAAAGGATCGGTTGCCCACAGTCGCAGCGCACCAACCGGTTCACAAGCTACGACTTGTGCATGAAACGCTGCGAGATACTCGTAGAGCTGTACTTGCAGACGCTATTCTACGGCGAAGATAACGATAATAAGTTATTTTTGAGGGATTCCTCGGGTGAGTAAGTACGGCTAAACACACCATACAAATTAACTTGATACGCTTTTGTACACTTAGAGTTATCCTCGTTCCTCAGCAAAAGCTCCACGGTTCCGTGCTTCGGAGGGCAAGTTAAGCTGTCGGTCCCGGTTGTATTATTGATAGCATTCGTCAGGTAATCTCAGAGATCCTCAGACGGACTGACAAACTCTGATATTAGATGCCAGCATTACCTCATACGACAAGCAAGTATAAACTAACAGGTGGTGCGCCTGATAATCTAATGCAAAAAAAATACCTATACCTATTTTAAAAGAGTACATAAATGACTTCTGTATTTATTACGTATTGTGCGGATTTCGATGATATCGCTCAAAATCGGTAAAGAAAATCGTCGTGGGACTGGCATGTCCATGATCCTTAAGTTCAAGGGCTTGCAACAGCAAACGGCCACCAACTAGCAATAGACTTTAGACTGTGTCCCAACAGTGGGACGCAGTCGTTAAGTCAAAGACTCTCAGGCGGTCTACGCCAGAGGCCAGCAATTCCTCATCATCATCAGCCTATACTTATCCACTGCTTGACGTATAACTCTTCTAATGCACGCCAATGAGCTGGGTCTTCACGCTATCCTCATCCACTTTTCCCAGCCGCTTTTCGCAGGTCGTCGCTCCACCTGGCGACAGGAAGTCATACGCTACGTTTTGCCTAAGCGTGGTCTCCACTCGAAGACTCTCTTACCCCGTCGGTTATCGGTTTTTTGAGAAATGTGACCAGCCCATTACTACTTTAGCTTGCTTATCTTTACAGCTATATCAGTTACCTTGGTTTCCTACCTCATATAAGAAACAAACAAAAATAGTGGGAATGCTAAAGGCTGATGATGAAATCTTTCCAGATCCGTATATCAAACGCGGCGGCTCCGTCAAGTATAGCGTCCAGCCGGCCAGCGACCTCGACGCTTCAGACGAGGAATACACCGGCGACGAAGCCGTGATGGCCAGCGTCATGTACGGAGGCGAGGACCAGGACCAGGACCAAGGGGTGGACTATGTGCAGGAGGCGAGGGATCCCGACTATGTGCGGGGAGCGAGGGATCCCGACGATGTGTTCGGGTTCCATAGAATATTTCCCGAAAACTAACTTATTTTAACACATGATTTCGCATTCTCTGTTTTGAATTAATAAAGGAGTTAGGACAGTCACAATGCCATTGAAGTTGTGTGGTTTTCTTTCAGTAAGCAACTGTATTATTTAGTGATTTGATATCATCATCATCATGTCAGCCTTTAAGTCCACTGCTGAACATAGGCCTCCCCCAAAGCCAAAGAGCGCCATGACGAGCGATCTTGTGCCACCTCTATTTACACTTCCTACGATGGATACTCGTACAATGTCGTCGGTCCATCGTGTGGGAGGTCTCCCTACATTTCGCTTGCTTGTTGGTGGTCACCATTCGAGAACCTTTATTCTCCAGCGGTTGTCGGTTCTGCGAACTATATGGCCTGCCCATTGCCACTTCAACTTGCAAACTCTGAGAGCTATTGTCGGTAACCTTGGTTCTTCTACGGATTTCCTCGTTTCGGATTCTATCACGTACGGAAACATCGAGCATAGCTCTCTCCATTGCACGCTACGCGACTTTGAGCTTATGTGTGAGACCAATAATCAGTGCCGTATGTCATCACTGGCAACACGCACTGATTATAAACTTTTGTCTTGAGGCACTGAGGTATCTGTGACGAGAAGATATGGCGTAATATCCCGGACGCTGCCCAGCCGAGTTGTATTCGTCGGTTGACCTCTTTGTCGAAGTTGGATCTACCCAGTTGGATCGTCTGACTCAAGTAGACATAGTGATGTTTTGTTTGTTTGTCGTATGAGGTAGTGCTGACCTCTGATGTCAGAGTTTGTCAGGCCGCCCAAAGGGCCTCTGACATGGCTTAACGACTGCCATTAATCAATAACAGCCGGGACGGACAGCTTAACGTGCCCTCCGAAGCACGGAGCGATGGAAAACAGCACATAACTTAGAAAAGTCATTGGTGCGGAGCCTAGGTTTTGAACCCGGTATCGTTGGATTCTAAATTGCACTATAGAACCGTTAGGCCACCATCGCTTGACATAGACATAATGATCAACAGCTACGATAATATCGTTCCCAACATAGACCGGCATGGGTGCGACATGGACATTTGACATGATATTTGCCGTAGTCACGACGCTTGGCAGGCGGATTGGTGACCGCAGTGTTACAAATATATACTCGGAGGACGCTGCTGACCATCTTCCAGTGTGTATTCTCTTAGTCGCCTCTTACGACATCCACGGAGGATTGGGAGGGGTCTTATTCTAAGCCAAGACCACAACGGCTTAGAATAATTGGATTTGATATGTGGGTAATTTATCAAATAAAACGTTGAACATTATTTTATTACTAGCTGTGCCCGCGGCTTCGTACACGTGTTCATTTCTTAGGTTAAAAGTACTCTATGTGCTATTCCAGGACCTAAAATACCAATATAGAAACATTTAATCAAAATTCCTTCAGCCGTCAAAAAGTAACGTGTAGAAGCCGAGAAATCGATAAAAAGTCGCTTGCTCGGCTTCTACACATTATTTTGAGATCCCAAGTACACTAGTTTTTAAGTCAGCTATCCATCAGTGAATACCGCATCACACAATCAGTGCAATAGTTTTTACGTGATGCCCGAACAAACAAACAGACGCAGATAAACAGACACACACGATTTAAAAAAAAAAAAAGTTGGTATGGCATGGTTGGTATACACTGAAAATAAATAAAATTTATAAATGTGATGTCATTTTAATAACATTACAATAGATAACTGTGCAATATTAATAACAATTTACATTTCTTGAAAAATCCGATTTCCTTAATTTTTCGTTTTGTCCAGATTACAGGTCAAGTTTCACTTGTGCTTATATTAAAATTAAATAACTGTTCTACAACTTTTTTCATGAAGTTAGTGAGTATTATAGCCGATATTCTGGTCGGAAGGCGGCTAAAATTTCAATTTTGAACTACTTAGCGAAAATGGCCAATGTTTGAAGTACTGCATCTCGGGTTTTTCAAAAAATAACAGAGCTGCAAGCTCAAATTATAGTAAATGTTGTCTTCTTTATAAGTGCGATAGATAACTTTCCGTGGGAAGCACTTTTTAGAAGTTATAAGCCAAAATCTGAAAAAAGTCTGAAATTTCGATGTTTTTCGAACACTACTAAGACACTTCTGGTATATAGCCCAACATCATCCCAAAAAGAACAGGTCGGTACAGTTTTTTACGACCTAACCGCAGAATAAGCCTAACGCGAGTATTGTGTCTTCATCATCATCATCATCATCAGCCTATACCTGTCCACTGCTGGACATAGGCCAAGATCGCCACTGGATCGCCATGGGAGAGCCCAATGATCGCCACTGAGCCCCATCTTCGGCTCTTCTGATCCAGTCGCTGCCAGCTGTCTTTCGCAAGTCGTCTCTCCACTTGGCCGGCTAGATACAAACACATTGTAATGTGACGTTGTGTTTGAATCTACGGTGACAGTTAATCCAATATGATAAAGTGCGAAGGCCAGCTTAAGATGACCCGCACGTTCAAACTTTCTTGTACATTAAGGGTTTCAAGTTATTTGGATATAATACTGAGGGTTGTATTGTCTGTAATTTCTGAACTACAAACCCGACATAATAAGATATAAAAAAAAGTAGGTCCTTTCTAACAAAAAAATAATGATTGAAATCGGACTACGCGTTAATGAATTACAACTAATATCCTATATATATATATATATATAATATATCCTACCTCGTAGTATGAACTCATATCATACTAAGTTTCATTTGAATTCGTTTAGAAACACGACTGCCCAAAAAAAGGAGTGTATTGTTTTTAGCATTCATGTATGTTTGTATGTATATGAGTTTCTTTATTCCACCATAACTTTTAAATGCCTAAACAGATTTAGACATAATGGGGTATCGTTAGAATCCTTACATCCCCCCGAGTAGCATAGGCTATTTTTTTTTTTGAAAACATTCAATATGGCTCAATTATCAAAATCGAAAAACTTCGAATTTTACAATATGGGTATCAAATTGAAGGCCTTGATAAGCACATTCCAACAGTATATAATTTATTGGCAAAAACTCTTGTTTGACGGGCAGGTGTGTTTTTTTAGCTTTTAAGCTAGTTATTTTTTGTATTTTCTTGGTGGCGTGAGGCTTCGTGTCGTAGCATTCGAAGAATGATTTCAGTAGTTCTGGTAACAGGAGCAACACAAACACACGCCTGTGACTTACCAGCGGGAATGTTGACGTTGGACGCGACGAACAAGCTCTGCACGTAGGCTCCGAGCGCGTTCACGATGTGCTGGAATATCTTGGTGGCGTGAGGCTTCATGTCGTAGCATTCGCAGAATGATTTCAGTAGTTCTGGTAACAGGAGCAACACAAACACACAGGCCTGTGACTTACCAGCGGGAATATTGAAGTTGGACGCGACGAACAAGCTCTGCACGTAGGCTCCGAGCGCGTTCACGATGTGCTGGAATATCTTGGTGGCGTGTGGCTTCATGTCGTAGCATTCGCAGAATGATTTCAGTAGTTCTGGTAACAGGAGCAACACAAACACAGGCCTGTGACTTACCAGCGGGAATGTTGACGTTGGACGCGACGAACAAGCTCTGCACGTAGGCTCCGAGCGCGTTCACGATGTGCTGGAATATCTTGGTAGCGTGAGGCTTCATGTCGTAGCATTCGCAGAATGATTTCAGTAGTTCTGGTAACAGGAGCAACACAAACACACAGGCCTGTGACTTACCAGCGGGAATGTTGACGTTGGACGCGACGAACAAGCTCTGCACGTAGGCTCCGAGCGCGTTCACGATGTGCTGGAATATCTTGGTAGCGTGAGGCTTCATATCGTAGCATTCGCAGAATGATTTCAGTAGTTCTGGTAACAGAAACAACACAAATATTTAACCATACCATATTTTACCACTTTTTGTTTTACCAGCTAAAATGCTGGTGTAAGTTATATTTGTTGTTTCACGGCATAAAATATGTATAACTCCACGATATTTATTATGTGTTTAACTCTCATTTTAATTTTTGTATGTATTTTTGTCTTATTGTTTCTTTTTTGTTTTTGTATTACTTAAATTTGCGTGATGTCACAAATAGGTTTCGGCAGAAAAACAGTGCCAAGGATTATGATTACAACACACAGCGTTAATTTTGTTTGTATATTTGTATGTTTTTTTGTTTGCCATGTTATGTAATGTTGTGTTGCCATAAATAAATGTATTTTCTTTGTTTGTTTCTTTTCTTTATTTGGCTCATCAATGCAATTCAGCGGGGCAATGCCGCCAGCATTTTGGGTACGCTGCTTACTGGTAGTGGGACAGAACATTTAGGCTACCTGTTAGCCAGTTATGGCGTGTAGTGGCTTGTAGGTTGTCAGAAAGTTTTATGTAGTAGTTAATTGTTTGCATTTTGTAATATTTAGTTAATATAGACACTTCATCATCATCAGCCTAAACTAGTCTACTGCTGGACATAGGCCTCTCATAATGAACAACACTGAGCCCGATCTTCGGCTCTCCTCATCCAGTTGCAAGTCGTCTCTCACCCTGGCCGGCGGGAGTCCCACATACGTTTGCCTAAACGTGGTCTACCCTCAGAACTCGTTTTCCCCAACGGTTGTCGGTTCTGCGAGAGATGTGATCACCCATTGCCACTTCAGCTTGTTTATTCTCATAACAGACATGACACACGCGTTGAAGGATTTCGTCTTAAGGCACTGTGGTATGGACGAGGAGTCTACCTAATGCTGCCCATCCCAGCTGGATTCTCTTATCGGCTTCCCTCTTGAAACTGTGCCTACCCAACTGCATATTCTGCTCGAGGTAAATATATTCCTGAAAAGCTTCAAGGGGGACTCCGTTTATATCAATTGTTACGGGGTAGTAAGGCCTTTTTAAACATAGCCTTCGTTTTGTTTTCCATGTAAATTCCGAAACTGATACGTCGGTCGAGAGGCTTCAGCTAGGTCGGTCCGCATTCGTTCGAGATGCTGCAGCGACTCCGACATAAGGACAATATCGTAGGTGTGAGAAGTACTCGCCATTTATGTTTATGCCCATTCCTTTCCAGTCCAGCGACTCAAACATATCTTCCGGGGCGATAGTGAACAGTTTCGGGGATATGGCGTACGGTTATAGACAGGACTATCCCCGAGATCTCTATCAAAGATCAAGTATCATCAAAAAATCGGGTGGGGCTATGTCGGGGCACAGGGCCGTTGGTTTTAACGTGAAACGTCTATGTCAATCAGTCGCTTAAGCGTGCCTTGGCAGCTTTGAGACGTTCTAGAAACCGCGTCGCTCGCTATCTCATCAGCGATTTCCGAGTGCGGTAATCCCTCTAACAAGAATAAAAAAAACAACTGCGAACAAAACTAAACAAGCTTTAGATTCTTGGTTTTGAAATATAAGTTGCAGTCGGAGGCATGAGGAGTAGCGCGCCAAGTTCTAGCTGATCCCGTCTAAGAAGAAATGAAATGCATGATGTCTCCGACTGAACCTTATATTTCAAAATCAAGAACCTAAAGCTTGTTTGCCTCATTTTTGTTTTGTCCGCAGTGGGTTTTTGCATATTTATAAATTCATTTTGATACCTCACTTGATAGGTTTTGGTAATGTTTTCTTCCGTCGGAAATACAATAAGGCAGCTCTAAGCAGCATTATCAGTTTTCTTGATACTTCATAATATCCTATGTCACTCTCGTGATTTAGACGAATGCATAGATAACTCATTAATCAAAATCCATCAAGCCGTTTTGGCTATAGGACGCGCCAAAGAAACATACAAACAGATACATACAAAAACAGTTCCCCGCAGTCCCATAAAAAACGGCTTTGTCTATGTAGATAATTGACCTGGTTGTATGGACATCTTATGGAGTACTTCCAAAGCCAGAGCTCGCTGCCACAGCGGCTTGTCTGGGTCCAGGAACTTTATCGTCAGGGACAGGAAGATCTCACATTCCGTTACCTTGAACAGACAAAAAACAACAAAATATCAAATTTGTAAAGGGTTTCTACCCATTTTATACGATGGTAGCCTAACGGTTCAATAGTGCAATTTAGAATCCAACGATACCGGTTTCGGTCCTAGGCTCCACACCAATGACTTTACAAGTTATGTGCGGTTTTCTATCGCTCCGTGCTTCGGAGGACACGTTAAGCTGTCGGTCCCAGCTGTTATTAATTAATAGCAGTCGTCAAGCCATGTCAGAGGCCCTCGGGCGGCCTGACAAACTCCGACACCAGAGATACCTCATACGACATAAATAAGCCATTGTGGCATACATACAACCCCCAAAACGTTGAAAAATTACGAAAGCGCTACGCCTGACCAAACTTAATAAATAGTTAAAAGAAATCAATATAAATAAAAAATAAATATATACACTCGTATTCTAAAGTGTCGCATTTCTGAGACGCTGGAGTATTGAAGTCCTCTACCGAAGGTTTGATCACAGGCCGTGATTTTGCGCATTTTTTCAAAACGGCGGTTGTGGGTAAAACTTGAAGGTATAGATAGGCTCCATAGTAAAATGTAAGGACCCCTTTTTGAAAATGTTTTATTTTACACCAGTTTTGAAATATAAACAAATTATATGTTAAATCTTACATCGTTGGAAATGTTTTATTCTAAGTTTTCCATACCAATTCACTAATAAATTGAAAGTACCTATACGATATGTGTGTAAAATGTAGGATAGCTAATTTAGGCAGAAAACATCAATTGGTTTAGTTTTGGTTATTTACTTCCTTGTCAGTTCCAGTTTGGGCTCACCAGGGCAGTAACAACTACCTAATACATCCGGCAACTAATAAAACTCACCAAAGCAGCGTGGTATTTGTGTACGATAACAGACACGAGTCGCAGTAGCCGCATGGTAACAGGGAAGTGTGGGCGCTCGGTCGCAGCGGGACTACCCTGACCGCCCCCGTTGGAGTTTGACGGGGGAGCTGCCCCTGGGATGTGCAGGGAAGTGAATGCTGCCCTGTAAACAAGGCATAAGATCCAAACTAAAACCCGACTACGGTCGGGTAAAAAATAGTCTACGACACTCTTTAAATGAAGACGAATCGATTGACACCTCGCTTGTCAAAATCGGGCCAATAGTGGCGACGTTATGGCGAAACATCCACATACCCACACACAATCAAGGAAGTTCTATATACTTGCGTACAACTGGAACGACTTCTTCAAAGTAAAAACGGAGTACCGATTATTTGACCTTGAAAACGAATTAAAAAGAAAAAGTGACAAGGAAGTTAACGGAAGCCGTTATTGTCTCTTTCTTATTTATATTGCCATTCTCAAGTGACAGCAAGTTTATTTTATAGTCCGTGCGAAAAATGTGAAACGTTGTACGTGAGAGAGAGACTTCCCGCTTTCGTGAACGTTTCGGTACGACCAGTACCAATTTTGTATTAGAGAGATATCATTCCAGTTGTACGTAAGTACGTATAACTTCCTTGCACACAATATATACATACATAGTCTGTTAAACTCATTTCCCTTCCCTTGCTTCGCCTTGCTTTGGGTAAAAAATAGTAATGTACTGGAGTCACAACATACAGACACAATTTAAAGAAAAAATTATCAGAAGAGCTGGTCGTTCGCCTAATGGTAAGCGCTGTGTATAAAATAAACAATTGCAGACATAAAATATCAGTCTTTACAGTAGTATAAGGCCGCCTATTGTACAACATTAGATTTTATATATAATTACTGTTATGTTGTTTTTTTATTGTAATGTGTTCAATAAAGAGTTATTGTATTGTATTGTATTGTATCACTCTTATTAAATGTGGTATCATAAGAATGTTGTGTTTTGCGAATGTGGTATTATGAGACTATAGTGTTTAGTAGACGAGTTTATTCGTATTACCTGTATTTAACATTTGGCGAAAACAGTCTTATTATGAGGGCGCACACATGTTCTTTAAGCAGAAACTTGAACTCGGATATCTGTAAACAAAAATACATAAATGTTTATGTATTCAGTGAACTATTGTATCACCAAACTTTCATGAATATGATATAGGTAACATTAAATCATTACCAGATTGTGAAAATCACCGCAGTGGCAATGAACCGAAAGGCGAACCAAGTACAGTATGAAACCTACTGTCGCTTGTTGCATATTCGCACGACATATTGTCTTAGTTGACGCACAAATTGCACAAATATATAATTCTCTCGTCACGTTTATAGTTATTTTAAAAGCTATCTCTCAAACTAACTCTTAAGAATATTAGCCCAGTAAGTAGAGAAATTTGCCTTGCAAAAGCTGGTGTAGTCATGATTTTCACATATGTGTTTAGGTCTAGATTCTGATGAAAAATCCAAGTTTTCGATCTTGGTTGGGAGAGCGCAAGCCATTTAA
Source organism: Alsophila aescularia (assembly GCA_946251855.1). NCBI lineage: Eukaryota > Metazoa > Arthropoda > Insecta > Lepidoptera > Geometridae > Alsophila > Alsophila aescularia. Next base: position 13,461,440 of record OX276386.1, on the reverse strand, counting down.
AGGTGTGAAAAATTGGTTTTAATCAAAATAATTCACCAACAGTTCATTTTACGTCAAAAATGACAATGGCAAAGTTAAGTTTTTGACGGCCGGTTTGGTCTCGTAGCTAGAGACCCTAGGTACGAAATCGAACGGTCGCGGGTTCGAATCCTGCAAAGTGCAATCATTTGTGTGATAAGCAGAAATGATTGTTTCCGAGTCATGGATGTAATATTCGTATCTACGAGTATGTATGTTTATCCGTTATCTAGTGCCCATAGTACAGGGTAACCTAGTTTGGGGCTAGGTAATTGGTGTGGAATTGTCCCGAATATATTATTATTATTATTATATAAAGAGGGTTAAATTATTTACATATTTGTTCAAACACTTTTTTTTGTAAGTCTGAGCACTAATTAATTACTGCGGCGAAAAGATGAACTTTTTACCAAAAACCTCCTATAATAGGTATTTTCCTCAAAATTACTCCCAAAGCGTAGATCCTACAACAAACATGTATATGAAAAATATTAAGAAAACTAAATAATTGTCTAATACCTAATGAGTTACAACTGGCGGAATGATTTTTTTTTTTTAATTGTTTGTGTCACGCATTATTTCTGGCAGTTTATTGCAATTATATATACTCCTTTCCACACCACCATGAGGCGTAAAGGCGCGTTTTTTTATTGTGATATCCCCTGTAGGCCTAATCCACAGGTGTTCCAGCATTTCACCATTTGCTTCTTATTATTTTGTCATTCCGTTGTTAATAACGTCTTCGTCCTCAGCTTTGTGCTCGTTTTCTATGCTTCTGATTATCTGAGTATCTATGTCCTCATGTTCACTATCGCTCTCAATGCGAACCTCTGGCATTTCCGCATGACAGACCACTGCAGAATCCACACAACTGAACACTGTAGGCCGGTTTTTTCTCACTAGACTTAAGAAGAATCTGATCGCCTCTCTGTTGCACAACCACTGAATCACCTTCACATAATCTTTGAACACAAATAAAACATAATTTCACTTTTTCAGCCATAGTGAATCAGGTAAAACGTTGCAAGCAAGCTTTGTTTTTTTTTTGCTCCGTAGGACTAGTGCGTTTAGCCAGTATTATGTATAAAAACATTACAGTAATCGCAGCCAATCTATATGTTTGTGAAGTTAGGCTCTGTGAACGATTGCGCAGGTACTGCTGTGGGGATAAACAGCATAAAGTAAGAGCGAGATAGAATAAGCGACAAACGTAAGCGAGTGAGCGAGGCAGTTATACAATGTTGTCTTTACCTTCAACATTGGGATTGCGCCTGAAAAATAACAGTTTGCGTCGCGACTAGCAGACAACTTCCGAGACACTTACTTCCGCTGCGACTACTGTACAAGCTGTTATGTTATTTCAATTATAAGTCAAAATTTCCCTCCAGGGGCGCGTTCACTTACTATGTTCGAGGACGCACGGATCACCCGCGCGATCACTCGAAATCGTTCACGGCGTCGTCGGGCGTTCGCCTGGGTCACGCCTGGGTCATCCGAAAAATAGTAGGGGAGGGGAGGAATAGTATGAAACTGACACTTGACAGTTGTCAGTTCTATGTGGACGTCCAAAGTCGTTCACTAACTCCGGATGATCGAGCGATAATCGCACGGATGATTCGAGCGTAGTAAATGAACTCAGCCCAGGGCCCTATTTCATAAAACTATAGTAACCTGACAAATGTCAATCGAACCGACAAATGTCAGTCAAACTATCGAAATGTCGTGCTTTTTTGTTATATGTAACGCCGGTTTGGCGTATTCGGCAGACATTTGTAGTTTTATTATGATTTGTCGCATTATGAAATAGAGCCCAGTCAGTCAAAAGTCTAGTCAAAGTCAAAGTTTTTGTTGTAGGATCAACACTTTGGGAGTAATTAAATACCTAGTATAGGGTTTTTTTGAAAAAAAGTTCATCTTTTCGCCGCTGTAACTAATTAGTTGTCGGACTTACCAAATAAAATGTTTGTAAAAAATTTAACCCTATTTAACTTTGCCCCTGACATTTTTGACCTAAAATGAACTGTTGGTGAATTATTTTTATTAAACCAATTTTTCACACCTTTAAACCAAGATGGCAGCTTGCGATCCCCCCCACCAAGGTCGAAAACTTGGATTTTTCATCAGTGTCTAGGCAAAGGCCTTCTAACTTCTCTACTTATTGGCGTATATACCTTAATATGAAATAAGTTTACAGATGATTTCCCTACGCGTCTTTACGAACGGCCGCTTTGTATGGATATGTACATTGAGACAGAGTCACGGCGCGCCCGTCACGCCAACATAGCCTCTAAAGAAAAAAAGATTTCTTCTCTATGGTTAAAATCTTGAATTTCGGGTATGAAGATTCTAAAACTTAAATAGGTTATTATTATAGCTTGAATATTATAACTAGCAAGAAATAATTACTGCAAAGGCAATAGATAAATCAGTTATGTCGCTTAATCTCAATATCAGCTAACTCCTAAACATCTTAGTGGAGTTAGCTGATTTATGTTTTTAGGCGACTCGGTTTAGCAGGGTGACCGCGGTTGACCGATCGTAATGGAATTGTAATCGTATATGACGTCAATGCACTGCTTCGTATGCCGACCTCTTCATATAGTAACACAATGACAAGGACGGACAGTGCATTGGTATAGCTATCGCTATAGTTTTGAGTTGGGCGGTCACGGGCCAGTTCACTTCTTATGATTATAAAACAAAGTCGTCAATCGCGTTAATCTCAGAAGCTACTGAACCGATTCTATTCCGGTTTTCACCAATGCGTATGATACGAGTACATTACGGAAGATGGTTTTAAAGTAAATTTTATATAACATATTAACACGTGCGAAAAACAGCTTATCATTCGTTACATCTACTATCATTTAAAAGGTTTACGACAAGATTAAACATTTACATGGTAAAACAAAAATGATAACACATAACACACATTTTTATATCCAGACTTGTAAAAAAATTAATAAAATATTGTAAATAAAATTATAAAATATTGATAGCCTCAGGCGTTAGTTTGCGGAAACCAATATTTAAAATAAACGAAGAAATTAATAAACAGCTTACTTCCTTCCGCAAAACTGTAAGTCAGACAAATGATAAATGAAAAAATAAATATATTAAACCCTACGCATAATGTTACAAATTAGAAAAAAAATGGGTAGGCAATCATCATCGTCATCATGTCAGCCTTTAGAAGTCCACTGTTGAACTTAGGCCTCCCCAAAGAGCGCCATGTCAAACGATCTTGTGCCACCTCCATCCACCGACTTCCTGCGATGGCTACAATGTCGTCGGCAATAAAATAGATAAAGCCGGTTGGCCATATCTTTTTATTTTATGTATACGTTCAATTCAATTTGGTTAGCGTGGGTTGTTTATAATATATATTTTATTTTTCCATTTATCATTTGTCTTACTTACAGTTTGGCGTAAGTAAGCTACGAGTAGGTACATATTTTTTCCTCCTTATTTACGAAAAAAGTGACGTAAAAAAATTCTTAAAAATGTAAATATTTAGGGTGCATTTTTATCATAAAAGAAATCTAGTTGATAATAGTAGTATTATTAGTAGTACCTTCACAGAATAAATAATATTACTACGTACCTTAAAGAATATTGGCGAGAAATCAGTGAGCACGGTTTCCAACAGTTCCAATCCGAACGTCTTTGAGACCTCAGTCAGTCCCACCAGCCAGTTCGCAGAGTCGCCGTTGATTAACTGGATTATATCCTGGAAAATATATACTATATTTTTTTACGTTTAAAGTCCACGTATAACATAACAATTAATTTGAAAGAGACTGATTGGCAGATGATAAATGCGAATATAATATAGCAACAGGAAAACAAAATTCTAATTCAGAAATATTTACGCAACATAAGTCAAAAACTTTACATCTCATGAACAACAAATTTACTAAAATCTTATATTTTAAATTAGCTTTTGGCCGGTCTTCGTCCGCGCGAACTACAGATTTTCGCGATAAAAAGTGTGATTGACCCTCACCAGGGTTCAAACTATCTCCATACTAAATTACATTAAGATCGGGTAAGCCGTTTAGTCATGATAAGGTAACATACAGAATCATTTTAATTATACCAAATTAATTAGTGGCTCTGTGAGCTGTAGACCTCGCGCGTACAAACCTCGCGCGTACAAACTTTTTTGCAAACATTCTAGCGGTGCACAGTAGCGTCATCTAGTTAACTTAATGTAAAACAAACATTAATAACCAAGGTGCTCCATCAACCCCTACCTAGTGGGCAAAGGGCTGATTCCACTGGTAGAAACCTAATAGTGAGAAATTTACTGCATTTTGTGGAGCTATTCAGCTCATCACGTCGAAGATCTTCATCAGATCTTCACCAATTTTTTATGAGACCAATTTAAAGTTATTGCCTTTCAAGTAAAAAAGAACCACCGAATTCGTATCTAATAAGGCGGAGATATTCAGTAGCCCCCTTTTTGTCCCTTTTTCGGGGAAGTACCCCCTAATCAAAAATCCCCGACGACTAAAAACTTTTTTATTTTTTTAATCTGTACACCAAGTTTATCGGTTGAGAAATGCGACCTGTAGAGGAAACAGAGATCCGGAAGGACATACGAAAGCATTTTTGCCCAAGCTGAAACGGAGACGCTTCATTCGCGCTTCGCGCTCGCTCGGTCAATAAATGAGGTAAACTAACTATACTTGAGAATCCTAACTATCCAATGATACCGGGTTAGGTCCTCAGCTCCTTACCAATGAGTTTTCAAGTTCTGTGTTATGTGCGGTTTTCCATCGTTTCATGTTTCGGAGGGCATGTTAAGTCCCGGCTGTTATTTACATAGCAGCCGTTAAGCCATGTCAGAGGCCCTCGTGCGGCCTAACTCTGACATCGAAGGACAGACCTATCTCTTACGACAAGGAAGGAAGGAATCATAAGGAGAATCACAGGGGTTATATTGAGTCTTAGTTTCTCAGTCTGTGAATCGGTCCGTCTGTTTAAGAGCTACATTGCCACAGTTTAGCTCTCAAGCAGACGGACCGATATCAATGCGGTTTTTTAATTTGAAAACTTGTTGGCTTTCTTAGGTAATAATTATTGTGGATGATGATGATTCGATTGGCAAAATGAAGGTAGTTCAGTTTACCTGCATTATAAGGTAGGCGTCAACAGCGCACGGTTTTAGATCCTGCGGTGCTTTGCTGTTTGTTTGAGGTCTGATGTCTGCCGGGTTCACTTTCAATGTACCTGGAACAAATGCAGAAATCAAATGAAAAAAAAAAATGAATGATTTGATATCAGAATTTCTAATTAACTGATCTCGCTCAGAGTTCGAATCGGATTTCGAGATCTGTTGCTAGTTTCTACTCAAATGAATATTATTGTTTCTTCCCATCGGATCTCGAGATCCGTAGCAACACAAAAACATTTTTTTCTTCTCATCGGTTCTGTTGCAACCCAAACAAATATTATATTTGCGTTCTCAACGGATTATACGAACATCATGTTGTTTTTAAGTGTGACATTTTTTTTTTTCAGTACATACAATCTATGATCCGTATTTCGATGTTTGTACATAGAATGTGATGCTTTACCTATTTGATAAACAAACATTCAAATCACAAATCAAATCAATAAAAACATCATTTACAAAGTACATGTATGTGCGGAAAGATAAAAGTCGTAAGATTTGACGCGCTCCTCAAAAAATTGTAATCGAGTGAAATGCGGTTTTCACTGTTGGATAATTTAGGAATTCATTTAAAATCTGATAAACTTAGAATATCGATGCGATGAGTAGAAGCAATCGATAATAAACTACTTAACTGTTGAACGAATTTTGATGAAAAGGGTCCTTACATTTTACTGCGGAGCGTGGCATACTACAAGTTAGAACTACAATCGCCAAATAGAAAAATAAAAGCTCGGCCTCTGATCAAACCTTAATAAATTGATAGAGGTCTTTAGTACAAACAAAACATCTTATAATACTGGTTGTGTCGCGTTTCTGTGATATTGGAGCTCTAAGATCTAGAATTCTAGATCCAACATCTGCTATTTTTGTGCTCCAATATCTCAGACACGCGAATCTTAAGGATACTAGTCTACTAACACTTAAATGTGTATTGAAGTCGTCGTTTGATCAAAGACTGCGTGTTCGAGTTTTTTTTCAAAATGCCGTAATTGTAGGTTAGAATGCCTTTGGTATTTTAAGCATTACGGACACTTATCCCATGAAAATGACCAAGCGATCATAACCGCGGGCACAGCTAGCATTTTATAAAATGCTTCTAATATCCGTAAGCAATTTTGCCGTACACGTAGCGTAAAAAGAGTTACTCCAGTTCCCCTTACCTTCAGCTTCCTGCAGTGCCCGTTCGAAGACCAGCGCCAACAGTTGCCGCACGGTGGCCGCGGCGGCGTGGCTCGTGCTCACGTCGCGGGCTTCACAAGTATTCACCATCTTCATGCACATTACCATCGTCTAGAACAAATGTAAGCACGATAACATACCTGGTTGTCGTCAGTCCATTACGTTCCTTCTCTCATCATCATCTTCAAAAGCCTGTATTAGGCCACTGTTGGATATTTGCCTCTCGCGAGCCACCGAGCAAGATCGTCGGCTCCTCTCACATTTGTTGCCATCTACTTTGCATCCTTCACTAGTTATTCCTACGCGTGGTCTCCACTCTAGAACTCGCCTATCGGTTGTTCAACTTATTATGTTCCCAGCCCAATTGCCAAAGGCCTATTGCCTTGTTCAGCGTTTAGTTTTTGAATTAGTAGACCAGTCTCACATTTAGTGTCCACGTTTTGGCATTACGGGTCTTATGGTGTCAGTAACTTTTCTAAGTAATGTGCGGTTTTCCATCGCACGTTAAGCTGTCGGCCCCGGCTGTTTTTTTTTTTAAAAATATTACGGACTAGGCAATCGTTTGACCACGATCTCACCTGATGGAAAGCGATGATGTGGTCGAAGGTGTAGCACGCTTGCCTAGTAGATACCTATTCACTCTAGACTTGAACACACCGGGGTTATAATTTACCGGAAACACTGACGAGGGCAGGGCATTCCACTCCTTTGCAGTTCTTATAATAAATGAAGAAGCGTAACGCTTCGTTCTTGTGCGAGGTATTTCAACCATGAAAGGGTGGCGCTTTGCTGATCGTCTAGTCGTACGGTGATGGAAAGGTGATGGGGGAATCAGGTTGTGCAGTTCTTGTGCACACTCTCTATAGTGCAATCTGTAGAATACCGGCAGGCTTGCTACCTCACGTCGATGCGCCAGACTTTGAAGCTTACTCTTTACCAGAGTGTCATCCCCAATGAGCCTGATAAATGCAATGAGAGACGTGCTCTCAATTGAATCCAAAGACTCGAGCTGATACTTGGCAGAACCGTCCCAGAGGTGGCAGCAGTACTCCATACAAGATCGGACCTGTGCTTTATAAAGATTCAAAAGCTGTCCCGGTGTGAAGTACCGCCTAACCTTAGACAAAATACCAAGTTTTTTTGCAGCTACCTTGGCTTTGTATTCAATATAAGACCCAAAATTCAGGTTTGATGTGAGTTCGACACCCAAAAGCTCCAAATGGTCGCCTATTGGTATTGTTACACTTTGGAAAGACGGAGATCGGTGTAGAGGACTCTTTTTAGCAGAAAACAAACACGCTTGCGTTTTAGTAGCATTAAACTTAACCAGGTTAGCATCGCCCCAATCGGACACGGCTTCTAAGGCTAAATTTAAACGGTCTACCATAGCCACTCTCTGAAACTGAACTCTCTGAACTGTTATTAATTAATAGCAGACGTTAAACCACGTCAGAGGCCTCAAACAGCCTGACAAACCTTGACACCAGAGGCCAGCACTACCTAATACGCAAACAAACAAATAATGAAATTTGGAATCTGAGAGGACCGTTCTGTGTTGGCAAATCTATTTGAGATACTCCATACTAATATTTTAAATGCGAAAGTAGCTCTGTCTCTCTGTGTGTTTGTTAGTAGTCACGACTAAACTTCTAAACCGATCTTGGTATGGAGATGTAGCTGTCGGTTACCGCTGTTATTGATTATATACTCTGTTCCAAATATAAAGAGAATTTCACCGTATTGTGTATTACACAAATGTCAACTTCACGCTCGAAGAATCATTTTCGAATAAAATATCTTTGCAAAAATGTTATAACAATTGCAATAGAAACTGCGCTTTGTTTAATGGCATTAAGTACTTGCACCACATAAATAATTATAACCGGTTTACACTGCCTGGTTACAAAAGTGTTAATAGAAATTACGCTTTGATTTAAAGCATTAAGTAATTACACCAAAGAAATAATTATAACCGGTTTACACTGCCTGGTTACAAAAGTGTTAATAGAAATTACGCTTTGATTTAAAGCATTAAGTAATTACACCAAAGAAATAATTATAACCGGTTTACACTGCCTGGTTACAAAAGTGTTAATAGAAATTACGCTTTGATTTAAAGCATTAAGTAATTACACCAAAGAAATAATTATAACCGGTTTACACTGCCTGGTTACAAAAGTGTTAATAGAAATTACGCTTTGATTTAAAAGCATTAAGTAATTGCACCAAAGTTATAATTATAACAGGTTTACACTGCCTGGCTGATTACAAAAGTGTTAATAGAAATTACGCTTTAATTTAAAAGCATTAAGTAATTGTACCACAGAAATAATCATAACCCGTTTAGCGGTGCCTGGTTTGTCGTTATATCGCCAACTTTGCGCAGGTAGTTAAGATTTTGATATTCGCAAAATTTAATTTTTCTCTATGCAATTGGAACAGATTATAGCAGACAAACTGACAACAGAGGCCAACACTACCTCATACGACAAGCAAGCAAGCATAAACAGTTCAAGCTTTCTCACCCTTGCCAACGTGTCTCCATGTACTAAATCTGACGTGGTCATCAGTAACGCAGCAGTCTGTAGAAGCTTGAGCTCCAAAACCCCGCCCTGGCCGAGGTTGTAGAGGCAGTCGACGACATGGCGCGCCCCTTTGGCGTCGATGCCTTGCTGGGCAATGAGGCGCTGTATGGTGCCCAGGCAGAACTGTACAGAACAATAGGGATTTTTAAAACTTTAGGACGCGAAATTTTGAATGAACACAATAATTGTAGGCATTCATATTGTGCGCGCAGCGAAAATGGTGGAAAACTAGCGTACATCCGACGTCAATAAGGTCTGCGACCGGACTGATGAAGGCAAGCGTACGTTCATATAATATTTATAAAATGCCATATGCTGTATGTCAAGTTAACATTTTGATGAATCTATTAGCTCTATTAATAAATCTATAGTTATAAAGGCTCAATACGCTTGGTACCTGTGGTTACCAAAACTCAATACAAAAACCGGTTTTAGCACGCGCGCATGTACTGAGTATGAGCATGTAAAGCAGTAAGTATAAAAAAAAACTGTACAATGAAGATAAAAAAAAAAGAAGTATAATTTAAAAAATAAAGTTTTATGAAAAAGCTTTTACCAATTATTTTTTTTATAAATGTTTTAGTTTTCATTATCTGTTTTTACATTTTCACGTTTTTTTTTCATTCTTTTCATTTTTTTCATCATAAGGTTTTTTAACCTTTTTTTATTACTTTTTCATAGGTTTGTGAGCTACCCTGAAAGGTACAGCCGGATAGCTAATCGGGAAGTGCTCTAAATTTGAATTGCAAGATTCCAGGACAAAATACATACATACAAGTGAAGTTAAATAAAAAATGGTCGAGGAGTTTTAAAATAAGTCATCCTAAAAAAGAAATTCAATTAAATGGGGTATCTTAGATATTTTTTCGCATGAAGTATTTCAAATTGTGTATTGAGCATATGATTCCACCTGATAAAAGGCTCAAGAGGACCATCTACTTTTTTATCGACTTCTAAAAATGTAGGAGGTTCTCAAGTAGTCTGTTTTTTTTGTATGTTATTACCTGAAACTAAACTTCTGAAACTTCTGAACCGATTTGGATATTATTTTTTTATTTGTAAGTTTAGGACTTCTATAAGGTCCCATTTTTTTCATCAAAATTGTTTCAGCCTTTTTTTATTGGGAGGATAAGGATGCAGGATTTCTGAAGCGATTTGAATGATTGTTGGTCTATTTAAAATGGTAGACTTTTATTGTAGTCTTACTGCAATTTCATCAAAACTGGTTTAGTTTTTATTAGTAAATCGATTTGTTTGTTCTTTTATATTTTCGGGATTTCTGAACCGAATTAGATGATTATTTTTACTTTAAAGATAAAACTTACAGTGTATAAGGTTTATTCTGTATAAAAATCATCAAAATTGGTTTTGTAGTTTATTACAAGCTTTTATTTAAGTCACTTTGTTTGGGACAAATCTTGCAAGTGAACAGTGTAGTGGTTAACAGTCTATTGTTATTGTTTCCATAGTGTAACAATACCAATAAGCGACCATCTGGAGCTTTTGGATGTCGAACTAACATCGAACCTGAATTTTGGGTCTTACAATGAATCTAAAGCCAAGGTAGCTGCAAAGAAACTTGGTATTTTGTCTAAGGTAAGGCGGTACTTCACTCCGGGACAGGTTTTGAATCTTTATCAAGCACAGTTCTGATCTTGTATGGAGTACTGCTGCCACCTCTGGACTTAGGGATGACACTCATTAGTGTTTTCGGTAAGATATAACCCAGGTGTATTCAAGTCAAGAGTGAACAGGTAACTACTAGGCAAGCGTGCTACACCTTCGACGACATCATCGCTTTCCATCATGTGAGATCGTGGTCAAACCATTGCCTTAACAGTAATAATATAAAAAAGAAGAAGAGTCTTGGACCACTTAAAGACGTCCAATGAAGTTGAAATGTTGCACACTTGTGTAGTTCTGATGATTATATAATATTATGGTAGCATTGAGCTGGTCTGATGATGGAGCCGGAAGGTAGTCACAGGAACCCCACATTCAAATGATGAAACCTCTTCGTGTTTTGGCTCATTTGATTTATCTCGATGAATTCTTACGTCTTAAGTGGTACTGGTGAAGCTTGTTATAAAAAACTTATAGCAAGCAAACTGATAACATTTATTTAAAGTTAGCTGGGGTATATACCTTCCGATGTTTGCATAGGCCACTCAACATTAAGATATAAAAATATATTTTAAGTAAAAAAAAGTTTTTTTTTTCCTTTGAAAAAAATAAAACCCTTCTACAATCCTTCGTGTGACTGCATTTTTGTGTCTTCTGCATTTCGAGTTTTTTTTTTTTAATGTTTTTAGATATGTATGTACGAACCCTCACTCTTGTAAAGATATATGGTTTGGCACAAAATTCAATAAACTTTTTACCTTATGTTGTATTTTTGTATTGGTTACATTTTCATTTTTTTTTTATTAATTTATTATTATTTTATTCTTTTTTGTTTACAAAAACATATTGAATATGAAGTCTTTACTTTTTTTTAGTAAAATATTTTTTCCATTCCGTAACTTCAAGAACTCATCATCAAAACAATAAAACTCTAGGAGCTCTTTATATTATTTTGTGAACAAATAGTCAAATGGAAGCCTATCTATCTATACTTATAACAAACCAGTTAGTAACATAAAGTCTGTACAACGAAGAAAATAAAAAAATGCTCTAGGGTACTTAAAATAAGTAACTGCACAAGAATATAACGTTTTTAAAAATCATGTCTGTTGTCTGTCTGGATGTTTGTTTTCGCATCACGTTGAAACTACTGAACCGATTGCAATGCGGTTCACTGTTGGATAGCTCAGGTTTTGACTTAAAATCTGGTGTACTTGCAATCTCAATCTAATGCGAAGAAGCCGAGCAATTGTTTTAAACATGTTTGAGGCTGAAGGAATTTTGATGTTACTTTATAGTATAGGTAATTTTTATCCTAGAATAACACTAGGTTACTTATACCCATAGTAATGACCACGCGGGCAAAGCTAGTTTATCTAATATAAATACGTTCTTAGGCTTTTGTCTGTTGAGTGAGTTTGTGCCCATTTGCCCAAAAAAATATAAGTGTAATGTTTTTAAGTTTTTTGTTGTTTGTTTGTTTGTATGTATGTGAGTTTCTTTATCCATCATAACTTTTAAATGCCTGAACACATTTAGACGTATGGGTATCGTTTGAAAACCCTGTAACAAAATTAAATTTAAAAAAAAAACAATTTAGCTGGCTCCATATAAACACGCATGGTAGGCTTGTTTTTTTAGCTTTTATGCTAGATATTAGGATACTCTATTTTATTTGAATGATGGTTTATATATTATACTAACTGCACTCCGCAGCTTTGCCCGCGAGCATATTTTCCCACCCCCTTCACGGCCTTAGAGATCAACAAACTCTTTCCTTAGTTCATCTCTAATACAACACAAGCAATATTTACTCCAAATTTCAAATCTCTAGGTGCCCTAGTTTCGGCTGCGCATTGTCTGTCAGTCGTCAGTAGATATGTCATGGTACGTGTTTTATAGGTAGAGAGTCTAGAGAGTCATATAGTAATATTTTATAGGTATAGACAGATCCCATCAAAATTGGTTGAGTACTTTTTATGCAATTCCTTTTGAAACTGTTTTTATTTTAATTCAAAGAATTAGCTGGGCACATTAATTTACATCTTTTATTCTATACTAGCTGTGCCCGCGGCTTTGCCCTCGTGGTCATTTCTCTGAGTTAAAAGTAATCTATGTGTCCATTATTCCTGAACTAAAAGTACTTATAATGAACAAAATACCTAATTTCGTTCAGCCGTCGGATAGTTGATTATCGATCACTCGGCTTCTAATCATCGGAAAAGGATACCAAGTACACCAGTTTTTAAGTCAAACTTTATGCTATCTAACAGTGAAAACCGCATCGGAATCAGTCCAGTAGTTTTCACGTATTGCGCGAACAGACAGTTATGTGCGGTTTTCCATCGCTTCGTGCTTCGGAGGACGTTACGCTGTCGACCCGGCTGTTATTGATTAATAGCAGTCGCTAAGCCATGTCAGAGGCCCTCGGGCGGCCTGACAAACTGACGTCAGAGGCCAGCACTACTTCATACGATAAACAAACAAACACTTGAGACAATACCACAAAAGTTTGTTAATGTAGGTGTATGAAAAAACAAAATGCACAGGAATACATTTGTATTCCTTACAGGTAGAATATATTATAGCCATACCGTAATATGTCTGAAGTTTATTATTGTTTTTGTTATATTACTTATAAGTTTTTGGTTTGAACGACTACCTACTTTATATAAAGGACTATGCCAGATCTCCAAAGTGACTTAGGCTCGATGTAAAATTATCGCGGACACAACTGAACAGTATTTTTATTTTTAAAGCATTATGTTAAAAGCTTTTGTGTATCGCGGACACAACTGAACAGTATTTTTATTTTTAAAGCATTATGTTAAAAGCTTTTGTGTGTTATTAGTTTTTTTCTGGGAACTATTCAAAAATAAGTCATGAGGAAATAAAGTTAACTTTTGTGGTTATGTGACTTTCGTTAGATTATGACACGGTTTATGGTCAAGAGAATAATATAGCCAACATAATTATTGAAATCTAATATTAAACTGATATATTATGTAGGTACCTACACTTTACGATCATGTTTAATACCATTTATAAAGTATTTTTACCTACCTATACCTGCTATAGTAGTAGGCACTTAGGTACTCAATCTGAGAATCGAACCCTGGGCATTCTCGGCTCTTGTCATGAGCTTGGTACCTAAACCACTGAAAGATTTGTACAACAAATACTGAATTAACATATAAGCAGGATAAAAAAATACGTATGCGTTCATTTTTGTTTATTTCTAATATCATAAATAATATACTGAAATGATTTCTATTAGAATAAACTAAGATATCCTGTCGATTTTTATAAATCTATTTTGTTTATCGATTTATTAATAGTTTAATGGCACTAATTACGAGTTATAGTGAACACTATGATTCATAATTAGTATCAGTTTACAGCAATTTCCGGTCATTTCTATTCTTTTTAATTCCTATTTTTTTTAATAACCTTTCCCGAAAGTTATTGATTTAATAAGGATTAATTACATTATTTTATATGGTCAATAATGATTTCGTGTTCGCAGCATTTAACTTTTAAAAGTCTTGCACAGCTATTTCCGGTCATTTCTATTCATATTAATTGTTTTTATTTTAATAACAGTTCCAGAATGTTATTGTTTAAATAAGAATGAATTAAATTATTTGATATAGTCAATAGTGTGGATAGATTTCGTGTCCGCGGCATTTAACATTTAAAAGTCTTGGAAGCCGAAAGCTGGCATCCTCCTTTGTGTGATGTTTTATATTTGTTTGTTTATTAATTGTAATTAAATCTTAAATGTAACTATTATAGTCAACATTTTAACCTTGTTTACTATAATCCAGTAAGGAATCGTAGTAGCCCTAACACAGGGAATCCTAGCACGGCTACTACCGAAACACCTAAGCTGCTCGAGACATAAATGATGTAACAAATAAACATGTGTGATTCTTAGGTTAAGGAAACAATGACTGTAATTTTTGAAAATCAATATCTTATCTTAATATTAATTTTACACTAGCTGTGCCCCACAGCTTTCCCCGGGTGGTCGTTTCTCTGGGTTAGAAGTAACCTATATAATACATAGATTACATCCAGTACCAAAAGTACCTATAAAGTACAATAAGTATACATTTCATCAAAATTTGTTCATCCGTCAAATATTTTTTTATCAATTTTATTGGTTCTCATTAGGTTGAGCTGAGTTACCACGTACCTACACCAGTTTTTAAGTCAAACCCTAAGCTGTCCAACAGTGTAAACCGCAGTGCAATCGGTAAAGTAGTTTTTACGTGCCGCGTGATCAAACAGACAGACACCAGTTTTAAAAATGTTATATTCTTGTTCAGTAGCTTATTTCAAATCACCTAGAGCATTTTCTTTAATTATCTTCATTGTACAGATTTTTGGATTACAGATTTTGTTACTTACTGCTTTATTATAATTATAGATAAATAGAAAAATAATCTATGATTTTTCATAAACTTAAGATGATAGATAATAGTACAGTCGGCGGCCTTATCACTAAGCAGCAATCTCTTCCAGGCAGAATCTTGCACTACAATCATGCTAATAAAATTGCTAATTTGCAGGCTACAATCTTCTTTGATGATAATATAAATAAAAAATAAACAAATGTTTTTCTTTTTTATGTCACTCTTTTCATACCTATATTTTACACTAGCTGTACCCGCGGCTTCGCACGCGTGGTCATTTCTTTAGGTTAAAGTACTCTAGGTACTATTTCAAGACCTAAAATATCAATACACCAGCATTTGATCAAAATTCCTTCAGCTGTCAAACATTCTTTATCGATTGCTCAGCGTCTACTCCTCAGATTGAGATACCAAGAACACTAGTTTAGAAGTCAAACCATAAGATATCTAACAATGAAAGCCGCATCACAATCGGTCTAGTAGTTTTTAAGTGATGTGGTAACAAACATACAGAAAAAAATGAAATTACAAAAAAATACTGTAGCCTATTTTAAAGAGCCTAGAGCTAGACCAATTTTTTTTAAATTGTCTTTGTGCAGCCTTTTTTGTACTTATAGCTTTATTATAAGTATAGTTATTTATTACTTCAAAATAACATAATCTTGGACCCCTATCCCGAAGGAACCCTTCATTTTTTGGGATAAAAAGTTTCCTTAATTTTATATCATCATATAAACTATGATTGTGCCAAGCTTTACAGTAGTTTCTGCGTCATACGTGTTCTTTTAAATAACTTTCAACCCCTATCCTTCGAGAACCCTTTAATTTTTCGGAATGAAAGTATCCAATGTCCTAACTCGTACTTTATTTTTATTTTTTTATTACAGAATAAGCAATCGTTTGACCATGATCTCACCTGATGGAAAGCGATGATGTGGTCGAAGGTGTAGCACGCTTGCCTAGTAGATACCTATTCACTCTTGACTTGAACACACCTGGGTTATAATTTACCGGAAACGAGGGCAGGGCATTCCACTCCTTTGCAGTTCTTATAATAAATGAAGAAGCGTAACGCTTCGTTCTTGTGCGAGGTATTTCAACCATAAAAGGGTGGCGCTTTGCTGATCGTCTAGTCGTACGGTGATGGAAAGGTGATGGGAATCAGATTGTGCAGTTCTTGTACACACTCTCCATAGTGCAATCTGTAGAATACCGACAGGCTTGCTACCTCACGTCGTTGCGCCAGACTTTGAAGCTTACTCCTTTACCAGAGTGTCATCCCCAATGAGCCTGATAGCACGTCTCTCATTTGAATCCAAAGACTCGAGCTGATACTTGGCAGAACCGTCCCAGAGGTGGCAGCAGTACTCCATACAAGATCGGACCTGTGCTTGATAAAGATTCAAAAGCTGTCCCGGTGTGAAGTACCGCCTAACCTTAGACAAAATACCAAGTTTTTTTGCAGCTACCTTGGCTTTGGATTCAATATAAGACCCAAAATTCGGGTTTGATGTGAGTTCGACACCCAAAAGCTCCAGATGGTCGCCTATTGGTATTGTTACACTTTGGAAAGACGGAGATCAGTTTAGAGGACTCTTTTTAGCAGAAAACAAACACGCTTGCGTTTTAGTAGCGTTAAACTTAGCCAGGTTAGCATCGCCCCAATCGGACACGGCTTCTATGGCTAATTAACAAATGAAAATAAACTTTCAATCTTTAGTCTACCTAGATACCTCTTTGTTTAACATTCCTCATTAATTTACAATAATAATATTTTCACATTTTGCACTAAATAACACTCTTTTTTTTGGGCAGTCGTGTAAAAAAAACTGGTCGTTTACATTTTCACTATAAGATCTCCTAAACACGTGGACCGATTTACATGATTCAAACGGATAAAATGGTTTTAGACGGAGACCTTTCATTTGACACCAAAATCGTTAAGATATCTCAACAAACAAAAAAACACATTTTCAAGTTGCTCTCGTAATTATCCAACATGTATGAAACGCGTAACAATTCTTTTAAAAACTATCTTATCAAACGTTAAACGTTTATTTTAAGCTGGGTCTAATTAAATAAAAAAAAAAAAACAAGTTTTATTTGTCAAGAAGACTATAATCTAAAATACTTAAGAAGGTAGGTAGGTAGGTAGTTCTAAAATACAACGCAAAATGTGTGTGACATGACTCATTGAAATAAAAATAAGTTTTGAAGTACGTATGTACTCTTTTTTTATTTAATTTACAAGTTTTGATTATTGTCTGCGATTAAAAGCAGTTGCAATTGCAGCTAATTTTAGGTCTTTCGGGTAGAACAGTTAGCATAAAAATATGAATGTATGTAGGTAATTTATTGTTAGCACGCACATAGACTGTTGAAAATATAAATCGTTTATATGGAACAAGTTCCACCACTTCATATTTACATTCTAGTCAAACGCCAAACAAAAAAATACAATACCTATCTAGGTAGGTATAAACTAACGGACTCCGTGTGCAAACTCGCGGGCAAAACATAACACACCTATAAATATGTACTTACTATATATATTTTTGATCCGTTTAGTCATTCAGTAGACAGATCTGTGATTATTTTATTGTGATAAAGACACAAAAAAACTTTGAGTCGTTTTTCCTACTAAGGCATCCCTTCACACAACAACTGTTATTATTGTTACGTTTCGCCATTACTTGTGAAACTTCAAACAAGCAACACGGTAACCGTCTGAATGCAAGCGCGCGGCGGCTGGCCTCGCCTGATTTGTAGCCCCGGGGCTCAGCAATTTGTAGGTTATTAGCTCGCGTAAGTAGGTAGAGTGACAGATGCCTGACAGTACTGTCATCAGCATACCCAAAGGTAGCGGGCTTCAGAAGGTCATTAATGTGCAGTAAAAACAGTGTAGCCGTGAGAACCGATCCCTGAGGTACACCGACATTGATAGCCATTTGATCAGACGAGCAGCCCTCTAGGACTACTCGAATAAATCGTTCTCTCAAGAAATCAACTATCCAATTGCATAAGCCAACAGGTAAACCATATGAGGGAAGCTTGTTTAAAAGGCCATCGTGCGAGACCCAATCAAATGCCTTCGATATGTCAAGGGAGACGGCAAGCGCCTCACCATGCATCTCTATGGCTTCGCTCAGTACGTGAGTGGCAAACGCGAGAAGATCCCAGTAGACCGGTTTCGGCGAAATTCGTATTGCCGGTCACTGAGAAGATCATTGTCCTCAAGGTATGCCAAGAGCCTAATGTTTATGATACGCTCCATACACTTACAGAGTAAGGAGGTTATCGAGATGGGACGATAATTGGCCGGATCAGCACGACTACCCTTTTTTGGTACTGGTTGTACATTGGCAAGCTTCCAGCTCTTCGGAACTTTACCTGAGTGAAGAGAGAGGCGGTACAAACGCGTTAAGATGGGAGACAATACGGGCGCACAGTTTTTCAACACAATCGCTGGAATGCCATCAGGACCACTGGCCTTGTTCACATCTAAAGCTCGAAGCGTTCTGAGTACCTCCTTCTGGCAAATGCGTATTTCGGGCATAAAAACCCCGCAATGAGGAAGGCCGGAAGGTATCTTGCCGGAAGCATCTAGATGCGAGGCTTCTGCAAAAAGAGAAGCAAATAAATTCGCTTTGTCTCCAGCAGTGTGAGCCGGTTATCCATCAGGTTTCAGCAATGGTGGCAGTGAGGGACGGCAGAAGTTCACTTCGACCGACTTGGCCAGGGACCAAAAAGCTTTGCTACCCGCGGGGTATGAAGCCAGTTTGGCCCCAATTCGGCTTAAGTGATCAAAATGAGCCTTCCTAAGTATCTTCTTGCAGGTCTTAGCGGCAACGTTAAATTTTATTTTCTTAGCCCGAATATCAGAAGATTTGCTGCGCTTTCGAGCATCACCCCAGTCTAGATATGCCGCACGCTTTAGAGCCACAGCACGACCACAGCTGGATCCAAACCAAGGCTGAGCTTTGCTGGAAAGAGTCTTGTCACTGAATGGAATGAAATATTCCATTGCCTGACATATTACCTCTGTAACAGCAGACGCGCAAGTCGACGGGTAATGGGAGATGAAACATGTTTGCCGTCAAGGGTACGATGCAAGGAATTGCCGCATCTCATCCCAATCTGCTGAGTTGTATCTCCACACACGCCTATTAGCCTTAAGGCTAGGATCAGGTGGGGAATACACTGAAACGGACTTAACCAGGCAGTGATCAGATCTACTAAGAGGTGGGGATACTGATACGGAGTATCGGTCTGGTTCAGTCGTCATCAACAGGTCGAGACAGTTGGCAGTGTCACTGTCACGGTCAGGTACCCGTGTCGGCTCCTGCACCAGCTGAGAGAGATCTAACGCCAGAGCAAGCTTCCGCGTCTCTCTACCAGTGTGGTCGGTTTTTTGGTATGGGACAAGCCACTCCTTGTGGTGGGCGTTAAAATCCCCCAAAAATACCAATTGAGCAGACGGGTAACGCTGTTGGGCCACACTTGCCGCCTCACCTAGATAGTCTACCAATAAAGTCATCCCCCGATCTCCGCTCTGTGAGCGGTACACACAAGCATACATCATTTTCTCTATGCCCGTGTCCACCAGCACCCGAATCACCGAGAAGAGAGGGTGCTCAAGATTTCGGAGACGCAAAATGTCATCACGGGCGTATACACAAATGCCGGCATTTGGGATAAATAGGTGCTCCTAGACATAGCCTGGGTATTCCAAGTTTGCCGTATCAGCTGGACATCCTATCTGCGTCTCCGACAAGAAGAACAAGTCAGGCTTAGAGGTCTCCAGATGATAAAGACTGGAACCCCTCTGAAATAATTCATCAGTTCCTCACATCCGGTCGCCAGCCGGCCCAATGGATCATTTCAGGATTTTTCACAAGCGGCGGGGCAGCCTTTCATAGCTGGTTAAACTACTACTTGGGCCCCCTGCAACTTGCGGTCGGCCAGCAGAGAACACCGTACTTC
Source organism: Alsophila aescularia (assembly GCA_946251855.1). Taxonomy (NCBI): domain Eukaryota; kingdom Metazoa; phylum Arthropoda; class Insecta; order Lepidoptera; family Geometridae; genus Alsophila; species Alsophila aescularia. Next base: position 13,441,452 of record OX276386.1, on the reverse strand, counting down.
GGATCCCGCTACCCTCCAAAGCAAGGCCTCCGACGCAGAAACACCATGATTCCAATCACGGTCCAACCTTCCAACACAACTGCATCCTACAACTCATCCGGACGGCTTCCCTGAACATAATGATGGAACACAACAAGTCGTTTGGCATCAAGACTTTGACCAGAGGGTGGTAATATAAAAAGCCGGCGGCCAAAGCCAACCACCAGGTGATTCGGTTGCTCTTTTCGCACCACCTGAGGGTCACGTGTAGGACACCGAGGGCTGAATCCTACGGACGCGAGCAAACAATATACTCAAGTATGAACTCAAATCAAACCGAGTTTCATTTGAATTCATTCAATATTTTCGGCGTGATGCGCGGTTAAGATACAGACAGACAAAAATGAAATAAAATACAGTTTGTCTTCAGTATTGAATATGGAGTACCGTCCAAAAAATATTATTTGATTACTTCAAAGTAAGCATAACTTTCCCACAGGAACCCTGTATTGTTTTGGGATAAGAAATATCCTAAACTTTAACCCATCACATAAACTGTGACTGTGCCAAGTTGCATCAAAATTCGTTGAGTAGTTTCAGCATCGTATGTATTTATTTAAATTACCTTTAACTCTTATCCTGCGGGAACCCTTTAATTTTTTGGGATGAAAAGTATACTATATCCTAAAAAAAAGAATTGTCTTTGGTATCGAATGTAGAGTACCCTCCAAAAATAAACTAAATATCTTCAATGTACAGAATTGGACTTGCTACAGTTTTATTATAAGTAAAGATATTTTGTAAAATCATGTTTCCAACCCTTACACATTTACTCTGTAGTGCCCTCCAGGACTTAATGGTGTTAGTTACTTTGACATTTAAGACCAAAATGAAACCAAAAAAAAGTCAAAAAAAAAAAGTAAAAAAAGTTGTAAAGGTTGTTTTATAGTATTTTATAGCTTTATCACATGATCATTTCCATACCTTGATGATCTTCAGATCCTTGCTCTCGCATCCTTGCACCAGTGGGTAGAGGATCTGGTTAACAACTCCGTACAGCGATGCTTGCGGGTTGTTTGCTGCTAGTGAGAGCTTATCTACAGCCTCGTCGCAAGCCTAGAATATAAAAACAGTTGCTATTACAAACACCACATGCCAGTAGAAAATAATACAGAACATGTTGACTAGTCTCTTTTTGATACAGTTTGAAGTAGGTACAGAGACCAGCAAACATCTTGAGCAGAAAGCATTGTAATGGAGGAAAGCAGCATCTCACATGTGTGGTTGAAGATATGTCCTAGCAGTCCTTTGTCATTTATGATTTTTGAAGACCAAAGATATTTAAATGTTTTATTTTTATTAAAATAAGCTTATGCAAACCGACCCTTTTCTGTATATCTTAGTCTGTATCCCATTTTCCTGAAGCAGTAACTGACCGTTTTAGGTATGTTTTTTTTTTTCTATTTTCATTGTCTGTAACTGACCTTTTTAGGTATGATTGGACAAAAAAAACTTGTGTTTCAACTGTTACCGCCTTCACCACGTGGAGGTATGGGATATAAATATAATCAAGGGGCAGGAGTTGAGGAGGGAGTGGGATAGAGGGCTGCCCCTGGTACCCGTTCCCGCCCCGCGGAGACAGTGGAGACGGAGTTAGTTTATGAGATATTTCAGTTATAAGTTTATTAAAAATCCCACTAATAAAACTCGTAAAATAACTTTGGCGCTCACCGGCCGCTACCGCGGCAAAAGTGGGAACTTTGTGCTTCCCTCCCCACTCCGGCTCGTCTTCTCTTTCTTTGCATTAATAAATATTTGTCATATTGGAATGATTGGATGAGGAAATAATGAAATAAACTTAGAAATAATTTGAGTTAATTGTACTGTGTGTGACTACATCCCGGTTGTATTGTTAATATTGTTATGAGACAAGGATACCTAGCTAGTCTCTGGGAATTTTTGAGGCGAAGTTTGTTCATTTAATTATTTGTTTTATATACACTCTAGACACGTAATTAGTGCTTGTTACAGAGCATTAGTGTGTAGTACCTACTAGAGAATCAATAAAAACATTAAAAAAGATAAAAACCTCTCTTATCTGAGGATATTTCTTCTTCGTCTCCAAGCTCAATGTCCTGAAGTCATTTTGTAAGACTTCCATGAATTTCTTCGTCGAGTCATCACCAGTAACAGCACTCACGAATGCCATGGTTCTATTAACTACGGTTAATTTATTTATTCACTTCATATTTCACGTAAAAATCAAAGATTTTCAATAATTTTCATTTCATGCCATGTACACACACACACAATCGACATCACAATTTTCTGTTCAGAAACTGAGTTTGTGACTTGACTTGAGCAAAGCAAGTTAATATCTTAAATAAATTAAATTTATCAAATAATTTGCCGCATGTTTTTTCTCAAAAAATAATTGACAATGTTATTTAAAGGTAACATAGAGTGTTTGCTTTGTGTAATAATATCTTGTAGTTAAGTTTATCTAGAGATGAGTCCAACAAGACAATCGATGTAGGTAGAAAGATAGGTTTGATGATTTTCAAACGAATTAACGTTCCAAAGTGTCAGTGATCTATTCCATGCCCCAATTATGTAATTACGATTGCTATCGTTTGCTTTGAGATATGCATAATTAATTTTCCTATTCGTTATGTGACAACTTGAAATTGCTAACTATTAATTGAAAAAAGTATGAATGTGGGGCAAGATAAGTTAATCCCATTAAACCAATTAGTAATCCCATGAAACTACCTAATGTTGATTGCAATTGAAGGTTAATAATTGGGTAATAAAGGCACAACAAATGATATATCACAATAATGATAATCAACAAATGATGAATGTATATATCATTGAGGATATTCAATAAAATGATAAAAAGTTTTAAACTTAGATGGATAATGGATAAGTTTTAACATACATTTAATAAAATAAAATTATAGCTCTAGCCTCTACAGTGGGGCCATTCGTTTTGTAGCAATTGGCGAAAATAACTGTTATAAACGCCAAATATGATCACAATCGGCGTTCGCTTTGGCCATTTGTGGGCGAAATTAGCGTTCTGAATGTTTTCGATCACCGTTCGTTTTGCAAGTTTCAATGACATGTTGACATAGGAAAATCGACTTTATTCCGTCACTGATAGGGTCGTTTTTCATTCAGTTTGGAATGGATCGGTAGTGTCAAAAGTTGCAAAAATGACAAAAGTGTTGAAAATGTTCAAAGAAAACTGTTGAAAAGAGGTTTGCAAGCGTTACTATTCAGACTGTATGGTATGTCAGATGAGGGATGTTTGAATTGTGAAAAAGGAACATCACATATAACAAGAGGGCTGTCGTAGCAAAGTCAGACTGTCACTAGAAAATATAAAAATAATTGTGTGTATTTTTATAGTGCTCCTTATTAATTGATTTTGTGATACTTGTAATTATATAACATAGCCCAAGTACGTGTTTATCTTTATTTAGGATACTATCCTTACTTACAAGTGAGTTAACTCATATCGATACCTTGATACACATAGAGAGGCGATTTGAGCCTAATTCTCACAAAAACGGCTTGTTAAAAATGTACATTTCGAAACTGCCCACAACGCCATCTCATCATCTCGAACGCAGGGTACGTGCATTTGAAGTTTCTCAGGGTTGCTAGAACGATCAAAGCTATACAAATTGCGCATTTTATTTATCATATTTTACCCACAAAAATATGAGAAAGCTGTCGCAATTTTCATGACAATAACTGAAAAGTTCGATTTGTATTATTTATTTATTTATTCTGAATGAAAAATTAAAAAAAAAGGACTGTCTTTTATTAATTATCTCATCAAATTCAAAAACAAAAACTTTATCAATTCCAAGCGCTTGCTGAGAGGCTTTAATATTCAAAAATAGAAAATACCTAGAAATATTTTATTATACAGTGTTGCAAGCAGGTATTTTCTTAGCATATTATAACTTAGTTAAATTTTAAACAAAAATGAATGATGAATGATGTTATTTTTTACAGCATACACGTAGAATCTTTTCAATGTAATAGTACAAACTTAACGGGCTCCGAGCAAACAAATGAATTAAGTTGTTTGCTCGAGATTCGACCATGTATCCATTTAAAAACATTCGCTCTGATTATAGTGAAAGTGCATTATGAAAGGAAATATGCAAGTGATCGATGGTTAACAGATGACCCACTTTTCGGGTGTCATTTTTTTCTAGTGTAGCAACATCGATTACTGAGTGTGCAGAAGAAAAAACAATGGTGTGATTCCAGATTTTTATTTGTAAGTATTTATAGAATCCGTTAATAATTTAGCTGAAATAACGTTTGCGGGTCGGTGAAAAGGATCACGCACTTGACGATGGTGATAACGAGGTATAAAACCCGCAATTAACGCTATAAAATCCCAATAATAGATTGACGTGCTGTCATTTCAGTTTTTTATTCTATTTATTCAGCTTGATTCAGCTATGCGCCATTAACTGCAATAGAACGAGCGATGTCTGCAGATTTTAGCAGATACCAATGCTAATCGAGGATTGCAGCGAGTGCCGTGCGTAGATTTGATCGTTGGTGCAAAGTGAGCAGTGCGTAGTGATCGGTTAATTTGCGACATTTGTGCTCAAGTTTTCGATGCCGGTTCGCAATTTGCACGAGTTTAGTGCGGTTTGCATAGTTTTTTTGTCGGTAAGTACTTTGGAGAGCATTGTTGCGCCGCTAACTACCTACCGAGCGCATTCTCTTGGTTGTCAATCGTCTATGTCATTGTACTGTGAATCAAATGGTTAATCATGCAATCAACTTATGGTAAACAATGCAACATGTTCGTGTCCCGATTTGTAAATATCATCACGAGTATGTGCCATTATCTTTTTCCCATAAAATAAAACACGATTTTAACGCAAGTCTTGTTGCTGCAATGTTGTTTGGGAAAATCACAATAATTAAAAGAAACAGGTGGTAATCCACCTATAAACCTGAGAATGACAACCTTCAACTTAAAATGTCAGAAGGTAGAAGAATGAATGAAAAAATGAATGAAAATATATTTATTACTGCAAAAATGATACATCTAGCATTGCACACTATGCAATAGGTACAATCACAGTTTAGAAACATAATTTGGTATACATATTTTGCAGACATCTTTTCTTAAATACTAAATATCTGTCGACTTCCTAACTAGGCAAAGCCTGTATCTAGGCCTGTATCTGTATGTGTTTTTTTTTAGATGTTGATGAGATCCATCTGATAAACTTAATTTGATATAAAATGGAATGGTACATAAATCGGAATTATTGATCTCTGAGATTACCCTACAAATTTATAATTCTGCGCTCAATCTAAATTAAATACAAACTTCATTTGGTTTATGTAAAAAAGCTACTTAATTTTAACAAAAAGTATCAATAAAATATTATGATTCGATGAAGATTACATGCTATCCAATAGTTTACTATTTATGGAAAATTTGATATTTCTACAATAAACCTTGAAAATATTCAACATTTAATCATTTTCAATCATTTTGCATATAGATGTCCGAATTTAAGGGGGGCCTTCCCGGTCCGCATATCGTCAACGCAAGCATGGTAGAAAAGGATGTTATTTCATCCAGCGCAATGTTTGAAAAAGAGACAAAGCAAAAAGAGAGAGATAGCGTCTGAAAGCTCGGTTGGCATTCGGAAACTTTCGCATTATAACAATAATAACAACATTGAATGAAAAATAGTGTGTGAAAATTTCATAAAACTTTTTCCAGGAAATACGCGTTTTGGAGTAATCCTTATATGTTTGTGAAATAAATGTTTTTCATATAGTATCGCCACTACATGTGCGAGGTTTCTACGAAGATCTTTTCTTTACTCTTACAATTTATGAGTATATTATGAACGGTCAAAGTTCAGGTAAAATTTGTGCAAAAAAGCAGATTTTTTGATGCTTATACTGAATTTGTTTCTCCAAAATTTTATGTTTTCCTTTTGTAGAAACCTAGACACAATGTACAAGATACCTGTTAATTCAAAAGTTTCAAAGAAGGACGGGTTACCACACCATAATCACGTAAGAGTGTTTGTTTAAAAAGTATGAAGGGTTGGCCACTAAGAGTGGCCAACCCTTCATACTTTTTAAGTCCTCAAGGGGTGCAAGCGTTAGCCGCCATCATGAATTGAAGGGGCCACAATTAGCTTTTTTCTAAATAGTTCTATAACTGTTAAATTATTGCAAAAGTGTCTGTGAGATGTATAAAGAAGACAATATTTGCAAAATTTTTTGCATTCACAGTTGTTATGTAAGGCTCAGTAAAAAGTTACAATAAGCGAAAACACATCTTAACTAAAAATGGTCCAATACAGGAACAATGTATATTCTTAGCCGCTGAATGTAGAGACTTTATATTTGGAGAGTATGTTTCTAAAGAGGTAAAAACGTAAACCAAAAGATGAATTTTGAAAAAAAAAAACATTTCAAGGGGTTTAAAAAGGGGGTCAAAGTTTTAACAAACCTCTATATCAAGACACTGTTCTCATTAGACAGTTGAAATTTTGAATGTAAACTCCAGAAATAAAACAAACTTACATGTGTTTTAGGATTTTTAGAAATTTTCATAATGAAAAGGTCGGAGTCAAATAATTTCTTATATTTTTCATGAAAAAATAAGAAATTAGTTATTTTTGAGCCAATAGTTTAATTATAGTTAATAACAACAAAAGTATTTTTATGATGCTTTATTTATATTTTTAAGCTCATTCTATTGGTATATCTGAATTCTTTTTTGAATGGGTCTCTTACTAATCAATCTTCTAAATATAAAGATGTAAATAATATGTTCATCTAGAATAGTGCAGGTTCTTAACCCTTCCAGTTCCACTAATTTTTGAATCATTAGGAAAGCAATCAATTTATGTGACAATCGTAACCATGGAACTGGACAGATTAAAACAAAAGAATAATTTTCTGAACATAGACAACTTTTCAACTTTTGGTAACTTTTATGAATAATATCAATTCAAATATTATTATCTTTCATTTCAGATAACATCAAAATCCTGCAAGAAAAACTTTCCAAAATCTTCCTGAAGACTGTTTTTTTTTTTTAGTTTTAAATAGATATATTTTATTTTTCTCTTAGTATAAAGTCAGTTCGGGGGAACAAGAGAAGGATGCCAACAAAGCGAGAGAGAATGAAAAGACGGAACTAGCTATCTATTTATTATAAATTAATAATTAATTAGTTTTTAATCCTTTATAATCTAACATTTATTTAGTAGTTGTACCCATATAATACAATGAAGTTTTAATACCTTGGGAATTGCTACTTATTCAGTTACATATAAATAATGAATATAATCTTGATTAATGCAAATATTTGATATATGCAAGACAAAATATGGACAATAATATGTCATCAAATGTAACGTTGCGGAACAGCAAGCAGAGGAAAGATAACCTCATTACGAGGAAGCAGGATAAGTCCCCCGAGAAGACCATCAGGTAAGCTGGTTTGATTGTAACCGTTTATTAAAACATAAAAAATAAAAATATTAAGTGGGACTGGGCAGGCCATGTCAGCCGAATGCCGGAAGAACTATGGGCCAAATCTACAACAGAATGGATCCCACGTGATAAGAAACGGCGTGCCCCCGAGGAGATGGCGGGAACGATCTTGACGCCTACCTGAAATATTGGACAGCTATATCTCAAAATAGAAGGTAGCCTAATGATTCAATAGTGCAACTTAGAATCCTACATTACCGGGTTCAGTCCTAGGCTCCACAACATTGACTTCTAAGTTATGTGCAGTTTTCCATCGCTCCGTACTTCAGATGGCACGTTAAGCTGTCGGTCCCAGCTGTTATTGATTAATAGTAGTTGTTAGGCCACTTCAGATGCTTTCAGGCGGCTTGACAAACTGACACCAGAGGCCAGCATTACCTCATACGACAAAGAAACAAACCCAAAATCGGGAAAAGTAGAAGGAGGGAAAGGAAGGAGGCCTATTGCCTGCAGTGGGACTACAGGCTCCTAATAATAAAATATATTTAAGACAACTCACACCAATTACATAGCCCCAAACTAACATACTACTAGAAGTACAAGACAATGGATAAATATACATAAATACGAATATATACATCTACTAGCTGTGCCCGCGGCTAGCAGGCGTGGTTAATGCTCTAGGTTAAAATTAGACTTATGTACTATTCCCAGACCAATATACCTAAAATCAAAATTCCTTCAGCCGTCAAAAAGTTTTTATCGATTGCTCGGCTTCTTCTCATCGAATTGAGATACCAAGTACACCAGCTTTTAAGTTAAACCCTAAGCTATCCAACAGTGAAAACCGTATTGCAATTGGTCCAGTAGTTTTACGTGATGCGCAAACAAACAGACAGACACAAATTTAAAAAATGTTATATATAACATTTTTTAAATTTGTGTCTGTCTGTTTCTTTGTATATATTCTTGTACAGCTTATTTTAAGTACCCTAGACCATTTTTTTTAAATTATCTTCTTCGTACAGACTTTCCGTTCTTATTGCTTTATTGTATGTATAGATAGATGACTAGGAAACAAAAATGCCTTCTCTTCACAAGTTCACACAAATGTGAACCTTGTGGTATTCAAACCTGCGACCATTGACTTCACAGTTAAAAGTCACTAGTCACCATTGGTTGGTTATACAGGGATCTCTATGGCACCTATCATCATCATCATCATGTCAGCCTTTAGATGTCCACTGCTGATAGACCTCCCACAATGAGCGCTATGACGAGTGATCTTGTGCCACCTCCATCCACCAACTTCCTGCTTTCTTGGTGGCTTTGCTGTACAAACATTTCAACTTTTCGATGACCCGGTAATCAATCTGGCACAGCTGTAATTACTATAGCGCTGCTCAGGTCTCAACTGAATCAAAGCCTTTCTCGTAATCCATAAACGCGAGACATAGTGGCCGATTATACTCTTCGGTCTTCTATATAATCTGCCAGAGCGTATGGATGTGGTCTACTGTGCTAAAGCCTTTCGGGAATCCAGCTTGTTCGGGACGCTGAAAGACGTCAAGCCTATGAGCGAGACGGTTTGTAACTACTCTCGAGAACAGCTTATAGACGTGGCTCCGCAGCAAAATGGGCCTATAATTCTTCAAGAGGGTTTTGTGGTTTTGTTCTTTAAGAAAGGTAAAGAACCAAACCACAACGCTCCTGTGCCACGCCTCTGGCGTAGTACCCTCGAGGATGACGGAGTTAGCTCTGTCGTTATTCTGTCCTCCACTGTTGCCTTGTTGCGGTATAATGTCAGGTCAAACGGGCTCTTGCATCGCTAGCCATACTAGTGTAGCCATGGTGTAGTGTAGTGATCAACAGCTTCGATAATACCGTTCCCAACATAAACCGGCATGGGTGCGACATAGGCATTTGAACTGATCTTCAACTTACCTATGTTCATATTACTCGTAAGACCCACCTGTTGGGGAACAATATTGAGGTAACTGAGCATTGTGCTTAGGTCTTCCAGGGTTTCTGCCATGATGACTATATCATAAGCAAATCAAAGGTGAGTGAAGCTTTCACCATATAAGTACAAATTCTTAAAAAAAACATCGAGAGTATTTCAAACAATAACTGCACTTAAGCGTGTTTTAATTTTATCGGTTTTGTTTTGTGCTGTGCTGCTTATAAAGATCAAAATCTTGTTTTATTTTTTTTAAAGTTTCTACTTCTAACTTTTATAATTTCATACATTATGTTAGGAAAGAGAAAATTAAAATGTTGATTCCCATGAAGTTGTACTTTAGAAAAATATGTTTTAACAACTATTTGCCAAACACACAGAGACGGAGAAACAACAGAGACAGTGTTACTTTCGCATTATATTAGTGTGAAGTACAGCTTATTTATTACCCAATGAGTAGTATCTTAATTCTACGCATGTTTTTTTATTTAGGATAATACTGTCTTTAAATGGTTTAATGGCAACATTATCATCAGCCTATATCAGTCCACTGCTTTTTTTTTTTATTACTGACTAGGCAATCGTTTGACCACAATCTCACCTGATGGAAAGGGATGATGTGGTCGAAGGTGTAGCACGCTTGCCTAGTAGATACCTATTCACTCTTGACTTGAACACACCGGGGTTATAATTTACCGGAAACACTGACGAGGGCAGGGCATTCCACTCCTTTGCAGTTCTTATAATAAATGAAGAAGCGTAACGCTTCGTTCTTGTGCGAGGTATTTCAACCATGAAAGGGTGGCGCTTTGCTGATCGTCTAGTCGTACGGTGATGGAAAGGTGATGGGGGAATCAGGTTGTGCAGTTCTTGTGCACACTCTCCATAGTGCAATCTGTAGAATACCGCCAGGCTTGCTACCTCACGTCGATGCGCCAGACTTTGAAGCTTACTCTTTACCAGAGTGTCATCCCCAATGAGCCTGATAGCACGTCTCTCAATTGAATCCAAAGACTCGAGCTGATACTTGGCAGAACCGTCCCAGAGGTGGCAGCAGTACTCCATACAAGATCGGACCTGTGCTTGATAAAGATTCAAAAGCTGTCCCGGTGTGAAGTACCGCCTAACCTTAGACAAAATACCAAGATTTTTGCAGCTACCTTGGCTTTGGATTCAATATAAAACCCAAAATTCAGGTTTGATGTGAGTTCGACACCCAAAAGCTCCAAATGGTCGCCTATTGGTATTGTTACACTTTGGAAAGACGGAGATCGGTTTAGAGGACTCTTTTTAGCAGAAAACAAACACGCTTGCGTTTTAGTAGCATTAAACTTAACCAGGTTAGCATCGCCCCAATCGGACACGGCTTCTAAGGCTAAATTTAAACGGTCTACCATAGCCTCTCTCTGTAACTGGACAGACGTAGGCCTCTCCTAATGCACGCCACTGAGTTTAATAGCAACAAATTAATTTAATGTTCATTTCTTTAGGGGTACGCGGGGGGCTTACCGAGGAATCCCATCTACTTCCAAAAGGACGGACGATGAGAACGAGACGGGCTCCACGGAAAGACTGGATAGACCAAAGAAATTTATATCTCAGAACAAAGGAAACTATGGCCTGGGGAAGAGGCCGGACTTCTCGCTGAAGAACAGAAACGTGCATTTAGCATCATCTCGTTATGGACAGGTGAGTCCTTTCAAACTTTCGTAGAATTGAACAAAATTTCGTAGAATTTAACAAAATCTAGTTTGTTACAAGGTCTGTAAAATATTAATGCAAGCAAAACCGCGGTATCAGCATGGTGTTTTGTTTTGACCTCTCGAGCCTATGCGGAAACATGATAGATAGCTTGCCAGCAGTGTTTCTCACTCTAGCCAACGACGCTTCTGCGCGAGAGAAAGGGATAGAGACAGTTGGGGCAACCCTTATGGTTATGGCCTAAGCAATTTCTCGCGATCGTAAAAGCCCTGTAAACAGGCTACGATAATTATACTCGTCACGGTACGATAGTTCTCCGGAGAGGGAGGAGAGGGGAATGGGAAGGGGTGGGTAGCGAACGACACGAAAAATACGACATATCGTTAGTCGATTTTGCGAGTAGACGCCCTGGATTGTAATTGTTATCAGGTAAAAGGTTAAATTGCTTGCGAAACCGCCTGGTGCTCCTATAGCTATCTAGTATAGTTCTAGATATCCTGTTGCTGATAGGAAGTAATCTACTCAGACTGCCCTTGATTGTACTTATTCATATTTATACAAAATGTGTTGTGAAGCAAAATCAGTGTTCCTATCGCAACTAAAAATAACTTCGCTGCATCGACAGAATAGCACGTGCAAACCTTTTGCAAGATATGGATGGAGATGACAGTATGAGGAAATGTGTTTAAACAGAAAATACAAAGTTGCACAATCAGTAAAAAAAAGTTTGGTGATTGTTACGAAACTAATTTAAATATGACTTAGTATTTGTATTTTCCAATAGGTACTTTAAGTAGGTACCTAATTGCTGAGCTCAAGCAAGCAGTTCTTTGTCTCCAGTTAGCTAGCACCAAACTAAGATATCCTGTACTATGGGTACAAGACAACGGATAAACATACACATACGAATATTACAACCATGACTTGGAAAAATAAAAACTACTCATCACACAAATGATTGCACCTTGTGGGATTCGAACCCACGATGTTTGTTCGACTTCGCTGTTAGGGTTGCTAACCACTCGTCCAACCAGTCGTCAATTATGTAAACCGTGCGTGGCTCAAATCTTTCCAGAAATAACTAATCCTACCTCGGGACTATGAGGGGTCCGAAACACCTCAAGCCACAAGCAGTTATCTACAATAATATTATAAAGAGGAAAAATTTGATTTTTTGTATGTTTGTTTGTAATAGATAAACTCAAAAAATACTGAAAAGAATTTAAAAAAAAACTCCTATATAAAAAAAAAACTCCCTACAATATTTTTCAATAATTTGAGGTCCCTACGAATATTGCAATTATGTAACCCAAGGTATCAAACAAAAATACAGAACGGAATGACATGTTCCCATGGAAACGAAATAATAACAAATCTCAAGTGAGTAATAATGCAGTCAAAAAACACCACGATTGTTGCTGCCAAAGATTTTGAATTACGCTTTCTGGTTGTATTTTTTTAAGTTACAACGGGTATAATAATGCTTAACGTAAGAAAAATGCCGCTGTGTGATCTCAAAGCCAATAAAATAATTTTATAAAGAGGAAAAAATAGTATTTTTTTGTTAGTATTTTTGTTTGTAATGGATAAACTCAAAAGTATTGGAAGTGTTTTTAAAAAATCTTTCATCTATAAGAATCTACATTATCAGCGAGTAACATGGGCAGTATTTTATATATGCTATGGACAGGCGTGACGCTTACCATCAGGCGAGCGACCGGCCTGTCTCGTCATTCATCGTAATAAAAAAGAAAAAAAATATGACGGGTTTCTGAGATCGTCCCACTTATTTCTCGGAAACTACAAGTTCGATTGCAATAATTCTTTTTGTTTTTTGTTTTTGTAAGTTTCAGATTCTTTCAACTTAGGGTATAGTAAGTTTTATCAAAATCGGTTCAGTAGTTTAAGAGATATGGACTATTAACTGTTTCCAGTATGGCCACAGAATAATAATATGGTATGGCTTTCTTCTTAGCGAAAGGAAATAAGTACCCAAGTACTTCATTTTCTTAGGCCTACTTTAACGAAACTAAAAAGTGAGAAATAAAAGCAATTTAAAAAATACGACTCAAGTCTACGAATAAGTAATAACTTAATAAGTCAGGAAACGTAACAGCGTTAATAAAATGACCCAATAAAATTCGTGCTCAAGTAGGTGGGGCTTAAAAGTCGTGTCCAGCGCGTCATCAATCGTACATTTTTCATGCAAGCGAGCACAAGACAAGACAAGATATGACGTGTGCACGTCATATCTTCACGTACGTTTTAATTTTATCATTGTGAACTACAGCTGTGAATCATCATGCCAGCATGTGTTGTGAAGTGGTGCAGGAGCCATACAAGATTAAAATGTCCAGGGATCACTTTTCACTAGTAGTAGTTGCATAATTATAATTATATTCAAAGACGTTCAAATACATTATCAAACCGCGATGATCAATACTATGCAAAATGAAGTCAGTCAATTTTTGCACTAAATTTTAATTTCTATTCGATGAAATTTTGAAATTAACCTGTTATTTTTTCACGCAGATGATTCATACCTAAGAAACGTCAACAGATTTAGGAGAATACTAAACAAAATGAGCAAATAAACAGTAATGAACGATTACAGTTGGTATGTAATATAGGTTCGGCTTTTTCGACTCATGGGAATAACAATAGCATTAAAAAACAGTTCATAGTTTGATCGAATTAAAGCACGTTTAATTTTTCAGGCTAATAAAAATTCACCTTCTGGAAATTTTGAAGTGTTTGATTTACCTGAGTTGCTCAAAAAAACAAATAATGCAAACCCTCAAGGAATAAGGCACAAAAACTTGTAAGATTTCACAATATTTTTTGCACTTAACATTTATGTTTGATAGGAATTTTTATTTTAGCTGTATATGTGTATCTATTTCAATTAGAGACAGTCTTTCATAGATTTGAAACTGATCTTCAATAAGGTTATTTTCAGGAGAAACAACACCGTCATTACATTCAGTGTTGATATTATTCTCCTGAAAACAACACCGTCATTACATTCAGTGTTGATATTATTCTCCTGAAAACAACACCGTCATTACATTCAGTGTTGATATTATTCTCCTGAAAATAACCTTGCCAACCAAGAAAAAGAACCAAGAAAAACAAAATTAAAAAATAATCTTATTTCAACCGAAGTCTTTAGTTTTGAAGAAAGAGAATCATGCGTTACGCCGATAAATATACCATCGTCAGATATTGAATCTGCTCTGAATACTCCTAAAACACACATTTTAAAGCAAAAACTAAGAAAACAACTATTTTGGCAGTATAACGACTATCACAGATCAGAAATCTACAACGCCCAAATAAAAGATTAACTATGAAGAATATTTCACTTAAAATATTTTATCCCAATTGAAGAAAAATGGATTTGGCGATACTACAGAAAATACTGCATTGAATGATTTTTCGGACGATATAGTTTTAGCCCTTAAAAGGAAAAAGTCAAAAGTTACTTTGATCTTTGATGGCTGTGCATCTAACATCGCTACGGCTAAGATGTTGGGTTGCAATTTTGAAGACACAAACAATTCAAAATCGTTTTTTGACCACCCATCTACCGGAGACCCAGTAGTTGTAATATTAGATCCATTTCATATGGTGAAACTTGTGCGTAACACATTAGAGGAAAAAGACACTCGTAGATAAAAACAAGAAAATAAATTTGAGTGGGCACATTTGCAGTAACTGAAAAATGTTCAAGATATCGTTGGATTGCATCTTGGGAATAAATTGTCAAATCGGCATCTATACTTCCGAAATAATATCATGAACGTGAAACTAGCGATTCAAACCTTAAGTCAAAGTGTAGCTGATGCGATTAAGTTTGGTTCGCAACAGTTAAACATGCCTGATTTTCATGCAACTGTTAGTTTTTTAGAAACGTTTAACAACCTTTTCGACATACTAAATACAAGACCGATTTTCTTTTTCAGTGGTAGAAAAAGGAAAACTACATGACGTTTTGGATCAAATCGAAAAATATATTAAAGGTCTCTAAATCAATATGCAGTCAAAAAAAACTCGAACAGTAAATGGACAAAGAGTAACAACATATACTAACTCTTTGAAACCAGTGACCAAAACTCAGTCCAAAACTGGACTTCTAGGACTCCTCATATGTATTTCAAGTTTTAAATTACTTTTTGCACGGCTAGTAGAGTTACAAATATAGAAATTTATTTAACCATATTAAGCCAAGATAATATTGAGTTGTTTTTGGAGTGATCCTCAACCACGGCCGTTGCTACAATAACCCAAACGCCTGACAGTTTATGGAAATATATAAAAATAATTTACTGAACTTGAACCTCAGCTCTAAATTCACAGGCTGACAGGAGGACATTCCGTTTTAAATTTCTCAGAATCCGTCTTCACTACATTGCGAAGAAAGATTCTCTTTTAATGTCTTCTGGACAAAAACTTAATAAATTAATTATATTTCGTGGGACAAAGAATTTAATGAATTGTAAAAAGTGAGCCAAAAAAATAAACATTGTACAGTAATATTGTTTTATTACTGACTCGGTCCGGTCCACTTATTGCATAACATCGTCCACGCCGCTATGACTCAGCTGTCATAGCAGACATTGCATTACGCGCGTGAACCAATCCCTGCTTTCGTTCTGAATTTAAACCAATCACCAAGCATGTATATTTGTAACCTCGGAAGTGATTCGTACTTTGAATCTTACGTCGTTTTGGTTTGAAGTAGGGGCACTTTTATTGTGACATTTGTTCTGAATTAGAGTTCCTGACTTATTATTTATTCGTAGACTCAAGTACTATAAAACGATCCATTATGTTTTTGCCTGGTGAGTTCCTTACTTATTTACTTTAGTCGATTTGGCCGTAGCACAGACTTTTAAAATACGACTCAAGTACTATAAAACGATCCATTATGTGTTTGCCTGGTGAGTTCCTTACTTATTTACTTTAGTCGATTTGGCCATAGCACAGACTTTTAAAATACGACTCAAGTACTATAAAACGATCCATTATGTTTTTGCCTGGTGAGTTCTTTACTTATTTACTTTAGTCGATTTGGCCGTAGCACAGACTTTTAAAATACGACTCAAGTACTATAAAACGATCCATTATATTTTTGCCTGGTGAGTTCCTTACTTATTTACTTTAGTCGATTTGGTCGTAGCACAGACTTTTAAAATACGACTCAAGTACTATAAAACGATCCATTATGTTTTTGCCTGGTGAGTTCTTTACTTATTTACTTTAGTCGATTTGGCCGTAGCACAGACTTTTAAAATACGACTCAAGTACTATAAAACGATCCATTATGTTTTTGCCTGGTGAGTTCCTTACTTATTTACTTTAGTCGATTTGGTTGTAGCACAGACTTTTAAAATACGACTCAAGTACTATAAAACGATCCATTATGTTTTTGCCTGGTGAGTTCCTTACTTATTTACTTTAGTCGATTTGGCCGTAGCACAGACTTTAAAAATGAATAATTTATTTCTTTTAAGTTGTATACGTTATGAATTCGTTTTTTTTTTAATTTGTTTTTGTATTGATAGGCATCAGAGTTTTTCAGGGCGCACGAGGGCATCTGGCATGGCTTAACGACTGTTCCAAATCAATAACAACCGGGACCGACAGCTTAACGTGCTCTTGAGCACGGAGCAGTAGAAATCGGCACATAACTTAGAAAAGTAGTTGGTCGAGGACCGTACCCGGCATCGTTGTATTCTAACGCGCACTATAGTATACCTTGGCCACCATCGTTCTGTAGGTATGAAGCTGCAATCGTATTGACGTACTTAACAGAACAAACCGATGTTTGCCTTGCAACTTCTAGTTAAATAATATTACGAGAACTTAACGATATTTGTATTCGATATTCGTAGAAGTATTTAAGGATAACACACGCTATCTTAATAAGCTTGAAAAAAATATCACATCCTTAATCACGTGTAACAAGCTACGTCATAGTTTGTTACCGCTTGTGTCACTTTTTTTAAAACGTCTTTTCATATCCCTCATGATGGAATCTGATGGTTTTATTTTTTAGTCCATAACTTTATGGAGTACCACGGTAGATGTACAAGCAAGGCTATGCCCGAGTGGTAATTTCTCTGAGTTAAAAGTAACTTACGTTTTTCCAGTCTCTAAAATACGTAATATAAAGTTCAATAATATTTCATTTCATCAAAATTCTATTTTATTTTTTACCACCGACCCGCCCGGCCTTGCACGGGTAGCTAAGGGTCTCCCTTTATGTGTTCAAAACGTTACATTGACCACAGAATAAAGTAATGATAAGTAAGAAGATTTGGTCGCGCTGAATTCGCTTATAAAAAACATCATACATCATCATAACACTCAAACTACTCATCAAAAAAGTATGGTTCAAATGCAAAATGTATCTACTCACATGAAATGAAGAAGATTACTGTTATATTGAATTTGATAAGGATTAATACAGTTTAGCACAAAAAGCTCTAGAAAAGAACACCGCAAATAACGCAATTTTTAATTAAAGTTTTAATGAAAGTAATGGTTACTGTGAATTAACCGTAACAGATAGAGATATGCCACCCGGGAAGTCTCTTTAGGATTTTAAAAGGATTCTCTAGTAAATCATTTTTATGTAACTCTTAACGTTTAGCCTACGCCATTTGTTTTTCGGCGACTTAGTAGCAAAATATTGTTTTTTCTAATTACATAATAACTTAATTATGTTTTATTATATACTAGCTTACCCGCCCGCGACTTCGTCCGCGCGGACTACAGTTTATCGCGAAAAAAGCATCCTACTTACGTTCTTCTAGGATATTAAAAACCAATGCAAAAGTAGACTTATTATGGCCTCCGTGGCTTGTTGACTTAATCTGTGGCACCAACGCTCTTGATGATTTTTGACGAACTTGTTATTTCGTTTCCATGGCAACCGTTCCTTACAGCGAGTATTCAACATGTTCTAGTTTTCCCGTGGAAACGTCCACGGAATTCGTGGAATTTTCCGGGATAAAAAATATCCTATGTTTTATTCTAGGGTATAATCGAAATCCGTCCAGCGGTTATCGCGTGAAAGCTTCCCAAACAAACAAACAAACAAACAAACAGACAACGTTTCACTTTTATATATTGGTATGGATATAAACCTTCCGTGAAAAACTTATGCTGAAAACCACATCAAAATCCGTTGCTTGGTTTAGGAGGAGTTAGCGGATATACAGACAGACACACAGACAGATAGAAAAAGATGCGAAAGGGGCTTGGGCGACAGCTTTCTCGCTTGATGGCATACTACGACAAAGTTCAGAATACAAATAAACAACAAGCCAGAACACACGCTCGCGCAGATTTCCGAAGATTCCATAAGATCGACACGCCCGCGCCGCTCCGCGTACACAGTCTGTATTTGTCAACAAAATATCGGTCACTAGTTATTTGTCTTGATTATGCAAACGCTGAGTGTTCAAGACGAGCGCGGCACACCAACTTGTCGGTTTTGTATCTGTATACATGTGTCAAATTGATAATCTTTCCAACCGTGAAGAATTGTCAAATCTGTGGGAGGCTTTTGTCGAGCCCTGGGACATTATAGGCTAAACACAATACCTACAACACAATGATCCAGAAGCCCTGGTTTAAAGTTGGTTTTAAGTATTTTTTACCAGCTTCGCCGCGCTTGCCCGCTTGCACATTTAACAGCGACGATAAGGATGGTAAAAAGTTAAAGAAAATAGCCTTCCTCATGTTGCACACTATTTCCTTGCCAAATTTCATCATGAAAATTTAGTCGTGAAAAGGTAGGTTCGTTCGTTCATGTTTACATATTTCCTTCAATTGTTGTCTCCCGATTATCGATTAATTGAACTGTTCTGTAGAAAAGCTTATAACATTCCACTCGTGGACGTGTACCTACTTGTTATTGTTTACAATGTTTAGGAGGACAAATTTAAAAAAAATACTATTGACTCGTATGAACGATTCTATCACACAAATGACGCACATGCATTTATGTGTACTAAGTACGTACTATCCCCTTTTACACCTACCTGAGTACTGACATGTCTCAGAATGACTGGTCAAGTTGCGAGTTGCGTCTCGAATAATTAGGGTTCCGTAGTCAGTACTTAAAATAGCTCATAAGACTCTTTTCATGAACCGCAAACTTTAGTTGGTAAAAGAAGATTTTGAAAATCGAAATATTATTGTAGTTGTACAAGTCTTTATTATCTCTAAGACAAAACGTTTTGTGCGGTAGAAACGTAACGAAATCGTCTAAAAAGCCGATTTTAACGGGGGCTCACGTATTTGTAACAAAGAAAAAGTCCAAAGATCCAAAGACCATAGTGGCGATTTTTGAGAAACCCATGTTCAGCTGTACACGTATTATTGTACTAAACGTATATTCTTATTGGAAGTGGGGCCGGTAAGGCCTGCACTGACGTCCCGCTTGGGGTGTTTGTGCATTGTGGACTTTTATGGTATGGGTTGAGATGATGTTGACAATAATGACACCGTTTCATTATACAGGATGTCCGGTAATTAATGGATAACCCAGCAGGTACTTGAAGGTAAAAGACAAAACGGTTGCAACGGTTTTGGGTACTACGTTTATAAATTAAGAAAAAAACTTTTTTCTGAGAATATCCTTGAATGTTGCGGCTTGCTTGTTACAAATTATGATGAGTTGCAGTTATGGTCAGATATGAGTGTTGCAGTTTTTTACATGACTGAGCGGAGGGCAATGTCTTTATCAGCCTATATATGTATGTCTGATCCTTTACAGCGCTCTAGAGACCAAACGCTTGGGCTGATTTTGATGATTCTTAAATCAATCCATTTGTCTTATTTTAGTGTCATAAAAGACATGACAGTTCAACAAAAAAATATTTTCGATTGTTTTAAGTGGGGTATTGTAGAATGGGTATTTGAAAATCATCTTTAGGTTTCTCTTATAATTTTTCATTTCGTATGACCATTTAGGATCTATAACGATTTAAAAATGGTTAGCAACCATGTTTTTGCCTCAGTTTATTCGTTTGCAATCGGGGTTTTTCTTTGAAAAAACACAGTGGAGTTGTCCTGGGAGGACAACTCCACTGTGAAAAAAAAAAACTACTTTATGCAGTTTTTATAATAGTTGTAAATCTGACATATTACACTAAAAATGAGTGCAGTTTCTAAAATTGTTATAAATGTTACATATTACACAAAATATAAGTGCAGTTTCTAAAATAGTTATAAATCTGACATATTACACAAAAAATGAGTGCAGTTTCTAAAATAGTTATAAATCTGACATATTACACAAAAAAATAGTGCAGTTTCTAAAATAGTTATAAAACCGACATATAACACAAAAAATTAGTGCAGTTTCTAAAATAGTTATAAATCTGACTTATTACACAAAAAATGAGTGGCAGTTTCTAAAATATTTATAAATCTGACATATTATACAATTAGTTATTGCCGTTAACATGCCAGAAGAGTGATTTACGCTATATTCAATATTCAAAAGAGTTCTGACTTATCTGGTAAATAATGGATAACCCCGCAGGCACTTGTGGAGGGGCGCCGCAGGCACTTGTGGGGGGGGGGGGGGCGCAGACACTCAGGAAACAATAATAAAATAAAAAAACCGGAGCAGTCTGGTTCTTTCCTTTGTTATGATTTTATTTAGCAAAATAACTAGGTTTGTGTTCGACTTAGGGCCGGTTCCTATATCTTAAAACGAATCGTTTTCGCTTACTGTCCGTCAGCTTTTGACATAAACGCCATACAAAAAACGTCAAAAAGTAAAGAGACGTCGGAAAAACGACTCGTTTCATTTTTTACCTTTGTACTCCATTATCTCAGGAACACGTCATTTTAAGGTATTAGTGATTACATGTTTTGTCTGTATTGAAGTACTCTATCGATTTAATCAAATTTTATTAGCGGCTGCGATTTCGCGTGTTTTTCTAAAGAGTAGTATTTAACAGCAAATAAAAAAGCAACTTTTCGTAAAATAGCATATGCCCATTTCCCGTGTAAAATATTGTTTGCACAACAAAATAATTACCTCAAAATATTCTTATATTTAATGGTCATTTTAACCTAAAATCATCATGTTAAAACTAGTTAACCCAAATAAGTTTTTTAGGCGTAAATTAAACGTAGTAAACGAGAATGAAATTTATTTAATTGATGAATTATAAATTAATGACACTCCCGGTCAAACCAGTACAGAAATTTAAGGTCGCTCAGCGAGCTATGGAGAGCGAACTATTCTGGAGTTTCTCTGACCAAGGTGACTGACTAGCTCTAAGGATAAGTACGCTAAAGTGGCAGTGGGCTGGTCACATTTCCCGAAGAACCGATAACCGTTGGAGTAGACGAGTTCTCGTGTGGAGACCACGTTTAGGCAAACTTAGCGTACGAAGCCCTGTGGCTAGGATGAGGAGAGCTGAAGACCGAACTCAGTGCCGTGCATTAGGAGAGGCCTACGTGCAGCAGTGGACAAATATAGCCTATATTTGTCCACTGCTGCACGTAGGCCTCTGATTAATTTTTCTGATGTGCAATTAAAAATAATCATTTTTAAATTCCGGACTTGTAGGTATGCCACAAAGATTAGAATGCCTTTTAAGTCTCTATTTGATTTCGTTTAGCTACAAGGACGACTAGGAGCTACAAGGCCGTGACAGATTGACGGACAGACATACAGGCAGACGGACAAAAAGTTCCGTTTGGACCCTTTGGGTACGGAACCCTAAAACAAATACTATTGGCAGCTACATTATAGGTAATACTTGGAACCTATTCGTCATGCAGCTCACTTGTTATCATATAATTTGTTTATCCGTAAATACGCCAGTATTGTTTCTTACGCCACCGAGTGAACACCTATGTTATAATTCGAAGTGATAATTAGTATAAATGTTGTTTTGATTTGTGTGCTATGTGGTGTCACTTGTTCGGACATAGGAAACTTGAGATCAATTTGATAGATTTTTGGACTTGACAGTGTTATTTGCAGTTAAAATTATGGTTAATGTCTGTTACAATGTTTGCTGTTTCGGCAATCCGTTTTTTGAGAATGTTCGAGCGCAATTTGTTCAGTTGAGAGATTGGGTGAGGCTATTTCCTTGTATCTTTTTGCTTTAAGTCACGTTATCTCAATCGCCGGCACGATAACTAATCCCTTTCAATAATAACGCGAGTTTTTCCGTATGATTGTTCGCACTTTGTGTCCTTGAAATGAAGTTTCATTAGACTGTCTGTACCTAGTACCTACCTACCTCTTTTGACATTATTTCATACTAGCTTTTGCCCGCAACTTCGTCCGCGCGGGTTACAGTTTATCGGGAGAAAAAGTATGCCATATCTTTCCCCAGGATTCAAACTACCTCCATACCAAATTTCATCAAGATCGGCACAGCTGTTTAGTCGTGATTAGGTAAAAAACAGACAGACAGCTACTTTTCGCTTTAATAATATTTATAAAAAAAGAAGAAAAAGCATTTTTGTATAGGTTATTGGATATCATGACATATTTTTAGGATTCGTAAGTCCAAATGAAAAAAAATACGGAAACCTTATAGGATCACTCGTGTGTCTGTCTGGCCGTCTGTCACAGCCTCACAGCCAATTTGCGCTGAATCTTCTAGACAGATTAGTTATACATGAATTCCTGTAGACAAAAAACGAATAAATGAATTTTTAAAGTCACTTTTGGGACAAGTTAAAATAATTAAAGTTTTGTTTTTGCCATCTGTTCATTGTGACATGGCAGGGCTTGTTATGAGAGTCTCAAATATATATATATATATATTATAAATTTAAAATGTTTTTTAAGTTATTTACGAAAATAGATGAAAATTTACCATTTCCTTAACATATTTCTGAAGCTACCGAGCTTAAAATTGTGAAAAAAAATTATATTTTCTTTACTTATAGATTATAGGAAAACCTATAAGAAGTCTATGGTCTTAAAATAACATCTCAAATCTCTCAATATTGGTAGCGATTCGGACATCCCCTAAACTAAACTTAATTTGTTCAAATGTAATTTAAACCTTGTTGGCTTCGTAACAAGGTTTTTTTTCCTCTGCCAACTATTCCTCAATCACTAAACTATCACTAAAGCCTGTCAGCATAAAATCAACTTGCGGCGAGAGTCCCGAATTTATCCAAGCGCTGTTAGATAGCGTGTTAAAAACTGTTTTAATTACGTTATTTTAAGCGGTGCAACTTAAATTGACGTAAGTTTAGCATAGATGCCAGGGGCAAAAGACCTTGTTACGCAGTCGACAAGGTTAAAATTACATTTGGAGACATTTAGTCTACTTTAGTTTAAGGAGTAAAATTACAAAATTGCTGCCATTGTGAGATAATTTGGTACGGAATTCACTCCACGCGATTTCAACTCGCATTTGTCCTGTTTTTTTTGTTATACATTATCATCATCGTGAGCCGAATACCCTTTGTACGATTCAGGGATCTGGGGGGTCCCGGAGACTCCCAGTCTAAGAGCAGCTTCCCTAGATCGTTCTATCGACTTTCGTCTTCGTGTATTTCTCCGTATGGAAAACTTACCCGTAAGTCCTGATGTAGACCTGGGACCTTGGGAAGTACACAAATCACACTATTGGCCAATATTGTTACGTAAAGTGCAAACCCTTGTTCCCGTCCGTTGATCGGCTCCCGGCAGGTTCCGCACGCCCGACTGCGCGCGCCAACACCGCAACCGTCCGAGAATTGTACCTCCTTTTCCCGAAAATGTCTTTCCATGACGTGCGTCCACGCATTCGTATGCAAACTCAAATAAATATACACCAAATATCCATGGAGCGGGCAGTCCCGTATTTAGCCCGCCACCAATGATCCCACGGGTTTCATAAACTATCACGGGGTGGCCTCGATTTAATCGGATTCACAAATTATATCTAAATATTCCTTGCCCTCAACATAACCGCGTGTTGTTCCAAATCGTATCAAAAGCCAAGTGACATTACATTTTTTCTATATCTAGACATCAAACGTCAAGCGGTCGATTGCAACAGCCAAAAAAGCCTAGACGTTCCATTTTAATCAACAGACCCAAGTAAGGTGAGTGAAACCAAAGTTTGGTTTCGAACACCCACTGCTAAATATAGGCCTACGTTTAGCAGTGGATATTTCCCCATAGAACGCCAGAAAGAGAGTCCAGTAGTTATTATAATCTCATACAAACATATACCATTTTTACCTCTGTACATACTCACATACAAACACATACATTCATACATACGTAGTAACATACCAAGGTTACCGACATAGCTCTCAGAGTTTGCAAGTTGAAGTGGCAATGGGCAGGCCATATAGTTCGCAGAACCGACAATCGCTGGGGAATAAAGGTTCTCAAATGGCGACCACGAACAAGCAAGCAAGGTAATTGGTGTGGAATTGTCCCGAATATATTTATTAAATTGGATGAAAAATGCGCGCACGCATCACAGACGAACAAGCATGCAATCAACAACCTTTTGTTATACAGGTGTTGAGTTTCTTAACAGGAATCTATATAGCAGCTATGATAACCGTTAAAGATAGGAATATTTGTTCTTAGAAATCCATCTAGAGGTTTTCAAAGGTATTAAAACTACATTTAAGAATTTATGAAATCCTTTTATTCGGCCTAAAATCGATTAAATGCAACTTATTTTATTCGCGAATTTGGATTCTGCTGGCTATAACAAACAAAATATTGCATGAACAAAAAACCTAGTTACAACATGAAAAATCGAAATGAAAATTTTCATGAAAAAATATATTTAGATATTTTATCGATTTAAGGAAGCAAAACACGATTTTTCAAAAATTTGTCTCTGCTTTAGTTTTAAATCGTTTGAATTGCGTAGAGTAAGGTTTAGCAATCTTCCTTTCTTTAACGGACAGATTAGATACATTTTATAATTTCTTAGCAAATTTCATTTTGTTAACTTTTTTGTTTTTTTTTTTGTATCTCGATGTACTCAATAATGCCGCACTGGCTGAACTGGTGTGATGAAGACTATGGGTAGCTTGTAAAATAACTAAGGTTACTGTTACGATAAAATACTGAGTCTTCTTGCTGAGTTACCTGGGAAAACACATTTGTAGAAAGACAGAGTATTTATATACTGGAATTAAAAACTACTGGAAGTAAAATTCGGATTATGAACTGAAAAATGGTGGCATAATGACATATTTTACGCACGGCACGTCTTTAACAAGAAAAATAATTACATTATAACACTGTATTTTTATACAGTGCATAAGTCAGTACATAAGTATGTTACCTATACTTATAATAAAGCAATAGGAACGAAATAGTCTTAATTTTTAAAAAAGGTCTAGGTTACTTGAAATACGCTACAGAACAAGAATATAACATTTTTTTAAATCGTGTTTGTTAGTTTATCTGTATGTTTGTTCGCGCATCACGTAAAAACTACTTTACCGATTGAATTGCGGTTTTCACTGAACAAGGGGAGAGAAAGGTTTTCTGACTAGGCGTTCATAACTATAATATCTGGGTGTCTAGAGTGAAAAAGTATATAGAATATAGTCAAGTATGTCCCATCGTCGACCGCCTCCTTTAGCATCAGGCGAGACTGCGGTCAACTTACCTATCTATATCTATCTATCTATCTATATTTATAATATAATAAAGCATTAAGAACGAAAAAGTCTCTACAAGGAATATAATTAAAAAAACGCTCCAGGGTCCTTAAAATAAGTAACTGAACCATAATATATCATTTTTTTAAATAGTGTCCGTCTGTTTGTTTGTCTGTATGTTTGTACGCGCATCACGCAAAAAATACCGGACCGATTGTGATGCGGTTTTCACTGTTGGATAGCTTAGGGTTTGACTTTAAAACTAGTGTACTTGGTATTTCAATACAACGAGTAAAAGCCGAGCAATCCGTCGCGTACTTACAGGCGTATCTCATAAAAAGTCTAAAATGAGTTTAATACACCAAAATGTTCATCTTTTTATACTTTATATCGTCACAAAAAGGCGTTACTCTAACTATATTTTTTCTCAAAATAGTCATAAGGCTTATCTCAAAAAGCAGTGAAAGGAGTCGTGACTTATAGGCGTAAATTGAGTAACGCCCATTGACGACTGTACTGTTTATAAGATTTGGCGGCACAAACAGCCCTATATTGAAGAAAAAGGACCAGTGCAGACTTTGCATTGCATTCAAGGAAGGCTTCACTGAAATGAAGGATGAGTTCATCATCATCATCATCATCATCATCACCATGTCAGCCTTTAGAAGTCCACTGCTGAACATATGCTTTCCCCAAAAAGCGCCAGTGATCTTGTGCCACCTCCTTCCACCGACTTCCTGCGATGGCTACAATGTCGTCGGTCTATCGTGTGGGGAGTCTCCCCATACTTCGCTTGCTTGTTCGTGGTCGCCATTCGAGAACCTTTATTCCCCAGCGGTTGTCGGTTCTGCGAACTACGAGGCATGCCTTTTAAGTTTTGTCGTTTGAAGAAAAAAACACAACTAGAACCTTATAGTACTTTTTATTGTTTTTCAAAGTATTCACCGCGCAACTTATTACACTTTTCCATTCGCTCAAACCAGTTATTATAACATTTATTCCACTCTAAAGTGGGGGTGTTTAAAATGGCTGACTTGAAAGCGTCGACTGCTTCTTCACCGGACTGGAACGTTTGACCACGAAGACTTTTCTTAATTTTAGGAAATGTAAAGAAATCGTTAGGGCTTAGGTCAGGACTGTATGGAGGATGGTCAAGAATTTCTACTTTTTCCTGCTTCAAATACTCAATCGTTTGACGAGCGCTGTGTGAGCTTGCGTTGACATGGTGCAGGATGATGCGTTGCTTTCAGTTAGATTTTCGAAGTTCGGCGATGACTTGTGGTAAACAAACTGTGGTATACTACTCTGCGTTAACCGTTCTACGATCTTCAAGTGCAATATTCGCAACATTGCCGGTTTTTCCAACGAACGTGGCCACCATCTTCTTTGAAGTGCTTCGAGAACGAACAACTTTAGTCGGCTTTGGCTCGTCTTGAAAGACCCAGATTGTAGATTGTTGTTTGGAATCAGGATCGTAGGCATAGATCCAAGATTCGTCACCACTGATGATGTCGTAGACGTGATTTGACTCTCCTCGGTTGAACCTTTGCAGAGTTTTCTTACACCATCTGACGCAGGCCGCCTTGTGATCGTCGGAAAGCAGATGCGGTATCCAACGGCAAACTACCTTTCTCACACCAAGCATTTCATGCAAGATCTTCTGAATGGTTGTCCCTGAGATGCCTAATAGAGCCTCTATCTCTCGATACGTCACATGACGATCTTCGAGAATTATTTGTCTCACAGCAATGATGTTATCTTCAGTGAAGGCGGATTTTAGGCGTCCTTTGCGAGATTTGTCACTAACACTAGTATGTCCACGCTGGAATTCTAAATACCAGCGTTAGACAGTCCGCAGACATGGGGCTTCATCACTGAACACAGATGTTAGCTCTTCAAAACCGTGAAAGCCGTTTGAAGCCGTGTCAGGCCTCTTCTAAAGTTGTAGAAAATTATTGCACGAACGTTTTCCTTAGAAAGATTCATTTTCGTACGTAACCTGACAGATTACAATCGACGCTGTGACTAAACAATAGCATTAATCCTAATACTATCAACTGTTTTGAGATTCAAAATTTAAACACATTCGAATATAGAACAGTTCCAAATTCAAAATTGCCGGGAAATATAGAAACGACAGAACTTAAAAGGCATGCCTCGTATATGTTCTGCCTATTGCCAATTCAACTTGCAAACTATGAGAGCTATGTCGGTAACTTTCCTTCTACGGATTTCCTCATTTCGGATTCTATCACGTAGTGAAACACCGAGTATATCTCTCTCACGCTGCGCAACTCTGAGCTTGTGTATGAGACCAATAGTTAGCGACCACGTCTCAGTGCCGTATGTCATCACTGGCAACACGCACTGATTATAAACTTTCGTCTTGGGGCTCAGCGGTATCTGCGACCAGAAGATATGACGTAATTTCCCGTACGCTGCCCATCCGAGTTGGATTCGTCGGTTGACCTCCTCGTCGAAGTTGGATCTACACAGTTGGGTCGTCTGACCTAAGTGAACATAGTGATCAACAGCTTCGATAATATGGTTCCCAACATAAACCGGCATGGGTACGACAAGGGCATCTGATATGATGTTCTTCTTGCCCATGTTCATTTTAAGACCCACCTGTTGGGAAACAATATTGAGGTTACTGAGCATTGAGCTTAGGTCTTCCAGGGTTTCTGCCATAATGACTATATCATCAGCAAATCGAAGGTGAGTGATGTATTCGTCATTGATGTTAACACCATATCCGTTCCAGTTCAGAAGCTTGAATATATTTTCCAGTGCAGAGGTGAACAGTTTCGGAGAAATAACGTCTCCCTGTTTCACCCCTTTTTGCAACCGGATAGAACTAGTGCTCTGATCCTGAAGACGGACTGTCATGGTGGCCTTGCTGTACAAACACTTCAACACTTCGATGTACCGATAATCAATCTGGCACCATATACTGGCCATATTTTAGAAAAGGATACCGTTAAAATTTTTAAAGAAGAAAACAAGAAAAGAGCCTTGACAGATATCAAAATAGTCTTTGCATCTTTCAATATACAACAAGTCATATATATGCCGAATTCTTAAGAAGGAGCTATTTTCTAGAAAAGACGCTTGTCGGTGTATAATTTTACAGACTATATTATTTCATCTCGAGTTGTTTTTGTTTCACTTGGCCAGAGACAGAGAGCAAACGTGGCTCTTCAGAAATTGCCAGAGCTCTAACGTTTTTTTTAATAGATTGCGTTGAAACTGCATATCTTGTGCTGATGGCTGCGCAGGCCAAAATAAATATAGTGGCCTCGCTTTGTTGAGGTTCATTAACAATTGCCCAAATATCAAAAATATATCTCTCAGGTTCTTTGAACCGAACCATGGTCAAAATGAAGGAGTCTCAGCACACAGCGCAAATTGCATATGCCCTGAAAAAGGCAGGAGATAGATTTCTCCCATCCCAGCTGTCTCATTATAAAGATAGCTCGATCTTCACAGCCTTATGACGTTCGACCATTAGAACACAACGATTTTAAAGACAATGATTAAACAGTTTTCACGAAAAATTAACGTACTTTCCTTACGAAAAGACAACAGTGACGAAAAGTTTAACTGGACGGAAATATCTTACATAAATGTCCGCAGAGAAAGCTCTACTACAATTTATAAAAACAAGTCATACAGACATGTGGTTAGA
This sequence comes from Alsophila aescularia, assembly GCA_946251855.1. Lineage (NCBI taxonomy): Eukaryota > Metazoa > Arthropoda > Insecta > Lepidoptera > Geometridae > Alsophila > Alsophila aescularia. The sequence continues at coordinate 13,411,981 of OX276386.1, read as the reverse complement.
GACATCTTATAGGTCTGTAAAAATAAAAGGACGACCTAAATTCTTAAAAGATGATGGACCTCATCTAAATTTCTAGCAGAACAAAATTTCTAAGGCAAAATATGCCGATCTTCTAAGTGTCTGCTCAGAAAATATTGCTATTCTTAGATTTCAAGAGGACAAGGATACTACCACAGACTGCCTCATGAATAAAAATTTGTAAATACTTATAATAATGCCTTATTTTATAAACTTTTCTCTATTCATTTATGTTGTTTGCCACGCGCGCACGCGCATGTATGCGCTCAGTACTGCGCAATGTTAGAAATAGCGCCACCCGATGATCATGTACTTATTAATGCCTTATTTTATAAACTTTTCTTACAAATGCTTGGGCGTAACTATTTTTTTTTTCTATATTATTTAATTGAGACAAAAGGGCGTATCTAAAATCAAAGCCTTTTTTTTTTTATATAGCCTTCTATTATTTTAGTTACTTTGTAATAGTATGAAGCTACCGACTATTACCAACAATTAACACCACGTTTTATGCGCCAACAAGGCTTGGTAATCAAACCAAAAATTAAAACGTTTATCAATCCGGCAAAAAAAAGGATTTTTGGCTCTACTGAAAAGTTGATGAAAATGAGATACGCGATATATGTAACGTGAGCGACGAAACGATCAAAACTTATTGACGGCTTAAGGAATTTTGATCAAATGTTGGTATATTGGTATTTTAGGTCTTTGAATAGTACATAGAGTACTTTCAACCTGGAGAAATGTCCACGCGTGGGATGCCGCGAGCATCAGCTATCAATCTATCTATACTTATAATAAAGCAATAGGAACGAAATAGTCTGTACATATAAGGTACTTAAAAAAATATGGTCTAGGGTACTTAAAACAAGCAACTGAACAAGAATAGAACATTTAAAAAAAAACGTGTTTGTTGATTGTCTGTATGTTTGTTCGCGCATCACGTAAAAACTACTGAACCGATTGCAATGCAGTTTTCACTGTTCGATAGTTTAGGGTTTGACTTAAAAACTGCAGTACTTGGTATCTCAATCCGACTAGTAGAAGCCGAGCAATCGATAAAAATATTTTTGACGGCTGAAGGAATTTCAAACAGTTGGTATATTGGTAGTTTAGGTCCTGGAATAGCACATGAGCACTTTTAATGTAGAGAAATAACCACGCGTACGAAGCCACGGCTACAGCTAGTAATATATATTATTTCACATAAAAGCACCGGTTTGGCTCCGTACAGGGAGGGTTTTCGCCATTTATTTTTTATGGCGGCGCGTGTTAGACCGTATGCGCGTGAATTAGCTGTAAACTGGATTTTGGCGCCATAATTTACATAACATTTAATTAGTATCTAACCAATTTTATGTGTTATGTGTTTTTGTTGATCAAAAATTTTATCCTTAAAAATGTCCGAGAGGAGAGAAATTCACTCCATAAACTACTATTATTTATTAATTTCTCATAAATGTAACACACAGAACTAGTCCAACACGTCACACGGAAAAATTAAGATAAGCAAGAAGCTCCCTATGGAACACGACCATCATATCATGAAATAATCTTACAATTGAATTGAACAGTGACTGAGTAGGATTACTCAGTGCTATGTATAAGATATAATGAACTAATATTGTCTCCATGAATTATAACTACAACAAACGCTAATTAGCGAAACAAAATAAATAATTTTACAGTAATTAGTTCCGAACATCCAATTAATAAATCATAAAATAAATGTGTGAAACCCACGTCCAATTAACTAATTGCTCGTTCAATTTAGGATTATCGTCCATTCCGACAATATATTTATAGACCAGTAACGAATCTTTCGCTCACTCATTTTCCATACTTTCTACGTAGCTGTGGAAGTCTAATATTTTCTTACGCCAATTATATTGGGCTCTGCTTATAACTTTTGTGTTTTTCTTATCTACAAGATGCAAATAAAAACAAGATTGATCTAACGAATTGTTTTGTGTCTCCGAAAATATCTAATCTTGTCTGTAATCAGTAATGATAGTGAACGTTAGACCGGCTGGTGTGGTGACCTTTGCTGTCACTGTTATGGAATGTTGCGATGCAGAGCATCCTAAATTTTAGGCGGTATACAGACGAGACTGCAAAATTGGTTACACAATAATTATTATTGCCGTTATTTAAATAGTTCGAAATGTTTAGTCCCACGTGCGACCCGTTGTTGATTCTCAACCTAGTTTTCTTAACTTTTTATTGCAGTTCTTCTTTTTGTAAATATCATACCAGAAGGTATGGTATGTACATATGAAACAGTACCACAAAACGCTCAGCCTAAACCGGAGGAACTAGATTTGAGCTAGATAGATTGCACTGAGTAGGGATTTTTATAAATTCCGTCCTTATGGGAGTGAACGGCGGAAGTAAGATTGCACGCGGGAAATAATCAGCTTATCTACACTAATATTATAAAGATTGAAGATTTGTTTTTTTGTACGTTTGCTTGTAATGTATAAACTAAAAAAAAAAACACTTAAAAAATTCTTCCATCTACAGAAAGCTACATTATCAGCGAGTTACATGGGAAGTATTTAATTTTTCAAAAAATTAGAGCAAATACGAATTTTGCAATAATGTAACCCAAGGTATCAAAAATACAGAACGGAATGACATATTGTCATGGAAACGAAATAATAACAAGTCTGTCAAGTACGTGAGTAATAATGCAGTTGTCTATGGTCAAAAATCACCATGATTGTTGCTACCAAAGATTATGAATTACGCTTACTGGCGTATATTTTTTAGAAGTTTTATTTTTTATTTTTTATTACGGACTCGGCAATCGTTTGAACATAGGATCTCACCTGATGGAAAGCGATGATGTAGTCAAAGGTGTAGCACGCTTGCCTAGTAGATACCTATTCACTCTTGACTTGAACACACCGGGGTTATAATTTACCGGTAACACTGACGAGGGCAGGACATTCCACTCCCTTGCAGTTCTTATAATAAATGAAGAAGCGTAACGGTTCGTTCTTGTGCGAGGTATTCCAACCATGAAGGGGTGGCGCTTTGCTGATCGTCTAGACGTACGGTGATGGAAAGGTGATGGGGGAATCAGGTTGTGCAGTTCTTGTGCACACTCTCCATAGTGCAATCTGTACAATACCGCCCGGCTTGCTACCTCACGTCGATGCGCCAGACTTTGAAGCTTACTCTTTACCAGAGTGTCATCCCCAATGAGCCTGATAGCACGTCTCTTAATTGAATCCAAAGACTCGAGCTGATACTTGGCAGAACCGTCCCAGAGGTGGCAGCAGTACTCCATACAAGATCGGACCTGATAAAGATTCAAAAGCTGTCCCGGTGTGAAGTACAGCCTAACCTTAGACAAAATACCAAGTTTTTTTGCAGCTACCTTGGCTTTGGATTCAGTATAAGACCCAAAATTCAGGTTTGATGTGAGTTCGACACCCAAAAGCTCCAAATGGTCGCCTATTGGTATTGTTACACTTTGGAAAGACGGAGATCGGTTTAGAGGACTCTTTTTAGCAGAAAACAAACACGCCTGCGTTTTAGTAGCATTAAACTTAACCAGGTTAGCAACGCCCCAATCTGACACGCCCCAAGTTAGACGTGTATAAGAATGCCGCGATGTGAGCGCAGCCGGGGCGAGTCACTAAGTCATATATATTTTGTTAGCTATATCACCGTGTAGAATGTTGGTCCTCCTCCTTACGGCGAGGTCCTCATTACTGAGGTTCGAGCCCTCGCATTCTCCTCTCCTTCATTCATATGTTCGTATTATTGACCTATAGAGATCATGACGTGGATCTGGTCGGACCAACACATCGGGCTGCGACCTCGTCATATTTTCTCTAGGACTTTGCCAGTAACATGAGTTTCTCCAAGTTACATCTCTTGTTCCTGGTTGTGTGTTCAAAGTACTCAAGCGATAATATCACATGTTATTCCACTCGAAATATTTTGTATTTCAGAAATTATCTAGGGCTTCTGGTTTTCATCAGCGCCTTCTTCTACATACTCCTTTTTAATCGACTTCCAAAATACTGTTTTTTAATGTACTTTCACTCATTTTTACTATCACTCAAACATCTCCGGAGTTTGTGATCCGATTTAGATGATTTGTTTTTATTTGAAAGGGTAGATCATCAAAATTGGTTCAGCTGTTTTATTTTTAGTAAATCGATTTGAATACTGTTTTTTGATTAAATAATTGTATTGCAATACCTAACAAGGAAATATGCATTTTACCTCGTAGAAATATCTGCATATCCGTGGTTGTTATTCTATCCATTCATAAACATCACAGGTTTATCAGACGTATTGAGTTGCCATCCGACGTCAGCGTCAGTCTTCAATGATTCAGACTATAATTAGGTACACTAATATAGGTACAGTCTAATCACCTAACGGAAGTAGTCACTTATATGCATTCTTGTGCACTGAGTATGTTATAAGACAACATTTAACTTAGCTATAACGCGTGATAGTATTAATCGGGTAAAGGAACAGCAGTTTTGCTTGCTTGTCGTATCAGGTAGTGCTGGTCTCTGGTGTCAGTTTGTCAGGCCGCCCGAGAGCCTCTGACATGACAGCAAGAGAGCAATGACAGCTAGTAATCAATAACAGCCGGGACCGACAGCTTAACGTTTCCGAAGCACGAAGCGATGGAAACCGCACATAACAGAGAAGTCATTGGTACTTTTGATTGGTTGAGGAGCCTAGAAGCGAATTGGATTGATGCGATGGTTGCCTGGATGTACCGCTAGGCAACCATCGCATAGCATAGATTATCGATTATTGTATCATTTGTGGTACTTGTGGCCATGTCTTTTTGTAGAAGATGGAAAGAGATACACTACCTATAGTATGCCAAATAAAGGCCATTAAATTTCTACCCAAAAAAAAATTGCTTAAGAAGTTCCTAATTTCTATTTTTTTTTTTGTGTGTATTTTCACTCGTTTTCTTTTTATTGCTTTGATCACCTTTCTGGTTCCATATAAGCTGTCATCCTATCGCTCCAAAAGGGTGAAGTAAAGCATGCCTGTTTTCTTAACCAAAAAGGCTAACTCTTTCTAGTATATTGAAACTTCTTAAACAAATGTGTTTTTGGGTAGAAATTGCATGGACTTTGTATGGCATACAAAGTCCATGCAAATATATAAGGTAGTGTATCTCTTTGCATCTTAGGTTAGGTTCTTTAACATCAAAATATAAATACCATAATCCATCCTCTCTCTGAGCTCTCACTCTCTCATTCACAGATGTCTGTGTCCCAGCAGTAAGAAGGTAATAAATAGGCTGATGATGTCCTTAGAATTTTGTGTTTATTTGAATTACCTTCCCAATTACTTTGGTCTCCGAACCATACAATAACGCTCTTCCCTTTTCTTTGGTTTCTTGCTGGAAATTCCGGAAAGCAACATCGACCAATACCGGTATTTACTTTGTTATGATGTGTCAACAATGTTAGGTAGCCTACATTTTGTACGTGCCGTGTTGCAAGTCCGCGCGGCGCGTAAGTGACGTATCTAGGACCAACCTACGCGTTACATGAGCCAGGCCATATTGCATAGTCTCATTCCCTCATTAGTCTACTGGGGTCAAAGTTCTGATGATCATTAAAACTGGTGACTTTTATGATGAGTCTTGGAGCTCTTGGACTTGTAATTTTAGCATTAGATAATTTGCAGTCAGAAGAATGTGAACCTTAGAGCCTAATGAGTACATTCTAATACATCTAATACACTAAGGCCTGGTTATTAGAGCAAATGTTTCGCATTAATTTCATGGGTAGTACGTTTGTATTTTTCTTTTGGCTTAGTGTACAATGAATTAAGTTGTCAGACGCTTTTACATTACACGATCATAGAGTGAAAACTAAATCAGTTATGTATTCAAAACTTTACTAACTACTCTAACTAGAGAATCTTGGCAAGGAATTTTCCTTTTCATCCGCAGTTCAGCTGTTTGTTAGCTGAAGTAGATGACCGTTTAACGTTAATTACGCTCTTTTGCGTTCCATTGTTAATACGTTTACATTTCATAATCAAATAGAAAACAATTAACTATTTAATTTTGGCAGGATTTTTTTCTTCTCATCTTCTGATTAAAACAACATCTACACTTGCATACTACAATATCCAGAACCGCTGATAAATCGCACCGTCTGCGGCCAGCCTAACGTGACGTCTTATCTCATTTCCCATTGACGAAAGATTACGACTCACTGTTATCCGTACACAGTGCATTTCCGACCGCGTTTACAATCGGCTAGCACTCGCCGACAATAAAACAAACTTTGCTCAGCTTCTATTTATCCCAGCGCGATGGTTCATACCTCTAAATGTGGCCAGATAACGTAGTACTAGTTAGATGAAAGTCGCATTAAAATCGGATCAGTGATTTTGGAGATAAACGGACATGAAGACACGTTACGTTTGATTCGTAAGGGAGTTTTTATTTCTGAATGGAGTGATTAGTCATTGTTTATGTTGTGCTTCGCGGCATGAGTAGTATTGTGCGCATTAGTCTTACTAAACTTGTTTAATGTTTATTACTATTCATAATTGAATTGCCGTTATGATTGTTTTTAACAGCATTATTTTAACGATAACTTGGTTTTTGTTTATTGATAGTTCGAGGAAATAATGTGATATTTTAAAACGTAAACAGTTTTGGATCTCATTTCAACATGAGTGAGTGTTTTTAGTTTACTTCGAAATTGGGTATGTTGATTTTGTTTTGTAATATTTTAAGATCTTAATTTTGGCTAAATCTATAGTTATAACTAGCTGTAACCGCTAGATTACAGTTTCTCTAGATTAAAAGTAGTATAATGTGCTCTTTCAGGACCTAAAAAAAACCATTTTTAACCAAAATAGTAAAAAAGCTTTTTTCGATTGCTCAGCTTCTACTCATCGGGTTGAGATACCAAGTACCCCAGTTTTTAAGACAAACCCTTTCTATCCTACAGTGAAAACTGCATCGCAATCGGACCACAAGTTTTTACGTAATGCGCGAACAAACAAACATACACACATACACTATTTAAAAAAATGATATATTTTTGTACAGTAGCTTATTCTAAGTACCTTAGACCATTTTTTAAAATTATTTTCTTTGTACAGACTTTTTCTTACTTATTGCTTTATTAAAAGTATAGATAAAGCAGTAAGTAACAAAAAGTCTGTACAAAGAAGATAATAAATCTATGTTTGCAAATCACTTAGAAACTACAGGTCCGATGTACAATTTAGGTTAATCAGCCGTAGTGTACAATATCCCTATGCAAAATTAAACAAAATCTGTGTAGGCGTAAAAGACCCACAAATAGACAACGAGCACTTTTTTAAAGCTTTTATTTAACTTGCGTTGTTTGTATGTATGTATGTATGTTTATTTAGGCCAAATCTTGCAAGCTGAATTAGAACCACTTCCTCTTACCCTCAGAGTAGATTTTTTGCATGTGGGTTCAGTTCCGATGACAATGCATTTTTATTGTAAGCATGACCTGCATCGACATCCAGGAACAACTCCAGATAAAGGAACTCCTCAACGGTTAACAGCATAGACATATATGCATTAAATTGTGATAGCACTTTGGAAGTTTCATCATGACATGGCTACTGTATAAATGCTTTTTTTTTATTTTAACTTATTAAAATATTAGTTGAGATTCCTACTATGAACTCCTACTGAGGCTAAGTAATTGGAGATGTTTTTTTTCTGTAGTGGTACCTCTTCAAATAAAAATGTTTGATACAACACACCTTTGCCAGTTCTTCAACCGCCAAGCAGTACTGTACGGTGGCAACGAACGGTAAAGAGCACTGTTTACGGCGAAATCGCTAATTATTATGTTGATTTGTCTCATTATAACTTATGTTAGGTCAGAGCAAGTAATAATAGTCCGAAATAAAAAAAAAGAGTAAAAAAAATATATTTTTGAAGCAAAATTTTTCAGTGTAAATTAATGCAAATACAGTAGTGAATAATTCATTTATTAGCAATACTTAATTAATTTTAAATAAACAGTAAAACCAGTAAATAAATACATAAATGATAAAAGAAGATAGTATTACGTAGTATTAAAAATAGTAATATGGCTTTTAGAAAAATCTTTTTATTCCATAGGTGACTTTCTAAAGGAATAACTATATCAATTTAGACATTGTAAATAATAATACTAATAATACTGCTGACTTACTATTTTTTACTAGGACATTTACCAATTAATATTTTCATTTGACCTATTTTTAATTATGACATTTATAAATTTTTGTTTTTTGATTTATTATTAAGTATTTTATATTAAGTTTTCAATTTTGTGTTAATTAAATTATGATTTCACATGCCAGCTAATGGCAAAATAGAAGGACTATAATGTTAATTTAACATCTTCATGTAACTCTATTTTTTGTGAAATATAAATTCATTTCATTTCATTTCCTAAAAATCACCCGTTTTGACGGTCCCGTCGATGGAATGAATCAACTTCATTCATTTTCTATCGAAGTTATTTTTACAAAACCAAATGTGTGTAATCTCAACAAACATTCAAATACTTCTGTGGAATAAGTTTTTTGAAAAATGGTAAGATTATTAAAAAAAAAGATAAATTTAATTTGAAAATATTAACTAAAATCGGCTAATTAACCCTGCAGCAGAAAAAAAAACAGGACAAAAATTTGGAACCCATAGCGCCCGTAAACGAATTTTTAGAATTTATTAGTTGTCGGGGATTTTTGATTTCGTAATACTTCCCCCAAAAAGGGGCTACTGAATATCTTCGCCTTATTAGATCCAATTTCGATTTTTGTTTTTTTATTTGAATGATAGTAACTTTAAAATGATCTCTTAAAAACTTGGGAAGATCTGATGAGAATCTTCGGCATGATGAACAGAATAGCTACTCAAAATGCAGTAAATGTCTCACTATTAAGTTTCTACCAGTGGAATCAGCCCTTTACCTACTAGGTAGGGATTGATGGAGCACCTTGGTTATTAATGTTAGTTTTACAATAAGGCGCTACTGTGCACTGCTAGAGATTGTTTGCAAAAAAGTTTGTACGCGCGAGGTCTACAGTTCACAGAGCCACTAGTTATTTAGATAGGTAATAAATTTGATATATATTGGTCCAATTTTCCACTATGCTTATAACACATTTTTATATCCGCGTTAAAACAAAAAATGTAACACGATTGGTTGCATGGGGTCTTTAAAAGCTGCGTGCAAAACACACGTTTGTTCTACTCGAGTGCAAGTCCAATTGACTTGCGCATGCATTGTATAATATCTTTTGGGAAAGTAATGATGATGAGATAGAATTGTAACTTAACTAATAAAAAAATATTTCAGTACCTATGCCTGGACCCCGGGCTTTTAAAGACTCCATGTGGCCTACCGCAGGTTAAGTTTGTCAGCAAATAGTAGTTTATGAAACGGTGCCATAACGAGAAGTATTAATACACGAGAGTGAAAACGAGCCATAAGCGAGTTTTTTAATAGTATCACTCGGATGTTCCATACACTACTTTATCTACACTCATGCAAAAGGAACTTAAGTACTTTATGAAAATAAAACGTAATATTTTCTTGATTTTACTGGTAAAAGCTCGTTCGTCATGTTCGTTGCTGTTTCCGCGATGTAAGGTGGAGTCAAATTATCCTCACTAACACTGCTGTCGTACATTTTTAATCAGGATAAAACTTTTGACCAATAAAAACACATGAAATTGGTTGTAATGTAAAGTAAATTATGGCGCTAAAATCCAGTCGACGGCTCGCCGAATTCGCGCGCATACGGTCTAGCACGCGCCGCCATCGATAATAAATGGCCAAAACTCTCGTAGTACGGAGCCAAACCAGTGTTTTTATGATAAAATATATATATTATAACGTTTAGTTCAAAAACAGTGTTATAATGTATTTTTTTGTTATTAGGGACGTGTTGTGCGTAAAGTATGTCATTATGCCACCATTTTTGACTTCAGTTTGAGTTCACTCATATCGTACAATACGGATTTTATGGAATGAGTGAAGATACAATTTTTTTTTGTTCATAATAAGTACTTAACTGACATCTTTTAACATTCCCACTAGTTTTGTTAAAAAGTAAACAAGCAAATAAGTCTAATAATAGTTTTAATGTATCTAATAGTGATCAGTTTTACTTAGCTGACTTTATGTAAGGATTAAGTTGTTTATGTGAGTTTCTTGATACCCTGTTAGATACTAAACGACTCGAGCAATTTTGATAAATGTGTGTAATCTGCATTTAATCCCGACTAACGCAGGTCAATATGAAATTATAGACAAAATCTATTTTTTATCAATAATTACACCTTTGCACGTGAGACGTTTGAGACGTTGTATGCAAACAAATCCATGAACAAAAAATAGTAAAGACTACTATTTGTACACAGCGCCGCTTCCTATCAGGTGAGATGACGGGCTCTCCGCTCGACCCGCCATTAAGCAATAAAATATGCACGCACCAGCGCCAGGATATTGCCAATTTCAAGATAAAGGTCCGCGACCAGCCTTAACCAACTTATAAATAACTCTGACGAAGGCAATCGAGGAGAGTATACCTATTACTCTGTTGACTCTCGAGCGGAGAAGAATACTTTTATTTTTAAAATGTACCTAAAACTTTGCCGGAAAATGTTGTGTTAAATCGAGCGAGAGCTCACGAAGTGCTACGCCCTATAGCACATAATTTACCAATGATATAGGAATGGAAAACAAGCCAAGCATGTCAAGAGTTATATGTGGAAACAAAATGGAGTACAATTTTGAGACGAGATTTCGTGAAGTAGAGGAGAAGAATAAGTACTTAACGACCAGATTGAATCATTTGGAAGCGAGGGTGATTATAGTTGAGGAAAACATAAGAAATACGAAACGATGGAACCGAGTTTGGGGATTTTTCAAACCAAAAGCGAAGAAGTTGTGGGTGGATGAAAAAAAGTTGAAGGTAAATACATTCCCTGCAGCCAAACTGTAGCAACGAGGATCGCTGCAGCTGAACGTTTAATCGTTTGACTTCAAACGTGAGAAAATGAAAAACTATAGGTTTTTCTGTGTTAAGTCTCATGATTTTACCGAAGATGTCTTCAAAGTTTGCAAGAGTCCATCTCAACTTTTCTATATCAGACACTGTTCCGAACTGATGAATGGCAACTTTATGCATATTATGTACTTGAAAAACTCCTCTTCAATCCACCGGTTTAACCTCCAACCGTCTGGTTCCAGATGACATCAGGCCTCCACGGGCACAGCCACCAGATCTCGCAGCCGGCCCCACACCAACTCGACTCTGCCGCGGTCCTAACGCCCAAGGAGAAGACCGTTCATGGCAAGGAGAAGACCTTCAAGGTACTTATGTTCGTACCACTACTCAGGGCGAAAGGTTACTTAACTTTCCCGTTATTTTAATCGCTGATTTCTGCCATGGTATTGCCGGCTAAGGAAAAGACCGCGCATGACACAGATGCTTGTTTCACTGATAAGTAAGGAAGATATGCGAAGTGATCGTTATTAAGATTGCTAGTTCGTAATGTTACTCCATCCAAGGATAGGACCCACAAGGTATATTCATTACTGATTACTGGTTTATTTATTTCTGATCAGGAGGAAAGATTACCTAAAGTGATCGTTATTTACCTTGCTTGTTCGGTCCATGTTACTGCCCTCCAGGGAGAAGGTCATGCATGTGAAGGAGAAGACTTAAGGCTTAAGGTATGTTCAAGTACTGATCAGGTAGAAACATTACCTATCGTCTCTTATTTTTCTCGCTGTTTCGCGCTATGGTAATGCCGTCCGAGCAGAATATTGAACATAGTTAGAAGAAGACCATGCGTAGGAAGGAAAAGACTTTAAGGTATGTTCAAGTACTGATCAGGAAGAAACATTACCTAACTTCACTTATTTTCTCGCTGTTTCGCGCTATGGTAATGCCGTCTGAGCAGAATACCATTCGACGTTAGAAGAAGACAGTGCACGGTAAGGAGCACCTTCAAAGTTATTTTTCATACCTGTGTTCAGAAAGTAGCAATGCGTAATATGACCGTTAGTTTACTCGCTTCGTGTCTTGGTACTCTGCTACCAAATTACAAATTTACAAATCGCCACCATTTATCAGAGTGAAGAGTAGAATTTTGCGAGTTTTAGCAACTAATAACGTGTAAACAATTAATGTAATATTAGCAGTTAGGAGACATTACAGTAACAATTTAGTTCGAATTCCAGTATAGAAATAAAGTAGGGTTCTATTTGTTCAAGCACCTCCCGCATCCTATTGGTTCCCCCGCTCCTATCTCGTCCCAACACTAGAATCGTATAAACTAAGAAATTTAGTAGTAGAGTTCATTAGCTGCGTCAAAAAGGGTCGAAAAAGGTCTCAAAGACTTACCTATCGTCCTGTCCTGTATCTGTCTTTCGTGTTTGTCCTATCGTCGTTGGTGAATTTATATGTATCTAAATGCGCACCGTGGTTTTACCCGCGTGGCCGATGAATTATGATAGATGATGATGATTATGAAAAGTATCCTATGCGAGGACATAATTTCTTATACCAAATTTCATCAAAATCCGTTCAGCCGATTCAGCGTTTGTTTTCTATTCTTATATGTTTGTTATATCCTTGCAGGTGGTCGTCGGTGGCGAAGTAGGTGTGATGAAAACCCCAGTCCTGGGCCCGCGGCCGTACAACGCTCTCGCCATCATCCACACGCAGCAGAGCAACACCTTCGACATGCTCAACTCGCTCACCACCAGTGTCGTAAGTGCACTTTGCCCACTGTTGGACAATATTTCGTCCCATTACGGTCCACACGTCCCTATCTAAAGCTTTATGTACCTTCCGAATTCTGTAACAAATGATTATCACTTTGATCCTGAAATCCAATAGTAACTCGTTGCCTAAGCCTTTGTTTGTGTTACTGTCATATCAAATCCATACTAAAAAGCCCCGATTTTGAGTGTTACGTACGCGTTTTCCTAGCATTATGATAGCCACAGACCTGAGAAACAAGTTGTTTTTCTGTTATGTGATTATGACTACACAAAATAGAAAAATACGTCAATTGAAGACCAATTTCCTTCTTTTTTTCCCCGACTACGGTGAAGCAAGAGAAGGGTGGGTAATGATGAGTTTAACAGTCTATGTATGTATGTAGTACATATGTGGATGTTCCACCAAAGCGTCGCCCCTATTGGTCTGATTTTGACAAGCGAGGTATCGATCGATTCGTCTTCATTTATACAGAGCCATAGATATATTTTTACCCGACTATGGTGAAGCAAACGAAGGGTTATGTATTCAAACTAAAAACTTTTTTGACAAGCGAGGTATCAATCAATTTGTCTTCAGGTATAAGTGTGTCATAGGCTATTTTATTACGTGACTATATATACTGCGAATCATAGAAAGGGTTATTTGTTCAAACAAAAAACTTGGTCCGATTTTGACAAGCGAGGTATCAATCGATTTGTCTTCAGGTATAAGTGTGTCATAGGCTATTTTATTACGTGACTATATATACTGCGAATCATAGAAAGGGTTATTTGTTCAAACAAAAAACTTGGTCCGATTTTGACAAGCGAGGTATCAATCGATTTGTCTTCAGGTATAAGTGTGTCATAGGCTATTTTATTACGTGACTATATATACTGCGAATCATAGAAAGGGTTATTTGTTCAAACAAAAAACTTGGTCCGATTTTGACAAGCGAGGTATCAATCGATAATTTGTCTTCAGGTATAGTGTGTCATAGGCTATTTTATTACGTGACTATATATACTGCGAATCATAGAAAGGGTTATTTGTTCAAACTAACAACTTGGTCCGATTTTGACAAGCGAGGTATCAGTCGATTCGTCTTCATTTATAGAGTGCCATAGATTTATTTTTACTCGGCTACGGTGAAGCAAACGAAGGGTTATGTATTCAAACTAAAAACTTTTTTGGCAAGCGAGGTATCAATCGATTTGTCTTCAGGTATAAGTGTGTCATAGGCTATTTTATTACGTGACTATATATACTGCGAATCATAGAAAGGGTTATTTGTTCAAACAAAAAACTTGGTCCGATTTTGACAAGCGAGGTATCGATCGATTCGTCTTCATTTATAGAGTGCCATAGATTTATTTTTACTCGGCTACGGTGAAGCAAACGAAGGGTTATGTATTCAAACTAACAACTTGGTCCGATTTTGACAAGCGAGGTATCAATCAATTCGCCGTTATCTTATGGGCAATTGTTTACCCGACCTTTAGTTTTTGGGGCGGGTTTTAGTTTTTGTACTTATGTCTGGTTTAATAACAACAAAATCTACTGTAAACATTTTTCTTGTTACCGAGAATGCGGACATCAAAGTTTTTTTTTTTAAATTCGGCGGCAGCTATCTACTATCTTCACCTAAAACGAATCACCACACATAGTTTGCCATTTGGAATGTATGTATTTTTTTTATAATGAATGATGTTTGTTTCCCAGGCGAGTCAACCTGTAGTAGGCGTGGGCGTGGGCGGGTACCGGCGGCGCAGCTCGGGGCAGGGCGCGCTATGCGACCCCGAGCTCGACGACTCGGGGAACAAGCTCGTCGCACGGCTGGAGGACGACGCTTTCATCTCCGAACAGGACCTGGTAAGTTCCCACCAGGTGGGCGTGGGCATGTGCCGCCTACGGATGGCCGGACGTAGGTTTAAACCCGACCATGTAAAATGAGCATCCGTCTGGCTAGCTCTCCAAGTAAATCGTCTGCCTCTCGTAATTTTATTGTTTGTCTCTTTGAGTTACTTGTTTGCCTCTCCAAGTCTCTCGTCTGCCTCTCGTAAGTTTCTTGTTTGTCTCTTTGAGTTACTTGTTTGCCTCTCCAAGTCTCTCGTCTGCCTCTCGTAAGTTTCTTGTTTGTCTCTTTGAGTTACATGTCTATCTCTCCAAGTTACTTGTCTGCCTCTTCAAGTTACTCGACTTCCTCTCTAACTAATTATTCTGATATTCCAGGAAGAGAACATCGAGATAGCGACAGCGACAGAGAAAGGTCTCCCGCATCCCACCGCCGACGCTACCGGCGAGGAACAGCCGCCAGAGCAACAAAATGGTATGAATCAATATCGGCACCAAAGTATTTATTATAATAGCACTTTTACAAGTCAAAACATAACATGTCATGAATATAGAGAATAACATAAATGATTATAAAAAGATCATGTCAATAATATTAGGTAAACTAAGTATGCTTTGAATTTGAAAAATACATTTCCTTTTCATGTGCCGATTCAGTGTTCAATCTCGTACAGGAAAAATAAATAATACCCTTCTGACTCTACACCGGTGCTTCGGAAATACGCCCGTTAGAGAAGAGAGCACCAAGAACGAGGATGTCTTTTTCTCCATTGTTGTCAATTCTTACATACGCATGTTTTGATAGCCTGTTCCTGAAATGGGACACAAGACTAAGTTTATTTTTCTTTCTGAAACTGAATGATGAGACGAGCTGGCCGGTCACCTGATAGTAAGCACCACACCTGCTCAGTTGCTACAGATGCAAAAAAACTTTAACACTTTCACTGCTGACCTCATGCTGACTTTAAAAAGTGAGTCTAGCTCCGGGTGCAGACGATGACGTCACTGGGTTAAAATCACATCTAAAACACGTTGAGCGTGTTTTTCAACAGTGAAAGAGTTAATTACAAAAAATCTTGCACGGTATCGCATTGCGCTGGTAACTTCTAAGACATGGGTCTCATATGCCTTAAATTTTCTCTGGCTACAATGCTCTTTATAACGTAACACAGTGATAGCAATGCACACTACTGCTTGCAGGTTGAATGTGCGACAAAGGTGTGATAAGTTACAGAGCGTGACTGAAATATAGGTCAGTGGCGTTAGACAATGTTTGCGGATAAATCCGTTACCGGTGTTCAAAGCGTCATTGAAATGCGTTTCGTTCCAGGTCTTGTGTACGGTCCGATCTACGAGCTGGACAAGTTCGAAGAGAAGGACAAACAGAAACAGGACAAGGAGGACGAAGAGGAACCCATCGGCGTCTCGCCTTGCGGCAGGTAACCACTTCTGTTATATATGTCCTAAACGCGGAGCCACAAGCTAGCAAAGAGTTCCTAAGCGTAATTAGCGCAGGCCTGAACGTAGCTAGGCGAGTGAAGCGAGCTGACGACGGATGTCCTAATGATGGCCATACACCATGCTGCCTATTGTCCAATCGGCACGACGCTGCAGGCTTGATCCATCCAATATGCAGTTCGTTCATATACACACCACACGAACAATTTAAACTGTCCAAGTGGCAGTGACGTTCCGTTGAATCCATGGAGTCATCAGTGACGGACGACGATGTTTTACGTCTTGGGCATTTTACTCATGATAAAGAAACTAAAAATAAGAAAAGATCGAGCAACGTGGTGCAATTACTGGTTAATGAAAAGGAATCTAGTTATCACTTATAAATTTAATTTAAAAATATGAGGGTTACGCCAAAATATTATAGTAATTATTTACGAGTGAAACTTACATAAATCTTCTACCATTAGTGACTCCTCTAATTCAGAAACAAGACACTGTTATGAGAAATGCTATATTGGCACACGAGAGGCTAACGGTTACTTTATGACCGCCATACACGTACCAATCGGCATGATACAATCGGCTTGATCAAACCAAATGAACGATAGGCAGCATGGTGTATGGCCACCATAAGCGGAGTGAAGGTTGAGTCTGCGATTGGAGCGAAGGGACGACGATGCAAGAGTTCTGGCGAGAGCCCGTTTACTAATTCACGAAACTGTGCACCAACAAATCAGGTCGGTTACATTCGATCGTGCATATTCGTTCACAATTTTTCGTCTGTTTCTAATAAAACGAATTAGAATCCGTCAGATTGTAGATTACATTTTATTATATTTATTTTACGTTGTAGTTGACGTTGATTAATGCTATGGGGTGGCCAGCGCGCTCGCCCGAATTAAACCCCATAGAGCATGTATGGAATAGGCTTGGAAGACAAATTAAGATATAATGCCACTGCACAGTTTTCTTTGGAAATAGATTAAAAAAAACATATCATTGAAAATGGTTGAACTCGGGCACATTTGAAGCCAGCAGATTACCAAGTTTTTTTTTCTACCCGTGGTCTCCACTTAATAACTCGCCTGCCCCATCGGTTATCGGTTCTTCGACTTATGTGACCGGCCCATTGCCACTTCAGTTTGCTATTTGTTTTTCTTGTTGTGTAGGACCTGCCCGGAGGGCTCGGGGCACGCGGAGCGAGGACCAGCTCAAAGTAGCTGGCAGAAATTTAATTGAGAGAGGCCAGCTGTGGACTTTAATGTAGGCTGTTTATGATGAACCTATTTTTCTATTCTATTTTATTATTGCCAAATTGATAACTAGAGCTTTATTAAGACGCACATCATGTACCGCAACATTGTTGCTACCTGTTAGTTATCTTCAGTGTGCGTATCCCAAATTAGTAACTCTTAGTTTTACTCTATTAAGTTAAGCTTGTGAACTTGCTTGGGGTTTCCTAGTGAAAAATATACATCCTTCAATGATATATTGTCGAATCTAATAATTTTATAAAGGAAAAATTTGGATCACGGACGGGATTCGAACCCGCATCATCCATGCCTTTGCTTGGGACATACCTATAACCAATTTGGCTACCGTGGCCTGAAAATTTAAATACTGATTTTTATTTTATTTATTGGTCACGGTAGCTGAATTACCTTCTCGAATCGAATTACTCGACCTTCACTCCGATTAGGAAGTCGCCGTTGCGCTTCGCTTGCCACTTCTCTCCTCGCTACGTTCAGGCCTCATGCGTTCATTTTGCTCAGGAACTCCTTGCGAGCTTCTGACTCCGCATTTAGAATTGCACCCGGGGTTAGGGCAAGGTCGGACCACGTGGTTGTCGGGCTGCTCCAATTCGGTTTCGTGAGTTTCTATTTAATCTGTAGCTCTGTGGTTACAAACCTAGAACAACCAATCAATAAAAGATTTACAATATAACAAACGATAGTATCTTAAAATGTCGTAAAATTGTAAAACTGCGCACTGATTGGTCCATCAGCTAGCCATAGCAGGTCCTTTCACGATTTTTCAATCTTACTAATTAGGATCCGATGAATTATTTTTAATCTAACTGTGACATACACACATCGTTCACAAATATTTGTTTAGAATCTTAACTGTAAATAAATAAAAATCATTCAGACATACATATTCCGTTTCAGGTTTTTCAAGTACGACAAGGAAGTGGGGCGCGGGTCGTTCAAGACTGTGTACCACGGACTTGACACGCAGACCGGCGTCGCGGTGGCCTGGTGCGAGTTGTTGGTGAGTTGTACAGTGAAACCGTGAAATGACTACGCTGCTAACTAAAATTACTTTTTTGTTAACATTAGTTCGTTTTTCCTGTTTTCTAATAGCCCAAAACATTTTCGGCAGATATAGAATATTTAATTAAATTAATTCTCTTGATTCATACTGCTGGACGCGCGTAAAGATCATGTTGCGATGTGGTGGCCGATCGGAATAAAATGGTGTAAATGTGTGTAATATTAGCGGATTGGCATATCTTGAGAACTTCATTCTTGAATTTGGCAGTGAGGCATTCTTATATATATTTTTTTATGTCTTGCTAATTTCTATCTTTAAACGATTCCAGGAGAAAAAGCTGAACAAAACTGAGCGTCTTCGCTTCCGCGAAGAAGCCGACATGCTGAAGAAGCTACAACACCCCAACATCGTGCGTTTCTACAACTACTGGGAGGGAACCGTCGCCAAGAAGAAGAACATTGTGCTTATTACCGAGCTCATGCTCTCTGGGACACTCAAAGCGTAAGTTTAAATTGTTACATGTGTAACCCGGCGAGGATGTGGTAATATAACGGTGCGGCGAGGATGCGGGAGTCATGATGACCTTATTTTTAATTTATATTTTTCCAATATACGTGTCATTGAATAGCCTTAAAAGTATGCAGGAGGTTTGTTTCGCTTAAGCATGTAAATTCGTGTACGTGTGCAATGGTTGAATACATCATATATAAATTCCCATAGAAAAAGTAAAATCTTAGAAATTTGCGACAACCCTAAATAATAGTGCGCTGGTGGAAATACTCCGTTGAGATAGATAGATCCCCCAAGGGTACACTCTGACTGGAGACGGTTCACCGGTTCTAGAAAGCACAAGTGAGGCGAGCCAGCCCATTGTTGCACGCATAAGTAGGCTTAATGAACTACAGTACACACACACTACACTTATTCTTGAAACTAATCATAAATTTAAAGATAAGATTCACTTTTACAAAATAATAAAAAAAACGATTCTGACGAAACTTCACTGTGACGTTCGACTGACATGCGACTGATAACTGCGCAGTAGGCTCCGATGCATGAGGTCTGTCAACCAGATTTGACAAGCATAAATTTAAGTTTTTTTTAGGTCGTAATCGGTATTGATTTTTCCCAGCTGATTACTATGCAGTACTATTATTTATTCTGTGCTACTAGGGTTTGAAGTACAATATTCTTAGAGGGATCTTTATAAGTAAATACATGAATGACAAACTTCGAAATCTCAAAGTCGTAATACTAACGTTGTTGGCCATGACGTGTGAACTAATCCCATCCCAGTAAGTAATTATGTTACAGCCTGTATAATTTGGTATATGTGTACAATGTTTTTTAAATTTGTACACTTTTAACAAAATATTTATAAATATGATTATTATTTATTGATATCCACAAAGAAAAACATTTAGGATACAAAACAAAATAATTCTATATTTTTTTCAAAGGTCTAATAACAATAACCAACTTTAGAAGGATTGTACGTTTTACACTTAAATTTCGTTTTAACACTATTTATGGTACGAAAAGTCATAATTATATTGATTTTTAAAGGTTATACAATTATCAAATTCCATATCTTTGTATTTTCTGCATGCAAAGATATAGACATATTTATCTATTTAGACTTGCGCACGTGTAATTTGTAGCCCGAACTACTACTGACCAAGCGGCGGTATTTGGAGAGCAGAGGAGTTCAATAGCTCCAGCTACTGAGAAGTTTGACAGCGTACGACTGCGGGTCAAGAAATTGTACACAAAACAAAATAAGTGAGGTCAAATTGACCCTACCACATCTTCGCCGGGTTGAAGCTCATATTTCAACGCCTCACTTTGAGTTCAGTGGGGCGCAAAGATCATATCTTTGGTGGGGCGTGATGCATGGACGCCCTCTCTACATAAATAGTACTTTATCACTTAATAATAGTGTCAAATCTTAAAATTAGATTTTCAATCTCTTTCAGACGTTATGACTTTCAATTTTGCAAATAAGATTACAATAAAATATTATGTTAGATTCTGGGAATCTGAAAAATATAATATAAACCAGTATAAACGATCTAAAATTTATGTTTAGCAAAAGTTGTTTGGAATCCTAGGCGATGCTTGAGTGAATTTTTAATCAAGCATTTAAATCGCTTGTTTAGCATTGATTATGACCAATTAAATTCTTTATTAGCTTAATTGACGATTGTGAGTGCGGAATTTAGTTTTCTTTTGTAATCCGCTATTGACGTATATTGTTTGTAGCTAAGACCGTTCGAAAAAGTGGAATAACTTTCTTAGCATTGAGTTGTGAATTCTTGTACTTTCTTCATTGCGTTTCCCCGCCATCAGACCAACCCGCGCTGGGGACGTGGATGCACATCTCGGAGTTTTTTTTTTACTATTAATTAATTATTCCCATATGTTACAGCTATCTACGAAGGTTCAAAAGAATCAACCCCAAAGTCCTGAAGTCCTGGTGTCGACAAATTCTAAAGGGTCTGAACTTTTTACACTCAAGAACGCCGCCCATCATTCATAGGTATATTACCAAAATTTGTAGTACCGTTTATACATATCTGCTTTATATGCATATATTTTTAGTATACTTAAGGCTAGTTCACATGGTTCGAGTTGGTGTGCTAGTTGGAATGGTTAGAATTGTGTGGTAATACGAGTACTAACTAGCTTGTCAGCTTACACTATTTGAAGTAGCCATTTGATTTGGAAGAAGTAAATGTATGTACAAAAGTCTATGTGTAGTCAATGAAGACTTCAGTGGTATCAAATTGTTAAATATTTTTACTGTGACAAGATTCTAACGTGTCCTGACTCCTAAACATGCGGTTACTAACTAAATCTTTCTCACGGAACCCGTTTAATTGCAGAGATCTGAAATGCGATAACATCTTCATCACCGGCACGACGGGCAGCGTGAAGATTGGAGATCTAGGGCTGGCCACTCTGAAAAACAGGAGCTTCGCCAAGTCTGTCATAGGTACCTAGATCAGTATTTATGAATCTACATAATGTATTATAGTAACGATGCACAAGCATTCGCTGACTCCAAGCATTACTGGCCTGTACTCTGCAGAACGTCAGGTCATGCGGGAATTAGTATACCTACATAGTAAGCATGACACGCCGTGTACGAACTTCGACACCAGGGACCGGGCCATAAGGAAAGCGTCAGTTATAAATACTTATTTTTAAGTCCATTACGTGCCCACGAATGGGACTCTACTATAGACAACAACACATTACTAGTAATAATCGTGAATCATCAGCCCCTCTGGGCTGGCGTGGGTTTCGAGCTGGGGTGCTCATTACCCGTGCTGCAACTCGTTTGGTCAGTACCAAACGGGAATACATTACTAGTGCTCTAGACTAGACAGGCTGTTCACGAACGTCGCTATTAGCGCATTTGATTATCGCCACTTTGGCGCTGTTGGCGTTGATAACAGTACTTTGGCAGCAGTGAGCGTCTACGGAACTAACATATTTGTACTATTGGACGCTCGGTGGGCCGCTTTGATTCGGCACAAACGAAAGTACGGCAGAGCCTATCCATAGAGATCAGTGGACTCTACCCTATTTAGCCATGGATACCAAAATCTACCGTGCTAGCTCTAAACATTCCTGTCACGGTATGATATTTTTTCATTCTATTGTTTTGATCGAGGGCAGATCCACATACAACCTATTATTATAATTTGCAAATACATGCTGAGATTTTTTAACATACTTCACTAGCCGATGTCTGCAGTACTGTCCGTGCGTTCTCCATATTTTTTCAATACAAAATTTGTCATGTCATCTAACCTCCTAAAAGGTAGAATTTCGTGAAATCTGTCCTTAATGCACCCCAACATGGTAAAAAGAACATGACAAAGACTTCTAACACGGTTCTAGGTCCCGCGTTGATTGTCTTTCAACCATTAAATTAGTCTGACATGGAACAGTTCTTTGTGTTTTGAACATTTGTGCAAGTCTAACAAATTTTCCACAAACAAACTTTTTGTTTATAGGTACACCAGAATTCATGGCTCCGGAAATGTACGAAGAGCACTACGACGAGTCGGTCGACGTGTACGCATTCGGGATGTGCATGCTGGAGATGGCGACCGGAGAATACCCGTACAGCGAGTGTAGCGGGCCCGCGCAGATCTACAAGAAAGTAGTGTCGGTGAGTGGACCTTAACGTACATATAATAAGGTTGATTTTAACTATACTGCTTTTAACCCCCGAACACGAAAAGAGTGGTGTGTTATAAGTTAAGGGTGTGTATGTCTGTCTATTTGTGGCATCATAGCTCCCAAACGAATATACTGATTATGATACGTTTTTTTTCTGTTTAAAAGCTGATGTGATCGAGATGGTACTCTTAGTTCTTACCTATAATAGGGAGGGGAAGGTCGGGATCGTAGCTCCCAAGCGAATGGACCGATTTTGATGAGTTTTTTTTCTGTTTGAAAGCTGATGTGATCGAGATGGTTCTTAGCCATAAAGGGGGGAGGGGAGGGGTCGGGGTTAATATATTTTTGTGCTCAGATTGGTCTTTCTGAAGAATAGAAATTTAACCCAATGCTACTAAGGAACACGTACAAAATGACGGCGATAGCGACAAACCATTTACCATTGAAGAGTATATGATAGCGGTATGTATAGACACGATAGCGGGCTGGCAATGGAAAGTGATTCTTTAGCTCCGTGTCGTTTTCCGCAAGTACCGAAGTTTCAGTAGTCACCTGAAACCCATTTTTCGTTTGTTGCAGGGAGTAAAACCTCAGAGCTTGGACAAGGTAACCATTCCGGAAGTCAAGGACATCATTGAGTCGTGCATCAAGCCAAATAAAGCAGACAGGTGAGTTAAAGTAACTACTGCTTCCAATAACAATTACAGTGCCTCCCAGGACTATGATTGCTCGACATCCGGCAGATTCTTTCATGTCCAGTAATAAGTCCGAAGACATGCATTTATACTTATAATAAAGCTGTAAGAAACAAAAGCCTGTATAATGAAAATTATTTAAAAAAAAAGGTCTGTAGCACCTAAAATACGCTATTGAACAGAAATATTATTTTAAAAATGTTGTCTGTATGTCTGCGTATTCTCACACACGAGAAATGCGGTATTCTCTGTTGGATAGCTTAGGATTTGAATTAAAAACTGATAAATTTTGCATCAAAATGCGAAGAGTAGATGTGGAGCAATTTCTAAAAAACTATTTGATGGCTGAACTTATTTTAATCTAATTTGGTAAATTAGGTCCTGGAATAACTCAATACTATTTTTAACCCAGTAAAATATAGCAAAATCATATAACTTAAAGATTAGGTACTAGTTCCTCGGGCGTGGGCATATATTAGGTACAATGCACCTAATTGGCAATTACAATCGGAATAGTGTTTGTGTTACATGTGTTAGCAGTGACAATATTGTTATTTAATTCGCATTGCAGTCTGCGCATGATGTCTCTCTTATCTTTGTTGTTGATGCACATGAAGCACGACAGTTGAAATATAGCTGTGTGCGTATGTTTACCTGTAGTTAAATCTAGTCCAATAGGCTATTTGACTTATTCTATAAAATCAATTGCTTAGTAATTACAAGTACCTATAGTTTGTACAACATAGCTTGATCGCCAAGACAGCTACCAGAGGGATATGTCTAGGGTTGGAGTAGTGTAGGAAAAAAACGATTATCGTACGATGTTAAAAAAAACGATTATATCATTATTTTGCTCACTTAAGTTATGTATTCTAATTATGACTTTTCTAGTACATACATTATGTATATATATATATATATATATATATATATTAGATGTTTTATTATATGTTTTATTATATGTATAATATAGCTGTGTGCGATGATGTGTGTGTGATATTAGATGTTTTATTATATGTATAATAAAACATCTAATATATAATAAATAATCTGTACATGAAAGAGAATTTAGAAAAAAACATTTTTATTTGAATAAGACAAAAGGAGAATCCAAAAATATACTTTAGAATTTTTGTCTGTCTGTCTGTGACTTCATCACGCAAAAGCCACTGGTTGGATTTTGATGACGTTTGCTGAACTGTATTCCTCTGAGTCCTGCGGAGGTTTTTATCTTTGTTTTATCAAAATCGGTTCATCCTAATTTTTGCCCAAGCTGAAACGGAGATGCTTCGCTCGCGGTTCGCGCTCGTTCGTTCAATTAAAAATGTATCCAAAGAAATAGTTGTTTA
Organism: Alsophila aescularia; assembly: GCA_946251855.1. Classification (NCBI taxonomy): domain Eukaryota; kingdom Metazoa; phylum Arthropoda; class Insecta; order Lepidoptera; family Geometridae; genus Alsophila; species Alsophila aescularia. The sequence continues at coordinate 13,387,365 of OX276386.1, read as the reverse complement.
ACTTTAATTTAGTTAGAAACATCCACACCAATACATAAAAGTAAAAACGTACAATTGTCAAGCATCCATTTTGAAAGGTTGTACACTTTTTGTAATCCAATGGATCGATGAACATCATAATATATTAGGCATTCTTAAACGATGGTAGGTAAGTATGTATTATCTTTACTTTGATGTGGTGACACATCATCTATAATCCTCATCATCAAAATCATCAGCCCGTATTCATCCACTGCTGGACGTAGGCCTCTCATTGTCAAGGCCCCTGAGCCCGATCTTCAACTCTTCTCACCATTCGCAAATCGTCACTCCACTTGGCCAACAACAGTCTCTCTACGTTCGCCTAAACGTGGTCTCCACAATAAAACGCGCTTGCCCCAACGGTTGTCGGTTCTTCGAGTAAGTCGCGGGTGAAAGCTAGTACTTGAGTGCATATAGAATATAGACCATTTAGACCAAATGAAACGTGACATTTTGCTAGAACAAAATGAGATTAGAGTGGAATCTATTTTACGCCAGAAAGCGTAATTCAAAATCTTAGCATTTTACCACAACGATAGATTCAAATTAGCTTGTGAAAACTTTTTCATTTACTAATAAACAAATAAAGTTATTTTGATTTTCATAATCGATTATTATTGTTTTATAGTCTGTGATTCAGATGTCGCAATGAAAATTTAACATCCCTTTCCACCACACCAATAAAGTACGACATTGTTTAGGGTGTACATTTTGACTGTAAAAAATATGAAACTTCATGCGCGTGGTCTCGATGGCAGCTGTCATGGCGATCAAGCTATAAAAATCAAAGTATAACACACATATTCTATTTTTATTTTCTAGTAAATTATCATATTTTCATTAAAAATAAATCATAAAGATTGGTTAAAAAAATACTTCTGCTAAAACACTCTGTCATGGCGGCAGTCATGGCGTTACATGCAATGCAAGTAAACAACAAGGGGTTGCAATGGGTTACTCTAGTAAAATAGATTCTGTTTTGAGGAAGTGACGTAAAAATTACTTCACGAGGTCTACTGTCAATCATAGAGCGTTTGCGATCACGTGACCATGTAATAAAAATAAAAATGTTTAAAGTAACTTTTTATTCAAATTTATAAATATTTTTACTCAAAGTAATAATAAACTGATATTTAATTACACATACTTTTAGGATGACAGCAATCCGGGATATATTTTCACTACAGTCAAATAGCCTATTGTCTTTTACGTGATATTAGAATGTGCCTACCATATCTTACCCTCTTTAACTAAATCTATGAACAAAGTAGAATAATAGTTGTAGTGGCAATTTGTGAAAGTGACCATGATCTCCCGCAGGCCGAAAGTGAAAGACCTCCTGAACCACGAGTTCTTCGGCGAGGACATCGGGCTGCGGCTGGAGATCGTGGGCCGCGAGCTCGTCACCAACTCCGACATCGCCAAAATACAGTTCCGGCTCAAGATCATCGACCCCAAGAAACGGTAAGGTACTGAGTCAGAGTGCATTTATCACATATACAGACAATGAACCAGTCTCCTTATAGTCTCCGGTCAGTGAGGGAAAAAAAGAGGGTTTGCCCTACAAAAGGTGGAATCAAAAGATTTTGATTTGTATTATTTAGGTATGGGATGCACAAGAAAAAAAGTTTTCGACCTCGAGGCACAGAATAAATAATAGCTTGAGGGTTAGGAGCGTTAGCCGTAATCTTGAAAGAAAAGTGCCGGATTTTGTTTATTTTTAAATAATGCTTCATTAGCTGTTTTTATGGCAAAAGTTCCTATGAGAATTATAAATAATACAAAGTTGTATCATTTCAATAACAGTTATTTTTGTTGTATTTATGTTTATTCTATAAATCTTAGAGGTAAAAAGATACTAGCACAATTCTTGGGTTTAAAAGGTTAGTCTTAGTTTGCATCGGAATAAGGGTTTTCGATATTTTTCTGACATCAGATGTCGCTACGTAGGCGTCGTGTCTGAACAACTGTCAAATTGTTCTGATTTTTATGCCAGTAATACTTTTTCCGAAAATTCATCGTATTTGCACTGATTTACATTATAAATATGGATTACGGACTCCTAAAAGTAGCTGAACTAAAGATTGAGCTCAAACGCAGAGGTGCAACATTTTGCAACTAAAGTTCAAACCATATTTGGTAAAAAAAAAGTTTTGTTTACCTATCAAGACATTTAGGATAAATATGCGTACAAAAAAAGAAGAAAAGAAAGAAATTTTGTCTTCTTTATATATCTTATTGGCACTTTTGTAATAAAGTCAACTGTTGAGGCATCATTAAAAGAAAACAAATTTTGGCACATTCAACTCAAGATGGCTGCTAACGCATCGGACCCTCGAGGTCGAAAATCTGGATTTTTCATAAAGACTTCATACCTAGGTATGAGATCTTTATGAAAAATCCAAATGCAAATCAAATCAAAACATTTTCTACTCCACCTTTTGTAAGGAAAAAAATATCTTACTGATTGGCCTAATATGCTTTTACTGTTTTTAGAGTTATTACGCCCGGTTCAAACTTAATGGCGGATGTGAAGTTGGCGCGAGGCGCAGCGTAATAGCAAATATTAGGTACGCGCGGGCGTTGGAGGGGCGCGTGCGGCTTCGCAAAGCCTCGCTCACAGCGCACTTCACAGCCGCCATTTAGTTTGAACCTGGTTAAAAACAGTAAAAGTTATTTTTTCTAACACTAAAAAAATAACGAAGTTATCTTAGTTAAAGAAGATAAGTTCGTCCATTTTCTATGTTGACTGTCAATCTTACGGGTTATAAAGAATATCGTCTTTGCTGTTAGAAGATAGCAATTTTTAATTCCCTAAAATAAACATTGGTGTTCATTCAGCCAAAATAAGTATATACTTATTTTGACTTGACTAAACTTAACGCGTCCGTCCATTATTTTACCTATTGAAACGGAAAGAGACAGATGCGCTATGTTCAGTCCTGTCAAATTGCTACCATTGTGTTCCAAGCATTTGCTTGAGTTTATGATTCCTCCGTTCTTAATTCGTCCATCTCCTTTCATCATCGTACATCCAGACGTACACACGGTTGTCATTTCCCCAATTCACACAAAACAATTCGGATCCACGTTTCTGATTCGTAAAGCGAAAGAATCAAAGACGGTACCAGCATCCTTGTTCCCCTATAATCTGGCAGAGTTTGATTCAAGAGTGAATAAGTATCTTCTAGGCAAGCATGTTCCAGCATCGACCTCGCGTATCAGGTGAGACTGCGGTCAAATGCTGGCCTATCCATCCTTACTAATATTACAAAAGCGAAAGTAACTGCTTCTCTGTCGGTCTGCTTGTTTTGTTACCTTTTCACGACGGAGATAGTTTGTACCCAGGACAAAGTCTTAGGATACTTTTTATTGCGATACACGGATGAAATCGTGGGCAAAAGCAAGTTAGCCATGAAAAAAGAACAATAACCTTTGACGCTTAAATAAGAATATTAGTATAACAGTTTGGCTTTCCCTCAGATCGTACACCCACAAAGAGAACGAAGCGATCCAGTTCGAGTTCGACATGGAGCACGACGACTGTGAAGAGGTCGCCAACGACATGGCCAAGGCTGGGCTCATCATGGAGGAGGACGCCCGGATCGTCTTCAAGCTGCTCAAGTCGCAGCTCATCAGCTTGAACCGGTCAGTCCTACATTTCGGGCATCTACTGTTAAGGCGTCATGACGACAACGACATTTTTCCGAAAGCGGTGGTACCTACGCGCGTAAACGCGGGGCGCTGATACACAATAATTATAGGTAATCGTATTGCGAATGCAGCGGTAATGGCGAGACATCCAGTACTCGTCCTACGTCGATAAGGTCTGTGACCGGGCTGACAAAGGCAAACGCGCTCTTATGCCCTAATAAAATATATCTAAAAATGCGTTTTTCTAAAGCTTTTTGACTAAATACTTTTAAAAAGGGGTATCTTAATATTGTATCTATAGAGTAGAAAGCATTTGTAGTTATACAGGCTGTCCCAGGAAGTACTGATAAGCGGAGGTCCTGAGGTAGAGCACTTCCAGGGGCACCCGAATAACCACATGTATGTTCCGCGATTTTTGATATTTTCGGAGTGATTCCGTTTTTGATTTTTTATCACAAAACTCCATATTTCGACACAAACTTAGTAATTTTGACCAAACTAATAAGTAATAATATTCAATCGTTTTTTGTTTGGTAGTCCAGTAGTGACCCTTTTATGAGGTATCAAAATAATCATATAGTAATTATTAAAAAAAAACATTAAAATATAAAGAATAACTACAAATTTAGTTTGAACCTAAATATCTCTTCTAAGTTTGGAGGTCCCTAACATAAAAAATGGGATGGATTTTGTTTTTGTTCCTATCTTGAAAACTTCTTCAATTCACTGGCAATAAAATACCTCACACTTAAATTGGCCTTGACTTATGGCAACACAGCATAAAGTGACTTCAAAGGTGGAAAGTCAACATTTTCCTAGAACCAATAGTGACCAATAGTGACTTCAAGAACTCATATGTTTTTTTTATTCTAGAGCTCTAATTAGTTTTTCGTGGCTGGTATACGAGTCATACTCGTGAATGGGTACTGCTTGTGGACGGGGTGTGGGGGGGACTGGTTCAGCCGTTCATGTTAGTTATTTGTGTTTTTATCAGTTTGAGGATTGTTGTATATCTCTTTTGCACTTTTAACTTTTGTATTTGACATTTACATTTTACATTTACAATTTTTACACATTTTACAATTTTGGCATAAAAAAATAATATATACAGTTTCTTTAATGATTCCCAAATCTATTTATTTAAATAGATTCGAGAGGCTTTTCGTGTCGTTATCTTTCCAACACGAAGTTAATCAATATTAGCCGTGGTCAGTTCAGAATACTACCAATGGATGGCGTTACCGTCCCCGTAAGACGGGCTGAGATAACTAAGGGACAAATTTGGATTATGATGCAGTGGTCACGGTAGCCGAATTAGTTAGAGGCATGTGCCGCGCAGAGGCATGGATGTATGCTGGTTCGAATCCCGTCCGGGATCCAAATTTTTTCCTTTAGAAAATAATTAGATATATACAGAATTGCCAAAAATGAAGAAAATTACATCGCCGTTGAGTTTCTTGGTGCTCTCTTTTCTAACGGGCTTATATCCGAAGAACCGGTACGCGGTAGAGTCCGAAGGGTATTTCCTTTTCCTGTGTGAGATTCAACTATGAGTCGGCACATGAGAGGTAAATTTTCTTTTAAACTCAAAGCATACCCAGTTTTCCTAATTTTATTGATTTAATCTATTTATAATATTTAATGTTTTAGTCCTTCATGAGATGTTATGTTTTGACTTGTAAAGGTGGTATTATTTTGCATATTTACAATAAATACTTTGACTTTTGTGTGCAAGCAAGTATTATCCGAGTTACGGTTTGAAGGGCAATGTTTCCAGCGAAATTACTGTGCTTATGCGACTTTAAAATTAAAAACCTATGTCTTAGGGAGACAGCGCAGTGCACTGCCGCGCAGTTTTGCAACCAAAGTTCTGGGTGGCACTGCTATTGTTTTAGACAGGCGGGACGCTTACCATCCAGAGAACCTGCTCGTCTCGTCACTCTAAATCTCTTAACTACATAACATCACAATTCGTTAAATACTAGGTCACAAATGAGGCAGAATCAATCAACGTTTACAGATCGCGTGCGGGCCGCTCGTTTGCCGTGTCGGTACGATTTCACGCGAGGCATCCGCCCGCATAAACAATACGGTACGGATGCGTACCGTATTGCATGCCTTATTATTATTAGCATCAACGTCAGGGTTTAGATATCGCCGCGAATGTGTGGAAGGAATTCGGGGAAAATAAACTCGTGTCAAAAGTATAACAAAAAGAAAACTGAAATAAAACTCAAGCATTGTATTCGAAGAATGAAAAAACTTTCCTGTTTGCAATAGAACAAGAAAACTAAAATAAATATGTATGGAAAGAGTTTTTGTACACGAATTGATGGAATCTATTCAGGGCATGAACGAAAATCGTGTAAAGAAGCTTACGATAGGTGGTAGTCATTTTATAGTAGGCGGCAAGGCAAGAAGTGTTCACCAAGTGGTAGAATTTACCAAGGTGATAATGAACACAAGTTTCAACATGATATTGTGCACTCTGTATTTTTATCATAGGTAGATAACATAAGGGTTATACATTTTGGCTAGGTATACAATATAATAACTACCGAAAAACTAGCCCGCTTCCGAGGACCTTTAGGTCAAATCTATGAACTCTTTCCATTTTGTATTCCGACCTATTTATTTTTTATCGAATAGGTTTAAACATACTATATCACCTGGTAGTTGAAACATTTGGCAAGCTGTCGGAAAAAAAACAGGTGTTTTTTTCTAGACATTTAAGACAACGTTAGAAACCTCATTATTACGTTCTAATCCAGTAATCATTAGGTATTTAATACACCGACGATGTCTCGAACAATCACGCTCGATATAATCGCGATTTTCCGATTATCATCCTGACCTTGGCCCCGTAATTATGTATAATTACGATGCGTTCATGCGTGCACAATCGTGTCTATTCAGTTGGCATGCTTGTTGCTTGAAGTATGAGGTAGTGCTGCCTCTGCCTCTGATGTCATATTTTGTCAGGCCGCCCGAGAGCCTCTGTCTTAACGACTGCTACTAATCAATAACACAGGCCGGTGACCGCCCAACTCAAAGCTATAGCGATAGCGATACCAATGCATCGTCCGTCCTTGTCATTGTGTTACGATATGATAAGGACGGACAGTACATTGACGTCATAAACGATTACAATTCCATTACGATCGCTCAAACGTGGTCGCCCTGCTGGACCGACAGCTAAACGTGCCCTCCGAAGCACAGTGCGATGGAAAACCACCGCACCGATTAAACATACATAGCTTAGAAAAGTCATAGGTGCGGAGGCTAGGACCGAACCCGTTATCGTTGGATTCTAAGTTGCAATAGGATATCGCTAGGCTACCATCACTCTTCAGCGGTTTGTAGGCGCCTTGAGTGTTTTAAATAGGCGTCGAAAGAGGTAGAGCCCACCTCTGGTGTGAGATTTTGTCAGGCCGCCCAAGGGCCTCGGACATGACTTAACGTCTGCTATCAATTGTTAGCTATCGGGATCGACGCCTCGTCCCCTGCGAAGCACGGAGCGATGGAAGAATCAGCACAAGAAACAAAGGATGGATATCGGATGCGTAGTGGTTAGGTCGTCTCTGAAATAAGACCAGTTGAAATCGATATTTGCTTTTTTATAAGTCCATTACGATCGCTCAAACGTGGTCGCCCTGCTGGACCGACAGCTAAACGTGCCCTCCGAAGCACAGTGCGATGGAAAACCACCGCACCGATTAAACATACATAGCTTAGAAAAGTCATAGGTGCGGAGGCTAGGACCGAACCCGTTATCGTTGGATTCTAAGTTGCAATAGGATATCGCTAGGCTACCATCACTCTTCAGCAGTTTGTAGGCGCCTTAAGTGTTTTAAATAGGCGTCGAAAGAGGTAGAGCCCACCTCTGGTGTGAGATTTTGTCAGGCCGCCCAAGGGCCTCGGACATGACTTAACGTCTGCTACCAATTGTTAGCTATCGGGATCGACGCCTCGTCCCCTGCGAAGCACGGAGCGATGGAAGAATCAGCACAAGAAACAAAGGATGGATATCAGATGCGTAGTGGTTAGGTCGTCTCTGAAATAAGACCAGTTGAAATCGATATTTGCTTTTTTATAAGTCCATTACGATCGCTCAAACGTGGTCGCCCTGCTGGACCGACAGCTAAACGTGCCCTCCGAAGCACAGTGCGATGGAAAACCACCGCACCGATTAAACATACATAGCTTAGAAAAGTCATAGGTGCGGAGGCTAGGACCGAACCCGTTATCGTTGGATTCTAAGTTGCAATAGGATATCGCTAGGCTACCATCACTCTTCAGCAGTTTGTAGGCGCCTTGAGTGTTTTAAATAGGCGTCGAAAGAGGTAGAGCCCACCTCTGGTGTGAGATTTTGTCAGGCCGCCCAAGGGCCTCGGACATGACTTAACGTCTGCTATCAATTGTTAGCTATCGGGATCGACGCCTCGTCCCCTGCGAAGCACGGAGCGATGGAAGAATCAGCACAAGAAACAAAGGATGGATATCAGATGCGTAGTGGTTAGGTCGTCTCTGAAATAAGACCAGTTGAAATCGATATTTGCTTTTTTATAAGCAAGCAATAATAGCAATAATAACTATCTGCCAAACAGCCTGCTCGTTTCGTTAATCTCATCCATAAGTTGTATATAAAAAGTAACGTAGTGTTTTTATTAGATAACCCTTGAATGTTATTACAACCGTACTTAACGGTTGTAATATTACATCGTGTCGTACACAACAACAAACTCGTGAATGCTCGAGGACCCGTTTAAAACTAACAACTATTGTTTTGCATTTATGAATTTCACTACGTTACTATAAATGTAATCTATACATATAATAAAGCAGTAATTAACAAAAAGTCTGTACAGCGAAGATAATTCAAAAAAATGAGGGGACTTAAAATAAGCTATTTAACAAGAATAGACATTTATTATGTACATTAGGTGTCTGTCTGTTTGTATGTTCGCGCATCACTACCGATCGACGATCAATTGCTGGACCGATTTCGATGCTGTTTTCACCGATGGATAGCTTAGGGTTAGAGTTTGACACAAAAACTGGTGTGAGTACTTGGTATCTCAATCCGATGAGTATAAGTCGGACAATAGATAAAAAACCATTTGTCGCCTGAACGAAGTTTGATGATATTTACTTATTGTTCTGGAATAACACATAGGATCCTTATACCCCGGAAAAATGACCACGCGGGCAAAGCCGCGGTAATATTTAGTACGTAATAAAATTTGAACTCGAGCCAATGCTCGCTTGAACTGTTCCCTTTTACACGACTGACCAAAAAAAGGAGTGTAATGTTTTTACTATAACTGTACGCCTGTTGACAAATCGAATGCAGTTGCTTAAAATTATAATCCTAGACAGAAATATATTTTTTTTTACAGTCGTACCTTATGTAGGTACCACTATAAAAAATATATATTTCTCTCTTGTTTATTAGAATGAGTATGACTTAGGTTATCAACCTCAGCCACCTCATCCAAGAGGTCATTGTTGTCTACTTTCCAATTTAAAGTTTCGTCTGATACGAGTATTGCCGGATGATAAAATCTAGTCAACACCTATGTTTTATGGTCAAGAAAACTTTGTATCAGCTCCAAAGCGAAATTGCCACATCTACGGAGAATGCGAGATCCTGACTAAATTAGTCTTTTATTAGTCTAATTATTCCTTTTATTAATTAATTATTTGTTATAATTTTTAGTATGACACTTAACTTAGCTTTGATTCATTCAATGTTTCGATAAACCAACATACTTGGATAGGGCATATTTCTGTTTAAAATTTGGTTTTGAACTGAATTGTATTTCGAACAATAAGTGCACATGTTTGTATAAAAATCCCCTGCCAAACTTACGCCAAAAATATCATATTTGTTTATCTTCCACAGAAATCGCGTGCAAAACTAGTCTGACTACAATACCAACATGGTTATCGTCGTAATCCGTTCGTCGATTCGGCACATTGGCCACGATTAATCGTCTCCGTGACGCAAGCGATGCACTCATTGTACGATTCGTTTAGTCCACGCGCCGCTTACAAGCGAATACGTCCTAACAACGAACCGCGTAGCGTAAATACCTCGTAAACTCCTTAAATGTTAATAATGAAAACAAGTTGGTAAATAACTAATTATAAAAAAAGGCAACTAAATAAAACCGCGTTCAATAACAACTTGTAAGTAACAGCTGTGAAGTAGCGAAAGAGTATTTCAAAATAAATAAAAAGAAGAAAAGTGTATGGTTCCAAAGTAGTGCCTCACAACAAAGCTGGTGTTCCGTTCACTGGTACGAAATACTAATTTATTAATTCTGTTTTTGTTGTCAAGATGTGTTCGAATCGCGATAGATAATAATAATACTAAAACATATACATAATTAAAAGGTATCTAAAAAAATAAAATCCGTGTGAACGTTAAATATTGTACATTGAAGTGTAACGTACTGTTAACGTAACGTAAGGGTTAGATTTAAAAAAAAAAACATTTGCTACTATTGTTTTTTTATGAAGTCTCGTTTTGAGTGTTTGTTAGACATTGAGTTCAATTTCAGTGAAGATATACAGACGAAATTGAAAACCTTGTTTTTAAGTGTTTAACTAACGCCGATGACGTAGAATTTACATAAGTATCCTTATTTTCAAATATCAAATCGTCCATGAAAAAAAAGAGAATCATTAAGTTTCCAGGGCAGTTTCCTGTAGTCTTATTAATTAAAATAAATATATAAATATATTCGGAACAATTCACACCAATTACCCAGCCCCAAACTAGGATACCCTGTACTATGGGTACTAGACAACGGATAAACATACATAGATACCAATATTACACCCATGACTCGGAAACAAATTCATTTTTGAAAGTGATCTAAATGTTAAGTGATGTGTCAATAAGTGATTCAAAAGGTATTAAAGTGCGATTAAAGAGTGTTCCCGTATTAAACATAAAACATAATTTTATATAATATTGGTGAAATTTGTTACGCGTTAGTTGTGTATTTTTATGGAAATATCAGTTTCCTGGATGATTGTGAATGTTCGGCTTCGTTATCAAAGGTAAAGTTTTTATTTTGTACTTTAAAGTGCTTTATGCTCTGGATTTTCGCTTTAGTCCAATCCATACGTCGCATGTTTTAGTGGTATGCAAGAGTGTACTCGTGCAGGGATATCATAGATGACTTATTAACTTACCTTTATCGAGAAAACTTATCATATATCTGATAGTTTTTTTTTTAGAATTTGAACATTTCGATTATTATTATTGGGAGAAGGAAAACCATATCCAGTGTACCGGATGGGTACGGCTACGCCGCATATGGTTTTCCACGCTAAAACATTTTTGTCATGCGACACACATTCACCGGATATGCGGTAGTGAATAATGCGATAACGAATACATCGTTATTCACATTAAAAAAACTGTAATAACAATAAAATTGCGGTACAAAACTTGCTGTGCGTTTGTTTCAAAATATCTGAGTAAAGTACAGGATAAGCTATTAGTAACTAATCTGTTAAATAAACACTGCGTTTCGCAATGAATTAGAAGGACTAACTATAATCTATATGATAAATATAAGACATCAAATCGAAAGAGCGATGATAGCCTAGCAGTATACTAGTGCTACTTAGAATCCAACCATACCTGGTTCGGTTCATGACTTCGACAATTATTTTCTAAGCTATGTGCGGATTTCCATCACTCCGTGCTACAGAGGGCACGTCAAGCTGTCGGTCCCGGCTGTTATTTATTTTAAGAACTAAAAGTTATCAGTACATAAAACATATAAATAACACTAAGCTAATACAACGCTTGTAAATAGTTGTTATTGCTAAATACCAGACGTTAAGCCATGCCAGAGACCCTCGGGCGACCCGACAAACTCTGACACCACAGGCCAGCACTACCTCATACGACAAGCAAGGTAAAAAAGAGTCCAAATCAATGGGAAAGAAAAAAGTTATTCGTTAGATAAAAGAGTTTACAACAGTTGAATATAAACAGAACAGTACAATGCCGTGTTTCCAGTTCGCTGTGCGAGTAACTTACTGATAGTGCGAAACGCGATGTAAGATAACCGAACGTTTTATCTACCACATAGTTTATGTGATGGATTACAACGTGGCACTTTAATAGCACATTCTGACAAACCGTAATAATAATACCGTCTACCGGTTTACCAGCTAAATTATAGTTGGGTTGGTGCTCTTAAGTAGTGTTGTTTAATGATCATTTTAAAGGCTACCGTGGATTTATATACTTACTTTGGCCTAAATAGAAACATGGATATATTATGTTAAAAGTAGAATTTATACAATAGTGTTTGTAAAGCCAATGTGACGTAGATTAACTTAAATGATATCAGACTGTATGTTTGTTCTTTATGACAATTAACAAGCACTAATAAAAAAAATACATAACACTCCGACCCCCCACCCCATTATAGGCAAGAAGCATCTCGATCACATCCGCTTTCAAACATAAAAAACGCATCTAAATCGATCCATTCGTTTGGGAGCTACGATGCCACAGACAGACACAGAAATGTATACACACCCTAAACCTATAACAACTTATACGTCGAGTTCGCGGGTTAAAAATAGTGTTGAGATTATTTTTAATGTAAATAAAGTCAAAATATGTGAGATTATAAAATCAGTATAGAATTTTGTTCAATAACTTACTGGGATAGCGCAGTGACCAAAACTGAGTCTTGTCCTCCGATAATAAGAGTCGTCAGCTCAGTCTGTCCCGCGCGTCCTCCTACCAGCCCTCGAACTGGAGCTCGCGCACGTCCTTAGTCCACGTTTAACAGCCTCATCTTATCCCACTCTATCGATGTGACCAATTCAGCTATGAGCTTTTTTACCGCCGATAGTACTCGGCTCGGTCACAATTTCTCCTCTACGCATTTTTCCGTCTACTCCATATCCGATCGTCTGTATTTGAACACTTCATCAGCGAACCGTATTAATTATTGTGTCGATAACATTGACACACATAACATCCGTACAGGTACGTACTTTCTTACCGATAACGGGTTTGCGAATCATATCACTGGTATGCGATAATGACTTTCGCGCAATCAGAATACGATTATTTGGTGCTCAAGTTGCGCTATTGAACACCAATTATCTCTTTCCTCTGTGGATAGTTGTCGTAATTGATTAGTTGGAATACAATGTATCGATTAACCACGATAACATTACATCTAAAATCAATGACATTTATTATACAGACGAGCCATGTCATGCAAAATGGCGTTTCAAAATCGGTCACGTAGTCCGTAATTTAAATTGAAATATACCCCTGTTTATTTAAAAGCTTTTAATTAACTTCACTTAATTAATTTACTTCATTCACTTCACTTCTTCTTTATCTGTCCTGGAATCTTGCAATTCAAATGTCGAGCACTTCCCGATTAGCTATTCGGCTGAAACTTTCAGGGTAGCTCTCAAACCAATGACAATGGAAAAAAAAACTTAACATTGATAAAAAAGAAAAGGGAAAAAAATCTTTAAAGTTACAAAGCAACAAAAAAAAAGAACCGGAGAAAAGCTTATTTTTTTTAAATTATACTTGTTTATTTTCGTTTGCATCGTAATTGTAGCAGTAAGTGACCGCGCTCACAGGCATTTTGTCTGCGTTGCGCTGGACGCCACGCACGTTGGGTTGTCTCGTGCTGACTGAGTGCATAATAATGTGCAAGTAAAAACCTGCTGTAAGTCGTTTGCATCGTAATTGTAGCAGTAAGTGACCGCGCTCACAGGCATTTTGTCTGCGTTGCGCTGGACGCCACGCACGTTGGGTTGTCTCGTGCTGACTGAGTGCATAATAATGTGCAAGTAAAAACCTGCTGTAAGTCGTTTGCATCGTAATTGTAGCAGTAAGTGACCGCGCTCACAGGCATTTTGTCTGCGTTGCGCTGGACGCCACGCACGTTGGGTTGTCTTGTGCTGACTGAGTGCATAATAATGTGCAAGTAAAAACCTGCTGTAAGTCGTTTGCATCGTAATTGTAGCAGTAAGTGACCGCGCTCACAGGCATTTTGTCTGCGTTGCGCTGGACGCCACGCACGTTGGGTTGTCTCGTGCTGACTGAGTGCATAATAATGTGCAAGTAAAAACCTGCTGTAAGTCGTTTCCGCTTTCCGAGGACTTTTTCGCTCTTGATGCCTTTTGACAGTTTTGTTATTATTTCGTTTCCATGGCATCCGTTCCTTACAGGGAGTAATCGTCATTTTCCAGTTTTCCCGTGGAAACTTATTATTTTCCGGGATAAAAAGAAAAAAACCTATATTTTATTCCATGGTATAAACTATCTCCATTATAAATTTCATCAAAATCCGTCCAGCCGTTATCGCGTTACAACTCCTCAAACAAACAAACAGACAACAAATAATAACAAATATTAATAATAATTTATTTCTCAAAAAACAAATAACAAATAATAATTTACAACGTTTCACTTTTATATATTGGTATGGATAGAATCATTGCCTTTCAACAAACAAGCCAAAATGTTTTAGACACAAAACCAGACTTCCTGTAATAAAATTATTGGTCTACATATCTACATTATAATATGTGGCCTATTTTTTTAAATAATCTTTTTTGTTAATTTGAATTTGATTTCCATCATGATTTTTATTTATTAATCTACAACTTTAGAAGTACCAAGGACGACATATTGTTTTTTAAACTTGCGTATGTCACGAATTCAAGGATACCTTTTATGTTAAAATCGGTTTAGCTATTTAAGCGCTGTGAGGGGTAGACAAACATACATACACAATACGCTGTTTAAATCATAACTTTCCTTTTTCGTAATCGGGTAATAACAATTGCATTTCTATCAACGTACAGTGTGGTGTGACAATGTTTTTATTGTGCCACCCACCAAGCATCAAATGCATTTGATTTGGGTGTGAACAATACAACCCTATATTATTATTTTCTTCTATCATATCCTATACTGTCCCAGTGCTGGGAAAAGGTCCCACATATCCTTCAAAGAATATCTGTCATGCGCCACCTCTTCCTGAGCTAGCCTCGGTGGCGTCCTGGATGGACTTCTGTCCACCGGTTCTGAGGCTAACGTGACCCAAGTCAAGTTATTGTGGTTTTCTCTACGGATATGTACAAAAGTCTATATAGATATCGACTTTCCTGTCATCATTCCACAAATTCAAAATATAGCCTTTTAATCGCACACAATTTTAGCAGAATCCAACAATTGAATTAAAGTGTCCACAATATTAATAGCCACAAATACTGTAACCATAGCAACCGCACTGAACTAAATCAGCCGACTGGCTGGAGCGTTCAGTATTCGCTTAGCCTTGTACCGCCTCGCGTGCGGCTATTTCTGCCTTAACTGAGCTATGGTTAACTTAACTCGCCAGATGGTTAAATTAATGCTTAGTTTACACGTTGCGAGTTGTAATGGTTAGCTTAGTACAGCAACTGCTACTGTGTGATCAGATAGTGCGAGTTTGTCATATCCGAGTAGGATAGCAGCGTGCGTTTGTGCTATTATTTTTTTATTTCACACGCTGGTCGCTTCCACTATCGCTTAAAAGGCTTTTTACACAGTGCAAGCTGCTGACCTAACATAAGAGAGCTTCTACCACCTACCACTGTATACTCACATGGCAGTAGATCGATTCACCTTGACCGGTCACACAATCTTGACGGCTCTTACGGCCCAGGCAAGAAATACTTCCTCGCGGCGAAGGGAAAGCGTTTTTTTTTTATGTACCTACTCTTATAATGCAGGCACACTGTGCGCGTAACTCCACTGCAGCAACTCGAAAGATCAACTCGCACTGTGTAACTTAGCCTTTACAGTGTATTTGATAGCTCACTTCTTCATTTGTATCCAAAATCATTCAAAATGTAGCGCTCATACGGCGCAATTGTGCAGTGTAAACAGTGGATTCAGTTACTGCAGTAATTTCGTGCGAGTGTCCAAAGCGAGCTCTGTTCTCTACAGACTAGCCAGCGGCTCGCTGCGTGTGAACTATCCATAACTTAACTACGCGGTTACCTTAAATTAGTTATTTTGTTATTATAACGACAGCTTCGTCATTTAAACTGCGCATACATTTTATGAAAGCATATTTTTCTGTGCGTTTAGCGTACTGATGTTTTGCTTTACTGTGTTTTGGTAAGGAAATTTATGCATGTTTATAAGTAATAGGTTTATTCGTGCACGTATCTTAAATGTTTTGATTTAGTTACTTTGATTGTGGTCACGAGATTATTGAGTGTTTTCCGTCGGTGCCTTTTTTAAAAAGGCAGATTTGTTAAAGAGAAGCGAATGCGATATTGAAGATATATTGCAGGCGTTATTTTGACTGGCTTAAAACATTTACCTGTTGCTAAAGAAAAAAAAACACGAATAGGAAGTTTGTTAACCCAGCTAGATTTATAAATACATAAAAACGTTAAGTATAGTCAGAAAAAATATCAATTAACCAATATATTTGCAAAATTATAGTTTTCCTTCCTTCATATCAACATTATGACGCAAATAAAAAACAGTGTTATCTCTATCTACTCCCAAAAAAAACCTATTTGTAGCAAACATACATACCTACTATACACAAGTTCCTATGTGTAGATCTGTGCTGATTCTATCAAAGAGCATGTAATGTTATTCACATAGCTCCTGCCATTATGATAAAAGTTCGATTTCTTGGCCATAAATGAAATTAGTGTCAACTTATTAGAAAATATATAAAAATCAAAAAGTGGTTTGTAAATGAATTGCCTTAGAGGTATACTTTCTGAGATATATGGGTTTAAAAACTATTATTTCCGCCATTTATACACTTTTGGAACAAAATATGCTGCTATCTTGTCTTTCTGTGTTGTTCAGAGAACCACTTTTAATATTACTTATCCCCAAACCTGGATACCCTGTACTATAGACTAGACAACGGATAAACATAAATAGATACATCCCTGACTTGGAAACAAACGTTAGCGATCATCACAAGTGTTTGCACCTTGCGGGATTTGAACCCGCAACCGTTGACTTCGCAGTCAGGGTCAGTAGCCACTCGGCCAGCCAGTCGTCAACATGACCAGGCCAGTCGCACTCCGCAACAATTACAAATATTATACCTACACTTTGCGGCCGCAATATTACGGTTAATTCTGTAGAGTGTCAAGTGTGCGTACGATGAGTCGCGCGTCATGTGCTTACGATAAAGTACCTACTTACGTAAAGTTTTTGTCAAATTTTATTATTTTCTTAATTATGAGTACCAAGAAGAAACCTAGAATGTACTGCATAGCATTCGGCCTGACAAGTCTCGTAAAATACCTACATACTGACATTTTATTACATAGGTAGCTATTTCTTTTTCATTCATTATTAAGCATCAAAGTCAGACAGGCACCTTTTATTCATCAAAGTGCAATACCTAATAAGTTATAATCAAATAATGAGGTACTAGGTCTATTCTGATAAGAATGTCATTATATGTAGTACATTATTACATAATTGTTTATTCTGTTACAATATCTGAGTCATATCATGTCACAGAATAATTACTAGTACAAGTACCTAGTTATATCTTGATACAACCCTGCCTAGCGAAAAAGTGACAGAGCGATTCTGAAACGGTTAGAGCAATGGAAGCTCTCGCGCGTTGTAATACGGTACATTCTAGCCTGCACGCAATGTGTAGGGCGCCTTCTAGGTAAATATAATTGAAAGATCGCAGCGCTGTGCGAGTTAAATTGCACTTTATTGCGTTGTAGCGAGAGTTGCTATGTATTTAAATGACTTTACTCAGTTATCCTTCTGTACTTTTTTTTATTCTGTGACATGACAGAGTTTCGAAAACTAATCTTAAACATAGGTCAGCCCTTCTGGCTTGTATTTTTAGGGTTATGTAAGTCCGAATGAAAAAACGGAGGAACCCTTATAGAAAAATCGTGTGTCTGTCTGTCTGCCCGTCTGTCACAGCCAAGTTGCTCCGAATCTACTGGAATCTAAGTTGAATTTTGGTAAACATATGAATTTGTGTGACACGTGTTACGTAAATAAATGAATTTTGAATAATATGTGTTATCACGAAATATAAAGAATTTTAAAGTTTTACGTATGAAGTCAACGAATAGAAAAAAATGTACCCTTGAGCTTTTTTAACTAGTGGAATCAAAGGCTCAATACCCACACAATTCAAAATACTTCACTCTATAGAAATAAATATGGAAATTTTAATGAACAAGGGGATATCCCTATTTTTTTAGGTATATTTGATAGATTCAGCCGTTACTTTGCGGAAATCCATATTTAAAATGAAACCCACTTTTTTTTGTGATATTTTAATTTTACCATTTATCAGACTTACAGTTTTGGCGGAAGTATGCTACATATTTTTAGTTTGTTCATTTTAAATCTTTCTTAGGCTTTATTTTTTTATAAATATTTTCGAATATTATTTTTTAATCAAGCTAACGGATCCATCAGAGGAAACTGTACTGTACATATACGATATGTAATTTTTATATAATTTTCATACACATATACGTCAAAAGAAAGTGCGCGCTTGACCATATTGAAGTCTGACGTATGTTAAAATTTCCGCGATTTCTGCCGCACGCACAATACGAGTGCCTACAATTATTGTTAAACAAATACATGTAGAAACTTACTCGTATTTCAGACAATATTTTAACGGCCAAGTTTTAAATATTCGTGAAAACGTATCGTAAAATTCAGATCTTATTTCGCCTTAAATTTCTTACAAAATTTACTGTTTTAGATTATCATGTTAATCTATTGTTGTAATTGCAGCTATTAAAGCATAAAATGCATAAGGGGTGCAGTTAGTATTTATATAAATTTAATGTTTAAATTTATATAAATACTAACTGCACCCCTTGGTTTTACCCGCGTCCCTGCTTGGAACCGTGCATTTTTCCTGGTTAAAAAGTAGCTTTTGTGATAATCCAGGGTATAAACTACCTTCATACTTCTGAATTAACTGTAACTCTCACTTTGTACTTTTTTATTTTAACTTTGTATGTATGCACTTGTATTTCTGAATAAATTTATTATTATTAATTTATTATTATTATTATTTCATAACATTCATCCAAATCAGTTCAGCCGTTTAAGCGCGAAGAAGTAACAAACATACACATACACTCCCTTGTATACATACAAACTTTCACTAATATTAGTGTAATTATTTTTACGGGCGGTCAGCTCGTACTCAATAATTTTATTCGAAGTGGGGTTGTTTGTAATTTTATAATAATTTTACTTGTTATTATTTGTTTATTGTTCCCGCGCCGCGCGCCTATCGCGTGTATTCACCTCCTCATGAAACATTTTCGTGGGAACTAATGTGCCCTAAAGCCGGCCCCTATTAGTCTGCTAAAGCCACCACCTCTTTGTCTACAGTGAGAGGAGCGAGAAGAAAGCGCAGATGCTGTTCAACCAGGAAGTAATCATCGAGCAGAATCGACAGCAGCAACTGTACGAGCAGCAGTTGAGACAGGTCAGTTACTGCACAACACCACGAGTCTTTTTCAATTTGGCGCACAGAATCTGAACTACCCGCGAGTTTTTAATGTTGCTTTGACCATGGTGACTCGAGTAGATCCATTTTTGAGTTCCGTAGTCAATCAAGGAGCTCTTGGAGTTTCCTCATGTCCGTCCGTCTGTAAGACACAACCACTGTTCAATAGGAGTGACTGTTACTATAGGGGTACAGTTTAGCGTTAAATTGACATTAAACAAAACGTAAAAAAAATATGTCATGTGGTATCTTTTCTTGAATACGTATTTATAATCATTATGGAGGAAAGTCAGTAAATTTTTCAAAATAGAGCCGTCGGCAAAAAAACGGCGTGAGTTGCATGTTCCCTCTAACTCCAAAACTACTGTTTTGTAAAATCGGAAAGATTCTAGACTAGCACATCCACAATAATCTTAATAGGTACTCACATAATCATCTTAATACTTATGTTATGAACTGTTAGTTACGATCAATAAATAAATAGTATGAAATAATAATTAAAATGTTTACTATCTAGGGCCTAGGGTCAATTAGTTTACGAACAACAGTCGGCCAAGTTAACGCGTAGTTGATCCGTCATCTCAGAACAAACTATAGTGAGGCAAACGCAAATTTACTGTTTAATTTTTGTAATTCCTGATTTTGATTACAGGCTACAAACACTATTCTTATGCTTGCCCCGACGCTCACTTGACCACTTTTATTATTTTAAACATTATTTCAATTCGCGATAATTTATAAAGGCCTTGTACAAGCATCATAGGATTGACAACTAGGCTAGCTTTCGCCACTAGAAAGATAAGAACTAAATATATATTTTTATTGGGTATCACTACACCATCATTACCATAGCATGTTCAGTCCGTCCACTGCTGGACACAAGCCTCTCCTAAAGCACGCCACTGAACCCGATCATCGGTTCTTCCTTTCCACCTGCCGCTAGACACCTTGCGCATGTCGCCGTTCCACCTAGCCGGAGATCGCCCAAGAACAGAAACTGTTGAACCGACTTTTTTCCAGTTTTTACGAGTGCGTAGGTTGATTTCTGAGCATGGTCGCCGGGTCGGAGATGTTTAATTTTATGGAATGGTTAAGTTTTGTTCACTTCCGCAGATGAAGATGATCCAAAATCAACAGCAGCCCGGATCTGAACAGGTCAAAGCTGGACTGCTTAACGGAGTTGGATCGCAACCATTACAGTAAGTCGTAGACTTGATAACAGACTGCTTAGCAGTCGTTAAACCATGTCAGAGGTCCTCGGGCGGCCTGACAAACTCTGACACTAGAAGCCAGCACTACCTTACTACTACAAGCAAGTTATAGGCCAAATATATTTCCCTAATATAGCCATAATACTGGCATCAGGGTGGCAATGCAGTGCAAGTCTTTGTAAAACTAAGTTCTGGGTGGCACTGCTGTTATGGGTAGTCGTGGCGCTAACCATTATACAGGCGATTTTTACCTTTTCAAAGAATTGTATAAAAAAAAGGTATTATTAGTATAATACTATTTTAAAGAGTTTTTAGTGCCATGCCCGCAATGCACCTTTTCATACAGGTATTTACTATGACGCATGCTATAAGCATACGGGACACTGGACGAAACGCGCGGGGAATCATCATGCGTACTTACAAGAAAGGGGTCAACATGTGACATTCTCTTCTTGTTCCGTCTCTAGTATGTTAGCATTACATATATCTCTGATTTTAGAATTAACTGTTGTTTTTTAAAATCATATCCAAAGAACAAGACCGTACCGAATAGCAACCCGAAAAAACTGAAGCTCGGAGTGGCGTGTGCCCCCCGCAGCGGGAAATTTCAAGCATGCAGGCCAAACCAGCGTGATACTAAAAACGCCCTTAAAGTAAGCTTTTTAAAAGCTGCCCAAAAATGTACTCGGTTAGCTCACCAAAATGAGCCCGAGTTCCCATGTGTACTGTCACTCCTGTCGCCATCGTCAGGTTGTGTGATAATTGACACTGGGTCTCTATATGTGCACAAAATTTCATCTTGATAGGTCAAGAAGAAGTCGTTCATTATTAGCTTGCATGATTTGACCTTAACATATGTCCATCAAGCAGGGTGAGATAAATAAAAGCTTGTAAAAAGATAATTCATGGGCAAGTGTGCTCCACCTTTCTTCCTCAACTTCGCTTTCCATCGGGCATGATGAGGTCACAAAGACGCTGACCATCAGATGAATGGCGTGCTCATCTTATTGATTACATGTGAACAAGGCTTAATTTCTGAGCAATGCTAACTTTCTTCCACCTTCTGGTGATCTTTTAGTTTTAAAGTCTACCAAACATAATTATTCCCCTTGTATTTTTCAGACTAGACCAACAAACCCAGTTCCTTCAAGCGCAACAACAACTACTTCACCAGCAGCTACAGCTGAACAGCGAAGAAACCATGAAGCTGTTCCAACACAACCTAATGCACCCCGCGGGCTGCAGGGTGTCTCCCGCGGACCAGAACTCGCTGCTTCAGCAACAGCACGCGCTGTTGCAGCAACAGGTAACCTCCAGCAGTTCCAGCTATTCTGTCGCAAACACATGCGTTCCCCGAACTGTAGGTCTTTGAAACCAAACTCTTTTAGTTCCAAATCATGGACAATAAAGTCGAAATATATATTTACAGGTGATGATGGAACAGAATCTCTTTAACCAACAAATGTTGGAACAGACAGTTCAAGGCCAGCTCATAGAACAGCAAACCCAGCAGAACATTCTCGAACAAAACCAGTCCCAAACGCAAATGCAGCCCAACTTTCTCAACCAGCAGTTGACAGCGGAAATCAACAATCAGAATCAAGTACTCCAACAGCAGATAATACAACAACAGCAGAATATAATCTGCCAACAGGCAGCTGCAATACAACAGAAACAGTATGAGGACCAGTTCACCGCTCAGGATAACATCGGCACTCCACAGAATATCGTCTCCAATCAAATCCTAGACCCTTCACTGCAGAACTTGCAGAATATCCTAGCGCAGATCATACAGCGACCGGACACCTTGCAGTCCAGAAAGGAGTCAGAATCTGAAGCTCAACCGCAGCAAATACACCAGGAACAGATGCAGCAAATGTCTCAACAGACCCAAAACATGGAGCAAACGCAGGAAGATATGCAACAAGTCCACCAGCAAGTTCAGAATCTAATCGGTGCCCAAATGCAACAGCAAAATATGAACTTACAGCAGAATCAGTACAATCAGCCCATTTTGCAAGTGGCCGTCGACCCGACTATCATGGCGCAGCAACAGCAGGTGGCGCAAGCGCAACAGCAAGTCGCGCAAGCCCAGCAACAGCTCAACATCCAGAGGCAAATGCTGACGCAACAGCAAATCGTTTTGCAGCAGCAGCTGATGGCTCATCAAACGCTACCGGGGCAGACCTTATCCCCGCAACACTTCAGAAACTTGCAGCAACAGCAATATTTAGCGCAACAGGAACTGCAGCTTCAAACGCAGCAAAACCTTATCGACCAACAGAACTTAACGTTATTAGCGCAGAAAAATCAACTCAACCAACAGCAGCAGCAGAAAGTTGAAGAAATACTTAGGTCTCAGAGGCCGATGTATCAAAGACAAGCTTCAGAGCAGAGTCAGATAAGTTCGGTCGACGTTCACGATCAGCAGCTTCTAATGTCGGAGTACCAGCAGTCTCAGCTGCAGCAGCAAATGTCCATAGACCAGAGGCAGTATCAGAACTTTTTAGAAATGCAGAAGCAGGTGATGCAATCGGAGGATTACTACCACCAACCGATGCACACAATGCAGGGCCAATCGCTGCCCCACAACATGGCGATGGCGCAGAATTTCAGCGTGGTACAGCAGAACGAGAGGCAGATATCTAGTCATGAAGGCACGCCGGTGCAAAATTATACTGCCAACCCGTTGCAAATGTACCAACCACAGAGCCAGCCCGCACAGTCCATGATGCAGTATCAGTTGGAACAGATACCGTCGTCTATGGCGCAGAGCATGGCCCAGGAAGTCGGCCAGATGAGCCAACCGATACCGCAATCGATGCAGTCGATTCAACAGTCGATGGTTCAGCAGGCGGCACACTCCATGGCGCAGTCGTTGCAGTCGCACCCGCAACCTGTGCAGTCGCACCCGCAGCCGATAGCCGCGCTTCCCCCTGTGCAGTCCATGCCGCAAACTTCGATGGCGCAGCAAATGCAGATGTCGCAGCCGGTTCAGTCAATACCGCAGTCGATACAAACGGTTCAAACTCTCGCGCAGCAGACGTCACTTCCCCAGCCACCCCAAAGCATTCCTCAGTCACTACCGCAGCCCGTGCAATCCGTAGCGCAGCCTATTCCCCAGCCGATGCAAACGATGCCCCAACAGACGCTTCTCCAGCCTGCCCAAACCATTCCCCAATCATTGCCTCAGCACCTTCCCGCTGCTGCCCAAACGATACCCCAGTCCACGCAAAGCATTCCCCAACCTTCCCAGCCCATTCCACAGCCTCTACTCCAGGCCCCTCAGTCGCTGCCTCAACAGACTCAATCTATCCAACCGCCGCAATCGCTTCCTCAGTCGCTACCGCAAGCATCCCTGCCGGCCACGGTTCTCTCTCAGCCCACTACCCAACCTACCCAAGAGCCTGCTCTTCAGCAATTGAACCTGCCATCGGAGCACGTTGAGAACGGGTACAACAACAACAACGGAGGCCAGAAGGAACAGTTTCTGACGCCGCTGACGGAGTTCCCCTCTGGAGCAACGCACGGGGACGCGATAAGGCAGCCGGACTTGAGTTCAGTAGAAGAGAAACAAGGCGAAGGTCAACAGGAAGGTGAGAAATATTAGAATTCGTATCAAAATTGTGTTAAGTTTTTCAAAAAGGGAAGCAACGATTTAGTTGAGTTTTTTTGCGGGTTGATCACTAAATCCCATGGTGTTAGTGGCGATTTGGTCAAAGGTACTAGAACAAAATGTTAGAGTTATTGTTCTAATTTGTAAGCGAAACTTGTTTTTTTTTAAACTTAGCAGATTTTATCGATTGGTGTCTCAGGGTCAGTAATTAATTTTACATACTTATCATTATTTCAGTAGGCACGGCGATTCCCTCGCCGATCTCAAGCGAGAAAAAGTCCCGGGGGTCCAAGAAGCGGTCGCGCGAGAAGGACAAACTCCCCAAGCTATCCGTGCTGGGGGTGAACGAGGAAGCCACGGTGGTGGAATGTCAGCTCGAGTCCAAGTCCAAAACTGTCACCTTCAAGTTCGATGTCACTGATGTTAACCCTGAGGAGATCACTACTAACTTGGTATGTGTTAAAGAAAGTTGTTTTTTAATATTCATGTTATTTTTAATACCTACATGATTAGTCTTAGAAAATGTCCACAGCGAATAAGACTAATTCAAATTACAAAAACTATTGTGACTGTATTTTATTGAGCTCTTGGCCTTATAAGCCACGAAAAACCAAACCCCAATGAAACAACCATACACCTGTCGTCCTCCCCCTCCCTTGTGTGGTAATATGACATGAAACCTCTCTGAATGAATACCGTCCGTAGGATGTTCAAGGTGAAATTTACCGAACAATCTGCACTTAGAGATTAGTAGAGCACATGGACATTGTGATCAGAAATTGAAATCGCACAAACATCACCCAGACAAAAAGTATGAAAATAATATTTATGCACAAGGGAGTTGTGCATAAATATTATTTTCATACTTTTTGTTAGTAGAAAGAGAGAGATAGTTGTAGAGTTTTTTTAGGTTCTCTACATCTCATCGACGTATCCTCTTTTTTAACCCATATCATGTACACCCGTACCACAGTACTTATATAGTCCAAGGACAGTAGTGTATCGAAGCATTGTTTTCGAGTTTAATGTCTAATGTCAGTTGGAGTCCAAGGGTTGCTACTGACGGATCTTTACCCGGCTAAAAAAAAGAAAAGTTATGATTTTATCAGAATACCTATGATTGTAGTAACTATAATAATAATCATTTATAAAATGTTATAATATGATAACATTTTTATAAATCGTGTATGTCTGTGTGTTTGCGCATCACGTGAAAACTACTGGACCGAGTGCGATGCGGTTTTCACTGTTAGATAGCTTAGGGTTTGATTAAAAAACTGGTGTATTTTAGAAGCCGAGCAATTGATAACGAACGGCAGAACGAAATTTGTTATTTTATATATACCTACTTTTGGTCCTCGAATAACACGTAGGTTACTTTTAACCCAATGAAATGACCACGCGGGCAAAGCCGCGGGCGCAGCTAGTACTTACAATAAAGCAGAAAGTAACAAAAGGTCAATACAAAGATGATAAAAAAAAGTCTAGAGGATTTAAAATAGGTATAGTATAGTAGGCTCCTGAACAAGTATATTTGTAATTAGTGTCTGTATGTTCACGCAAATTCGGTTAAAATTCGGGTTTTCACTGTTGGATAATGGAAAGCTAAGGTTTTGACTTTAATGAATGTACCAGCCTACTTTGTATCTCAATCCGATGGGTCGATCAATCGATGAAAAAATATTAGACGGCTGAACGAAATTTGGTAAATTGTACTTTATCCTACGTTTGGTCCTGGAATACAATGGCTACTTTTTCCTCAGAAAAATGACCACGCGGGCAAGCCGTGGAGGATAATATAGCTACCTAAATTATTTGAGTTTATTCCTTTCGATGTCAGGTGGATGTAAAAATACCGATATATTTTGTGAGTTTTTAGAGTAATTCAAACATCCATACACAATATGTAGATAAATATGTAGGGATTATTTTGTCAGGGCAGGATAGGTGACATACCAGGAGGCCCGCTGATGAAGAGAAGCACGCAAGCACGACCGATGAAAAAAAAATAGACCAGCAGAATCGCAAACATTTGAGAATATTCACAAATGTTTGGTGGATGTGTTGTCGAAGGTTTGACAGAAAAATTAAGTTTTTTTTTCGGATCCCAAGCCCAAAGGCGAGTTAAAAAGATTGGACTAAAGAGTCCAATCCTATTATATATAATATACTAGCTGCACCCGCGGCTTCACACGCGTGGTCATTTCTCTAGGGCAAAAGTATGTACAATTCCAAGACCTAAAATACCAATATACCAACATTTGATCAAAATTCCTTCAGCCATCAAGAAGTTTTTATCGATTGCTCGGCTTCTTCTCATCGAATTGAGATACCAAGTACACCAGTTCTTAAGTCAAACCCTAAGCTATCCAACAGCGTTCAGTTCAGTAGTTTTTACGTGATGCGCGAACAAAAACAAACATACAGACAAACAGACATTCAGACAGACACGGATTTTTAAAAATGTTACATTTTTGTTAAGTAGCTTATTTTAAGTACCCAAGAGCATTTTTTAAATTACCTTCTTTGTACAGTCTTTTTCGTACATATTGCTTTATTATAGGTATTACGTATATTACTAGGTTATACTCTTTGATCCAATCTATTTGTGGTACTGGCATCCTACTTGCACAGCACGCTTTCTCTTTCTAGATTTTTTACGTGAAGATACTTCATGCGCGGTACTCGCTCGAAGCCTTCATTTCAAAACCACTCTGATACCCCTGCCTCCCGGCCCCCGCACCGCGTGCTTTAATTCGCCGTTTATTCCTCGATACACTACTGTCCGTAGGACTATCTATGTACTACATAGTTAAATATTTACTTGTTTTACTATGTACTGTAAACGTACGTACATAATCTGGTATTATTTCATATAGAAATAAATACGTGAGGGGTTAAATCTATCTAACCTCTAAGCTAATGAAAATACCGGAAAATCGCGACCACTGTTCAAACCTTAATAAATCGATAAGTGACAAAAACACATAAAAAAAAGCACTCTAGTATCCTAAAGTATCGCGTTAGATAGAACTTACATTAACAAAAAATGCTAGAACAGTAGCATCGTAAAGTTTCGCTTTAGAACTTCTATCTATTATCGATAATAGTTTTTTTTTCCATTTTTATGTAATGTCCTAAATAGTCCCAATTAATCAAAACTAACTTTCCAGGTGTCCAACAATCTTCTTCCAGAGTGGCAAAGCGGCACATTCATGGAATTGATAAAGGACATCGTGAGCCAACTGCAGAACAACCCGGGAGTCACTCCTGTGTTCAACCCGCACCACCACTCCGCGCTGCGACTCAACATCGACAAGGTGAGATGGGGTGGGGTCGCTGAAGAGTAGCAAGGTGTGTAAGGAAGAATGTATAGTGGTTATAAGGAAAAGATGAAAACTGTACAGAGCGGACAGTACTTTAGATAAAAAGTCTTTAAAGTCATCAGAGCGGCGCAAAACTCTGTAAAAAAACATTAGTTTCTAAACTCTCCAAAGCGGACAGAACTCTAAAGCTGTTGGCAAAATGTTGTTTGCCGGAAGGTAATAAAATAAAAAATATAAATTTTTATTTCAGATTAAAAATCCATAAATTTGTTAGTAACAATAATTATTCTTAAAATCTATGTTAGTAATATAGAGTTAATCTATGAGGTTCTGCCCGTGACTATGTCTATCCAGTATTTCTGGATGGGACAGTCGTAGCGTGATGCAATCATTTTCAATTTAATTGGCTACAGAATTATTTTAAGAGTGATTTCGAAATTGTGGAGCCATGAAAAACTTATCGTTTCTTATTATCTTGCATTCGCAATCCCAAGGGATTTTCTGTTGGCGCTGTGTATTCATTACTATCTTCAACACTAATTCATAAATAATGACTACCAGTTAGCCAAGTTGTGACTCTAACTTCGAAGTCAACGGTCATTGTATGATGTGCAGAAATGTTTATTTCCTAGTCATGGATGTAATATTCGTATCTATGTATGATTATCCGTTGCCTAGTACCCACAGTACAGGGTATCCTAGTTTAGAGCTAGGTAACTGGTGTGCATTGTCTTTAATATATTTATTATATATACAGGTTGTAGTTATGCATCCCCGCCATATTTGCAGAGGTAGGTATACTCCACTTACAGAACACGAATCATTAATAAAACAAGTACAAAAAAATATGATTTTAAAATAAGTAAAAAAAGTTTATAAAAAGCGATATGTGTACGCGATCCTAATTTGAAATCACCCAGTGTGGCAAGAGCTTGCGTCCACACACACTAATGAAGCCTTGTCGCGTGTATTGCCGCTATCACGCACACTACGCGCCGGCCGCGGCGTGCGGCAGCACCCCAAGGCTGGCGCGGGTCATTGCCCCGGTCGTTGCCCGAGCCACAGAATAAAGAAGTAATGCCCGAGCACTCAGCTGTTCGATTACTCACATTTGTTTTTTTTTTGCCCACGCCCACGCGACGTGTTGCTAGGTGCCACACAGAGCAATTCCAGGTGTTAATTCAATGTGAACGTGTTAAAAAAATTACACAAAACATTAAGATATCGTGCTCAATTGTGCATTGAAAATGAAGGAGGATACTGAAGAGTATCAAGGTAACGTAAATTGTAAACTTGTTCATAATTTTTTCATTCCAATCGAACTTTAAATAAGCTGATTCCAATTTTTTTACCACGCCGGAAATTCCTAACTAATGTCAACGTTGATGATACATTCTCACTTGCATTAAGTTTATTTATACCAACTAATAATTAAAGGTTCGCTATTTATTCTGTGGCGTGGGCGGCGGCGACGCGCGGCGCGTCTATAGGAGCGCGCACACATACCTACCATACATGTGTGTGTGTCGTGGGGTTCTACTCCAAAACAAAGTTGGGCCTACGATTATCTATATACTACGATTTATCAATAAAATATTTTATTAAAAATTCCACCTCCAGTTAAATGTAGGAATTAAATAGTATTGTTAGTTGATTAAGGTATACCTATTACAATCGACTCTGCGAATATGGCGGGGATGGAAAACTACAACCTGTATATAATTGCTATTCCAGACTGACTACGACAGCGAGACGACAGAGCGCGAAGAGAACCTGACAGACTCGAACCAGGACAACTCGGAGTGCACCACGCCCACCGCCTCCACCGACAACATCGCCGCCGACCTGGCGCTGGACCCCCCGCTCCCCGCGCCGTCCGCCCCCCAGCCCGCCGCGCTGCCGCAGCGCAAGATCAGCACCGCCTCGTCTATAGGTAACGTTAATCATTTGTACCATTTAGACAAACCGATTGCGATGCGATTTTCATAGTTGGGTAAGCTTTGTATCCTGGCTAAGGATAAGGAAGCTAAAGTGGCGGTTGGCTGGTCATATTTCCCGGAGAACCGTTGGGGTAGATGAGATTTCGAGTGGATACCACGTCTAGGCAAGTGTAGCGTAGGACGCCCTGTAGCCAGGTGGAATGACGACCTGCGAAAAGAAAATGGACGAGGAAAGATGAAGAGTGAGCTCAGTGGCGTGCATTAGGAGACAAGTAGCAGCAGTGGACAAGTATAGGCTAATGATGATGAAGATGATGGATCCTGGCTTCGGAACCCTAAGTCTATGCGTGTCCAACACGGATTTTATAAAGGGGGCTAGTAAAGAGAGCACTTAAATCTTGGCTATCAGAAATGAGCGAAGAATGTAGGTGTGAGCGAAGCAAGCGTGATATATTGGAGAAATCCACACCAATATATAAAAGTGAAACGTCTGTTTGTTTGCTTGTGAAGCTTTCACGCGATAACAGGATACTTTTTATCCCGGAAAATTGTAAGTTTCCACGGGAGAAATGGAAAATGTTGATTACTCGCTGTAATGAACGGTTGCCATGGAAACGAAATAATAACAAGAGTGTCAAAAAACATCAAGAGCGTTGTTGGTGCTATACTTTTACATTGTTTTTTTTAATAACTGTAGTCCGTGCGGACGAAGTCGCGGGCGAAAGCTAGTTTATAATAAAATTCACTTTTAAGGGAGTAAATAATGAGAGAACTTATGTCTCGGATATAAGTTCCGAAACATAAAAGCAATTTAGAGAAGGAACAATATAAAATGCGAGCGAAACATACGCAAGATTTCAGCTATAAGAAATTGTGGGAGCGGAGCGAGCGCAAATCGACAGAGATTTAGACAAGAGGACAATTAAAACCGCAAGCGAACTGAAAATAGCATTGCAATAACTATTCACTAAAGGGCGTCACAGACGACTAAGATACGATAATATTTGATGTTACGATATCTGCATATAAAATATTATAGCATCTTAGGGTATCACACACGTTTAAGATACGATAATATATTGAAATTATTCATTCGCTCGCTGGCCGCCCTAGGTGCCACAAGTATTTCTTTACCGCTTTCTATATACAGGCTGATAAAATATGAGTAATACAGTTTCACTATTAGATTTATTAGATAACTCATCAGACGACGATTCTGATTTCGAATTTGATATGCAAATTGCATTAGCGCACTGTAAAAGGCGATCAATTTAGATAGAAAATCACATTAAATTTAATCTTTACGCAGATCTTTCTACAAAAAAAATTAAAACTTAATTTAAGAAGTCGAAGGAAAGTTTTCTCGAAATTCATAATTTACTTATGTTCCTGGAATAACACATAGGTAACTTTTAACCTAGAGAAAAGCCATGGGCACAGCCAATTAAACCAATAACAAGCACTAATTCAGAATGTATATAACCCCCGACTTCCCACCCCCATTATAGCTATGAATCATCTTGTTTACCCCAGCTTTCAAACATAAAAAAACTACAGCTAAATCGGTCCATTTGTTGGGAAGCTACAATTTTCACCCCCCCTTTTATTTCTCACCTCCCCCTCCCTCTCCCCATATGTCTAAGAAACATCTCGATAATAACAACTTTCGAACAGAAAAAACCGCATCAAAATCGGTCCATTCGTTTGGGAGCTACGATGCCACACAAACACAAACACGCACACACACACAAACACACACGAACACACACACACACACACACACTCACACACACACACGAACACACACACACACACGAACACACACACAGTGATACACACCCTAAACTTTTAACACCAGTCTCTTTGTTTAGAGGTTAAAAAAAACGTCACGAAAACAAAACAGAGCAACCTGTAGAGCATTTACGATATATTTTGCATCTTAAGATAGTATATTGATATATATTTTGTATCTGTTATGATATATTTCGTATCTTAAGATGAAATCTTTTAATAAATTCCATATCGCTCGATATCTTAAGATACTGTAAGATGCAAATATATATTATCTTCGCCGTTTGTGATGGTTCATATAAATTGTATAGCGAGCGATATTTTATCTTAAGATAAAATCTTATCGTATCTTAGCCGTCTGTGACGCGTTTTACATTTGTGAATTGTGATACTACTTGATTTTCATTTTACCAGGGGAAAAGTCAATGTTGCCAATTCTACAATTTACGGGGCACAATAAGATAGTCACAGCCTATACGCGTATTTATTTGTGAACAACTTGAATCTATAATCGAATTTGGCTCCGCAGGTTCCAATCAATCGGACGGCGGGTCGATGGCGCCCGAACGATCCGGCAGCTCAGAATCGCAAAACGGCGAGAAGAAGAAGCCTTCCCGCAAAATATCCCGGTTTCTAGTCAGCCCCGTAGTCGACCGAGGCGAGAACCTTCCGGAAGAAAATATCCCCGAGACGGAGAAATTAGAAGAACAGAAAGCCAAAGAGAACGGCCTCCCCGACCCACCCGTGCAAGAAAATGTTCCTACACATCAGTATTCTAGTGCGACGCAAGCGCCGCAAATCATAGACCAGAGGCCGGAGATAAGGCCCGTAGAGCCGGAGCTGGAAATGCCGCCGGCAATTCCGGAGCTGGTAGAAATGCCGGCAATGCCAGCGCCGGTGCAGAACGTTGTAAATAGCAATATGTTGAATGCGACGGCGTTGCAGCCTAATTTGACGACGCCGTTGCAGATAACGACTGATACTCCTATACTAGGTGAGTTTTTTCTCATCACCATCACTATTTGTTTTTTAAATTAAAAGCCTTTATTTAACTTTACTTTTGTATGTAGGTATCTATGTATCTATCTATGTATTTCTGTCCTGGAAACTTTTAATTCAAATTACGAACACTGCCCGATCAGCTATCCGGTTGAAACTTTCAGGGTAGCTCACAAATCGAAGACAATGCATTTTTAAAACAGGAAAGAAATAATAAAAATGCCAAAAGGAAATATTTAAAAATATTAAAATATACTCATTTGTTTCATCGCCATCACTAATGTTGCCACTGAACACAGGCCTTCTTTGGGAGACAGCTGAGGAGACGAATAGGGGCCTATTTCTTGCATAATAAACAGAATTCGATATTAGATGAGTCGGGACTATTCTAATCATGGGGAAGTAAAGGTTTGTTTGTTTGTCGTATGAGGCTAGTGCTGGCCTCTGGTGTAAGAGTTTGTTGGCCGCCCGAGGGCCTCAGACATACAACTAAGGGTGATAATGACAAAAGCCCCTAAACCTGGGACTAATGTACCTTTTATTGAACTTTGGAAATTAAAATCAAATTAAACTAGAATATTTAATTAGATGCTTGCTAATACATGTAACTGAAATTATGTGTCTCCAATAGAACGTTTAGCGCATGCGTGGTGGACATGTTGATTTCAATTGCAAGTATATTTTTGTAGTAATCAGATAGATCAATTATATAAATTATGCCAAAATTTATTATTAAAAATCTATTGAGAATGTTTATATCTTTATGACGACCAAAAAAGACGTAATTTAGATCTTACACACACAACTTCTGAAGATGAAACTTCTACAGATACCACAAGAAGTGGAAATAAAATTGAAACCAATGTAAATAAAGGAAAAAACAAAGATTTTACCGATTCAGACGAAGAAATCTTTGAAAAAGAAGACCGCAAGTCCTTAAAGGAACATCTCAGGAGAGGTCAAAATAAAGTTGAACAAAATAAATACCATACAAATCAAAGTAAAACCACAGACCTCTCAGATTCAAGTGAAGAATCATCTGAAGTAGAAGCCACAAAATTATCAAATAAGTTACACAGAACTGATCAAAGTAAAACTATAAAAGAAAAAACTTAGATCTTAAAGATTCAGACGAAGATAATTTTGAAGTAGATGGTCCTAAATTAGTAAAGGAAATAAACAGAGGAGACCAAAACAAGAAGATACAAAGAAAATCAAAGGAAGATAATTCTGATCTAGAAACTCCCAAATCAGCAAAATAATCTGAAAGAAGAAGTCGAAATAAAGATGAACACGAGTGCGTGATCGCGCGCAGCGGAAATAACAAGGTATATAACAATTATTTTGGTGTAATTATAATATTTTTTGGCATTTAAATAATTTATCTGTCTAATTACTACAAAAAATATAGCAAATAGTCAATTCATTTATGTAGTTGTCTATCCATAGTTGTTTGTTTGTTTGGGAGCTTTCACGCGATAACGGCTGGCCGGATTTTGATGAAATTTGGAATGGAGATAGCTTATACCCTGGAATGAAATATAGGATACTTTTTATCCCGGAAAATTGTAAGTTTCCACGGGAAAACTGGAAAATGTTGATTACTCGCTGTTAGGAACGGTTGCCATGGAAACGAAATAACAAGTCTGTCAAAAGATATCAAGAACTGTTATAGCGACTATTATTATTTTATATGAGCTATAATATTGGTGCTATACCTACTGCATTGGTTTTAATATCCTAGAAGAACATAAGATGCTTTTTTTCGCGATAAACAGTAGTCCGCGCGGGCGAAGTCGCGGGCGGAAAAGCTAGTATCTTATAAAACGTTCCTTGTGTTTTTTGTGAAATTACATAATTCCCAATGTTTTCTGTTGTTTGAAACTCCCACACTGTTTTAAACATTTTCCGAATAGGGGATCTCGGATATCGGGGGGTATCGGTGCCCAAATCGGAAAAGAAAAAGTCTGTCACCGTTTGATTATGCAATTAAAAAAACTTGACTTAATTATTACTTGGCAGTACGACAGTTTCAAGTTGCAGCTTGTATACTACAAATGGCGAATGTCGCAATGTATTTGTCTACTCCTGGCTAAGAAGCACTGAACATTTTGGTGTCATTTTTGTAGATTCAGAGAATAACTCGAATTTGACTTTATATTATGTATGATTCAAGAATTACAGCTGGCTACTATTGGTGTCCGTTCCAGGTCTGAGCCAAGTAGGCACCCCCATGGGTCAGTCCCTGGGGCTCAACATGGGCGGGACAGCGCCGCTGTCGGCGCAGCAGACGCCCACACCCAGCGCTGGGATGGAGCAGCCCAACGCCCAGAACATACAGAGGATGTTGCTCAAGCAGAACATTATGAAGTGAGTACAAATAATAACAAAGGATCATAAATTATATAAACTAACATACAAAAAACTTAAAAGATAGACATAATAATTAAAATGAGGTATGTGCCAGGTAAGTACTTTTGTCGTTGCGGCTTCGCACTGACATATTTTTTTTTAGTAGCATTATTTACTTAAATTAGTTTTGGTTACGTTAAAGTAAGCCAAAGAAAAATGAAGCCTTTTATCATTCGCTTTGAAGTAAATCCTGCAGAAAATAATTAACAATCCATGTATTTTAAACTGAATCGATTTATGACGAAACTTGTACTATTTCCTATGTTAAACGAGAATGAAACCATTACAAACAGAAAAATTTCAATAAAACTTGCAGTTTCTGATAAATATGTGGACAAATACACATATATTTACGAAACTTGATAAACCAAACTAAAATAATTATTATGAATATTACTCATTTTCAACAATATTAATTACGCGTGAATTAAATTAAATTAAAATTTGTGTGATACAAATTATTTCTTTCAGTCAGCAGCAGAATCTCTCCGGACCAAATCTGCTCGGTCTACTCAACCAGCCGTCTTTCCCCCAACAAGATCTGACTCTACACAACAGTTTGCTGAACAATACTCAACCTGGTAAGCACCTTGTAGACGTACACACATCTACTAATATATCTGTGAAAGGGCACACAGTGAAATTGCGAAAAAACTTACATATTGATTT
Organism: Alsophila aescularia; assembly: GCA_946251855.1. NCBI lineage: Eukaryota > Metazoa > Arthropoda > Insecta > Lepidoptera > Geometridae > Alsophila > Alsophila aescularia. The sequence goes on along the minus strand of OX276386.1, from coordinate 13,352,166 downwards.
TTGCCTATTGGTTGAAATTAGTTCTTTTGCAAGCACCGAGCTCACTTAATTTAGGAATTAGCTTACTTGACATAGGTCATTCATAATTCGTACAAAACTTTGTTAGCTTTTTATTATTCAAATATTGTTTTACAGTGTATGACAATAAGAACAATAATCAAAGCGCAAGATTTTGATTCCTTTGCAAGCGAGCGAGTTCAGTTCACAGATAATTTGGTAGGTGCTGTGCTAAATGTTGAGTTTTTTTTTAAACATATGTTATGCACTAATATGTTTTCTTCTGAGTTTTTTAGGCGCCAGCTTTTATTAACCGATCGGTATTATAAAATCGAACGTAACCTACAAAAGAACTGCACAATCACCGGCGCGCGTGTCAAACATTGCTACAAATAAACTACGATAGCATCGCTCCTCTAAAAATAAATGCGTTCAGTAAAGTATTTGTGGCAGTATTTTTAAAGTACCACCAAGCTTCACAAGCATTTGTAGGAGCAGATTCTGACAACCCACAAAGACCAACCATAAAGTGGTAATTAATTTTGGTCATATTTTATTCGTAGCTTGTTTATTTCATTGTGGTTTATATATACTCAACCAGCAGCTTCCACCTCCGTATAGTATAATAAAAAAAAAAACGCTTGTTACAATCTTATCTTTGTGTTACAATCTTACTCTATTCAATTGTGTGTTTATTAGTTGAGACCGTTTTCAGTTCACGTAACATTGCTTTAATAATTACTAAGAAATACCCTTACTAGCCGGCAGATGTGCAGACGAGCATTGTCTGAACACAAATTTCAACATTGTTTAGATTTGGCCTTTAAATGTTACAATGAAGTTAAGCGAAAAAATAGAATCTCTCTCTAAACTCCATTAGGCGTCAGTGGACTCGACTCAATGCATGCCAATATTTACAGTATAATACCATACCGTACAAACCATATAATACCATACAAACTGGAATATCATTTATTTCAGCTACTGGTTAATAAAATATATTATTTTATGCAACAGAAGACATTTGTTAATATTTTAAAGGTTTTTATATCTCTTAAAATTTAGGAAATAATCATTTTCTACTGCTATAAACGTGGTAGTTCGGAAGTGAGGACGTTTGGAACGCGTTGACCGTGCCCCGGCAAAATCTAAAATTAGCTGAGCTTGAAAGCAAAGTAATTTTAAGAGAAATTAACTTATGTCAATTAAAACCAAAAAGTAAGAATTGAAAAAAAAACACATACAATATTAAAACAAACAAAACTAAATCACTAAACCAACAAATAAAACTAAATCACTTTTGAACTCGACTGTACATACTACTCACCTATAGCACTGTGTATTCGCTTCGAATCACATCGATCGCACTTATAGCCGATGCGCGCTGTATTTATACTCTGGATCGCCGGACGTGCACGTCCCGTGTTTTCTGGAAAGTTCTATTAAATACTCGCATATTGCCCCGATTCTTCGAACATGTTCTGGTACCAACTAGGAACGCCAAGAACCTTCCACAACATTCCAATACTCTCTAGTAGCTACAGGAACATTCTAGATCGATCTTACTGTAACCTCCCAGATACCCACGGTTTATCTAAATATCGACCGACGCGTAGCAATACCATAGCTAAAGATTTTCATCAAAAACAATTTTAGAGTACTCTGTGTTCTTTAATATTCAATGAACTTTAAATTCACTCATTGTTTCCCAGAATTTGCCTATGTATTTGTTGGTGTGGTATGTTTGTGTGTAACTAACCCGTGTGTAACAGCGCTGGCCGCTCGGCTGCCACCTCAGTATCCGCCGCAGAAGTACTACCAGCCCATGCGTGCCGCCGCTAACGACTATATAGGTGAGAACTTCTTTACATTAGACAACTTTATAAATAGCGTAGTATATTCATACTAGAGTCATTAGTGCACTTACTAGTTTGTTTGATAAATTACAATAGAACTTAACGAATTAGTAGCTAAATATGAGTTCTCTTACTTACGTCACGAAGTTATTGTTTATGGCTGGTTATTCTTACTGTAGGGCACTTAGGCACTTAGTACTATTATTTATTCTGTGATGGGAGTTTTTTCTACTGGAAGACAGTGAAGTTTTTTGTTGGACAAAGCAAATAGTCTGTTTGAAATGTCACTGTAATATAAAACAACAAATAAACCTTATTAAAGAAATACCTTGCTTGAATTAATTTCAGATTTAACCTTCCAAAACGTAAAGCAATCAAAATTAATCTACAAAGTAAACAGTATAATTGACTGATTAATTGATTAATCCCAGGCCCGAATAAAATTATAATATGACAAAGGAGCTGAAGAAATCCAAAGTTTTCGAGTTTAGACGCTATTACCGTTACTTACCCACTGTCTGACTGACACACAGACTAAACCGGTGGACCGAGAGATTTGAAATTTGGAGGAAATATTCTTTGGATATCCAAAGTGAACAAAGGAGGGATTTTTTCAAATGCCATTTCTAAGGGAGTGGCGAAGTTTGCACGCGGGCAAAGCCGCGGAGTGCGGCTAGTGATATATAAATAAATAAAATAAATGATCTGTCAGTCAGTCAGTTCGGTTCAATGAGTCTTTTTAACGCAGCACTATTTTCATTTCATCAAAAAGTAGCAACGAAAAAGCTGTCAATTTGCTTTGTCTCATAAAAAAATGCGACTTTAACCTGCTGCGTATCGTGGCTGACTATCGTCAGCTCTTACATTGTTATTCTATAGTTATAAAAATGCTATATATATATATATATATATAGCATTTTTATAACTATAGAAAATGCTATATATATATATATATATATATATAGCATTTTTATAGCATGATTCAAACGCTATGTGTGTATATATATACACACTCGTCTTGTACGAACCTTCAACACCTGCTACAGAGCGCCAACTATTTCGGTGCCCTGTACGCCAGTAAGCATGATTCAAACGCTATGTGTGTATATATACATATATATATATATATATATATATATATATATATATATATATGTATATATATATGTATATATGTTACCATACCGATGTCTTCAATGACGTTTCTGGCGCAAATTCTGTTTAAACGTCAAATTGATTGAATTGTGGTGTATCTGTAGTCTGAATAATACAAAATCGATTAAGAGGCCTATTACATTTTTTGACGAAAAAAGCAACGAGAAGCAGATTTAAGGCGGTCTAAAAAAAAATAGGAAAAAGAAAGATCTTTAAGAAAAAAGTTACTGAATTACATAGATCGATCTTTTGTATTCCAGATAGTAAAACTCAAAATGCCAACTAATTACATTCAATGTTCAAATAACCCTTTTTTACTCTAATTTTCGAACCAAAATCATGTCAAAACCATGTCAATTTACTCCTAAATAAAACAAATTATTGCCATCACGATAAAATTAGAATATGGTCATTATTAAAAATAACACAGTAAACTAAAAAAAAAAAACATCCTTACGCCAGCGAATAGGCCACAGTCTAGTACCTTGTTAGTAACTTACAATGTAAGAAGGGCCCTTTATAACAATCCAGTTAAATCGTGGGCGAAATGACTCAAACTGCATTCAAATGTCAATTTCTAGATAGAACCATATTTTTACCGTTAAAAGATATTCAATTCATTTCTTTCAATATAGGTACAACACGGTAGACTTATGAGCGAGGACAAATTGTCAACAAGGTACTAACCTTGTTAGTAACTTACAATGTAAGAGGGCCCTTTAAAACAATCCAGTTGAATCGTGGGCGAAATGACTCAAACTGCATTCAAATGTCAATTTCTAGATAGAACCATATTTTTACCGTTAAAAGATATTCAATTCATTTATTTCAATATAGGTACAACACGGTAGACTTATGAGCGAGGACAAATTGTCCTTGTTGACGCTCATAAGGCGGCCCATGTTAAGCATATGGGAATCAAGTCTATCTTTTATCGATAAAAATAAAATGATAGTGGACTTCTTCGGGCTGATGATATGATTATATTGAACCAAATGTACCAATACTCCAGCCCAACAACAAGCGCTCCAAACGTCAGTGAACCAGCTGGCGAACCAGCAGATGGGTCAGCCCTTCTCCCTTGGGTTCGGACTGCCGCAGGCGCTGCCGCCGCTCGGCGCCAACCTCGGCCTGCAGCCGCAGGGCATCGGGCTTGCGCAGAACTTGGCGCTCAACCAGAACCTAATGGGGCAGCAGCTGGGGCAGAATTTAGGTAAGAGACGAGGACGGATTCTAGCCATTAGTCTGCCCATTCTATTTTTTGGAAGGTATGTCTTTCTATTTAGCTTTTATATTTTCAGGATTAGCTGGACAGAATCTAGGATTGAATCAGAATCTCATCGGCGGACAGAACCTCGGCCTGAGCGGGCAGAACCTGGGCCTGGGCGGGCAGAACTTGGGCCTGGGCGGGCAGAACTTGGGCCTGGGCGGGCAGAACTTGGGCCTAGGAGGGCAGAACTTGAGTCTGAGCGGGCAAAATTTGGGCCTCATGGGACAGAACTTGGGGCATCTAGTCGCGCAACGAGCAGTGCATAATGCGTTGGCGAGGCGAGCTGACATGGATCTCGGTTAGTAAAAAAAAAACATCATCTCCGTCTCTTTCTCTCTTTCCATCCTCTCTCTCTCTCTCTCTCTCTGTCTCTCTCCCTCTTTATCTCGCTCTCCTCCTCTCTCTCTCTCTCTCTCTCTCTCACACACACACTTTCCCCTCTCCTTTCCTCTTTACCCTCTCCCTTTTTATCTCGGTCCGGAGGGATGGCAGGAGAGGAGTCTGTCCCTCTCTTTATAGAATTCTCAATCTCAAACAATCAGATACTAATTATGACACACTTAAAAGGACGCCTTGCTTGTTAACTTCATGCGTATAAGCATGGAGTTCAGTTTCTCTCATCTATTCTTTTCCAGCTGCTTTTCGCAGGTCGTCATTACATCAGATTGATAAAAATTGAAAAAGGAACTGTATTGTAATTACAGGCATGAACAATGCTAACTCAACGGGCTCGACGCAGCCGGGCACGCCCAACAAAACTCAGTCGTACAACGAGTACATGCTGTCGTTACAACACAAGCTGGCTTCTAAATCCAACAGCGTAAGTAGCTCATTGTTAACTTCGCTCCGTGCTACACATGAACAACGTTAACTGAACGGGCTCGACGCAGCTGGGCACGCCCAACAAAACTTAGTCGTACAACGAGTACATGCTGTCGTTACAACACAAGCTGGCGTCTAAATCCAACAGAAAAGATAAAAAGAAAAATGTGTTAAAAAATATGTGAATCCGGTGCGCGTGCATGTACTGCCTAGTAAGTAAAGTGCTTTAATTAGTAAGTATAGTGCTTGTCCTTAGAACTCGCAGTTCTAGAAGGTATTTAACGTAAGTGTATTTCACAAGTAAATTGAGGGTTTATCAACCTGCGCCTACGTGAAACTGAATCAAGATCGGTTCTGTATTTTCTGATATATTTGTGGACAAGCGTTCGGTCACTTGCTCTTATAATATATATTGATGAACTGTTCATATAGGAATATAATAGAGACTGTTTGCCACAGCGCTAATTTGTTGTTCGTTGATTTCAGGGCCCCGTGTCACCGCAGTCACCGCTCGAGTACAGCCCGGCGCTGTCGCCCACGCACCGCTCCCTGCACCCTCTGCCGCACGCACTGCCCAAGGTAATGTACACAGCATGCCCATAGTGTGTTTGCGTGTGCGTGTGTGTCTGTGTGTGTGTGTGTGTGTGTGTGTGTGTGTGCGCGCGCGCGCGTGTGTGTGTGTGTGTGTGTGTGTGTGTGGGAACTAACTGTGGTTCAACCTGTGTCAATTAACAAGCTAGTCGGTGCCCTAATCTTTACAAAAGCAAGTACGTGACGTAGCGGGCAATGCTACCAGAAAGACGATTGAGGTGATGTGGCCAGGTAGTTCGCAAACCGGCGGAGTACGTGGGGAATGGAATCGCCACTGAGGATGCAAACACTCGTGCCTAGCGTGGAGAAATCAAAGTAGGAGAGCGGGCCCTGGCTCGAGCCGGGATTACCGCTAGGCAAATGAAGAAGTTGCAGTATCTTTTTGGCCGCGTGTAAAATTATAGCGGCAATTAGCTAGCCCGTTTTTGAAGACTTTCAATGATACAATGTTGTGTGTTCAGAGCACGGGCGGTGGCGGCGCGGCGCGGCACGTGGCGCAGCTGGCGGAGCTGGACCACGAGCTCAGCAAGATCAGCCTGCACTATAAACACAACCAGAATAAGGTACGTGTATCCTGTATCGAGCACCTCCTACTTTAGCCGGGTTTCATTTGAAGAAAGGTCATTTTATGAAAAGGTTATCGAGTCATTTGCATAAAGGGTATTTTGAGAAGAAGAATGTTAAGATATCGCCGGATATTATGATGGGACGAAAATGGACACTTGTGAATTATTGTTCCAGGACGTGTTCATAGAACAAAACGCGGATGAACACGAGCTGATGGGCGCGAATATCAACGACAACACCGTCGGCGACTATCACGGAGGTATGTTTGTCTTATGGCCGGTTCCTATATCTTAAAACGAACCGTTTTCGCTTACTGTCCGTCAGCGTTTGACATAAACGCCATACAAAAAACGTCAAAAAGTAACGAGACGTTGGAAAAACGACTCGTTTCATTTTCAATATGGGCTGGTGGAAATTGTTCACGCGGTCGGGTCGGAGTAAGATCAACCGCAAAAATAGAACACGGAAACTCTCTGATCATACACTCAAACTTATGGCAGAACGAGGTGAGATCAGGCTGCAGTCTTCGAGTAACAGCTTGCTTAATAAACAAATCTCCAAGTACATACGTTACGATTTGTGTTCTTATAATATTAATTGTATTATGAATGCAATAGAGCGAAACATGGGCTCCAAGGTATTCGCAAGAAATCTGTCTATTAGGCAAAGCTTGTTGACGATGCTGAAGTGGGAGTTCCAACAGTGGGAGCATCGTTTCGTCAAAGCCAGAGATTTTGAGTGAGCTCAGCTTAAGAACAACAAGGCACCAGGGGAGGATGGAATAATGACAGAGCTACTGAAAGCGGGTGGCTTTATCACACCGGTACTTAAAGTCCTTCAGAGGCTGTTTAACTCGGTCATCCTCGAGGGTACTACGCCAGAGGCGTTGCACAGGAGCGTAGATAGATAGATAGATAGATTTTCTTTATTGTACACCACATAGAACAAAAATACAATAATAACTAAAACATTTATACAAAATATATGGGACAATGGGATGCGTATGTTTAGCGTAGCAGAGCGTAGTTCTTTAAAAAAGGTGATAACACCCTCTTGAAGAATTATAGGCCCATTTTGCTGCTGAACCACGTTTATAAGCTTTCGAGAGTATTTACAAACCGTCGGCTCGTAGGTTCAATGACTCAGCCTCCCAAACAAGCCGGACTCCGGAAGATTATACTACAGAAGACCGAAGAGTATAATCGACCACTATGTCTTACGTTTGTGGACTACGAGAAACTGCTCACCTCTGCACTAGAAGATATATACAAGATTCTGAACTGGAATGGATATGGTATTAACATCAATGGCGAAAGCATCACATCTACGGATTTCGGATTCTATCACGTAGTGAAACACCGAGCATAGCTATCTCCATTGCACGCTGCGCAACTCTGAGATTGTGTATGAGACAAATAGATAGCGACCACGTCTCAGTGCCGTATGTCATCACTGGCAACACGCACTGATTATAAACTTTCGTCTTGAGGCTGTGCAGTATCTGCGACGAGAAGATATGGCGTAATTTCCCGAACGCTGCCCATCCAAGTTGGATTCGCTGGTTGACCTCTTTGTCGAAGTTGGATCTACCCAGTTGGATCGTGTGACCTAAGTAGACATAGTGATCAACAGCTTCGATACTATCTTTCCCAACATAAACCAGCATGGGTACGACATGGCCATTTGACATGATGTTCGTCTTACCCATGTTCATTAGAAGACCCACCTGTTGCGAAACAATATTGAGGTCACTGAGCATTGTGCTTAGGTTATCCAGGGTTTCTGCCATGATAACTATATCATCGGTAAATCGAAGGTGAGTGATGCATTCGCTATTGATGTTAAGACCATATCCGTTCCAGTTCAGAAGCTTGAATATATCTTCCAGTGCAGAGGTGAACAGTTTCGGAGAAATAACGTCTCCCACTTCAACCCTTCGATGTACCGGTAGTCAATCTGGCACAGCTGTAATGACTGTAGCACTAGCCAGGTGTCGTTTAAATCAAAGGCTTTCTTGTAGTCCACAAACGCTAGACATAGTGGCCGGTTATACTCTTTGGTCTTCTGTATAATCTGCTTGAGCGTACGGATGTTGTCAACGGTGCTAAAGTCTTTCCGGAATCCAGCTTGTTCGGGAGGCTGAAAGTCGTCAAACCTACGAGCGAGCTGGTATGTAACTACTCTCGAAAACAGTTTATAGACGTGGTTCAGCAGCGAAATGGGCCTATAATTCTTCCAAGAGGGTGTGATCACCTTTCTTAAATTAAAACAAAACCACTATGCTCCTGTATTATGCCTGTTGCGTAGTACCCTCGAGGATGACGTAGTTAAACAGCTACTGAAGGACTTTATGTAACCGGTGTTCCACCCGTTTTCAGTAGCTCTGTCTTTATTCTGCCCCCCCCCCCCCCCCCCAGTGCCTAGTTGCTCTTAAGCTGTTTGAGAGCCATTCTGACCACCATTCCATTCCCGTTTAGGCTGACGTCGGGGATATTTTCGGTATAATGTCGGGTCAAACAGGCTCTTACATCGCTAGTCGTGCTAGGAGGCCTACGCGCTTAGATGTATAATTGCTCATAGAACTTCTCGAGCTCACTCAAAATTTCTGGCTTCGACAAACGATGATGCCACAGCCAATCTCAGGCTTCGACAAACGATGATGCGACAGCCGGTTTTCAGCTGCGTCAACAGGCTTTGACTATTAGACAGATATCTTGCGAAGACTTTGGAGCCCTCGTTCCGCTCTATTACGTTCTTAATACGAACGCATTAAAAGAACGCAAATTGTGTCACATCGACTTGGATATCTGTTTATTAAGCAAGCTGTAACTCGACATATCCACTGAAGACTGCACCTTCATGTCGCCTCGTTCTGCCAAAAGTGTGAGTGTATGGTCAGAGTTTCTGTCTTCTTATTTTGCGGTGGGTCTTAAAGAACTCAGACTCGACCGCGTTAATAATTTCCACTAGCCCGTTGTTTAGTTCGTCCACTGTATTGCATTCGGTAAGGATTTGGAAGCAATTTTGGAGTACCAACTGAAAGCTCTCGGGGTTTTGGATTTGGGCAGGACTTGGGCGAAGAGTAGATCTCACTAAACGAGACCTCTTAACCTTTGCGTTGATATTCAATGCCTCTTACCATGCGGTGATCACTGCCGGTCATAACCCTGTTGATCACAGAGACTTCATTGAATATATGCCGTCAAAATTAAATTTATCTCGCGCACATGACCACCGGGATGCAGCCACTACCATTTCCTGGACGGCGCTTATTTAAAAAAGGAGTTCATCATAAAGAGTCCCTCCTTTTTCATGAAGTCAGCCAATCGCTGGCCCCTTTGGTTCCGCTGTCAAAATCCAAACTGTCCCACTCTCAGTTTATCGCCTGCCTCATGCCTAGCCGTGCGTTGCAGTCCGTCACCACGCTCGGCAGGTGGATTGGTGACCGCAGTATTACAAATATGTACTCGTAGGACGGTGTTGCCCATCTTCCAGTGTGTATTCCCTTAGTCGCCCCTTACGACATCCTTGGAAGGATTGGGAGGGGTCTTATTCTAAGCCGAGACCACCACGGCCCAAAGTATTTTAGACCATTTTTTTTTAATAATCTTTGTACAGCCTTATACTTATTGCTTTATTATAAGTACATATATTGATTACTTCAAAATTAACATTTCTTTGGAGCCAGGGGTTAAAAAAAAAGAACCCATTATATTTTCGGGATAAATTGTGACTTCAATTTCAACCCAAATTTTGAATTAAAATAGTAGTTTCGGCGAGATGCGCGGTCTAAATAAAGACAGACAGACAGACAGACGGACAAAAACAGTTTTAGCTTCCGTATGGAATATAGAGTACCCTCCAAAAAATACTATTTATTACTTCAAAATTAACATAGCTTTGGCCCTCGATCCCGCAGGAAACCTTTATTTTTTTCGGGATAAAAGGTACCCTCAATTTCAACGAATTATATAATCTATGACTGTGCCAAATTGTATCAAAATCCGTTTAGTATTTTTAACGTGATTCTTTTAAATAACTTTCAAGCCCTATCCTGTGGGAACCCTTTAATTTTTCAGGATGAAAATATCGAATGTTCTACCTCGTAGAACTCAAATCAGACAAAGTTTAATTTGTATTTATTCAATAGTGTTGGCGTGATTTGCAGTCAAGATACCGACAGACAGTAAGACAGATGGACAGACAATAACATAATTTTGGACCCCTATCCTGCAGGAACCCTTCAGTATTTCGGCATAAAGAGTATCCTCAATTTTAATCCATCATATAAACTATGACTGTGCCAAGTTACATCAAAATCCGTCTAGTAGTTTTAGCGTGGTACATGTTATTTTAAATAACTTTCAACACCTATCCTGTGGGAACCCTTTAATATTTCGGGATGAAAGTATTCTATGTCCTACCTCGTAGTATGAACTCAAATCACACCAAGTTTCATGTGTATTCATTCAGTAGTATCCGCGTGATGCGCGGCCAAGATACAGACAGACATACAAAACTTGACAAAACATCTAGAAACACATTCCATTCACACCCAATCAATAACAATAACACCAAACACAACTAACCTATTTGATTTTAAAAACTAACGTGAGTAAATTCATATTACAAATCTCAATAAAACAGCTAATAACAAAAATACGGTTTTAGGCGTTTGATTGATATTTGTACTAATTAACCTTTCTAAAGTTGGAGTGTGACACAGCAAAGTGTCACAGTAATCTTCTACAATACTTGTACATGGCACGATATTGTCAAGCAATATAAGGTTAGATCTAAAAAAATGATAGACTTCGTGTATTAAATATAAATAAATCGGCTAAAAACTCACGAAATAGAAGATCGGAAATACTCCGACCAGTTTTGAAGTGACTGTGCAGGCCGAACATAGTCGAGCGCCGCAGTCGCCGCTCACTGGTCCGCCCGCGCCACGCACGCGTCTTCAGTTGCGTGCTGACGTTCGTAGCGCTCGTCGCGGCTTGTCGGCATACCGCAGAACACTCTCAGATGAAGGACTTCAAAATAGTCCGAAACTGGTCGGAGTATTTCCGATCTTCTATTTCGTGAGTTTTTAGCCGATTTATTTATATTTAATATGAATTTCACTCGCGTTAGTTTTCAAGACTTAGTGTATTTGAACATTTAAATTAAAACACACACTCATGCATACGTGATTTTTATTTAGCACGTATATTGCGAAAACATTTAAAAAAAAAAAAAAAAAACTACCTACAGACAAATATATTTACGTTTCAACGATTTGAACATTTTTATCACCAACTCCATGATTAGGCTTAGTACTTGGTAATGAATTGTAAAAGATATTGAAATTATTAGATCTGAAAGAAACGATAATATAATAGTATTTTATTCTCGACTAGTTGAGTATGTGTGGTTGTGTTACCAATTTTAGCCGAAGTAAAGCGTATTATTATTTGGGTAGCGTGTTTGCCTACTGTTTCTACTCTGTACTGTGACTCTAAAAAATACCACAGTCCTGTGAACTGATTCCTTGTTTTTGTTCGACAAAAGTAATATAATTTAAATTGTACATTTTCAGAAGTTCACACATGAAGTTGTACCTTATGAAATTGGGATAAGGCTCACAATAGGTATATTCATTAAAAAAAATACATAATCGTCAATAACAGCAACTATTGTGTTACGTACTTATTTTAGCGATCATACGCTTGTGGCGATATTTGTAAAGCTTCTTTCTAGATCTGGGGTGTTTTTCATTTGGTTTACCCATTTTTTCATTCATTTACAAGTTCCAAGTCAAAACGGACAATAGTGACGCGGTGAGCCGCGTTGCTAGGTGGACCTGCGCTAAGGTCCACCTAGCAACGCGGCTCACCGCGGAATGGCAGAATTGGCAGAGACCGCGCAGCAAAATACGTAGATTGCCGTGAAAGAGTAGTGCGGCACGAAATTGATATCGCTCCGAATTAAAGAGCGTAAGCGACATTGTAGAAAAATCCCAATTACACATAAATAGATAGTCTTTCCAAAAAAATAGTACAAAGACACGATTTCTTAACAAGTAATATTTAGGTACAATATCATATCGAAATACCATTAAATGTAGGATATATTTACGGAATTGTTTATTTTCAGATGTGTTTGGCATTTTTTTCATCAAGCCAAATAAGTGCATTCATGTTTTTGGGACAAAGATATTGTTACTAATATCCTCGAGTATCATATATTTTAATATCAGTAGGAAACAGTGCGTAGTTTTTGGACCGGAAGGGAATACTTTGTGTCATTTGCCCATTTTTGTCCCTTAAATGCCCGGTTATTTTAATCAACGTTTTGTCATGCATCACATCAACCATTTCGTAATCAATCTACTAATAACGAGGCGTCCAGAAGTTTTTACCGCCCGCTACCTGGGACGAGTATCCTTAGTTTGACCGAATTACGGATGGTATCTTTGACATTTAACTGCTGCTTTTTTATAGGACCTCTATAATATATCATCTCCATGCATTACGCTAACTGAACGTTAACACTTCCATCCATTAGTGTAACAACCCTTCGTTTTATAGGAACAGTTTCAGCTTACTTCTGGTAGAAAATGTTACTGTTCGTTACTAAAACGAGTCGGTCCTTAGATATAATAGCCGGGCATAAAAGTTACACAACGACTTAGCGATTTTCGCGTGATACCCACTATCACGTCACGGAGTATCAATATGGGAGAATTTTTCAGAGCCAGTTCCTACAGATATGCATATTTGGTTTGGAAATAGTAAATTAGACTGTTAGATGTAAGATTCTGCGTATGCTTACAGAAGTGGGCGCGGAGTGGGAGTGTGGCGGCGGAGTGCGCGTGTCGCGCGCGGCGCCGTGCCGCCCGTATGCGCTGTGTCGGCTGCTGCCGCCGCAGGACCACGGTGAGCAGCCGGCGACTGCGCAAGCCTAATACCCTCCTCTCGTCCCCCCTCCCCTCCACACGTCCACACTAGCATCGGCTTCTTATCGTATCTGTTTTTGCATTAAATTCTAGGGCCCCAAGTTGTACTAATTCTGCGCCCCAAGCGCAAAGACGGAGTGCTCTTCGCCCTCGAAACTTCGCGAGCATAGTGGGGCCGGTGTAGGATGCATTGTCCATGCAAATATAATTCCAAAAAGAAAAATTAAATATATATGTACCCGTACCTCAAAAGGAAAAAAGGAACCCTTATAGGATTACTTCGTTGTCCGGTCGTCTAACTGTCTGTCAAGACTCTTTTTCTCAGGACTCGTTCCTGTGAAAAGGATCTTGACAGACTGACTTGATAGACAGGAGGTATCAAGTTGAAATTAATATCAAATACTCAGTCTTCAATCTCTTGGAGCTGTGAAAAAAACAAATATCTAATTCAACGCAATCGTAAGATACATCCGTCTACCCTCTAACCCTATCTGACAAGCTTTGTGTAGATACTGACTCAGGAGAACAGCTACAAAAATGTGGCTGACCTGTGTATGTGTCAAAAGGGTTATGGACTCGTGCTCCACCTAGGTTCTCCACCGGGGTGAAGCATGGAGTACTTACACGTCCTCGTGCTTCAACAATAATATTTTAGTACAATCATGAAAGGTAGTGCCCAATGCTCTAGTCATAATGCTGATTTTCAATAACAAGTATCCTTTCTTACGTAGAATTTGTATCAAGTTACAGGCAAAGAGAAACTAGACCTGCTCTCCCAGTCTCAGTTCCCGACGGACACCGCGCTCGACGAGCTGTCCTGCCTCGACAACAACTCGTCGTACGAGGAAGCCTCTACTGGCCCCGGCGCGGAGACGTACGTCATCACCGACTCTCGCGCCCGGAGCTACCTGGTCACTGACGCGCTGTCGGATCTAGTCGCGACTATCATTGAGCCTACCAGGAGTAAAGAGGTAACTTACCTTTATCTCTTTATCTAGGATCTTTTGACAACTGGGAAATCATATTGCAGTTATATTATGACATACTAGCAGTGTCCGTGGCGTTGACAGCGTGTACAATTTTCCGGGATAAAAAGTATCCTGCATACAAAATTTCATTAATTTCGGCTCAGCCGTTACCTCGTGAAGCGCTTCAAACAAATGTAAAATGTGACATATCGTACGGCATTGTACTGGAAGGGATTGTGAAAACTTGGTCATTATTCCATTACGTCAGTTTTACGAACTTACTAAATTGAACTTCAAGGTTGAAGCAATTAATATTTTATTGAAGATGAAAGAAACTACATTTATTTACGTACAGAAAAACGGCTCTTTAAAATATGCTATAATAAATAAGTTATAAATGAGATCTAAAGTGTTACCTTCTCTGTATACAGGATGAAACAACAAAGTCCCCAGAAGTAGCGTGCGAAGACATCGAGGCGAGCTACCTGATCATCGACGCGTCGCGCGCGCTGACGTGCACCGTGCTGGACCGCGCGCTGCGGCTGGACGAGCCCGCCTTCTCGGCCTTCGTGGAGCAGAAGTACTCGGCCAAGTACTGCCCGCCGAGTGGAACAGAGGTGATATAAGTCACGAGTACTAGTTTGAGTGTTTTGAATATTTTTGGGTTCCTAATCTCAAAAGGAAAAATACCTTATAGGACCACTTCGTTGTCCGTCCGTCTATCTGTCTGTCAAGACCCTTTTTCTCGGGAACGCGTGGAGATATTAAGTTGAAATTAATACAAACTTTTAAGTCAACGCAATCAAAAGATAGTCTGTTTATGCCACATATTTTGACACTCGCAAGGGATTCTTTTGAGAGTGTCAAAATACGGTACTTCCCGTTTACATAGAATCAAGAAATTTGGTAAGAAGCAATGTCTTATAGCACAAGTAAAGGGGAAAATCCGAAAACCGTAAATTTGTAGTTTCATCACAAAAAATACACTTTATAAAAATAACTTCGAGACTCGATTCCCACGATGGACGAACTATTTACATGCCTACAAGTTTGTACGGAACCTCGGTGCGCGAGTCCGACTTGTATTTGGCCGTTTTTTTTTTGTGCTTTTTGACTATTAATAATATAAAACAGCTAACAAAAATTGGCGTCAAAACACGAACCGCCATGACTGTTTTGTGATGTCATCTTTATCACATTAGTATGTATTATAAATGCGAAAGTTTGAGTGAACCGATTTTTATGAAATTTGGTATACAGTTTAGGTCAAGAAATAGGATACTTCCATTATCATCCATCATGTTAGCGAAGTAACATAAAACTCACATGACACTTCGTTCTCAGTATCTACATGGTTGCGTACCCTTGACTCATTTTTTTAACCATTTCTGGCATGCAACATTATGTGTTTTAACACAATCAAATTACTTACTCAATGAAATGTACATTTTCATTGAGTAAGTCACTGTTCAAAGTAACTAACGTTATTTCATTCTGTTCTAGTACTCGGAATCAGTCCCGGCATCGGAGGAGCTGTCCAAGTGGCGGACGATAGAGGTGGGGGGTGTGGAGTGGAGCGAGGGGGGCCCCGTTCCGGAGGGGGCGCGCGGGGAGGGGAGCGTGAGAGCGCGCGCGGTGGCGGGTGGCCTCGTCGCGGACGTAGTCGTCAGCGAGACTTACACTGATAAAGGTTGGTTCACCATTGAAGAACATGTTGATGAACATCACATCATCAGCCCGCTGCTGAACAAGGGCCTCCATGCCATAATCAGGCGGTGGAGGTCGCAGTAGGAGGTGATATTAACACGACAATGCTATTGCCCATTTCCTGAATACCCTTTGCTGTTTCTCACAGTAACCGCGGGATGAGTAGGGGTGGCGTGCACACCGACCCATACGGCGGATATTGCTACTAAAATAATATTCAATCAGTTCTGTAGTTGCCTAATTTTCATAAACTATTCGATGTAGCCTCTATATTAGCAATATATATTAATGGAAAACTAAACGTAAATCATTATGTATTTGCAGCTTTGAGAGTTGTTAAATTGGATAGCACCAAAACGACCATTGCACTCATGGCGACCGTATTACGTCCTTATGCACAAAACAAGACAAAAACGTGAGCCACATAAGAACAAAACATCCGCGAGCTTAGGAAGAATGACGTCACGTGTACTGCGTTTTTTTGTTTATTGTAATATTTTTAATTATTAATGTATTAAGATGACAATATATGTTAAATCCATAAGATAGAAAGAATAAATAAAAACATAAATAGTGTTATTTTTCTATCCAATTTGTGCTGGCTAAAACAAAAGGTTTAACGCAAACTACCTTATTCCTTCTCTAATAAATTGTTTTCTTAACTTGAATGTAATTTATTCTCTGCCGTCTGACTAGTTAATCTTCTCTTTGTGGATCCAGACCGGGATGCTGGTTGCCCACAAGTTTGCCCATGAGCAAATATTAATTTGGACAAACACTGTGACATTGTTATTATCACACAATACATTTTTTGTACATGCTCGACGTTTTTATTTAATATAGACTTTTTTTTTCTTTTTTCTTTTGTTGTTTCTTGAAATGATCTTGAATTATTTACATTTGGATCGAGTAGAAACACTGCACTGGACCAGCTTGGTTCTTTATTGGCTCATATACCTCTCGTACCTTTCTCTCTCTCTCTCTCTCTCTGTCTCTCTCACACACACTCACTCTCTCGCTCTCTGAGTAAAGCTTGTGCCCCAGTACGATGACGATGATGAACTCTCTAACGTTTGTTTGTTTGTTTCAGCGTTATGCCGCCAGGTGGTGCTTCTAGCAGTAGAGCCGACTCAGTTATGACATGTGTAGCGATTCACCGTTGTACCTTATATTTATTGTACTTGTAACATATACTATATCTATATCATTACTCGTAAATAAAATATTCATATGTGATATCTACATACATGAATTTTATTTTATGCCCTATAATAATTTAATGCAGGGGTTCCCTAACGGTGGGGCGCGCCTCACCAGAGGGCCTTAAAGTGGTCATAGAGGGCGGGTGGGGAAACACGGCGGTTCCAAAAATAATAATAACGTTTATTGAAAGTAATTCAAAAAAGGTGTTAGAGGTTACACACACATTTTGTAAGTAATTGTTAATACTATTATGTTATTAATATTTATGTTGTTGGTGAAAAAAAAAACTTTAATTTCTGAGACCTTCAAAATGATGGTTGTCAAAAGTGCACCATATGTTGGCAGTTAAAAGGGCACCATATGCAAGTATTATAGGACAAGATTCCATGTCCTCTACCTTTAGTAGGAACCAAGATTCTTTAGTAGGAACAGAGATCCTTTAGTAGGGACATAAAGAAAAAGATAAGTAAAAAGAAAATTAATAGTTTTTGAGCGGGAAACGGAAGACTGATTACTCTATAGGTTTCCTAGCACATATGAGGCGGCTATTGTGAGTTGTGACGTCACACCGCATACGAGCCGCGAGTTTGCTTTCGAAAAGGATGCAGCAAAAGTGGAATAATTTTTCAAGATATTCTAAATAATTATTTCTCCAGGAGGTGGAGGTGGTCCATGACATGTGTTTCACTAGATGGCGCTAATGACAATATTAGCTTAATTTATTTCTTTGGGCCTTAATTTGCAGTCATGTTACATTTAAAACTTTATTCGCGGTTGAAACACTATACGATATTAATGTTTCATCTATCGTTTTCATTGTCACACTAATATTTTAACCGCATTCGTTTCCTAAAAATTTGGGTTCAATACTTGACTCAAGATTTGAACCCAAATTTGTAAGATATATTAGATATATTAGATTTAGAACTTCATATAACTCTAGAATTCGTTTTTGATGTGAAACTGATGGCGCGGGAGTATAGTCGACTCTTGGCGTGGCGAAAGATGGCCACGGCGGCGACGCGCCGCTCGTTGCCCGTAGGCTCTTTCCGCCTCAGCTCAGCGATGTTCGATGTTTCACATCTGCCAGGCGTCCCGCGACGGCTCATTTGTTTTTTATTCATATTGATAGATATACATACTCGTATAACATAGCAGGAGGAAAACCAGTCTCAAGGAATTTCAGGAAATCTTTAACTCTGTCCTCTTTAATGAGAGAACTCCAGAGGCATGGTACAGAATTTTGGCCGTGTTGTTATTCAAAAAAGGTGATAAAAGTCTTCTGAAGAAATACAAACCCATTTCACTTCTGAGCCATGTCTACAAGCTGTTTTCAAGGGTTGTCTCGAATCGTTTAGCACGGAGACTAGATGAGTTTCAGCCACCGGAACAGCCGGGTTTCGTGCAGGATATGGTATATTCGTATCTATGTATGTTTATACATAGATACGTTGTTATGTTGTAGCACAAGATGATTCAGCGCTTCCTTTATTCCGGTCCATGAAGATACTGACCCTCCCATCCTTGATATGTCTTCAGACTGCTCTGTATGCCAGAGACCACCTGGAGGAATACTCGAGGCTCGGGGACGGACACAAGTATAGCACGCGGAACGCGCACCAGCTGCGAGCGGTGCCGCGGCGGCTGAAAAAAACGTCCAAACTAGTGCACGTGATGGCACCGGCGGTCTACAACCGGCTGCCATATAACGTTAAAGGTGCACCTTCGAGGGAATCATTTAAATTGAAATTAAAATGTTGGCTTGTTGACCAGTCATTCTATGTGTTTGATGACATTTTAAAAATATAATTATTGAGACTATTTTCATTTAATTTTAGTTTTATTTTGACTACATATGTACTCAATTATTATTATTATTATTATTTTTAGTTACTTGTGTTTTAATATATTTATTTACTTTTAACAATCAATAATTGTTCAATTAATGTAATGATTGTAAGGTACTTTAAATATACCTATTTATTATTATTAGTCAGTCGAAATTGTATTCAATTAATTTGATATTATTATTGGTAATATTTGCCCTTTTGACATGTAACTTATATTGTTATGAATAAATGACTATGACTATGACTATGACTATGACTATGACTATCCGTTATCTAGTACCCATAGTACAGGGTATCCTAGTTTGGGGCTAGGTAATTGGTGTGGAATTGTCCCGAATACATTTATTTTATATTTATAGACCACATCCACACAGTGAGGCAGATTATACAGAAGTCAGAGGAGTATAATCGTCCCCTGTGTTTAGCGTTTGTGGACTATGAGAAAACTTATGACTCAATCGAAACCTGGGCTGCTGTTCTAGAATCTCTGCAACGATGCCAATTAGACTGGCGATATATCCAAGTGCTGAGATGCTTGTATGACGCGGCTACTATGATTGTCCAAATCCAGGACAAACAGGCGAAACATGTCAACCTGCGTCGAGGAGTGAGTCAAGGGGATATGATATCCCCGAAATTGTTCACCAATGCATTGGAAGACATGTTTAAGACATTGGACTGGTCATCAACATAAACGGTGAGTACATCTCACACTTGAGATTTGCAGATGACATCGTTATAATGTCAGAATAGTTGCAGGATTTGCAGTGGATGCTGGATAGCCTAGCTGGAGCTTCCAAGAAAATCGGTCTCGGTATGAACTTGGATAAAACCAAGATCATGCTGAACGAGCACGTTCCTCCTTTACCGATTACAGTTCACGGCACTGCTCTCGAGATTGTTCAACACTACGTTTACTTAGGGCAAATCTTACAACTGGGCCGGAACAATTTCGAGAAAGAAGCCAATAGAAGAATTCAGCTGGGCTGGGCAGCATTCAGGAAGCTGCGTCAGGTCTTCTCATCGTCTATCCCTCAGTGCCTAAAGACAAAGGTATTCAATCAGTGTGTCCTACCGGTAATGAGTTACGGAGCTGAGACGTGGACATTTACGGTACGGCTGGTCCACAAACTTGAAGTCGCTCAGCGGGCTATGGAGAGATCTATGCTTGGAGTTTCTCTAAGGGATTGAATTCGAAATGAGGTGATCCGTCAGAGAACTAAGGTTACCGACATAGCTCTGAGAGTTAGCAAGCTGAAGTGGCAGTGGGCTGGCCATATTAGCTGCAGAACCGATAACTGTTGGGGTAAACGTGTTCTCGAGTGGAGACCGTGAACTGGCAAACGTAGAGTAGGACGCCCACCGGCTAGATGGAGCGACGATCTGCGCAAGGTTGCTGGCAGAAAGTGGATGCGAAGAGCCGAAGATCGGGCAAAATGGCGTGCCTGTGCTCGTCTACTGCTGGACATAGGCCTCTCCCAAATGTCCAGCAGTAGACGAGCACAGGCTGATGATGATGATGATGATGATGATGATGATAGATATCCACAATAATATAAATAAGGCGGTAAGTAATTAAGAATCCTTTAGATACCTAACAATATATTCTATTGGGTCTAATGTCTTCTAAAAAAAATCGTATCATAAAAAACATATTTTTATTTTCAACTTACATTATAGGAGCAATCTGTTTCAAGTCATTCATTATAAACTACGTCCTAAGTACATAATCTTCAACTGAATGGCTTAGAAAATAATCGGGCCTATTTTTTTTGGGAATTCTTTTCGTTTAGTGCCGAGGTTACAGATTACTAGATTTTGTATTTTTCCTTATATAGAATTTATTAAACAATCAACAATTAGAAAACTTACAAACTAATAATAATTTAGTATCATCTGCTACCGAACATCGCGGCTAGGAGGGACATCGTGAAGAGCACCACGCTGGTGCTGGTGGCGGGAGGACCAGCGTTGTATCTGGTTACCTGCAACAGTTCACACAATTACTATTTAGTACTATTAGCTGCCGGTATATGTTGGGTACGATATCATCGAAGCTGTTGATTACTATGTCTACTTAGGTAAGACCAACTTCGACAAAGAGGTCAACCAACAAATCCAACTCGGATGGGCAGCGTTCGGGAAATTACATATCTTCTCGTCGCAGATACCGTAGAGCCTCAAGACGAAATTTTATAATCAGTGCGTGTTGCCAGTGATGACATACGGCACTGAGACGTGGTCGCTAACTGTTGGTCTCATACACAAGCTCAAAGTCGCTCAGAAGTAATGGAGAGAGCTATGCTCGGTGTTTCACTACGTGATAAAATCAGTATCGAGGAAATCCGTAGAAGAACCAAGGTTACCGACATAGCTCTCAGAATTTGTAAGTTGAAGTGGCAATGGGCAGGCCATATAGTTCGCAGAGTCGACAACCGCTGGAGAATAAAGGTTCTCAAATGGCTCGCAAGAACAATCAAGCGAAGTTTAGGGAGACCCCCAAACGTTAGACCGACGAAATTGTAGCCATCGCAGGAAGTCGGTGAAAGGAGGCGGCACAAGATCGTACCTACGTCGTGGCGTTCTTTGGGGGAGCCCAATATTCAGCAGTGGACTTCTAAAGGCTAACATGATGATGTTGACTATTAGCTCTCAGCGAGCTATGGAGCTATGCTCGTAGTTTCTCAGAAGGATAAGATCCGGAACGGAGTGATCCGACAGAGAACCAAAATCACCGATAGCTAGGCAGCTAAAGTGGCACCTAGTTGAGTATAAAAAAAATAACAACCACATGTATTTTTGATTAATTTTCATAACTACCACGGTTCACTCTCTTTGATTCTAGTTTGACGACACCTCATATTGGTCAAAATTAGTTCAGCCGTATAGGTATACCGCGTGGAACCTGGAACATAATCCTCCTAGGCAAACCACTATTGGGTAAACACCACTCGAAAGCATTCCAAACAAAGGCTATCGATATCGCCAAAATTGATTGTTTACTAGCACATTACAATAAAAGCCGATAAAAGTTAGATAAACAGATTATCTAAATATTAAGGAAATACACAATAAATTTATTTTTATGATTAGGGGAATTACTGTTGGTCGCATGACGTCAACAAATTAATAAGCTAGAGAAGCATTACTCGCACTTGTTCCGTATTAATCTTTGTCCAGCAGGATCTAATCCGCATTTTTAACCACTACACCATGGGGGCTGTCTGATTATAAGACTTATGTACGTAGCGGGGGCTGATGTTTTGCTGTGGTCTTACATACTGAATCATTGGTCGAAGCGACATCAGTTTTTATAGTTCGATATGTCATGCGCCATTATTTAAAATTGCTTCAGCTACGTGAGCGATGCTAAACAAAAGAAAATGGCAAAGTGCGAGTCGGACTCGCGCACCGATGCATGGTTCCGTTTAAAGTAAACTTTGGAAAACTGTTGTCCCTATACATCGACAAAGGTCATGAACAATTTAACAACTGCAATTATTTTTTTATGATGTAATTACATATTTACGGTTAATTTTCTGATTTATCCCTTTACTTGTGATAAAAGACATTACTTCATGCCTTTTAGCTCCAAGGGGCTGAGAGTATTTGATATTAATTTCAACTCGATACAAGCGTTTCTGAGAAAAAATGTAAAGTTTTTTGGTGGTTCTTCTTGCTTTCTAAAAGCTTATTTAGGGTTCAAAACTGCAAGTTGCAACCCTCTTTATAAGATTGCTTGGCATCTTGTTCCTACCAATAATGATAATGTATTGTTTTGAATGGTATCTTAGTATTTGAGAGATAAACAATCTCAGTTTATAATTTCAATAACTGTTCGTTCCGTTTTCAATATCGCTTGAGTTGTGTTGTGGCTGACTCGGTAGGATTACTGCATTGCAGCACTATAAAGTATTTAATAAAGAGCTAGAAACAAACACAAGTTAACACAAATCTTTTGACTTTAAATGGATTTTCTAAAAAACTACTGAACCAATTTTGATGAAATGTTATAGGACTACACAGGTGTACGCTTACAAATAAAAGAATCACCCAGTTCGGTTTCTAAAAATATAATCTTATGGAAAAACAACGATTAAAAAACTTGTAATAGGAACTCACAGTCTCATTGATCCAGTTGGTGTAGGCGGAGACCTTGGCGTTTACGCCGGGGAACAGGGGGTGCGCACAGCCGTACCCCCAGGACGTGATGCCGACCACGATACCTTGGTACAAGAGCGGGCCTCCACTGTCACCCTGGCATGCGTCGGCACCTTCAACATAACAATAGTATTAAAAGATAGATTCTGAAAGCAAGTTCTTGTTTATCCACATAATCGTTCTGTGATCCAAAAATGGAATGATAGCTGCAGCAACTACTAAGATCGTGTGCGCGCCACGAAAGAAACTCCAAACTTAAGCTTATTAAATGCGAACTCGAAAATGTTAAAACGTGCATCCTGTATGTCTGTATGATAAAAGCGTTGAACATTAAGTCCCTCTTGGCACCGCGCCACGGGAAGTCTTCCGTGGCCCGTTATCTACTAGCTACTGTAACTGCAACGTTTATGTCGACTGAACCACCGACTGTAAAACAAAAAGTAGACGCCAGCATACTCATAATGCAACCTCGATGGGGATCAAAAGGAATAAGAACCTCAATAGTGCCATATTCCCTTTTTTATATACCTAGTTACTATAGGTTGAATCTTCGAAATTGGAATTTATATGTTACTCTGTGGGTGTGTTTCATGTTTTCGGACTTTGCCGTAATTGTATTTAGTCCAGTTTTTACATATTACCCTCTTCAACTAGATCTATGGTTAAAGTATACGAAACTAGCAAAAGTGGAGGTTATTGCGCCGGATGTCCTAGAATACAAGTGACAGCGTGGTTACCTCCTTGACCAAACAGTCCCGAGCAGAGCATATTGGTAGTGACGACGTACGGCGGATCATCCGGCCTGAGGGTGGACAGCATCGCGTACTGGTTAAAGCAGATCTGGAAGCTGATGCTGCGGATGTCAACCTCTTGCAGTATTGACGCTGGTTGGTTGACGTTCGGCTGTATGAATTAGTAAATGATTTAGAAGAAGAAAGTCTACAGCGCATGATAAAGTTCTTAGTAAACGTAAGTAAGGAATTGTGAAGCTACAGCTATAAGTTCATATTTCGGTCTCCACAGCTGCAGTTTGTATCTCGTTAATGAACTTGAATGAATAATATAGTAAATTATGTAGTCGTAAATTGTAATTCTAAAATTTTGTAAACTAAACGCTTGCACCACGTATTTAGTTGAAATTCAAAGAGCTATTCGAACCAAAAGAAATATAAAATTTGTTTACGTCGCATTGATGTACCTTACACATTAGTTGCCCCAGTCCACGTGCGTGACGGTGGAGTTGTCGGGCATCTCCTCGCCAATAGCTAGCATTCTGGCAACCTTCACCAGTATACTGAGGGTTACAGATTATTCTAGCAGCATCATGCCACGTCGTTGCACCATACACCTGTTGTACTCACATTAGTGTTGCCCCAGCCCACGTGCGTGACGGTGGAGTTGTCGGGCACCTCCTCGCCGAACGCCGGGATCCTGGCCACCTCCACCCGTGTACTGAGGGTCACAGCTGAAGACAGCAGCATCACAGCCACGTCGTTGTCGCGGAGCGGCGTGTTGTACCTCTCGTGGAAGATGATCATGGACACGGAGTGCACACTGCCTCCTAACAATACATTAATGAGTACTTATATTACAAGGACACGGTATGGACTCTACATCCTAACAAATTATTCGTGAATATTAAATAAATAAATATATTCGGGACAATTCACACCTTGCCCCAAATTAGGATACCCTGTACTTTGGGCACTAGATAACGGATAAACACACATAGATACGAATATTACATCCATGACTCTGAAACAAACATTTCTGCTCATCACACATATGACGATTGCACCTCGCTCAATTCAAACCCGTGTAATATCTTTATAATATTATCGAAGGTCCAATTTGACGACTAATTGGGCGAGTGGTTAGTGACCTTGACTGCGAAGTCAGGGTAACTAAGTCTGGGTCACTAACCACTCAGCTAATCGTTCGTCAAATTCGACGTATCTATATATAATTTCATACATAAGACGAGACAAAATAAACTTGAGTTTTGTACCAGATTGATTTATCATTGTAACAAGTGCAGTGCAGATTCTGGTTTGTAAGGTTGTTGGATTTACATTAGGGCCGCCAACTCTGGCACACAAGAAGAAGACTTTTCTATTTCAAATGTAATACACATTTATCAGTTCATGACAATATAATTATTGCAATATATTTAGCAACCACGCAAGTTCTAGCGTCATAGATTTACCTGATTCCAAGTTAGCGGTGCCAGCCCTGACCGTGAACCGGGAGGGGCTCACAACATTACCGTTCCTGTTAAAAAAATACCATGAAATTTGTGATTAACAAATAGGGAAGTAGTTATTATTTCAGACTTCAAACTATTTTTTACAGTTCTATGGCGAAGCCAAAAAAATAAATATGTTATACAGGGTCAGTAACTCGAAGTGTTACCTATACCACAGAATAAATAATAGTACAAGGCCTATACCAAAGATAGGATAGATTGCTAACGTCATACATTAGTTCAAAGCTCGCGTAAAACTTATTATCGTCGCCGGTACTATGTGTGGTACACCTAGTGCCATCTTTAGAACAGTTGGAAACTTAAACTTAGATGTAAGTGTGTGTGTGTGTAGGTATAGCGTGGTGTGGGTGTGTTGGAGCGTAAGTCGACATAACGAGTGAAAGATTTCATTCAAAATGTCGCTGTTTTTATCCAATGATGCCACGGCTCAATGGTTAGGACATCTACCCTAGATTCGATTCTGTTAACACTTTTTGATGACCGATCTAGCTGACGCCTCTCGACGTGTCGGTCTCAGCATGAATATAGACAAAACTAAGGTAATGTTTAACGGCCTCATGTTTACCCCGAGACCAAATGTTATCAACGGCGTACCTCTTGATGTTGTGCAGGAATATGTCTACCTCGGGTAGACTGTGCAATTGGGTAGGAACAATTTCGAGAGGGAAGCCGATAGGAGAATTCAGCTGGGATGGGCAGCATTTTGTAAAATTCGTCAAGACTTCTCTTCGTCCATACTACAGTGCCTAAAGACGAAAGTCTTCAATGCGTGTGTCCTACCAGTCATGACCTACGGAGCCGAAACGTGGACACTCACGGTGAGATTGGTTCATAAGTTTAAGGTCGCTCAGCGAGCTATAGAAAGAGCGTCGGTGTTTCTCCTAAGGGCAAGATTCGTAATGAAGTAATACGACAGAGAACCAAAGTTACCGACATAGTTCAAAGAATTAGCAAGTTGGGCGTTGAAGTGGCAATGGGCTTGTGACAAGCCCATTGCCACTTCAACTCTCTCGAAGAACCGACATTCGTTGGGGTAAACGAGCTCTAGAGTGGAGACCGCGCTCAGGCAAATGTAGTGTAGGGCGCCCGCCGGCCAGTTGGAGTAACAACTTGCGAAAAATGCCTGGCAGGAACTGGATGAGAAGAGCCGAAGATCGGTCTCAGTGGCGTTCACTAGGAGAGGCCTACGTCCAGCAGTGGACGAACATAGGTTGATGATGATGATGAACACTTTTTGGGTTTTTTAGAATGTTCTAGATAACTAAATGTTCTAGGTCCTATTCCCGACGAAGCGCTACTTTCACCTGCAAGCGTGAAGCTGTCAAACAATGATTGCTTTTGATTTTCCAACCAAATGCAAGGCAACCACACTATTGCGTTTAACCAACGTTAACATCCTTACTGGTCAATTTTCGTTTCCAATTATTGTCAGGTTTGCAAACAAGAAAGTAGTCTACCAAATTTTGCCGCACAAATGTTGCAGCAGTGTGATAAGTTACATAATATAAAAGCATAGATAAACCCCTAAAAAACCTCTGTTAAATAAACCCCTTTTTGTAGTCAAAATGGATTTATTTTAATTAGATCTATGCTACACCCAACTTGTTTGATTACGGGAAATGAGGTGATTGCGTGGGACCGCAGTTCTCCAGATTTTATATCAAAATCCCACAGAAAAGCTAGAACTAGGTAAAGAGGCTTATTAGGTACTCAAGTGTGACCTACGCATCGAAAAAGCAATGTGCTGCGGAGAGTACATGTCTGCGAGTTATGAGAGATCCGCCGCATGCCAGCCTGTTGTTGTGCTGTACCTGAAACAAAAACAAAATTGACATCATTTTCTACTACATTTTTTATTTTATACTTTATATGGGTTCCGTACGTACGAATGAAAAAATAACCCTTATAGGATCACTCCTGTGTCTGTTTGTCTGACAGACGTGTCACAATCAATCTGGACCGAATAAGTTGAAACTTGGTACACATAAGAAGCTTTGAGTCACGGTCGTGTAACGTAATTAAATGAACTTTGAATATGGGGGTCATTTTGGCGGCCAAACAAGAAAATAAAAAAAGTTTTGCAATCTTTACCATGTGGCATATCAAATTAAAAGACTTGTAGAGTATAGTTCCTACTATTTAAAAAAATATGAAAAAATTGACCATTCCCTTATATATATATATTTTTTTACTGGAAAACCTATAATTGCCTATAATTTTACCTATAATTTTATAATTACCTATTTTTAATTGCAAGTTGTTTAATTTAGTTGTTTTTGTGTAGTTAAGACCTTTTTATTTTCTTGTGTTTGAGTTTGGTTGTACTGTAGTTTGATTTTTCTTATTATGATTATTTTCTTTATTTTTTATGCAGTTGTACTGTGTGTATGTGAAACGTGACATCACCAAACGGCTCCAACGGAAGACCAGCGCTGGTTAACCGCCAGCATTATGCTGAGTTGGGGCCGATTTGTGACATATCATGCAAATTTTTAATTTCTTTGTGCAGTTTTATCATGTACCTACTTGTCAAAAATAAACTTTTATTCTATTCTATTCTATAAGAAATCTATAGTCTTAAAATCACATGGTAAATCTCTCAATATTAATTGTACCTTCCTTAGAAATAGAATAGAAATAGAAATATATTTATTTACTAAACACAGGAATGATTACATATGAACAAATATGATTATACAATAAGTAGTTGACATAGACAAAAGAATAAGCAGCGGGCCCCAAACTCGGCCAGGCCTTAATACGTAACCTTCGCCACGCGAGTTCAACCCGCACTTGTCCGGTTTTTTATTGAATTCTTATTACTACGTTTGATCCTATGGATCGGCCACTCAGTCAGTATGGGTTCTCCCGCTGGTACCATCGCATCTGCCAATAGTCTGTATCAGTAGTTCCCTGGCGAGCCCGACCTTCGGCTCTTCTTATCCAATGACAGCACACTACAATTGACGAAACGTCGTGAACGGTTATCGGTTCTACGACAAAATGTGACCAGCACATCACAACTTCAGCTTGCCTACTCTGTGCTATTTCTGTTTCAGCTGCTGCTCAGCATTATTCAGATTGCCACAGGCGCGCAGCGTGTTCACCTAAAGCAGAGCTTAAGTATAAGTATCTGATACTTTACAAACTTACTTGTACAGCGAAAGGGAACCGTTCGATGGTGGTGGCACTCCCGCCGATGATCCGCGTGCTAGTGATTGCGCCTGGCTTCGGCAGCTGTGCCGTAGTTATTTCGTATTCTTGTGCGGCGCCTGATAAATAATGCGATGAATTATGATAAAGTAGGTATCTAAGTACACTAATATTATAATGAGAAAATAATGGTTTATTTATTTTGTATGTTTGTTTGTAAATGCATAAACTCAAAAATTACTTAACTGATTTTAAACATTCTTTCACCTATGGAAAACTACATTAATACATTAACTATAATGTAACCCAACTATCAGAAATTTACCAATAAAATACATTATTTGGCGTGCGCTGCGAAAACTATGGATGAACATAAAATAATGTGCTACATGTTTATAGTACTTACCAACTCATCTTTACTCACAAAAAAGCACGCGAGACTATAATATATGTCTAACTATTATTATTAAGTCACAATAACCGTTTTATGTTCAAATTATTCAATCAAAATACGGGTAGGGTTTACAAATAAAGAGAAAGTCACTATATAGTAGTGTATATTTTTCTAAAAAGAGAATACACCCGAGAAGAGAGATTCCTAATCTCTTCATGGCCTTCTCTTCTAAAAAGCATCAATATTTTTCGTTACTTAGTTGTAGATTTGTAGGTATTTAAAAAAAAAAAAAGTACCCGCGGCTCGCCCATTTAGGTAGACATTTTCTGAGAATTTTGACGCTAGTGACTTTCAACCACCGAAATTCCTCGGCGGGAATCGAACCCCTTGCCCAGCCTTGTCTCACGAAGAAAGGATTCTATACTAAGTAGCGGTTTTTTTTTCATTTTCAGAAACTGCTTATTCTCCCCCTCTCACTTTAATAACGTTGTAGTAAAATTGACACACGTTTTGTTTATTCATCCGTATCGATATTTTATCTTTCGATACTCGCAAATGAGGTGATCTCATTGTCGCAATAAAGTATAAAATACTTTGAATTGTAGAATCAAACACTTTTCGTATTGAACCTCTTCTGTTTGGAAGGCGATTTACTAAGAACAATATTTTTACCACATCCTAGTTAGTTCAAAAACACTTTGTAAAATATTAGTCACTACTTACAGCACAAAAAAGTTAAAGAAAAAATCACAATACGCCACTTCATGTTTGTCGTGTCACTGGTACAGAAGTGCCGCCCTACATGTGCCAATATCTGATACACCTTATCATCCATAGATAAACCAATTTATATCTAAGCATCAGCAATCAGCTGGAGGGTGTTATAGTTCTTTATACGATGACATTATATCTATAACTAATAATATAACAGTGACAAAAGAACAGAAGATCTGAGCAACATCAGACGTCCGTTTTTTTTAGAAGGCTCATCGTCGCGCTTCTCATAGGTTGCAATTCTACAATATATCGGGTCACAAGACTCGGAGAATTAAATAGTGTGTTAAGCACATAACTTTATCGATGAAAAAATAAATGAGGCGCTCACCCCCTATAGTTATTAGTTAATCCCTTAATTATTGCAGCAGCGTAGAAAATCATACCTACCTACCTATTTTTTTTACACAAATATTCATATGAACCCTTTTTTCGCCATGATGTGTAA
Organism: Alsophila aescularia; assembly: GCA_946251855.1. Taxonomy (NCBI): domain Eukaryota; kingdom Metazoa; phylum Arthropoda; class Insecta; order Lepidoptera; family Geometridae; genus Alsophila; species Alsophila aescularia. The sequence continues at coordinate 13,322,044 of OX276386.1, read as the reverse complement.
ATATTTTTAGTATGAAGTTATTATTCTCTCATAGTTAGTTCCTATTTTTATGCCTCGAAGGCCTCTCTCTGTATTAATTATTAAAGATAATCAAATATTTTTATACACCAATAAAATGGCTGCAATTTTACTCTTTAGTATTGTTATTCGTTAATATTAAGTGTTTAGACCAGAGGCGGACTAGCAGTCTTGGCCGCCCTAGGCCGTGTAGGACAAGCCCTTCTCAGCTCCAATACAGAGACTAGCTGTTGTCCGTTACTATGTCCCACAGATCATATATTTGTTATATCCCCATGCTTAACCGGGATGATAAGTTGTCCTTCTCCAGGCGTAGTAACATTAAGTCATTTGTGTCAGGACTTCCTCACTCAAGGCAACTCACTTGGCAAGTTTAGCGTAGCGTAGCCAAATAATAGAAATGTTCGCTCACTCGCTACATCTACAATGTCTGAAGGAACACACAGACTCGCGTTTTTTTTATTTTCTTTGCTACTATTGGCTCCCTAGGCCCGGTCCTTCTCGGCAAATCCGCCCCTGGACTTTAGACACACTGTTAAATAAAGTCTCCGAGTCTTGTGTCCAACACATTTATAATTTTATTTACTGTTTTTTTTTTTTGGCATCTGTGGAAATTTAAAAGAAGCCGAGATTTTTTATGCTTGTTCTAACTATAAATGTCTAGAAGACTGTTTTCGAAATTGGTATTGTATTTTTAATAATGATTGCTTTAATCCCTATAGGTACTAGTTACAACAATATGTCTACGAAAAATGTACGCGCATTAAAGGTAGGAATTATATTGGACAAAGCGGATCGGCATATCTTAGTTGCTTCACCTAACATATGCCAATCCGCTCATACCCACAACCCTCAGGCACACACACTATGTTATGCTGATCAGCCGCCACATCACAGCAACGTCTAAACATTGTTAGTCAAGTTAATTTTGTCAAGTTCTGACGAAAAAACAAAAACAATGCAGCCTTTTGTGATAAAATTATGTATCAACCACAAAACACCACAAATTGTCCGCAAAAGCACACATACGCACAAAGCCGCCATTTGCTATGGTTCACTCGTTTGTTTGGCGGTGTGGCTCGCTATTTTTTTAAACCTTCTTGAACGGAACCTATATGATTTATCTATGACGGAACTTATGAATGCGGCATTCCCAGTTCACGCCCGAGTATCTTTTGGAGAAGCACAAATGATTGTGAAACGCGATGTATTATCTCCCACATAACTTATGTGATGGATGACAACTTTGCAATCACAAACAAGACATTAGTTCAAAAAACTGCCTATGAGACGCTCTTGCGATGAAGCAACCCCCCCAATAGCATTTCTGAAACATCCCCAAGTTTTTACCTATCATTAATTCCATTGAGGCACAATTTTGCGCCACTATAACAACTTAGTAGTTGCGGGACACATTACGAGTCTTATTTAGCCTCCGTCTACTGTGTTACATCGAGAGACGTTGCAAGGAACATAGCAGCGCGTGCGCGGTTTTCTATTTGTGCGCAACATTAGCTCGCAACATTGTTCAAGTTGTCCATTGTTCACTCCTTAATAAAAGTCATTATTTGTGCCATACCTTTATTTTTCAGTAAAACAAAACACTTTTACTTATTGCAAACCTCACAAGAATACACGTCTCTTATAACAATAATATAACTTTGTTATAGTAGATTCAAGTATATAAAATAGAGAAAAAAAAACTATTTTAAATAGTATATAATATTCGAGCAGATCTGTAATGCAATATAAGAAATAATAAAAAAGGAATGTATAAGAAAATGTGTCCCGTCGCAGGCATTTTTTTATTAATACCAATATTTGCCCTCCGGCCACTTGGAACCACCGTCAATTAATTAAAAAGGCTAATTTTTTTCTCCGCTTGAATCCACCAGTGGATCCATAGGTATTTTCTTTGACTCTTAAATCCCCCGGTGCGGTGCATCTAATAGTTGTTTGTTATGCAAGGCTGCAAAGTGATTTTTTGGCGCGAGTACTTGTTTTGAAACCTGAGCAAGCGAAGGATTCTAGCATTGGTCAAATATAGAATCCTGAGTCCGAGTCGCAGAATAACTTTACTGGCGTGCGAAACACACAACTACGTACGTATTAATGTTTTTTCAGTGAACAGTTCAGAAAATTATTGAATAGAAAGGTTCGAATTTTATTTTAAAAACTCTTTCCACGCTAGCGGGTACACTTTTACATTCAGATTTCAAATGACCAAGACCATCTTTCCGAGCTTGTTTTCTTTCCTATATTTTTTCCTAATGTTTCCGCCGTGGATCGAAGTGGCCAGAATGAAAATTTGCTCAGTTTTCAATGACTTGGTTCATCTCATTTGTTTGAAATCTCATTTGTATTCTAAGATCGGTGACTGCTTGCAACAGGAACACTTAAGAAGAAAAAATAAAATATGTACATAATAATAATAAATAGAACTCTGCGGAAGAAAGAGGAAACACTAATTGGTCAGTACAGAAATAACTTATAATTATAATGTTGACTTTAGTATAGAAATAGTTTTATAAACTAATAGTTAATAGTTTATTACAGCAGAAAAGTGCTACTCTCTCTATCCACTAAAGTACAATACAAGACAAAAACATGGCACACCATTAAAAAATATCGCCCAAGTTTTAAGACTACAATAATTGCTACGGCAATACAAACAGTATTTACTTTGGTGTGCTGTATTTTTGTCTAGGAATGTATTAAAAAATTTGGCTAAATATTGGACGTAATAAACTTTTTTTTTATGAATACCGAAAAAACTAATCTGCAATATATTTATAGATTAAAGTTATTTTTTTTTATTATTTTAATAAACATTTTTGTTGCCCAAACATTAATGTTTCAAAACTCGTTAAATCATATTCCAATAGTTAAATAGTATCAAATGTATAAGAAATGCAAAAAAAAACGAAGGAATGTTAACAATAAAAGATCTTATACCTAAGAAAATAGAGAGAAAACAGATACAATTTTAAGTACATAATATAGATCAACAAAATATCTACCATAATTTTCTTCTAATATTTGGCATAGATAATAATAGTCTGTCGGTAGTTATATTTTACGAATGTTTTTAATTAAACAGATTAATTTAGTTTATATAGAATCAGCCAACAAAATTGGCGAGCGGTTTGTATATTATTTAAGGATTTGTTCACCCTTGTCGCCAGTATGTCGGTTAAAAATTCAGTTAATCTGGTTTGTCCACAAGTTCTGTTACAAAACTCTATTGCTAAAATGGCACGCTTGTGTTTTGGAAAAAAATATTTCAAAATTAAACAATTTCTAAAGTCAAAATATTTAAGGAGTTTGTTCTTAAAATGATATCGCGGAAGCAATCACGGCTATAGATCTGGATAAGCTATTTATTGCAAAAATTGTCGTTCATCTTAGAAATGTAGTAGCTTTTATACAGGTTTTAAATTTAAAGTAGTAGTAAGTTATGTTAGCCATTTCTATAATAAGCCAAGACCACATTCCGTGTCCATATTTTAGTCTAAATAATAAACTTTCCTTACATTTGAATTTAAAATTGGTTCCACGATTGCTTTCTAGTATATCTTGTTTATAAGATAATGTCATTTACTGAACAACCTTTGTTACTTTGTCGGATAAAACTATAACACTCTTAAATATTAAATAAGCTCAGTTTAGACGACACCTGATCAGCGAAAATACTTTAAATGACTTGATAATATAGTATTCATCGTTATCGTGAGTATTTGAGGTAAGCAATGGTAGGCAAAAGTCTACCCATTACCAGGTACCTAATAATATTTTAAAACACTGCTTTTTATCTCAACGAAATGTCACGAATCTCGAGACTAAAATCTGCCCGTGTGAGTCTTACCAAGGTATGTCCGCATCAGATGTCATCAACCAAACGAAGATTTCATAGTTACAACAAACTATCACCCATTTACATCTAAATAACATTTAGAAAGTACAACAAAATATATCAACCACACTAGAGATAAAATATATCAGATCTTTTAAAGATACATCTTTAATAATAAAATCGAATTTGTTTCTAACTACAGTAAATAGGTAACAGGTTTGAGCTAGGTATTGCACGAAGTTTCTGAAGAGGGAGATAGAAAGATAGAAAAGGGAAGCAACATAAAAAGAATGAACCGTATCACGATACGTATCAAATAAAGAAATACTTCTCTCCGCATTATATGCTCAACGTAGTGGTCGAGAATAACAATGTCATCCAAATATACTAACTTCAATAAAAGTATTCTTATAAAAAATTAACAACATATAAAATTCTTTTGAGAAAATGAAGTTATGCTAGCTCAAAGCTAGGTAGTTTTTTTTATTAAATAATATATATACATATAAAATTGATAATACATAAAAAAAGAAAAAAGTCTAATGCAAATTGGCTAAAACCTCAACGTGAATCCATCTCCCTCAAATATACTTCTATTAATGAACACTATATTATAACAATTTTGTTCGAAGACCTATAAAATATAGGGAATACAATATCTAAGAAACTTCGTAAATAGAGGCTACTCTTTATTATTTTTCTAACAAATCGAGCCTCTCGAAAGATCGCAAGGTTCATCAAAGACTTCAAGCTTACATGTCTAAGAATAAGTAACAATTTTAAACTATTCAAATCCATTCTAATCACATGATCTTTCTAATGATTTAACTACTTACCGCCAATCCTAAGAATCTATCTATTCCTTATCTAGCATAATATTTAAGAGCGATCATAAGTATCCCTTGCCAAAAAATATACTCTACCATAATTTTCCTTCCTTGTAAACAAACGTACAAGCCATGATCTTGTAAACTAACCTAGACGATAGATAGACGTTTTAGGATAGACTTTAAAATATCATGATTTGAGATATGTTACGCACTAGAATCATAAAAATTATATTATGTATCCTAAGTAGATATCTGTCAATACGTCCACATTCTGTCATGTACCCGATTTTAATTAAATATTTTAAGCAGATACATACATCCTAAAAGGACGTCTGACGCCATCACGGGAAATCAAATTTAAAATATGAGTAAATAGAAGCTATTCTCCGTTGTGCGATGTATTTTGAGGTATCCGTGAGTTTGAGCTGTAGGTATGTATGTTTGGTGACACACAGATCGAGCAGAATATAAATAAGAGATTTACAACGCTTAAAGTTAAAGACAGATTTCGAATACATTTTGATGCAGAACTAAGTAGTTATAATTACATTTTGACATCAGACGCAATTATAAATAATGGTACATTCCTGAAAAGTTCAAGGTACAATTCATCGTTAAATCGTTTGTAATATCTCAAATAAGGGGTCAGCGGAAGAAGAGTTTTCCATACAAACGTAATACCAAAATCATTTGTAATTGTAGTATATTTCCACAGGGCTATGATATTATTCGGATTCGGATAGTGTTTATCTATATTCCCAACCGTATTATGTTTTAGAAATACTTACCTGAAACGAAATATAAACGAATATTCCATTTTTCATATAAATAACGAAGAAGCAATATTTGCTTATATTTCGTTTTAGGTAAGAATTTTGAAAACAAAATTAAGTTGGGAACCTAGATAAACACTATCAGACTCCAAATAACATCATAACATTATGGAAATTTACTTCAATTACAACTGATTTTGGTATCACATTTGTATGGAAAATTCATCCACCGCCGGACTCTTAAGCGCCAGTAATACTCATGTTTTTAAAAGACTATAACACAAGACGCGTTGTCTTTGCTAACGCCACCTGTGTGCCACCTCACCTAGAAAGTAAGAAGCGTGTCGCTCACGGTGGCAGGTTCATTTGCATGTTCTGGAGGTACGCTGAGGTGGAATTCAATAAGCCGATTCGTTGTTTCTGTTTCCTTTGCTCTGTCATCTGTGGGTGAGGAAATATTTTGTAAGAGGTCAAATGTGGATTTAATATTTAAATTATTGATGTGTAATATCTTTCCGCTATTAGCCAACAGAAGAATTCAGCTGGGTTGGGCAAGCATTCGGCAAGATTCGTCAAGTCTTCTCTTCGTCTATACCACAGTGCCTGAAGACAAACGTCTTCAATCAATGCGTCCTACAGGTCATGACCTACGGAGCCAAAACGTGGACACTAAAGTCGCTCAGCGAGCTATAGAGAGAGCTATGCTTGGAGTTTCTCTGAAGGACAAGATTCGTAATGAAGATATCCGACAGAGAACCAAGGCAACCGATATAGTTCTAAAGATAAGCAAGCTAAAGTGGCAGTGGGCTGGTCACATTTCCCGAAGAACCGATAACTGTTGGGGTAGACGAGTTATTGACGACTGGCTCTCCCGTGGCTAGTGGCGACCTGCGAAAAGCCGAAGGAAGAAAATGGATGCGAACTTAAGACAGAGCTCAGTGGCGAGCATTAGGAGAGACCTACGTCCAGCATTGGACAGATATAGGCATATGATGATATTTCCCCTCGCTTTCCTGAAATAAAGGGGAGTGATTTCGTGAAAAGTAGTGTGTAACCGGAGAAGTATAATAGGAAACTGCGGAAGGGCGCGCGGTGCTATCAAGCTAGAAGTCATCATATAATTTGTTTATAGTGCAAAATATACACTTCAGTCGGGATTAGAATTCAGGTACTTCAGACTATAAGCTGAACGATTGCCGGCTGAGGTATCATGATATACGATTTTCTGACGAAAACTAAGATCAGATAGTAGAGATGACACTGATGAGATGTTGCTGATTGACAGTTGACCAATGAGCGCACGCGGTGCTAGAGTATGTTTATCTTGTTACCAAGTGAGATGTCAGATATTAACAACGGATATTACACATCAAATGCGTCTTCTGTAAAGATCGCTCGTTTTTTTTTATATTATGCTAGACTCTAATGTCAAAATAATAAAAAAATATTAAAGTTTCATCAAGTTTAAAACAGTTATTTCTAAACATTACGTGTGTCATGCCTGTGATAGTTCGTGCTATTACACTGTGGACTAAAACACAGGTTGCAAGGAAGTCTACTAGATTATATACCCAATCTGTAAGAGATACAAAGATGTTAGCGGCTCTTTCGTAAAATAATAAACTAGCGATATAAAATAATCTAGAACAAAGTGAACTGACATCTATGTGGTCTTAAGACATTGCAGAAATGTTCCGAAAAAGAGTTCCTTTTGCAAGTAAAGTGGTTAGTTCCCAATGCCGAGAAAGGCTATGAATAATATTGATTTACTGTAAAAACCTAGAGGGTATGCAGCGACGTGTTGTCTAAACAGGCTGATTGAAGAAGTACTCACTTGGTCCCTGAGCTCTGTGAGCAACGCAGTTAGCGTGCTGACGGCTTGCTGAGCGACCTCCAACTGAGCTTGTAGAGCGCGCAGCTCCACCTCTCCCCCGTCGCCTTCACCCCCTCCCACGAGGGAGAGCGCACGCAGCCGGGGGAACCAGTCTAGGTCGCTCGTCTGGAACCGAAACAGATTTGTTATACAGGTTATAGAAATGGAGGGAAATATTCTAGATGAGTTTCAAAAGCTTTGCTACAGCGAAGTTTCTGAAGCTGTGGAGTAGTGGCTGCAAATTTTGATGTGTAAACAGTACAGTAGTACCCGCCTACTTATATAAAACTAGCTACGCCTCTCTGTTACACCCGCGCAGAATATAGTGATGAGCCTATGTCACTCTCCGGTCCTTGAAGTATAATAAGTATGCAAAAAATCACGTCTATCCGTCGCTTAGTTAAGACGAACAAACAAAACAAAACACAAACACACTTTCGCATTTATAATATTGAATTGCGATTACAGTGCCTCCCAGAACTTTAGTGTAAAGGGCCTTAATGGAAAAAAATGATCACGTGTTTATTGTGAAATTGGCCGCGCGTTCATAGTGAAACTGCCGCAGTTTCACTATGAAATTGGTTACGCTTTTACTGTGAAACTAGTCGCGCTTGACTGTAAAACTATTCCTACGTTCACTGGAAAATTGGTCGCAAGGTCATTGTGAAACTGATTACGCCTTTATTAAATTTAATAAGTATTTTTATTGCCTTTTCGTGCATTATTTACACATATATTTTACCTTGATCATAGAGTGCACGTAGCTCTCGGGGCCAGTGAACTCGGTGGGGTCCTTGACCCGCACCAACACCATGAAGTAGAGATAGTGCCACATGTTGTGTTCGCTCTTTATGTGTTCCTCGAACGAGACTGTCTTGTTGTCGAACGCTGACCTGTTCAATCCTGGAAAATAATAGCTACATTAAACTAGTTGTAGCCCTGTACTGAGACCTCGAGATGCAGTTTTTTAGTATTAAAACAAAAAAAGAGGAGTGTATTCTTAAGTTCTCTTTATTCTGCTTGTCGCTAAGCATATCAACGAAGTTGTCGATGATGACGCCGAAGAGAAGCACAATAATAATAAGCATAAAATGATGATGATTGATGATTACGATTGACTCACCGCAAATAAAACACGCGATCTTCAGTGAGAGCTTTTAAATCTGCTTCTTGCTACGCATGTAGAAGATATCGAAGATGAGGGAAATGATGATGTGGCGAATTAATGATAACGAGCAAAATAATGATGATGATTATAGATAACGATTGACTCACCGCAAATAAAACAGGTGTTCTTCAGTATGAAATCTTTAGTCTGCTTCTCGCTACGCAGGTCAGCGAAGGTGTCGATGATGACACCGAAGATGAGGTTGAGGACGATGATGATGACCACGAAGAAGAACAGCAAGTCGTACACCACGCGCGCTATGAACAGCGGTTCCTGTAATGTTGGAATCAACCGGTGGTCAACTTGAAACAACCTTACAAATACGCATTTCTCCGTCAATTGCGGACCGATATTGAAAAATATTTTTTGTTATTCTCTCGAGGTGGTCCCATACAAATTGTATCAAATTTGAATAAGTAGTTTTTTTAGTTATTAGTTAATCTATTTGAAGTCGATTCTATGTAACAAGGTTTTTTTCCAGTACTTGTTTTATTACGCTTGCTTCGCTCACGTTTTTACAGCACTTGTTTTATTACGCTTGCTTCGCTCACGTTTTTCTCATGTTACCTGTATTTACAATACCTACTCAGAAAAACTCAAATTATTCTGTTTTTTCATATACTTACTGTTAACATTGATACGCTCGCTTCGCAACTCGTTTTGTGATGATTTTGCAGGTTATCGCTTATGAGACCATTAATATATGTCTTTCATTTGTAACATAAACTGCTATAAACAGTTATAGATTTTCTGACTTGATTAGTTTAGGATAGGAAACAATCAAGGTAGCTAAAGTGTGTCAGTACGGGTAGAGAGATCTATGCTTAGCCGCCAGTAAAGCTAGACTACTCTCTTGCTACTCTCCTCGAATCGTTAATATCCATAACTTGTGTGTGATACTTATTTGACACTTTTGACAGAATGTATAACAAATACGTTCATAACGAACATAGTTATTTTTTTATTTCATTGAATGACGAGACGGGCAGGTCGCTCGCCTGATGGTAAGCGCCTGTCCATAACAGTTGCAGTGCCACCCAGAACTTTGGTTGTAAAATCTTGCGTGTCACTGCACTGCGCTCGTCACCTTGAGGCATTGGTTGTAAAGTCTCATTGCCCAGTAATTTCGCTGGATACATTGCCCTTTAAACCGAAACACAGAAATGTTTACACACTACTGCTTGGCGGTTGAATATCTGACAAAGGTGCTTCCCCAGGCGGACTCTTGCGTAAGAGGCCTACCACTACTAAACTACAAACTACACTAAAACTACAGCTGGTTTAAAAATTCTACAAAATATCTTTGAACAAAGCAGGAGAATTAACTGTTGTTGTACGACTGCCCAAAAAAGGAGTGCAATGTTCTCAGGGTACATATATGTATGTGAGTTTCTTTATTCCACCATAACCTTTAAATGCATGAACAGATTTAGATGTAAGGGGTATCGTTAGAATCCTTACATCATCCCGAGTGAAACAGGTTTTTTTTTAAGCCTAATCTTGTTTTTTTTTCTCTTACTTCGATGATTTACATGTTTTACTCTTTTTCTCAGTAAAAAGATGGTTTAAGCTACTACGAGTACTTATTTATAATCAAGATAAAGAAGTCGAAAATGTCTTCGAACGAAAGACGCTCCAACAGTAACGATGAAATGTTAAAGCATTTCACATTCCCTTTTCGAAACAAGATAGGGGAGGGTGTTACTTTCGTAAATAATGTCTTAGTCAAATGATTAAAGCATAGACCACGACCAATCCATACATTTTTATTTTCTCGTTGTACGACACTTTTTTAGATGGGTGTTTGAAAACCACCTGTCTTCTTCTCTCAAAACATTGAAAACTTGCGTGTATGTTATTCTTAGTTATTCTATAGCGCATACTTTTCTGTTATACATCTATCTAGCATTTAGTGCAAGCCCTATATAACGAACATTTATTTTTTCATCCCATTTATTCGAAAAACAATGATTGGTTCCTCGATAAGTGGGAGCAAAGTAAGTCTTTTCTGTCCAAGACGTTCCGAGAGGGCAATAATGAGTTTTGAATTAGGAACATGAATTTTGTTCATCGCTTGGCGCGCTGTCTGTATTTGAAAAAATAATCATGTGAATGTACGGAGAGAAGGAAAATATGAAAAGCGCGCGAGTTACGATATTATCGTACGGAGACAAGGAATATTGTCAGTGCAACAACTAAATAATTTCACGATAATGCAAGTGTAGCGAAAGTATTATACTACTTACACCTGAAAATACTACGCAATAAATGTGTTATAGAATCTATTACCAACTAAATCCCGGGAAAAATATTTGAAAGCTAATAACAATTATATTGAGTGGGAAAATGCAAAAGAAGCGAAGTATTTTTCGGAATCCTGTACTATTTTCAAGAATTACCCAAATGTAAGCAACCTTCACACGTTGGCGGCCAGTACCAATAATGACATTCAAATCGAGATCTACACAAAATTTAGAACACAATATCTGAAAGAGACTGTTTGAAGGACATAAATCAAAGAAGTACAAAGTAAATATATATTTTTTGTTAAGTATAAGTAAATAACTATTCTAAATTAATAATTCTACTTAAGAATCCTTCACTCCTTTCTGGATTCAAAATAGCGCCCTCGCCGACAAAATATTAATTTGATCCCTTGTCATTGTTAGTTTATTACGATTTGAGTTAAATAATGCCTTCCTCTTTTTGATAGTATAAGGGAAAGGGGAGGGATGATACGTACGAAGCTAGCGGGCGCGCGCAGTATGTCTCCAATGCCGCCCCCGTTCCGCAGCCCCTGGTTGAGCGTGGTGACGATGCACATGATCAGCGAGTCGCAGCTGCGCTCGCGCAGCTCGCCGCCCACCGACACGAAGCGCGCGGGCCGCGCGCACTGCGGATCCGCCGAGCTCAAGTACTTAGACGCGGGGTCGTCGGAGCAGGAGGGGGCGTCGAATCGGGGGTCGTCGTCATCTGGAAATCAATGCTGAGGTTCAATGGATAAGGTTTTATGATGGCTAATAATAACTAATCTTACTTAAATATTTTTGATAAAATGATTAACCTTGATGATTTTGATATTCATATTTTGTGCATTAATAAACCAGTTTTTGTCTTGTATGCTGAACATAAGATCAAGATATTTTCTATTTGATTTGTTTTAAAATATAAACGTTATAAAGAAATTAGCAGTTTTGGTCTATTTTGAAGTCCTTCGTCTGGGAGTAATAAGCGGACATGCCGCGACTAGCGCTACGAACGTCAGCACGAAACCAGACACGGAGACAGCAAAATAGGCCGAAACCGGTCGGAGTATTTCCGATCTTCTTTTTCGTGAGTTTTTAGCCGTTTTATTTATATGTATAATGTGAATTTACAGCAGTGTTTTTTATTTTTAGCAGTGTTCATTTTCAAAAACAAGTAAATATTAAAAGAATAAGAATAATAAGAAATTAGTTTCTAGAATAAAACTTTTCGGAATGAGAGCCACCCGGACGGCACATCAAAGACCATCTAACATTTTTGTATGGACACTGACATACATAAACTTCCGCCATTTTGAAATAAACTTGATTTCTTTGCCATCAATGCAACTAATGTTAATCAATAGGAAAAAAATATTAGAAACAATAAGTGATACACTTTCCGAGATATCTGGAGTCGAAAATCATTATTTTTCGTCAAACTTCACGATAATATTAATTTACGGTTAATCTATGGTGAGTTGTCTGTGACCATTTATCAGACAGTTATTAATTTTTCATCCCACTACACAGTAATATCACAATTGTTGTATGGAAATCCATTACTGCACTGTTTTTTTTAGTTTCATCACACTAATATTATAAAAGCGAAAGTTAGTATGCATGTGTGAGAGTGTATATGTGTTACTCCTTCACGGAGCCTTTTGGCTGAACGGATTTTGCTGAAATTTGGAATGGAGACAGCTTATACACTGGAAAAACACATAGGGTACTTTTCATCATCATCATCATCATCATATTACTTCACTCTTAAACGGCTGAAAGGATTTTTATGAAATTTGGAATGGAGATAGCTTTTACGCTGAAATAACACATAGGATACTTTTCATCATCATCATCACCATCACCATCCATCACGGGGGTGAAACCACGGGGTGCAGCTAGTATTGAATGAATGCATTCGTCCAATATCGTTACACTTGCATTTTCGTGAAATTATTTAGTTTTTGCACTGACAATATTTCTTGTCTCCGTGACGATGATATCGAAATTCGCGCGCTTTTCATTTTTTTTCCTTTCCGTACATTCACATGATTCATTTTTGAAATACAGACAGCGCTATGCGAGCCAATTAACAAAATTCACGTTCCAAATTCAAATCTCATTACTGCCCTCTCCGAAAGTATTGAACAGAAAATACCTACTTTGCTCCCACTTATCAAGAAACCAATCGGCGTTTTTCGAATAGATGGATGAAAAAATAATTTCACATCCAAATATCTCAGTAAATATATCACTTAGTTATTTTTTATGGAACACTTTTTGTTTCTTATATTTGTCCCTATCGATTGACACTGGTTTCATTTATGGCTGAGAAATCAATCTTTTTTCAAAATGGCGGATGTTATGCCAATAAGGTGCCTTATTAGGTGGTGCTAGTATCGCGTGACGTGTTTTTTGAATCTCTATTCTCTAGTGATTGATAATGTTTTGATGAGAAAGGCCAATATCTAATAATGATAGATTTTATCACTACATAGTCTGCCATGTATGAAACATGCTATGTGTGTTGTGTGTGTGTTTGCCGTGGTTAAAAAATCAGTGACATACATAATAAAAGAAAAGAATACTTTTAACAAATAATTCTAGACCATATGACCACTCGCACTGGTCAAGCGTGGTGGATACAGTCCCATGCAGTCTCTGAAAGGTTTCAGTCCCAGCAGTGAGTGAGAGTGGGACTCACCGTCCGCACGATCGACGGTCACGAGGAAGTGGTCGCGGAAGAACATGTAGCCGACGATGGAGAACATGTAGACCAGCACCAGCGCCAGCACAGCCGTCAGCAGGATGGACCGCCCGTTGCGTGTCACTGAGCGCATCACGTTTAGAAGGGTCTCTTCGCGGTACACAATGTCGAGAAGCTGAGAACACAAACAACACAAACAATTGAAATACAAACAAGAAAACGGTTGAGGGGGGCAATGACTGGTACATAAGTCGTACTCGTGAACGGGTGTTGCTTGTGGGGACTGGCTCAGCCTGGTTTCTTATTTTTGAGTTCTATTTTTAATATTTTATCTCAGTTTTTATGATTATATATTATTATTATTGGACATCTAATTGACACTTTTAAAAGTTTACATGTAAAATAGTATTTTTATTATAACTTCTACAAACAGACATAACAAAAATAAATTAATAAATTACTAAAATTACATCCCCATAGAGGTGCTCTCTTCTCTAACAGGCGTATTTCCGAAGCACCGGTAGAGTCAGAAAGGTATATAACCTTTTCCTAGGTCATATAAGTGTTTCTGTCATAAAAGGTAAATCTCCTTTTTAAACTCAAGGCACGGTACTGTTTACCAGATTTATGGATATAGTCTATATATAGTCTGTATATTTATTTTCCTTGATTACATTTGAGATTCTGACTTGTAGAAGTGTTGTACGTTCCAATACGGGTGGCGGAATACTGGTCATGTAAAATTTAACAGATTTGCCAACGACTCCCACAGTAAGTAGGTATAACAAAAAAAAGTTCGTTTTGAGTTTTGATTCAGCTACAATAGATGTTCCACAACAGCACACACGCGGCCCCAAAGAAACGTTGTTATCATACAAACAAATCGTCTGCAAAAGGCACATAATAAGAGCACTGTCGGACACGTTTAAAAAGTGACTTAGGGACATTAACATTGTATCCAAGAGAAGCGAGCATAAAAAAATAGTTTATAAAGAAAAACAGTTTCTTCGAATTAATTTAAAGGTCAATTTGGAAGACGTGCCCTCGTTGAACTATATATGTATTAGCCGATAATGGCACTCAACTCACCAGAACCGAAAAGAAGAACGGGTGGCAGCACATGCCGAGGAAGCAGAAGACGAGATATACGCTGTGGTACAGCAGCTCGGGGTCAGTGATAACGTAGCGAGTCGACTTGGACAGCGTGCCTTGGTTGCCCATTATGCTCACTAAGTGGATGCCTTTCACTATTATCTGTGGACATAATATAAATAATATGAAAAACTTTGCAAAGCAACACATTACGTACGAGATCTACAAGATAATCGTCTACCAAAGATAACATAAATTGAGCGGGGTGTCGATGAAAAATCAACCTATTAGCAGGCCGGTCTCACTCTAATGTTTATGAAATTAAAGCGAACGGGTCGTCCACCAAAATTCAGACGATTGCCGCGCGCTGTCCGTGACTGACACGGCTCGTGTACATGCGTGCGGAACACACTACCGCGCGACGTTATATTATAGGACAGGTAAGAAAATGAATAAAATGCAAAAGTGTGCACGATATTGTATCGCATTCGGTTTCCTAAATTCAACTAAATAGATTCCTGGCTAAAGCCACAGCAACAACAACTTATGATTTGATGGATTTTGTCAATGTTATATTATAAGATTAAGTATACTATTGATTAAATAGTATTTCAGTTTAATAACTTACATTGTTATAAGTAGTATAATAACAAGCTATAGTACTAGTATTTATTCTATGACCACGCAGACGACCGACTTCAGAGCACGATGCCGCTAGCGGGCAGCGCGTGGACTCCGGATGAGCGCGGAAGGCACGTCACTAAGGCGCCTGCTAAGTGTTACTACAGCTCTATACTTACAGTGAGCATAGCCAGAGTCCAGAGTGTGGGCTCGGGCCCGGCGGAGAACATGAGCCGTAATCATATGGGCCCGCTGGCGAGCTGGCGGGCCCACTGGCGAGCAGCACGCGAACTCCGGATGAGCGCGGAAGGCACGTCACTAAGGCGCCTGCTAAGTGTTACTAGAGCTCTATACTTACAGTGAGCATAGCCAGAGTCCAGAGCGTGGGCTCAGGCCCGGCGGAACACATGAGCCGCACGATGCCGCTGGCGAGCAGCGCTCGGACTCCGGATGAACGCGGAAGGCACGTTACTAAGGCACCTGCCACGCCCGACACACACCACACCACTAAAGATAGGTGCTGACCTAGCTCTGGAAAAAAATGGAAGGTAATAATTCATTTTATTTGGTTGTTATCAAAAATATGAGACAAATAGTAGCACACTTGGTTGGAAAATAAAATAATAAGTATAATTATGCTACGCTCGAGCTGTCACAGTTGGGTATCAAGGGTACTTTTTTGTTTCAGCTGTACTTGGGTATTGAAGGGATAACTTAAAAAACTAACCTAAAAGCTTCTACGGGTTTTTTTTATTAATAAAAATATACTCTGCAGAACTGAAAAAAATTGTGACATTCAGTAACCTTTTTTTGTTTAATTCTTTCTCACTTTTTACGTTCTTAAGTTGTATTTCTTAATTTTTTTTTTGCTTTTTGTCTTTTTTCATTTTCTCTTTTTGCTTTTTTAAGTAATTTTTTTCAATTTTTTTTTTTGCGTTTTCACTTTTAACGCTTTTAATATTTTACGACTATTTTTTCTACATTTTTATTTTTCTTCCATTGTCATCGATGTGAGTTACCCTGAAAGTTTCAGCAGGATAGCTAATCAGGAAGTGCTCGAAATTTGAGTTGCAAGGACAGACAGAAATACATAGATAGATACATACATACAAATGAAGTTAAATAAAAGCTTTTAAAAAACGTAAGCATTGGCAGGAAAATGCCTGAAATGAACCGCGTGGAAGTTGTAATTTTAAAATATTTTGAAAGCAAACAAACTAAATATGACTACTACTAGTCAGTAAAATGGTAAAAGATAATCTATAATATCAGGACACCCGCGAGATATACTATCCAGGGTCATATTATTTGAATTGACAGCAAGAATAGATATATAAAATATTAGTGAGACACACAGAAAATAAATGACAAATCCCGTTTGTGATATGGTGGGCAAAAGCTTACCTGTAGTAGTCAATACAAAAAACTTTTTAGGCATTAATTGTAAAATAATAATAATAAAGAAAAAAACACAAAATTATATAATGTTATTGTATTTCCAGTAAATTAAAAATAAAATAATATAAAATATCACAAAAAGATATGCCCCGGGTGAGGATCGAACTCACGACCTTAAGATTATGAGACTTACGCGCTGCCTACTGCGCCACCGAGGCTTGTACAGGACTTGCGAAAATAGGTCACCACATAATATTGGGTATGTAATAAAATTTGTGTAAAACACAAAAACTCACGCGTTTTTCTGATGTGATACTGATAACGATGTCGATGGTGGCGATCTTATCGCGAATATATTCTATACCTATAATAAAGCAGTACCTACGTAGCAAAAACTCTATACAATGAAGACAATTAAAAAAAAAGAAAGGTGGTCTACTTAAAATAATTATATAGTTCCGGGACTTTGGTTATCACTTCATTTAGTTTGTCTAATTCACTTGGTTCAATACATTTTATTGTTGCTAATACAAACATACAAACAGACATATAGACACCATTTAAGAAAATGTGTATTCTTGTGCAGTAGCTTATTTTAAATACCCCGTCAAGTTAGATTATTATATTTTATTGTTGCTAAAACAAACATACAAACAGACATATAGACACCATTTAATAAAATGTGTTTTCTTGTTCATTAGCTTATTTTATGTACCCCGTCAAGTTAGATGATTATTTTTAACTGCAAGCAACATTGCGTTGCGTCATCCAGTAGCCAGTACCACAGCCAGTACCTGAACATTCCCGATCAATCGCCATAACCTGTTACTGTTGTTAGCGCCACCCTTTCATGGTTGAAATACCTCGCAGAAGAACGAAGCGTTTCGCTTCTTCATTTATTATAAGAACTGCAAAGGAGTGGAATGCCCTGCCCTCGTCAGTGTTTCCGGTAAATTATAACCCCGGTGTGTTCAAGTCAAGAGTGAATAGGTATCTACTAGGCAAGCGTGCTACACCTTCGACCACATCATCGCTTTCCATCAGGTGAGATCGTGGTCAAACGATTGCCTAATCCGTAATAAAAAATAAAAAAAAAATAGTGGCGTCATCTAGTATGGAGTAACATACTCTATACTAGAGTATGGCACTCAACGTTAGATGGCGTTGTAGGTATCGACCGGCGGAAAAATATTATAAATGCAATAGTACACAACTATCTCTCTTTCTCCTCTCTCTCTCTCTCTCTCTCTCTTTGTTTGTTACCTATTCACGACTAACCGCCGGAACCAAACTTGATCAAATTTGACACGGAATTATTGAAGTGAAACTTCGTATGCGACTTCCAACAAGGTTGCGTTAAACGGTTAACGCTACCATGGAGGCCTTCCTATTTTCATTTCCACATTACGAAGTTGCACTTCTTCCGCGCGGAGGGACTCCACGATCGTTTTTTGTGCATCATGACGAAGGACATATACATTTTTTTTTACTTTTTACCCTGGATAAACGCTATATAGTCGGCGGAATACTTACTCGGGTTTTCGCCTTGGAATGGATAGAAGAAAGCCACAATGACGTTGATCAGAACGGCAAAGTTGAACAGAATGTTGCTCCACAGAGACATATAAGAGGATACCCAGAACAGGAAAGGTTGACCTGGAAATGTACAAAAATACTATATTACCTATTTTTATTAGTAACTAAAATACAGACAAAATCGTCAGTTTACAAACGGCGTTTAATTGTTTATAAAAAATCGTGTATTTGCAAAATACTATGTTTGATAAAATTGCATTTAAAAACGCATTGAGGTTAAAAAACTACGTATAATTTTATTTTAGGTTAAAATTGCCCTTTGAACTCAACATCGAACCTACTGCTATATGACGACATCATTGTCCACGGACAAGTTCTACAAATTGCCATCGACAGCGACATGAGTTGTGTACAATTATAAATACAATATTCAGTTAAGCGTTTCTAACAAAAATGGAGTGCAAATAAAATTGGACCTTTTATGACCCATGTGGCAGTATTTTGAATAATTTCTTGCAGTTTTGTTATTTTATCCAATTGTTTTTACCGTGTACCTCATTCATTACACATGCATGTGTGTAGGCATCTATGACAAGTCGTATTACGACAAACGCCCAGTACAGACTGGAATGGCTAACAATTGGCCTTAAAATGTGTTGCAAGTTGCGAGTAACCAAGTTAAAGCGCCTTCTCTAGAAGAGATCGTCTAGTCTAAAACTGAACGCCCCCTCCAATATGTTTACGCTCTCATGCAAAGTAAGTTTATAGGCACAATACACACATATTATTAGTCATTCAGTCACAGATTAACTAGTAATACTAACGCACCCGAACGGCCTGACCTGTTGGCCAACTAGTGCTTAGCGACATTTATATGACGCGAACGCACGACAGAGCGGACGTGTCGTTCCATGCAAAGTGCACGCACCCCGGAAAATGCCCGTACCTGAACTGATCGCATGATTAGTTGACCAATAAGTACGCGGACGAGTTCAGTCCAAGTTTACAGTTAAATCGCCGCACGCACACAAGAAAGCGATGCAAAATATTTCCTCTCGCACATTGAAACAATCAAGTTTAGTGGAGGGGCGTTCATTTTAAGATTAGATAATCTCTAGTTACATAGTAGCTCAATGTTTTTAATATTGATATTCAATATTGATAAAAATTTCAAGGAGTGTCAGCTGCTAGATCCATTGACATGTACTGACCTCTCAGCTTCTTCTGCCACTTCATCTCATGGAACAGGTTATCAAGTCTGCAGAAGAAGTCGGCCACCTTGCTGCCCTGGTCATCTCGCTCAGCGCTCTGCAGTACTCGGTGCTTACTGTCCGACGGCAGATATTCGCAGATTTCCGGAATAGGAAACACGATCTGTTCCATACTTCGGTCCGTGCGAACTATCTGGAATTCAGATACAATACAAATCATTCTTTGAAACAATGCTCGCATGCTTGCTTGTCGTTTGAGGTAGTGCTGGCCTCTGGTGTCTCTGACTTTGCTTAACGACTGCTATTTAGTCAATAACAGCCGGAACCGACAACTTAACGTGCCCTCCGATGCACGAAGCGATGGAAAACCGCACATAACTTAGAAAAGTCATTGGTGCAGAGCCTAGGAAACCGAGGAGCCGAACCCGATCTTGTTGGATTCTAACTCGCACTAGTAGATAGGTACCATCGCTCTAGAAATAAATGAATTGGTTTAGGAGAAGAATGTTCCATTCGCAAAACGTCCAATGGGAAATGTCAATTTTTTCACAAAATGTTGTGCTAATGGGACGTTTAGCGAATATAGTAGGTCCAAATCCTCACCAACGACAGCCACAGAACTATGAGTGGATTGTTACACAGCAGGCTTCACGATAAGGATCATCGGTGGCCTGGAGAGTCTGTATCTCGGGCATGTGAGAAAAAATGAATAAATAAAACTGCTATCTAGAAAATAAATATAGAAAAAGTAAAATAACTGAAATAAAATTCTCAATTTTAAAATAGTTAATTTTATTTCAGTAATTTAGAGTAAAACTATCTTAAAGTTTTTCGTGCAAGCGTTATAAATACTAAAAACTACTTAAGAACGTTGAATGTAATTAGTTGGAATTTTAAGTTGGCCATTTTTTGAAGCCGCTGTCTATAATACAAAAAATCGATCTATGTAATTCCAGTAATTAAATTTACGAGATATATTTTTATGTCTTAGAATAAAATTGCCAAAGCGTCTAAAATGTAATAGAGAAACAGAAAAACATATACATATATGACGGACTTGTATCAGTGTGCAAGGGTTTATAGGAGGGTGTGTGAGGATGTGTGAGCGTGTGAGTCTGTGTGCATACCTCAATCTGCGCCGTGTGAGTACGGTAGTAGCGCAAAGCGTGTGCGTGTTGTCCGGAGGGCGTGGCGCGCACCAGCGCCGCCAGCTCTTTGTTGTGCGCCGCCAGCTGGTGGCACAGGATGTAGATGTTGTGCCCCACCTGGCAACAACAACACTTATTACTGGCCTGATCAAATAACAAGCTACAGCTGGTTTTATGTACTACTTAAAAATAAAACTTGCTCTAATTTAGTAAGTTTGTTTTGAAATCTCTACAAAATACAGAGTGGATTTTTGAGACGGGACAGTAAGGACAGGTACCTTAACCGTTATAGTTACAGGAAAACGTTCCTAGGAGATCATCCATAACTTTTAAATAAATTCTGCACTGCTTTCACAGATTTTGGAAAACATGTACAGACAGAAAGAAAATAGTAATTTTACACAAAAACTTTTTTTGATGCCAATCGATTCTGTTTCTTATAAGAATCAAAAGACCGGGACCGACTGAGGTGTGAGTACTAGAAATGTCAGAAACTGAGAAAAACTTTTCTGACGAAATTACCTTAACCGCTGTAGCTACAGGAAATCGTTCTTAGGCGACTCTCAATCTTAATTTATGTAGATATTTTGACCTCCATTCACAGATTTTGTTAAAAATGTTCAGTCATCGAGAAACTAGGCAAATTACACAAACATTTTTTTTGATGCCAATCGATCCTGTATCTTGTAAGGATCAAAAGTCTATACCGGATTAATAGAGGTTCCAAAATCAGTACATTTGTTCTAAAATCTGTGAATGCAGTTCAGAATATCTCAAAAGTTATGGATGGTCTCTTAGGAATGTTTTCCTGTAACTATAACGGTTAAGGTTCCCGCCTCAAAAATCCAACCTGTATATTTATAATAAAGCAGTAAATGTAACAAAATGTCTGTACAAAGCAGACAATTTAAAAAAATGCACTTATATTTTAACATAAGTTACTGTCTGTCTGTCTTTCTGTATTTTCGCGCAACACGTAAAGACTACTGCACAGATTGAAATGCGGTTATCACTGTTGGATAGTTTAGGTTTTGACTTAAGAACTGGTTACTCCATATCTCAATAAATAATAAATAAATATATTCGGGACAATCCCATACCAATTACCTAGCCCCAAACTAGGATACCCTGTAATATGGGTACTAGATAACGGATAAACATACATAAATACGAATACCAACATCCATGACTCGGAAACAAACATTTCTGCTCATCACACAAATGATTGCACCTTGCAGGATTCGAACCCACGACCGTTTGATTTCGTCCCTAGAGTTACTAGCCACTAGACCAAAGATCATCTATGATCTTTGCACTAGACCGTCAATGTTCATAGTGTTTAAATTTTTTCACATTCAATCCGATAGGTAGAAGCCGAATAATAAATAAAAATCTATTTTTTCATCCCATCTATTCGAATAACGCTGATTGGTGGTTTATCGACAAGTAGGAGCAAAGTAGGTCTTTTCTGTTCAAGACTTTCAGGGAGGGCAGTAATGAGTTTTGAATTTTGAATATGTATTTAATTTATGACGCGTGTCGCTGTCTGTATTTAAAAAAATAATTATGTTAATGTACGCAGAGGAGAAAATGAAAAACGCGCGAAATACGATATCATCTTCACGGAGACAAGAAATATTGACAGTGCAAAAACTAAATTCACGAAAATAAGCTCATAGAGTTCAAGTAGCGAAAGTATTATATTACTTACACTTGAAAATATAAGATACTACGCAATAAATGTGATACAGAATCTATTACCAACTAAATTCCGGTAAAAATATTTGAAAGCTTATAACAATTTTATTACTAACTACCTATTTTCAAGAATTACCCAAAATGTAAGCCAAAGAGTTATACAAATACTACGTTAAGCAACCTTCAAACCTTTTGCAAAGCTCCAGTTTATTCTCGACCATACTTTGAAACTCCTTAAACCGCTGTAACACCTGGTTATTTTCTTCTAAGAAGTATACAAATGACATTCTGCTGGCATCGTTATGTAATCTAGAGAAAAAATCGAGATCTACACAAAATTTATAACACAATATCTGAAGAGACTGTCTGAAGGATATAAATCAAAGAAGTCCAAAGTGAATATTATAAAATTTTAGTTTATTTCTAGTTGTTTATTTTTAGTCTATTTAATACCCTTTTAAATTAATGTCTCTGTTAGCTGTAGACCTCGCGCTACGTTACGTAACGATACCTACACCAGTAGGTATCGTTACTAACAGAAACATTAATTTAAAAGGGTATTAAATAGACTAAAAATAAACAACTAGAAATAAACTAAACATTTATAATATTCACTTTGGACTTCTTTGATTTATATCCTTCAGACGATACCTACTGGCGTAGGTATCGTTACGTAACGTAGCGCGAGGTCTACAGCTAACAGAGACATTAATTTAAAAGGGTATTAAATAGACTAAAAATAAACAACTAGAAATAAACTAAAATTTTATAATATTCACTTTGGACTTCTTTGATTTATATCCTTCAGACAGTCTCTTCAGATATTGTGTTATAAATTTTGTGTAGATCTCGATTTTTTCTCTAGATTACATAACGATGCCAGCAGAATGTCATTTGTATACTTCTTAGAAGAAAATAACCAGGTGTTACAGCGGTTTAAGGAGTTTCAAAGTATGGTCGAGAATAAACTGGAGCTATGATTCGGATTCTGAGGTCCGACAACGAAGGTGAATTATTTTCTAATGAGATGGAAAGCTATTTGAGAAATGCTGGAATTGTTTATCAAAAAACCGGAGCAGAATGGTCTCTTTTAACGTTTCACAAGGACAGTGTTTGAACGTGAAAGATGTTTGTTATATGAAGCAAAGCTTGAAAAATGCTTTTGTGGTGAAACAGTATATACGGCAGTGTACCTAAAGAACAGGTCGCCGGCCTCTGGACTAAAGTTGACACCATATGAAAGGTGGACAGGCAAAAAGGCTATTTGGCAGCCCAGTGATGGTCCATATTCCAAAACAAAGAAAATTAAAATGGGACAAAAATATCCTGCTAATATAAAAGTTTATATTAGCAGGATATTCAGACAACATAAAAGGATACAGGTTGTACGACCCAGACACCAAAAAGGTGACTATCAGACGAGATGTCATTATAATGGAGTGTGAAGTGACTCTGGCACGGCAGTTGTAGTAGTCCAAGACAATAGTATACAACCAGTGGAGGACAGTACTCTGTTGCATGAAAGCGATGATCCTACATTTATCTGTGATAAATCAAGCTCAAGTTCTGATGAAGAGAGCTTCTCAATTCTACCTTCAGAAGAAGACAGTGATATCTACACCAATCTCTTTATTCGGGGCTTGTACTATTATTTATTCTATGTTCGGGGGTTCAAAATGAAGCTTGGGAGTTTGTCAAAAGAGAAGCAGCTGATAGAGTAGTTCAGAAATATAATAGTGAAGGTGAAGTGCGTTATAGAGCTAGATTTTTCGCTAAAGGTTTCTCTCAAAAGAAAGGAACAGACTTTAATTAAACTTTTTCTCCAGTATTTAGGTATACAACTTTAACACTATTAATAGCTTAAAGTGCACAACTTAATGCAAAATAGTAATATGTATCTACCTATCAATGAATCACCTTGAAGTTCCTACTGCATTCCTGAATGGATTTCTTAGTGAAAATGTGTATATGGAAATACCAGAATGTTCATATTTAGATGATTGTAGCAATAAACATTTAAAATTAAAATAGGCATTTTATGGACTAAAACATTGGTAAACTAGAGTAGAACAATGTTTGATACAATTGGGCTAACAAACATCAAAATATGAACCTGGCCTCTTCCTAAAATGTTATAATGATGTAAAAGTTTTTGTTGCATTATTTGTAGATGATTTATTTATATTGTATAATTGTAAAAATACTTATGAACAGATTACACTTATTATTTAATTTAAAATCATAGATTTAGGTCAGCTAAAGCAGTGTCTAGGTGTGCGAGTGAATATTCATAAAGACTGTATCAAGATCAAGAGCAATTTGTAAACACTAGTTTGAAAAAGTTCAATATGTTAGACTGTTCACCGTCTGATACTCCTATGGAGGTTAATTTGTAAACAATAGTTTGAAAAAGTTCAATATGTTAGACTGTTCACCGTCTGATACTCCTTTGGAGGTTAATTTGTAAACACTAGTTTGAAAAAGTTCAATATGTTAGACTGTTCACCGTCTGATACTCCTTTGGAGGTTAATTTGTAAACACTAGTTTGAAAAAGTTCAATATGTTAGACTGTTCACCGTCTGATACTCCTATGGAGATTAATTTGAAATTAGATAAGGATAAAAATGACAAATGTAAAAAAAAAACCTTATCAGCAGTTAATAGGAAACCTCATGTACGTACTTACAAGGCCAGATATTTCTTATAGTGTAAGTTTTCTGAGCCAATATAACTGGAAACATTTAAAAAGAATGTTAAAATATTTAAAGAAAACAAAAGTTATTGTTTAATATATACAAATAATGGGTAACATACACGGATATGTTGGTGCAAGTTTTGTATCGTGCTTTATAAGTAGACGTTCATATACAGGATATTGTGTTATCATGTTAGATTGTGTAATTTTTACGAATCTAAAAAGCAAAAAACTGTAGCTATGTCCAGCACCGAGTCAGAGTATATGGCCTTATCAGAAGCTTGTAAATAAGCTATTTACCTGAATAACTTACTGACTGTATTAATTATATTTGATAAAAGTATACATATCAGTTTGTATAGCGATAGTTAAAGTTCTCTCAAATTAGCAGCAAATCCATTGTTTCACAAACGTACAAAACATATCGACATTAGGCATCATTATGTTAGAGAATGTATAGCCAGATAACCGAGTTAAAATTGATTATTTACCAACTTCTGACATGCCAGCAGACATATTAACTATAAACATAAAAAGTTGTGCAAACTATGAGGCATCTCGGAGTCAAAATTGTAATGTTTTTTAGGTGTTTAGTTTATTTTGTTAGGTGGATTAGCTCTATAACAAAATAATAAAGCCTGTGCTTCTGTCCTATCTCTATGGTTATATGTTATGGTTAAAAAAATAAAAATAAAATTTAGTGTATGGTAAACCAGGCTAGTTTTATTAGTCAGGTGGAGACCACGTTTAGGCAAACGTAGTGTAGGACGCCCTGTGGCCAGTTGGAGTGACAAACTGCGAAAAGCAGCCGGAAGAAAATGGATGAGGAGAGCTGAAGATCGAGCTCAGTGGCGTGCATTAGGAGATGCCTACGTCCAGCAGTGGACAAATAGGCTGACGATGATGATGATGATGATGATGATAATACTTTGATAGATTTCATGGCTAATTAGTGAATATTTTAACAGTCTATGATTAAGGGATTTCCTTTTTTTGTGAAAGATACTAACTATGTGTGTATTTACACAAGTAATACGCCAGCTTTGAAAATAAAGTGTGAAAATTTTGAGTAAATCAGAAAATAACAGTCGATTGTAGTAAAGATACTGTAGTATATATATCGATACCTTAATTGGCACACCAGTCAACTCCATTTGAGTAAATTTTTCAGGAGACACATAAAACGTTATAATATTTTTTTAGCCTGCTTATGTAAAATTCTAATATCCCGTTGGTAGATTATATAGTAAGCTATATAATCTACCAACGTTATTTTTTTAAATTTACAATCCTGTATACATTTTCATTACAATACTACAGCATTTTTTATAGTTATCCGTTTTTTCTTTCCTGTGAACATACGTGATCTTGGAGTTGACTGGTTTGCACGAAATATTAATTTAAATAAAAATATTATTAATTCCTCAAATATTCCTTTTATTTTAAAGATACACTACTAAAACATTATTATAAGAATTTTAACGATATAAGATACACTATTTTAGTCTTCATGATTGTCATAATAGTTTTGGTAGTGTCTTGGCATAGAGTTCTTTAACTGCTGTAAATCTAAATACTTCTTTTTAGTTATCTTCCTGCGTTCTTCGTATAGGTTAGTCATATTTTCAAATGAAATTTTGTTAATCCGGGCATTCCTTCGTTGTTTTAGAAATATATATTATTCAAAAAAAAACTAAGTTTATAAAAAAACTCCAGAGGGTGCATATTTAAGAGCTCGTATGTCGGTAACCTGAAAAAATACAGAATTCGGCATAAAGTTCCAATTCAAAAAATAATACAATTATTAAGTGTTAAAAATTGATAAAATTATGTACCTTGGGGTCTCTTTTCAATTTTCCTTGTCTTATGGAGTTGTAAATGTTTGTTTTTAAAACTCTTGAAGTAAGTGTAGCTTAGGTATTCAACTGTATATGGTTTTGTATTTTTTGAATTCTTGCAAATAGTAATGTATTCGGCTGGAACATTAATAACTTGGTTCTTAA
The DNA here is from genome assembly GCA_946251855.1 of Alsophila aescularia. NCBI lineage: Eukaryota > Metazoa > Arthropoda > Insecta > Lepidoptera > Geometridae > Alsophila > Alsophila aescularia. The sequence goes on along the minus strand of OX276386.1, from coordinate 13,295,173 downwards.
GTTTATTTTTCAATAATTGCGTGCATACTATGTCCACCTCCATTTGTGTGTGGCCAACTTCTAAATATTTGTGTTCAATAATTACATTATGAATCATGGCTACGTTGAGGAGCGTTGCTTAAAACGAAGTTTCGATTTTGATACGTACACCAATTCGTGTACAAGGTTATGTGTCTGTTGTCATCTCCCATCTTTGGGATTACGTTTTCCATAATAAATTTTATTAAAATTGTTGCAAACTCATCCGAATTCAGCCCACCATAAAAAGCAATAGCCATCGCTTGTTTTCATGTCATAAATACACCAGTTATGAACACATAGCTTAGTCTTATAATAATTAGACGACACATTGGACCGCGGCGCTAAAAGAACTGCTTGAAAGTCTGCAGAAAAGACAAATTATTATTTTCTCTTTATCAGATTCTTTCTCCATTCTTGCTTCATTATTTTTACTAATATGGTCATCATAAGCTTCTTTAGCAATATGACCCAACTTGAATCCATTACAGATTTCACACAAATCTTTTTTCGGTTTAAATAAAGAGATTTTATTTACGGTTAGAGTGTTTGTAAAAGGGGCAATAGATAGTGTTGTTTATTTTTTTCTTGACAATAATCTGTATACATTCTGTATAGCTGCTGCTTGGATGCAATATCCGGTTGTAAATATGTCTGTGTTGTTCTTTTTCTACAAGTGAAGGCATTTTAGGCAAGTCATTTAAAAAGTCCTGTAAAGTTTTAGTTTGTTCGTCAAATGGCTTTCTGGTAGTCGTTTCTGTTAATTGTTCATCGGTATTATTTCCTGCTACTTGAACTTTCCAACCCCAAATACATGATTTGCCAATGGGAAATGTGTTTAGAAATAATGTTTTACAGACTCTGATCATATCTTCGCCTTTTTTTAGATAATAAACAAAAGTGTTAACTCTCTTAGACTTTTCAGGATCTTTCTTATCTCTTTGTCTATTTGTATGGACAACCTTATTAAATTATCAATGTAAATTCGTTTTTCATTCTAAGTCATATCCCAAAATTTATCGAATAATGTTTTTCTCTCATCATCAGATATTCTATTGCACTGAATAACACTATTCTTCTTTTCCTTACAAGCACACCGAGACCTCATCACCTTTTCTGGTTTCTCTATTTTCTTCCACTCTCCTTCAACTTTTTTTTTACCGCAGTATTCCTTACCCTTTTCTCTATTATTTTTATTAATTTCACTCGTCCATTCATCTTTATTTACTTGACACCGTTTCTTTCTTTTTACTAGGGATTCATCGGGTTCTGAATCAGAGTAACTGTAATCAACAATTTTTTTCATTGATCCAGATATTTATTAGATACAGGCAGTTAAGATTTCACGTACAGTTTCATGAACTGTTTGTTCTCTCTGTTGCAAAGAATCAACCAAATCGTTATTTATTAATGTATCATTGCTGTTGGAGGTGCACGCATTGATTGGTTCAAAAGATTTACAGGCATTTTCGTTATTGAAGTTAAATTGTGGTGTGCGTCGAGGAAATTCCTGTTAAACCTATTATTTTCATTGTTTTAGGTACATTTATAATAATGAGCCTCCCCTTAATGGCTGTTCTTGTCACAATATCAAATAATGTAAAAAAAATATAGAAGCTACATTATTTTTAAATTAAAAACGATAGAATTAAACAAAACATAAAAATGGATAACTCCCAACACTATTGTGAAATGTTAGAAAGCAAACCGACCAACTTCAAGCGAATATAAAATCCTAAAATAGCTGGATTAATCATTCATGTCTTGTCAAAATGTAAGCAAATAGTTATACCTTGTATAAATCTTGACCTGTTTGGCAACCCTGTCTTTCCTTTCAAAGCGTTTTAACAATTTTTGTTCCAAAAATCGTAGAGCGGTAACCGTACACTGCCGGACGCCATACAAAATGGCCGACTTCGCGCTGTTAGCTGTCAAAATCGTAACGTTCCGATACACACGGAGTTGGCTGGTTTTCGAATAACGCTTTACGCAAACAATCGTAATTCGTAATAGTAACAGTAATTCGGCGTGATTTGTAAAAACAACAACTCCGATACTATACAGTTGCTTACTGAATGCATCAAACAGAGTTTAACCCATCAAAATGCTTACAACAAAAATATGATAAAAAGTGTGCGGTCTGATATGAAAGATAAAAAATAAATTAAACATTACTTAAAAATAATAATAGGTAATTCAAATATAATGTATAGTTGAAAGTGTTGAAACTTGTTTTATTTTATTATCCATACTAATATATACAAGTGAAACGTTGTCTGTTTGTTTGTTTGGGGAGCTTTCACGCGATAGCGGCTGGATGGATTTGATAAAATTTAGAATGGAGATAGCTCATACGCAGGAATAAAACATAGGATACTTTATATCCCGGAAAATTCCACGGGAAAACTGGAAAATGTTGATTACTCACTGTAAAGAACGGTTGACATCACAGAATGGTCTGTCTGTCCTGCTGAGTCTGTTTTTTTTTATTTCACTAGTCCAGTGCTATCTACTTTTGCATAAGCTACAAGTTCGTCAACCCTGCCTGTATTGTACAATTTCTATATTATATACTACGAATAAGTAATAAGTCAGGAAATGTAACAGCGTTAAAAAAATGACCCAACAAAAGTCGTGCCCAAGTAGGTGGGGCTTAAAAGTCGTGTCCAGCGCGTCATCAGTCGGACATTTTACATGCAAGCGAGCACACGTCATATCTTCGCGTACGTTTTAGTTTGTATCATTGTGAACTACTGCTGTGAATCATCATGCCAGCATGTGTTGTGAAGTGGTTCAGGAGCCATACAAGATTAAAATGTCCAGGGATCACTTTTCACTATTAAATAGTTGCAAAATTATAATTATATTCATAGATGTTCAAATACGTTATCAAACCGAGATGGTCAATACTATGCAAAATGAAGTCAGTAAATTTTTGCTTAATAAAAAAAACTCGAATACTGTTACTCGACAAAGAGTAATAGTATATACCAACTCCTTGAAACCAGTGACCAAAACTCAGTCCAAAACTAGATTTCTAGGACTCCTCATTATGTATTTCAAGTTTTAAATTACTTTTTGCACGGCTAGTAAAGGTACTAATTTTGGAATTTTATTTTCTTTTAGATTTACCCAAGATCATATTGAGTTGTTTTTTTTGGAGTGATCCACAACCACGGCCGTTGCAACAATAACCCAAACGCCCGATAGTATATGGGAATATATAAAAATAATTTACTGAACTTGAACCTCAGCTGAAAATTCACAGGCAACAGCATACCATTAGAGGACATTCCATTTTCAATTTCTCAGAATCCGTCTTCACTACATTGCGAAGAAAGATTCTCTTTGAATGTTTTCTAGACAAAAACATACTAAATTAATTATATTTCGAGGGACATAGAGTTCAATGAATTGTAAAAAGTAAGACAAAAAAAACATTGTACAATCATATTGCTTTATTACTTATTGGCCCTGTCCACTTATTGCATAACATCGTCCACGCCGCTATGACTCAGCTGTCATAGCAGACATTGCAGCACGCGCGTGAACCAATCCCTGCTTTTGTTTTGAAATTAAACCAATCATCAAGCATGTCTATTTGTAATCTCGGAAGTGATTCGTTTTTGAATCATACGTCGTTTAGGTTTTAAGTAGGGACACTTTTTGTGTGGCATTTGTTCTGAATTAGAGTTCCTGGACTTATTATTTATTCATAGATTATACATAATTAATTAATTACATGGGGGACGGCGCGAACGCAGTCCCCACTACCAAAAATAACGCGTCCGAGTTATCCACATTAGGGATAATCACAGAGGTCAACCCGTCCGCAGTGCAATGAACAAGCCTCGCTCTGGGGGAACCGCCTTTTTGATCACGGTGTCCCCTACGCCAGGTAAGTATGAATTGAAAATCGCGCCCAAATCATTATGCGGTTGGCAGGAGAATCTTGTCACCGCGATTCAGCCCAGCGATTCTCGTTTGGGGGCGCCATCTAGTCTAGCTTTCGGAACTAAAGTACCGAAGAGGTTAAGCTTAGCATCTCTTGTTTGGGGACGCCATCTAGTTCAACTTTCGGAACTTATGTAACCTTCGAGGTCTCTGGCGTACTTAGAGGTTAACCAGTCTGCGCCACAAAGACGCGGCGCTAGTTCCATTGCGAAATGTTGAGGATTATTAAGGGCCGTACCTATTTATAAATACAAACTACAAAATCTGTGGCCCTATTACAGAACTTGGTTACAATCGGATTATCACTTTTTTCATAGCAATTTCGACTCTATCGCAAGGCATTAGTGATAGCAATATTGACAATCCGATTGAAGCCAAGTCCTGTGGTCGGGGCCCTGTTCTATGTACAAAAAATAATCAGCCATATTAATTCGTAGTATTAATTTGAGAAAAATTGACATAACAACTGGTGAAAATATCACAGACAACATAAAGATACGTTTACAAACCTGAGATCAATTATATTCTTTCATAAATATTGTTCATTTTGCGTATACCTATATCTTATTAGAACTATTTCAAGACTTCCCCTTACTCAAATGTGAACTCAAAACAACTACACTTATTTTATGAATCTAAATTATTTAGTTAGAGTTAGAGGTATAATATCTAAATCATAACAAATATTCAAATTTAATAAACTAAAAACAAATATTTGTCAAATTTATTGTTTTATTCTAGGTAATGGTTTTGTTAAGATATCGGCCACCATTTCTTCCGTGGGTAAATATTTTATTTCAATAATTTTGGAATTGATAGAGTTGCAGATGACGTACATCTAAACGTTTTGTTCTGCGGTGACATTGGTCGTTCTCCGCAATTTTATGTGCACTTAAATTATTATTGTACACAGCCATAGGTGTTACATTGTCATTAAACAAATCTGTGAAAATGTTTTAATTGTGTTTGCTATCTTTCAAAACCTCACGCAAGCTATAATATTCAGCTTCGGTACTTGAATAAGCAACTGAGTGTCGCTTGCGAGCTTCCCAATTTACAACACAACTACTACACTTACCAAGATAATTTATCCAGTGTAACTTTTCCTATCGTCTAAATCGTTAGCCCAATCTGAATCAGTGTATATTTCAATTCCACATTAGTTTCCTTTAGTAAAGTGAAGCCCATACTGTTTAGTACCAGCTAGGTACCATAAAACACTTTTTGCTGCCTGCCAGTGCGTTTCATTATAACAGTTGTTATACTGCCCTAACTTGCTACAAGCAAAAGATATGTCCGGCCGTGTACAGACTGACAAATACATTAATCCTCCAATAAGTGCCTGATAAAGATACCTATTATCACATTCTGTTGATTTCGTAAATTTACTTTCACTTGCATTGGGGTAGATACAACCCCAATGCAAGTGAAAAAAATAAAAAAATATAGTTTTAATATCCACTTTCATACTGAGACAATTTCAAACTGTTCTTTTAATGTATCTACTTATTTTTGTTCTTCATTTTTAAGTTCAGTGAACACAAAAAACATCGACATAAAGAGCAATGATTGTGGTCATGTTATTTGATACTTGGTATAGACAGAAGGCTCCATTTTGATTGTTTATAACCAATATTATTTAAAACTTCATTTACTTTAATATTCCATGATCTGCTAGCCTTAAGCCGTAGTTAAACTTGTTTTAAACCGTATATACTCTTCTTAAGGTGCAACGTTTCGCTCAGCGCGCCAAATTAAATTTTTCTCGCGTTTTTTGTCAATTATAGCTCTATTACTCATCGTGGGTTTATTTTGCGACAATAAATGCTGAGTGAATCCTCATGCTACTAGCCTTGCTTTGTACATTTCAAAATTGCCATTTGTATCTCTCTTTACTTTTGTAAACCCATTTGCACTTCACAACATTTTTATTTGTTGGGCGGTCAACAATATCCCAAACATTTTTATTAATCAAAGAATTAAATTCCTCAATCATGGCTATTTTCCAATCCTTGTAATTTTTAGAAGATATTGCTTTATAATATGTTCTAGGTTCAGTAGTCAACAAAGCCATTTCATCACTATGATCATTCAGTATATAATCATTCATGCAAGCAGGCTGAACACGATGTCGCACAGGTCTAGCTGATGAAGTATTCGTTTCAACAAAAACCCTATTATTTGAATTTTGAAAATTATCTGTCTCACTTGTACTCACATCGTTCTCCAATATTTCAGTATTGTTCTCCATGTTCAGTATTATCTGGTGAAGGACCAATCAAATCTTCATTCGCAATCATGTTCATTGTTCACACTATCGCTATCAGCGTGGTAAAATTTGCAACTTTGTTTGATGATGCGAATCGCTGGAATCCAAATCGTTTGAACTGGAAATTCCAGGCACATCTTCCAGGAATACAACATTTCTTGCCTTAATCATTTTACCTGGGTGCGACGGATCAGCGAGGCGAAATCCTTTGGATAACTAATAGTAGCCCATTATGATGTAAGGTTTTGACTTTGCTTCCAGTTTATTACGTTACTCTGGAGTTAAGGCATAAACTTTGCAACCAAATACCTTTAAATTACTTAAGTCATCTTTGCACCCACCCAGTCCACATTTCCTCAGGTGTAGCTTTTTTAAAGCATTAGTTGGGCTTATTTTTTTTAAGTAAACTGTAGTTGACACTGCTTCTACCCCAAAACAACTCCCCAAATCACTTCTGCAGCACAACAATGAATGATAATCCGCACTGGCAGTCTGTTCAGCACATAGGTAAGTTGGGGATTTCTGACACTGACTGAGCTTGTTATTATCAAAGACTAAAATATATCCTTTTTCCGTTACTTTGTTAACATACAGTAAATTAGTCTGTAAATGTCGGGTACATATGCTACATTACTAATAGTTTTAGCTACATTATCCTGTTAATGTAAATGTACATGTACATTACCAGGACCACAGCTATATATTTCTTCATTATTAGCTATGGTTATAGAAGCTTTGTTCTCAGTACTAAAATCATTCTTCCAGTCTCTTCTCATAGACATGTGTGCTGTACATCCAGAGTCTACCCCATTCAGAGCCACCACAAAAACCAGTGGTTAAAGCCGATGCAAGAGTAGTCATCTGGAACTGGTGGCTGTAGATTTTCTAGGTCCGGGCACTTTGGCCTTATATTACTTATGCGGCCACAATGATGACATTTCATTTAATATTTTTTCTTAGTAACCTTTCTTTTTGCCAATAAAATACCCTCTGGTATAGCTGCTGCAAGCTCCTGCCGTCTGAAGTCATGTACCAGCGTATCACTTACAATCTCAAAGGTTATATTAGTTTGTAGTCCGTCCTTCAATAGACATTATCAAAGGGTCATATCCCGCGGGTAGACCAATCAGCATTATCTCAGCTATCTATTTATCATCAATGCAGCAGCCAATGTCAGAAAGTTTTTGAAGTATGTTTATTATAGCAGAAATGAATTTCTCCATATCATTGTATGCATTATAACTTATGTACAGCTGCCGCTTCAAAAGTAAACGTCGACTAATGCTGACATTCTCAAACGCCAATCGCAGTGATTTCCACGCTTCCCTTGCTGATCCAAAGTGTTTCATATGAGAGTAACATTAAGTGGTTACATTTAAAAAAAATGCCATAAGCCCTTTGATCAATTTCCGGTTCACTTTCACTGGATATACAATGCCAAAGGCCACATTAAATTAGCAAAATTTTCATTTCAAACTGCCAGTTGGCGTAGTTTCTAGATCCTTCTTGTTTCTCCACGAGTGAGGACAAAGTGGACAACATTGTAGTATTGTATTACTGGCCGGGGAGGCCACAGAATCTGCCGAGTGCAGACCGTCCCCCGGTGATCCCGGCGTTACCAATGCAGACGCCGGGGCGGCCACAGAATCGGCCGTGCGCAGTCGATCGACCGATGCACTCGATATTTTAGAAGATTTGCAGTCGATTCACTTGAATAATCTTGCAGAGAGATTTTACTAATAAGCACTATCTGGGCCCCATAACCTGTTGAGGATTATGGGACGTACATATAAAAGAAACTAAAAAATCTGTTTTTTGAAAAAATAAACAGCCATATATCCGAAAACTGTAAATTAATAGCTAAATCACATTTTTTATTTCCATTTGCTCACATAAAGCATAAAAACCCGTTGTGTGGAAAGAAAACTAGATAATTTAAGACACTAGACTAGACGTTATAGTACGCTGAAAATGTTCGGGCACTGGTCATTATGACACACTGGACATGTTAGAACACTAGTCATTATGAGACACTGGACATTATGGGACTGGACGTAATAGGACACTGGACTTTTTAACATTGTGAGCCTGATCGATTTATCTAAGAAAAAAATTGACATTACAACTCAAAGTGGCCACCAAGCTACGCCACCAAGTGACCACATACTAAATAGGAGATACGGGTATGTGGTGACAAGACCACAGACAACATAAAGATACGTTTACAAACCTGAAATCAATTATATTCGTTCATAAATATTGTTAATTTTATGTATATATTTATTAGAACTATTTCAACACGAAATAGAAAATGAAAGTTGTTTTGGCCTAAAATGACAAAAATTACCAACATCTTTAGCGTTCGGTTTGGAATTGTGAGGGCGCTATTACCGGTCTGAATAGGGTTCGAGCACCGTTCGTTTTGCATGACAAAGGGATATTTATATTCTTTTATATACTTTTATTATCTTCTGTTACCAGCAATAAATCTTTTTCATTTACTTTTTTTTCATAACAGCCGGCACCGACAGCTTACTTGTACCCTTACAAGCACGAAACGATGGAAATCCAGACGTGACTTAGAAAAGTTATAAGTGCGAATCTGAGGATCGAACCCGTTATTATTGGATTATTTTGAATTCTTATACAAACGAGTTAGCCGTTCCACCACTATCGCTCTATTTCAAGTCATAAATACCTCCTTGGGCGAGACGCCCTGTACGGGCGCGTCATCTTCGGTTTCCGAATCTGCGTCCGAAGTATGTTCCTGGTGGAAGGCGGAGCAGGCAACATCCACCTGCAAAATACAGATATTTAAAGTCAAAAGCCTTTAGTTTAATGGACAAAATAGTAGCATATCTAATAATTCGTTACTTACCCATGGCACAACTGCATGGCACTACCAGTTGTGCCATGGGGAATTGCTATTCCCTTAGGCACTACTAGTTGTGCCAAAGAGAAATATATTATACCAATGACACAACCAAACAATTTTCTAAAAGTAAATTTTGGATCACGGACAGGTTCATCGCAATATTAGCCGTGTTCGGTTGGTCAGTTCAGATAACTACAAATAGATGGCGTTACAGTCCCCTTAAGACGGATTTAGAAACTGAGGGAAAAATTTGGATGATGATGCAGTGGTCACGGTAGCCGAAATGGTTGAAGGTATGTGCCGCGCAGAGACATGTATGATGCGGGTTGGAATCCCGTCCGTAATCCAAATTTTCCTTTAGATAATTATTAGATATGTTCTCAAAAAACAAGTCTTAATTCTAAAATCACAATAACATTAAAATAATAGCACTTTTACCAATCAAAACAACATTTCCTGAACAAGGAGAATAATATAAAATACCATCAACAAATACCTGTAAAACATTACAGTGACATAATATATTGACTAACAGACAACGCACTGCCTAAACCGAGGGACCTAAAGATTTGACATTAGGAGGTAATTTCCCTGCGGGTGCATTAAGGAGGGATTTTATGACATTATATATTTAAGGGGTGAACGGGGGCGGTAAACTATGAACGCATACAGAACCGCAGGACGCAGCTAGTTATAAATAGACCAAATCGATAAAATTAGGTAAACTATGTATGTTTTGAGTTTGAAAAGGAAATTTCCTTTTCATTTACTCTACCGGTGCTTCAGAAATACGCCCGTTAGAGAAGAGAGCACCAGGAAACTTTATGGGGATGTCAATTTTTGCATTTTTGTTAATACTAAAGTATTATAAAAATCAAAAATCAGAAATTATAAAAATAATAATAAAAATATTTCGACCAATATAAAAGTGCTAATGAGATGCCTCACAATCATCAAACCGGGATAAAATCATACAAATACAAGTACTAAAAGAAACCACATTGGACCAGTCCCTACAGGCAGTAACCCTCTCACGAGTATGACTGGTGCACCAGCCATCACCTCCCCTTGGAAACCTTGGAACTTTATCCTATCAAGAACGCTATACTCGCATATTGAGTAGCTGATGACAATGTGGCGCATTTGTTAGTACTGACTGCGTATGAATCTTGGCCGGGGCCGACATTTGTGTGATGAGCATAAATGTTTGTTCTCGGGTCTTGAATGTTTGCGGTGTGTTGATGTTTGTCTATGACACCCGCGACGCATGGAATCCTAGTGCGGGGGGAGGGGGTATGAGTGTTTAAATGTTATTTATTAATACAAAATCCCATCGACTGCGCCAATGATGATTCTGCCAAAGTGCCATTCTGGACATTTCTATGTTGGACAAACTCTTAGAGTCAAAAATATCCAGCTGTCAGTCTCGAAGCGGTGACGTCTCTAGCTACTAGGACCAGCTGTTTTGGATTCATGTTCTCTCGGCGTTGTTGAGTCATTCCTGGACTCCATGATAGCCAGCAGCAGCTTGGCGTTATTCAACCAACAACAGTTCTGTGACGTCACTAGCTACGTCACTAGTCAATAGCTGTCTGGGATTCTTGTTGTAAAGGATCCTCTCAGCGTTGTTCTCGGAGTCATTCCTGAACTCCATGATGGCCAGCAGCAGCTTGGCCACGTTATTCAAACTCCAGCAGTTCTGAGACGTCACTAGCTACCACTCACCAGCTGTTTGGGATTAATATTGTTGAGGATTCTCTCGGCGTTGTTCTCGGAGTCATTCCTGGACTCCATGATAGCCAGCAGCACCTTGGACGCGTTATTCCCAGCAGTTCTGTAACGTCACTAGCTACCACTTACCAGCTGTTTGAGATTCATGTTGTAGAGGATTCTCTCGGCGTTGTTCTCGGAGTCATTCCTGGACTCCATGATGGTCAGCAGTAGCTTGGACGCGTTATTCAACCACCACCTAATTTGTGACGTCACTAGCTACCACTCACCAGCTGTTTGGGATTCATGTTGTAGAGGATTCTCTCGGCGTTGTTCTCGGAGTCATTCCTGGACTCCATGATGGCCAGCAGCAGCTTGGACGCGTTGTTCTTGAGCTCCAGCACTAGCTCCATGCGTGTCTTGCCGAGCGGATTAATGTCGTTTAGAATGAGGGCTGTGATGATGTCCAGCCCGTTGCTCTCGTGGGTTGCTATGCAGTTCTGGTTATCATGACAAGGACCTGGAAATTAATACAAAAACTACTTATGGACATAAATTACATGAATTTTTCAATTTTTCAAAAAATAGGTCTAGGTTGATAAGTGATGAGTGATAGCTATATCTATATAGCCATCACTCATCACAGATTACAACAATATTGATGTCTGGTTGATGACGATATATCTCACCTTGGTAATACTCAGTCAGCGTCTCCAAGGTCTGGTTGATGACGATATATTTCACCTTGGCAATACTCAGTAGCGTCTCCAACGTCTGGTTGATGACGATATATCTCACCTTGGCAATACTCAGTGAGCGTCTCCAATGTCTGATTGATGAGCGCCACGTTCCCCTCGTTGATGTACAGGCCCAGCAGCCCTAGGCCTCCGGTGGTGGACCCGCAGATGCAGTCCAAGAACATCAGCGTCTCGGAAACCAGGTTGTAGTTGGATTTGTTGTTTTGGTTGCGGAGGAGGTTCTGTTGGAGGAAACCTGGTTTTTAAGAGCTTGTCAGTATAGAGTATGAAGTTTTTTTCCTTGATTTTGGTGACTTTGAGATGTAATTTCACCGATGCAAGTATAGTGGAAAGGGTTAACATACTCGACATCGAAATCTCCCATGAAATTTTGACAAAAGCAGCGAGAAGGGTCATCGTGTCGGAACTATGATAATAATGTCAATGTTTCCATATCTTAAAACATCTTGACCGCAAACTAGGTAAAATTAATTTATATGTATGTACCCTATGTATATTATAATCTAGATCCATCAATAATTTATTAATTAATATTTCAACAAAATTCACTGCCCTTTAAACTGTAAGGTGTGTTTTATAACACTTATTACTAAAGCTAATAATGAATTCACGTGCATTTTTGTATAAAATAAATGACACCTCTATGAGATAAACGAAGATTAATAACAAAAAGTAAGAATAATATATTTTTTTAAGTGTATAACAAAACAATAAAAGTAAAACACAAATAGATGATCACAGGAGTTACTTTGCGGAAATCCACATTTAAAAAAAACTCTCGTTCTGCACTCGACGACTCAACATCTCCTGAGGGTGCCTCGAGGTGAAACACAAACATGTGGAATTGCTATCAGACGATTGCTGTATGAAAACTTGGATAAAAGTATACCCACGTTTTTTATTGTTTTTTTTAAATTATTTTTATCATTCTGAGTAGGGTTTAATTATATCCGGTAGGAACTAGGAAGTAAAATAGGTAGATGAGGCAGGGTGGCCCTATGTTTTTATTTTACGTTAGTTCAGTTTGGATAAGGGTTGGCAAGCGTGGGTTTTTCTTTTTGTCATTTGTTTGTTCGCCGGAAGTAAGCTACATATTTTCCCTTTGTTTATTTTCAAACTCAAAAAGTGTATTATATTATATTTACCTGTAAGTCTGGGTTGTGGTTCTCACACAGCAGCTGCAGGAACCGTAGTATGGGCCGCATGACAGCCACTTTCGCAGGCAAGACGTCAGAGTTGCCGCTCTCGCGCTTCTTCTCCGCCATATATTCTTCTAGCACTGTTGTACCTGAACAGCGCATTTTCATTGGATTTCAGTTTTATAAACGTTTCTACCTTATACTCGCGACTTCGTCCGCGCGAACTACACGCAAAACGCACAATCACATATCACTGTCTGTATGTCAGTGCAGGAATATCTTATAATATACTTAACCGATTTTGTTCCGGTTTTTACCAAGGTGAGCGCTGATTCAAGAAGAAAGTTTTAAAGTTAAAAACAAAAGAAAAAAAAGGAAAAAGAAGTTTTTTTAAATTCATTACATCTGTAGACAGCTAATTAGCATAGCATTAGCATCTGTCAAAATCCAAACCAAAAATAATTATTTAATGGTATAGGTACGGGGTACGGGGCAGTTACTGCCGTACTCATAATTGTCAATTACCGCTAATCAAGCATCAAATCACTTATTTTGTATGGATTTTGAAATTAATGCCTGATAATCGTTAATTGACGATTATGAGTGCGGCAGTTAGTATTTTTTTTCAACGAAGTCATAGAAAAATCAGCCGTCTCGGTAATACGGTGGTATTTCTTGCGAACAAAAAGTTCAAAAATTTAATTTTTTGTACAGAAAAATATTTAAGGAGACCTAGCTACCCGTGCAAAGCCAGGGCAGGTCTAGTGTATAACTAAAATAAAAGCTTGGAAATATTGAGCGATTTTGGTCGCTGACTGTACAAGTCTCACCATGCGACATGGTGTGGACGTCCGAGTACGCGTGTACAGCGGACCCGCAAGCTGTGGACACTTCCTCGTCCATTTCCTCGCCCACCACTATTGGCCCCGTGGCGGGTTTGCCTGCAACAGAACTTACAGTTAGCAAACTTTGGTATAACAACGATTACGAATAAAGCCGATGCGTGACGTGCGCGTGCAGGCAGCGGTTGTTATGCATGCAATTCTGAGATGTCAGACGGCCTGCGTGGCGTGCGCGTGCGCTTGACACGCAGGCGGTCTGACATCTTTCTTATATAGCTCATTTGACGCTCGCGCGAGTGACGAGACGAGCCACGGGACGCGAGCGTAAACGTACCATTACAACTTCGAATGTTTTTTTTTTGGTAGTGGCAGTGGAGACCTGCGTAAAGCGGCTGGAAGAAAGTGGATGCAGAGAGCTGAAGACCGAGCTCAGTGGTGGTGCACTAGGAGAGGCCTACGTCCAGCAGTGGACAAGAATAGCCTGATGGCGATAATGATGATGCATCCTGTCGATTAGTGTACGAAAATTAGTCAAGTATCCTATTATATTCAGATGATGAATGGCTATGACACTTGGTATTGATAATGTAATGTTTGCTTACCGTCAGTGGAGGGCGGTTTCTTGGGCTCGGCGTGGCTGGAGCGCTGCTTGTCGCCGCTCGCTGCCGCCGTGCTGCTCGCGGCGAGCGAGCGGATCTCCTGCTGAGCTTCGCGCATTTTGTCGTAGAACACCTGACAACATACCCGAGGCTTTCATTGGGAGCTATCAAATAAAATGTCAAGCGTCACTTGACATTTTATTAATATATTTTTTTTTCAATAATATTTTAATACTGAATGCAGTACAAGTCATCGAATCCTAGCTGGGTTCGATGTATTGAAAACAACGGGTAAATAATTAATCAGTTATGGTTTAACTATTTTCGTTAAAAATTAGCTCTTTTCTTAAGTTTGCCATATGTCATTTCTTCCCAGAATTCAATCCTTATTAGCGACACTATCGAATGGTGTAATAATACTGTGTGCTTTTTTTCCAAAATCAACGTGTTCTATTCCTGCCTAGGAAAATTGTTTTTTTCAAAAATCAAAGATGCAGTTTTAGTTTTCATCAAAATCGGGCCCGAGACTCCTTTGAGTACTTTTCGCTATTCCTCATAGTTTCTGATTTAGCCATCCACGCCCACTTGAAAAATTCACCTGTATATATATATATTATATACGAAAGACCATGTCAGGTACCTGATTGGTATTTCTAAACTTACGCTATTTAGGAATGTCTAGATTTATTAAATGAAACTATTAGATAATATTTAAACGGGACTTAATCGCGCTGAAAACTTAATATTTATTTACCTCGAAAAACAATATATTGTTGTCAATTGATAGGCTTTTTGTAAGGAACAAAAAAATATTTTCGATGTATGTACTCGTAATTGATCAACCAGACTCTGTATTTCTTGTAAAAAAACATTTATGAACACAGATTCAGTACTAATGTTTATGTTAATAAAACCCCGCGACTTTGCCCGTGTGGTCATTTTTCTAGAATATAAGATGAGACAGAAAGTAAATCACTATCCAACAGTGAAAACCGCATCGTAATCAGTCCAGTAGTTTTGCGACAACAGACAAACAGACATACACGATTTATAAAAATGTTATATTCTTGTTCAGTAGCTTTATTTTACGTACCCTGTACCAATTTTATTGTAATTATCTTCATTGTACAGATTCTTTGTTACATAATGCTTTATTATAAATATGGATTGTATAACAGTTGGGGCAGAAAGGTTCTCGACTTGTACCCACGAAACGGAAGACGAAGCGTAGAACGGCCCCCACGGGCTGGGAGTCGCGGGGAACCGAGCGAGCAACCTCTCATTATGGCGTTCTTTTTGGGAGCTCCAAAAGTGCCTTACCTTCAGGAATGCTTGTGATATTTCGCCATTTTGTAATTTTGTAAATATGCTGTGTTGTATTATAGGGTTACCGCCTTCCAGTAGAGCAATACCTGCAACACTTATTTGATTAGACACCAGAAACATAAATAGAATAAAATAATAGTTTATCTACTCTCATATCGTAAAATCCGGATTATGAATCAAAAAATGGTGGTATATTGACATACATTACGCACGGAACGTCTCTAATAAGTATTTTTACATATTAACACTGTTTTTTGAACTAAACGATGTTTTTTTTCCATAAATGCAACGGTTGGCGGAGCCAACCGTTGCATTTATGGACCTACGAGGACCTACGAGGACCTACGATGGACCTACGAGGGTTTTCATCATTTATTATCTATGGCGGCGCGTGCTAGACCGTAGGCGCGCGAATTCGCTGTGGACTGAATTTTGGCGCAATAATTTACTTTACATTAGTACCTAACCAATTATCCGGATTACAAATGTCCGACAGCAGTATTAGTGAGGAGAATTTGACTCCACCTGAGATCAACGGAAATAGCGACGAACGAGCTTTTACCATGTACATGCTGTTATTGATCAATAGCAGTCGTTAAACCATGTTAGAGGCTGGGGCGGCTGACACACTCTGACACCAGAAACCAGCACTAACCCCATACGATAAACAAACAATAAATTAATTAATTGGTAATTCTATGAATGGGGTCCTAACATTTAACTATGGAACCTGGGCAGCTACAAGTTTTACAACATATTTTGAAAAATATCGCTGCCAGTGATCAACCCTTAATAAATCGAAAACGACTTCAATACATTAAAAAAAACTAGGTATCCTAAAGTGACGCATTTTTGAGATATTGAGCTATCTTTGATTTCCAATATCAAAGAAACGCGATACTAGAATTATTTCATTTTTTGTGTGTATTGAAATGCTCTATCGCAGCGATTTCGATTTCGTGTTTATTACACGACCGCCCAAAAACGGATTGTAATATTTTTTAGGATTCATGTATGTTTGTATGTATGTATGTGAGTTTATTTATTCCGCCGTAACTTTTAAAAGCCTGAACAGATTTAGACGTATGGAGGAATCCTATCGTCAGAATCCTTACATCCCCCCCGAGTAACAGGCAATTTTTTTAAAAGTCAATTTGTCTACAGTTTGGCTCCAATATCAATAGACAAGCACATTCCACCAGTATATAATTTATTGGCATAAGTTATTTTTTCCCGTTGTCCCCCAGTGGTGGACAAAAAGTGGGAGACAACGGGAATAGACGCTTTTTTGACAGGGAGGTGTGTTTTAGCTTTTAAGCTAGTTGTTTTCAATTGTATGAATCGATCACTAAATATAATAATTTTATGAGTACTTTACCAAGTTGTATAGCCTCGAGGAATATCGCCGGGCGGTTGGTGCTCTTGATGACCAGGTCTACCACCAGGTCGGAGGCGCCCTCCTTGTCCAGATGAGCTTGGACCTGCGCCAGGGTCTGTCCCGTGCGCATGAGCACCTTAGCTGCGAGTGCAATCATAAATACATAAATACATTTAGAACAATTCACACAAATTACCTACGCCCAAACTAGGATACCCTGTACTAAGGGTACTAGACAACGGATAAACATACATAAATACGGATAAACATACATCCATGACTCGGAAATAAACATTTAGGCTCATCACACATAATATGTTTGCGAGATTCGAACCCGCGACCATTGACTTCACAGTAAGGCTCACTAGCCACTTCGCCAATCGGTCGTCTTAGTTGCGTTTTAATTGATACTTTTTTGAGTTGTTTCTGTGTTCAATCAGATTTGATGGATAATTATCGAAGCAAATTAATACAAGAAAAAAACTCACATTATCTTGATTTTCTAACGGTTTTTTGAATCAGAATTAAATAATTCTTGATTCCAAAAATCGATTATAAAGTCGTAAACAATCAAAGACAGTCATGTATTCCTATGCATATAGATGGCCACGTTGATTTTATACAACATAACTGTATTTCAATGTGTTTGTCTTAAATATTAAAAACCCTTTACAATGTAAACAAACGCCTTCCAGTGAACGTACTAAAGCTTGCTGTGAAAAGCCAAAAATATCTACATCTCTCTAAGATTACAAACAGAACTCAATATAGAGTGGTGCTAGAAGCGGTATCCACCACAATTCGTGAGTACAAAAGCAACAACATATTGTTCGTGACAGGTTCACTACGCTATTTATATTGCAGTAAAGTATATTATCGCACTGGTCTTACTAAGAAAAATGTGCATATATTTTAACATCACATTTTTTTTACGTATTAGCTGCTTGAGAGACACTCTACTCTGTCAACACATAATAAACTAAAAACTATAAACTTTAAATAAAAATAAATAAAAAATAAACTTTATTAAAATAGGTAATTTTTTTATAAACTTTTATTAAATAAATCAGTCCTAATGGAATGCCAGTATGGACCTATGGTATGCAGCTGTGTCACTCGGGATAGTGATGTAAAGATTCTAACGATACCCCACACTCCAAATCTGTTCAGGCATTTAAAAGTTATGGTGGAATAAATAAACTCACTCCTTATTTGAGCAGTTGTGTAAAAATAGTGAATGCACCTTGTCACCTTTTATTACATAATAAAATATATAACGACGTCCATGGAGACCTTAAAGTAGACTTCGTTGATAAAGTAGTCAATAAATATGCAGAAGCTCATGAATATATCAAATTCGCGACATAAGTGCAATTTATACGATAAGAAAAATAAAAATAAATGAATTCTAACTGTAGGCTGGTAGGTCATTTGTCGGTATTGATAGATTTTAAATATTAGGCTGTACATTCCTCTTCGTCAGGTTCACTTTTTAAGTATCCCTGTTTAAACATTTATTCGTTTTTTTTTTGCTCTATCTATGTAGTCCCGTCTCATCTTACTAGAGGTGGTCGTTGCGTAACGTAGCCGGTTATTGAAAACTGCTATTAATACAATAGCTGGTAGCTGGTTTTTAGTATATGTCAAAACCTGCTACTACACCAAAGCAGCTATTTTCAAAACTTCTACCAGCTTCGCGGCGCGGCTCGCGAAGCTCACACCGCCACACAGTGGCTTGTCCCTATACTAGAGGTCGGACTCAGGATAATTAAAAAAAAAAGTTGTAATTTTACAACACTAAATACATCATTCAATTCCTATATTAATAAGTAAAAAAATATTAAAAGAACGACTTTTGAGACTGGACTTATCAGAAGACAGTAGACATGGGTCGGTACTCGTTATTGCGATACCGTAACTGTTTGTTGTTATATATGGCAATACCAGTTTCTGAAACTATTTATTTGAATATGTGAACTAGTGCATTTTTGGAGTTCTTGGGCTATTTAACAAATATAGAATGTTTAAAAGGTTGGCCATACACAAAATCTGTATTTGAGGAAGGCAAATGAATCAAAAGTTATGAAAAAAAAACTTTTATGGTTATTTTTAAATATATTTTTTTTGCATAATTTTCAAATATAGTTTCATAAACCCCGTACGGGATACCGATAGCCGATAGACAGCCTCTGAGCAGTGTAAAGTTTCAAAACTCTCTACTTGGGTTCAATGGTTGATCAGATTCTGAGCCGCGGCACGAAAGTTGAGCTCCGGCTCATCTAACTTGAGATTTCTCAGAATTAGTAAAAGCGTGATACAAATTGATAACTACGGTATGCCCGTTGAAGTGTTGACCGACCAAGGACGGGATTTTAACTCTAAGTGTATGAAAAATAATTTCCTTCAGCAATTTTAATGCGAAAAAAAGGAAATTTTCCCGCCGTCAGAGTAAAAAATCGAAATAAAATTATGATTATTACTTAAACGGCCAAAATCACGAGATATTTATATGTTGCTTTGCTTCCCTTCCCATACATGAAAAAGAGTTTTATTCCATTCATCAACATCATACATATTAGTAATAGGCGTGGGCGTTATATAGCATAGCTCGTTGTCCCAACGTTTTCAGTGAGCAGCAACGCAAACGTTACGGGCGACTTCCACAACGATCTATTTCTCAAAATGTCTATTTCCTAGTTTGCTAAACAATTGGCGTTGCGAATAGCGGTCGCACGAGATGCAAGCAATCTGGCAACGCAGCCGACATAACGAACCAATCAAGTGAAATGGAATGAGTCGAATTTGACGTCTAGAAATGGAACCATCTCTTTTGTACACGTGCTAGACGCGCGGGTGCGAAAGAGACGGTTACGGCGTGATCGTAATTTCGATGTGCTTTTGCTTTGTGCATTTTCGTGACGTTTGACATGCTACCGATGATACTGTTTACTATGAAATAAACAACAAAGTTGTAATAAAAAAAATGTTTTTTTTTTCAAACCTGCCTAAGTAAATGTATATAAAATTAACATTTAAATACGCCTACATAATAATACCTTTTAATTTGAACTGCTTCTAACTACTACTATCTAACTAAGTATTACCTACTTTATTTATACAGCCAGTCTAAGCCTGGAAAAAGTATGACAAAAATTGTGCATGCAGTCGCCATGAACATAGCAATCGAAAAACGTAACGTTATTGTGTATCATAAAAAAACATTTATCGAAAAACGGACATTGTTTTGAGAATAAACCTCTATGAGAGTTAGACGGTTGTGAAATAGATCGTTATAAAATAGACGGTTTGGAAATCGTTATCGAGACTCAAAACGCGTTTCGTTTTGTTATCTAAAAATCACACAACGACACATGACTAATTAGTAATACCTAACCTAGCTAGCCTAAACTATAAGTTAAGTTAGTGTAGATAGATTAGAAGTACTTCTATAAAACTGAACCAATAAATTCAATTAATTAAATACATTCTCTCTCAGGCTTTAACGGCCGTCCAAAAATTGCCATAGCGGACGGTATTTCACGTCCACACGGCGGGGTATTGGTAAAGTTTTCAACTAGCAATAATCGCACCTCGGATTAACCTCATTGGTTACGATATTGCCTCTGCGCAAAGTTGTCGGAAGAATGAATCACGCGCTACGTTGCTTCTTGCCGGAGAATAACGCGTGCGCGAGCTATCTTGAGCCTAGCGCCATCTAGTTTGATTTGATATAACTTTTTGTTACCTAAACCACAGAATAAATAATAGTACAAAAACCTAACTTTGCTCACTGAACTCACGCCATCTAGTGTGAAAATATAGTGGTATATTTTAATATTTTTTTTCATATATTTATAAATTTAATTGGGAATTACTTAGGTACTCTTACGTAGGTAGTATTAGTAGTAGGTTAGTATTTTTTTTTTTCTCTTTGCTAGGTACTATAAGTTGGTACGGTAAGGTGTTAACTCTGTAAAGTAGGTACTTAACTCTGTCTCACAGTCTGTCAGTTTTTTTATCTTTCCGCGACTAAAGGGATGAACCTATTTTAATAAAATTTTGGAATGGAGATAGTTTGAACCCTGGGGGAGGATAAAGGACACTTTTTAGCGCGATTAACTGTAGTTCGAACGGACGAAGTCACGGGAAAAGTTAGGTAAAATGTATAGTATTGTAGTGAACCTGTCACGAAACGTCACATATAACCCACCTCTCTTTGGCTGGTGCTGATGATTATCTGCTTCGCATGCGATGGGGAAATAAAGAAAACATGTTGTTTCTACTCTAGTACTAAATGTTAGGCAGAACGTCAATGTATCTTAGTCATATTTCCTAGAAATAAAAAATAAATATATTTTTTTTCAAAATTTTTTTTTGTTCTTTTCCTATTTTTTTTCTCCTCATCCAATATTTTTTATTAACATTAAAAGAAAAGCTTTTAATTATTTTGTAATATTGTAGTAAATATTAGGATTTTGAGACCAAATAAGACGAAGGTACATTTCTTACGTTAACTATAAAGTTAGATTAAAAATTATTGGTTTACTTATTAGTTATTATTTGAACTTATAAAACAAACTTTCTATAAATGTTATATCTATTCCAGTAATTTATCTAGATAACTCCACATTAAATTGAATGGGATTGAAAAAAACATTTTCTATGAATAAACAGTATTTTTACTAAAAAATGCCAATTAAAATAACAAACTGCTGAGAGCTACAGCTAAAACTATGTGTTCAAATATTAAATACTGTTGATGATTCTAAATATAATAAATAATGCATTTTTTTTGTTATGTAAATTCAATTGTAGTTAATAGTTTAAATGATTGCTTTAGAGATACACAATATAAATTCAGTAAGGTTTTTATGATTACAATAATGTAACGATTGCTGTATGCGTTTATAAAAACAAAGGAAGTTTAACCATTTCGACTTTGATTTCATTTAATGAAAAATCAGGGTTGTATAACAAACTCAGTTTACTGCCCTTTTTAGCGTTCCGTAGTCAAACGTCTGTCCGTTTGGCTGAATGTCATAGTAATTTTATTAAGAAACTATTAACACGTATATAGATATTTACAAACGCAACAATATTTTTATTTTGTGCGGCATATATGAAAAGTGATGTTGAGAAAACACTATTTTTCCGATCGAGTAAGGTCTCGTTGAATAGATATTTTAAAAATATAGTTAGGTTTCTAACGGAACTAAATATATAATACATATTATAAAAACAGGTTATTTTTAACCCTCCTTATTTTTTCAAAGAGTCTCTCCATCTCTAATCTGTATATAAACTCTTATAAGCCGGGGCGGTATTTTAAAAATGAAGACAATTCTAAATTTAAAAAAATGTGTAAAATATTATTAACCAGCGTTTTTTTCAAAGCAAAACTTGTATAATTAATTTTAAACGGCGGATTTATTTTAAAAATGAAGTTCAACTCAAATCATAAATGTGCTAAAACTTCTTTATTTAGATATTTTTCAAGTGTTCATTGAAGACAGGATGTTTGAATTAAATGATTTATCATTATTATCATCATATAATTAATTAATTATATGATGTTAATTTATATGATAATTAGTACTACTTTTTTTATAAGTGTTGAATAAACGATTTTTCTTTCTTTCTTTCTTTTTCTTTTATATAAATCATCCAACATCACCTACAGTCCGTTTTATAGCTGTTATAAGAATTCGTCCCCTTTAACTTATCTCCAATATAAAAAAAATACAATTTAACTTAAGTAATTGTGTCATTAGTTATCTCTAATCGACCATATAAATTGGACCAACCTGTGGGACCAACCCTAAAATATCCCCAGTATAAACGCACACAGTGATCGTTACATGAAACGTAGACTCTAACAGCATAGCAATAAGGTTGAGGACATACCACCGGGCCCGTGCGTGACGGCTATCGAAGGCGGCGGCAGCTGGATCTTCGGCTCCGACTTGCGGTTAATGAAGTATTGAGAGAGAAGCTTGTTGCGGAGTTGATTACCCTGAAAAAATATATGGCTACGTAAGAATGTGTCAAGTAAAGTTGAACTTTATGACGTTGGGCTTTAGGTGTAAAATGGTGACGCACGCTTGGCGGTTACGTAGAATAAACGCCGTACGCATTTTTTTTTCTTCAATAACTATTGTTGTTGTTGTTATAGTCATCTAAAATTTACTTTAAAGCCGGCACACTTTTCTTATATTTGCCCAGCTTCAAGTTTTTATTTTCCTCCGTAAAAAAAAACCGATTACGTCATAGAAAAATTATGTAAATTTTATCTTTTCAATGGTTAGAACGATAAACAAAAATTTGAGTGCAAAAAGTGTTTCCCGTACCGGGAATCGAACCCGAGCCTCCTGGGTGAAAGCCAGGTATCCTAGCCACTAGACCATACGGGATGATGAACAAAATAGCGAAATTGTATAATTGATGGTTTTCTCATAAAGGTTTATGTGCCAGACACTTATTGCCGCATTCATAATTCGTCAATTAACGTTAACCAAGTATTACATCGCTTGTTTCGTATGGATTTTGACAAATTAATGATTCAACATGAATGTTCATTGACGATTATGAATGCGGTAGTTAATCAGTGATGATACTAATGATGATTAAGAGTGTATTTGTTATAGAAAACAAGCACATTACATGTATACATTTGTTTGTGTATTTGTAGATGATTTAACTAAAGAAAAGAAAACTAACTACTATAGAATACAACTTGCTTGCTTTTCTTATGAGCTAGTTTTGGCCTCTGGTGTCAGAGTTTCATAGGCTTCTGCCACAGGGCCTTTGATATGGCTTAACGACTACTAAAATTCAATAACTGCCAGGACCGACAGCCAAACGAGCCCTCCGAAGCAGTGAGCGATGAAAACTCACGCGCCATTCAAAAGTCATTGGTGCGGAGACGAGGACCGAACGCGGTATCGTTGGATTCTAACGCGCACTTATAAACCCCTCGGCTACTATATTAATTAGTTTACCTTCTCTCCGTACTCAGGGTCGACCGCCATCATCTCTCTCAACGTCCGCAAAACCTTGACGCACAGCTTTTCCTCTTTCTCTTCTAGAAGTTTCTCCGTATGGCGAATCAGTCTGAAAAAACACAAACAATTTTTTCATAATAATTTCTTATCGACACGTAACTTATTATACTAGCTATTGGTCGAGATTCGGCCACCCTCCAAAAAAAACCGATACTGACTGACAGACAGACAAAGCACAGCCTAAACAAGAGGACCTAGAGATTTGTTTGGGAGAACTGTTACTTGGGTAACTAAGGAGTGATTTTTGCGTGCAAAGCTAATGAGATTATAATATAATGTAAGTTGGTCTGACTAGACTTAGGAAATGAGAAGCAGCACTTTCCAGTGTATAAGTACCCTCTGCTGTGATCACCAAGGTGCCTGCCAAGCGATGCATCATGGCTAAACCCCATCATTATCCACCAGTAGGGATAGTTCCGCTGGTGACAGTAACATTACCTGCATATGTTTTTTGCTAAATCTTAAAAACATTTGATTTGGCAGGCGTTATCTTTACGACATGAAGTTAATAAAGAAGCCGTGTTCGAATGTTAGTTCAGCAAATTACCAATAGATAGCGTTATCGTCCCCGTACGACGGATTTAGAAAGTGAGGGAAAATTTGTATAATGATGTGCTCACGGTAGCCGAATTGGTTAAAGGCATGTGCCGCGCAGAGGAAAGGAATGATGCGGGTTCTTTTCTCATCCGTGATCCAAATTTTACCTTTAGAAAATTATTAGATATTGCCTGGATATGAATATCCTGCTGGCGTCAGGCTGGCTAACCTCTCCCGGACTCGTGAACAATAGATGTGGTTTATACAGTATATTCACAAGTAGGGGATAGTTTCGTTGGCGGTATTAATATTACCTGGATATGAATATCCTGCTGGCGTCAGGCTGACTATCCACTCCCGGACTCGTGAACAGTAGATGCGGTTTGTACAGTATATTCACAAGTAGGGGATAGTTTCGTTGGCGGTATTAACATTACCTGGATATGAATATCCCGCTGGCGTCAGGCTGGCTAACCACTTCCGGACTCGTGAACAGTAGATGCGGTTTGTACAGTATATTCACAAGTAGGGGATAGTTTCGTTGGCGGTATTAACATTACCTGGATATGAATATCCCGCTGGCGTCAGGCTGGCTAACCACTTCCGGACTCGTGAACAGTAGATGCGGTTTGTACAGTATATTCACAAGTAGGGGATAGTTTCGTTGGCGGTATTAACATTACCTGGATATGAATATCCTGCTGGCGTCAGGCTGGCTAACCACTCCCGGACTCGTGAACAGTAGATGCGGTTTGTACAGTATATTCACAAGTAGGGGATAGTTTCGTTGGCGGTATTAACATTACCTGGATATGAATATCCTGCTGGCGTCAGGCTGGCTAACCACTCCCGGACTCGTGAACAGTAGATGCGGTTTGTACAGTATATTCACAAGTAGGCGATAGTTTCGTTGGCGGTATTAACATTACCTGGATATGAATATCCCGCTGGCGTCAGGCTGGCTGACCTCTCCCGGACTCGTGAAAAGTAGATGGGGTTTGTACAGTATGTCCACCAGTAGGGATAGTTCCGCTTGTAATAACGGGCGAAGTTGCTCTTCTAATAGTGCCACGATCTCTTGGAGACCTTCCATAACTGAGCGGTCGTTTTGGAGATTAGACTGGAATATTAAAGATATATCTGTAAAAACCTCTTTTTACTAACAGTACTAGTAGGTAGAGATCGTCTATTCTACAACTGAACGCTCTTCCTATGTGTTACGCTCACGTGCAATGTAAGTGTATAGACGCAATACACACAAGTTGGTCGCCGTCATTGGTCGTTCAGTCACAGAATAACTAATAATGTTATCGCACCCGAAGTTCGGATCTGTTGGCCAACTAATGCATAAATGATGCGAACGCACGACAAAGCGGACGTGTCGTTCCATGCAAGGCGCACACTCCCCGCCATACAATGCCAGTACCTCGAGTGATCGGACGATTAGTTGACCTTTAGGTACGTAGACGAGTCCAAGTTTACAGTAAAATTGCCGCACGCAAACAAGTAAAGTTTCGCAATGAGTATTTCACTTTATGATTATATGATCTCTTCTCTAACATATAGCTTATTACGGCCAGCTGTTTACCTGTGACGCTATTTTCTCCAGCTTGGAAGTCTTGGACGCGAGGAGCCATTTGCTGGTTTGTCTCGACAGAGCAGCTGCTTTCTCAAACACTGTCAGGACCTTAGCCTCCAGTTCCAGTGGTATGGCTATACTGCGCGATTTGGCTGTGGAGTACCGGATAGTGGGGGATTAGAAAGGGGTAGTAAAAAATGCAAATTAAAAAAAAATAACACTTTTTGGCTAATACAAAAAAGCCAATTAATCAAAAATACTGATTGCACAGCAAATGACTTACCTGAAAACATTATTATCTAAGCAACAATTTAAGTTCGTGACGCATCGCTGTTTATCTAAAAGCGCAGCTTTTTTCTGAACGCATATCAAATAGTCATTTTAACCTGAAATCGTCATGTTCGACCTAACTGACCTACCTAATATTTTTGTAAATAAGAAAGAAAGTTAATTTGATGTGCAATCAGTATTTTTGACTTGAAAATAATATTGAAGCTGTAAAAGTTGTTTAATCATTTATTATAAATTGACTAGTGACTAGCCCCGGCTTCGCACGGGTAGCGCTCAGCAGCATTCTTCTTACTTTTAGCATTATTATACGCGTCGTACTTCTAAAAAAATATACCAGTAAGCGTACATAATTAAAAATCTTTGGCAGCGATCGTGGTATTTTTTGACCATAGGAAACTGGATTATTACTCTCGTACTTAACAGACTTGTTATTATTTCGTTTCCATGGCAACATGTCATTTTGTTCTGTATTTTTTATACCTTGGGTTACATTGTTGCAATTTTCATATTTATCACTATTTAAAAAAAGAAAAGAATGCCCATGTTACTCGCTGATAATGTAGCTTTATACAGGTGAAAGATTTTTTTAAATAGGTATAATAATTTTAGGTATATTTTTTTTTTTTTTTTTTGAGTTTATCCATTACAAACAAACATTCAAAAATACAAAAACCAAATCTTTCCTTTTTATAATATTAGTGTAGAAGTGTAGATGGGTGATAAGTTTTTTGATGTGCAATTAAAAATATTTTATTAGAAAGTAAAAAGAAGAGAGAAAGGGAACCGTGCTGCATAGAATTTGAGGGCGCTGCAGCATCTATTTATAATTTTTGGGGTTCCATAGTCAAACAAGGAACCCTTATAGTTTCGTCATGTCCGTCTATCCGTCCGTCCGTCTGGGTCACAGCCACTTTATTCAGAAAACTTGTAACCGCTATATAGGTGAAAAAAAAAAAAAAAAGATTAGCTAAAAAAATAAAGTATCCCAACCAGTGGGGTCTCGTTAAATATGTATTTTAAAATTATAATGAGGTTTCATTGACAGTTTTTTTTTCTATTTGGTTCCGTTTATGAAATATTTGGCTCGAAACTCGTAGCTCTAAACTGACCTTATAGCATGCTCATAAAAACAAAGAACTAACAAAAAAGTGTAGGGCTCTAGCGAATAATACGAATTTAATAAAACAAAACTATCGAGGGTTTACTAGTTTACAAACTTCCTAAAAATAAACAATATTCCATTAGCCTTACTAGTAATGGTTATAAATATACCATTAAATATAACCTCATATGTTCATAAACATAGATAATGTCATTTGGATAACTAGCTGAAAAGCTAAAAAAAACACGCCTGCCCTGCCAAAAATGAACTTATGCCAATAAATTATATACTGTTGGAATGTGCTTATCACCTTCAATTTTATACCCATATTGTAAAATTGTAAGAAAAAATATTAATTTTTGCATTTGAAAATGGAGTCATATTGCCGCCAAAATGTTTTATTTAAAAAAAAATAGCCTATGTTACCGGAGGGATGTAAGGATTTTAACGAAACCCCGTACGTCTAAATCTGTTCAGGCATTTAAAAGTTATGGTAGAATAAAGAACCTCACATATATACAAACATAAATGAATCCTAAAAACATTACACTCCTTTTTTGGACAGTCTTGTAAAAATACTAAGGAAACTGGGTACTTTGGAAAGTTTCATGGGAATGTTTCCAAAGTTTCCGGAATTATTGGAAGGTTTCCTGGAAAGTTTCGGGAATCTTCATCCCTAGTCATGACCCAACCCCATGATCCCCTCGAGATCCGCGCTTGACTCTAGGCCAAGGTCATTTGGTGTCGGTATTGCCATCTATTGTGTTTTCCACATCAAATATGTTTGGATCTCAAAGACAACTGCACTCACGGAATCGTGTCAGTGGCGCCAATATTATTCAGCATTATTTGTTCATAGTTTACTTTATATTTAGCTAGATGGTGTTGGAAGCTCTTAAAACACGCAAGCGTTTCATTCGCGGCCGGGGGTACCGTACAAATTAAGAAGTTTGAAATCCGCAAGCATGCTTTTATGCATCGTCGCTTTTCATCAGTATTTTTAAAAACTCCGTCCAGATGTAAAGTCTGTAGGATAGGAGACAGTGTTGCCATGTCAAAAAACATATTAAATTAAAATTTAACGCCATCGATCGACGGTGAATCCATTAAAAAAAAAACGGTATGTAGACAGATTCTAAGAAATAACGGTAACTGCACCAGGAAAAATACGATGTACTAATTGTTAGCAATACAACAATTTGAAATATACCGCACAAATCACTGTTTATTGGAAGATATTAAAATTTATAGAACATTGGTAGAACATTTTTTTGATTTCAAAAAATACAATTTCATATTTTAAAGATGTGTGCGTGAGTTGATAATTTGTGCTGTTTTGTGGTTGATGTTTGTTTCTACTAAAAAAAGTCCTCTAAACCGATCTCCGTCTTTCCAAAGTGTAACAATACAAATAGGCGCTTTTGGGTGTCGAACTCACAACAAACCTGAATTTTGGGTGTTATATTGAATCCAAAGCCAAGGTAGCTGCAAAAATACTTGGTATTTTGTCTAAGGTTAGGCGGTACTTCACACCGAGACAGCTTTTGAATCTTTATCAAGCACCAGGTTCGATCTTGCATGGAGTACTGCTGCCACCTCTGGGACGGTTCTGTCAAGTATCAGCTCGACTCTTTGAATTCAATTGAGAGACGTGCTATAAGGCTCATTGGGGATGACACTCTGGTAAAGAGTAAGCTTCAAAGTCTGGCGCATCGACGTGAGGTGGCGAGCCTGTCGGTATTCTACAGATTGCACTATGGAGAGTGTGCACAAGAACTGCACAACCTGATTCCCCCATCACCTTTCCATCACCGTACGACTAGACGATCCGCAAAGCGCCACCCTTTTATGGTTGAAATACCTCGCACAAGAACGAAGTGTTACGCTTCTTCATTTATTATAAGAATTGCAAAGGAGTGGAATGCCCTGCCCCCTTCAGTGTTTCCGGTAAATTATAACCCAGGTGTGTTCAAGTCAAGAGTGAATAGGTATCTACTAGGCAAGCGTGCTACACCTTCGACCACATCATCGCTTTCCATCAGGTGAGATCGTGGTCAAACGATTGCCTAGACCGTAATAAAAAAAACACAGTTTCAACACAAAAGGCAGTGATTTTGATTTTCCGTGAGAACTTGACAGAATTAATTTGTAACAAGGACAAGATCTAGCTGCGATGTGGCAGCCGATCGGCATAGCATGGTGTATGTAATTGCGTGCATGAGGCTTGTGCGTACGAGCGAATACTTATATTGGATGCTTCACTTTCGATTCGGCGATGTAGAATCCGTCTTTTTTAAACATTCTTGCAATGTACCTAATGTAATTCTTGTAAAATTACTTGAAGTTAAAACGTATCATACAAAGAGTATACAAATACTACATGTATAACACCTACTCAAATTGGTAGCATTGTATTGCTCAACTCATCCGTAAGGTTATGGATGCGTTCTAAACGGTTTGTTTTTGTTTTCAGTAAAATACTTTCACAAATAAATGTCACGAACGTTGCTAAGATATCATTATTGATTTTATTATGGTTTCGAAGCATATGAGTTGTCTTTTTCATATAAATAAGCGATCTTAGTAAAAATAGTTATGGAGGTAACGCTCTAAGCATATTTTTCAACAAATATTCGTACCTCTGTAAATTACGGTAGATTTGGTCACCGTTGTCATGCTTCGACTCTAGGTGGTAAAATAGTGCTGATTACGGTGCATTTACCGTAATTACGGTGCACATGGCAACACTGGTAGGAGATAACTGAAGAGTTTTCTATACTAAACTAAACTTTATTTAGATTAGTTGAGTTAGACCAGCTAGCGAATTAGCTGTGCCAGCACTGCCCGCGTCCCGCGAAAAATTTAATGTTATAATACTGACCGACTTCGCTTAGCGTTCTGATGCATTTCTCCACGTTGAGTTTCTGAGGAGGCGTTAGCCAAGGACACTGGTAGATGCTAAACGTCGTCTGCAGAAGTTTCACGAATATTGACTGTCGCGTCTGAAATGCATTAAACAATATATTGAAGAAAGTCATCATCATCAGCCTATACTTCTCCTCTGCTGGACGTAGGCCTCTCTCATGCACGCCACTGAGCTCGGTCTTCAGCTCTCTGCATCCAGTTTCTGTTTTTCGCAGGTCGTCACTCAAAATATAATATTTCTAGAGGAAAAATTTGGGTTGCGGACGGAAATCGTACCCGCATTATCCGTGCTTCTGAGCGATACATGGCTTTGCCGATTCAGTCACCGTAACCACCTCATATTCCAAATTATTCCCTTAGTTAGTTTCCGTCTTTTGGGGAAGGTAACGCCATCTATTGGAATAATGTCATCAATGTTGGTAAAAAAACAAATTCTACAACAAATGTAAAACAAGCCATTTCATCCGAGACATTTATCCGACCGAGCCGAAGGCGAGATTAGATATTATGGTCGAGGATAAAATGCCTTGTTTTATTTACGAGTTATAACTCTGCTTTTCACTTCGATTGCGAGGAAATGAAACAATTACATTTTAAATAACCAAACATTTAAATACCGTTAGGAAAAAACGAGAGCTACTTTTCTGACACTTTTTTTTAAAACTTTCTTCATGTAACATTATGCTAGGCCGGAGACCATAGAGAAGTAATCACTTTTATACACTAGAGCATAAAATACAGTTTCCGCTTAGATCCAGCATAAACAAGAACATTACGAGCTTGAGAAGCGAAAATGTGTTATTTGAGAAAATACTTTTTATTGCAAAACACTTTAAGAGCGAAGGTGGCCCAGCGGTATACTAGTGCGCGTCAGAATCGCAAACAATGCCGGGTTCGGTCCTCCAATGGCTTTTCTAAGTTATGTGCTGGTTTCCATCGCTTCTTCGGAAAGCACGTTAAGCTGTCGGCCCCGGTTGTTACATAATATTAGTCGTTAAGCCATGTCAGAGGCCCTCGAGCGGCCAGATAAACTCTGAAACCAGAGACCAGGAAAGAGTTTTTTTATAAATACATTATTGAGACTGGTATGAGACGGATTGGCGGTTGGCTTGAACATAATCTTTTGACACTGAACGCTAAGAAGACCAACTATATCTGCTTTCATAGTACAAAAAAGTCTGAGCCTAAGTCACCAACGAGCCTTAAAATTCATTCTTTTATTTGCATCCATACCCCGTATAATTGTGATTTTATCAATAGAGTTGACAGTATTCGTTATCTTGGCGTTGAGATAGACCAAAATCTTTCCTTCAAAGCGCATATAGCCTGCACAACGAAGCGTGTCAGGAAAATTGTATATGTGATGAAATTGCTACGCAATTCGGCAGACCCATGGACATTGTAGCTAGTGTATACTGCCCTGTGCCAGTCCATCCTCGGTTACTGTTCCACCATATGGGGAGGATCCGGGATCACAGCAATGCTAGGACTAGAACGAGCACAACGTTGGGTAATAAAAACAATGCTAAAAAAGCCGATAAGGTATCCCACAAAACTGTTTTATGCTGAAGCCAAACTATTAAATGTTCGCCAACTTTACATCCTCCGGGCTTTCCCTAGGCATCACTCCTCAACTCTTAACTGCAGTGATTATTGGTCTCTTCTTAATCGCAGAATCTTCAAAACGCACGCCGCGTTTTGAAGATTCTGCGATTAAGAAGAGATGCCTCCATCTAACATTGTACCTTCTAACCAACTTCTGCGACTCACTTTATGTGCCTACTAACGTTCTATTTGTAAACATAATTTTAGTTTTGTTTTATTTTATTGCTCTTGTCATCGTTGTTAATTTCTATTCTGTTAACTTGGCTTTAAGGCCCCCACGAGACAGGCTTGACCTAGTGTGGGGACCACTAGTAATTGTTTATGCTACTGTGTTTACCTTATGAAATAAATAATCTAATCTAATAATCTAAATACAAAATTGTATCTGTGGTGAAAATCGAACCGGCAACGAACCTGTCAGTAAACACTACACTATTTTTAATAACAAAGTTACTTACGTCAAAGTATGTGAGCATCTTTGTGAACGAAGCAAGAAAGGAAAAATTGTATATTAGTTTTTTTTTTACGAATGAATGTGTTTATTATTACCATCCTACTAATATTATAAACGCGGAAGTTTGTGAGTATGGATGTTTGTTACTCTTTCACGCAAAAACTACTGAACGGATTTGGATGAAATTTGGTATGGGGGTGGCTTATACCCTGGATTAACACATAGGCTACTTCTTACTCCGAAATAGGAGAAAAACATATTATCGTTTTCTTTAGGACTTGAAAAAAAAAACAGAAAAAAAAGAAAAAAAAAACTTGGTACCAGGAGAGCATAAGCACTTAAGAAGTTGGAGATACAAAATTGACAAATAAAGTTATTAAAATTAAAAGTGAGTATACTTACCTCCCCATGAACATTAAATGGTGTGATTTTATTAAAAATATTAAAGTGAGTATACCTCCCCATGAACATTAAATAGTGTGATTATAATATTTAAAAAAAAGTATTTCTAAGTACCAGGAGAGTAGAAACACTTAAGAAGTTGAAGATACAAAATTGCCAAATAAAGTTATTAAAAGTGATTGATTATACCTCCCCAAGAACATCAATTAAATGGTGTGATTATATTTAAAAAAATATTTATAAGTACCAGGAGAAAAGAAACACGAGCAGAAACAATTAAAAAGTTGAAGATATGACATTGAAAAATAAAGTTATTAAAAGTGAGTATACCTCCCCATGAAAAAAAAACAAAGTACCAGGAGAGCAGAAACACCTCAGAAGTTTGAGATATGACATTGACAAATAAAGTTATTAAAAGTGAGTATACATCCCCATGAATATTGAATAGTGTGATTATATTTAAAAAAAGTATTGCTAAGTACCAGGAGATTAAAGTAACAGGTGTCAATGACAGGTATCAAAGTGACAGGTGTGTTGACACCTGTCACTTTGACCTAGGGGTGCAACTAGGAGGCATTATTTGCTTTTTTTGATTTATATATAAATAATAAATGAGAAAGTTTGTGTATGTTTATGTTTGTTAGAGTGCTGTTTTGTTATAGTAGTGAGGAGAGTAGTATATAAATAATAAATGAGAATCATACTTCAGTCTCAAACGGCTGAACGGATTTTGATGAAATTAGGAACGGAGATAGCTTATACCCTTGAATAACACATAAGATACTTTTTATCATCATCATCATCAACATCCCGTACGCGGGTGAAACCGCGGGGGCAGCTAGTAAACATATATATTCACTTAGTAATTATTACTAAATAACTAATAATTGTATTCATTACAAAGAGTGTATTTTTTAGACAATTGAAAATTAGTTATTTTTTTACGAATGAATGTGTTTATTATTACCATAAACATATATATTCACTTAGTAATTATTACTAAATAACTTCTAATAATTGTATTCATAACAAAGAGTGTACTTTTTAGACAATTTCAATTGCTCTTAATTTTTTTGATTGATTATATCCAAACGAATATGTTTTACTAGCTGCACCCCGCGGCTTTGCTCGCCTTAGACACTTTTCCCGGAAAAAGTATCCTAAGTATTTTCCAGGACCAAAAGTAAAAAACACCAAATTACGTCTGCCGTCAAATAGTTTTTCATCGATTGTTCGGCTTCTAGTCATCGGAAAAAGTTAATCAGATTTTAAGAGCACTGAAAACAGCATTTCAATCCGTCCAGTAGTTTAACGTGATGTGAGAATAGACACACAGTCACAATTAAAAAAAAAACTTGTTTATTTTAAGTCCATGCAACTTATTTTTTGTTTCTGACACTGCTTTATGAGTTTTTGGCTCGATACTTTTTGACATAAGTTTTTAACAATATAACAAGAAAACTCTTTAAAAATCATATAGAAAGAAAGAAAGAAAGAAAGAAAGAAAGAAAATACATTTATTCAACACACACAAAAATAAAAGATACAAATAATTAGAAAAATTAAGTAGGAACAATAGAAAAGGAAAACAAAGAAAAGGTAAAAGTAGATAATTAAAGTGGTGATGAATGGGCCTTAACTCAGCATTAGGCTGTTTGCCGAAGGCACGCAGCGCTGGTTTTCAGCTAAAGTGGTGATGAATGGGCCTTAACTCAGCATTAGGCTGTTTGCCGAAGGCACGCAGCGCTGGTTTTCAGCTAAAGTGGTGATGAATGGGCCTTAACTCAGCATTAGGCTGTTTGCCGAAGGCACGCAGCGCTGGTTTTCAGCTAAAGTGGTGATGAATGGGCCTTAACTCAGCATTAGGCTGTTTGCCGAAGGCACGCAGCGCTGGTTTTCAGCTAAAGTGGTGATGAATGGGCCTTAACTCAGCATTAGGCTGTTTGCCGAAGGCACGCAGCGCTGGTTTTCAGCTAAAGTGGTGATGAATGGGCCTTAACTCAGCATTAGGCTGTTTGCCGAAGGCACGCAGCGCTGGTTTTCAGCTAAAGCCCAGAGGGAGCGGAAAAAATAAACATAAGAGTATAAAAAATGAAATTAAATATGAATACATTTATAAATATACATATATATATATATATATATATAATAATAATAATAATTACATATAAGTAATTTAAATAAACATAGATAAATAAATAAATAAAAAAGTATATATAAAATATAGCAACGACAAAGGAATAAAATAATGTAGTCTCTGAATGGTGTCAAATAACTGACGAAGAAAGTGTCGTCAAAATTGCGTAAGAGTACCGCTGACTATTAAGAATACCACGCACGTGGGTAGCAGCGAAATAACCTCTACTATTACGTGCAACTAATAAGTGAGAAGAAATGAATTTCAAGGAAAAATAACAATAAGTATATATATCACAAAAACGATATGTCTATATTAATATTGCCATGCTGCCTCTGCTCATCAATTAAATATTGCCTGAGTTTACGCCTAAAAGAGTAAACATTTCTTAGCCCCTGGATTGGTGGCGGCAGATTATTTCAACACTTTGTCGCAGCATAGCGGAAGCAACCTTTGAAAGACGAAGTACGGTGCCGCGGTATTGACAACTGTTGAGAGCCATGCCTACTAGAATATTTTTTGCTATCAGATAACCACTTTATCTTGTCGTACAAATATGAGGGATCCTGGTAACTTACGACACCAAAAAGCAGGCATGCCAGGTGAAACTTGCGACGAGATTTCATTTTCAAAATGTAATGCCGATTTAAAAAAGGAGTAACGTGACTTCGCGGTGGTATTGAAAAACAAAATCTCGCACAGGCGTTCTGTACACGCTGAATTAAACGCTCAGTTCGTGAGAGCAGACGGGGACCATACACTGTGTCAGCATAATTCAACTTGGACAGCACGAGGGATTCGACAAGTTGTATGCGAAGTTCTTCAGAGAGGTCTGGTCTTAGCTTGTATATTGTCTTAAGCCTATAGAAACAATTTTGGACGGATTCAGCTATATGATTTTCGAACCTTAGTTCAGCATCAACATTCAAACCCAGGTTACACGCCTCATAGACCCGATCTATTTTTTCACCCATCAGTGATAAGTTAACGTTCGTTGATAATGAAGCTAACTGATGTTTACTACCCAAAATCATAAATTTTGTTTTATTAGGATTGAGCAAAAGGCAGTTATTTTCAGACCACGTGGCCAGCCTATGCAGGTCTTCGTTAAGATCATGTATGGCACCATCAATGTCCTTTGGATGAAAAGGTATACACACCTGTATATCATCTGCGTAAATGTGATATTTACATTTTTGTAAGCATTTGATGATATCGGCACTGTATAAAATGAAAAGAATTGGGCCTAGAATTGAACCCTGAGGAACGCCTCTCTTTACGGCTGTGAGGGAAGAAGATAGTGACACACCTGAATTTACATGAATTTCTACGTACTGGTTAAAAAGATAGCTATCAAACCACTAAAAAATAGAAAATTATCTAGTTAAAACCTTCCCGTTGTGTAACAGTCAACGAAGGAAAAAGTCTGTAAAAAACGTATATTTAAGTTTTACATTCATAGCATATAATATGCTAGACTCAGCCTTTTTATGCAAATATTAATGGAAACCTACAAAATGAGCACTACGGTGCTCTGTAATATACCAATAATTGTCAAAAATTAAGAAAATGACATCCCGTTGAGTTTCTTCTTTCACCTGCACACGAATGTGGAGAGAATGTCAGCTCCGATGATGATGAGCCTGGGAAGTCATCTCACCTGCACTGTGGTGCTCTGATCACTGAACGGCGAGTTGAAGAAGGTACAGATGGTGTGCATCAGCACGTCTGTCACGTAGCTGGTCCAAGCGCCGCCCGGAGACTTGCTGCGCCGCGGAGAGAATGTCAGCTCCGATGATGGTGATGATGATGAGCCTGGAACAACGATCATGAGAATATACTTACTGAAGAATACAACTAGCTGAAGACACTGTGGCGTAGTTGGTAATGCCCCTGCTTGCCAAGCTTAATATCATAGGTTCGAATCCTGGCTGGGCACACATTTATGTGATCTATGTATACTAATAAGCAGTAGGTACCAAAAAGTCTGTACAGTGAATATAATAAAAAAATGGTCTAGGGCACATAAAATAAGCTACTGAGCAAGTTTTTGTTAATAGAAAATAAAATAGAAGAAATAGAAAAATCTTTATTTGTCTTTACAAACAACACAAAAGAAAATAAAAATTTGCATGAGTAAGTCACAAAAATTGGTCCCAACTCAGCATAATGCTGGTTGTTAACCAGCGCTGATCTTCCGTTGGAGCCGTTAGGTGATGTCACGGTCATACACAGTACAGCTGCATAAAAAAGAAAGACAATAACTAAATTAAACAAACTGATATTAAAAATAATAATAAAATGACATTATACAAAACTAACAAGCTAAGGAGCTAGAAATTAAAGCTTCAAAAGTTAAAAAAAGAGTAAAAGCTTTATACACGTCTTTAGCCAATTTATTATAAAATGACAAGTAATGAAAAATCCATAGGTCACAAAGTCTTGGAATAACAACAACACAGGATATTTTTCATCATCATTCATAGCCCACGGGGTAAAGCGGGCGCACACAGGAAACGTCGTCCGATCGAGCGGGCTAAGCTGTCGGACCACGTGTTCAGAGGACAAAATCCATCGAGCCGTTTGAGCTTTAGAACGCACCAAAGGAACATACATAGGTACATACAGCCCAAAAATATAACGCTCCTCAGTCGGGTAAAAATAAGTCCACTACAGAACATTTTCATTTTTTAACACGGTTTTATTTATCTTCACCTGTTTTTTTCCAAACATCGGACACGAAATGGGGATTTAACATATAAATTTACCTATTTATTTTATTGATATTTTCGGTCACCAAAATGGTGCATAATTGCAATATTATACTATTGTTGGTATAAATAAACTCAAATGTAATTTATAGGTGAGGAAATCAATGAATCTTCATGCAAATCAATACATAGTATAAAACAAAGTCGCATCCCGCCGTCTGTCCCTCTGTAACGCTTAATCTTTTTAAATACGCAACGGATTTTGATGCGGTTGTCATCATAGATAGAGTGATTCAAGAGGAAGGTACGTATAGTTTAATATTGTTTCGTGTTAATTTGTTGAAATATGATGATAAATGTTCAAGATGTCGGATGAAATCAATACATATTGATAAAACAAAGTCGCTTCCCGCCGTCTGTCTGTCTGTAACGCTTAATCATTTAAACTACGCAACGGATTTTAATGCGGTTTTCATCAATAGATAGAGTGATTCAAGAGGAAGGTTTATACGTATAGTTTGATATTGTTTTGTATTATTTTGTTCAAATATGACGATAATTGGTCAAGATGTCGGAAGAAATCAAATCAACTGAGAGCTTTTTGAATTTGGAACGTTAAGGGTCTTGCCTAGTATTGTCTAGTCTTGTCTAGTATTATCTTGTCTAGTATTATCTTGTCTAGTATTATCTAGTCTAGTCTTGGCTTGTATATTCTTGTCTTGTCTATCCTTGTCTAGTCTTAGTCCAGTCTTAGTCTTAGTTTTTGTCTTAGTCTAAGTCCTTCTCCTCTTTCGCATTCTCATTCTTCTGCTTCATCATCATCATTCTTTATGTGATGGCTTATAACTTGAATATGGCCGAGCTGAAGCGGAAAGAGCAGATGCGAGCCATGCTTGCGTCGCGGAACCAATCGCGTCGTGGAACGCTCGCGTCGCGAAACCGCTCCCTCGCCATGCCAACAGTCGGCGTTACCCCCGTACCGCGCACATCATTTACACATCAAAAATTGAAATTAAATAATTACATAAAAATTAAAAGAAAAAATAATAATATTACGAAACTACACGTTTGTACGTTTTTGTATAACCTATGAGATATACGGGACTTCAGGGAATTAAAATCCTAGTAGTCTAATGGAATCTCTGGGAAGAAAACGCCACAAAAAAAAAAAATGGGCCAACCATAGCAGGGCTACTGTCTAGTCCTAGACTTTAACCAGGCCATAGCTGTAAGCGAGGCGTCGTCCCGCCGTAGCCGGCAAAGAGTATACAAATACTGCTTCAGAACTAGATTGTTAAAGAATTATAAGAAAATGATCAAATGGTTATTGGAGCAGTTGTTGCGGATACTTACTTGATGATGTTGATATGGAAACGATAGCCAGGTGGACAACACGGTGATCCTGAGCCGATCTAGTGCCGAGGCGTTAAGTGAGCGGTATATCTATTCAAAATTCAAATTTTCCCGGCAGTTTGAAATACCTTGCAAACTTTGTTGGTTAGTTCTCCTAATCTAACTAGATGGCGCTAGGATCGAGTTAGCTCGCGACGGCGTTTCATTCGCACCGCTGCAGGTACGTTCTCATAGCTGAACGGACATGCACCACGTGAGCGAAGTCGCTAGGGTTATAGCCTATAATAAAGCTGTAACAGTCTGTACATTGAAGATAATATAGTTTTTGAAGTCGCACACAAATGCGACATTAAATTACAAATACATTACAATACAAATAACAAAGTTACTGAGGAGTGGAGTAGGGGATCAGGGAAATAGATACTAGATTAGATAGAGATGGGAGAATAGGGAGATGGATAAGTTGGATTAGGTAAATAAATTTGAGATTCGTTCTACCTAACCTATTAAAATTTATAATGACTAATCCACGGAACGTACTCGGCGCGCCGAGATCGTGGATCCTAGTATCCACAGAGACGGAGCGGACAGTTGCTTATCTTGCCATTTGCTATTGCTCATATCGTTCGTTACTTTAAGAATCACGTAGTCTTTGTTCTGCTAGCTGGCAGAACAAAGACTACGATTATGGCTTTACCTACTTTCAAAATTCTAAAAAAAATAAAATGTAACGTAAATAAATTTTTCACTCATACTTTGGTACAGGCTTAGGCTAGGTCTATCTACGTAAAAAATGTAGGCGTATTTAAAAGATCCATTCATTGTATATTTACAAAAAACACAATTATTTTTTGCCTTCATTGTTTTGGGCAGGTATTAGCCTCGTTGTTTTAGATTAGATATATTAAGTACTAAATTGTTTGTAAGGTTGTTTGTTTTATTTACGAATTTTAACGTTCCCAATCTACGAATAAATAATAAGTCAGGAACTCTAATTCAGAACAAATGTCACAATAAAAGTGCCCCTACTTCAAACCAAAACGACGTAAGATTCAAAGTACGAATCACTTCCGAGGTTACAAATAGACATGCTTGGTGATTGGTTTAAATTCAGAACGAAAGCAGGGATTGGTTCACGCGCGTAATGCAATGTCTGCTATGACAGCGAGTCATAGCGGCGTGGACGATATTATGCAATAAGTGGACCGGACCAAGTCAGTAATAAAACAATATTACTGTACAATGTTTTTTTTTGGTTCACTTTTTACAATTCATTAAATTCTTTGTCCCACGAAATATAATTAATTTATTACGTTTTTGTCCAGAAGACATTAAAAGAGAATCTTTCTTCGCAATGTAGTGAAGACGGATTCTGAGAAATTTAAAACGGAATGTCCTCCTGTCAGCCTGTGAATTTAGAGCTGAGGTTCAAGTTCAGTAAATTATTTTTATATATTTCCATAAACTGTCAGGCGTTTGGGTTATTGTAGCAACGGCCGTGGTTGAGGATCACTCCAAAAACAACTCAATATTATCTTGGCTTAATATGGTTAAATAAATTTCTATATTTGTAACTCTACTAGCCGTGCAAAAAGTAATTTAAAACTTGAAATACATATGAGGAGTCCTAGAAGTCCAGTTTTGGACTGAGTTTTGGTCACTGGTTTCAAAGAGTTAGTATATACTGTTACTCTTTGTCCATTTACTGTTCGAGTTTTTTTTGACTGCACATTGATTTAGAGACCTTTAATATATTTTTCGCTTTGATCCAAAACGTCATGTAGTTTTTCTTTTTCTACCACTGAAAAAGGGTGTTTAAACCCGTATCGGTCGGTCTTGAATTTAGTATGTCGAAAAGGTTGTTAAACGTTTCTAAAAAGCTAACAGTTGCATCTGTTTCTTGAAAATCAGGCATGTTTAACTGTTGCGAACCAAACTTAATCGCATCAGCTACACTTTGACTTAAGGTTTGAATCGCTAGTTTCACGTTCATGATATTATTTCGGAAGTATAGATGCCGATTTGTCAATTTATTCCCAAAATGCAACCCAACGATATCTTGAACATTTTTCAGTTTCTGCAAATGTGCCCACTCAATTTTTTTTCTTGTTTTTATCTACGAGTGTATTTTTCCTCTAATGTGTTACGCACAAGTTTCACCATATGAAATGGATCTAATATTACAACTACTGGGTCTCCGGTAGATGGGTGGTCAAAAAACGATTTTGAATTGTTTGTCTTCAAAATTGCAACCCAACATCTTAGCCGTAACGAAGTTAGATGCACAGCCATCAAAGATCAAAGTAACTTTTGACTTTTTCCTTTTAAGGGCTAAAACTATATCGTCCGAAAAATCATTCAATGCAGTATTTTCTGTAGTATCGCCAAATCCATTTTTCTTCAATTGGGATAAAATATTTTAAGTGAAATATTCTTCATAGTTAATCTTTTATTTGGGCGTTGTAGATTTCGTTCGAGTCGTTATACTGCCAAAATAGTTTTTTTCTTAGTTTTTGCTTTAAAATGTGTGTTTTAGGAGTATTCAGAGCAGATTCAGAGGAGATTTTTAGGTTTTTGCAGACCTACGACACAAGAAATTATTCTTAGTGTAGGTTCTGCACGTCACTATAACGCACACAAGTCATTTAAGTAAGAATTACTTCTGAATTTATTGTAAATTGTACGTGTATTTTGAGTAATAAATTATTATTATTATTATTATTCAATATCTGACGATGGTATATTTATCGGCGTAACGCATGATCCTCTTTCTTCAAAACTAAAGACTTCGGTTGAAATAATATTATTTTTTAATTTTGTTTTTCTTGGGTCTTTTTCTTGGTTGGTAAGGTTATTTTCAGGAGAATAATATCAACACTGAATGTAATACGGTGTTGTTTTCAGGTGAATAATATCAACACTGAATGTAATGACGGTGTTGTCTTCAACACCGTCATTACATTCAGTGTAATGACGGTAATATTATTCTCCTGAAAATAACCTTATTGAAGATCATTTTCAAATCTATGAAAGACTGTCTCTAATTGAAATAGATACACATATACAGCTAAAATAAAAATTCCTATCAAACCTAAATATTAAGTGCAAAAAAAATAGTGAAATCTTACAAGTTTTTGTGCCTTATTCCTTGAGGGTTTGCATTATTTGTTTTTTTGAGCAACTCAGGTAAATCAAACACTTCAAAATTTCCAGAAGGTGAATTTTCATTAGCCTGAAAAATTAAACGTGCTTTAATTCCATCAAACTATGAACTGTTTTTTTAATGCTATTGTTATTCACATGAGTCGAAAAAGCCGAACCTATATTACATACCAACTGTAATCGTTCATTATTGTTTATTTGCTTATTTTGTTTAGTATTCTCCTAAATATGTTGACGTTTCTTAGGTATGAATCATCTGCGTGAAAAAAATAACAGCTTAATTTCAAAATTTCATCGAGTAGAAATTAAACTTTAGTGCAAAAATTGACTGACTTCATTTTGCATAGTATTGACCATCGCGGTTTGATAATGTATTTGAACGTCTTTGAATATAATTATAATTTTGCAACTACTACTAGTGAAAAGTGATCCCTGGACATTTTAATCTTGTATGGCTCCTGCACCACTTCACAACACATGCTGGCATGATGATTCACAGCTGTAGTTCACAATGATAAAATTAAAACGTACGCGAAGATATGACGTGTGCTCGCTTGCATGAAAAATGTACGACTGATGACGCGCTGGACACGACTTTTAAGCCCCACCTACTTGGGCACGACTTTTGTTGGGTCATTTTATTAACGCTGTTACGTTTCCTGACTTATTACTTATTCGTAGTTCCCAATATATTATTTTTTAAATGCAGTACAATTACTGCCAATTCGCTGAATCATCGTTATGTATCACCGACCTTTAGTAATAACCAGCTGCGCCCCGCGGTTTCACCCTCGTGAGGGATGATGATGATGATGATGATGAAAAGTATCCCATGTCCAAACCAAAACCAAATTTCATCAAAATCCGTTCAGCCGTCAGAGCGTGAAGGACGATGATGATGAAAATATCATATGCGTAATTCCAGGGTATAAGCTATCTCCATTCCAAATTGCATCAGAATCCGTCCAGCCGTTATCGCGTGAAAGCTCCCCAAACAAACAAACAGACAACGTTTCACTTTTATATTTTAGTGTGGATGAAGTTGTCTATTAGTATGTTTTGTATGTATGACTGAGACAGAAACACGTCGCGTTCCGCGTTCCGATATTACGTAATGGATTGTATTGTACTCTATGTAACTGGGATTAGGCGGAACCCGTGGAACAATAATTTGAAATTTTTGGATTAGGTGCTGCCTAATCTCGCGAAATACCAGGTCCAGGGACCAGTCCCTGGACCTAATCCAATATTTAAACCTCACCTCTGCAGGCGAAGGAAGCCAAGCCTGTTGTGTATCTGTAAATCCCATTGAGATTTGCAAATACATACACAATAGGCTACCTGGCCTGGGTAGTAGACTGGGTAGTATTTGAACTATGGTAAGATTTAAGCGAACCCATTGATTGAAATTTTCAGATGTACATTATTTTCATTGTATTGCCTAGGCTAGGCAACATTTCTCGTTGTCTTAACGCAAAGCTACTAGTGAATTAGTATGAGTTAAGGACTTGTATATTTTAGATTCTAGAGGTGGGTCATAATAGGATGACACTGACCTGTGGCCCAGATAATACAATTTTATATGGTCGTGAAACGACTCACTGACCTGTGGCCCGGATAATACAATTTTATATGGTCGTGAAACGTCTTACTGACCTGTGGGCCGGATAATACAATTTTATATGGTCGTGAAACGACTCACTGGCCTGTGGCCCAGATAATACAATTTTATATGGTCGTGAAAAGTCTTTAAAATCACTCCGATACATACGGGGCACCATGACCGTAACGAAAAGGATTATGTCGTCTCGCTTATATAACTCATTAACTAAAAGCTAAAGAGATCTAATTTAGAACTATTTTTTTTAGCTTATTTATATAGTGAGCTCGATGATGTTATATTTATTTTTTGTCAAAAGACAAATGTGCAGCAAAATTGATGTTTTGTGATTTTTAATTCGGTAAAACTCGCGTTTTAGAGGAAAGCATATTTATTTAGATGTCGAAAGATCTCGTTGAGAACATTCAATTTCGATTCAATA
The DNA here is from genome assembly GCA_946251855.1 of Alsophila aescularia. NCBI lineage: Eukaryota > Metazoa > Arthropoda > Insecta > Lepidoptera > Geometridae > Alsophila > Alsophila aescularia. The sequence goes on along the minus strand of OX276386.1, from coordinate 13,250,944 downwards.
ATCGTAATAATCATAATAATTTATTTTGTAAAATCAGTTTTGGAGGAATAGATGTGAAACTTACCGGCGATTTCAGGCAATTGCCTCCTGTCACCGAAAGAAAGTAGTACAAAATATAGAAGTATCGACGTGAACATACAACCAAGGCAAGGGAATCTTTCCGTTAATAGCAGCTTGCATAAATGGCTGAAGTGAAATACATTAAACTGCTCCTACATCGAAGTCTATAGTAGTGTTTGGTAACTCAATCACAAAAATCATCGCCGTGATGTATGATACTGCCCATGGGAGATTTCATAATGGATCCGTGAAACAAAGAAACTCTTGGCTTTCGCCATATCTGAGAGAAGAAAACGGATTCATGGTTTCATCGACAACTCTAGGGAACACCACGATAGATCAAACATATGCCAGACACTTGCAGCCATAATTCATAAGTAGAGTTATAAATTCATAAGTTTTATCTATCTACTACAAAGAAGCGAATAAACGGTGCTATAGTTGAGTTCAGTGATCACTTGACCAGTGAACAACTAGAACAACTACTGAGTGGTTTAGTGTTACTTGTTGGGTCTTTTTTAGAAAGTTGTTTAATTATTGGTATAAAATTGGCATAAATTAATTTAATCTTGAACCCCAGCTCGTAACATTATGCATAGATAAGGCTCTTACCAGCTACGGGCTCGCACTGCAGGATGGCTTGCATGTCCTGCAAGAAGGATCGTTCGAAGAGATCCCACATGTAGTTGGACGAGTAGATCTCCTTCATTTCCACCTCGGTGTCGATGTAGCAGTGGTTTAGGAACCCTACGTACGCTTCTTTCACCTGAAAATATAGAATAGAAAATAGAGTAGAATAGTAGTAGTTATTTGCCTTTTAATGGAGGATGTTATCCTAGAAAAGTCAAAATAGTACATACATCCAATGATATTAAATTAAAATTTAAAGGTAAATATAATAATAAAAGAATGATAATAAAACAAACAACAAAATAATAAATCAAATATTGACAATAACTTTAAGAATAATAACATAAAATAATAATGATTATTTGGGAAGTACAGTGGCAGACTGTGGCACTTGATCTCTGTGTACACGTTTTTGTACAATTTACCTCGAGTATACAGTCCCTGTGCGTGACCATGGAAACGATGTCGTACAGCGGCAGTAGACTGTGGTTCTTGATCTCCGTGTACACGTATTTGTACAACTTACCTCGGGTATACAGTCCCGGTGCGTGATCATGGACACGATGTCGTCCAGCGGCAGTAGACTGTGGCACTTGATCTCTGTGTACACGTTTTTGCCCATTGTACAGCAGGTGAGAAGCTTTACCAGTTGGATATGATACCTGAAATGTTATGGAATGTGGGTATAAGCAGTGGCGACCACAATATATATTCAAAACTGCCTTTGCCGCCGACTTCGGACGCGCGGACAACAATTTTTCGTGATAAAATTATCCTTTGTCCTTCCCCAGGGTTAACTATATCTATACCAAATTTCATCACAGTCGGTTCAGGCGTTTAGTCGTGACAAGGTAACAAGTTACTTTCGCTTATTTGCTAGAGTGTAAAGTCTTTTTTTTTTAATATGTTGTGTGACTACTAAAGGCTTGACCTATATTTATAGGTATTTTAGCAATTCAGCAGCAAATGACTTACTTTGCATAGTGTTGCTTCTTTACTCATTAAGTATTGTTTGTGAATACGAGCCCTCAATGTCTGTACGAGAAAAATTGAGATGAAACATCCATACTGACGATCGGTTGGCCGAATGGTTGTGACCCTGACTAGTCAACCAACAGTCGCGGGTTCGAATCCCGCAAGGTGCAATCATTTGTGTGATGAGCAGAAATGTTTGTTGTAACATGGATGTAACATTCGTATCTATGTTTGTTTATCCGTTGTCTAGTAACCACAGTACAATCCCAGTTTGGTGCTAGGTAATTAGTGTGAATTGTCCCGAATATATTTATTTAGTAGCTGTGCCCGCGGCTTCGCACGCGTCGTCATTTATCAAGGTTTAAATTACTTTATGTGCTATTCCAAGACCTCAAATACCATTATACCAACATTTGATCAAAATTCCTTCAACCGTCAAATTAGTATTTTATCGGTTGCTCGGCTTCTACTCATTCATTGGATTGAGATACCAAGTACTCCAGTTTTTAAGTCAAACCCTAAGCTATCCAACAATGAAAACGCATCGCAATCGATCCAGTAGTTTTTACGTGATGTGCGAACAAACATACAGACAAACAACAAGATTTAAAAAAAAAACTTGTTCAGTAGCTTATTGTATGCAAGCTAGAACATTTTTTTAAATTATCTTCTTTGTACACACATTTTCGTTCTTATTGCTATAGTATAAGTATAGATTTATTTTATACTATCTGTGGCCGGGGCTTCGCACGCGTGATCATATCTCCAGTTTAAAAGTACTCTATGTGCTATTCCAAGACCTAAAATACCAATATACCAACATTTGATCAAAATTTCTTCAGCCGTCAAAAAGATTTTATCCATTGCTCGGGTTCTACTCATCGGATTGAGATACCAATTAGTATTACAATAGTTTTTACATGTTGCGCGAACAAACAAACGTACAGACAGACAATCATGTTTTTAAATAAATGTTATATTCTTGTTCAGTATCTTATTTTTAGTACCCTAGACCATATTTTTTTTATTTTCTTTGTGCTGACTTTATTTTTTCGTAATAAAAAATATTCTTAATTTTAACCTATCATATAAACTACTAATTTTCCGGGCCGCGACTTCGTACGTGCGGACTATTATTTATCGCGAAAAAGAGCATCCTATTTTCTTCTAGGATATTAAAACCAATGCAAAAGTAGTTACAGCACCAATTCTCTTGATGTTTTTTGACAGACTTGTTATTTCGTTTCCATGGCAACCACAGACCATTCTGTGATGGCAACCGTTACTTACAGAGAGTAATCAACATTTTCCAGTTTTTCCGTGGAAACTTACAATTTTCCGGGATAAAAAGTATCTTATGTTTTATTCCAGGGTATAAGCTATCTCCATTCTAAATTTCATCAAAATCCGTCCCGCCGTTATCGCGTGAAAGCTCCCCAAACAAACAAACAAACAAACAACGTTTCACTTTCATGTATGGATGCCTGTGTCAAATTGCATCAAAATCCGTCCTGTAGTTTGAGCGTGATACGTGTTCTTTAAAATAACTTTCAACCAATATCCTGCAGGAAGCCTTTAATTTTTTGGTATGAAATGTATCCAATGTCCTATCCGTAGTATAAACTCAAATCATACCAAGTTTCAGACCGACAAATATGAAAAAAATACAGTTTTGGCTTCAGTATTGAATATGGAGTAATCTCAAAAAAAAAAAAACTTTGATGTACAGGAACTGTTAAAGTTTTATTATAAGTATAGATATATACTTATAATAAAACTAAAATAGATTCCGACCATTCAAAATAACATATGATTAAATAATGAAACTTTAAAAATAAATAGTTAAGTTAGAAGTAGTAGTGATAGTAAGGTAGTAAGTAGTTGAGCAGTAGTAGTGATAGTTTACCTCAAAGCCTCTTGCATTTCGCCGGTCTGCTTGTACTGTCGCATCATTTGTAAGAAGTAGTTGGACGATACCTTGTCGTTGTAAAATACAAGCACGTCTTCGCCAGAATTTACCATCTGGAATTATAATCATAGCTAATTAAGGAGCTGGAAAAAAACATAGTTTTTATTTACACTGAGGTAATAATTTCGATTTTTAATTTTGAAATGTTTTAGGAGTAGAACTAATACATGCATGTGAATATCATAAGATTTTCTAATAAATAGTTTAGCTTTATTTTTTATTATGTATTTGACTTTCTATCAATATTGTTACGCCGGTCGATTCTTAGAAAAACAGTAGGTACTAAAATGTTCAAGGAGCCGCGGTCGGATGACACATTACCTACATCTAACGGAACCTTCTGGAACACACCAGTGGAGCGTAGGTACCTACAGAAGTTTCTAGAGCGCACGGTAGGTATATAACTACGGGCGCGGCAACACCAAAGGCGCCACCGGCCTTAGGTACCTACGGGTGCTTCACAGCGCGGCAACTTCAAAGTCAAAGTATTTTATTGTAAATAGGCAAAAATAATAGCACTTTTACAAGTCAAAATTAACATCTCATGAACAAGGAGATATACATAAAATATTATAAAAAGATCATATCAATAAAAATTTAGGTAAACAAAGGCGCCGCCGACCTTGAAAGTTCAAATACCTACCGACTACTGCTAGTACATACGAGTACGTACGAGTACCTTCTGGAAACTTCCGTCGCGGTATAAATAGGGAGCCCATCGGTTGCCTGGGACAGTTTTGACTTGGCATACAGAACGAAACGATCATAGTGATTCGAAGCGAGTATTCAGTGATAATTGATTAGTGTGTACAGTCAAGTTAAAGAGTGTTTGAGTGTTATTTGTCAGTTATATTTCTTTTTGTGGTTTTTCGAATAAATGTGTTAATTTTTGGTGTAATTGGCGCACATTAGGGCGACAGCTGACCGACTCTCCGATCCCGCCATTTTTCTTACGTAGGAGGGTATTCTTTTTGCCGCCATTCGAGGAAGCAGCATTCGTCTAGAGCGTCCGTGTCGTGGATTAAAAATAATAAATTGTAGTGCCAACCTTCATAAAGTTGGTTTCACTTCTGAGTTCCTCTAACAGTTATTTTATCCGAACCCTAGCACGTAACAATATAGAGAATCAGGTGGTAGGCCCGAAATCAATTATTTTGTTTCTAGATATTATGATTTAATTAAAATTAAATCTATAAGGTTAACTTTAGAATCTATGGCTGACCTGAAGCATAACAAGGTCTTGACTCATCTGTATTTACTGTGTATCAGCGTGGACGAAGTTCTGCAAGAAGTGCAAGTACGAAGGCCGCCGGGCGGCCCCTCGACTCGATGCAGTGTACGAAATGTGCCACGACCTTCTCTTTGTTTCTTACTGACCTCTTGCATAACAAGATCCTGACTCCTCCGTATGAACTGCGTGTCAGCATGGACGATGGTCTGCAAAGCGTGCAGGTACGCAGGCCGCCGCCCCCTCGACTCGATGCAGTGTACGAAGTGTGCCACGACCTTCTCTTTGTTTCTTACTGACCTCTTGCATAACAAGATCCTGACTCCTCCGTATGAACTGCGTGTCAGCATGGACGATGGTCTGCAAAGCGTGCAGGTACGCAGGCCGCCGCCCCCTCGACTCGATGCAGTGTACGAAGTGTGCCACGACCTTCTCTTTGTTTCATACTGACCTCTTGCATAACAAGGTCCTGACTCCTCAGTATGTACTGCGTGTCAGCGTGGATGAAAGTCTGCAAGGAGTGCAGGTACGCAGGCCGCCGCCCCTTCGACTCGATGCAGTGTACGAAGTGTGCCACGACCATCTCTTTGTTTCATACTGACCTCTTGCATAACAAGGTCCTGACTCCTCCGTATGAACTGCGTGTCAGCGTGGACGATGGTCTGCAAGGAGTGCAGGTACGCAGGCCGCCGCCCCCTCGACTCGATGCAGTGTACGAAGAGTGCTACGACCTTCTCTTTTTTTCATACTGACCTCTTGCATAACAAGGTCCTGACTCCTCCGTATGTACTGCGTGTCAGCGTGGACGATGGTCTGCAAGAAGTGCAAGTACGCAGGCCGCCGCCCCCTCGACTCGATGCAGTGTACGAAGTGTGCGACGACTTTTTCGTTGTTTTCGTGTGCGCAGAGTGTAGCGTTGTCTTTGAAAATGGCGCATACTGTTTGAGCTTCGCGAATCTGTGGAAATATAGTTTATGCGAGTGAGTGTCCACGTTTTTTAGACTATTCCCACTGTGAGTGTCCATGTTTTTTAGACTATTCCCACTGTGAGTGTCCACGTTTGTAGCCTATTCCCAGTGTCCACGTTTTTCCTCCGTATGATATCACTAGTAGACTGCATATTATTCTAGTAGAGTTGTAACCTAGTTGTAACTTACCCCCGCATTCAGGAAGAGGTCCAAATGCTTATGTAGTATGGCCTGGTTCTGCTGGTTGCCGTGACAGAAGTGCTGTAAGAACTCATGAGCCAATGCGAGCAGCTCGTCCATTGCAATGTCGTCTTCATCGTGAGGCACCTGGAAATAGAAGTGAAGCGGGAAATAAAATAGAAGACAAAAAGGGAAAAAGATAAAACGAACTCAAAGTAATGCGACGATTTTAATAACAAAACTAACGAGGTTTTCATACTTTATGTAAATAATAAAAGGGAATTACTAACGAATACAATTTGGACTCTTCTAACTCTAGTTTTAATTTTAAGGCGAGACTCGATCGCGACTATTCCGAACTCTATATACTTTTTTTTAAACTACTTGATTACCGAGTAATTTTGATCGGCTGTGCATTATTTTTTAAGACAGTATAAAAAGCAAGTATGGAAGTATTATTTTCAACTGCAGTTGACTTGTAAAATTTAATAACATGCATATTAATAACATGCAATTTAATAACAGAAATAATAACCCCAGAAGATGTTTTCATTGAGGATAAACTTTGACCTAGTTAAAAAAAAACCGCCATTTTGAAAAAAAAAAAACGCGACGGCCTGGCTTCTTACCAAACCTTCATCAATAGATAGAAGACTAAAGGGTTTGCTCTGTGACCGCGTTTTCAGGTTTATTTTTACAAGCTGGCGGTTGTTAGTAGGTATACTTGTAGGTATGCCTGGCAGTATAATGGTGGTTGTTAGTATACTTGTAGGTATGCCAAGCAGTATAATGTAAGAAGCCCTTTAAGTACCTGCAGCAAATCTAACACGATGTTGTGAACCCCGATGTTCCTTAGCAGACGCTGCTCGTGCCTGCGCGGCCGGTGGGTCTCGTCCGCGCCGCTGTTGCCCTGCGTGCAATAATTTAAGTACCTACAGCAAATCTAACACGATGTTGTGAACCCCGATGTTCCTCAGCAGACGCTACTCTGCCTGCGCGGCCGGTGGGTCTCGCCCACGCCGCTATTGCCCTGCGTGCAATACTTTAAGTGCCTGAAGCAAATCTAACACGATGTTGTGAACCCCGACGTTCCTCAGCAGACGCTGCTCGTGCCTGCGCGGCCAGTGGGTCTTGCCCGCACCGCTGTTGCCCCGCGTGCAATATTTTAAGTACCTGCAGCAAATCTAACACGATGTTGTTAACCCCGATGTTCCTCAGCAGACGATGCTCGTGCCTGCGCGGCCGGTGGGTCTCGCCCGCGCCGCTGTTGCCCTGCGTGCAATACTTTAAATACCTGCAGCAAATCTAACACGATGTTGTGAACTCCGATGTTCCTCAGCAGACGCTGCTCGTGCCTGCGCGGCCGGTGGGTCTCGCCCGCGCCGCTGTTGCCTTGCGTGCAGTACTTTATCATTCGTTCTAGTATCTGTGAACAACAATAACGACAATAAACAGTTATGTACATTAGTGGGCAAACGGAACTAAATCTTCAGCCGGGATCAAATCTCGGTTTCTAATGCTTTCGCCAGAATATTTACATTATAGGTACACTGATACCTAATGTATTTCCTAGACTTGAAAGAGTTCATTGTACAATTGTATATGTTATACGACATTGATTTAAATAGTAATTTACGTTTACTTTTACCGTCTTTAGGTTTAAAATGAGTTCAAAATGATCGTAATTTTTGGAAACAATTAGATTTGTACACAGACAGAATTCATCAGATAAAAATTCAGTATTTGGTAACAATGTATGAGGTAGTTCATTTTTTTTTATTACTTTATTCTCACCTGATGGAAAGCGATGATGTGGTCGCCTATTCACTCTTGACTTGAACACACCAGGGTTATATTTTACCCGAAACACTGACGAGGGCTGGGCATTCCACTCCTTAGTTCTTGTGCGAGGTATTTCAACCATAAAAGGATGGCGCTTTGCCGATCGTCTAGTCGTGCGGTAATGCAAAGGTGATGGGGAAATCAGATTGTGCAGTTCTTGTGCACACTCTCCATAGTGCAATCTGTAGAATACCGATAGGCTTGCGACCTCAATTCGATGCGCCAGACTTTAGGCTTACTCTTTACCAGAGTGTCATCTCCAATGAGCCTCATAGCACGTCTCTCAATTGAATCCAAAGCCTCGAGCTGACACTTGGCAGAAACGTCCCAGAGGTGGCAGCAGTACTCAATACAAGATCGGACCTGTGCTTGGTAAAGATTCAAAAGCTGTCCCGGTGTGAAGTACCGCCTAATCTTAGACAAAATACCAAGTTTCTTTGCAGCTACCTTGGCTTTGGATTCAATGTAAGACTCAAAATTCAGGTTCGATGTGAGTTCGACACCCAAAAGCTCCAGATGGTCGCCTAATGGTATTGTTCGCACTATGGAAAGACGGAGATCGGTTAAGAGGACTCTTTTTAGCAGAGAAAAAACACGCCTGCGTTTTAGTAGCATTAAACTTAACCTGGTTAGCAACGCCCCAATCGGACACGGCTTCTAAGGCTAAATTCAAACGGCCTACCATAGCCTCTCTCTGAAGCTGGACAGCGTCGCAGCTGGCTTGAGCATTGGAACTGTATCTCTCAACCACAGTACTGTCATCTGCATATCCAGAGGTACCGGGCTTCAAAAGGTCATTAATGTGCAGTAAAAACAGTGTAGCCAAGAGAACCGATCCTTGAGGTACACCAGCATTGATGGTCATTTGATCAGTCGAGCAGCCCTCTAGGACTACTTTAATAGATCTTTCCCTCAAAAAAAACAGCTATCCAATTGTATACGCCAACATGTAATCCATATGAAGGAAGCTTGTTTAAAAGGCCATCGTGCCAGACCCGATCAAAAGCCTTAGATATATCAAGGGAGGGGCAAGCGCCTCACCATGCATCTCGATGGCTTCGCTCAGTACGCGAGTGGCATACGCAAGAAGATCCCCAGTAGACTGGTTTCGGCGAAATCCGTATTGCCGGTCACTGAGTAGATCATTGTCCTCAAGGTATGCCAACAGTCTAAAGTTTATGACACGCTCTCACTTCGACCGACTTGGCCAGGGACCAAAAAGCTTTGCTACCCGCGGGGTATGAAGCCAGTTTGGCCCCTATTTGACCTAAAATTAGCCTTCCTAAGAGTCTTCTTGCAGGTTTTAGCGGCAACATTGAATTTTTGATTCTTAACCTGAATATCAGAGGATTTGCGCTTTCGAGCATCAGCCCAGTCCAGATTTGCCGCAAGTTTTAGAGCCACTGCACCACCACAGCCAGATCCCAACCAAGGCTAAGCTTTGCTGAGAAGAGGCTTATCACTGAATGGAATGTAATATTCAATTGCCTGACATATTACCTCTGTCATAGCAGACGCGCAAGTCGAAGGTTCCTGGGAGGTGAAACATTTGCCGCCAAGGGTACGATGCAAGGAATTGTCGCATCTCGTCCCAATCTGCTGAGTTGTATCTCCACACGCGTCTATTATTTTTACGGCTAGGATCAGGTGGGGAATACACAGAGACGGACTTAACCAGACAGTGATCAGAGCTACCAAGAGGTGGGGACACTGACACGGAGTATCGGTCTGGTTCAGTCGACATCAGCAGGTCGAGACAGCGAGCAGTGTATTCGTCACGGTCAGGTAACCATGTCGGCTAATGCACCAGCTGAGCGAGATCTAGCGCTAGAGCACGTTTTCGCGTCTCTCTACCGGCTTGGTCGGTTTTCTGGTATGGGATAAGCCACTCTTTGTGGTGGGCGTTAAAATCCCCCAAAAACACCAATTGAGCAGGCGGGTAACGTTGTTGGGCCACATCAGCCGCCTCACAGAGATAGTCCACCAGTAAAGTCGTCCTCCGATCGCCACCGTGAGAACGGTACACACAGGCATAAAGAATTTTCTCTATGCCCGTGTTCAACAGCACCCAAATCACCGAGAAGTTAGGGTGCTCAAGATTTAATCAAAGAACCTCAATATTCGACATGAGATTCCCGAACCGGGGCTACGGGGTGGATTATGGCTCTCTCTACCTGAGAGCAGGCCAATCTCCCAGCAGTGGGACCGCAATGCTTGTTTGCCTGTCGTATGAGGTAGTGCTGGCCTATGGTCTCAGAGTCTGTCGGCCGCTCGAGGGCCTCCGACATAGCTTTACGACTGCTATCGACAGCTTAACGTGCGATCCGAAGCACGGAGCGATGGAAAACCGCACATAACATGCAAAAGTCAATGGTGCGGAGCCGATGACCGAAACTGATATAGTTTGATTCTACCGCTCAGCTTTAACCCTCGCTGTTTCTAGTAAAAATGTCAAAATTGGTAGACAGGAGCTTAAAGCAATCTGGCTAGAGGTATTAAAAAAAATTAAGTCAAATTTAAAACCTACTTCTTTAATCTTCTTATACTCGTTGTGGTCGTGTTTGGCAGTTTTCGAAGTGTCCAGAACATTGTCCATGGAGGCGTTTCTTTCTAAAACTGCGCCTCCCGGCCCCATCGTACTCGACAATCCTGAAAGTAAATGTTATAGAAACTTACTTCAGATTAGTTTTCTGTATGTATAGGACGAGATATGTGTCAGTTTTTATGTAAAAGTTAGTATAAATACTGGAAGCAACGAGAGGAAAGTTAGTTTGCAATAAATTGACAATAATATTTATATGGTAATTAGTCAAATTTAAATAATTCGTGTTTTAAGAGCAATGTTCTAAATAACAAAAGGTCTGTACGGGGCGCGTATTATTATATCTAGGGTATAGTATCAAAGGTAACAAACTCCAAAGTACCTATGTAATTTTTGGAGAAGTGAAAATCTTTATTTTTTTTATTGGTTTATAGATTTGGGTCATGTACAACTGCATATAATCCAACTTTAAATAATGAAAATTAAATAAATGAAATGAGCGTAACTTAACGAATAAATCACGTAAATAGAATGGAGATTGCTAATTTAATGCTTTAATTGCTAGGTAATGTTTGGGAGTTTAATACATTTGATTGTCATCTATAAGGAGATCGCTGCTTGATTGGTGACATTGATAGGTGCGTTTACGGAGATAGCTGCCTTTGATGCTAACGCATTTCAAAAAGTGGAGTGAACTTATTACACGTAACAAAATTCCATAGACAAAATGAAAGAAAAAAAATAGAATAAAAGTGGTGTTTGTTAACTTTGATATCAGACCCCTGAAACACCTGCTCGCTTCGCTCCCTCCGGTTATTTTCATATATTTTTTTGTATAAATACGACCGGAAAGTTAGTTTGTAATATAATAACTTTAATATTTACATAAAGATTAGTAAATTATGAGTGTTTCGTGTTATAAGAGCAATGTTCGGAAGAACGAAAAGCAGTGTCAAGATCTGTATAGTGTTTTATCATAACTTAATAATAAGGATTATTTAAACCACTCGCTTCGCTTCCACATCTGATTGAAAGGCTTTTTAGCATAACCCTATTAATACAATATATATATAATAGAGAGCTCAGTGCTCTCTACCCTTCCACCGTATGTTCGGAGAAACGTGGCAAGACTAAGTGAAATGTGCAGCGAAGATTAGAATAGAAATAGAATAGAATATATATTAGAATATAGAATAGAATTAGAAAATTTATACCCGTCTCGGTGATTAATCAATTGCAGAAAGCGAAAGAATGGCCTCGCCGCGACATATTATTGTCCATCGACACACCTACTGTTTGTCTCCTTCATCAATGCTTTTTTGTTTTATATTACTAAGTGATGAGGCGAGCGGGTCACACGCTTGATGGTAAGCGTCACGCCGCCCTCTAACAATTGCAGTGCCACCCAGAAAAATGGCACTGTACTGCGCTCGTCACCCTTAGACATTGGTTTTTAGATCTCACTTGCCCATTAATTTCGATGGGAACATTGCCCTTCTAACCGGAACACTGTAATTTTTGCACACTACTGCTTGGCCGTTGCATATCTGACAAAGATGTGATACTTCCCCAGGCAGAAGAGACAAGACCTACCACTATAAATGCCATTGGACAATAATTTGTCGCTTTCGCTCTCTACTCAGAAAATATTGTCCAAACAAAACTGGGAGGTAGGGGCCACAGATTAAAAATCCCCTAGGTCCCAGTCGAGTATGGACAGCCTGTATATACATAGAGGGAAGACGCGATTCATTCTCTGCCTCGACATTTGGCATGATGATAGAAAGAGATAGATAGTATTTACCACTGTAATAAGGTCTTCTCATTCTTCGGTCTACAACGACATGGACGGGTGCAAAAACTGTGGGGAAAAATAGACCTAAAGAGTGCAGAGCTGGTCTTCTGATGAATCCATTTTAGATTCAGTAAGTGTTAGATACAGGTGTTTGAGGGGGTTGCAATTGGTCTTGATTATTTTCAAAGAAGGAAGGTACGAGACGGTAACAAATAAAAACAAACATAATTTATAAAATCGGTATACCGAGTATTCCAAGCGTTTATAATTATTAGAGATGAGCGACACAGACGAGCGACAAGATACAATAAGTTCACCGATAAAATTGCTTTGTTGTGCGATATAAAAGTCAAAGTAATTATTGTAAGTAGACTAAATGTATCTACTTTTACAAGTCAAAGATTTGTATACACACACACTAACATACACACTCAAAAACTTGAATGAATTGGTAATTGATAAATAGATGTCGATCTTCTCTTTTTCCCTTAGAAATCGATGCATTTAATTTTAAATAATAAGTTTTTGAATGGAAATATAACAAAAAAAAAACTGAAACACTTCACTATCTACTATCATTTTTCATTTTTTTATATTTCCCTAAAATATGACACATTACAAAAAAATATATTAAAATTTATAATAATTGACAGTAGTGAAAAGGAGATGTCCCACCATAAAGAATATTGGGCTAAAAATAGTAATACATGCTGTTATATTACATTAAGAAACCAGGCTGGACCAGCCCCCAAAATGATAACAAACAAAGCAATGTCATTGGTGAAGTTTTGGCTAGAACGCCGCGCCTCAATCAGCAGTTTGACAGCCAAAAACATTTTACAAGATAAAGTTTGCTAAACAAAAGTTTTAGTATAATCTGTCGGTGACCGTCTTTATATTATTTTTTCCCGTGTGTATTGTATGCCAGTAACTCAGGTAGAATGTTCCAATACTATTTCTTACCAGTATGTTCGTCTACCATCATAACGGCCCTTCCTTTGTTGAACACCCACAGTTCGGACTTCTCCACGCTTTGTCGCAGTAGGTCTAGGTCAGCCTTGATTTGCTTGTACGATTCTACGTCTGCGTCCGATACCAAGAGTTGGACCTGAAACCATTGATTAGTGTGAAGCGCTAGTTATAAAGAATACCTTCTTCTCACTCGCACTTTACACTAAACACTTCGCAAAGTGTAAAGGTAGTTAGATCAGCTCAAAGAGTTTGACGGTTACCTTTGTATTATTGACACGTGTCTCGTACCAGCCTCATACATATAGAGGGTAGCCCATTAATAGTGCTTCAGAGGTGTATTTTTCTTTAATTGATCCGCCGGGGTACTCGCGATTCCCTATTGTTTTATTATGGCGCTGATTGTCCTATTTTGAAGGGCTTTTTTTAAATACGCTGAAGTAAAATTTTGGTCCGTTACTGATCCCCTAATGAAGTATAATGCACTATTAATGGGCCACCCTACATCTTTTACTGATTGAATTTGTTTTCAAAGTTTCTACCTATTTTCCCCCTGCAGTGTCTGAACAATAACAATAGTGTGCTCGACACGAGCGCGGCCGCCGCCCCCTGTGAGCATAACTGTCCTCGCACTCGTCCAGCTCGCTCCGTCCCTGATAGACTGACTCACCTGTTTGAAGGCAGCGAGCACTTCCTGACGCTGACTGAAGTGCCTGAACAGCAACGCTAATGCGCCAGACACGAGCGCGGCCGACGCCCCCTGCGAGCATAGCTGCAACAGCACGCGGAGCACCATTCTGCCCCCGCACTCGTCTAGGTCGAGTCCGTCCCTGGATCCGGGAATACCACGAGTTAGACTTGCTGTAGTCACTTACAGCGCACGAGTAGACCAAAATCAAAGTTTGTATTTTTTTAAATATTTTTGTTTTAAATAAAATGTTTTATGTGTCAGATACAGTTCTGAAGTTGGTTTAGTTTTTTGAACGATTTTAAAGTGAACACATAGGCACGCAAATTTTAATATTTATCTTTGAACTTTCTGACATAATTTATGCAAATAATCAAACGTCTAGTTTACTCAAAGTAAGACTCGTATATGAGTATCTTATGGTGTTTGCTAGAAACACGTGACTACTAAAATAAGCAGTATTATAACTAAACTTCCAACGTTTATTTGCCAAACTATTGCTTTTAAAGCTTAATTTAAAAATAACATTTTTAACCTGGAGGTTAATCAAATCACACAATATCAAAAACACTTCATTCGGTCACAAACACATTTTCAAAAACCACACAACAGACTTTGGATTACGGATGGGAATTAAACGCCTATACAGTTCTGGATATCTACCAAAGCTGACAAAGAAGAGCACCGGAAGACCAGAAAAAAAATTGCCAATATAATAGCTTCATTTTCCTTTCACGGCAAATTGAAGCGGTTCCATTGGCCTATTTTTTGCCTGGCTTCTTCACGCCGCTCTAGTAGATATTAGTTACTTGTTGTAAACACAGGAAACTTTTAAAGTTTTACAGTTTTCCACGACAGGGTCCATGCGAACACAGCAAAGAGTTAGTTGTTAGCGTTACACGACAAGTTAATTTAGTTCACGCAATAAAGGCTATTGTCGGCAGTGTCTAGATTCTATTTCCAGTCTACAATCGAGTATAGTTGAAATATAATCTACAGTCGGGTCAGTAAAAACCAATTGTGATTGACCAAAAGCTGGTCTATTTGCTTAGTAACAGATTAATATATATCAAGTAAAGTGTCCTTTATCATTTGAATAATAACACTGCGCAGTATGCGTGACGTAATTATTCCTAAATGGCGGTGGTTTTGATCATGTATGGCTAGCTTTTTCGTACACCTTGGACCACCATAGTGACGTCATATAATTTTCATCTAAATAATCTATCTAAATAATGTATTATTTGCAAAAATAGAGGTTTCTTTTCCCTATCGATTAGTTTATGAAAATAAATCAACTACCCTATTTTATTGTCGATATTAAACTATGCGCGAATAGACGCGTGTTTGTCCAATAAGCATGCATTCAATTCGCAGAGACTACATACATAAAAGGATTTGTTAGATTCATATTGAATTAATGCATTCGTCCCATAGACAACTGCTTATTCCGTATTCGTCCAAAAACAGATAAAAAAAATAGAATGTACAAATTTTTGTATATGTGCGCGCTGGTATTGGCTCTAATTTAAAACTCAGTGACTGAAAATTGTACTGCTTACATTTAGGTGAACAATTGTGATATTACTTTTAGAGGTGTGAATAACGGCTAGTTTTTTTTAACGAGCTATATGCGCTTAGCTACACTTATATAGCCAGCTATTTAAAAAGCTATCGTTATAACGTGAACTTGAACGCCAAGACGCGAATCAACGAACGGCGAGACTGGCACGGAATAACAAACGACGCGCGCGATCTACATTACTTCAATATAAACTAGCAGTTTTTACCCATTTTTAAAAACGGGAGCAGATTGCATGTTTACTGTTATCACTGGACTTTTCAATAAAGTTCCATACCATCGTATTACTAAGTATATCTTGTAGTTATTTTTTATTCACTCAACCTTAAAACAACCCTACTAACAAAGTCTATTTACACCAATGATTTATATAACATCATTGATTCACAAAATAAAGTCAAATAAAAGGAAATATAATAAAAGCTTTACAATATTTTCATCCTTCAAAGCGAGAATTTTGCAAAAAAAAGTTTCACAAATGTGTAAGTTCCTTGATCCGTACAAAAAGCTAATAGCTGTGGCTATAACGTATAACATACTAACTTCATAGAGCAGAACAGCTGATGTAGCAGAACATAACACTAAATAATTCAACGAACCAATAACATAACTTCGCGTTTTGTACAGTTCGTTTAATTCACGAATCACATCGCGTCGCGAAGCTACAGTTAAAACTCGTTGCGTTATAATTAAACCAATGAGCGCTCAATGTGTGTCTACGATTAGTTTTGAGAAAGTGAATGAATTGAGATTAGCGCCATCTACAATTTGTTTCGCATTTTCTCCCAATCAAATAAATCAATATCAGGAAGGCGCGTGCTGGCGGACTAGAGCCATCTATGGTTTTTTAATGTACTAGCTTGTTATTTATGATTGTGCAATATGATGCGACGTGACTTCCTAGATTTATATGTAAACGTTAGTTCCTCTTGACGCCGTGGTATTTCTTTTGTGGCGCTGAGTCTAATTGTCGAATAATGATAAAGATTTGAGATGTAAGTAAAAAAAAATATGGTTATAACATTAGCGGATTTATTTATTCTATTTTATAACGACTATAGTTATTTATAAATTTAACGTTATAATAAGAGCTATGTATTATATTAACCACCTTTAATTACTTTGTAGTGGAAATAGAAGCAGATTACTGAGAATTTCTCAAGTCACTTTCCGCTCGATGCAGTAATCTACTATTACCTACATCATATAGCTAAACGCTGTTTTATCTTGAAAATAAGGTCAATGCAAGGGAAATGGATATGATATCTCATGCTGTTAGGATCATTCTCATGCTACGCTCACTTGTTATGCAGTACATCATGCATTGTATAATTCTTACTAACAAATCTACATTTTTTGGTAGACAGCTGTCAGGCACAGTCTGTATTGCGCTGAAATAATTTGTTTACATTAGTGGAAACCTAGAAATAAGAGAACAGAGAATTATGAAGTTAGAGAACCATATACCCAACATTATGGAAGAAACTTACTCATTGCTGAAATGTTGCATGGGACACCTGACAACTAACCTCGGGTTTCTGAAACGTTTGTTAACTTTGACAACAGATTAAATCTATTGCTATCTTTGTCATTTGTTTAGTGCCAGACAAAGGCAGCATTAGAATTAATCTGTTGTCAAAGTTAACAAACGTTTCAGAAACCAACGTTTCAGAAACCCGAGGTAAGTCGGTAGTTTTGAATTTTGTGCTAGAACAATGTTGCATGTCCTTATTGCATCAAGAGTCATGCAATGCGTCCTTATTGCATCAAGAGTCATGACATAACTTATGGTATGGTGCGTTCTGTAATACAGATACCCTTTTTACCCGACGAAGGGAGGGTTATGTTTATGGGCCGTATCTACGAGTATGTATGTTCCTTTGGTAATCTTACAGTCTAAACTGCTACATTGATTTTGATAAATTAGGTATCATTGGATTCGTCTTAATCACGACAGTAACATAGGATAAATGAAGTGTCAAGAAAACTAATATGGCGGCTGGAAGCCGCCATATTTTATTTCCGACGGAACAAAAAATAACCAAAAACTATCGAGTGAGGTATCAAAAAGAAGGTCTTAAAAAGATTTAATTCTTTTACCTAAACAGTAAAATAAAAAGATAAAAATAAAAATAAATTATAACAAAAAAAATTGCAAACAACTAAAATGAGGCAAACAAGCTTTTCTCCTGTGACAGGATTAGCAAGAATTGGACCTGTTCTAGCTGATCCCGTTAAAGAAGAAATTAAATGCATGATGACTCCGACTGCAACTTATATTTATAAAAAACTAGCTTTCCCGCCCGCGACTTAGCTTTTCCGCGCGGACAACAGTTTATCTTAAAAAAAAGCATCCTATGTTCTTCTAGGATATTAAAAACCAATGCAAAAGTTGAACGCTCTTGATGTTTTTTTGACAGATTTGTTATTTCGTTTCCATGGCAACCGTTTCTTACAGCGAGTAATCAACATTTTCCAGTTTTCCCGTGGAAACATACCATTTTCCGGGATAAAAAGTATCCTATGTTTTATTCCAGGGTATAAGCTATCTCCATTCCAAATTTTATCAATATCCGTCCAGCCGTTATCACGTTAAAACTCCCCAAACAAACAGACAACGTTTCTTTTTTATATATTGGTATGGATTTGGAGAATTTCAAAACTGGGAGGCATGATGGGGCGATTCGCCAGGTTCTAGCTGATCCCAACAAAGGAGAAGAGCTTGTTTGCCTCTTTTTAATTTTGTACGCAGTTTTTTTTTAACAATTTATATTTTTTTTTTTGTTTTTATTTTTTTTATTTATAGTTGTTCAAAGTTATAGGTAAGTATTGATAAAAAGCCAACAGCGCACCCCACACAAACGTATTTTGGTCCTACTTCGGAAATTAAAAAAACAAACTAAATGAAATTTTGTAACACAATCTAGAAAAAAGAGTAAACTGGCTTTACCATATAAATATAGTGCTGCCCTCTGGTATCAAAGTTTCTCAGGGCGCCCGAGGGCTATAAATATGAAACTGATATATGTGCCAGTGGCGTGTCATCTTTCTTTAAATTATATATTTCCATAATCACACCGGATTAAAAGCTTGCAATCTTTTTGAAAAATCGGATTACTCTCATAAAGTACATGCATGCACGAGTATGCACCAATGAGTAAGTTTCTTGTCCATCCCATCACCATAATAACATGCATTAGTCAATAGAATTATTCTACTGCAGACATGGAAAAGGAAATTATTACATTTGTACTAGAATTATATTGAAAAAGTGATATTATCAAAATGAGAAGACTAAGTTCAATAAATCTACACAATATGAAATCTACTCAAAAAGACATCAATGTAGTAAAGTTCACATATACATAGCAGGCGTTCACGTAGGAAACGTAGTCTGCTCGACTCAGTATGGTCTTAGTTCAATACTCCCGAGGGTCAGACTTTAGCTGATCTGTGGATGTCTGTATACGTGTGTTTGTGTTGTATGCGTGTGTAGTTGAATTGCAAACTCACCAACATCTGAATATGCTTTCAGCTTGCAGGCCTATTGCCTCGATGTCAGCGCGAGCGATGCTATCCGCGCTTCTGTCTCCTCCTTGTTCGAATGCCTTCTTAAAGATGGGCAGGAGACAACTATCTGTGGGCGTATGTATGTGTGTGTTTGTGTGGAGGTGAGTTTATATGTGAATGAATGAACTGCAAACTCACCGACATCTGAATATGCCTTCAGCTTGCAGGCCTATTGCCTCGACGTCAGCGCGAGCGATGCTATCCGCGCTCCTGTCTCCTCCTTGTTCGAATGCCTTCTTAAAGATGGGGAGGAGACAACTATCTATAGGTGTGTCTATGTGAGTTTTTGTATGCAGGTGAGTGCATATGTGAGTGAATGAACAGCTAACTCACCGACAGCTGAATATGCCTTCACCTTGCAGGCCTATTGCCTTGACGTCGACGCGAGCGATGCTATCCGCGCTTCTGTCTCCACCTTGTTCGAATTCCTTCTGTGGATATGTGTATGTGTGTGTTTTTTGGAGGTGAGTGCATATTTGAGTAAATGAAGTGCAAACTCACCGACAGCTGAATATGCCTTCAGCTTGTAGGCCTATTGCCTCGACGTCGGCGCGAGCGATGCTATCCGCGCTTCTGTCTCCACCTTGTTCGAATTCTTTCTTAAAGATGGACAGGAGACAACTGATGCGGTAGTCAAGTCGCACGTCTAGGATGAACTGGCAACAGAGAATTGAGGTGATTAATATAAGTTAATCTACGGAGTGATGATGGAATCGTACAATTCGTACAACATAGGATAATAGGTTTTTTTTGTGATTATGTGTTGCAATAGGGTACTTTGCTAATTTTCGTAAACTCTTCGTTAGGGTGCAGAAGCCCTATTTTCAAACGAAAATTATAATATTTTTAAACATTTGAGAGTTGTTAAATTGAATCGCGCTAAAACAACTATAGCTGTTAATGGCGATCGTATGACGTCACTTTGGCTCAAAAACGAAAGCCACTTAAGAACGAAACAACCGCTTATTAGGGAGCAGGGACGTCACGCGTATTGCGCAGTGTTTTTAGTGAAATGGCGAAAAGTTACGTATAATTACCTTTTTTTTTAAATCAAATTATTTTTATATGTTCGTAATCTTTAAGATATAATCTATTAATGCAATTAATCGAGCAATTTTTTCTTTTATTAAGTACCCTATTTACTAAAACACCTCAACGGCGCGCGTGACATCACAAATGTCGAGTTCAATTTCTGTTGTCAATATGTGAATCCTTCTATCTAATCAGCCCTATAACCCGTACCCACCTACTGCTAGGTATAGGCCTTATTACTTAAAGGCACAGTATGTATAGGCCTCCTCTTTTCGTGCCATTTTCTCCAGCCCTGTGAATTTCTCATCCATTGCCTTCCGATGTACCTGACAACGTCATCATACCATCGGGCTGGTGGTCGAACTCGGTGACTGCCTCGGTCCATCCCTTACTATATATTAAATAATTGTAGGAAACTGCCCTTACTTGTAATATCTCAATGATCTTGAGCTTGGTGTCCATGACCAGGGGGTGCTCCCTCGCAAGCATCAGGGCTGAGGCGCTCCGCTGCAGGCCAGCGCCACCTGCCGGTGCGGTGTTGCTACCCACCGGCTGGACAACATATACAAATATCCATATGTATACTTATAATAAGTACGTAAGTCTGTATAATTAACATAATTTAAAAAGAATGGACTAGCTGGTTTAAACATGCTACTGAAAAACAATAAAACTTTTATTAAATGGTGCCTGTCAGTCCGTTTGTTTGTTTTGCATAAAGTTGTTTTAACTTTATGCAAAACTGATCCGATTGAAATGCGGTCATGTTAATATAGAAGATGACAGAACTGTGTGCTTACATTTTTGTCATGTTATTATAGAAGATGACAGAATCGTGTGCTTACACTTCTGTCATGTTATTATAGAAGATAACAAAAGTGTGTGCTTAGATTTGCGTCATGTTATTATAGAAGATGACAGAATTGTGTCCTTACACTTCTTTCATGTTATCATAGAAGATGACAGAAGAGTACGCATACATTTATGTCTTATTATTATAGAAAATGACAGAAGTATGAGCTTATACTTCTGTCATAATATGTTATTAAAGAAGATGACAGAAGTGTGTGCTTACATTTCTAGCAACAGATCCTAGAGTGATGGACGTCATGACCGCACCCATATCGCCGATGCTTCGCAGAACTCCACCCTCAGCTGGAAAACATATGACATTATATAGATTACATTTAATTACATTATATAAATTTTATATACAATAAACATCTTTCTGAGACAAATAATAATGTATATATTACGGTGCTGAGAACCGGAAGCTCATCGTATTTTTCTGAGCGCCAGGTCGATGCGACGCGTGACATTAATACTGGTACTTATTTGAACTTCAAATTAGCATTGCAATTTAACGGGGCAGTGCCGCCAGCATGTTGTGTACGCTGCCAGCTGGTATTAGGCTAGAACACTAAACTCGGGCTAGATATAAGCCTGTGGTTACATATGGGTAGTCCAACTGCTTCATGTAGTAGTTACGTGTATAAAGTCTAGTCCAAAAAAATATAGACTTACGTTTATTTGTTTCGTTTTCCTGAGCTGCTTGTTAAATAGATAGAAAATAAATATATTTAATGAAAAGTCTACTACAAGAATTAAGGAGTATGTGACCAAATTGCTAGTGTTGGGCTCGACGAATTAGCATTGCAATTCAACGGGGCAATGCCGGCAGCATGCTGGGTACGCTGCCAACTGGTAGTGGGCTAACCCTGTAACGGCATGTGGGTTGTCCAACTGTGCCGTGTAGTAGTTAGCTAGTTATATTTTGTACTAGTTAGTCTTTATTACTTCTATTACCTACAAGTAATAAAGACACTTCAAGGATATGTACTTTTTCCTTTGTAGTTACAAGCTTTTTTCCACCTGAGCATAAAACTACACCAAAGTAACGTAGCTACTACTGGGATACCGGTTAATACCGTATGTATGTCAAGTATGCTCAAACATCGAGTCTATTATGAAGAAAATAAAACATTTAACTAAAAATATACTTGCCCATAGTACTTTTAACTTTATCGTAAAATTTTGAACATACTTAAACTATTTCCGTACATTTTCTATGAAGTGGCATTCATTCGCCGCACAATTATGAGGTCCTTGCGAACAAATGCCACGAACACGTTGTGATTGATTGACCAAAAATTATTGTTGTTTCTTCTTAATGTCTAACAGGCACCAACATAATTTTTAAAATTTTCATTAATTTTCGGTATGATGGTTGATTTCAATAAATGTTTTCCATAAATTATCTGTGAAGAGCTGTAGTACAATACTCAACAATACAACTAATTAATTACCTCCAAGTAATCATTTTGCAAGTAAGACAAGAAACATAATATAAATAAACTTGAATTTGACAATGTTTTGTTGCAATTGTTCGCATGACAATATGCAAGGACCTCATAATGGTGCGCGACGAATGGCATTAATAGAAAATGTATGGAAAACCCTATTTAGTTTTTTCAAAATTTTATGATTTAATTTAGTATTTTTTTTGGGAAATGTTTTCCTGGTGGGAAATAGAGACGATAGAGACTAACATGTTTTTCTTAGCCTGTTTTTTGTTGTTGAAAATAATGATGATCTGTACTTTTTCCTTCAAAATAGATCCTATGTTTCCTAAGAACGAAAACTTCTAACTAAAAAAGAATAGGATAATTGATGCCCCATTATTTGCCACACACTGTATTGTGGGAGAAGCAGAATTTCTGCTCGTCAAATAAAATCGGTTCTAGGTAACAAGTGTTGTACAAAATATCATGCTACAAAAAAATGGACTTCATCTGGATTAACTAATGACTAAACAAAAATTGATCCAATTTTGATACAATTTACATGGGACCACCTCGAGAGTTCAAACAAAGAATAATTTTCAAAATCGGTCCGCAGTTGACGGAGAAATCGGTAAAAACTTGCCGCCGAACATAGAACCCCTTTCTTTTGTGAAGCCGATTAAAAATAAACTTACATTCGACTTCCCCGCCCAGCGCGTTGGTTTCATTCAAGAGATCCATCGCGGTCACGCAATCTAGTATGCTGAGCAGGGTTTTTGTCAATCTGAGCAGGTCGCTGAAGCTGCAACAACAATATTCACTTTTAACTCGTGGACACGCGTGGTCCGTTCGGGCCAAAAGCGTCAATTTTACAAATCAAGCAAAAAAAATAGATTCAAAAAAACCTTGGTCGTTGCACGAATCGTAAGGTAAAACTGTTCTTGAACTTTTGTCTTTCATATAGAACCTTTCGAAGTAGATGAACTCCCGCGCTAACTTGACGACCTCGAAGGTGAGTTTGTACTGGTCGTGGTCGCTGAAGTACCAAGTATTGTTGGTCACCACGTTGCACAGGTAGTTCTATACGAATCTAATGGTTGACGCAAACTGTTCTTTAACTTTTGGCTCACCTATAGAACCCGAAGTAGATGAGCTCCCGCGCTAACTTGACGACCTCGAAGGTGAGTTTGTTCTGGTCGTGGTCGCTGAAGTACCAAGTCTTGGTCACCACGTTGCACAGGTAGTTCTCTACGAATCGGATGGTTGACGCAAACTGTTCTTTAACTTTTTCCCTGTTCGCGTCGGGGCCACCTTTTACGCATTGGTAGCTGGAAATGAAAGGATACATTGTCATGTTAAGCTTTTTTTCACATTAATGAGGATACGAGCAAGTTTTTCATTGATGGTAAGCGCAATCTAAAGTTGGCCGAGTTGTTATACGCAAGTTGGCCGAGTTTGCATGCAGGTGCAGCATGAGGCGACAGAACGAAGCTAGTAATTGTATAGGGGGAGAGGGGAGGAGGGGAGGGTTGATGAAGTCACTCGACTCACTCGTGTATGTGTATGAGGTCGGTGACCTCGGTCCAGAGACGCGCGTACTTGACGGGCGTGACCGGTTCCTGCGGGTCGCGGTCGGCGTGCAGGTGCAGCATGAGGCGGCAGAACGACGCTCGTAGCTCGTACGAGAGAGACGCGTTTGACATGCATCTGGAAATTATGAGACCATTTCTTTTTTGCTTCTCTTGGTTTGTGCCAGCCAGATTAAAAGTAGGGCCAAAACCTATAGCCTGGCCTGAATGCATCCGTTCTCATTAATTCAGTAATATTATGGGCCATTACTTCGATTTCTGTGGAAAAATGAAGAACAGCTTACCTATTGTTTTTAAATACCTGCTGACTTACACACCCATGGTTATTGACTTGATAATTAGCCTACGTGTAGTTTTTGACAGAATTGCAGATCTCGTTTTGTAATAAACTCAATACTTACTGCAGTATAAGTTTGATGTGCAACTGTACAGAGAGACTGTTCAGAGCTAGATACTGCCTATTGAGGCACATATTGGAGAATAAGTCCAGTTGGTGCCTGTAGTAGTCCAAAATGGCCGCCGCTTCGCAGCTCGGGTCTAATCGTGCCTCGGCGGCCAGCTCTGACAGGAGGCGGGAGCACTGTCGAACAAACACTATACATATTAAGACACACACTATACATAG
This sequence comes from Alsophila aescularia, assembly GCA_946251855.1. Classification (NCBI taxonomy): domain Eukaryota; kingdom Metazoa; phylum Arthropoda; class Insecta; order Lepidoptera; family Geometridae; genus Alsophila; species Alsophila aescularia. The sequence goes on along the minus strand of OX276386.1, from coordinate 13,226,418 downwards.
ATATGGCTTTAAGATTGGCATAGACCTAAAGATGTCCAACTGACGACGAGCACAATAACCGCACAACCTGATTCCCGCATCACCATTCCATCACCGTACGACCAGACGTTGAGCAAAGTGCCACCAGTTTATGGTAGAAATACCACGCACAAGTACGAAGGGTTTTGCATCTCCCTCTATCTATACCTATAAAACAGTACCGTGACATACTGACTGAATGACAGAAAACGCACAGACTTAACCTGTGGACCTAGAGATTTGAAATTTGTAAGGAATATTCCTTTAGTACCCTGAAGGTGCACTAAGGAGGGTTTGTTTAAAATTCATTCCTATAGGAGGGTATAAGAGGGTGGTTAATAGCACGCGGGCAAAGCTGCGGGGCGCAGCTAGTTTATTATAAGAACTGCAAAGGAGTAGAATGCTCTATCCATGTCATTGACTTGAGCGTCTTCAAAAATTTACACAGAAATTTTTGAAGATTATTAGATTTATTTTCGGTCTACGTAAATATGACCATGTCTCACATTTTCGCACTCAGCTCAAGTAGCTTCCTATACGTCTTCGCCGGATTTCTAACATACTATCCCTACTTTACAATATATTATTCAATCCCACCACTCCACAGTATCTCCACAGTACTTTGGAATGCCCTTCCACTTCCAATAAGACGAGCACAGTCTCTGACAACTTTCAAGCTGTTGGTTAAAAACTTGTACTTATCTGAAGACGTGCCTTGTTGATTAGAACTTATTGTGTGTGTAGTGTAGCTGGTATTATAGTTATATGTTTATTATTATTGAACTTGTATATATGTACATTTATTTATGTGTAAATAGTATATTTCTTGTGTGTAGGTATTTATTTTTATTTAGTAGGTATAATTTTTTGTTTATTAATGTTTTGAATTTTATTTTATTTGTTACGCACCACCGACCGATGACTTTGATATATCTAAGTAATCCTTTCCATCCAAAGGTTGCCTGGAAGAGATTGCTATATAGCAATAAGGCCGCCCACTGTACCTTTTATTTCATGAGATTATCCTATATATTACCTTCTTCAAGGTGTGCAATAAAGTGTATTGTTTCCGGTACATTATAACCCAGGTGTGTTCAAGTCTAGAGTGAAAAGGTCTTTACTAGGCATATGTGCTACACCTCCGTCCACATCATCGCTTTCCATCCGGTGAGATCGAGGTCAAACAACTGCCCAGCCAGTCACAAAAAAAAAACCTGGCCCCTAACCAAACAGTCTCTGCGAAAGAGATACCGACGGTCTACGAACTACCGTGGCTTAGAGGCCCTAAATCTCCTCCGGACCCAATTGAGTCGCTGCAGGGACAGTATGAACAAATTGGGCTGCACTGACCAGACAGAGGTACCCCCAGAGATAGCTAGGGGTAGGTTAGAGGTTGTCATTGCGGTGTAACCACACTCCGCCACTTCTTCTGAACCATGCCTTAGCGCCAGCACAGCAGAATATGTTTGTTGTTTGTCATATGAGGTATAACTTAGAAAAGTTGTTGGTGCGGAGCCTAGGACCGAACCCGGTATAGTTGGATTCTAACTTGCACTATTGAACCGTTAGGCTACCATCGCTGACCTTTATGAAGCTACAGGACGAGGTGGCCGAATGTTGGTAAAAGCACGTGGTCTCTAGCCAGGAAAGGGCACAGGTCACTTTAACTTAGAATCCCAACCGCATCCTGTCACGTCGCTGGAATATTACTGTAATTAGCATATGTGGAAACATAGTTACCTGTTTATTGTTCCACAACAGCATAACTTCCTCCTCCACTGTGTATTTGTTCTTGTCGTCCAGTTCAGCTCTTCTGCTCTTCTCGTATTTTGTTGATGCAAGTCTGCAATGTATGCCATGATAATGTGTTTACAATGCAGACACTATATTTTACAATTTATTCTCTCATCATCATGCCTCTTTCAATTCTCTTTATTTAACTTTTGTTAGAAACTTTCCCGCAAGTGCCCAAGTTTAAACTAAATCGAATAAACAGTTGCGCAAAAATATTATTTCTATGCGTGTGCGACACGCACTTGGCCGTGTTTTTAATTTCTGAACCCTTCACGCAAGTGCCAACAACAACAACAACAACAATAACTGTAATAAAAAGTTTCAACTAAATCGGATGAAAGTTGCGAGCACGTATAGACGACGAACAAACTTAACTTTGTATACAGGGTTATTGGTTATTGGTCACGATCCCGTGGCAGGGTGTTAGGTAGGACATGCTGTCCACTATCAAATAACCCAGTAATGGATCCGGCAAAAGTCAACCATTTTCGAGATTATATTTATTTCATTATTAAAACCATAAAAAAAAAAAAAAAAAAACCATTGCAAGAAATCATACCTTTTTATTGTTTTTATGTTGAAAAAACAGTACCAAAGAATTGTGTGTAATAAAATAAGAATAATCTGCAAACGTTTTTGAATCAGGGGTCTAAAACTAAACAAGTTTGATGATTTGTGTAAGTTTCTTCAACAAAAAAACTGATTTTATTCAAAAAAACACATAGAAGAAGAAGAAAAAACATTTATTCAACACACAACATTACAAAAAAACCATATATAAGAACACAAATAAAATTTGCTTGAGAGTGTGTTGAAAGGGACTTATAATCAGCACAAATGCCCAGTGCATCACACTAGATGCTGGTTTTCATATAAACCCCGCGGGTGATGTAAAAAAGGGTGCGAAAAATTAATACAATAAAAAACCACTATCAAATAACCCAGTAATGTAACATAGTACTTAAACTGCAGATTATTTAAAAAACAACTACATATTATCACCTATCCAACACGGTATAATTTTTTGGTAGTTAGTGATAATGTAACAAACTATGCGACATTGTTTATGGTGCATAAATAATTACGTCCTGCCAACATTGCCTTCCTGCTGGCTGTATATTAGAAGTCTGGGGCTACTGGTCTTGTAAGTGAATAGAAAATAGTAGATTGTACAACAAGTGCATAAAACTAGCTTTTTTAACCGAGACATTTATCTGCCCGAGCCGAAGGCGAGAATTGAGGAAATTAATTGAGGGCTTTTGGTCCCTGGCCAAGTCGGTCGAAGTGAACTTCTGCCGCCCCTCACTGCAACTATTGCTGAAACCTGATGGATCACTGGCTCACACTGCTGGAGACAAAGCGAATTTATTTGCTTCTCTTTTTGCAGAAGCCTCGCATCTAGATGCTTCCGGCAAGATGCCTTCCTGCCTTCCTCATTGCGGGGTTTTTATGCGCATTCGCCAGAAGGAGGTTCTCAGAACGCTTCGAGCTCTAGATGTGAACAAGGCCAGTGGTCCTGATGGCATTCCAGCGATTGTGTTGAAAAACTGTGCGCCCGAATTGTCTCCCATCTTAACCCGTTTGTACCGCCTCTCTCTTCACTCAGGTAAAGTTCCGAAGATCTGGAAGCTTGCCAATGTACAACCAGTACCAAACGGCACGACAATCAGCACGACTACCCTAGTCGTGCTGATCCGGCCAATTATCGTCCCATCTCGATAACCTCCTTACTCTGTAAGTATATGGAGCGTGTCATAAACATTAGGCTCTTGGCATACCTTGAGGACAATGATATTCTCAGTGAGCAATACGGATTTCGCCGAAACCGGTCTACTGGGGATCTTCTCGCGTATGCCACTCACATGCTGAGCGAAGCCATAGAGATGCATGGTGAGGCGCTTGCCGTATCCCTTGACATATCGAAGGCATTTGATCGGGTCTGGCACGATGGCCTTTTAAACAAGCTTCCCTCATATGGTTTACCTGTTTATGCAATTGGATAGTTGATTTCTTGAGGGAACAATCTATTCGAGTAGTCTTAGAGGGCTGCTCGTCTGATCAAATGGCTATCAATGCCGGTGTACCTCAGGGATCGGTTCTCTCGGCTACACTGTTTTTACTGCACATTAATGACCTTCTGAAGCCCGGTACCTTTGGGTATGCTGATGACAGTATTGTAGTTGCGAGATACACTTCCAATGCTCAAGCCAGCTGTGACGCTGTCCAGTTTCAGAGAGAGGCTATGGTAGATCGTTTAAATTTAGCCTTAGAAGCCGTGCCCGATTGGGGCGATGTTAACCTGGTTAAGTTTAATGCTACTAAAACGCAGGCGTGTTTGTTTTCTACTAAAAAGAGTCCTCTAAACCGATCTCCGTCTTTCCAAAGTGTAACAATTCTAATAGGCAACCATCTGGAGCTTTTGGGTGTCTAACTCACATCAAACCTGAATTTTGGGTCTTATATTGAATCCAAAGCCAAGGTAGCTGCAAAAAAACTTGGTATTTTGTCTAAGGTTGGGCGGTACTTTACACCGAGACAGCTTTTGAATCTTTATCAAGCACAGGTCCGATCTTGTATGGATTTCTGGGACGGTTCTGCCAAGTATCAACTCGAGTCTTTGGATTCAATTGAGAGACGTGCTATCAGGCTCATTGGGGATGACACTCTGGTAAAGAGTAAGCTTCAAACTCTGGCGCATCGACGTGAGGTGGCAAGCCTGTCGGTATTCTACAGATTGCACTATGGAGAGTGTGCACAAGAACTGCACAACCCATCACGTTTTCATCACCGTACGACTAGACGATCCGCAAAGCGCCACCCTTTTATGGTTGAAATACCTCGCAGAAGAACGAAGCGTTACGCTTCTTCATTTATTATAAGAACTGCAAAGGAGTGGAATGCCCTGCCCTCGTCAGTGTTTCCGGAAAATTACAACCCAGGTGTGTTCAAGTCAAGAGTGAATAGGAGGTATCTACTAGGCAAGCGTGCTACACCTTCGACCACATCATCGCTTTCCATCAGGTGAGATCGTGGTCAAACGATTGCCTAGTCCGTAATAAAAAATAAATTTAAAAAAAACAGTGTTATTGTAAATATTTACTTGTTTTCCGCTTATGCAATTGCATGAAATTATCATACTTTTTAAAATATTATTTTAACAGCAATAACTGCTAAACAACTTTCTTTTCGTTTCTTACCATTAATGTGTTTTTTTCTGAAAGTTAAATATGTCGAGAAGTGAGCATGAAGTAATATTTTAGGATTAAGTAAGTATTATTTCATGTTCACTTCATACTTTTTTTTAGTATTTTTTTTTTACTTTCAGTAATAATGTAAATTTAAATAACCAAACATTTAAATACCGAAAAGACCTTCGTTTCCGCCACTTTATTTTTATCTTTCTACGTGATACATTAGGCTCGGGCCGTAGACTATAGAGAAGTAAACACTTTTAGGCTTTAGAGCATAAAATGCAGTCTTATTCCGCTCACAACAACTTTACGAGCATGAGCAGTGTAATTATTGTTATAAGTATTGTTTACCTGGTCTCAATAAGTATATCCGAGTTGTTTGCGCACAGCACGCTCTTGCATATCAACTCCTGAGTGACTGCTATCGCCTTTTTGTTGGAAATGCAGAGGTCGCTCAGGTAATCGAGGAAGCGAGACTGCCACGTTTTCATGTTCTTGCGGACGAGGCCTGGAACAATTAGCAAGGCTACAGCGGTGATGGCCGAACGAAAACAAGGGATTAGGCGACATCTGGTTTGATCCTCTCGGCCCTGCACTGGACTTTAGTAGGGCGAGTATGAGGTCCGTAAATAAGAGACCTGTAAATTCCTTTTACGTCGAATGATATGTAGAATATTTCCAAACAAATTGAAGGTTTTTTTTTATAATTCTATATTATTTTTATCATAGTTACTAAATATTTATTTGTTTTCCCGATTGCACGGAGGGTTATGTGTTTGGGTAGTATGTATGTTTCTTTGTTTGTACGTTTGTTAGGCGCGTCTTACAGCCTAAACGGCTGGATGCATCTTAGGCCAAACGTTACGGGAAAATATGAAGCTTTGCCCCACAAATGGTGGTGTAGACGATGTTTTGATTTGTATTGCTTAGTTATGAGGTCTTTACGAAAAAAACAAATTTTCGACCTCGAGGGGTGGGAGCGTTGGCCGCCATCTTGAATTGAAAGACCCAAAATTTGTATTATTCTAAATAGTTCTTTAACAGTTAGCTTTATGGCAAAAGTGTATATAAAAAGTATAAAGAAGACAATATTTGCATATTTTTTTGCATTCACTGTTGTTCTGTAAGTCTCATAGGTAAAAAGTTACAAAAAGGGAAAAACACATGTTTACTAAAAATGCTCAGGAACAACGTATATTCTTAATCGCTGAATGTAGAGACTTGATATTTGGAGAGTATGTTTATAAAGAGGTAACAACGAACACTAAAATAATTATGAAAAAACCGCATTTTAAGGGGTTTAAAAAGGGTGTCAAAGTTTAAACAAAATACCTCTGTTTTGAAGACACTGTTGATACAAGACAGTCCAAATTTTGAATGTAAGCTCCCAAAATAAAATAAACTTACACGTGTTTCAGGAATTTCCATAATTTTCGAAAATAAAAGGTACGTCTCAGTTTATCATAAAAAAATAGGAAAATTGTGACTTGATGAAACTGAGCCTGATCTTTTATTTTCAAAAATTATGAAAATTCCAGCAAATATGAAGTGTCAAGAAAACTAACGTCAACAATTAACTTAACTTCAGATATATATCGCAGGCACCTACAAGTTACTGGTTTAAGGCCAATTTTCTTCGGTAATTTAAAAGGAACACAAGCAGTTCCGGGCACTTTTGTGGCACATATTCTTACCTACAAATGTCTCGATCTCCGAAGCTGTGATATGCTTCTCCAACAACTTCCTGTTGTTGTGTAGGAGCGCTGTGATCGTGTCTTCCGCTAAAATATCGTATCCGATTTGCTTCTGCATAAAGCCGAAGTGTTTCGCGATGTACTCCTGAAATGCGAACATTGCTTGTAGGCCAGTCAGTGGGGGAAATAAAGGGTCTTTGCCCGACAAAAGGAGGAGTAGAAAAGTTTATGTTTTGTATTACTTGAGTATGAGATCTTTATGAAAAATCCTAATTTTCAACCTCGAGGGCCCGCCGGTGCGTCAGCCGTAACCTTGAATTGAATGTGCCAAAATTTGTTTTCTTTTAATAATTCCTCAACAGTTGACTTTAGGATTGTCTACTATAATGTACGTACTTTTGATCATGGAATAATACACAGGATACTTTAACCCAGAGAAATGACCACACTAAAAAAAAAAGTGCAAAAGAAAGTGCGGGCAAAGTCGCGGGCACATCTAACCATAAACAACTATTTATTGCGCTAAAAACTAAAATGTCAGCACGTCAAACTGGAAGATTTGCGTGATTATCTGAAAGGGTAGGACCTTCAGGCAAGTTTCATATTAATTTCATGAAAATTGGTCTAGTATTTATTTAGTAATTCCAACAGAAGCCGATTTTGTGCTTCAAATAATTGTTATCTAACAAAACATTTCATACATTTTCAACTTTGCCCCAATCAGGTCAAATTATGACGAATTGTCCCAGTCATTTGAACTATTTGGAAATTAGTATTTAATTGTGCAAATCTCAAAATAAGATAAAAATAATTATATTCCGGACAATGCACATCAATTACCTAGCCCCAATCTAGGGTACCCTGTACTATGGAAACTAGACAACGGATAAACATACATAGATACGAATATTACGCGCGAACAAACATTTCAGCTCGTCACACAAATGATTGCATCTTGCGGGATTCGAACCCATGACTGTTAGAGATCTAGGTCCTATGCATAGAGTATAAAATAGTTCAATTCAATAAGTAAACGGTTTCTTACCTGATTTTTCCTATAGTCTTGTTGGCTGAGCCTCAGTATCCGGTAACAAAGTCGAAATATGTATTTATAAGCCGCATACCGCGGGTCGTACAGTTCTTCTATCTTTAGGAACGCCTCGCCTTCTGGCGTTTCTTGGAACGGACCCTGGAACATTTATAGTTAAGGGTCAATGCAAGTTAGAATTCGTAAAGAAAAGTAAAGACCGCCTTAGGGCGGGGTTCAAACCAGCTACTTCGACTCGGTATCTATATACGCTCAGCACGAAATCGCTAATGATGAAAATCACATCCATGAAAATAGTCTTTAGCCGTTATAAACTTAAAAAAATGCTATTAAACCTTACATGCTGAATTAAGGTTTTTTTTCAAAAATATTATTCTGTTACATTCTATAACCATGACGCCAAATAGTGAATATTGGGACTGAATAAGTAGCGAATGGCCCACCTTCCATTTTGATATAACATCTGCTTAACTTACTGTATACTGCACGAAGACCAACTTCTGTCGATACCTGTTCGGGGGTTGTGGGTTTTCGACCACCAGTTCTAACGCCTCAGATTTGTTGTGGTCATGCGCGGTGCTTTTCATCAGGCGAACGACCTGCTCGTAACGCTAATCAGATGTAAACAATACTTACTTGTAAAATTTTAAACAGCTGTCGCAGTATGTACTGCTCGCGGACCAACTTCTGTCGATCCCTGTTCGGGTTTTCGACCACCAGTTCTAACGCCTCAGATTTGTTGGGTTCGTTCTCAAAGCCCGCTATGAAGTACACTATGTCTTGGAGAAGGCATGTCAGGGCTCTGAAAGTTAGAGAAATACATGATTACTACTTATTTGAACATGTATACTAATATTATAGAAATAAAGTTGTATGTGTTTGGTAATCTCTAGAAGTACCGATCCAATTCTGATAAATCATTCACTGATAGAAAGCTACACTATTCCTGATGAACATATACTTTTATTCTCCGGGAAAATGCAAAAATTTGACGATGTATTTTTAATTAGCAGATTTCAATTAATTCTGGCCGACCTTTTCTTGGGATCTACTATTAGTTATTCTTTGGTATGTGCAAAGGCGCGGTTGGTCAATATAACGTTTTGTACAAATTGATATTTTGAGAAACCTTATGCTCGAACCCGTGCGAGTGGGGCAACTTGCTTATCGTATTTTGAAGTGCTGTCAGAGTTTGTCAGGCCTCTGACATGGCTTAACGGCTGCTATAAATCAATAACAGCGAACAGCTTAACGTGCCTTCCGAATCACGGAGCGATGGAAATCCTCACATAACTTGATTGGAGTGCTGAAAAGTCATTGGTGAGCCAAGGACGGAACCCGGTGTCATTGGATTCTAATTCGCATTAGTATACCACTACCATCGCTCTTGTGGGGCACCTGACAAAACAAAATGGAACTTACTTCCTCTCGTTATGCTCTATATTCCCGTGGTGAAGCTTAGTGGACAACGCCGACAGCACTTTGCATGCGTCGTTCGCGAAATCGAGATCCCGCACTTCGCTCGGTGACACGGATATCAGGGCGAAGGCTTCCTTGTCTTCTTTCACTTGTGAACAGCCAACCTACAATATTAATACAATACACATAATACAATATTAATATTATATATTAATAATTCATATTATAATTTTACATGAATTTATTTATGTGAATGGTGAATTAGTTTTTATGGTATTACGTTTATATGGACAATTCACATGCCCGGGCCATGTGAATTGTCCATATAAACGTAATACCATAAAAACTAATTTAAAAATATTTATTCAAATTCAAATCCGTATAAACCTTAAAAGAAAGAAATAATAAATAATTCTATTTTTTTGTTCTACACCCAAACCTATTAAAAGTAGTAAGTACGATGTACGATGTATGTTTGTTCACGTATTTCTCGGAAACCACAAGTCTGATTGCGATAATTCTTTTTGTAATAGTTTCAGTATCTTGCAACTTAGGGAATAGTTCAAGTTTTATCAAAATCGGTTCAGTAGTATAAGAGATATGTACTGTTAACTGTTTCCAGTATGGCTTTATTCTTAGCGAACGGAGTTAAATACTTCATTTTCTTAGGCCTACTTTAACAAAGCTAAAAAGTAATAAATAAAAATTAATTTAAAAAAATAAGTCTTTAAATCGTATAAAACTTAAAAGAAACAAATAGTTCTAATTTTTTGAGGTCTGTGCTACTACGCTCAATCCAACTAAAGGAAGTAAGTAGGCACGTTTGTATGTATGTTTGTCCACGTATTTCTCGGAACCTAGTCTGATAAAGATTCAGTGTAAACATTTCTGTGTTTCGGCTTGTACTATTATTTATTCTGTGGTTTCGGTTTGAAGGGAAATGTTTCCAGCGAGATTATTGGGCAATGAGACTTAACAACCAATGTACTATTTTTAATGTACTATAATGCTACCAGGTAATACTTTTAGCTTGTTTTATTTATTTTCTTTGCAAGCTATTGGTGCGGGGAAGGGTTAAGACTCATTTAGGTAAACTAGCAATTAGAAAGGCTACAATAACACTGATTGATTTTCATTACCTTGGACATGACCGGTTTTTCTTCGTCTTTATCAATCGGAATAGAAGTTGAGTGCACCCACGCGTGTGTACACAAATGCTGTAACCTGAAAAAATAAATTTAGAATTACTGTAAGTCATTATAACAACGAGCAATATCTATCTATACCGCAACATGACTAATTTGCCAAAAACGTATAAAGGGTGGTTTTTAGAGATGGGGCACAAGGACAGGTATTATCCGTTGTAAATGCAGGAAAACGTTCTTAGGAGACTGTCCTTAACTTTTGGAGATATTTTGACCTGCATTCACAGATTTTGGAAAATATGTACAGTCAGCAAGAATAAGGTCACAAAAACTATTTTGGATGCCAATCGATCCTGTTTCTTATAAGGATCATAAGTCTTTATCGGACCGACGGAGATTTAATTACTAGAAATGTAAAAAAGCGCGAAATACTTTTTCCATACATTTTGTACGAAATTACCTTAACCGTTGTAGCTACAGGAAAAGTTCTTAGGAGACTGTCCTTAAATTTTGGAGATATTTTGTAAAAATAACAGTCCGCAAGAAAATGGGAATTTATACGAAAACTTTTTTGACACCAATCGATCCTGTTTCTTATAAGGATCGAAAGTATGTATCAGAACATCTGAGGTACAATGAGATCAAAATATTTTCAAAAATGATGGACAGTCTTCTAAGTAAAGGACAAGAAATTGTAAATTTCTGACCGATAATATAAGTGATTATATTTTTAGGATATTGTTCTTGTTCAATAATAACTATATTATTCTTTTTAGTTCACTGTTACAAAAAAAAATATTTGCATTCAGTTATTTTTCTCGACTCTTAAACAAAATAATTTAATTTATCCGGACCCCATTTGAAATTAATTGCTGACTTCTGTTATAATAGTTACCCGACACCGACCAGTCAGGGGCAGGTTCACAATTTAACAGTGGCGATAATATCGTACAAAATCGGATGTATTATAAAACTGTGCACTGATTGGTGGATAGTATTCGATAGTACAATGCGTTTACAATTTTATGGTTAGAGACGGATAGATTGTAAATTATAGAAATTGTATTCGTTTTGTTGTAAATTGAATGCTCCGTTCACAATTTTTCGTCTGTTTACGATCTCACCGGACAATTTGACAGTTCTTAAAATTGTACGGTGTCATATATAAAGCATAATATCCACTAGGCAACATCTGACGCAAAACACACGACTCAACATTTCCCGCAACAACGCGCAACTTTTCTAGATTTCACACAACAAGGTGCGCGACATATTGCTTTCCCCGTTCAAAGTTTACCTTTATTATTTGAGTGTATTGACTAGCAGTACAAAGAAAATAATTTCTATCAAATTCTAACCATAAGACAATATAAATTTAACATAAAATAAAACTAGACAATAAGCTCAAAAACTAAAACCCTACTAATTGCACGGTAAAAGTGAGGCCCATATATACAAAAACATATGTATATAGAGGTGATATGATGATGAAAAGGGCTAAACCGATTTTGTTCAGATTTAGCACTCGGCCTCACCTGACGTAGCTACTCTGCGGCACGGGCGAGTCGCAGTGCGTCATGGTAGTGGGGTCCAGCTCGAACAGCGTGGCGATCTCCGAGGAGTGTGGCACGGACACCAGCTGGTACGCCGGCTCGTCTGCTTCCACTAGACTGTCGCTGTAAACGAACAGTATTACTTTTCAGCTACAAGTTACGATCTTCTTGGATTTGTCATTTCTCAAAACATATATAAAAGGTTTTCTAGAAACATATATAAAAGGACTAGCTGTTGCCCGCGGCTTTGCCCGCGGGGTCTTTTCTGTGGGTTAAAAGTTTCCTATGTGTTATTCCAGGACCAAAAGTACCAATATCATCAAACTTCAGTCAGATGTCAAATGGTTTTTTATCGAATTTTATCGAATTCGGACTGAGATACTAAGTACACCAGTTTTCAAATCAAACCCTAAGCTATGTAACACTGAAAACCGCATCGCCATCGGTCTTACGCGATGCGAGAACAAATATACAAACAAAAGACACGATTTAAAATATATTATATTAAAATAAATATATATATTCGGAACAATTCCACACCAATTACCTAGCCCCAAACTAGGATACCCTGTACTATGGGCACTAGATACCGGATAAACATACATAAATACGAATATCACATCCATGACTCGGAAACAAACGTTTCTGCTCATCACACAAATGATTGCACCTTGCAGGATTCGAACCCGCGACGTTTGATTTCGTTCCTAGGGTCAGTAGCCACTAGACCAACCGGTCGTCATTTTTGTCCAGTACCTAGATTATTATAAAAACACTAGTTTTTTTAAAATTATCTTTATTGTTCAGACTTTTTGGTACTTACTGCTTAATAATAACTATAGCAAAAGTAATGTTTCCGTCCCTTAACAGAAAAATCACCAACAATCCGCTAAAGCTGACTAAACAAGACCTTCGCCTCATGGTAGGTCTTATAACGGGTCACTGCAACCTAAACTATCACCTGCATGAAACTGGAGCCACAGACAGTCCTCTGTGCCGTGGATGTATGCATGAACAGGAGACTGTGGAGCTAGTGCTTTTGCATTGTTCAGCTACGTAAGAGTTGAGGGAAAAGTGGGAAAATGGATTCACAGGTTCTACTAAATACGAACTCCAACATATTAATACCATCTACAGCGACATCACTCGAACAGCTGTGCCAGCAATCTAAAGCCGTGCTCCGCTACATAAAGGAGCTCGGGTGGCTTGGGTAAGCCAAGCCAAGCGGGACGTCAGTGCAGGCCTTACCACCCCCGTAAAAAATAGAATAAGAATATAATGAAAGTACTAACGGCAGCCGAATGCAGGCTTCGGCGGCTAGATAGTGTCCAGTGGCGAGGTGCTTGAACCGGAATATTGAGTTCCAGTGGCCCGCACCCCCTCTACATGGGTCATGTTGTACCACCTGCAATACGCATTTAAATATAAGTTTTTATTTGACTTCGTCACTAACTTATGTTCCCGGAGATGTCAATTAACTTTTAACTAACATTAAATAGTTATTATTATTTGGATTTTGACAGGGTTTCATTCTAATTAGAGCTAATTGACGTAAGACTAACATAATATTATACTGAAAAGTATTAAAACAGTGCCGATATATCTGACACTCATAACAAAAGAAATAAAATGGTAAATATCTCATTTTTAAACAACAGCAGAAGAAACCTGTCCTACAGCGTCACAGAAACAAATTAGCAGCAATGAAACACTGAAAACCTTACAGGAAGGTATTCCTCGATCTGTAAGGATGCCATACCTCTATTTGTAAGGTAAACCTCGATATCCCACAGCGCCTGGTTGATAATCGCGCCGTGGCGCTACACAAGCCCGTGTTGCGCAGATATACGTGCTTTTCGTATATGTATGTCATAAACCCGATCTGTGAGGATGCCACACCTCGATATGGGTGTTACATCCTATTTGTAAACCGAATAAAAATATATATATGGGCATACCTCGATTTGTAAAATCGATTTGTCGATTTGCAAGGATACCCTACCTCAATCTTTGAGGATGCCCTACCTCAATCTGTGAGGATGGCATATCGCTATTTGTAAGGATGCCATACCTCTATCTCCCACAGCGCTTTGCTGCTAGTCGCCGCCGTGGCGCTGGACCGCCCTGTGGTACGCAGAAACACGTGCTGCTTCTTCTGGTACTCATCCATGGTGAGGAACTTCTCTTGCTCAGCGTGGAACAGACGGACCACGTCACCACCCTTCAGGATCTCCTCCTGGTTCTCTTTATGTTCTAGGAAGAGGGTCACCTTCCAGGAAGTGGAGGAGTTTACTACGTTCACCTGTTGAATGCAGACCCTTATGTAAGATATTAGTTTACGAAAATTATGTATTGATACAATTTAAGTAACATGGAGTCCAATTATCAGTACTCACAACACACACTTACTCAGAGACGAGACGAGAGTAATTACTAATGAGTTGTTTTTTTTCTTTTGGAACTAATACTTATTATTCTGTGCTTATGATGACTAATAAAAAAGTTTCATATTCTCTGAAAGGACCCTGTATTAAAAAGGTCCATACTTGATCTGTAGGGATGCCTGTATTAATACCATACCTTCTCTGAAAGGAGGCCAATAATAATATAAAGGCCAATACTCCCTTTGTCGTATGAAGTAGTGCTGGCCTCTGGTGTCAGTTTTTCAGGCCACCCAAGGACTCCTGACATGGCTTAACGACTGCTATTAATAAATAATAGTCGGGAAAGACGGGAAAGCTTAACGTGCCCTCCGAAGCACGGAGCGATGGAAAACCGCACGTAGAAAAGTCATCAGGCCAAGGACCAAACCTGGTAACGTTGGATTTTCTTATACCGCTAGGCTACCATCGCTGATGATAATAATTATAAATGTTACCTCCATGCTGCCGGCGTTGTCCGGGAGCTCGTAGCTAGCGGAGACATGCAGCACTTGCTGTCCTGCGTTCACGGGGTTCATGATCACTTTGTCACCTACCACCACGTTGTCGCCTGGGAAAAAAATAGACAATAGTAAGAAAATGTCAATTTCAGTGGTAATGTTCATGTGGTAGGTATATTTTACCCCACTACGGTGAAGCAAGGGAAGGATGAGTTTAACAGTCTATGTATGTATGTATGTATGTATGTATGTGGATGTTCCACCATAGCGTCGCCCATATTGGTCCGATTATGACAAGCGAGATATCAATCGATTCTTCTTCATCGCAAGAGTGTCATAGGCTATTTTTTACCGACCGGCCGTAGTCGAGTTTTAGTTTTTCTTAAATTAAGTCTTGTTCCATGTTGTTTAGGGAGAGTTTTATATATGCATCTGATTACCAATAATACACTGTTTAAAAGGTGATCATTATTATGCAAGTGTACAATTTTTGATGATTAAATTGGCTTTACTAAATAAACGATTATGATTATGAAGTAAGCTTTGTGTGTGTATAAGTATCACGCGATTGGCAGTAAGCAATACATGGGATCGTCAGGTAAACCAGGTTTTTACAGCTATTTTAGTAAGGAAACGCTCAAACTTTGAACCCGGCATAATGCAAGGTTTCCCAGAAATTAAATATTTAAACGCAATATCTTCAAGAGAAGTTGAAGGAGAGGAAATAGTCAAGAAACGATAAGCAATTAGAGATATAACAAGTACAAATAAAAAAAATATATAACACCCGGCCCCCCACCCCCCATTATAGCTAAGAAGTATTTCGATCACATCAGAAGCTACGATTCACACCCCCCCTTTTCTCAACTCCCTCCTCCCCCATATGGCTAAGAACCATCTCGATCACATCAGCTTTCAAAAAGAAAAAACCGCATCAAAATCGGTACATTCGTTTGGGAGCTATGATGCCACACACACCCTCACACACACACCCTAAACTTATAACACCCGTCTCTTTGTTCGGGGGTTAAAAAGGTGAGAAAGATAGGCGAGCAGAGTGAAAGATAGCGAAAAGAGTAAAAGATAGGCAAAGAGAGAGAGCGAGAGCGTGTCAAAAAGAGACAGAGAATAATGGAGCTCACCAGTGGAACGTAGTTTGTAGAACGGCATTACGTAGAACCACGAGCCCTCATTCCCGTTAGCGTCGAGGTGAACCCGCATGGCGTTCTTTTCCAACAGCGCGGGCAACCTCTTGTTTACCTGCAATATTACATACAGGAGATGAGTACCGGATACAAAGAGACCAGGAAAACTTTTGCCGAAGTAACTTTAAGTAACTTTGGGAAAAGCTTTCTTAGTGGCAAATAGAGTCAACTAATGATTTAGTATATTAGACCAAATTGTGTTTATTTTAAAATGTAATTACTTTGTGATGGTATTTTTATCAAAAGTTTATAATTGCTGTTCTTTTATTCTTTAAAACAGTCGTCATATTTCCTAAGCAAACAAGTTTCTAAATAGAAAATAACAGGTACCTTGCTCGTGAGTGCATTTCTAACAGATGTAACTATGGTTTATTAATTCTATTCATTTAAGGTGCAACGTTTCGCTCAGCGCGCCAAATTCAAATTTTCTTGCGTTTTTTGTCAATTACAGCTCTATATCACGATCTATACTGATCGTGGGTTCATGAAAACTTATTTTGCGGCAATATATAGGTTGTATCAAGAAATCACGGTTAAAATTATTATCTAGATAATATTGGTTTAGCTACAATTGTCAATAAGCTGATATTCATCTTGATTTTTGGATTATTGACAAATGTACTAATACTAGCTTTCACCTTGATTTTTCACTTGGTTTAATTTCTTGATACAACCTATTTATTGCCGCAAAATAATTTGGCGCGCTGAGCGAAACGTTGCACCTTAAGTGAAATCCTAACTTTGTGGTTATTGGCTCGAAGCGAGCGTGCGCTCATAGATAGGTTTTTCTACTGAGTTTTGGTAACCACAGTCACCGCTCGAATTGAGCAATAATATAACACAGCTAGGTAAAATGTTCACACTCACAGTAAGGTATTTATTGGACTTGACGTGCAGCAGTTGTAGAACGCTTCCGTACTGCACGACCGTCCCAAGCAACTTCTTGTTCTCCAACTCATTCTGTTTCTTTTCTATTTCAGCGGCGTGCTGCAACAAATAAAACATATTATAATCTATACCTAACTTCTTCACCGAACATACTTCTTCGCTACAACGAATCATATTAATAAACTAGCTGCACCCGGCGGTAGCGCCCGCGTAGACAATGATGATGGATGATGATGACGAAGTATCCTACCCATCTTGAAAAGGGTAATATCTTCATTATTTGTTTAACCAGATAGATACGTTGTCTCCTATCACTTTTAATCACTTTTTGATGTTGGCATACCAAATCACAGGTTTATCCTAGTTTGGGTGCCAATGGCCTTCTCAGGATTAATAACTTACTTACTAGTTTTTACTGCTGCTAATAGTATGATATTTATGTTAAGTTTCTGTAAGTTTGTGATAGATAAATAAAAATCATTTCATTTCACTTTGACATTTGTCCCTTTGACATCAGTCATTTTGACTCTTGTCACTTCTCCCAGTATTCATTCTAGCTGCACCCCACGACGACGATGATGAAAAGTATCATTATATGTTATTCCAGGACACATAGGTCGCTTATGTGACATTTGGTATCCGTTTACATACCAGATTTAATCAAAATCCGTGTAGCTGTTTAAGCGTGAAGACCAAACACACACTCACAAACTTTAGCATTTATAATATTAATAGATTTCCCGCCCGCGACTTCGTCGGCGTGGACTACAGATTATCGCGAAAAAAAACATCCTATGATTTTCTAGGATTTTAAAAACAATGCAAAAGTAGGTATAGCACTGCTCTTTAAGTTTTTTGACATACTTGTTATTTCGTTTCCATGGCAACGGTTTCTTACAGCGAGTAATATTTTTTTTCCAATTTTTCTTTGTCGCCCCAAACAAACAAATAAACAGACAAGTTTCACTTTTATGTATTGGTATGGATAAGTACAAGGATACAATACAACGAAATAAACTAGTATAAACATCAAGATAAACGTACAAGTCTGGCAACATTAATTCATGATCATTACATCAACAAATCATTTGATGTATATCGAATCGATCATCTAAGCTAAGAGCATATCGAAAGATCTCTTTCTGTTCAGTAATTGATCGATGAAACGCGAAAGAAACATTTAACTATGCCATGAATTGATGTGATGATTGATTTGAAAACTAGACAAGATATTATTGGTCTTCCTTTAGAGATTTACTATTTCATTTAAATGACGCAAAATGTGCGTCTAAGAAGGTGCATGTATAAAATGAATGTTTGGACATCTTCAGTATTTTTTGTTGATGACTGTACCTGGTTCACCGAGCTTTGCTTGTATTTCCATGTTCACGAATTTTATAAAACAGTTAGTGATTATGACATATCATGTCATGACTATATTAATTATTACATATCATGTCATGACCATATTCATTATGACATATCATGTCATGACCATATTCATTACGACATATCATGTCATGACCATATTGATTATGACATATCGTGTCATCATCATATTGACCATGACAATCGATTTCTAGATCCGTCTAACCCGATCTCTTCGAGCAAACAACCAAGTAGATGTCTTGTGTGAATACTATCACATGTGAAGGCAATATGAAAAAAAAAATATACATACAGCCGAACATATAACCGTCTCCTTTTGTGAAGTCGATTAAAAAAGAAGATCTCGTTGAATAGGTTAACAATAACATGTTTATGTTACACTAAGTTTATTAATTGTAGATTTCTATAATGTGGTGATTCATTAAAGAGTAGATCTATCTGTCTAATAGGTATTTTAATATTAAATTTAACCGTTTATTTTTATTTATGTCCGTTTACAAAATGTACAGCTTGAAAATGAACTTTTTTTTTGCTTGAGTTGCATGTCCCCTCTGTAACTCAAGTTTGAAACAATATTGATAAGTCTATGGTACTAGCGCATAATACGATTTACTGATTGGTATTGATTATCACGGCTATCTAGAAATTACTAGTTTACGAGATACAGCTGACCAATTTAGACCAACTTTGTTGGCATATCAGGAAATTCTACTACGCAGATTGAACGATTGCAAAGATGGTTAGCCTGTTTCTGTATGTACAGTATCTTGGCTACGGAACACTAACACTTTGCGTCGCCAATACGCACTTGGCCGGTTTTTAATTTTCTTTTATTTTTTCAATTACATGCCATTAAAGCGGGGTAAGCTCTCAAACGTTTGTCCTGCTCGTCCAAGTTCAGTGTGAGCGGGAGAGGTGATTCAGTTCGGGAGTCGATTTTAGATATTTTTTGTGGTTTTCGTTCTATAGATATCTCAATAAATAAAACTCAATTAAAAAAGTGTTCGGTTATTTTTTTAATTTAATGAATAGCTTTTTAATCATTTAAAAATACGCTGCTTTCACTGAAAATAACGAGAACAGCGACGCAAAACGTTATTTTAATTATGTTCGTGTTGTTTTTTCCAAGAAAACCAAGCCATTTCTGAAAATTCTGTTCGGTTATTTGTTTAAGTAACATACTTTTCTATCCACAGAATTTTTTAGTTAGCATGAAGTTGTTTCATTAACGTCGTTCTCGACGTTTTGTTATTCGTTTTTTTGCTGATTTCAAGACTGACACCTATATTTCTAGTTTGGGATCCATTGAAAGATGTAAAGTAATAGACATAAAAGCCAGTCCAAGCCAGTCATAAAGAGATTAATTTACAAACGCTTGAGTTTTCGACGTTAACTTCTACAATAACAATGAGCTGATCTCAAGACTATTAATATTCATATTTCTACAAAAATAACTTTATGGTGGCAATTAATCAAATTAATTATGTTACTAAACCTAACAACCACATATATTTTGTTTGAGCTAATGTTTTCCTTCGACGAAAATACATCTCTGGATGTAGTGTCCTAGAAAATAAATTATGTAGACGTATTAGCGACTCCCACAGATCTTATCAATTCATTAAGACTAGACTCTAAACTGGCTTACGAAAATAGTGTTTGAAGGACTGAAATAGGGCTCATATTTGAATGGCGTCCAATGGGCGACCTATTTGGCGGTTATGTATGACAAAAGATGAGAGCTTATGAAATGATTTAAATCTTTATAATGGACGGAATCTGTGGCAATTGCTGACAGCGTGTATTTTGAGAAAATTACAGTTGTTTTATAGTTCCGTAACTAATCGGCCACAACGGAATCCTAATGTAGTGCCTTCAACGAACTTGAAGTACTAAAGTGCTCTAACAACTCGTAATCCAGTCAGTAAATACGTACTCTCGAGTTTGCCCCAGTTTAATCCATCCATACCTATATATAAAAGTGAAACGTTGTCTGTTTGTTTGTATGTTTGGGGAGCCTTCCCGCGATAACGGCTAGAAGGATTTTGATTAAATTTAGGATGGAGATTAGCTTAAACCCTGGAATAAAACATAGTATACTTTTTATCCCGGAAATTTCCACGGCATAACTGGAAAATGTTGATTCATCACTATAAGGAACGGTTGCAATCACAGAATGGTCTGCGGTGGCCATGGAAACGAAATAACAAGTCTGTCAATAAACATCAAGAGGTAAGGTAATATACCTACTTTTGCATTAGTTTTTAATATCCTAGAAGAAAATAGGATGCTTTTTTTTCGCGATAAACAGTGGTCAGCTCACACGAAGTCGCGAGCAGGAAAACTAGTACTTTATAAGTCATCTAAAAGTCTCTTCTGAATTATAAAAGGCTGTGCAATAATACCTATACATAGATAGACTATGACCAAGCTCACTGAGAGATATTCTCTTAAGATGATACAGGTTTACGCACCGACTTCGAAACACTCGGATTACGATTTGGAGGATATGTATGAAGACATTCAAGCCCATCATACAACCAGAAGGGCCCACTTCAACGTTGTTATGGAGGACTTTAACGCTAAAGTGGGTGTACAGGCTTACGGCGAGTGGAAAATTGGACTTGGCTTTGACAGCAGAAACGCCAAAGGGCGAATGTTAGTTAACTTTCTAGAGAAACAGGGGCTCTTCTTAATGAATTCTTTCCATAAGAAGCAGCCCCAGAGAAAGTGGACTTGACGAAGCCCGGACGGCGGCGTTACAAAAATGAGATCGACTTTGTCATGACGGATAGGAAACAAAAATATTCAGATTTTAAGCTTGAAAGACTCAGCATGATAAAGTCCACGCTCCTACCAAATCTGCTGCAAATCATGGCTGGGTCTGAGAAATTCAGGGAAAGCTAGATAATCGATTCGCTGTTGTGAAAACCACAAATGACGTTAACGAGGGACTTGACAACGTGGTGAGAATTCTCACGGAAGAGGGCCAAAAACTTTGCAGATCGCAGTGTAAGGGGCCAAAATCCAAGCTCTGAGACGAGACCTCAGGTTTAAGACACAAGCCTCTTTGTCAGAGAAGAAGACACTCAACAAAAAGATCACGAAACTGACCCGACGCGACCTTCGGTGCTCCAATACACGCCTCATATAGACAGCAATTGAGCAAAACGAAGGGTCCAAATTTTTCGTGCAACTAATTGGGAGGAGTCATCTGACAAAGTTGAAAACAGCTGGTGGTACCATTAGCGGTTACCGTTGTGTCAAAACCTGAGTTTCTCACCGAAATTGAGGATTTCTATGGTAGACTATACGCTTCTCATGCTTCTGGACCGGAAATCCCTAGTGAGGATTCGAGGGCCACACTGACCCGACACTTCACAGATGACCTGCCAGATATCAGGTTGGATAAGTTGGAGATAGCCCTGAAACAACTAAAAAATGGAAAGGCCCCTGGTGAAGATGGCATTACCTCTGAGCTGTTAAAGGCAAGAGGTACTCCTGTCCTTGGTCAGCTGCAGACACTTTACAATGCTGTCTTTCATAGTGGTTGAACTCCAGAGGGGTGGAACAGGAGTATGGTGGTAATACCACCATACTTCAAAAATGGGGATAAAAACTTGCTCAATAATGATGGCTCATGACATCACTCCTGAGCCACGTCTACAAGTTGTTCTCGAGGGTCCATCACCAACCGTCTTGCGCGTAGACTTGATGAATTCGAGCCACCCGAGCAGTCCAGATTTCGTAGAGGACATGGTACCGTAGACCACATACACACAGTGCGCCAGATTATACAGAAGTCGGAGGAGTATAATCAGCCACTGTGACTAGCTTTTGTGGATTACGAGAAGGCCATTGACTCCATCGAGACCTGGACTGTTCTGGACTCTTTGCAGCGCTGTCAAGTAGACTGGCGATACATCCAAGTGCTGAGATGTCCGTATGACGCTGCTACGATGTCCGTTCAAGTCCGGACCCGACAAACAGAACCAATCCAATTGCTCAGGGGTGTAAGACAGGGGGATGTAATATCCCCGAAACTGTTTACAAATGCAGTGGAGGCTACGTAGAAGATGCTGGACTGGAAAAAAAATGGACATCAACATTAACGGCGAGTACATTTCGAACTTGAGATTTGCTGATGATATCGTCTTAATGGCGGAATCGCTGCAAGAGCTGCAACAGATGCTGACTAGCTTAGCTGATGCCTCCCGACGTATTGGTCTCCGCATGAACATTGAGAAAACAAAATTGATGATCAGTCATAACATTGCATCGGAACCAATAGCCGTCAGTGGCATGCCTCTTGAAGTTGTTCAGGAGTACGTCTACCTTGGACAAACTTTTCAGTTAGATACAACTTCGAGAAAGAAGCCGATAGGCGAATTCGGCTGGGCTGGGCAGCATTTGGGAAACTTCGCCAGTTCTTCTCGTTACTCATCCCACAATGCCTGAAGACAAAAGACTTCAACCAGTGCGGCCTATCCGTGATGACATACGGAGCCGAAACTTGGAAATTGTCTGTGAGGCTGGTCCACAAATTCTAAATGAATAGCACAGTACATTATTTGTACTGTGCTATTACTTTATTCTGTGTGTAATAGTGCAAAGATTTGCATTACGTGGTATTATTAAGTGTTCTGTGGCATTATTACAGAAGGACGGGCCGCGGGTATTCAATATAATATTTTGTGCCACCACAAAATATTTAGAGAACCCCGTTTTTAACTACTCGAGCGAAGCCGGGGCGGGTCGCTCGTATTACATAAGATAAAGACATTGCGGTAATAAAATCGGCGGTCATATCGCTTTGAGCAATCTCTTACAGACAATATGTTCTGTGCTGGACACAGATATCATTAAAAGTGGGAAGATTATGTACTAGATGTTCGGACATGGACCGCATAAATTAGGACGACACCTAATTGGCCTTAGTCGAAATCGGAGTGGTGTTTGCATTGTACGTGAAAAAAAATGACAAATTTGCCGGAACGACAAGATGTAGGCTTACGCATTTGAGGAGCTTTGAAATGGCATTGCATGATGGATGATACAACATCAGAGATCTAATTAACTTTATTTTATCTTTGTCACCATCAGAGTGGCATTTGTGTAGCAGTGATTCTAATTCGCAATACAGTCTGCGTATGTCTGTCTGTCTATCTGCGTTTGTTGATGCACGCGAAGCAGACCGCGACGGAGGGAATTAGCTGTGTGGGATGTCTTTGCCTGTTGTTGTTGTGTCTAGTCCAGTTTTTGTTTTCATGATTTTAAAGCATGCCGTATCTTTACCTCTTTAACAAGATCTATGGAATAAAATTAAATAGCTGGATATCAACAGTTCAAAAGTTATGTTGAACAAACATACACACATTATTATGCATACGCTGATTTATACATTTATAGTCTTCGATCAATAAAAGAAAAACTGAAAGAGAGAATTGCTTTCAGTTTTTTATTCGCTTCATATAAAATTATCAAAGGTAAAAAAAACAGGTCACTTCCGTTCACTTGAGGGAATCTAAATACGTTCCATAAATAATTACCACGGTTGAATAATTCATAGTGAACGATTGATTTAGTGGGGTGAATGCACTGGGCCTTCTCCAACTGAAAATATATTAACCTATCTGTTTTTAGAGGTTTCTAGTAAATCTTCAAGTCGAATGTGATAAGATATTATGAAAAATAAAATATTTAAAGGAGAATTTTAACCTTTTCTTAAAACAAATATAGCTGCACCCCGCGGTACTTCCCGCGTGGACAACGATGATGGATGATGAAAAGTATCCTATCGATTTAAAAAATTGTATCTTGTAAATGAGGAGTGTCTGTTCAAAAGTGACTAACGTCATTTATTTTTTATATCTCTTTGAATGACTTTCCATATGGTCTGTAATTTTTTCCTATGAATAAGTTGCTGATGTTATAGAATGAACACTTACTACATTTAAAATATAGTGATGACAATATCAATTGTGAATTTGTAATCATTAAATCCTGAAACCCTAGATATCTGTTTTTAACCGGAGAGATACGTTGGCTCTGCTGTCACTTTTTAAGATGAGCAAAAAGTTGAAATCTGTGGGGACACCTGTCAGTTTGACACATGTCACTTTACAACTGTCACAGATCACTTCTCCCAACATTCATTCTACTCGTAGCTTGCGCCCCGCGTAGATTAAAGTATTCTACGAGTTATTCCAAGACCTGAAGTAGTTAAGTCGTTTCAGCGTGTTTTTGTATGTTTTCAGCTAAAAAAAATACAAAAACACACACGCAAACTTTCGCATAATTATTATAATTTATTGTGAAGAACGGCCTGTGTTGCCGTGTTTCCGTCCGCCGCAGTCTGTCTCAGTGTCATTAGAGCGCCGCCGACGGTGTCCGAGCGGTATACTAGCGTACTACTTTTTTTTTGTGATTCTAGTGCGCGATAGAATCTAACGATATGAGGATCGATCCTAGGCTCGCCACTAATTATGTTTTTGGGGTTGCGTACCTCAAAAAGAACCCTTATATGATCACTTCGTTGTCCGTCTGTCTGTCAAGACCCTTTTTTCTCAGGAACGCGTGGAGGTATCAATTTGAAATTAATAGCAAATACTCAGGTCTGAAATCCCTTGGAGCTGTGAAAAAAAACAACTTCTAAGTCAACGCAATCAAAAGATACGGCCGGTTATACCGCTTATGTTGACGCTCGCAAGGGAATCCAAACCTTTAGAGTACTACTTCCAGTTGACCTACAATCATGAAATTTGACAAGAAGCAATGTCTTATAGCACAAGTGAAGGGGAAAATTCGAAAAACGTAAATGGTAGTAATATTACATAAAAAACTGTTTTACGGAACCCTCGGTGCGCGAGTCCGACTCGCACTTGGCCGGATTTTCTAAGTTACGTGCGGTTTTCCATCGCTCCATGTTTCGGAGGGCACGTTAAGCTATCGGTCCCGGCTGTAATTAACAAAAGTCGTTAAGCCATGCCAGAGGCTATCGGGAGCGTTATACGACAGCTTGCCGTGCCATTCGAATTCTGAAGCTACTATGTCAACTATTCATGGTATCTGAGGTCCTGCAATGAAAACCACAAACCGACTTTAGAAATACTTACGTTTAACCGCTTCAGTAACCCGGTGTCGGTGTTGGAATTGGCGGACTGCTTGGCAGTATTCCAGAACTGCTTTTGGGCGGAGTAGCGGTTCATAGGGCATATCTTGAACAGGCAATCTGGAAACAACACCATTGTTTATCTACACTAATATTATAAACAGAATACATTTGATTTATTGTATGTTTGTCTGAAGGTAATGGACAACTAAAAAAAAAACTATAACAATTTCTATAAACTATAGAAATATTCAAAACTATTTCAATTTCTTGGTCTGTCTAGGCTATCGTTTGACCATATCTCACCGGATGGAAAGCGATGATGTGGTCGAAGGAGTAGCACGCTTGCCTAATAGATACCTATTCACTCTTGACTTGAACACACCTGGATTATATTTTACCGGAAACACTGACAAGGGCAGGGCATGCCACTCCTTTTCTTTTTCCTTTTAATTAGAGATCCGTACGAAAATTGCAATAATGTAACCCAAAGTATCAAAAATTTGCCTATAAAAATCATTATTTGGCGTGCTTTGCGAAAGCTATTGATGATACATAAATTAATGTACTGTGTTTATAGTTCTCATCATTATCCACATAAAAGTCCGCGAGCTATATGTCTAACTATTATAGTTAAGTCACAATAACAGTTTTTTGTTCAAATTAGTCAATCAAAACACGGGTAGAATCGAGATTTGTATAAATACATTTTTAGATAAACCCTTAGCTACCCGTGCGAAGTCGGGGCGAGTCGCTAGTTGCTATATAAACTAACGTGAGCGTGATTAATTATTTAAATATATCTTACGACTGCCACTCACGGGTTATTTCGTGGATCAATTCGACCGGCGATCGGACGTTATAGACGTCCATCCTCAAGTTTGCGCAACGAGGGCACGACGCGTACACGACGAATTATTATTATACTACGAAATAACCCGTGAGTGCCAGTCGTAAGATATATTTATATAACACCAAAGTTTGTTTAATATATTGCTAATTTAGCATAGATCTAATTAAAAGTGGGAAGATTAGGTACCAGCTCTTCGAGCGTGGACCGCATAAATTAGGTGCAACGCACACAATTGGCCTTCTTTAGTCACAATCGAAATGGCGTTTGTGTAGCACGTATTAGCAGTAACTCTCCTTCACACTACAGTTTGCGTATATAGTGCGTGCGTGTGTGCGTAGTATATGTCTCTAGATCTTTCTTATTGATGTAAATGAAGAACGAAACTGTGGGAATCTACCTGTATAGTTGAATCTAGTCCAGTTTTTGTTTACGTAATATTAAAGCGTGCCGTATCCCACCCCCTCCCATTTGACTAGATCCATGTAATATAGTTAATTATTTAAAGTAACGAAACTTAATCGTCTGAAAAAATATATTTTAATAATAGTGCCCGCCCGCGGCTTTGCACGCGTAGGCATTTCTCTAGGTTAAAAGTTCTCCACGTGCTATTCCAGGACCTAAAATACAAAATATTTATCCATCAGCTGTCAAAAAGATTTTAACGATTGCTCGACTTCTGCTCATCGGATTGAGAAAACTACACCAGTTCAGTGATGCGCAAACAGACAGGCAGAAAGACACCATTTCAAAAAATGATATTCTTGTTCAGTAGCTTATTTTAGGTACCCTAGACCTTTATATTTTAATTATCTTGTTTGTACAGACGTTTTGTTACTTACTGCTTTATTATATGTATAGATAGCTGACATGAAAATGAAACCCTCCTTACAAAGCCTACCAAGTGAGCGTAAGTGATAACAATTTATTCAAGTTCGTCCCTTCTGTCAGATCAGGGGGCCTTTATCTGTGAAGTCAAGTACCCTTGTCACGGGGGAATAACTTGAATAAGTTGAAGATTCACTTGGCTAAGTTAGTTCTAAGTTCACAGTATGGAACTATTGTCCTTAACTTTTAGAAGACTTTAAAATAGGGAACGGTTCTCAGTTCGTTATTTTTTGTGTCGTTGAGTATGTTGTGTATCTTCAGAAGTACTGAATCAATTTTGATGATTATTTTGTATATTTACTTCACTCCTCCAGATATACATTATATACAAAAACAGTTATTTTTAATTGCATGTCAGTTTGAATAAATCATAAGGATGTATCAGATCAGCGACACAAAATAGCAAAAACACAGTCGAACCACTTCCATTTCTGCACCATGTTAATCCTTTTTTTTATATACCATTTCTTTTATACAATTTCGTAACGGACAGACAAACAGACAGAACAGAAAGCGAGTTAATATAGCATTGTCCTCCAGTTCTGAGCTTTGTTTAAAGTTTCTAGTCTCCAGCCCATCGTACTGTCAAAGTAAGAGATATATATACTAGAAGCCAAGTTCATAACAAGCACAAATTAATAAATTATATAACCCCCAACCTTGCACCCCCCCCCCCCCTCCCCTCCATTATAGCTAGGAAGCATCTCGATCATATCAGCTTTCGAACCAAAAATTCCACATCCAAATCGGTCCATTCGTTTGGGAGCTACGATGCCACACACACACACACACACACACACACACTGTGATACACACACTAAACTTATAACACCCGTCTCTTTGTTCGGGGGTTAAAAACGTGGTGGTATGTACTTAATAAAGAGAACATTTGATAACAGCCCAGTATAACGTACGACAGTCGACAAAAGTTTCAGCCAGCTGATCGAGAAGTGCTCGAATTTTGAATTGCAAGATTCCAGCAAAATACATACATACATACATACATAGATAGATAGATACAAGTGAAGTTAACAAAAGCTTGCTTTAATAAAAACGTGTCAATAAAAAGTAAATCATTTGAAAACGTCCTGTATAACGTAAGACACTCACCTCGGAACTTTTTGGGCGGATCTGCTAAGTCGCCCGCTTCTGGGCACACCACGCACCTGTCATCTACCAATCTGTTGAAGAAACTTGGCATTAATACTTTCTCAGATGAGTTACAACTTAGACTAGCTGAGACATTTTGTAAACTTGAGAAAATTGCTAGATACAGACTTTTTGGAGACATAAGAAAATGGCCCTCAGAAACGGACTAGTTTTTTTTAATATGATTTTAGCATTATCGCCTGCTAAGCGAGAACATTTATATCTATAGTTATAATAAAACTGTAACGGGTCCAATTCTGTACATTGAAGATATTTAGTAAAAAAATTTGTAGGCTATATTTGATACTTAAGCCAAAACTGTAATTTTTTACATTTTTGTCTGTCTGTCTGTCTGTCTGTATCTTGCCTAGGCATCACGCCGAAAATACTGAATTAATTCAAATGAAACTTGGTATAATATGAGTTCATACTACGAGGTAGGACATTGAAAACTTTTCATCCCGAAAAATTAAAGTGTTCCCGCAGGGTTGAAAGTTATTTGAAAGAACACGTATCACCACAGAATAAATAATAGTACAAGGTATCGCGCTGTAACTACTGGACGGATTTTGATGAAACTTGGCACAGTCATCTATCTATACTTATAATAAAGTAATAGGTACGAAAAAGGCTGTACAAAGAAGTCAAATTAGAAAAATGGTCTAAAATAAGCTACACAACACTTTTTTGTTTTAATTCGTGTTTTTCTGTCTGTTTGTCTGTATTTTTGTGCATCACGTCACAAAAACCCAAATACCCGTGCCTCACAAATGTTCAAGTGCCGGCCTTATACGTAGCACTTGCACCACATTACACTAATATGTAGTACTAATATTATCATCTGCTAATACACTAACTAACACTAAACTAATTCCAACAGTTTTTAACCGACTTCACAAAATGAGCAGGTTCTATGATCGATTTATGTGTTTGTTATGTATGTTTACCGATTTCTCCGTCAATTACGGACCGATTTTAAAAAATTATGATTTTATTTGGTAGTGATCTCCTAGTTGGTCCTATATAAATTGTATCAGTAGTTTTTTAACTCGTTTACACACTCGTACACTCTTCATAACCATAGAGGTTGCCTGGAAGAGATTGCTATTTAACAATAAGGCCGCCCATAATACCTTTCATTTCTTTAGTTTATGCTACTCGTATATCCTTTATACTTCTATGAGTGCAATAAAGAGTTGTTGTATTGTATTGTAGGCTGGCTATACAAATTCACTAGCCCGTTTCTGAGAGAGCTTCAAAAGGCTGACGATGAGCGAACGGCACAGATTACTTAAAGTTACTACGAACGGAAACTCGTGCAATTACGACCCGTTTTTTAAATGAGTATATAAAAAATTGCGATTATTCTGCAGCAGAAATTGAATTAGCTCACTTCCTGCTTCGCGGAACGTGAAAATCAACATACTTAAACTTTAGATTACGCAAATAGGCACAAAGAGATTGCCTCAAAGGATGCTTGACGTTAAGTGCTCGGCATACGACCCTTGTAGGCCACAAGTAGTATCGAATGAGACTTCACGGGACGGGACACAAGCGACATGGTTGAGGGTTCCGGGTATGGGTAAATTTATTGTTGAAATTTTGATGCGTTTTTTATTGTTTGAAAGCTGATGTGATCGAGATCGTTCTTAGATATATGGGGAGGGGGATGGGAGGGGGGAGGGGAGGGGAGGGGGGAAGGGGGGGAGAAAAGGGGGAGTGAAAACCGTAGCTTCCAAAAGAATGGATCGATTTAGCTGTGGTTTTTTATGTTTAAAATCTGGGGTAAACGAGATGGTTCATAGCTAAAATGGAGGAATGGGGGGAGGGAGGAAGGGGCTATTTTATTACCCTTTTATACCTGCTCAAAATCCCAGAAACAGAGCTACCTGAAACGAGCGATTTTGGTTCATTCTATTGTTTTGTTCCTACGGTAATGATTTTGAAGGTCATGACTAGGAATTATGTGTTTTTATAAAGCTAACAGTGTGTACTTTTATTAAATTTAAGTTATATTTGTAACCAACATTTAATTGAAAAAATATTTAGGGTCAAAATGAAAATGTAGGTGGTGTGCGATTTTTATGCTCTCGAGTGTATTTGTATGTTTGCTTAGTCTCGTCCAAGACAAACGGAACTTACTAGCGACCATAGAAAGGAGAAGAGGAAAGATGTTTGGTCACCTTATACGACATGTCGACTTCATAAAAACCACCATACAACGGAAGGTAGAAGAGATGAGAGGAAGAGGCAGACCTAGAAGGACATTTATAGACCATATAAAGGAACACAAATGTCGTGTCGTAGAGGTGTCGTGGTGATTTCGTAGAATTGATCATTTCATTAAATGGTCGATCATTTCATGAAATGGTTCTGTTTCATAAACTAAAAATTTCGTCCGATTTTGACAAGCGAGGATTCGATTCGTCTTCATCGCAAAAGTGTCATAAGCAATTTTTTTACCCAATTTAGTTTAGGGTTTTAGTTTTTGAACATACATCTTGTTTTAAATTATCTTCTTTGTACAGACTTATTGGTACTTACTGCTTTATTATATGTGTAGATAAGGGCTGCAAAAGAGTGGAATGCTCTGCCCTCGTCAGTATTTTCGGTAAATTATAACCCAAGTGTGTTCAAGTCGAGAGTGAATAGGTCTACTATTGAATGAGCAAGCGCACCTTCGACCACATCATCAGGTGAGATCGTGGTCAAACGATTGTCAAGACCGTAATAAAAAAACCTTACAAAACCTTCCATTAATTGAATTCAAAACATCAGCATTCAGTTTCATTGAAAATATCTTGACATTGCATCTTCAATCCGATCAAAACCAAGGTTATATGAATTGCAGCGTACACAAAAACATCTTCATTGATTTGCACCAATATACAACGAAATAGTTGACTCAATCAACAGCTTAATAGCTGGTTATTGAAAGGTATCGAATGTCTTCATTCAAGGAGTATGCGGAACTATTGAAACAGCGAATGTTGTAGAATTTAGCTGGAAGTCACACATTCTAACAAGTAGTTTATTATATTTTAGTGAATATAGAAAAGTGAATAGTTAGATAGAGGCAGAGAGATTGAAGAGAGTGACAAGCTTTCTATCGTCCTTATTTAAGTGGATTGCTTTTATAGGTTTAAAAATCCATGCCTAACCTACCACGACTCCTGAACTAGCACTTGGTGGCTTTTCTAACCTAATGTTATTTAGTGCTCGGGAACTGCTTGCGTTTACAGACAGTTTGCGGTCAACGTCGTATCAGTTCTGAACATTGTAAATCATCCTAGGTACTCCTCAAAACATGAGGCATAGGGTTGTTTTATAAGACGCAGACCCCTGTAGGGTAAGAAACTGGTACGTCTGAACAGTTTTTCCAATTTTATTATGAGCTTTTTATGCCATATAAAAGTTTTTTTTATAAAAGACGGAGACCACAACGCCAGACAAACGAGTAGCAAATGGCGGCTGCGTATGTGTGCGTCACTGGATAATTTGTGGTGTTCTGTGGTTGATACACAATTTCATCACAAAAGACTGCATTTCTTGAGGGTTTTTTTTTGAGAACTACCACGATAGAAATTGTGTGCGTACAAGCACACAAGTGAGGTTTGTGCGTACAAGCGGATCGGCATATCTTGGGTGCTTTACTTCCGATTTGACGGCGTGGTCTCAGTCTTTTTAACCCCCGAACAAAGAGACGGGTGTTATAAGTTTAGTTTCACATTTCTGTTTGAAAACTGATGTGATCGAGATGGTTCTTAGATATATGGAGGATGGGTTAGGTTAGGTTGCAGGCCGGATAACCTCCAAGAGTGCCCGACTGTTGCTGGTCCCCTTCGATGCGTTTCATCTGGGGGGAAGAGCAGCCGTTGGGACGGTGCACCCGGGGTTCGGTCAATAATTCTCTTCGGGGGATTATTGGCCGTAGCCGATATCTGGCAAGGTGGGTCTGGGTAGTTTTACTACCTGGACGGCAGGAGGGGAATCGCTACAAAGAGCTTTTATCTTTGTGGAGGTTCTCTTCCTGTGGGATGGGCGTCCTAGTGACGTGGAGGGGGGGCCCGGGCGCTCGGCGCAGGCTCGAGGAGGTGGGGCCTTGTGCGCTTGGCGCCGGCTCGAGGAGGTGGGGCCCGGGTGTTTGGCACCGGCTCGAGGAGGCGGTCCGCTCCCAGACCTACCATACTTCGGAATGATGGATTCGGTGCTGGGAGTGTGACGTGGAGGTGGGGCCTTGTGCGCTTGGCGCCGGCTCGAGGAGGTGGGGCCCAGTGCGCTCGGCGCAGGCTCGAGGAGGCGGTCCGCTCTCAGACCTACCATACTTCGGAATGATGGATTCGGTGCTGGGAGTGTGACGTGGAGGTGGGGCCTTGTGCACTTGGCGCCGGCTCGAGGAGGTGGGGCCCGGGTGCTTGGCACCGGCTCGAGGAGGCGGTCCGCTCTCAGACCTACCATACTTCGGAATGATGGATTCGGTGCTGGGAGTGTGACGTGGAGGTGGGGCCCGGGCGCTTGGCGCAGGCTCGAGGAGGCGGTCCGCTCTCAGACCTACCATACTTCGGAATGATGGATTCGGTGCTGGGAGTGTGACGTGGAGGTGGGGCCCGGGCGCTCGGCGCCGGCTCGAGGAGGTGGGAGGAGGAGGCGACTCCTCCTTCGTATTTGTGGGGTCACTGGTGGAGAGTCGGGGGGCTCTCCATCGGCTTGCACGCCCCAAGGAGTGACTTTGGTGAGCAAGGTTGCCCCTGCACAGGCGGAGAGGCCCGATTGGGTCTGCCACTGGGGCAAGATGGTAGAATGCAACCGCGACCCCATCTTGCCCCACCTCGGTGGAGGACTGCTCACCATGGGGTTTTAGTGGGTAGGACGGGCAGTCGCCCGGTGAGTCCCACATAGCCGCTGGGCCTTCCCCGGGCTCAGTGGTATGCGTAAATGCAATTCCCCATGAAAAAAAAAAAAAAAAAAAAGGTTCTGGGGCAAGATGGTAGAATGCTACCGCGACCCCATCTTGCCCCACCTCGGTGGAGGACGGCTCACGGGGGGTTTTAGTGGGTGCGAGCCCCACATACCCCCTTTCATCACCCCGTGGTGGAAGGGAAGTGCGCAGGCATTTCCCCCCTCAAAAAATAAAAATAGGTTAGGTTAGCGTACGACAAGCAAGCAAGCAATACCATCCCTAAAATATTTTGCAATCAATCTACATACCTACCATTGTTAGTACGGGTTGTTCCCACCGTCATCTATATCGGCTTTTGTTTTATCTTCTACCACCTTGCAAAATTGGAAACCACGAGCAATTTCCGAAACATAATCCGAGAGCAACAGGCACATAATTTCGTCTAAATTGAAATCCTGAGCTGGGATTTAATTAAATCCAGAGATTTAAACTAATTAGGTGCCGGCTCGGCGGCGGCGGAGCAGACTGTCCTATGGATGCCGGGTTGAATTAAGGTTATGTTTCAACAGTTGTCAGGAAAACAAACGTATTGTTACGAGCTGGGGTTCGGATAAAATTATTGTACGCTTATTACACCAAAAATTACAACCTTTATTCGAAAAACCACAAAAATAAATTAATCCAATAAATAACGCTCAAACACTCTTTAACATGACTGTACACTCTTATCAATTATCACTGAATACTCGCTTCGAATCACTTTGATCGTTTCGTTCCGAAAGCCAAGTCAATACTGTTCCAGGCAGTCGATGCGCTCTCTATTTATACCGCGACGGACGTTTCCAGAAGGTACTCGTAACTACTCGTTTGTACTAACAGTAGTCAGTAGGTATTTGAACTTTCAAGGTCGGCGGCGCTTTTCAGTTGCCGCGCCGCGCCGCACCCGTAGGTACCTAACGTCGGCGGCGCCTTTGATGTTGCCGCGCCTGTAGGTATATACCTACCGCGCGCTCTGGAATCTTCTGTAGGTACCTACACCCTACTAGTGTGTTCCAGAACTTTCCTTTAAATGTAGGTATTGCGTCATTTTGGTACCTACTGTTTTTCTAAGAATCGACCGGCGTAACAGTATGTTTACTTTGGCCGGGTTTCTGCTAAGACTATTATGGCATATGATTCCCTAATGGAATTAGGCCCTTAGCGCTGTGCAAGGCGTCAATTACGTTATCAAACAGCTTATTTACCATCCCTGTAAGCCGTAACCTTCTCATCTTTGTTCGGTGTAAGTAGCGTGGAACATGTGGAACAAATTTTTGGATTTATGTAGAACTAGCTGCGCCCGCGGCTTTGTCCGCGTGGTAATTTCATTTAAAAGTAGCCCATACGTGTTATTCCAGGACCAAAAACTACATTTCTTTAAAATTTGTTCAGGCGGTAAATAGTTTTTTATCGATAGCTCGGCATCTAATCATTATATTAAAATACCAAGTTCCCCAGTTTTTAAGTCAAACCATAAGCTATCTTATACTACTTATAATATATATTATATATATATATATATATATATATAATATATATTATAAGTAGTACGGATAGATATATATCCGTAGTCTAACAGAACAGTTACTTTCGCCATGTTCGTCTCCGTCCGTCTGTGTGTATGTCACAGCCATTTTATTTAGTCATTAGATATTTCCATCCAAATATGTCCACGGATCCGGCTGAGAAAACCTCACCTTACCTATTAAGACAAATTTGTAAGACATGTGATGAAACGTTACAAGCGTGTCCTTGTACAGTTGTAACAATGTTTATACTGCAAACATTATTGCATTTGTTTGCGCTCCCGAACGAAAAATAGGTTACATTTTATTTAAAAAAAAAACGCGATGCCCCTTGCATATCTTTATAATAAAGCAATAGGAACGAAATAGTCTGTAAAAAAGATAATTTCATAAAATGGTCTGTTTTACTTAAAATAAGCTACTGAACAAGATTATAACATTTTTTTAAATCATGTCTGTCTGTTTGTTAGTTTGTCTGTAAGTTTGTTCGCGTATCACGTAAAAACTACTGAACCGATTACGATACGGTTGATAGTGGCAAAATAACAGCTTGTTACTAAATGTCTACGAAAGTATATACGGTACCTACGGTATATAAACAATAAAGGCATTTTTTATTTTTTTGGCTTTTTGTCTGTTTGTTCCGGCTAATCTCCGAAAGTGCTGGACAGATTTTGACGCGACTTTTACTGGAAGAGAGGTGGTTTTAGAAGGATTAACATAAGCTACTTTTATTTTTGAAAAATAATTAGTACTCCGTACAAAAAAAAGTACATAAATTTTGACAGCGCGGGCAAAGTCGCGATAAACAGATAAAATTAAAAAAAGAAGAAGAAAAACCTTTGAGACCCTCACAAACTGCCCTTTCATTTGATATGCCACACGTTGCAGTCACAGAATATAGTACAGATGTTTTTATTTTCCTTTTTAATGTAGCCCCCAAATGTGACCATATTCAAAATTCATTTATTTACTTTACACGTCCACACCAGTGCTCCTATAAGGGTTCCTTTTTTCATCCGGACGTACGGAACCCTGAAATCGTACAAACTCTTCCATAAACCTGAAAATAACAAATCTAAACGAAGCCTTTAAGGGAGTTACGCAATATAATTTAGCCAGAAGCCTCAAAATCACAGTACATTTGTCTTGACATCCCCACTCCACATCCATCATGTTTCCCCCAATTACCCGCGCTCCACTTCCAAGGATGTTCACAGGAAATGACCTGGAAAAGGCCCACCTTGGGGGCGGGATGATATATCGGTGACGTGACCTTTCCAGACTCTCCGTATTAAGTGCGTGTCATTTGAGATTATTGTACTGATTCTTGCTTGCTTGTCATAATATGAGTTAGTGCTGGCCTCTGGCGTTAGTTTGTCAGGCCGCCCGAGGGCCTCTGAGATGGTGGCCGAAAGTAGCTCGAAGGAATCTGCTTACCCTGCGAGCCCAGAATTTTGCGATTTGTGTATTTTTGTAATTTGTTGCCTTAGTTTTTAATATACAGTCTGTCCCAGGAACTTCCTGGAACATCCTGTATACAACTGTTCGATTCTGTCTCTCACTATGACGTCTGTTCAGAGTTGACGCGAGCAGAACTTCACGTTAACTTCAAAAAGACAGTTCATGAGGCAATCGTTCATTATCGGCTTGCAACATTTGAACTTACCATACATACGGGCAGTAATTCAGGCAGGGTGGATTTTTGAGATATCCCGTGATTGTCCTGCATTACTTCATCGTAAGGTCAGAATATCTTAACCGTTGTAGCTACAGGAAGACTTTACTTGGAGTGGTCATAACAGAAAATAGAAAAAAAACAGTAAGTTAAAAAATGGGTCGTTTAAACAAGAGACATTTTTTGATGCCAATCTATCCTGTTTCTCGTAAGGATTAAACGTCTCTATGGGACCAACTCAGGTTAGAATACTAGAATAGTCAGAGATCGCGAAATCTTTTCCCTTATTTTTTGTAAGTATTATAGTCTCATAAGAACGTTTCCCTGTAGCTACAACGGTTATGGTACCTGCTCTTACGCCTCGTCTCAAAAATCTTACATGTAGAATGGATGTCACTAAATTTATATTTCAAGGACAGTGTGCCCCGTACTTTTCATTACCTTTATAGCTAACAGTTATCAAGTTTTAACTCATTGTCGGTGTCTACGGACGGTTTACCAGTCTCAGGGGATTCGACGTCGAAAAGGGTCGGGTATAAAATAATTAATTTTAGAGCTCTTTCATATTTTCATCGGGTTTAGAAGCTATCAATGTGAAAGAGGCTTGATATTATTGTTAATCTATTGATTTAGAAAAACACCTTCTCTGCTTGACCAAATTAAAATGAGATTTTGTGATGGATGAAACGGTCCGACCGAAAATACCCTGAACATATCCTTTCAAATTAGCTGTAAAAAATACTCAAATATTGTGTAGAATAATAGTGAAATGAATGTTTGGTTAGCTACTTTTATGCTGACTGTACAACACTCTAAGGCCGCGGCTGGCTGAATTTAAGCCACATAGCCTTGCTTTGTACTACTATATATTCTGTGACATAGCTTATGTAAAGTACTATAACGTATCGGAGGTAACCTGAAGCTCTGTTTCTGCGCAGTGACTCGTCAAGTGAGCTGTTATTTTAGTATTATATATCTATATATTTATGAATGGATCTTATGAGAAAATAAAATCTCGATAGATCCATTGTGGATCTTAGCAGTGGATCTAACGAGAATTATCCATTTTTAACCATCTAATCGTCACAATTTAATAAACATTTGAATTTGAGTGGGCGGACTACTGGATCACTAGTTCACTACAACATTTGCTGCAAACCAGCCGCCTGACTGGACGAAACACCTGGGACTCATATGTGTTGTATGAACGCACTATCTTCTATCTGTACTCTATATTTATAATAAAGCTGTAAGTAACAAAAAGTCTGCACAATGAAGATGTCAAAAAACCAGCTGCAGATTAAAAGATTACTTTTATAACCTTTTTTTTGTATTTTTATTTTTTTACTATACTTTGTCATCGAGTTGAAAACCCTGAAAGTTTCAGCCGGATAGCTTATCGGAAAGTGTTGAGTTGCAAGGTTCCACCCGAAACGACAGACATACAAACAAGAAAGTGACTTAATAAAAATGGTACGTGGTAATTGAAAGGCCTAGGGTACATAAAATAAGCAAACAATATAAAATTTAAAGAAATGGTGTATGTCTGTCTGTCTGTTCGCGCGTCAAATTTTGTTTGCTTGTCGTATAAGGTAGTGCTGGCCTCTGGTGTCAAGTTTGTCAGGCCGCCCGAGGGTCTCTGACTTGGCTTAACACTAACGCGCTTATGCGCGTAAAAAGTAGTTTTAACTTGATAGTAAAAACTACGGAGCCGATTAAGATGCAGTTTTCACTGTTGGATAGCTAAAGTTTTGGCTCAAAAACTAAGGTTCTTAGACTTCTTGGTACCTTAATCCGATGAGAAGAAGCCGAGCAATCGATGAAAAACTATCTGACGGCTGAACAAAATTTGGTATTGTACCTTATAGATACTTTTTGTCCTGGAATAACACATAGGTTTCTTTTAACCCAGAGAAGTGACTACGCGGGCAAAGCTACTACTAAATAAAGTAAAATAAAAAATGGGCGCTAAAACAAAGCAAACATAAGCTGCAAAAAAAATATTTAAATAAAAAAAACACCTTAATACATTTAAAATTATGAATCATTTAATATCTAAAATTATAAGGCTATAAAAAAGGACGCAACTCAGCATAATTGTGTTGTTCGCAAGCTAACAACACACTGATTTTCAGTTACGTTCAGTTTTAAATCTAGTTGCCTGGTGCGTGCGCGCCCTAATTCGTATGTAGCGTGGGAGGCAAATGTCGATCGATTACTTCAATGTCAGCCCAAGCATCCTTCAGGGAATTCTCGGAACAAAAGGAGGACTAAACAGCCGTCCCTCTGGCTTCACCGCTACGCTCAATCATTGGAAGTATTCAAGATCCCTATACAGCATGAGTTTTTTCGAGGGCCTCTGAGGCCACAATTTAAACAAAAACTACTCTAAACAGTAACGGAGTGGTGGCCTAGCCTAGAGGATATACTAGACCAGTTGGGAGACCACCACTGCGATGGGCGGACGATATCGTGCGAATTGCTGGTAAAATATGGTGTAGGTTACCTCAGGACCGGTATGAGTGACGCAATAAAGAAGAAGCCAATGTCCAGCAGTGGAAAGATACGGGCTGATATCAAAAAAGTCCAATCATCAAACAAATTTACAACAACTTTATAGTATGATACAGAGAAGCCGAAAAATACCCAAAGTTCATGACCATTTTCTCGTAACCATAGAGTTGTTTATATTTTAGCCTCAAAAGAGGCCCACTGAAAAAACTCAGCCTGTGTAAAACTGAAACGTTGTCAATTCGTTTGTGTAGCTCTTACGCCCAAAAACGGCTGTACTAATTATTATAGGTACTGTACAGTATAGAGTAGAGACCAACATAGGTTACTTTTTATCCCGGAAAATAGTAAGTTGCCACGGGAAAACTGGAAAATGACGGAACGGAATGACGTGTTACCGTGGAAACGAAATAATAACAAGTCTGTCAAAAAGCATCAAGAGCGTTGGTGCTATACTTTTACATTGGATTTTAATATCCTAGATGAACATAGGATGCTTTTTTTCGCGATAAACTGTAGTCCGTCTGGACGAAGTCGCGGAAGAAAGCTAGTAAATTATAAATGAGAAAGTTTGTGTATGTTAGTATGTTTGTCAGAGCGCTGTTTTATCATCATCATCATCATCATCATCATCAATCCACGCGGGTAAAACCGCGGGGAGTAGCTAGTGTTTTCTATATGAATTGTGTTTCCTCATAGTCCGACTCATCGGTCTTTGAGAGTTCAGTATTCCTCGTCGCGTCGTACGATGAATTGGATCTGTGTCGGACTATGAGAATTCGAGCGGATTTCGCTCGGTCCGATCGAGCGGACTAAGCTGCCGGACCACGTTCAGAGGGCCAATTTTGTTGAAAATTTGAACATTGGTATTCACAGACTACTTTTGTCATGAGAAAAAAAAACCCGAGATAAGGAAGAAATGACGGACCCAACCGTGAATCAAAGTTAGTACATCTACTTTCTGTAGCTTTTAGACTTACGACCGTAAAAGCTTACAGTTGAAGATATCCATTATGGAAATATAAGATGGAATTGGGTCAAGCGAGGAGAATAAGAAACACAAAATATTGTTGGTTTAGGTCCAGTAGCTTTGTTTTCATTAGAAGTAATAAGCTTAGGAAAAGAAAGGAGAGAAGTAAACAGTGTTCATTTTGTCAACAATAATTTTGAATTCAGTTTATCAGCTTGACAAAAATCGAGAAGCATTTATAAATTATCCATTTCATATTTTTCGACTTAGCGAATGAAATATTGGTCATTCAAAGTTTACTCGTCACTTGAAAGAGTGGATTTAAAAGCTGTTTGCAGTTTCTTAACGAGGCCTCAAATTGTTTTAGCAGTAATACTGGGTGGAAAGTACGAATGTTTCCTTTGAGTAAAATTTGCTAACTTCAATATTGAGGGTACTTTCCCTCCAGGTAAATTTTTCAGAATGCTGACTCGCCTCTACTAATTTAAGAAATCTGCGATATAACCCGTCAGCGTAGCGGGTGTCAAACTAGGTACAAAAATCTGTTGCTCGTGATTATGTGCATAGGTACTAAATTAAAATCTGATGATTGACCGTGGCCTACAAATAT
The DNA here is from genome assembly GCA_946251855.1 of Alsophila aescularia. Taxonomy (NCBI): domain Eukaryota; kingdom Metazoa; phylum Arthropoda; class Insecta; order Lepidoptera; family Geometridae; genus Alsophila; species Alsophila aescularia. The sequence goes on along the minus strand of OX276386.1, from coordinate 13,185,961 downwards.
ATACAATTTTGGTCTCATCTATCTATCGATAATTCGATACCCGCGAAAGACCAACCAAGTATTCAAATCATAAATAAGAACAAATAAAAAAAAAATGAGTCGGGGGTTATATAAATGTATTATAGCTAAGAACTATCTCGATCACATCAGGTTTCAAACAGAAAAATAACCGCTTCAAAATCGGTTCATTCGTTTGGGAACTACGATCTCGACCCCTCCAAGAACCATGTCGATCACATCAGCTTACAAATAAAAAAAAACTCGCATCAAAATTGGTCCATTCATTTGGGAGATAGGATAATTATTATTTACATATTTACTATATGTGGTTGCTCCACTATAGAGTCGCCCCCTATTGGTCCGATTGTCAATCGATCGTTTTCGGATCGAATTGAAAACGAGGTTTCAATCGATTCGTCTTTAGGTACAGAGTGTCATAGGCTATTGTTTTTACCCGACTACGGCGAGCCAAAGGAAGGTTTATGTGTTCAAAATAAAAACTTGGTCCGATTTTGGCAAGCAAAGTGTCAATCGATTCGTCTTCATTTATAGAGTGTGTTAGGCAATATGTTTTTACTTGACTACGCCGAAGCAAAGGAATGGTTATGTGTTCAAATTAAAAATTTGGTCCAATTTTGACAAGCGAGGTATCAATCGATTCTTCATTGCAAGAGTGTCATAGGCAATTTTTTAGTTTTTGAACTTATGTCTTGTTTTAAGTTTAACAAGTTATTTTATTTATTCAGATTAAAGGAATAAATAACCCATTCATTTTCATAAACTTACCCTAATGTACTCAAGAATCCTGCGACTGAGCCCTCCGCGTACAGGGAGACAATGTCCCCCAGGTGCAAGAAACTGTCCCCCATGTTGGTGTCTCCTTACCCCCACCATGCAACGACACCTGTAACAAAATAAGAGTTAAAAATTAAAGAAATGTATGAATTTTGGGATAGCATATGACCTCCTATGATTTATTCAATGACGAGGCTTCTTTCCTTAAGGTGGCAATGGCCAAACCATAATTATCATCTTATTTATTTATCTAATTCTATACAATTAGACTACTGTTAGATTATGTGCCCAGATTTCAAAATGTCCCTGTCATGTCAATGAGCCCGATAGTCGCCTCCTACTTGCTGCAAGACATTTTGCGTATATCATTGCTCCATCTAGCCAAAGGGCACCCTACACCCTACACTGCATTTGACGAGCCGAGACGCGGTCCCTACTCAAGAACTCAAACCCATATTACAAAAGACTCTCGACACGACAGGTGATTAGAAGTGATAGTAGATTGTGATGTGCAGTGTCAGTGAGTCATTTTGCTACAAAGAATTCGCATTCAAGTTTAATTATAACTTCTACGGAAGCTTCGATTAAATATCCGTACCTACATATAAATATTTGAACACCCGAATAATATTACCATTACCAATGACTCGCGACCTCGCGACAGTTAGAGCGACTCTCGTGTATCATGTGTATGTACTTATAATAAAGCAGTAACTCTGCGTAAATAATACTACTAAGGCAGTAAGTAACAAAAAGTCTGTAAAATAAATTGGTCTAGGGTACTTTACATAAGCTACTGTACAAAAATATATAAAAACACTCTAGTGTAGGGCAGACAAGACCACGTGGAGTCGGGGTTGGCAAATTCGGTTCTGTGACAGTTTTTTCTTCTTGACACTCGCCTACACAAACGATCAAGGAGTGATTCTAGCTTTGTCTATGGTTGGCTTCGTATTATTGGCCGTGTAATATTGGTCGTACAAAATCGGCACGGGCTGATATTACGTATCCAGTTGTACACGTAATATTGGTCGCGTAATACTGGCCGTGCATTATCAACCCGGACTGATTTTGTACGGGCAATAATACACGGCCAGTATTAGCCGTCCAAATATTACGAATCCATGTACACGTAATATCTGGACGTGTAATATTGGCTGTACAATACTGGTCGTACATTATTTTGGTCGTGTATTACAACCGAAATCGGTACATACCCATGACAACTGTTAGGTTTGACAGTAATTGTCAAAAGGTATCATTTTTCATAGGTATTTTGTACTGTCATTCATCATGTTTGACATCGATATTTGGCAGAGACTACCAAATATCGTTATAATTGGACTTTGTGACCGATTTCGGTTGTAAAGCAATCGCTGTCAATGTCAAGATTGCAGGCCCTGGTATCCCACAAAAATTAACACGGAGGCAAAGCCGCGGGCACGCTAGTTTATGATAATATTTTGATGGTTCCGTGTTTCCTAACAAAATGCCACAAACCAGAGCAGAGTCCGGACAGTGTCCAAACGTAATTTCGGCTATCATAGATCAACGGAGTCGCTGTTTACATTACAGACGTCTATCTGTTTGTTTCAACTCAAGGTGAGATTGTACCTACTTGTGAATAACTGGTATCACATATATCTATGATGGTATCTGTGTAATTTAGATTTAAGCTTTCGAGGAGCTAACCAATCAAAACGTTTGAGATAGCTCTTCAAATTGTTTGAAAATGTTGTGCAAAAATGTTATTGAACTTCTACACTTTGCTACAACAACTTTTCTTTAATGAATAAGATTTTCTAAAGTGTTTTACCCTTGGCCATTACATATTCCTACTGCACTTTTCAACTACTAACGACATTTTTAAGAAAGTTAATTTTGGGCAACATCTGACAAGTCTAACGAGGTTAATCAAAAGAACTATTTTCAGACCCAACATTTACATTTTGAAATTCTGCAATATTAAACAATAGCATCGCTATCGGTCCAGTAGTTTTAACGTAATGCGCAAGAAAACAGACAGACAAACACGATTTAAAAAATTTATTATAGTCTTGTTCAGTAGCTTCTTTTAAGTCCCCTAGGCCTTTTTTTTAAATTATCTTCTTTGTACAGACTTTTTGTTACTTGCTACTTTATTATAGACTAGCTGTACCCAAACGTGTTATTTCAGGACCAAAAAAACCTATATGTACTAGAGTTGCCGCGAATAGTTGTTATAGCGAATAGTCGAATACCGATTAATCGCCATTCACTTTGGCGAATAGTCGAATAACTCGACATTACTATTCGACATAAATAAGGCACATTAAAAATATTTCTAATTTCTTCTAAGGTTGTGAGAAAAGAAAACAATAAAGTTAAAGAAATCTGTTTCATGTTATACATATCTACATATATATGTAGTATTTTAATTTTTAAATGCTGGCAACCCTTTTCTTGTACATATTTTACGGGGAATACCCCGTTTTGTATTACCCAGCGTTTACTATTGTAGGGGATTTCCCGCTCAATCAATACGCTTGTGTTTAGGGTAGGTGGCACGCATTTATAATTTGATTTTCGACATCGGTTGACGTTTTTTATTTTTTCTTTCTATACTTATTTGAAAATTGCTATTGAATTAAAATAGCAATTTTGACTTGAATACTTAATTAGTTAAAGTGTTACTTAAAAAGAAGAACAATCATACCAAACCCAGGAAAAAAAAACTCATGTTTGGCTACATTTTGAAGAGGAAGAAAACAGTGCAAAATGTAATTTATGTGGTGTAAAAATAAGTAGAGCAGCAAAAAAAGCAGGAACGACGGCTTTGTAGAATCATTTGAAATTCAAACACCCAGATGAGTATGGTAAAATTTATGGAAGCTCAAGTAGTCATGCTCAACATAATGCTCCCGCAGAATCATCTCCAAGTACTTCCTCATCCACCCAGTTGCCCATTCAGCCTTTGGTGCAACCGTCACTGCAACAACTACTTGAAAAAAAAAAACTCTGGGACATCAACGATAGCCGAGCAAAAAAATATCACTACTTGATTGGTGAAATGATCGCTATTGACAACGAGCCACTTTCCATCGTCGATCATCATGTGGGCTTTAAACGTCTTATTAATAATGCTTTGCCGCAATACACTAGTCCTGGCAGGACATATTTCACCGAGAAAATAATTCCAGACATGTATGAGAGAATGGTTAGCAAACTAAAAAACGAGTTAGAAAGGGCTGAAACTATAGCATTCACTACCGATCTTTGGACTTCTTCTGTAAATAACATCTGTTAAAGCTCTTAAAACCTTTCGAAGAGATAACAAAAATCACGAGTTCCACATATGCACCTATATCAGATGTGATACCTAGCACTGTTTCATTAATCAGATACCTAATGAAAGATGCGCTGATTCAACAAACTGCACACGTTGATGATTTTAGAAAGGCGTTAATAGAAAATATGCAAGCCCGTTTTAACTTGGACGATCTATGCTTCAGGAAGACATATTACTTGTCGACATTTTTAGACCCCCGCTACAAGGACTTTTACTTTGACGCTACCCAAGCTGAACGGATCCGTAGAGCTGCGCTCAGAGAAGGTCTTAGACTTTCTTTAGATGACGGAAATGATGATTCGGATCCAGAAACGGCATCCAAAAGGTCTCGTTTAGACAATGAAAGTGAGCATGTCGATTCAGAAACTCATAAACTATTTTGGGCATGTTTTGAAGAATCATCTATAGAGCAGCCTACTGAAGAGCAACCCAAGAATGCCACTGCTGAAGAAATCACCCACTACATCGCATAGCAAAGGCTGACAGAAAAATAAACCCATATGAATGGTGGGCTTTGAGTACCAATAAGAATAGATTTCCTACTTTAAGTAAGCTTGCTAAACAATACTTAATCACACCAGCAAGCTCTGTTTATTCAGAAAGACTATTTTCCGAGGCAGGTTTAGTTTATGAGGAAAAGCGAAACTGACTTGCTCCCGAACGTGCAGAAAAATTAGTTTTTTTGCACCACAATCTGCCTCTGTTGGATTTTAAATATTAATTAAAAAGCCTAACTAATTTAATTTCATTAATATGATAGGCACAGGCACATCTTATTACAGATAATAATTGATACTGTGTATTGTTTTATTAAGGAAAATAATAAAAATTGATTATTTTTAACTCATTCGTTTTTTTGTTCGTTAAAAGTTTATTTTAGACTATTCGCCGAATGCCGAATAATACTAGCTATTATTCTGTATTCGACGAATATCAAAAATATGTCGAGTAATGCCGAATACCGAATAATAGCGAGTATTCGCGGCAACTCTAATATGTACACGTTTCTTCAAAATTTGTTCAGTCGTCAAATAGTTTTTTTATCGATTACTCGGCATCTAATCATCGGATTAAGATACCAAGTACACCAGTTTTATGTTAAACCCTAAGCTATCCAACAGTGAGAACCGTATCGCAATCGGTCAAGTAGTTTTTACGCGAACAAACATTTTCGTTTTTATTGCTTTATTATAAATATAGATAGATAGGTAGATAGATAGATGTGATTTGACGGTTGCGTCACATGATAAAGCTTTCAGTGATTAGTGTTGATAACAGTACAGATAAGCATTATTATTCGTTAGCTCCATTATAATAACCAAAGGATACCGCTCAGGTTAAAAGCGGCTGCTAATGCTATATTGCTTTCCTCAGAAGGTGCTTGTCATTGTCTACGGGTCTACCACGAAGGATTTCACTCCTTTTTAAGCCCCGAGCTCGATATGAGAGGGGTATTATATGTTTAGGATGTGTATCATTGTATGTACATCCGAGTATCTGCCTGTGGCATCGTAGCTACCAAGGAATGGACCTATTGTGATGCGGTATTTATTTCTGTTTGAAAGCTGATGTGATCGAGATAGTTCTTAGCTATAATGGTGGGATGGGAAAATCGTAGCTCCCAAACGAATGGACCGATTTTGATGCGGTTTTTTATGTTTAAAATCTGACATGAAGTGTTTTTAGAAAAGTTTTTATGCTTGCTCAGTACCTTATTTTACGTCCGTATAGTTTTAAATTATTTACATTGTACAGACATTTTGACACATTTTGCTTTATTATAAGTATAGAATAGATATAGAAGTATTGATAGATTCTTCCACCAAGAAAAAGTATTACTTTGTTTAGATTTTAAAAAGCATTGTTGCTTAGTATAATATGTAATGTCAAACTATTGATCGCAAACTACAAGTTTGCTTTCACCACAATTAATATCACTTACCGTCCAGTAACAACCAATCAATCTTCAGTAGAGTTCCACCAACTTCATCAACAGTTTCATCATGTCGCACGCGATATAGAACAAATTAAGCAGAAACTTATACCAGAGACGGCGCAAGTCTATCAACTCTAGGACGATCACTAGGACGATGAAGCATATCACGGGATAGCATAGTTTTCTCCGGCTTTCACTTATAACCATCTGTAATATTCACGACGACGTTTTTGGGATGCCGAGCGATTATGAATCTAGCGAGTTGAGTTTAGAGTTGGGTTTTGATTGAAGATTTGAAGCTTTTACACAAGTTATACACGTTTCAGAGAATTTCGTTTGAGTCGAGAGTTTATTTCAGGTTATGAAGGTAAAAACGGCTTATGATTATGATGACTAACGAAAATTAAAGAGCAATTTCACTTTTCCATGTTAATATTGGAAAATATTTTGGTATTTTAAATAGAAGCAGAGTGCACTGTTTCCGTACATTTAATTTGAGGAATTTAATTATTACCATTCTTGTAACACTGAAAAACGTTCTCTCTTTGCGGCATCGTAAAACTAGATCTTAAATCGTGTGTAAAAGCTCCATAGATAACTACAAGCACAACTAATAAAAGTAATATATATTTCCACTGTTTTTTTAATGTATTTTCTAATGTGAAAACGCGGAAAATAAGAGTTAAAAATTAAAGAAATGTATGAATTTTGGGATAGCATATGACCTCCTATGATTTATTCAATGACGAGGCTTCTTTCCTTAAGGTGGCAATGGCCAAACCATAATTATCATCTTATTTATTTATCTAATTCTATACAATTAGACTACTGTTAGATTATGTGCCCAGATTTCAAAATGTCCCTGTCATGTCAATGAGCCCGATAGTCGCCTCCTACTTGCTGCAAGACATTTTGCGTATATCATTGCTCCATCTAGCCAAAGGGCACCCTACACCCTACACTGCATTTGACGAGCCGAGACGCGGTCCCTACTCAAGAACTCAAACCCATATTACAAAAGACTCTCGACACGACAGGTGATTAGAAGTGATAGTAGATTGTGATGTGCAGTGTCAGTGAGTCATTTTGCTACAAAGAATTCGCATTCAAGTTTAATTATAACTTCTACGGAAGCTTCGATTAAATATCCGTACCTACATATAAATATTTGAACACCCGAATAATATTACCATTACCAATGACTCGCGACCTCGCGACAGTTAGAGCGACTCTCGTGTATCATGTGTATGTACTTATAATAAAGCAGTAACTCTGCGTAAATAATACTACTAAGGCAGTAAGTAACAAAAAGTCTGTAAAATAAATTGGTCTAGGGTACTTTACATAAGCTACTGTACAAAAATATATAAAAACACTCTAGTGTAGGGCAGACAAGACCACGTGGAGTCGGGGTTGGCAAATTCGGTTCTGTGACAGTTTTTTCTTCTTGACACTCGCCTACACAAACGATCAAGGAGTGATTCTAGCTTTGTCTATGGTTGGCTTCGTATTATTGGCCGTGTAATATTGGTCGTACAAAATCGGCACGGGCTGATATTACGTATCCAGTTGTACACGTAATATTGGTCGCGTAATACTGGCCGTGCATTATCAACCCGGACTGATTTTGTACGGGCAATAATACACGGCCAGTATTAGCCGTCCAAATATTACGAATCCATGTACACGTAATATCTGGACGTGTAATATTGGCTGTACAATACTGGTCGTACATTATTTTGGTCGTGTATTACAACCGAAATCGGTACATACCCATGACAACTGTTAGGTTTGACAGTAATTGTCAAAAGGTATCATTTTTCATAGGTATTTTGTACTGTCATTCATCATGTTTGACATCGATATTTGGCAGAGACTACCAAATATCGTTATAATTGGACTTTGTGACCGATTTCGGTTGTAAAGCAATCGCTGTCAATGTCAAGATTGCAGGCCCTGGTATCCCACAAAAATTAACACGGAGGCAAAGCCGCGGGCACGCTAGTTTATGATAATATTTTGATGGTTCCGTGTTTCCTAACAAAATGCCACAAACCAGAGCAGAGTCCGGACAGTGTCCAAACGTAATTTCGGCTATCATAGATCAACGGAGTCGCTGTTTACATTACAGACGTCTATCTGTTTGTTTCAACTCAAGGTGAGATTGTACCTACTTGTGAATAACTGGTATCACATATATCTATGATGGTATCTGTGTAATTTAGATTTAAGCTTTCGAGGAGCTAACCAATCAAAACGTTTGAGATAGCTCTTCAAATTGTTTGAAAATGTTGTGCAAAAATGTTATTGAACTTCTACACTTTGCTACAACAACTTTTCTTTAATGAATAAGATTTTCTAAAGTGTTTTACCCTTGGCCATTACATATTCCTACTGCACTTTTCAACTACTAACGACATTTTTAAGAAAGTTAATTTTGGGCAACATCTGACAAGTCTAACGAGGTTAATCAAAAGAACTATTTTCAGACCCAACATTTACATTTTGAAATTCTGCAATATTAAACAATAGCATCGCTATCGGTCCAGTAGTTTTAACGTAATGCGCAAGAAAACAGACAGACAAACACGATTTAAAAAATTTATTATAGTCTTGTTCAGTAGCTTCTTTTAAGTCCCCTAGGCCTTTTTTTTAAATTATCTTCTTTGTACAGACTTTTTGTTACTTGCTACTTTATTATAGACTAGCTGTACCCAAACGTGTTATTTCAGGACCAAAAAAACCTATATGTACTAGAGTTGCCGCGAATAGTTGTTATAGCGAATAGTCGAATACCGATTAATCGCCATTCACTTTGGCGAATAGTCGAATAACTCGACATTACTATTCGACATAAATAAGGCACATTAAAAATATTTCTAATTTCTTCTAAGGTTGTGAGAAAAGAAAACAATAAAGTTAAAGAAATCTGTTTCATGTTATACATATCTACATATATATGTAGTATTTTAATTTTTAAATGCTGGCAACCCTTTTCTTGTACATATTTTACGGGGAATACCCCGTTTTGTATTACCCAGCGTTTACTATTGTAGGGGATTTCCCGCTCAATCAATACGCTTGTGTTTAGGGTAGGTGGCACGCATTTATAATTTGATTTTCGACATCGGTTGACGTTTTTTATTTTTTCTTTCTATACTTATTTGAAAATTGCTATTGAATTAAAATAGCAATTTTGACTTGAATACTTAATTAGTTAAAGTGTTACTTAAAAAGAAGAACAATCATACCAAACCCAGGAAAAAAAAACTCATGTTTGGCTACATTTTGAAGAGGAAGAAAACAGTGCAAAATGTAATTTATGTGGTGTAAAAATAAGTAGAGCAGCAAAAAAAGCAGGAACGACGGCTTTGTAGAATCATTTGAAATTCAAACACCCAGATGAGTATGGTAAAATTTATGGAAGCTCAAGTAGTCATGCTCAACATAATGCTCCCGCAGAATCATCTCCAAGTACTTCCTCATCCACCCAGTTGCCCATTCAGCCTTTGGTGCAACCGTCACTGCAACAACTACTTGAAAAAAAAAAACTCTGGGACATCAACGATAGCCGAGCAAAAAAATATCACTACTTGATTGGTGAAATGATCGCTATTGACAACGAGCCACTTTCCATCGTCGATCATCATGTGGGCTTTAAACGTCTTATTAATAATGCTTTGCCGCAATACACTAGTCCTGGCAGGACATATTTCACCGAGAAAATAATTCCAGACATGTATGAGAGAATGGTTAGCAAACTAAAAAACGAGTTAGAAAGGGCTGAAACTATAGCATTCACTACCGATCTTTGGACTTCTTCTGTAAATAACATCTGTTAAAGCTCTTAAAACCTTTCGAAGAGATAACAAAAATCACGAGTTCCACATATGCACCTATATCAGATGTGATACCTAGCACTGTTTCATTAATCAGATACCTAATGAAAGATGCGCTGATTCAACAAACTGCACACGTTGATGATTTTAGAAAGGCGTTAATAGAAAATATGCAAGCCCGTTTTAACTTGGACGATCTATGCTTCAGGAAGACATATTACTTGTCGACATTTTTAGACCCCCGCTACAAGGACTTTTACTTTGACGCTACCCAAGCTGAACGGATCCGTAGAGCTGCGCTCAGAGAAGGTCTTAGACTTTCTTTAGATGACGGAAATGATGATTCGGATCCAGAAACGGCATCCAAAAGGTCTCGTTTAGACAATGAAAGTGAGCATGTCGATTCAGAAACTCATAAACTATTTTGGGCATGTTTTGAAGAATCATCTATAGAGCAGCCTACTGAAGAGCAACCCAAGAATGCCACTGCTGAAGAAATCACCCACTACATCGCATAGCAAAGGCTGACAGAAAAATAAACCCATATGAATGGTGGGCTTTGAGTACCAATAAGAATAGATTTCCTACTTTAAGTAAGCTTGCTAAACAATACTTAATCACACCAGCAAGCTCTGTTTATTCAGAAAGACTATTTTCCGAGGCAGGTTTAGTTTATGAGGAAAAGCGAAACTGACTTGCTCCCGAACGTGCAGAAAAATTAGTTTTTTTGCACCACAATCTGCCTCTGTTGGATTTTAAATATTAATTAAAAAGCCTAACTAATTTAATTTCATTAATATGATAGGCACAGGCACATCTTATTACAGATAATAATTGATACTGTGTATTGTTTTATTAAGGAAAATAATAAAAATTGATTATTTTTAACTCATTCGTTTTTTTGTTCGTTAAAAGTTTATTTTAGACTATTCGCCGAATGCCGAATAATACTAGCTATTATTCTGTATTCGACGAATATCAAAAATATGTCGAGTAATGCCGAATACCGAATAATAGCGAGTATTCGCGGCAACTCTAATATGTACACGTTTCTTCAAAATTTGTTCAGTCGTCAAATAGTTTTTTTATCGATTACTCGGCATCTAATCATCGGATTAAGATACCAAGTACACCAGTTTTATGTTAAACCCTAAGCTATCCAACAGTGAGAACCGTATCGCAATCGGTCAAGTAGTTTTTACGCGAACAAACATTTTCGTTTTTATTGCTTTATTATAAATATAGATAGATAGGTAGATAGATAGATGTGATTTGACGGTTGCGTCACATGATAAAGCTTTCAGTGATTAGTGTTGATAACAGTACAGATAAGCATTATTATTCGTTAGCTCCATTATAATAACCAAAGGATACCGCTCAGGTTAAAAGCGGCTGCTAATGCTATATTGCTTTCCTCAGAAGGTGCTTGTCATTGTCTACGGGTCTACCACGAAGGATTTCACTCCTTTTTAAGCCCCGAGCTCGATATGAGAGGGGTATTATATGTTTAGGATGTGTATCATTGTATGTACATCCGAGTATCTGCCTGTGGCATCGTAGCTACCAAGGAATGGACCTATTGTGATGCGGTATTTATTTCTGTTTGAAAGCTGATGTGATCGAGATAGTTCTTAGCTATAATGGTGGGATGGGAAAATCGTAGCTCCCAAACGAATGGACCGATTTTGATGCGGTTTTTTATGTTTAAAATCTGACATGAAGTGTTTTTAGAAAAGTTTTTATGCTTGCTCAGTACCTTATTTTACGTCCGTATAGTTTTAAATTATTTACATTGTACAGACATTTTGACACATTTTGCTTTATTATAAGTATAGAATAGATATAGAAGTATTGATAGATTCTTCCACCAAGAAAAAGTATTACTTTGTTTAGATTTTAAAAAGCATTGTTGCTTAGTATAATATGTAATGTCAAACTATTGATCGCAAACTACAAGTTTGCTTTCACCACAATTAATATCACTTACCGTCCAGTAACAACCAATCAATCTTCAGTAGAGTTCCACCAACTTCATCAACAGTTTCATCATGTCGCACGCGATATAGAACAAATTAAGCAGAAACTTATACCAGAGACGGCGCAAGTCTATCAACTCTAGGACGATCACTAGGACGATGAAGCATATCACGGGATAGCATAGTTTTCTCCGGCTTTCACTTATAACCATCTGTAATATTCACGACGACGTTTTTGGGATGCCGAGCGATTATGAATCTAGCGAGTTGAGTTTAGAGTTGGGTTTTGATTGAAGATTTGAAGCTTTTACACAAGTTATACACGTTTCAGAGAATTTCGTTTGAGTCGAGAGTTTATTTCAGGTTATGAAGGTAAAAACGGCTTATGATTATGATGACTAACGAAAATTAAAGAGCAATTTCACTTTTCCATGTTAATATTGGAAAATATTTTGGTATTTTAAATAGAAGCAGAGTGCACTGTTTCCGTACATTTAATTTGAGGAATTTAATTATTACCATTCTTGTAACACTGAAAAACGTTCTCTCTTTGCGGCATCGTAAAACTAGATCTTAAATCGTGTGTAAAAGCTCCATAGATAACTACAAGCACAACTAATAAAAGTAATATATATTTCCACTGTTTTTTTAATGTATTTTCTAATGTGAAAACGCGGGCATTAGGTGACAAATATAATCCTAAACTAGCCATGAGCTCGGGAGATAAAACCAATCAATACACGGGAGGCGGCGTAGGTAATCACTTAATCAGCCATTAACGGGGCGAGTTATATATAAAAAGGGGACGAGATATATATTTAGCAAAAAAGGCTGTGAAGCGTATTGTCAAGCTTTTTATGTGGTGACCTATATTGTGGGGCTGTCAGCTTGAGAGGTTTCAAGGCAAGCCTACTACACTTTTAAAATAAATGCCAAAGTTTGTATGTGAGTGTGTTTGTCCTTGTTACTTTTACACGCTGTAACGGTTCAAATGATTGTGGTGACATTTGTTATATAGATCCATACCAATATATAAAAGTGAAACGTTGTCTGTTTGTTTGGGGAGCTTTCACGCGATAACGGCTGGACGGATTTTGATGAAATTTAGAATGTAGATAGCTTATGGAATAAAACATAGGATACTTTTTATCCCGGAAAATAGGGATCACAGAATGGGTCTGTGGTTGCCATGGAAACGAAATAACAAGTCTGTCAAAAAACATCAAGAGTGGTGCTATACCTACTTTTGCATTGGTTTTGAATATCCTAGAAGAAAATTGGATGCTTTTTTTCGCGATAAACAGTAGTCCGCGCGTATGAAGTCGCGGGCGGGAAAACTAGTACTTTATATACTGGAATAACTGATATGACGAGTAATTATACTTTTCATCATCGTCTACGCAAGTGAAACCGCGGGGCGCAGCTTGCTTATTCATAATGGAAAGGTGTTCCAATTTTCTCAAAGGCGTAACTAGGAAACTTGAATTTTATGACAGTTAGGCAGTGTGAGGGCAGGAAAATATACTTGGCAAGAATTCGGTAAAATATTTAGAAATTTATTATATTTCATTGACAAAGTATGACACAATCTTGTACAGAAGTCTCGTTGGGTGAATTTAGTTTGAACTAGGGATAGCTATCGTGAAATAGAATATTAAATAGAATATAATCCCGAAAATTCACGGTTGTGCGATTAACTTTAATGGAAACCTGTCTCGAACTTTGTGAATTAGGTATTTTAAAGTACTTTAGAACTAAATTATATATTTATGGTATGGAACTGTGTATTTCATTTCAACAAAATAGTGGCTAAAAGACATCAATCAGAACACGACGATAAATAATTCGATGATCGATCAACGTAAATTAAGTGATATTCCGAGTTTTCCTGAATCGGTTTTGAACACGATGTTTGAACTTTCTCGATTTTAATTTTCCATGACCTTTCCGAACTAATTAGCACTATTCTAATTGCACACAACTTTCGGGCTGAACGCGAACTATCAACTGAATACTGAATGCTGGGATACTGCTGGATGTTTGTCTGTTTTAGATGAATGATGTGCCGTAGGACCTTGTCTCTAATGCTGGGGCTACATCTTCGTTTGCGTCGTAGCTCCCAAGCGCGGTATCTTACACAGAGCTTTGTTTTTTTTTAAATGAAAAAGCGCTTGTACGTTAAGAAAAATTGCCGGAGAGAGCAGAGCATAAGAATATTTTATAACAAGCTTTTATTAGTACCACCTGTATATATGTTCGTTCGTTTTTTTTAACGTGATTTTTACCTACTTTAAACCTTCAATTGAACTGAAACTTTGCACACTTATCAAGGACCTAAGACAGTACAATAATTTGATAAGGTTCTCCCAATATCATGACGAAGATCTTCAGGGTCAACGATGTTTACCATAAAAATCATAAAGTCTACTATACCGTCCCTATGTAACACTACAAACTCATGCCAAATTTACCGATTACCCGTCTCTGTCTTTTATAAATACAAAACAATAAACTCGAAAACCTAAACAAATAAAGACATTTTGACATATAAGAACTCATTATTTTATGATCACAAATTAATTTCAAATTAATTTACTAATGAGTAAAGAAAACACAGTACTAAGTACTGATACAATATCTGGTATTATTAAGAGACCGCACTGAAGTTCTACCACAGAATAAATAATAGTACAAGTACAGAAGGATAACCGAGTAAAGTCATTTAAATACATAGCAACTCTCGCTACAACGCAATAAAGTGCAATTTAACTCGCAAAGCCTGCGATCTTTCAATTATATTTACTCGTAACTAGAAGGCGCTCAACCATTGCGTGCAGGCTAGAATGTACCGTATCACAACGCGCGAGAGCTTCCATTGCTCTAACTAACCGTTTCTGTCACTTTTTCGCTCGTTAGGGTTGTATCAAGATATGACTAGGTACTTCTACTAGGATTTTTTCTGTGATATGATATGACTTAGATATTGTAACAGAATAAACAATTATGTAATAATGTATTATTTTTTTACTTATTATTATTAATGTTGATAGTTCTATTAACTGCATTATAATGACATTCTTATCAGAATAGACCTAGTACCTCATTATTTGATTATATTATAATAGGTATTGCACTTTGATGAATAAAAGGTGCCTGTCTGAATTCCACGCTTAATAATGAATGAAAAAGAAATGGCTACCTACGTAATAAAATGTCGGTATGTAGGTATTTTAAGAGACTTGTCAGACCGAATGCTATGCAATACCTTCTAGGTTTCCTCTTGGTAAAGTCCTACTCATAATAAAGAAAAAATAAAATTTGACAAAACTTTACGTAAGTACTTAGGTACTTTATCGTTGAGCAGACGGCGCTCGACTCATCGAAGCGTGCGCACGCTTGATACCCTCAATATTGCGGGCCTCGAAGTGTAGATATAATATTTGTACTTGTCGCGGAGTGCAACCGACCTGGTACTACAAACTCAAATAAAAAAAAACATTCAAAGCAGTCCAGAAATTCCGATGTTATGAATTTGACAATTCAGTCAACCTCCATAATTTAAATAGGTCAAAAAGAAAAAGGACAGCTCTTTTCCTTATTTAATCTCTTAAAAAAACATATAAAAGCACTTCAGAAAATCTGGAGATGTGAGTGAACTTACTAAAAAAAACAGAAATAGGCTGAATCTCCCTTTTCGTACTTAGCCTAACCTGTAAAATCCAGTCGAAACCTCCCTAATTTATAAGTAGATTAGCTTTCCCGCCCGCGACTTCGTCCGCGCGGACTACAGTTTATTGCGAAACAAAGCATCCTATGTTCTTCTAGGATATTAAAAACCAATGCAAATGTAGGTATAGCACCAACTCTCTTGATGTTTTTTGACAGACTTCTTATTTCGTTTCCATGGCAACCACAGACCATTCTGTGATGGCAACCGTTCCTTACAGCGAGTAATCACCATTTTCCAGTCTTGCCATGGAAACTTAAAACTTTCCGGGATAAAAAGTATCCTATATTTTATTCCAGGGTATAAGCTATCTCTATTCCAAATTTCATCAAAATCCGTCCGCCCTTTTCGCGTGAAAGCTCCCGAAACAAACAAACAAACAACGTTTCACTTTATATATTGGTATTATAAGTAGATTAATAATAATAAACTATTATAAAACCCGACTGCGAAATAAACTGAAAAGGGGCAACAAGCTATAGAATATTATTTAGAAATATAATATGCAGCCAGAGGCATGAAGGCAGCTCGCCAGGTTCTAGCTGATCACGTCAAAGAAGAAATGAAATGCATGATGCCTCCGACTGCATCCTCAATCAAAAATCAAAGTTTGTTTACCTCTTTTTAACCCCCGAACAAAGAGACGGGTGTTATAAGTTTAGGGTGTGTATCACTGGGTATGTGTGTGTGTGTGACAGACTCAAACACAGACTCACACATACATCGTATTCATTCATTCATATGGCATCGTAGCTCCCAAACGAATGGACTGATTTAGCTGTAGTTTTTTGCTGGGGTAAAAGAGATGGTTCATAGCTATAATGTGGAGAGGAATGTAGGAAGGCGGGGGGTTTGCGAATCGTAGCTTTCGAACGAATGGACCGATTTAGTTGCTGTTTTTTTATGTGTGAAAACTGAGGTAACCGAGATACTTTTTAGCTATAATAGGGGGAGGGGGGAGGGGAATGGGCTTGAGGATCTTAGCTCCCAAACGAATGGTCAGATTTTGATGAGGTTTTTTTATGTTTCAAGACTGATGTTATGAGATGGTTCTTAGCTATATGAAGGGGTAGGGGGAGGGAGTTGAGAATGAGTTCAAATAATGAATCGACTTTTTTTTTTCTTTTTCACAATGTGGCGTCTGGTTGTCGCCATATTGAGTTTTGATTAATGTCATGTCTTTAGTAGCACTCGCAAGATTAAGACAAATCAAATGACGTAAGAATCATCAAAGCGTTTGGTATATATTATAGTGCCACGAAGGAACAGACATACATACATACATACATACATACATACATACATAGGCTGATAAACACATTACCGTTGCGCATTCTGGTAGCAAGGTAAAGGAATGTCGGGACACCCGTGTCTTTTCCCAGGTATACCTATCGGAAACTCGCTTTCGGCGGTGTGATCAGTAAAATGATAACTGGTGTCACTTCTATTGTTTTATTCACTACAGTAAACTAAACTAAAATAGTTTTTAATTTAGTTTAGAGATGCTTAAAAGCTATTTGATCATTTTTTCAATTAAATGTACGGGAACTAAGGGACTTGTTGTGTGCCGCGGGAAGGGAAGGAGGGGTGAGGGGAAGGGGTCAGTAGGCGGAGGAGGTGCAAGAAAACTAAAATCCTGCCTTCTCCAGGCCCCGCATAAATTTAGTCTAGTTAAGTCTAGTTTGTAACAAGAGAACTGGTTTGACAGGACTAAACTTAAATTTAGTCTAGTTTAGTCTAGATGGAAACAAGAGAATCGACGCCATTGGTGATGATACTAAAGGACACTAACGATGATACTATTTAGTAGAGTGTATGCAAATGTAGACCCGACATTATGCTGTTTATTTTTACGGAAACGTTTCGTGCAAATGTAAATTCGTTTCCGTGAAAGAGCTCTTAGAACGACTTTGTTCTTTGGTTTTACAGTCGCATGAAAGAAATCCGCGAATGAATGCTGTCCAAAATGTACTAGGAAGTGATTATAAATAGCATGCACATCGGTAAATGGTGGTTATAAGAGATGTCTTCTTTATTTCAATGATTAACGGCTTAAAATTGAATGGCAGTTTGTACAAATATCTCTCTCTTTGAGGGGAATCGTAAGGGAAGTGTATGAAGGAACTGACATATCATATCATAGATGTTCACTGAGGTTAGTTGTGTGATAAAAAACAAGAATAGTTGATCTATTCTTGTTTTTTACTTACTTTCTCATGTCAAAATGTTATATTGTAAGAATAATATGTTTTGTAATAGGTATCTACTAGGCAAGCATGCTACACCTTCGACCACATCATCGCTTTCCATCAGGTGAGATCGTGGTCAAACGATTGACTAGACAGCGATAAAAATATAAAAATAATGAACGTTTAAAAAAAGATAGACTCTTTCACAAACAAATTTTGATTGAAGCTCTCAAGATATGTCGATCCACTCGTACAAAAGCATCACGCTCAAATTAACACCGTGATATGCCGACTGGCCGTCACATAGCAAGATATCCTACGAAAAGTAAAAAATAATGCAGTCTTTAGTGACGAAAATGTGAAGGACAAATTCAAATTATCCATTCACAATTAAGCCGCCATTTGGAATGCTTCACTCTTGAGTATGAGGTTAAGGACTTCAGTCCTTTTTTTGTAAATGTTGTAGATAACTTTTTTTACGTATAGCTTAATTACAGCGGGTTGTAAAAGGTAATTAACGTTTCATTAATGCTATTAAGATGGGCGGGGTTCAAAGGGACAGTCCGCGCCTTCTTTGCCCATCGCTTTAGGGACGACATTATTAAAATATCCTGCTCCCGAGCCCTGCATAATAAGTAGTTCGTGACAGGATTTCTAGCGCGGGCTTCTTACTCGTGCGACAGCTTTGTATTTTCTTGCACAGGCTTATTTCGAGAGAGCGTTTGTCCTTTCTTAGTAATTGCCCTAAGGTTTACCCAAGGAAAACGCAAGATCGACGTGACCGTTGACTTGGCGAATATAGCGATACTAGTGCGAGTAAGAATCCAACGACACCGGGTTCAGTCGTCGGCTCCACACCAATTTGACTTTTCTGAGTTATTTGCGATTTTCCATCGCTCCTTGCTTCGGAGCGGAGGACACGTTAAGCTTTCGGTCAGAGGTCCTCGGGACCTGACATCTCTGACACCAGAGGCCAGCACAACCTCATACGACAAGCTTGCAAGCATCGAGAAACGACATTATCTGTACAGGGCCTTATAATAGGTACATTACCAGGCCCTGGCGGGATTTTGATGAAATTTAGAATGGAGATAGCTTATACCCTGGAATAAAACAAAGGATACTTTTTATTCTGAAAAAGTGTAAGTTTCCACGGGAAAACTGGAAAATGTTGATTACTTACTGTAAGGAACGGTTGCCACCACAGAATGGTCTGTGGTTGCCATGGAAACGAAATAACAAGTCTGTCTTAAAACATCAAGAGCATTTGTGCTATACCTACTTTGCATTGGTTTTTAGTATCCTAGAAGAAAATAGGATGCTTTTTTTCGCGATAAACTGTGTAGTCTACGCGTACGAAGTCGCGGGCGGGAAACGTAGTAGTTACTAAAAACAAATTCTATTTCTCGAGGTTCGATAGACATAATATAATTATGATCTTGATAGCCGCCATAGTCATCATTTATTGATAATAGTCATTACAGGTCAGAAAAAAATATCAATTAAAATTAACAATAATATAAAAAATATGCTAGCATGTACACTGTACGTACATAGTTTATTCTCCAAATATGTTATAAATTATTTAAAGTCTATAAATTCTTGACATGAATAAAAAGCATCATCATCATCATCATCAGCCTATATCTGTCCACTGCTGGCCGTAGTCCTCTTCTAATGCACGCCACACAATAAATTATTACTGTAAGTAAGTAATGTCAGCATAAAACGGTGGGCTAAAGCATTTCGGGGGGAGGTTTGAACCCACCGCTTGCCTACGGCCCTGCTTGGAGCATCCACGATCGCATTCAGTAGCCTGTTGTAAACATCAGGTCCATCATGTGAAGAATTTTCGCAGTCTTCGCCAATCTGCGTGGAACGCCAGAAAGTTTATTTGCGTTACGGGTGTTGTACCGATGCATTTATTCACGCTTCTTGTAAGTATCTATGTTCTCACGCATGTACATCGCCACTCGGAGTATCAGGAGACATTTGTCTTCTCTCGATACAGAATGAGTGAGAGATAGCTATGTTGTATGTTGTGAGATAGCTGTTGTATTGCTATTGAGTGAAGTCCGAAAAATACTGAAGGATGCCCATCTCCAGAACATGGACAAATAGTAGTAGGCAACTATTCAAAATTCACCTGTTAGTATGCCAAACCAAAAACA
Organism: Alsophila aescularia; assembly: GCA_946251855.1. Lineage (NCBI taxonomy): Eukaryota > Metazoa > Arthropoda > Insecta > Lepidoptera > Geometridae > Alsophila > Alsophila aescularia. The sequence goes on along the minus strand of OX276386.1, from coordinate 13,166,000 downwards.
CCTTTAACAATCGCCCGTAACTTTAATTTATGAAGCCACTAGCTGCGCCCCACGATCTCACCCGCGTAAGGGATGATGATGAAAATAATCCTATGTGTTATTCCAGTGTATAAGCTATCTCCATTCCAAATTTAATTAAAATCAAATCAGTTCATTCTTTTGAGAGTGAAGTATGATGATGATGATGGTGATGAAATGTATTCTGTGTTATTCCAGGGTATAAGCTATTTCCATTCCAAATTTCATCAAAATCAAATCCGTTCTGCCTTTTGAGAGTGAAGTATGATGATGATGGTGTTGAAAAGTATCCTATGTGTTATTCCAGGGACAGCTATCTCCATTCCAAATTTCATCACAATTCGTTCAGCCGTTTGAGAGTGAAGTATGATGATGATGAAAAGTATTATATGTGTTATTCCAGGGTATAAGCTATCTCCATTCCAAATTTCATCAAAATCAAATCCGTTCAGCCTTTTGAGAGTGAAGTATGATGATGATGGTGTTGAAAAGTATCATATGTGTTATTCCAGGGTATAAGCTATCTCCATTCCAAATTTCATCAAAATCAAATCCGTTCAGCCTTTTGAGAGTGAAGTATGATGATGATGGTGTTGAAAAGTATCATATGTGTTATTCCAGGGTATAAGCTATCTCCATTCCAAATTTCATCAAAATCAAATCCGTTCAGCCTTTTGAGTGTGAAGTATGAAAATTCCCGCACACGTGAGTTCTTTCTTTTTATAGTAAGTCTTTTACAACACAAGCAGTCCGGCTTTGGAGTTCTTTACCAGTCTCTATTAGGAAAGCTACATCATTGCACATTTTTAAAGACCGTGTCAAGAATCTGTACTTGTCAATTTGTTAATCTGTTGAATGTAATATTTATAATTATTTTATGTTAACAGTAGGTGTATATAAGTAAGTGTATTATTATTATTTTGTATGTATTATTATATGGGAATAAATATTTATGTAATTTGTATTACTCATTATATATGTAGGTATATTTTTATAATTCTGCACACTACCATCCTTTGTAACAGCCTATGTGTCTCTATTCAGCCTACGGTTGCCTGGAAGAGATCGCTGCTTTGTGATAAGGCCGCCGATTAAAACTTGATTATTGTATCATCAATTTCATTTCTTGTGCAATAAAGAGTTATCTATCTATCTATGATGATGATGGTGATGAAAAGTATCCTATGTGTTATTCCAGGGTATAAACTATCTCCATTCTAAAATTATTCAAAATCATATCCGTTCAGCCTTTTGAGAGTAAAGTATGATGATGATAATGATGAATAGTATCCTATGTGTTATTCCAGGGTATAAACTATCTCCATTACAAAATTCATCAAAGTCCGTTCAGCCGTTTGAGAGTAAAGTATGATGATAATGATGATGATTAAAAGTATTATATGTGTTATTCCAGGGTATAAGCTATCTCCATTCCAAATTTCATCAAAATCTGGTCAGCCGTTTGAGAGTGAAGTATGATGATAATGATTATGATAAAAAGTATCCTATGTTTATTTCAGAATATAAGCTATCTCCATTCCAAATTTCATCAAAATCTGGTCAGCCGTTTGAGAGTGAAGTATGATGATAATGATTATGATAAAAAGTATCCTATGTTTTATTTCAGAATATAAGCTATCTCCATTCCAAATTTCATCAAAATCTGGTCAGCCGTTTGAGAGTGAAGTATGATGATAATGATTATGATAAAAAGTATCCTATGTTTTATTTCAGGATATAAGCTATCTCCATTCCAAATTTCATCAAAATCTGGTCAGCCGTTTGAGAGTGAAGTATGATGATAATGATTATGATAAAAAGTATCCTATGTTTTATTTCAGGATATAAGCTATCTCCATTCCAAATTTCATCAAAATCTGGTCAGCCGTTTGAGAGTGAAGTATGATGATAATGATTATGATAAAAAGTATCCTATGTTTTATTTCAGGATATAAGCTATCTCCATTCCAAATTTCATCAAAATCTGGTCAGCCGTTTGAGAGTGAAGTATGATGATAATGATTATGATAAAAAGTATCCTATGTTTTATTTCAGGATATAAGCTATCTCCATTCCAAATTTCATCAAAATCTGGTCAGCCGTTTGAGAGTGAAGTATGATGATAATGATTATGATAAAAAGTATCCTATGTTTTATTTCAGGATATAAGCTATCTCCATTCCAAATTTCATCAAAATCTGGTCAGCCGTTTGAGAGTGAAGTATGATGATAATGATTATGATAAAAAGTATCCTATGTTTTATTTCAGAATATAAGCTATCTCCATTACAAATTTCATCAAAATCTGGTCAGCCGTTTGAGAGTGAAGTATGATGATAATGATTATGATAAAAAGTATCCTATGTTTTATTTCAGGATATAAGCTATCTCCATTCCAAATTTCATCAAAATCTGGTCAGCCGTTTGAGAGTGAAGTATGATGATAATGATTATGATAAAAAGTATCCTATGTTTTATTTCAGGGTATAAGCTATCTCCATTCCAAATTTCATCAAAATCTGGTCAGCCGTTTGAGAGTGAAGTATGATGATAATGATTATGATAAAAAGTATCCTATGTTTTATTTCAGGATATAAGCTATCTCCATTACAAATTTCATCAAAATCTGGTCAGCCGTTTGAGAGTGAAGTATGATGATAATGATTATGATAAAAAGTATCCTATGTTTTATTTCAGAATATAAGCTATCTCCATTCCAAATTTCATCAAAATCTGGTCAGCCGTTTGAGAGTGAAGTATGATGATAATGATTATGATAAAAAGTATCCTATGTTTTATTTCAGAATATAAGCTATCTCCATTCCAAATTTCATCAAAATCTGGTCAGCCGTTTGAGAGTGAAGTATGATGATAATGATTATGATAAAAAGTATCCTATGTTTTATTTCAGAATATAAGCTATCTCCATTCCAAATTTCATCAAAATCTGGTCAGCCGTTTGAGAGTGAAGTATGATGATAATGATTATGATAAAAAGTATCCTATGTTTTATTTCAGGATATAAGCTATCTCCATTCCAAATTTCATCAAAATCTGGTCAGCCGTTTGAGAGTGAAGTATGATGATAATGATTATGATAAAAAGTATCCTATGTTTTATTTCAGGATATAAGCTATCTCCATTCCAAATTTCATCAAAATCTGGTCAGCCGTTTGAGAGTGAAGTATGATGATAATGATTATGATAAAAAGTATCCTATGTTTTATTTCAGGATATAAGCTATCTCCATTCCAAATTTCATCAAAATCTGGTCAGCCGTTTGAGAGTGAAGTATGATGATAATGATTATGATAAAAAGTATCCTATGTTTTATTTCAGGATATAAGCTATCTCCATTCCAAATTTCATCAAAATCTGGTCAGCCGTTTGAGAGTGAAGTATGATGATAATGATTATGATAAAAAGTATCCTATGTTTTATTTCAGGATATAAGCTATCTCCATTCCAAATTTCATCAAAATCTGGTCAGCCGTTTGAGAGTGAAGTATGATGATAATGATTATGATAAAAAGTATCCTATGTTTTATTTCAGGATATAAGCTATCTCCATTCCAAATTTCATCAAAATCTGGTCAGCCGTTTGAGAGTGAAGTATGATGATAATGATTATGATAAAAAGTATCCTATGTTTTATTTCAGGATATAAGCTATCTCCATTCCAAATTTCATCAAAATCTGGTCAGCCGTTTGAGAGTGAAGTATGATGATAATGATTATGATAAAAAGTATCCTGTTTTATTTCAGGATATAAGCTATCTCCATTACAAATTTCATCAAAATCAAATGCTTTCAGCTTTTTGAGAGTGAAGTATGATGATGATGGTGATGAAAAGTATCCTTTGTGTTATTCCAGGGACAGCTATCTCCATTGCAAATTTCATCAATATTCGTTCAGCCGTTTGAGAGTGAAGTATGATGATGATGAAAAGTATCCTGTGTTATTCCAGAGCATAAGCTTTCTCCATTCCAAATTTCATTAAAATCCGTTCAGCCGTTATCGCGTTAAAACTCCCCAAACAAACAAACAAACGTTTTCACTTTTATATATATTGGTGTGGATATGTACTGAAACATAAGTTTTTTAAGACACTGATCTTTTACGAATAGACCACGCGCCTTTTCTCCTATTGTTTTACCTTCAATGTCGTCGCGTGTAGTGGACAAACCCACAACAAAGACGCACACAAAGTCGTAGAAAGCAACTCTACACTGTAAAATAATTGGACTCTATACTCTGGCAAAACAAATCATCATCCAATTATCATCGCCATAGCAATCTCATCCCACTATACGTGACTAGAAAATAAATGTGCATTAGACAGAAGCGTACATCGTAAAGAGCGACCAAACACTGGTAGGTACGACACAGCAAACTGATTTTCTCTTATTATACCATCTTGAAGGTTAGTGGTTCCGTATTCGTTTGTTGTTGTGAGGAGCCTTCCATGTCCGAAGAAGAATACTATAGACTTATAGGGAACAGACTGATTAATTACCTCAGCAAAAGAATATCAATGGCCATTGAAAAATTTGAGTTTGCCTCCGATTTGCAGCTCAGAGACCAGAGCAGCCAGCCGACAGTCAGCCGCGAACGGTTTGCCTAGTGCATCCGGGCTGAGATTCAGGAAGATTTCCTAGTTTGACCTCGGTATATTGGAAACTTGGCAAACTTAGTGTAGAACGCCCACCGGCGAGGTGGAGTGGCGACCTGCGGAAGACGGCCGGCAGAAACTGGATGAGAAGAGACTAAGAATGTGCTCCATTTTCAGAGGCCTTCAGTGGCCGAACACAGGCTGATGATGATGATGATGATGATAATATTGTCAGATTGTAAGTGTTGTCAAAGTGAAGAAGTTTCTAACTTCCGGTTCGCCCCGGTTGCGGCTATTGCGCCATTTGTATCGCCTCGTTGAAGATTTTAATTTAAAAAATGGGTTACGGTTTCTTTTAAAAGTACTAGTTTTTGCCGGACTACAGTTTATCCCGATAAAATTATCCTATTTAAATTTTATCAAGATCGGTTCAGCCGTTAAATCGTACAAAGATAACAAACAGACAGAGACATGCACAGTAAAACTTAATATAATTTTGAATTCACTAGATGAGAACAAGAATCACTACAAAAATGACAACAAGTTGTTTGTACAGCGTGTTAAGGAACCCAAAGCCGGTGAATGTTCGGGAAGATACTGCCTTTATAATTGGCGCGGTTTATATCCGTGTTAGCGTTTATCAACTCATAAAAGATGAAATAAGCCGTATACAAATGTGGCCATTAATACGGCGAGCGGAGGATATGTAGTAATTCAACCCAAGTTCCTTGTTCCGCCATGGTATTGATTGCTGACTGAGTGGTACCATAGACAAATGTTATACCGTTTCTAAGGTTGAGTTGACTTTATCTGTGTGGTTTCTAGGATATTAGGCTTTTTGCATTTTCCCGAAGCAAAAGTATCTTATCTTCAAACAGGGCTCTTTATGCTGTATGAGTGCAGCCAGCTTTGTTTCTCGCCCTAGCAAACGACATTTCTGGGCGACAGAAAGGGAAAGAGCTACGAAAAACGCCTTTAATCGCTCTCATTCCGCTACACGCCCGCCAGCTTCGTGGCCCGCTCACATGCGTTTGAGACTGAGTAAAGTTAAACACTATGAATGAGTCAACGCACGCAGATGTTCAGTTATACGTATACTCGTTCACTTATATGTTGTAAAAGCAGATTTGTTCATATAGATATGGTCCTTAGCCGTTCAGAAAGTGTTTTAAAGACTTACTATATATAACTCATTATAATAGCCAATCTGGATACGTCCTACTAGAAATATTAGCTTTCAAATGAACTCCTTAGTAAAGTCCAATTTCTTGGGTAAACTTCAGGTTAACTATATTTTTCTTCTAATTCATAATTCTAAGCCGTATGTATTGACCTTTGAAAGCGTTAAACAATTGCAGTACCACCGACTTTAGTTGCAAAATCTTGTGCGTCACTGCGCTGCGCTAGTCACCCTGAGACATTGGTTTTTAAGTCCATTGCCAAGTAATTTCGCTGAAATCATTGCATTTCGAACTGAAACACAGAAATGTTTATACACTACTGCTTGGCGGTGAATATCTGACAAAGGACTTCCCGAGGTGCTGACTCTCTTGCGTAAGAGGCCTACCACTACAAAATCTATATTTAGTTATCAGAGCGAAACCCTGTTCCGGCCTTCACAGAAAGGTTCAAGAACTAATCCTTTCTTAGAGTTAATCTAGACCTAGCTAGACAGTAAAACCGTCAAACTCCTTTTTGTGTTTTTTTTTAAGATAAATAAAGACGGAACTATTGAAGGGCAACCTTCCACTGGCTCTAAAGCGCCAATCACCAATACATATATCCTGCCTATCCTCTACGGTGCTCAGACTTGGTCATTGACCAAGTAATCATAAGTCCAAACTCAACGAGCATGTCAGGAGTAATGAGAACTGACAGAGTCCCAAACACTACGCTGCGCTCAAAAACAGGCGAAGAGACAGCCTGGCTGAAATGGAATTGGGCGGGCCACGTGTGCCGAATGCACTCGGACAGGTGGGCCAAAGTTCACCCAGTGGACACCCGAAGACAGTCATAGACGACAGTGTAGACCAAGAAAACGATGATGATGACTTTGATTCCTTTCTGCGAGATTACTCTGACGCGGCCATGGATAGGTACTAAATATCTGCAAAATTCGTTCAGCCGTCAAATAGTTTTTTTATAGATTGCTCGGCATCTGATCATCGAATTAAGATACCAAGTACTTATGTACCCCAGTTTTTAAGTCTAAGTTATCAACAGTGAAAACAGCATCGCAATTGGTCCAGTAGTTTTTACGTGATGCGCGAACAAACATACAAACAAGCCAACTTATAGTATAGCTTATTTTAAGTACCCTATACCATTTTATTTTATTTATCTTCTTTGTACAGACTTTTTCTTTCTTATTGCTGTATTATAAGTATAGATAGATAGATTAACACTCGAATAAATACAAGTCTGAGAAACGAATACAAGTTATAGTGACATATTCGCTTTCTTATATTCGTGAAAACCCCCGATACCTAGTTTTATTCGCAACAAATCTCACTTTACAAAAGAAATAAATCAACCAAGAACTCCCATTAGCATGATAAAAGAACGATCGTTAGAATACGAGGAAGGAATACCATAGAAATAACGAGGAAAACAAAATTATCGTCATTCGCGAATGGGTAGGCAGCACGTTATCGGTTCTATGCGGACTAAATCCTGTATGACACGAAAATGTACAAGGTCGTATATTTATTCAAAAATATTAACTGATGTGTATGTACAAACCTATTTATAATATTTAGTGCACATTCATTTGCGTTTAGAGTTTACAAAATAAATGTTGATGAATTACTATGACGAACGTTGTTTGATTATTTAAAAAACAGGACCAACATAAATTATGAATAAACTAGTTTTCCCGCCCGCGACTTCGTCCGCGCGCACTACTACTTATCGCGAAGCATCCTATGTTCTTCTGAGATATTAAAAACCAATGCAAATGTAGGTATAGCACAAATGCTATTTTAGTTTTTTGACAGACTTTTTATTTCGATTCCATGGCAACCGTTCTTTACAGCGAGTAATCAACATTATCCAGTTTTCCCGTGGAAACTTACAATTTTCCGGGATAAAAAGTATCCTATGTTTTATTCCAAGGTATAAGCTATCTCCATTCCAAATTTCATCAAAATCCATCCAGCCGTTATCGCGTGAAAGCTCCCCAAACAAACAGTCAACGTTACACTTTTATATATTGGTATGAATAATTGACATGTCTTTTGTATCTGATATGTTTTGGGACATAATTTTAGTTTTGAATACTTCGACTGTTATGATTAATTTGACATATGTGAATATGAGATTTTATTTTATTTTCTCAGTTTAAGTAATTCTTTATTTAATTTTCCAATTTAATTTTGTAAATCAGGCCACAACTGTTGCAAAAACCCATTTTTTCAGGCCGATATAAATATCGACTCGTTCGTGCGGTTATGTTTTTTTTTATATCACATACAGGAAACAGTAGATTATCTGGACATTTAACGTAATTTTATCATCTGTATTTACAATATTCTTATAAATAAACTAGCTGTTCCCGCGGCTTTTTGTCCGCTTGGTAATTTCTACGGGTACAAGTAACCTATGTATATTCCAGGACCAAAGGTACGCATAAAGGACAACATGCTACATTCAATCAGAATTCGTTCAGCCGCCGTATACTTTTTTAACGATTCTCGGCTTTCACCTATCGGATTGAGATACAAAGTACACCAGATTATAAGTAGAGTTGCCGCGAATAGTTGTTATAGCGAATAGTCGAATACCGATTAATCGCCATTCACTTTGGCGAATAGTCGAATAACTCGACATTACTATTCGACATAAATAAGGCACATTAAAAATATTTCTAATTTCTTCTAAGGTTGTGAGAAAAGAAAACAATAAAGTTAAAGAAATCTGTTTCATGTTATACATATCTACATATATATGTAGTATTTTAATTTTTAAATGCTGGCAACCCTTTTCTTGTACATATTTTACGGGGAATACCCCGTTTTGTATTACCCAGCGTTTACTATTGTAGGGGATTTCCCGCTCAATCAATACGCTTGTGTTTAGGGTAGGTAGCACGTATTTATAATTTGATTTTCGACATCGGTTGACGTTTTTTATTTTTTCTTTCTATACTTATTTGAAAATTGCTATTGAATTAAAGACTTGAATACTTAATTAGTTAAAGTGTTACTTAAAAAGAAGAACAATCATGCCAAACCCAGGAAAAATATCTCATGTTTGTCTACATTTTGAAGAGGAAGAAAACAGTGCAATATGGAATTTATGTGGTGTAAAAATAAGTAGAGCAGCAAAAAAAGCAGGAACGACGGCTTTGCAGAATCATTTGAAATTCAAACACCCAGATGAGTATGGTAAAATTTATGGAAGCTCAAGTAGTCATGCTCAACATAATGCTCCCGCAGAATCATCTCCAAGTACTTCCTCATCCACCCAGTTGCCCATTCAGTCTTTGGTGCAACCGTCACTGCAACAACTACTTGAAAAAAAAAGCTCTGGGACATCAACGATAGCCGAGCAAAAAAATATCACTACTTGATTGGTGAAATGATCGCTATTGACAACGCGCCACTTTCCAACGTCGATCATCATGTGGGCTTTAAACGTCTTATTAATAATGCTTTGCCGCAATACACTAGTACTGGCAGGACATATTTCACCGAGAAAATAATTCCAGACATGTATGAGAGAATGGTTAGCAAACTAAAAAACGAGTTAGAAAGGGCTGAAACTATAGCATTCACTACCGATCTTTGGACTTCTTCTGTAAATAATGCTGCATTTCTGAGTTTAACAGGACACTGGATATCAGAAAACTTTAAACTGAATCATGCCGTTCTAAACATGGCTCATTTTCCTGAATCACACACATCAGAAAATACCAAAAGAGAACTGTTACAGTGTGTAACGAAATGGGACATACCCATCTCTAAAATTCAAGCGATTGTTCACGATAATGGGGCGAATATGGTTAAAGGAGTTAAGGAAACTCTACTTCCTTCAGAGCGTTGCTTCATACATACTCTCCAGCTGGTGATAAATAATGCATTAGATAACAGTTTTCTAATAAAATAAATTCTTACTAGTGCCCGCCGCATAGTGACACATTTTAATCATTCAGGATATACAAAACTTGAAAGTATTCAATCTGAGCTCGGACTTCCTAAGCATAAACTGATTCAAGATATTCAAACTCGCTGGAACTCAACATATTACCTACTGGAGCGTCTATTTGAGCAAAAAAGAGCAATTTCGGTGTATATTTCAGAATCAAGGAGCGTGAATTTTGAAAATTTGACCAGTGATCAGTGGGAGGTTATAGAACATCTGTGAAAGCTCTTAAAACCTTTCGAAGAGATAACAAAAATCACGAGTTCCACATATGCACCTATATCAGATGTGATACCTAGCACTGTTTCATTAACCAGATACCTAATGAAAGATGCGCTGATTCAACAAACTGCACACGTTGATGATTTTAGAAAGGCGTTAATAGAAAATATGCAAGCCCGTTTTAACTTGGACGATCTATGCTTCAGGAAGACATATTACTTGTCGACATTTTTAGACCCCCGCTACAAGGACTTTTACTTTGACGCTACCCAAGCTGAACGGATCCGTAGAGCTGCGCTCAGAGAAGGTCTTAGGCTTTCTTTAGATGACGAAAATGATGATTCGGATCCAGAAACGGCATCCAAAAGGTCTCGTTTAGACAATGAAAGTGAGCATGTCGATTCAGAAACTCAAACTATTTTGGCCATGTTTTGAAGAATCATCTATAGAGCAGCCTACTGAAGAGCAACCCAAGAATGCCACTGCTGAAGAAATCACCCACTACATCGCATAGCAAAGGCTGACAGAAAAATAAACCCATATGAACGGTGGGCTTTGAGTACCAATAAGAATAGATTTCCTACTTTAAGTAAGCTTGCTAAACAATACTTAATCACACCAGCAAGCTCTGTTTATTCAGAAAGACTATTTTAGACTAGTCGCCGAATGCCGAATAATACTAGCTATTATTCGGTATTCGACGAATATCAAAAAAATGTCGAGTAATGTCGAATACCGAATAATAGCGAGTATTCGCGGCAACTCTAATTATAAGTCAAAACTTAAGTTATTCATCAGTGAAAACCGCATTTCAATTGGCCCAGTAAGTTTTACGTGATGCGCTAATATACATATAAACAGACATACAGACACCATTATTTAATATATTATATTCTAGTTCAGTAGGTTATTATAAGTACCCTAGACCATATTTTTTAATTATCTTTTTTGTACAGAGTTTTTGTTACTTTCTACTTTAATATAGATAGATATAGATATGAATTTATTTAATTAAAAAAACTGATAATATTTGTGGGTAGTCTTCGATTAATTCTACTCCTTAAAAATATATTGTTAAGCCGGTCGATTCTTAGAAAAATAGTAGCTACTAAAATGTTCGAAGAGTTTCGGTAGGATGACGCAATACCTATATTTTAAGGAACATTCTGGAACACACTAGTTGCGCGTAGGTACCTACAGTTTCCAGAGCGCGCGGTAAGTAGGTACATGAGCGCGCGGCGCGGCAACATCAAAAGCGCCGCCGGCCTTAGTTACCTACAGGCGCCGCCGACCTTGAAAGTTCAAATACCTACCGACTACCGCTAGTACATACGAGTACCTTCTGGAAACTTCCGTCACGGTATAAATAGAGCGCGCATCGACTGCCTGGGACAGTTTTGACTCGACATTCGGAACGAAACGATCAAAGTGATCCGAAGCGAGTATTCAGTGATAATTGAAAAGAGTATACAGTCGAGTTAAAAAGTGTTTGAGTGTTATATGTTAGTTAAATTTCTTTTTGTGATTTTTCGAATAAAGGTGTTAATTTTTGGTGTAATTGGCGTACATTAATTTTATCCGAACCCCAACTAGTAACAATACATAAACTATACCTACTCCACATGGAGTGGTCGGTCCTGGACAAGTTAGTCAAATTCTAATCGGTCACATATTTTTTTGTTTGCATTGAAGTCTTCTATCAATTTTTTAGAATTTACCAGCAGCCGAAAATTCACGTTTTTTTTTCTCAAAATGGTGGGTTTTTATCGGCAGCCGCGAATTTACGTTAAATTATTCAAAATGGCGGGTTTTTATCGGCAGCCGCGAATTTACTTTAATTTATTCAAAATGGCGGATTTTTATCGGCAGCCGCGAATTTACGTTAATTTATTCAAAATGGCGGATTTTACATATTCCAGGCTCGTTAGTATTCTAAAAGGGTCCTTATACGTAAAGATTCCTTTAGAATACGTTAAGGTTGGGTTAGTTAGTTCCTGAGCCACACTAAATTAGCTGGGGGGCAAGATAGGAGAGACTCCCCAAATCGATCACTAATTCTTATACTTATTCATGCACGTCCAGGTTGGTTGGTACAAAATGTTACTTAGCATTAAGTCCTCTTTGTGCATTTTACATTTCAATCTAGATAGCTCAACTCAGCACACAATGGTTGTAACATTGACAAGGAAGAACTAGCGTGGAACTTGCTAAAAAGCTAGCACGGGTATCTATTAATAAGTAAAGCGCACGTTTACAATGAATTTAATTGTTAGTACAGAGCAAGCAAAACAATGAGTTAGTTTATAATTAGCCACACATGAAAGTTAAAAGAAAAACGTAGTCCACACCTCCAACTCGAAAGTGAAGCACCCAAGATATGCCGACCCGCACGAACGCACAAGCCTTACGCACACAATTACACCATGTTATAAATTCCGATCGGCCGCCACATCGCAGCAATATCTCTTCCTTGTCGTGTCAATTCAGGCAAGTTCTCAAAAAAATACTATGCAGTATTGTGTGATGAAATTGTATCATCATCATCATCATCATCATCATCATGTCAGCCTTTTAGAAGTCCACTGCTGAAAATAGGCCTCCCCCAAAGAGCGCCATGACGAGCGATCCTGTGCCACCTCCATCCACCGACTTCCTGCGATGACTGCAATGTCGTCGGTCCATCGTGTGGGGGGTCTCCCCACACTTAGCTTGCTTGTTCGTGGTCGCCATTCGATAACCTTTATTCTCCAGTGGAACAAAAAATTGGTGGTTGAAATTGTATATCAACCACAAATTATCCACTCACGCACACATACGCAGCAGCCATTTGCTAAACTTCACTCGTTTGTTTGGGGTGTGGACTGTCGTTTTTTAAACCTTCTCGTAGCCACATTTTGCTCGTGGCGCCTAGCCGTTGTTAATCCGTTACGTATTTCAGCTACATTTTGCCACGGCGATTATTCATAACCTTAATCTACACTTTTTAGGGTTCCGTATCCAAAGGATATAAACGTAACTCTATTGCTGTGGCAACAATGACAGTCCTTCCGTATGTCTGTGTCACGGGGGTTCGTAGATAAACAGAAAGATAAAGGGATTTTTACACATAAAGCGATAGAAATAGCAGCAAAGTCAAATTTTCCGGCTCTATCTCAAAAGAGGTTTGTTGAGAAACTTGATAATATTTGAAAATTTTTCAACAAGAACTTAATATCGCTGTTATATATGAGTAAGAAATAAATACTCGTAAGGGGGCCCTTCTCGGTCCGTCTATCGTCAACGCGAGCATGGTCAAAATGCATGTTGTTTCATCCAACGCAACGTTTGAAAAAAAGACAAAGCAAAAAGAGAACTTAACGCTGAACTGAACGCTCGGTCAGCATTCGGAAACTTCCGCATTATAACATTAATAACAACATTGAACGAAAAATAGTGTGTGGAAATTTCATAAAACTTGTTCCAGGAAATACGCGTTTTTGAGTAATCCTTATAAGTTTGTGAAATATTTTTTTTAATTAAGGCCCGTATTAATAAATCTCTCTTGGTTGAGCTCTCAAGTGCGATATCAATTGATACACTCTCAAGTTGTGATCAGCATCTTAAGATCGTCGCTGATTAATAAAGACATTTCAAGAGCATCTCAGATCATGTCGCTTTCAAGAGCCGCATCTCAAGATGCTACGTCACGAACCAGAACTTGAGAGCAAGATTGAATGAACTACGAATGAACGATTTATTTTCTTTATTGAAAGTTCGGTTTTTGCTCAAATAAGATATAGCGTAAGGTTAAAATTTATTACTTCGATGTAGTTGAATTAAATTAAATGCGATTATATTAAACGTAATGTTTATTTTCTACATAATTATCATAACCTTACTTTAGTTTTTTTGTAGAAAGGATGTAAGCCATAATATTTGTCTATATTTTCAAAGTTACACTACCTATCTATCTATCTAAAGAACTTAACGCAATTCATCAATGAATGACTATAATTTATGAAAATAAAAGTTCTTTTATTGGCCATGCAGTATTTCCAACGCGTATCCTTTGGTTACGGTTTCGGATCTTTTTAGACTTCAGCGAGTCCTCGCCAGGTTCTGATATCTATCAAATCTTCGGATCTTTTGGCAATCATGCCAAATAAATTTGTTTATTCCCAGAGGAATATAAAAATATTCTTATAATGATGGTTAATATAATTATAATTATCAACTTCTGACATAATATTTTCGAAATCCTTGATTCTAGCAACTGGCAATCACGCTCTCAAGTCACGGATCGACTGCACTCAACATTCTGCATCTCAAAGCGCATCTCAAGTGCGCCCTTGAGAGTAGAGATTGATTTATTATTAAACACTAACTCAGCTGATTACGGCATCTCAATCAACAGCTTAAGATGTGTTTATTAATTAGATTCGCATCTTGAGATCGCTCCAAAGAGCGCTCTTGGAGTTGAGATCGGTTTATTAATACGGCCCTTAGAATGTCCATTACATGTGCATGGTTTCTACAAACATGTTTTCTTTACTTTTATAATTTGAGTACATTATGAACGGTCGTTCAGGTAAAATTCGTACGAAAAAGCAGTTTTTTTGAGGCGTATACTGTTTTTAACTCCAAATTTTTATTTTTTGCTTTTGTAGAAACCTAGACACAGTGTACAAGATGCATATTAGTTAATTCCAAAGAAAGATGGGTTACAACGCCATAATCACGTACGAGCGTTTGTATGAAAAGTATGACGGGTTGGCCGCTCTTAAGTTGTCAAGTCAAGTTTATTTTAGTATTGACATCGTATAGCGTAAGTTTTGTATGTGCAAGCACTTTATTTACACTGTTATGCAACCTCAGAGAAATTATAACTATGCAACAGTTCAACAGAAAAAGGTACTACTTTCTCGTGGTCAAAAATGAATAAATATTGGGGCGACGGTAGCCGAGCGGTACAATCCGACGAAGTTATGTGCGGATATCCATCGCTCCGTGCTTCGGAGGACAAGTTAAGCTGTCGGTCCCGGCCCGGCTGTAATTGATTGTGCAGTCGTTAAGTCAGAGACCCTCGGCGGCCTAATAAACTCTGACAACAGGGCCAGCACTATCTCATACGACAACGAAACAAACGTGGTCAAATTATTCTCAACACTAATTTAAGTAAATTAAACCGTCTTCAAATTGTATAAAACTTAAAAGTAAGAAATGTTTTTTTAGGTCTGTGCACACAGCAACGCCCAAACCAACTAGTAGCACTTACCTGGCACAGACGTCAACAAATTTGAATTATTTATTCCTTTTAAGTTTTATAATATTTGAAGTAGTTTTTCAGCCGATTTCAAAAAAGGACGAGGTTCTCAATTCGACCCGTATGTTTTTTTTAAATATTTTTACCTCAGAACTCCCTGGTTTGCGAACCGATTTCAAATTATTTTTTTGTTTGCTAGGTTATACTTTCAGACTGGTCCCATAGAAATTTTATCAAAATCGGTTCAGTAGTTTTTTAACCAGTTCCAATAATAAGAAAAATTTGGTTGAGCATTCGCGAAGTACGAGCGTTTGAAGTCAGTTGTTCACTTTTTTGTCAAAAAAATATATATTTTTATTAGTTTTTATTTCTTACTTTTTAGTTTAGTTAAAGTAGGCATAAGAAAATTAAGTAATTAATTCCCTTCGCTAAGAAAAAAGCTTTACTGGAAACAGTTAACAGTCCATAGTCCATACCTTATAATCTGCTAAAACGGATTTCGATTAAACTTAAACGATTCCCTAAGTTGAATGATACTGAAACTATTAAAAAATAATTATTGCAATCGGACTTGTAGTTTCCGAGAAATACGTAGACAAACATACATACATTCGCGAAAGAACTACTTCCATACTACCGTGGACCTGACATCCAAAGTATTTGTCTAAGAATTATGAATGGCCTATTTGTTGTGCTATGGAGTATTTTATAAGTGATAACATATATTATTTTATTTTTAAAAGCCACGGTTAATTAATATTCTTAGAAACGTACTGATAATTCTCAGAGCCCAATAAATCTAAAACGAAAAAAGCTAATTCGGTGTCCAGAAATCAAGGTAGTCGTCACAAGCGCTAGATATCGAAGTCCGTAATAACAAAGTCAGGATCTCAAACGACAATCCAAAATATTTATGCGGAATTACGCTTACTACGAACGCCAGTAAGCCAAAATCTTAGACTGCGAAAGATTGAAGATGGACGCAGGTCATGTCAATGTCAAATTGCCACAGAATAAACAAGGTTTTTTAATGTTCCATTTTGCACAAATGAAACAAACTTATTTCCTAGGTTTGTTACACTAAAATAGGTAGAATTTAAAAAGCAACATGGGTTATTACATTGTTTTTTAGTTATTCAAATATAATTTACAATTTAAGTAACGAAGACAAAAATGTTAAAATCAACGGTTTCTGAAAGTAGTTCAGCGAGAGTAGTATAATCTGTGGCCGATTGCGTTCGAACATTATACACGTATCAATAAAAAATAGGAATACCTTTTTTCGACGGTGTTTTCTAGGGTTAACGTTTAAATAATCATATAGATATAATTTAAAAACTATATTTTTTTCATGTAAACCTCGTCTCTTGTTGTATTATTATTTATTCTGTCTCTAGTCTAGAGTCTTCCGATAAAGTCTAGTCCATTTTGACCGATGTTCTTTGGTATATTTGTTCTTATTTCTTTCATCGAAGATAAAGACTAACATAATATATGAATGTTACGCATTTTCAACAATATTACACACATACGCATGAACTTGAGAACTTTTTTTTTTTTTAAAGTCGGTTAAAAAGGATTTAACTTCACTCCGTCACGAGCATCAATTCGCGTACGAATATGACCAGTGTGGCCTGTTTACTCGCTCTATCAAATTAATTAGCGCAGGCCATGGAACTGATACGAAGCTGCGAAGATAGAATGGCCTTTATTTAGCGCTGTACTAAGGCACAGAATAACTAATAGTACAAGGCTAAGGTATTGTATGATACCGGCCGCTACAGCGAGCGTCGTCTCCTAACTTGCCTAAAATATTAGGCAAGTTAGGAGACGACCGACACAATAACAACAGGAAAATCTACTTGTTGACTGACTTTAAATAGAAGTTTCTCAATTAGTCATTTTTACGTATCATCATCATCATCATCATCATCAGCCCACATTCGTACACTGCTAGACGCAGGCCTCTCTTTGTGAACGCCACTGAGCCCAATCTTCGGCTATCCTCATCCAGTCGCTGCCGGGTGGTGGCAAGTCGTCATTCCACCTGCCGGCGGGCGCCCTACACTACGTTTGCCTCAATGCGGTCTTCACTCCAGAACTCGTTTACCTCAACAGTGGTCGATTCTTCGAGATATGTGACAGGCCTATTGCCACTTCTAATTTCTAGTTACTAATTTTTTGAACGACCTCAAGCTTGTGGACCAGCCGCACTGTGAGGACACTCACGTTTCAGCTCCGTAGGTCATAACTGGTAGGACGCACGGGTTGAAAACTTTCGTCTTTAGAGTCTAAACTACAAAAGCGATTTCAACATAATAAGTATCATTATGAAAAATATACCGACTAGCTATTCAAGACACTCACGTCAACACAAAGGCCATTCTACCTTCTTTAAATTCCTCTGGCCAACAGTCTACAATAATTTAAGAGCAATTAGAGTGTATAGTACTGGATCGTTAGTACAGAATATATAATAGTTCGGTTGTTATATGAGTTTGTATGAGGTTTATTTTTATTTTGTAAATTGCTTGTTTGAATGACGCTAATTAGATCATTAGCCCGCATGTTGAGTTGCTAAATTGTACAATGAAGTTGTAAAACTGATACGATGCAGTTACTTCCCTACTTGTTGTACACAATTGTAACAGTTTAAACCTATTCCCAGCAGTGGGAATGTACAAGCTAATTAAGATCAGCATTTTCTGCTTGCTGGGATTGAAATGAAGCCTTCTTCCAATCAAGTGAAAATAACTGTTGTACATAAATAAAACCTAAGGTGGTAATCTACACCAAAGTACATATATCCGTGATTGAAGCACATTACTCGGTTGTGTGGTTGGTTGCCACGCCAGAGAATAAGTACGAGTAGGTACCTATAATAGGAATAGTATTCTGACCACAGACACATTCATTCATCATTTCGGTTTGAAGGGCAATGTTTCCAGTGAAATTACTGGGTAAGACTTAACAACCAGTGTATAAGGGTGACAAGCGCAGTGCAATGATGCGCAAGATTTTTCAACCAAAGTTCTGAGTGGCACTGCAACTGTTACGGGCAGGCGTGACGCTTACCATCAGGCGAGCGACCTGCCCGTCTCGTCACTCAAAAAAAAACTAACCAGGGACACCAAAGAGTGGCTGTAGTCAGATCAATCTAAGAAAGTGATCTAACCACGGATACCTTTTGACGTAAGTGTCCAGGATCAGATTGTATTCATCTAACCAGGGCACTAAAGAGTGGCTGAGATCAGATCAATCTAACAAAGCGATCTGACCGTGGATACCAAATGTACGAAAACAGTCAGCCTAGGAAGGCATGAGCTTTCCGAGAAACAAAACACCATTGTAAACCCTTATTGCCAAGTCCTTTTTAGGTGTTCTGGCAGCCAGTCCTATCCTTCAAGCTTAGCTGATGAGATAGTGAACAAATGCAAAATAAATAATATTTACAAGAAAAAAGATGTGTAATTTTTAACAAAACTAAACCTGCACGAAAAAAAACGTAAAACTTATGAATAACTAGTTGAACCTCACAGCTTTACCTGCGTGCAAACTTTCCCTTAGTAGGAGACTAAGGGATGAAAATTCAAAAAATAAAAATGAGGTATTTTTGAATAATTCTTTCTAATCTCTAGGTTCACCGGTTTAGGCAATGTGTTGTCTGTCAGTCAGTCAACAGGTATGTCACACACAGTACTGGTACCAGACACAGGTACCAATGGTACCAGGTCTTTGAGTTTTCTAAGTTAAGTGATTAAGATTAAGTTTAAGATTTAAATCACTTTGTGTTTCAGAGGGCATGGGCTGTTATTGATTAAAAGAAGTTGTTAAGCCATGTCGGAGGAATTATTGTTTTTCGAATTGATTATTGGGCATCCCAGATAAAGCTGGAGGACAGTGAGTATAACTATAATGCAGGTCAGTGAGCTGGAGGGATTAAAAGTGAGCTTTTGTGCGTGTTGTGTTAGTGTGCTGTCTGTCTGTCTGTTTGTCCGTATCTTGACCACGCATCGCACTGAAACTACTGAATGAATTCAAATGAAACTTAATATGATTTGAGTTCATACTACGAGGTAGGACATTGGATACTTTTCATCCCGAAAAATTAAAGGGTTTCCGCAAGATAGGGGTTGAAAGTTATTTCAACAAATACTTATCACGCTGAAACTACTTTACGGATTTTAATGCAACTTGGCACAGTCATAGTCTATATGATGAGTGACAATTGAGGATACTTTTTATACCGAAAAAGAAAGGGTTCCTGCGGTATATGAGTCCAAATTCTGTTTGTTGAAGATATTTAGTAAAGTTTTTTCGAGGCTGTTCTATTATTCGTACTGAAGCCAAAACTGTTTTTTGTTTTCATTTTTGTCTGTTATCTCTCTGTCTGTCTGTCAGTATCTTAGACGCGCATCACGCCGAATCTACTGGATGACTTCAAATGACACTTGGCATGATTTGAGGTCATACTACCAGGTAGGACATGGGATACTTTTCAAACACGAAAAATTAAAGGAATCTCTCTGTCTGTCTGTCAGTATCTTGGACATGCATCACCCCAAATCTACTGGATGACTTCAAATGAAACTTAGCATGATTTGAGTTCATACTAGGAAGTATGATATTGGATACATTTCATTCCGGTAAATTAAAGGGTTTCTGCAGGATAGGGATTAAAAGTTATTTCAACAAATACTTATCATGCTAAAACTACTGTATGGATTTGGATGCAACTTGGCACAGTCATAGTTTATATGAGTGAAAAATTAGGATACTTTTCGCACTGAAACTACTGAATGAATTCAAATGAAACTTAATATGATTTGAGTTCATACTACGAGGTAGGACATTGGATACTTTTCATCCCATTGGGTTGAAAGTTATTAAAAAGAACACATAGCACGCTGAAACTACTGGACGGACTTTAAAAAGCAAATTGACACAGTCATATAACTAATACTTATAATAAAGCAATAGGTACGAAAAAGGCTGTACAAAGATGATAAATAAAAAAATGGTCTTGGGTGCTTAAAAAAGGTATAGAACAAAAATATATCATTATGTTTGTTTGTTCACGCATCACGTAAAAACCACTGGACCGATTGCAATGCGGTTTTCATTGTTAGATAGCTTATGGTTTGATTTAAAAACTGGTGTAATTGGTATCTCAATCTGGTGAGTTAGAAGCCGAGCAATTGATAAAAGTATTTTTGACGGATGAAGAAATTTTGATCAAATATTGATATATTGGTCCTGGAATAGAACATTATGGTACTTTGAACCTAAAGAAAAGACTAGCCAAAGCTGCGGGTACAGCTAGTTTTTAATTAACTTAAAACTGAAATATCTCATAAAATAAGCATCTCCGCAGGGGGAGAGAGTTACCAGGGGGTAGCCCTCCACCTCCCCCCTCTACCCCCCACCTTTAATCAATGGCATCAGAAGTAAATTTGAAAGAAAGTGAAAAAAAATAATGGTAAGGCTGCACAACTTTTCCTTCAAAGGCTTCCTACATCCCCCCCCCTACCCTCTTCGCCCCCCCCCCAAATCGACGGTATAGCAACTACATATAACATTATTCATATGTAAGGTAGGTAGGCATTTGTTGGGACTTGGGAGCAAAGCAACACATGTTTATGTTAAAATATTCTAACAAGATTCCAGCTAGACCATACATTATTGAAAATACCCTGTAACTACAATCCACTGGACATAACTTAACATGAAAACGTCCACAATGTCAAAGATTGTAACAAAAACATGAACCAAATAAATAGTGTTGATATCATAAATAACTGCAGATATCTGATGTAATAGGGATTCAATGCCGCTAAGCATAATACAGGTTCCTATTAAATACCGAAGATAATGCTTAAAATCAGTTCTGTATTTACTCTATTGATAAAATCTTAGGAAATGCATGAAATCACACAATTTCGCACAACCGCCGACCGCCAACAAAGTACTAACAAATATTTACAGATAACTTACCCTTATCGTACACTTCCAGCACTCATAAGATAATAGCACATAATCACTAAATTGACAATTTATGGTTATCAAATGATTTGAAGATAATTTGAGAAAAAAATATGTAAAACTTTTATTTCTAGTGACACGCGAGAAACCGAAGATCACCTCGCCTCGCGACCCTGGCGCGCTCCGTCGATGTCGAAGGCGCGTTATTTAGTGCTGCCAGGTCCTGGTTGGACCAAGGAGCCAAAAAAATGCTAAGTATTGGCACCTCACCGTAACAGACATTCTGACTTGGCTGAACCGATAAAACAGTACATCGGCTGTGTTCGATGTACTGTATCGGCAACAGGGCTGATACAGTACATCGAACACAGTCCAATCAGACCACTGCGACATTAGGGTACTTATTACTATTATTTATTCTGTGATTAGGGCCAGAACATCTGATTCGTCGGTATCCAAAGTAGGTATTTAGTCTGGTCAGCCAAGTCGGAACGACTGTCATGGCAAGAAAAATGCATCTACCTATCGACCGCGACGTTTGTAAACATTATATTATTGTAGGTAGGTACCGTAAACTGGGGATACTTTGTGACAAGTTTTGAGGGTTTTTGAAGATGTATTTTATTGTATCTCAACTCACATCAATAATATAACGTTATCTATATCAACTGTTATAGAATCTTGATTACATGAAATATTTACCAAAAATACATACATTTTAGTATTTATATCTTTCCAAAAAAGTTTCCCCATGCATAGGGTTACTTTGTGACACACAAAAAAATGCTCAGTAGTTCTACGTAAAAGTAACGCTGTCTTATCTTACTAGTAATATGCATGGGTATCTACCTAAAAATAAATAAAAAGTTGCCAGTTACACCAGAAAATAATCTACTAAATGTTGATGATCTATGCCCTCTTTTTGTTACCTTTATAAGTGCAGTGATTTGCATGCTGAGTATATAACGTTATTTATTTAAATATAAATCTTTTTTATATTTATTTCAACGAAAAATGTCTCATTTCTACTATTTAGGAATTTTCAAGCTCATATGGCAACCCAGCTGCCATAAGTCATAGTCTATCACACCGTTACAAAGTTACCTGATGATGTTCAACTAACAAACAACAATGTAAATAGTGTCGTTTCCTACACCATTATCTAGAAACACTATATTTCATCGTTTCCAGCATAAAATTTACCATATGAATCACATACCTGAAACTCGCAACAGTTGTTGAATTTTTCGCTCCAAGAGAAAGTTTTCAAGTAAATCAAATTTTTGTTCTTTCTTGCTTCTCCTTCAATATGCCACTGACTAAAAATTTCCGTAGACTTGATGACATTTGATAAGTACAAAATACGAAGTATTACAGTGGCCCAATTACAGAACTTGGTTACAATCGGATTATCACTTTTTTCATAGCAAAATCGACTCTATCGTAAAGCATTATTGAATTTGACGGCTTGAAACCGTCATGATCAAAATTACGTAATCGCACTGCTGATTCATGTACAAAATATAAGACATTTGACTTTTTTTAGAGGATCATTGGATGCGTTCATATTAATACAATTTCATGATACGTCATGTTGATTGTCAAAAAGTGGAGTTGACCAAAGTTACACAGCAGTCACAAAGTACCCCAGTTTACGGTACATAATATTGATCGTCTCCCGGGATCCTGTAGTTTTATTGCCTAAGCCACAAAATAGATAATAGTTTTTAATATTATCTTTTTCTTAGCCTCGTGCAAAATTGGGTGCACATTGCAATATTTGAAAACACAAATAACCAACACAGCTACACACAAAAATTAAGCATTAGATTCAGAGATATTTTGTTTTGCTAGTTGTTCGTTTGGTTGAAGGGGTCATCGTGCGTGGCGTGCGTGAGTAATGTTATAATTTATCATAGATATGAGATAAGTAAGCACATAACTGTGACCATCAGTTCTAGTTTCTCAATATTTGATAAGTATAAGTATAAAGTCAAGTGGTAAAGTGAGTCTAAGTTAAGTGGCCATAAGGTACTTACTAGAAATAACGTCTTATCGGTGCGATATTAACGCTAACGATTATAAAATATAGCCTAAATAGCGAAACTTTTGTAGCCTGGCACCACCTGACCTGAGAGGCGCCCCTTTTGAGCTCCTGTCGCTCTGCGTTCGTATAGGATTGAGGGCGTTTTGGGCAGTATCGAAATGCAAATTCTTAACAACCAGAGCGTTCCACCCTCAGGTTCCACCGAGAGCAAAATGCTAGCAATGTTAACTTTTTTAGCCCCATTGTCGTTCCACAAGCCCTCCGATGCTAGCACAATTAACAAACGTCAAACGTTCCACAATGCAAAATGTTAACATTTGTAGCTTCGGAAACTAGCATCGTCAGACCCATGTTGTTTTGTGGGTTGGAAATGCTACTTGTTGAAAGTGACAAAATTTAGCGGCAGAGCCTGTAATAATTAATAAAAAAACATTATTTTGCTTGGTCTTGCGGTATGCGGATTTTCGATAAAATAGTAGTGCTATTATCTATATTGGTTTCAATCCAATTTTAAATATCACTATCACTAATGCGTTGCGATAGAGTCGAAATTGCTATGAAGAAAGTGAGAATCTGATTGAAACCAAGTTCTGTGGTCGAGACCCTTTGTGTTGAGCAGCAACACGTTTCACTTGTAAGATGTCAACCGTGCTAACATTGCTGGTTTTTCGTAAGAGCAACGCTGATTGAACGCTAGTCATTCCTGTTAACACAAATGGTATAGCATTTATAGGTGGAACGCGGCATTGGTACATTGGTTTTTATTCAATTTCAAAACTTTAGCAATTTTTGCCACTAACGATCCATCCCGAACCGAACGACATACGACCCTATTCCCTAAAAGTATAAAGCGGCATTTCCGATGTTACTTTTATCTGTCATGTCATTTAATATCAACTCTAATGCGAAACTTCTAAGTGCAATTTAGCATGCACGCTTTTTGATTTCAAATAGCTACAGGAATTGGCTAATAGCAGCACTGGATGCCTGTGCCCATATTACGTAACCTACAATTTCAATCTTAATTAATTAGTTGATGGGGATTTTATTTTTATTGGGATTACGCCCTACTTTCATGCTTTTCATTCGATAGTTAATAATTTAAAGTTGTCAATTACCGATTATGAAAATATATATGTATATAACGTAAATCTCATTGCAACCAATAGCATTACGACCGCTGGTCGAAGTCGAAAACATTTCCTATAATTTAGGCCACAAAATTCCAAACCGAACGCCAAAGGAGACCCATAAATATATTGTAACGCGCGCCGGTCGATTCTTTAGAAAAACAGTAGGTACTAAAATGTTCGATGAGCCGCGGTCGGATGACCCAATACCTACATCTACAGGAACCTTCTGGAAGACACCAGTGGAGCGTAGGTACCTACAGAAGTTTCCTACGGGCGCGGTAACATCAAAGGTGCCGCCAGCCTTAGGTACCTACGGGTGCAGCGCGGTACGGCAACTTCAATGGCGCCGCCGACCTTGTAAGTTCAAATACTTACCGACTAATGCTAGTAAATACGAGTACGTACGAGTACCTTCTGGAAATTTCCGTCGCGGTATAAATAGGGCGCACATCTGCTGCCTGGGACAGTTTTGACTTGGCATTCAGAACGAAACGATCATAGTGATTCGAAGCGAGTATTCAGTGATAATTAATTAGTGTGTACAGTCACAGAGTGTTTGAGTGTTACTTGTCGGTTTAATTTCTTTTTGTGGTTTTTCGAATAAAGATGTTCATTTTTGGTGTAATTGGCGTACATTAATTTTATCCGAACCCCAGCTCCTAACAATATGTTATTTAGTTAATCTCGCTGAAAAATTATGTTATATATTTTTGCGTCGTATCGTAAGTCAGATAGAATCCTCCACTTACGGTCTAGCGAGGCATGTTGCGTCAGTGTTACAGTCTCATGTCGGTAAGACTGCGTCTTTTGTGAAGGACTCTCGCCATTTTGTCGAGATTATCAAGGACCTTAAACTGGAACCAGACGACATCATGGTGAGTTTCGAAGTGGAATCTCTTTTCACCAACGTCCCAGTAAAAGAGTGCCTTGAAATCATAAGGGAAATGTTAAGGGAGAACCATCTCTCAGAAAACTTGTTTTTTTTTGCTTAGGGATTGCCTAGAAAGAAATTAGTTTCTATACCGTGGACAGCATTACCTCCAGATTGATGGCGTCGCTAAGGGTAGTCCAAAGCACCTTTTCTGGGCAATATTTGGATGGAGCATTTTGAGGAGGCCATAGATCTACAATTGTTTGCGGTGAAGATATGGAAGCGTTATGTGGATGATGTTTTCTGTTTCATGAAAGACAATGAACAGACAGCGGAACAATTCCTGGGCCATCTAAACTTAATCCATGGCAACATCAAGTTTACCTTTGAACTGGAGGTGGAGAAAACGTTAGCTTTCCTGGATCTCAGAGTGTCGGTGAGACCTAATGGCTCGTTATCTCATTCTGTTTATAGGAAGCCAACACACACTGACAGATATCTCAACGCCTTGTCACATCACCACCCACGGCATTTACAATCAGTAGCCAGATCACTCTTAGACAGAGCTCATGCCTTCTGTGACCCTGAACATTTGGATGCCGAAGTGTCACATGTTCAGGAGATTCTCAAGCGAAACGGATACGAGGTGAACAGAAGTTGGCGTCCTAGACGCAGATATAAAAAGAGAAGGACTGATGTTGATAGACAGCCAGCTTTCATGCCGTATGTAAAAGGAGTGACTTTATTAAAGGACTATTCTATCAAGACCGTTTATACTCCTTTATCTAAGTTAGCAAGACATGTCAGAACACAGAAAGATGTCAGTCCTTTTCAAACTTCTGGCGTATGTAAGATAGATTGCAGCTGCGGTAGTTCCTACATTAGGCAAACCAAGCGTACTATAGCGGAAAGGGTCAAAGAACACATTGCAGCTGTAAAGACCCGCCAGATAAATAAATCTGCAGTCGCTGCGCATTTGCTCGAATCGGGCCCTAATCACTGGATTGATCCATGACTGAAATCCATGACCCGGAGATCCTCTCCACGGAACGTCACTTCTACTCCAGGATTGTACGTGAAACGGTTGAAATTAAAAAGTATCCCAATTTCAACCGAGAAGATGGTTTCAAGTTGGCTGCATCCTGGAATGCTGTGATAAGCAAGTGTTTATGTCAGAGGAAATCTGCAGATGTCGTTAGTGTTGTGTGTCGTGACAATTCTGAATTTTTACAAAACCAAATGCGGGTAGTTGGAGGCAACACTCGCCCTTCTCGACGCTGAGACCCTCTATTTTCAGTGTTCTCGCGACCACACCACGTTTCGCTTGATCGAAACGTCGAAGTAAATAAAAATTAAGTTGTCAGCGCGATTAAGTCCCGTATATATAACTATGTGTTCGAATCACGTAAGTTTAAAAGTTACAATATGTTATTTTTGCCATTTGAGTCAAAACGAACGCCTTAATAGTTTGTGATGCCACAGAATACCCAATAGTGATCACACCTGAGACGATACCACAGTATTACATTATTATTATAATTATGTAATACACTATGTTTTTAAAACTGTGTCGATACTGTACGACCAGTATTGTACGGCCGATAATGCACGGCCCACAGATTGAGTATGTGGCACGGCCTGATAATACGCGTACATGGATGGCCGTGTATTATTGGCCGTAAAAAAACGTTCCTTGTTGATAATTCACGGCAGTATTACACAGCTAATAATACTTTTAAAAGCTTCCAATTACTGGATGCGTAATATCAGCCCGTGACAATTTTGTACGACCAATAATGCACGGCCAATAATACAAGGCCAACCCTAAACAAATGCTGTGGTTTAAATTGCACCAATGTGCGCTATGTGTACTATCAGCGCGCACAAAGTCGGATTAAAATGCGCATTTATTCTCTACGTCGGACACATGACGTCAGGAGTGACGTCATTTTGGTGTGCACACAACGCTCACAAAAAAGAGGTAGACCAGCGTATGCGGTAACGTCAAATTCAATTGACATATGTCATTCTGTGTTGATATATTGTTGGAACTCCCGCCAGACTGCCAGTACATATAATAATGATTATATTCTTTTAGCAGAAGCAAACGAATTAAACAGAACTAAGAGAGAAATGAGAAAACTAAAAACAAAACAAAACAACAGTAGGTAGAACAGCTGACTCAAATGACATAAGCATGCAATCGTCGGGTTAATTTGTTAGCGTGCATATGCTGACCAACAATATAAACCGATCGTTAGCA
Source organism: Alsophila aescularia (assembly GCA_946251855.1). Lineage (NCBI taxonomy): Eukaryota > Metazoa > Arthropoda > Insecta > Lepidoptera > Geometridae > Alsophila > Alsophila aescularia. Next base: position 13,138,467 of record OX276386.1, on the reverse strand, counting down.
GTGTTTGCAGTCTCAGCACTGTGAGTGCAATTTAAACCACAATGAAAGATAGAATCTCTCCTTGATGCCTCGTTTGTATAGGCGAGTATCAAGAAGATAAAAACTGTCACAGAACCGATTCGGCTAACCCCGAATTCCCCGACTCCACGTGGTCTTAAAATATTTCAAAAAGCAGCTTGATCGAATTTGAAACGCCATTTTGTATGACAATAACTCATAACATAATGCCATTGCACATCACATAATATAGGGAAGGCGAAGGTTTGTGTGTGATATGCAGTTGTCTATGTCTGCCCCACACTAGAGTGTTTTTGTAGTTTGTACAAATTAACTTGATCCGCAAGACAGCTCTGCCTCCTTATGGCAAACGTAGTAGGTACTTGCAAAATGGCGGTTTCGAGAATAACGCGGTCAACTCTTTTTTGGATATTTATGCAACATGTCTATGTTATATAACTTTTTAAGTGTATCTAAAGAACATGAAAAATATCAAGCTAATTACGAGGGCTACAGCCAGAGGATACAAAAAAATACAAAATGTATTTTTAAAAGACTTTTTATTTAATAAAATTACTATTTAATTATTACTAAAGACGCGACAGTTGTTCGATCGTTGAATCAAAAGTGCTGTTAAAATTAGGTTTCATGCGGCAGGCGGTCGATGCTTGTGCTGCGTCGGCGCCTCGTGCCGGTGCGAAGTGCGTGACCTACATTCAGTCACGTAGGCAGGCAACTTGTGCAACTTGTAGGCTGTTATTGTCAAACTGCGTTGTGTGCAGTTTTGGGGTTGCGTGGATGTGTAACACCTCCCCTCGAAGATAAGCGACTAATCGAGAACCTTGTTCGAGATGGTTGCTGTCATGTTTCTATGATCAACCCTTATCTGGCCGGGGTTGATATTCCTTGGTAATGGGGTTGTATATTGTACTTCAGGAACGTCGCTGTTTGTTTCTGTAGTCTGTCTTCCGTTTGGTTGAATTTTCGTTCGTAGTCTGCGGTAAAGTAGTGCGATGATAAGTGCACATACACTTAGTAGTATTAGGTAGACGGGAATAGTGGTGTGATATACAGCTGGATCGGTGATTTTCTCAAGATGAGCAGGTGTTTCGGCTAATATTCTTGTGTTCAGGGCATGAAGACTCTGTAAGTTTGGTGAGTTTAGGATGATGGGTGGATGATCAACATGTCTCGACTCGTCATACTGAGGCGTTTCCATTATCCTTACAACATATCCTTTGATTCTGTCGTTCGTGTTGGTGATGGTGAATGCTGGTGTCTTTAGGTTGCAGTTGAGTGGTATGACTACCAGGTAGCTGTCGTGTAGAGACAGGTACTGTTCTTGAACACAGGATATCTTGACCTTGGTTGGAGCAGGGAAGTTCAACGTGTAGTGTTTGTCGTCTAATACTTCTAGGGCTTCGCTTGTGAGGACAACTGAAGTCAGTTTGCAGGATGGTTAGAGTTCCTGCTGGGCGATGAGCTGCTGGACACAATCGGTTCATCGGACTTCATGGTTTTTGTTAGGGACGAGGGACAATTTGTATAGGTCATAGGTATCGGGAAAGACAATCGGGACCTTGATAACTATAACTATCTGCTTAAATAAGTAAAAATAACCTAACTTAATTATCTCATAAAAGTTTATATAGTCTATGTCAAGGATTTCATTGTTTAAATATAAAATCCTTAGTTTACTAAATATATTCTTAATTTCTTCTAAGCTAACTATCGTATAAGGAGTGCTCGATGCACGAATAAACGATAAAGTATTTTCTAGGCTAATTAACTCCTCAGATAATTTTTCGGTATTATCTCCTAAGATTAAGAAGTGTTGTGCCAGATGGGCGTATTTGATTATCATATTCCTTGTAGGCATCGCTTTCCATTATCAAGTTCAGTGCTTTTCCTATCTTCTCTTGCTTCTCTAAAATGCTTTTAATAATTTTCGAGCTATGAGATATAAAATCCTTATTTGATTTAAACTGACATGATTGTTAAGTTCTGACTCTAGTTTTTGTTCGTTATTTTGCAAGATTGTGATAGCGTTTTCGTACTTAATAGCGTCGTTATAATCTAAGTTACCGGAAATACTTTTTCACCTCACAAGCTCGGAAAGATTCTGTTTGTCATTCGATTCATGTCAACAATTTAAAAATAATATATGTAGGTGTGATTACACTGTAAATAAATAAAATTTATAAATGTGATGTTATAAAGGTTATCTTAAGAGTATTTATTTATTTACTAGCTGAACCCGCGGCTTCGCACGTGTGTTCATTTCTCTAGCTTAAAAGTACTTTACACATACACATACATACATACATTTTTTTTTAAAGTACTTTAAGTGCTATTCCAGGACCTAAAATACCAATGACGAAAGTATTTTTGATCAAATGTTGGTATACATTTGACCAAAAATACTTCCGTCAAATCAAAAATAGTTTTATCGATTGCTCCACTTTTACTCATCGGATTGAGATACCAAGTACCCCCATTTTTAAGTAAGACCAACGCAATCGGTCCAGTAGTTTTTACGTGATGCGCGAACAAAGAAACATACAGACAAACAGACAGAAAGACTCGTTTTTTTTAATGCTATATTCTTGTTCAGTAGCTTATTTTATGTACCCTTACTCATTGTTTTTTATCTTCTTTGTACAGGCTTTTTCGTACTTATTGCTTTATTATACGTATAGATATTTTACACTTTAAAATTAACATACTTTGGACGACTATCCCACAGGAACGCTTTAATTTGTCGGTATAAACAATGCCCTCAATTTTAACCCATCATATAAACTATGACTGTGTTATGTTGCATCAAAATCCGTTCAGTAGTTTCAGCGTGATACGCGTTCTGTAAATAACTTTCAATCCCTATCCTCCGGGAACCCTTTAATTTTTCGTGATGAAAAGTATCCAATGTCCTATCTTGTAGTATGAACTAAAATCATTAAAAAAAACAGTTGTATATTCCAAGTGTTGTCCAAAGTCTCAAGCTACGGTTAATTGTATAACATTATGAATGGATTCTAGATCTTCCAGTTTTAATGCATCCACCATGGTCTGCATCACTGTATGCAAGTAAGCGACTGTTATCGTCTGTACGTCCATACACAATTCCATAGGTTGTTGTCCCTTTCAAATAGCGCAATATTCGCGTTACACGAAGCCTTTGTTGGATTCTCCAAGGATCTCCATACAATGCCAACAGCATAAGCAATATCTGGACGCGTGGCGACCATCAAGTAGGCTAAAGCTCCGACCGCTTCTCGGTATGGAAATTGTTTGCTCTCACTTGAGTCATCAACATCTTTCGTTTCGATTACTTTCTCGATTGGTGTTCCGATAGGTTTACATTCCAACATTCCGAATCTTTCCAGCACTTTGTTTGCATAGGAACTCTGATGAATGAAAATGGTTCCATCTTTGCGTTGTTCGATTTCATTTCCATTCCTAAATAAAAGGAGGCAGGCTTTGATGTTATCTTTAAATTTCTCAGGAACTCTTCAGCAAGTTGCTGGTCTGTGGCAGCTAATAATCCGTCGTCAATATACAGAGTTATAAGAATCTTTTTATTTCCTATATGTTTAGTGTAAAGACATGGGTCTACTGTACTACGCAGGAAATCTAGCTCACTCAGAACTTGGTCAAAATGATAGTTCCAGCATCTGGGTGCCTCAGCAGAGGCTTCTCATCAATTTGCAAACTATCTTAGAGTCATCTTCGAAACCTTCAGGCTGCTTCATATAGATCTCTTCATTCAGTTCACCGTATAAGAACGCTGTGGTTACATCGAACTGAGTAAGGTATAATTTTTCAGTAGCAGCCACACTTAATAAAGATCTAATAGTTGCCATTCTTGCTACTGGACTATATGTCTCTTCATAGTCGATACCTTTCTTTTGTTTGAAACCCTTGGTGACTAAGCGAGCTTTATATTTAACTATAGAACCATCAGGATTTTTCTTAATGCGATAAACCCATTTGCACGGTAGAGCTACCTTGTTACTCGGTAATTCGCATAAAGACCAAACATTATTCTCTTTTAGAGATTCTATCTCAGTTGCCATAGCTTTGAGCCATTCTTTTCCGTCTGTTCTCTCTATAGCTGCTTTATAGCTTTCTGGTGCGTCTTCTACGCTAATATGGCAAATGTAGTCATCTAGTTGGTTTGGGCGCGACAGAGTATGTCTATTTCTGAGATTGTATCTTCCTATTGTGAGATCTGGTTTATCAATTTCAATCTCTTCTTGAGATTCTTCGGCATCTACAAACTCTTCATCACGAGGATAAATGTATTAATGGTAAATTTTAAATGGGTAATATTCGGTGGTAAATTTTAAAGGGTACATTTTAACTGTAAATTTAAATGACTAATTTCAAATATTAAATTTCATAACTAATCCGGCAAATTTATGATAGGTATCAGTAATCAAAAGAGATAATTTATTATCAGTTCGGTCCTTAGTTCGGTCATCCAACGCAATAGGTATACTGATATGCTACGTTAATTAAAACTACACAAATTTAGTGAAAGGTTTTTATTATAAAATTGTTAAGTGACAAATAGGAACTTTACTGTGATTTTATTAACTAGGTACTTATATTTCAGAGTATATTTTTACGCTAAAATACCCTCTAAAATAAAATATTATCACATACTTATGTAAGTATGTGTTTTTATTATTATTTTTACTATGTAGTAACAACAACCTGAAATTATGTACATATCTAAACTTAAAATATAATGATTTCATTTCATTGCACTTTCATTTGAGTACGTATTAAATTGTAATGTCACATGTTATTTATAACATTTACAAATAATCAGTCTACAGTGATAAAAAAAAACATAATTATATCCTAATTCGTAGTAATATCACAGAATAAATAATAGTACAAGTATAAATAATAGTACAAGTACAGAAGGCTAACTAAGTAAAGTCATTTAAATAAATATCGAATCTTGCTACAACGCTATAAAGTGCAATTTAACTCGCACGGCGCTGCGAGCTTTCAATTATATTTACCTAGAAGGCGCTCGCCCACCGCGTGCAGGCTAGAATGCACCGTATCACAACGCGCGAGAACTTCCATTGCTCTAACCGTTTCAGAATCGCTCTGTCCCTTTTTCGCTCGGTAGGGTTGTATTAAGATATGACTAGGTACTTGTACTACTAATTATTCTGTGATATGTTAGTTATGACTAATAATAATGTATAATGTTATTACTTATTATTATAAATTAAAATAGTTCTATTACATACAATGACATTCTTATCAGAATAGACCTACTACCTCATTTGTACTACCTACCTATCCCGTTTTCAGACCGCCGCGCCGCGCCGATAAGTTTAGTGAGATACCTACCTACGTGTTGTTGGTTGATTATGATTATATCCTATAGGTATTGCACTTTGATGAATAAAGGTGCCTGTCTGAATTCCATGCTTTTTAATGAGTGAAAAATAAATTGCTACCTACGTAATAAAAGGTATTAAAAGTATGTAGGCTACTTACTAAGTCAGCACAGTAATTCATTTTCCGATCAACAATACCTACTATAATCAATTATAAAATTACGTTGATCGATTTAATAAACGACTTTATTTCTGCGCGGAAAAACCTTAAATATGCGTAGCTTCGGTATGGAACACAAATGAAATAAAATAAAACTATAGGAACCTACGTAATAAAAAAATATCAATATCTAACTACATAACTAGGACCTATTATAGGTATTACAATTTATTACCTTTCAATATCCTTTGGAAGCGTAAAGAATGCCAATTCGTCATTTCTATCACTATTCAAACAGCCAAATGCTATGCAGTACTTTCTAGCTTTCTTCTTGGTACTCATAATTAAAACACGAATAAAGTTTGTCAATAACTTTACGTAAGTAGGTGCTCTATCGCTAAGTACAAGGCGCGCGACTCATCGAGCGCATGCTTGACACTCGACTGAACGGACCCGAATATTGGGTCCTTGAATTTATTTGTACTTGTTGCGGAGTGCGACCGCCCTGGTAATATGAAGTCTTTCCTAACTAGAAAGCATAGGAGTCTCTAAAAAGTCTATAAAAAGTTTGTAGATATACCACCAGTCGCAATACATCACAGTATTTTTTTTTGCAAAAAAACACTTTCGTGGCATAAAATCACCTTCATGGATAAAACGTCATGAAGGTGATGCCACGAAGGTAACGAAAATATCCCTTTTTTATAAATTGCTGCAATGCTTTGGTGTAACGTTTTAAATAAAAAACTACATAAATATCTCGCACAATTTGGGGTTTCGATGACCTAACATTGATTTCAATTGCTAAAATACAATGCACATAAATGTTGTCCACGCAAGTCGGTACACCTATGAATAAATATAAACTTACCAATATTTTTTTCTCACGGCACGACACGAAGTCATTCCCTGGAAGGGTTCCAGGGACTGACTTTTCCTCCAGAAGCTCCAGAACTTTTCTTTCCAACAATGTGCCAAATAGTACGGACTTTCCGTGCGCTGCAGCCACTTTTGTGATTTTTACTCTACGTCACTTATAGTTAGATCCGGTCCTGGAATCCTCTCGTTCGCTCTTTGTTTAGTGTACCGTTGTGAGCTCCAGAACTTTTCTTTCCAACAATGTACCAATTTTTTAATTTAGTACGGACTTTCCGTGCGCTGCAGACACTTGTGATTTTTAATTAACGTCAATTACAATTAGATCCGGTCCCTGGAACCTTCTCGTTCGCTCTTTGTTTAGGGTAGCGTTGTGAGCTCCAGAACTTTTCATTCCAACAATGTGCCAAATTTTTATTTTAGTACGGACTTTCCGTGCATTACAGCCACTTTTATGATTTTTACTCTACGTCACTTACAGTTAGATCCGGTCCTGGAACCCTCTCGTTTGCTCTTTGTTTAGGGTACCGTTTTGAGCTCCAGAACTTTTCTTTCCAACAATGTGCCAAATTTTTATTTTAGTATGGACTTTCCGTGCGCTGCAGCCACTTTTGTGATTTTTATTCTACGTCACTTACAATTAGATCCGGTCCTGGAACTATCTCGTTCGCTCTTTGTTTAGGGTACCGTTGTGAGCTCCAGAACTTTTCTTTCCAACAATGTGCCAATATTTTAATTTAGTACGGACTTTCCGTGCGCCACAGAAACTTTTGTGATTTTTACTCTACATCAATTACAATTAGATCCGGTCCCTGAAACCTTCTCGTTCGCTCTTTGTTTAGGGTACCGTTGTGAGCTCCAGAACTTTTCTTTCCAACAATGTGCCAACATTTTATTTTAGTATGGACTTTCCGTGCGCCGCAGACACTTTTATAATGTTTACTCTACGTCAATTACAATTAGATCCGGTCCCTAGGACCCTCTCGTTTGCTCTTTGTTTAGGGTACCGTTGTGATCTCCAGAACTTTTCTTTCCAACTTTGTGCCAAGTTTTTAATTTAGTACGGACTTTCCGTGCGCTGCAGCCACTTTTGTGTTTTTTTACTCTACGTCACTTCCAATTAGATCCGGTCCCTGAAACCTTCTCGTTCGCTCTTTGTTTAGGGTAGTGTTGTTGGCTCCAGAACTTTTCTGTCCAACAATGTGGCAATTTTTTATTTTAGTATAGACTTTCCGTGCGCTGCAGACACTTTTGTGATTTTTACTCTATGTCAATTACAATTAAATCCAGTTTTGGAACCCTCTCGTTCGCTCTTTGCTTAGGGTACCGTTGTGAGCTCCAGAACTTTTCTTTCCAACAATATGCCAAATTTTTATTATAGTACGGACTTTCCGTGCGTTGCAGCCACTTTTGTGATTTTTACTCTACGTCACTTACAGTTAGATCCGGTCCTGGAACCCTCTCGTTCGCTCTTTATTTAGGGTACCGTTGTGAGCTCCAGAACTTTTCTTTCCAACAATGTGCCAAATTTTTATTTTAGTATGGACTTTCCGTGCGCCACAGACACTTTTGTGATTTTTACTTTACATCAATTACAATTGGATCCGGTCCCTGAAACCTTCTCGTTCGCTCTTTGTTTAGGGTACCGTTGTGAGCTCCAGAACTTTTCTTTTCAACAATGTGCCAAATTTTTATTTTAGTATGGACTTTCCGTGCGCCGCAGACACTTTTATGATTTTTACTCTACGTCAATTACAATTAGATCCGGTCCCTAGAACCCTCTCGTTTGCTCTTTGTTTAGGGTACCGTTGTGAGCTCCAAAACTTTTCTTTCCAACAATGTGCCAATTTTTTAATTTAGTACGGACTTTCCGTGCGCTGCAGCCACTTTTGTGATTTTTACTCTACGTCACTTACAATTAGATCCGGTCCAGGAACCCTCTCGTTCGCTCTTTGTTTAGGGTACCATTGTGAGCTCCAGAACTTTTCTTTCCGGCAATGTGCCAAATTTTTATTTTAGTACTTTCCACTCTGGAGAAAATACTACTATACTACTAGATCTCTGGAGCTTATACAATACAATAACTTATTGAACACATCACAATAAAAAACAAAATAACAGTAATTATATAAAATCCAATGGTGTACAATAGGCGGCCTTATCGCTATAAGCAATTTCTTACAGGCAACCTTTGGATGGACAGGAATATAATATTTACATTCCGGTCAGTGATGGAGAATTCTCCATCACTGACTTTGGAATAAAAAAGTAAATAGATAAATAAAAACAACTATATAACTTAATATTTTATACATACTTACATATGTGTCAACATATAGTTACAGAGTTGTAAAAGCGAGACGATATAATTCCTTTCGTTACAGTTGCTCTTTTAGCCATGGTACCCCGTATGTATCGGACTGATTTTAAAGACGTTGCACGTTAAAATTACTGGACGCGTTGCGATGCGGTTTTCTCTTATGGATAGCTTAGGTTTGACTTAAAAACTGGTGTACTTGGTCACTCAATCCGATGAATAGAATCCGAGCAATAGATAAAAAAACAATATGACGCCTCAAAAAATTGGTGTAAGATGAAAAAACACGCGGTTTTTAATGCTATTTAACGTTTTAAAATAATAGTTTAAAGAATTTTCAAACTTTCCATGTTATTTTGCTAACTGGTTCATGAAAAATCTCCACTTCTCGGACTAGGGAAAAGTTGTACTTAGTTTTCTAAAGGTCACGTGTTATTATGTTCAACTTCATTTTTTATTCATAACTTGTCATGTTCATGACGTGCGAGGGCTCAACGATCACAGACAGCGTTCGTTATCTTAAAAAAACCGCTTATTGTAAATAATAATCATTAAGTCGGTAATCTCAGTGTTAATATTTAAGTACCTATAAGTAAATAATGGATTATGCCGTAAGATAGGCACTAAATTTTACCAGCTATCAATTGTATCTTAAAAGAGTATTAGATAATCAGCTACGTGCTTGATAGAGGGTGCATTTTATCTAAATACTACCTAATATTCATATCCTTTGATTTCGCATGTCATTTATACAGGATGTCTCGAATATTAAAGGGTCTTTCATGGTAAGACATTAGTCGACGTCACCTTTTGACGTTCCGGTCCTTACAAAACGGAAGTTTCTAAGGCAAAGGCTACAGGTTAAATTGTGGAAATAATTATTTGTTATGTAAGGCTACAAAGTGTTTTTTTGTCACGAGTACTTGTATTGAAAACTGAGCAAGCGAAGGACTCTAGGATCCTCATAATATGATAATATATATTATATAGAATCCTGAGCGTAGCGAGAGTTTCAAAAGTACGAGACGCAGAATACGAGTAACTTTGCTGCCGTGCGAAACACACAACTTTTCACCTTACTACAGCGAGGAAAATGCTAGGTGCAAGAAAAAAGCTTAAATACGAGTAATATATTAAATAAAATTAGTGTTTACAATAATAATAAAAATTGAGCCGTCGCGGAACGCCTGGCAGATTTGTAAACATAATAGAATAGAATAGAGTCGAATAGTCACGAATAGATTTGAATAGATTCGAATAGATTCGAATAGAATCGAATAAAGATGAATAGAGATGAATAGAGACGAATAGAATCGAATAGAGTTGAATAGTCTAATTGGGTTGAATAGAGTCGAATAGAGTCTAATAGAGTAGAATAAAGTCGAATGGAGTCAAATAGAGTCGAATAATAACATAATATAAACAAGTATTAATGTATTTTCAGTGTAATGGCGGTATAGACAATTATAGAATAGAAAGGTTCGAATTTTATATTGTGGTAGGTAGATTGAGAGATAACTCTTTATTGAAAATCACACAAATCAAAATCTTACAACTAAAAAACAAAATTATTAATAAAGTGACACAATGGACGGTCTTATCGCTCAGAGCGATCTATCCAGACAAAGACTCTTCCACGGAAAGGAATAGCGGAGGTAATAGGGACGTCATCATGACAAGGTTTTCAGGCAATAAATATGTACATATACCATACATAAGCACTTAAAAAATTATAAAATAATCATATAATTAATTGGGAAAACACAATAGAAAATTGCGATGGAAGATAAACCTAATAGATACATACAATTATATAAAAATAATATACATATATACATACTTATATAAAATATACATAAATACATACCTAAATAAATAATAATAACAGGATTGAGACGTAGCAGCACAGCTAGAGTGATAAATAGAACATTTTAACACGATGTTTAAACGCGTTGAGCTAAGGTTTGCGTCTAATATCAACAGGTTAGGCATTCCACAATCGAACAAAATCCACTGAATATGATCATTCGTAGAAAGTCGTTCTGTGGACATGGGACCTTAAAATAAGGTTATCTGATGACCTTAATCTACTATTGCTAGAACTGTGGAGGAAATGGAAACGATCCTGAAGATCGCGAGAGCGCGGAGAAGAGGGGTTGAGCAGAATACTGTAAAGTAGGGACAATATATGATTATTCCGGCGATGACGAATGGGAACCCACTTGAGCTTAGTGCGAAATTCGGAGACATAGTCATACTTGCGCAGGCCAAATATGTACCTGATGCAAAAAAATTGGAGACGTTTGTTCAATCAAGTTTGTTTAGCTGGTCCTCGGTTAGGTCAAGATAACAGGCGTCAGCGTAATCGAGAATAGAGAGTAAGAGAGATTGTGCGAGCGCAATTTTAGTCGTGGTACGTAAAAAATTGCGTAGGCTACGTAATGAACCCGCGGACTCGAACATTTTACGGCTTGTAGCAGAAAATTGAGCATTCCAAATAAAGCCAAGATTCTTTTCATCCCATCTATTCGTAAAACACTGGTTGGTTCCTGGAAAAGTGGGAGCAAAGTAGGTCTTTTCTGTACAAGACTTTCAGAGAGGGCAGTAATGAGTTTCCGTGTCTCGAAAAATGTAAACACTCCTTTGTTGGGAATTGAACTCCGTTGCTAAAGATCCGAAGTCAACCTATGTCTAGCCGAGGCTATCCTGACATATTGAAATACGCCGAAAAGTTAGTATATATCACGAAATAAATGAAGGGTTGCTAATTCACAGTTGACCAATGGGAGCGCGTGGTGCAAATTGGGTTACGTAGCGCGGTGAGAAAAGGGGGTGACAATCGTAGCTTCGAAACGAATGGACCGATTTAGCTACGGTTTTTATGTTTGAAAGCTGGGGTAAACGAGATTGTTCTTAGCTATAATGAGGGGGAGGCCCTCCTCCCCTAGTGGGGGGGGGGGGGTTGTGAGAATCGTAGCTTCCAAACGAATGGACCGAATTAGATGCGGTTTTTTATGTTTCAAAGCTGAGGTAATCGAGATGGTTCTTAGCTATAATGAGGGAGGGAAGGGGTGGGGGGGGGGGAGGCGGGGTAGAGGGGAAGGAGGGGGATCGTTGCTCCCAAACCCCATACGAATGAACCGATTTTGAAGTGGTGTTTTATGTTTGAAAGCTGATGTGAATGAGATACTTCTTAGCTATATGAGGGGGCGGAATTGAGAAAAGGGGGGAAGAGAGGGGGGGGGGAGAATAGAAGCTTCCAAACGAATGGACCAATTTTGCTGCGGTTTTTTATTTTTTAAAGCTGAGGTTAACGAGATGGTTCTTAGCTATAATGGGGAGTGTGAGGTAGGGCGGGGGGGGGGGGGGGGGAGTTGGGGAGGGGGGTATTAAACATATTAATTTGTGCTTGTAAATGAATATATAGCTAACTTACTATGCTTAGTGGACTACATCTCAAAGGCTTTGGATCGGAGAGTACAGGTTGATGTAGTGAATTTTGATTTTCAGAAGGCTTTTGACAAAATAGATAACGACATCCTACTACGTAAGCTATTTGCCATCGGTTTTACTCCCCATCTTCTCACTTTCTTCTCAGACATATGAGAGATCGTCGGCAATATGTGAGGCATGGCATGTATGTGTCTGAACCATATCATACTCGATCTGGAGTCAGTCAAAGATCAGTGCTCGGCTCGCTCCTCTTCTTGATTATGATCAATGACCTAGCCAAGGTAGTGACTATAGCTAAATTTATCTTGTACGCTGACGATCTGAAGCTCATACTAGAGATAAAATCATACAATGACTGCCTTAATTTGCAAAAAGACATAAATTCTATCTTCGAATGGAGCGTTAGTAATAGAATGTTTTACAATTCTGATAAATGCTATGTAATGACATTTGATCGTTAACATTATCCAATTGGTTATAATTACAATTTAAACAATATTGACATTAACAGAGTAAATATTATTAAAGATTTAGTAGTTACTTTTGACCGACAACTCACTTTTCATGACCATATTTCCAACCTGGCCTCGTCGCTTGGGCTTTGTGTTGCGCAACGCAAAGGATTTTCAGGATCCGCAGGTCCTACGAACCTTATTTAATACTCTTGTGAGAAGCAAATAAGAATCAAGCGCATGTGTTTGGAACCCGCATCATGTTACCTACACACTGATGCTTGAAAAGGTGCAGAAAGCATTTTTAAGATCTTTTTACAAGAGGCTTTATGGCTTCTATCCCTACCTTTATCCCACTAGGTTCTTGCTTGGACAGCTTGGCTTCAATTCTCTGGAAGTGAGAAGGTCGCTAGACCAGCTCACTATCTGTTGTAAAATACTGAGAGGGTCCGTCGACTCTTCAGAATTACATGAACGACTGTGCAGGTTATTTGTCACGGACAACTATGTGCGGCACAGGCCCAACAGAAGACATAAGTTATTCTGTGTTCCGGGCCAAGTCCCCCCTGTGTCGGTCTCTGCACAACCTCAATGCACTCCTTGACGCTAACCCTGATATTGACCTATTTATTGACAACTGGAAAACCATTTTGTCCATTTGTTTGACATATTGTGAAGGTATTTAATTTGACATTGTTTTGTGATTGTTTCTGTGTATTATTTTATCTGGTTCTATGATTTATTTGACTTGACATGTATGTGGTATAGTTGTCATTTTTAATTAATTAATTGACATTTGCTTTGCCATAAAATTTTGTTAATTATATTTTATTTATTTTTTGTGTGTAATAATGTGTAATTGGTGTAATTAATGCCGTTTTTTATTCAAATAAATTAAATTTGAATTTAAATTTGAGCTGTAAAGTATCTACAAGCGACATTTATTTCTTTTTCTCATAGAGGGGGATGATGAAAAGTAGTAGTGTATCACTCGGGCGCAAAATTATATTCCCTCATTTCATAATCATTCTCAAAATTTCATAAGTATTTCCATCAAGAAAACAATTTTTAAAAAGACTTCATTTTTGTTTGTGAAAAATAAACAACCTGTACTTACCAGTTTACATCTAAGCTCTCCTTTAATTTTATCCGGAGATTACAGATTACAAATTATAAAACATTTGGCCAATAAATATGGATGCAGACAGTCGACGGTAGGTATTGCAGTGACTTGATCTGTCGACATGGCCTCTTTGGTGTATCTGGTGCTAGCGCTTCTCGCCGCTGGTGAGTATCCAAATAACTGTCTTATTCGTATCTGATTCTAGGGTATAGCGTTATATGGACTGATCCGCTAATGCCCTGTTCCTAGGTATATATGGAACGAATCATTAAGTTAACATTTTCTACCAGACGTAGGCGTAAGATGACGGATCGTTGACATGAACCGCGCATAAGTTGTTGGTGAGTGACACAGTAGACAATAGGATATAATACGAGTAAAGGCTCGGAAAAATCGGAAAAACAAATGAACTTCCAGAGAATTGACTTCCAACAAGCTGCAGCCCACCGTAAATTATTGATAAAAATCTTCTGCAAATGAAATCCTCCAAATATCATTAAGCGTACTAATAAATTATATCTTTTGAGTTAAGTGGCTATGTTAAATTAAATTAAAAGTACCCAACTTATAGATTTTTAACGATAACATCTGTCCACCGTAGTATGCAAATTCTTTTTTTGTGTTTGATTTATAAGTCATATCTTTCTTAGGCACCTATTTATTATTTCTATTTTACGATTAATTTCGTGTCTCGCTGCAACCTGCAACTGGTCGCTGCGAAGGGCGCAATTGAAAATCAGCGTGTTTTTATAGTAAAATAACACCACAATGCTGCACCACAATGCTGCCAAAACAATTATTTTTTTTGCCTTGGATTGTAGTAGGAACTCTTTGTACTAGTTTATAGATAGATAGAAGATAGGTAAATTCTTGATTGTACACACCACAAAGAAAATTAACAAAATAAAGGAACAAGAAAGAAGAAAGAAGGTAGAAGAAGTGTCACAATGGGCGGCCTTATCGTTAAAAGCGATCTCGTCCAGGCAAACTTTGGATGGAGAGGATTTGTTATAATGTTTTATATGATGTGTAATTTGGTTATAAATAAAAAAATATCCTCATCCGTATCTTTCCTTCCACCTTCACAAGATCATCGACCCATCGCGCCGCTGGACATCCGACTTTCCTCTTGTCAGTTCTCTGTTGCCCCTCGGTCAAATACTCCACTTACCATCACCTCGCCTAGCCATGTGTCCCGCCCAATTCCGTTTAATTTCCATGATACTCTTTCTAATGTGTTGAACTTTTTTTGTCGTAAAATTTTAACATTAGGAATAGGTAGGTACGGTCTTGTAATTTGATGCCGAGCATGACTCACTCCATGGTCCATTGTGCAACTCCTCCTGTACACAACATCCTTTGAAAGCGTCCATGATTTCAGCACCATTTGTTCCTTCATTTTCGTATAATCCGTGTATGGGGGCAGTAACGTCGCTAGTGTGATGCAATTACCTATGTATGTTATTTTTGGACTATGTAAGTAATTTTTAATTATCAACCAGAAGCTTAATTCTCTAACAAAATTTTTCAAATTCCACTCCGGATCTACCTAACATCAATCTCATGAAAAACAACGTCAAAAGTTGCTCGACATTTGATTGCAATGTCACCTTCAGCTTCAGACTATCTTGTAAAAGAGTCATAACCATCATCATCATATTCGTCTGAGTATTGTAAAAAGTGGTTCCCGTTGTACAGCGTCGGCGGCGCCGGAAGCCCGCGTGAGCCGCATCGTGGGCGGCACTCCGACCAGCATCGAGGAGTTCCCCTACATCGTGGCGCTGGTGTACACATACACCGGCCCCGGCATCACCGTGCAGCGTTGCGTGGGCTGTCTGCTGTCTTCCTGGCACGTGCTCACTTCCGGGTTCTGCTACACGTGAGTATTGTGTGCGGAGATTGTTCCCGGGTGGATTAGAATTCCACTACTTTTTATAATCCACTCTAATCCATCACCGGGATGGATTAGTTTTCCGCGGCTGCCATTCTTTCCCAACAGCTCAACCCAACAGTCGGTGCGTCGTTTCTAAAAGCTATGAGGCCGGTACTTAAAATAATATAGATAAAAATTTTGGTTCTGTAGATCATTTTGGCTATTTTGATGCCATTTATTTAAATTATCTTCTTGTACAGACTTTTTGTTACTTACTGCTTTTTTAGAAGTATTGATAGATATATACTAATTTTTTTTTTTTGCATTAACGCCTATCGTGAACAAATCTAATAATTTTGTATAGGAAAAATTTGTATCACGGATGGGACTCGCATCATCCGTGCGTGGTAGCCGAACTGTTTAAAGGCATGTACCGCGCAGAGGCACGGATGATGCAGGTTCGAGTCGCGACCTTGATCCATTTTTTTCTAAAGGAAATTATTAGATAGGTACGAGTAGATAGTGTGGAAATGGGCACTTACACAAAACTCTTCCCCAGTGGCGCTATCAACGAAAACATGCAGGTCCGTGCTGGGTCCACCAACAGCCTCTCCGGAGGCACCCTGGTCGGCCTCGGCCAGGTCATCAAGCACCCTGGCTACGTGGAAGTCCCTCGTAAGGACGACATCGCCGTCACTTTCCTCAATGCTCCTTTGAGCATGAGCAACGTTATCAACGTTCTGTTCCTTCCCCCTACGGGCACCTATATTCCTGATGGACATGATGTCAAGGTTGTCAGCTGGGGCTTTGAATACGTAAGTTTTGTTTTTATTGTCGATGGAAATTGATGAAGCGTTAAAATTATGCCGACCCTAAGGGTCTTGCCTGAACTAATCTATTTTCTGACTGTGCCTTTACTGTTTGTCTCCTCAGATAGGTGGACCTCAGCTAGAGATCCTGAAGACCATAACTCTGAATAAAATCGACACCGGCGCCTGCGCCGACCAGTTCAGCGGAAACAATAACGTTGAGATCAGCGACAGTAAGTCTCATTTTTGACCTTCTACTAGAAAAGTTCTTAGGATTGACCTAAGAGCTTTTGAAGAAAATAAGTAGACCTTAGGTAATAGTGAGCTTGGATGAAAACCAAGAGCTTTTAAATACAATTTCTTACTTCCAATGGATGAAAACGAAAACAATTCGCTTCCCTTGTAACCATTCGCTTGGGACGACTGGTCCACTTCCGGTTTTGTCGATTTCCGACTTCCACTTTCCTGTTTCGTCCATTTGCTATGACGGCCACTTTTCTGGTTCGTCCATTTCCTAAGACGTCCACTTTCCTGTTTCGTCCAATTCCTAAGACGTTCACTTTCTTGTTCTGTTTTTGTTTAAGTAAATAAAAGAAGCGTTGTGGTAACCGTTATATGACCACCTGCGTGTGCTGTCAGAATAAACAGGATAGGAGGAATTCTGGAAATGGACAGTAGCATTGTCCTGTATATTATCACCAACTAATAGTTGGATCACCAAGACGCCTGACAGCGGGGATTATGACCCTCTAGGGCTCCAGGAAATCAGGGAGCAATGATATCTTGTTATGATCAGCAGTGGGCGTCTACTGGCTGTGATATGATATCATGTCATGTCAGCCTTTAGAAGTCTACTGCTGAACATAGGCCTCCCCCAAAGAGCGCCATGACGAGCGATCGTGTGCCACCTCCATCCATAGACTTCGGTGGTGATATGATATGTATCTATTAATAAGGACTATTGAGCTGACCCATTAAATTCCACAGGCGTGATCTGCGCCAGCGCCGACGCCCGCGGCATGTGCTCCGGAGACTCCGGCGCTCCCATGGCCATCGGCCAAGTAGTCGTGGGCATCTCATCCTACTTCGAGGAATGCGGCAGCAATATTTACCCTAACGTCTTCACCAGGATCGACAGATACACTGATTGGATCCTCGAGGCCGCTACTGCCCCTGGCAGAGAAGGTGTTAATATCAGGA
Organism: Alsophila aescularia; assembly: GCA_946251855.1. Classification (NCBI taxonomy): domain Eukaryota; kingdom Metazoa; phylum Arthropoda; class Insecta; order Lepidoptera; family Geometridae; genus Alsophila; species Alsophila aescularia. The sequence goes on along the minus strand of OX276386.1, from coordinate 13,120,841 downwards.
GTACGCCTGTTAGGCTGTAGGGTTTTCGCTAATAGAGGACGCCACTGTTTGAGTATTTCCACTGATAGATTCAGAGTATTTTAAAATAATATGAATTTTCGTGTCTGTTTCAAATGTCAGTAAATAAATCTGTCTGAAATCACAAAAAAAAACCTGAAATGCTTGCAATAATGGCGAATCTAGCCGGAAAATGAACAAATAAAATCTGTTTTTAACTTAAATGAAACTTGGTGTTTACTAGCTAAACCAAAAACTATGTTACCTGCTCGTAAAGTATTTGAGATATAGAAATATTTTACTGTAAAAAAAATAGGAAATTTAATGTGATATTTTCGTACAAGTACGTTGGCTATGCGTACTCAAAATTTAGTTTAAGATAAAGTAAAGAAGTTTAAGGTAGTAGATTATAGTTGAATAATTTCGATGTTTTAAGAAAAACATGAAGAAGATGATTTAAAAAATAAGACAAGAAATCTGTAGGTTAGAAGTTAGTACTATTATTTATTCTGTGGTATCACATCTTGTTCCTTTCGACCTAGTATAAAACAATATGCTAAGAAAAGCGAATAAATGAAAGTCAAAATTATAAAATAAAATTTGTTTTATTGAATAATATTCTGTGTGATTATTTTAGATTACATACTCCATTGATTTTAAGTTTGAACTTACTTATGAAAAACATAACTTCCATAATTTTAAAGCCTTGACACATTTAAATGGATATAAATTATTAAATTCAGATTGTCTTTGGGCCACTTCTATACATTTTATTTATGTTAATCATATATATTTAATTACAGTTTCAATAACAGGCAAGACATCGTTTACATAAGGCACTTAGATTCATTGCATTTTCTTATACTATATTAACTAACATACATTTTAGTATCTATTTTAATATTTTGAAGTCCGACTTAATAGTTATGTTAATCGTTATAACAAGTAAAATTAGAAATAAGTAACCTATATATTTAATACAATTTCATCAAAATGTCGGTGGTCCCGCGTACAATAAAGTCAAAAGTGTTTCTCATTAACTTTGCCTACATTTCGTAAGTCAGTCTGTAAATACATTTAGTACAACACTATTTGTACCTAGATACAACCTATTGTTTCGAAAAAACTCCTATAAAAGTGTTAACAAATAGTTAACACTTAGTTAATACAAAGTTATGTTTAGCGCAGCTTTGACGTCACATGACATGATATCAACATGTTTTTATTTTAATCCTTATTTTGACTTTAAATGAATTAATACACTACTGATGTATATGAGACCAAACTGGAGCTAATTCTCTAATTTTAAGACGCCAATTCCACGCCGCCTGCGTATAATTTGTTCGTGATTGGTCATACAAAATCCAGGCCCTGGTGGGAATGAAAAATGTTATCCCAACAAACATTCAAATACTTCCGTGAAATCAGTTTTTAAAAAAAATCGTAATGTTATTAAAAAAACGGAAAATTAAATTTAAAATATTAACTACAATCGGCTCCCGTGATGCATCACCTCCTGATTTAACCAGTACCTTGACGAGCAGGACAACAATTTTGGAGCACATTGCGCCCTAAGTAAAAACATTATGAACCATAGTGACACCACGCCACACACAGCTGTACAACATTCATGACTCATACAAATAACTTAGCATCGAACTTCCAGAGTATAGATTTATGGTGATTTCATACAAACTAGTGAAACCTTGTTTAAAATTGCATTTCACTTTATAATTATCGTAAATAAACAATTCCTCTGCGATGGTACCTACACTACAACAATATAGTTACTAAACATAAAGCTATGCTAATCATATTCAAGACGTTTTAAATGCTTACACAAGGCAATAGAGGGACGGCAAACGTTATCTTATAATAAAGCAGAAAGTAACAAAATGTCTGTAGAAAAAAAAAACTACTGAACAAAATTAGGAATAAATGTTTATAAAATCGGATGTTTGTTCGCGCATCACGTAAAAACTTCTGGACCGACTGGTCTCAATCTGAAGAGTAGAGCCGAACAAATTTTTGAAATAGTTTTGACGGCTGAAGGAATTTTGATCTAACGTGGTACATTGGTATTTTAGCATACATGATAATTTTTACCTCGAGAAATGACTACGGGCCCAGCTAGTTAACTAGTGGCTCTGTGAACTATAGACCTCGCGCGTACACACTTTTTTGCAAACTATCTCGTGCACAGTAGAGCCTTATCTTATTGTAAAACTAACATTAATAACCAAGGTGCTCCATCAACCCTTTACCTAGTAGGTAAAGGGTTGATTCGAATAGTAGAAACCTAAAAGTGAGAAATTTACTGCATTTTGAGGAGCTATTCTGCTCATCACGCCGAAGATCCTCATCAGATATTCACCAAATTTTTATGAGACCAATTTAATGATACTACCTTTCAAATAAAAAAAAACAATCGAAATTGGATCTAATAAGGCGGAGATATTCAGTAGCCTCCTTTTTGGGGGAAATACCAATCAAAAATCCCAGAAGACAAAAAAATAATAGTTTAAGCTGTATACTAAGTTTCGTCTAGATCGGTTGAGAAATGCGACCTGTAGAAGAGAACAGAGATCCAACCGGACAGACATCCGGACATACGAAAGCATTTTTGCCCAAGCTGAAACGGAGACGCCTGGCTCGCGCGCGCTTCGCGCTCGCTCGGTCAATAATATTTAGGGCAATCCACACCAGCTACCTAGCTCCAAACTCGGAACCCTGTACTGTGGGTACTAGGCAACGGCTAAATGTACATAGATACGAATGTCACACCTATGACTCGGAAACAAATATGTGCTTATCACACAAATGTAGTGATAGCTAGTGCTACTCGGCCGGACCGGTCGTCAAGGTCAAATTTTACATTACATGATTCATATACGAATAATCCTCGAAGTTATAAACTATTTTCATGTTACTTTTTTTTAAATCTATTCATTTAATAAGTTGCGAAAGTTAAGTTACTATTTATATAAGTAGTTTCATTAATTACAGTATTAATATGGAATAGATGACATATTTTCTATTCAAATTAATTCATTTTAATTTTATACTAATTATTCACTTTAAACCTAATACATTTTAATCGTAGTTAATACAGCTACCAATAATTAAATTAAAGCTATTTTTCGCTTAAACATAAAAACTATAATATTTAGCATTAAAGCTAATTTTATTTAACACGGCCGATTTCTTTCATGGAATTACTTATTTCATTGCCAACATAATATTTGTTATTTTTTTTTATTAATTTCAGTCTAATGATTTAAAAATAAGCAGAGCAACAAAAGTAGACTAATTAGCAAAAGTGTATGTACTGTGATCAAATGCCCAACAGCATTCACAACTTTGTTTGGATGGAATCATACATATTTCAGTTTTTTGTTTTGTAAACATTTCCCCTAATATTCTGTGGTACCAGCACGAACTTCCAGATGTAAGTCCACTAACTTGTTTCTGGATATATCATTATTCGATAAACTAATCATCTACGTGTAGAAATTCCTTCCTTTTAGCGTTCCTTTTACAAGAGAACCATATGGAACTTTTTTCCTTCTATTAAAAATCATAAGGCTTGATAAGAGCTATCATTTTTGGCGTTACGAATTAGCGTTCAATGAGGTAGAATTTCCCTGTACACACTAAGAAAACTCCTCATTGTCTATGAATAAATGCTCGATTTTTCTTCTCTCTATTGCATGTTGTGAAGAGTACTGATTCCTAGATAGTGATCACTTTTATCCAGCTGAGTGTGAGTGAGAGTGGTACCAACAAGGGTACACAGTGGCACCAATATGGGTAGCGGTGGCCCACTGTCGTGTAGACGCAGGGAGCCTGCTGTGGTCTATGTATATCACTACGCAATATTGAGTACACCATATTATACTTGTTTCTATTGCAAGTCGTGGGGGGGCGGGAGGGGCGGGGCAAGTACTGTCAACGTGACAGACGCGCCCGGAGTGCTTGATGAGGGCCACCACCTCCGGGTGCGGCAGGTTGCGGATGTGCGTCCTGTTGATGGCCACGATGGTGTCGCCAACGCGCAGCAAGCCGCAGCGCGCCGCAGGCGAATTGGGATCAACTGGCCTGAAAAATTTTCGCACAAAAGGTTATAAGCAGTTATTGCGATCAGACAGGAGTAACAAAATAAACCAAGCTTTGTGAGGAGCTGGCGCCTGAAATAGGTTTAAAAAACCTTTATGTCACCAGGATCACCTCCCGCAGAAAGAAATTATCTTGACATCCTTATCCTAAATAACCAATCAGTTTATTTGCGGTAGAAATAAAACTAGCTCCACCTGTTTAGGCTGTGCGTCTCTCATTCAGTCAGTAGGTATTCTATAGGTATATACAGATAGATAAGACTACTGTGATCACCAAGACGCCTGCCAAACACCAGTGATCGTGGCAAATTCCTCCCTAATGGAGGAAGCTTATGATAAGCAGTGGACATCTTCCAGCAGATAATGAATACTTTAATCTTTGATGATGATAATAATGTTTTCTAAGTTAAAATGAACTTGTTCAAAGTTCCTTTCTAAACGGATTTTTGGATCGTGCAGCTCAATACAACGGTTTGATAATAGTAATACCACCGAAGTGGGAAAGGACCGAAAGGTTGCGAACCTGACATCACGGAAACAGCAACGAACATGACGAATGAGTTTTTACCAGAAAAAACAAGAAAATATTACTATATTATTTTTTTCATTAAAAGTAAGTCATAATGCACGAGTGTAGATAAAGTAGTGCATGAAACGGCACATAACTAGGTATTAAAATACTCCAGTGATAAATAAAACTCGCCTACGCCTCGTTTTTTAACTCATCTCGAGTTTCTGTCCTGGAATCTAGCAACTCAAATTTCGAGCACTTCCCGATTACCTATCAGGGTAGCTCACAAGTCTCAACTAGATGAAAATGCATTAAAATAAAAAAAGGTCGTAACTTTTAAGAATATACCTTATTTTGGAATATACGGATGATTCTCCAACGCGTCTTTACGAACGGTCGCTTTGCATGAATATTTACATTGAGACACAGTCGCGGCGCATGCGTCTCGCTAACACAGCCTATTTACTTTAATTTAAACAAACAACATTTTTTCTTCTCTACCACAGAATAAATAATGGTACAAATAAAGAAGGATATCTGAGAGAAGACATTTAAATACATAGCGACTCTCGCTACAACGCAATGAAGTGTAATTTAACTCGCACAGCGCTGCGACTTTTCAATTATATATACCTACAAGGCGCTCGCCCATCGTGTGAAGTCTAGAATGTATCGTATCACTACGCACGAGAGCTTCCATTGCTCTAACCGTTTCGGAATCGCTCTGTCACTGTTTCGCTCGGTAGGGTTGTATCAAGATATAACTAGGTACATGAACTAGTAATTATTTTGTGATATGATATGACTTATTTTAATAGAATAAACAAGTAATCATGTATTATGTTATTAATTATTACTATAAATTATGACAGTTCTACAATGACATTCTTATCAGAATAGACCTAGTACCTCATTTTTACTATCCCGTTTTCAAAAAGCCGATAAGTTTAGTGAGATACCTACCTACGTATTAAGTGCCGTTGGTTGATTATATCCTAATAGGTACATATTACACTTTTATAAATAAAGAAAGGTGCCTATCTAAATTCCATAGTTAATAATGAGTGAAAAAGAAATTGCTACCTACGTAATAAAATGTCGGTATGTAAGTATTGAAAGTAGGTAGCTAGGTATTCTACGAGACCGGTCATCCATCACTGGTGCATGAACAGACTTGCCACGACTTGCCGAATCTGGCGCACGGTTACTATTCGATATCCTTTTGGAAGCGTAAGGAATGACAAGTCGTCATTTATTCTATTTAAACAGCCGAATGCTATTCGCCTTCTAGGTTTCTTCTTCGTACCCATAATTAAAAACACGTTTCAAATTTGACAAACTTTACGTAAGTAGGTACTTTATTGCTGAGCACACGGCGCGCGACTCATCGAGCGCCCTACTGATTTAACCCCAATATTGCGGCCTCGAAGTGTAGGTATAATATTTGTACTTGTTGCGGAGTGCCACCGGCCTGGTAATACTCACCAATAGTACTAGTAGCCTTGTTAGTAGAGGAAATAACGACGAATCCAAATCCCTCGCCCTCATTCCTCGCGACGGTTACGTCGTAAGGCACCGGCGCCCACGTCGGGCTGCCATCGTATTGTACTCCGTACCTGGGAACAAATAAGGTGCATATTTCAACAACATTTAAGTTTTATAGGGATAACTCGGGTCACTTTTGTCTTGCTACACAATCCTAACCAATCAAATACTTGAGCGATGGTAGCCTTGAATACCGGAATCGGTCCTCGGCTCCGCACCATTTTGGAAACCTTATATGTATCTATACTTATAATAAAACAATGAGAACGAAAAAGTCTGTACAAAGATAATTAACAAAAAAAATATCTAGGGTACCATTTCTACCCTTTCTTTGGGGTACTTCCCAAAAAAGGGTAAAAAGGGGGCTACTGAATATCTCCGCCTTATTAAATCCGATTACGATGGTACTTTTTTATTTGAATGGTGGTCTTCGCAAAAAATGCAAAAAAAAAACTGCTCCTCAAAAATGCAGTAAATTTCTCACTTTTTGGTTTCTACCAGTGGAATCAGCCCTTTACCTACTAGGTAGGGATTGACGGAGCACTTTGGTTATTATTGTTAGTTGTACAATAAGGTAACTAGATGGCGCTACTATGCACCGTCAGATTGTTTGCAAAAAAGTTTGTACGCGCGAGGTGTACAGCTCACAGAGCCACTAGTTTTTAGTTAGTCAAAACATTAGAGATCCCTAAGAAAAACACAACAAAGTAACCCAAGGTATCAAACATTTGCCTATAACACGGACAAATTTAAAACTTCATCAGTTTGCAAACATAAAAAACCGCATCACAATCGGTCCAATCGTTTGGGAGCTACGATCCTCACCAGTTCACCACCCTTTCTCCCCAATTATAGCTAGGAACCATCTCGTTCACATCAGCTTTCTAACATAAAAAAACTGCTTCAAAATCGGTACATTCGTTAGGGAGCTACGATCCTCACCCCCCCCCCCCCCCCGTTCCCCCCATTATAGCTAAGAACCATCTCGATTACCTCAGCTTTCAAACAGAAAAAAAGGTATCAAAATCGGTCCATTCGTTTGGGAGCTTTGATGTCACAGCCAGAGACATGGATATACACACACACACACACAAGTTCGGGGGTTAAAAACGGAACGGAATGACGATGCCGCGGAAACGAAAAATAACAAGTCTGTCAAAAAGCACCACCAGCGTTTCTCATAGTAAGCGTGATTCAATCTCCTTGGCGTTGCGATGCTGCAAAAGATTTTGAATTACACTTACAGGAGTATATATTTTTTTAATTTACGATTCATATAAGCTAAAAGTAAGAAATATGCCACGGTGTGACACCAGGCGAAGCCGGGGCGAGTCACTAGTGTGCCCAATAATTCCGCTGGAAACATTGACCTTCGAACCAAAACACAGAAATGTTTGCACACTACTGCTTGGCGGTTGAATATCTGACAGGTGTGGTACCTCCACAGACGACTCTTGCGTAATGACCTACCGCTACAAAACACAAATGTTTGCACACTACTGCTTGGCGGTTGAATATCTGACAGATGTGGTACCTCTAGAGACGACTCTTGCGTAATGACCTACCGCTACAAAACGGTTGAGGAATATATGTACGTCACTAGTAATATGCAGTTGTCTATGAGGTACATCCACCAGTTGATGATAATGTTACTTCCATTGGTATATGCGTCGCGGGCGGGTACATGGGCGCCGGATGTAAGATGTTGTATGACGCCGGCGGCATGTGATGTATTGTTACTTACATGGGTATATGCGTCGCGGGCGGGTACATGGGAGCCGGATGTAAGATGTTGTATGACGCCGGCGGCATGTGATGTATTGTTACTTACATGGGTATATGCGTCGCGGGCGGGTACATGGGCGCCGGATGTAAGATGTTGTATGACGCCGGCGGCATGTGATGTATTGTTACTTACATTGGTATATGCGTCGCGGGCGGGTACATGGGCGCCGGATGTTAGATGTTGTATGACGCCGCCGGCATGTGATGTATTGTTACTTACATGGGTATATGCGTCGCGGGCGGGTACATGGGCGCCGGATGTAAGATGTTGTATGACGCCGGCGGCATGTGATGTATTGTTACTTACATGGGTATATGCGTTGCAGGCGGGTACATGGGCGCCGGATGTAAGATGTTGTATGACGCCGGCGGCATGTGATGTATTGATGGATCGGCTCTGTGATTAACAACAATGTTTAATAATAAGTCTAAATACGAAGTACAGATAAAGATAAGATAAAGATTATTTATTTGCATAAAACATGAATATACATCACAATAATGCACTATTTAATATTATCAGAGACAAGTGAAATAATTGTCAACAATTGGCACTTCTTGGTATTAAAATTCGTCATAAACAACAACAATAAAATATGTCAACAATACAAGAATAAATAATGAAATAATAATAACAAAAAACAATATCAACACAGCCGATAATTGTAAAAAAATAAACAACACACAAGTAAAAGAGCATGAGTGTTAAATTGTAGTCAAAAAAAGGACAGGAACTGCAATTCGTATTTAGAAGTAATAACGTATTTAGTAGTATACGTCCGTATAACTGTTGAAGTGAACCGGTTCATGGTAAACGGGCCGTCAATCATCATTTTTCCGAAATGAAGTTAATGATGCAATCTTTGAAATTTGACAACCATATTTTGATAATAAACTGTTCACGAACGGACCAGCCATTGCTTTTTTTTCTGAACACAATTCGCGAAAGTAAATATATTGTTCTTCCGCATTACAATAAGAAATCCAAATACACCTGTCATAAATTTCACTAGATGGCGCTGATGACAATATTTGCATAATTTATTTTTGATTTAGAGAACTTGATTTGCAGCTTTATTATCGTATTTCAGTTGTTATCTTATTTAATAAATAATGTTCAAGTTTCTGAGTCAAACCGATTAGGCTCTACAAATCGGGGACAGATGGACAGACAGACTACGTTGACGACGGAAACTTACGTGAGTAAAGGTTGGTGCGCGTGCGCATGCGGCGCTAACATTGCGGGCACGCCGAGCGACTGGATGTCGGCGCGGTTGTGTCGTATGCCGAGCGTCACCTGTTCCACACAAACGCTATTACGGGTATATTGATACAAAATGCTTTATTGGACGTCAGTTTCACTAAAAAATATAAGCAAAGAAAACCTTAATTAGAAATTTAAAAAAAAAAACTTCGCGGGATGCCTGGCAGACGTGAAACATCGAATATAGCCGAGCTGAAGCGGAATGAGTCAAAGATCCACGAGCAGCGCGTGGCCACGCCAAGAGTCGGCGTTACCCGCGTACCGCGCTATTATATATTAACATATCAAAAAGCTTTTAGCAACTATGACATGGTAAAACTTAAATCCTGCTATCACAATAAACTGTGCACATAAAATTTCGTGTCTGTGCTATTAACCGATGAACAGTTCCTTTATCTGGAGCTAATCCTGGATGTCGATTCAGATCATGCTTACAATAAAAATGCATTGTCATCGGAACCGAACCAACATGTAAAAATTCAACTCCGTAGGATAAGACGAAGTGGTTCTAATTCAGTTCGCAAGATTTGTCCTAAGCCAATTAACATACAAACATTGCAAGTTAAATAAAAACTTGTAATATAAATACTTATGTTTAATAGCCGGACCTATCTCTAAAAGGTAAGGTAAACAGGTTAGTTGACATCTTTAGACTTTATATTATTATAATAACTCAATATTATTCGTAATCCTTAAAGCATTCAAGACCAAAACATAAATATTTCCTACTAGCTGCGCCCCGCGTGGATAATAATGAAGATGAAAAGTCTTACGAAGTATTTTATAGTTATTTTATACTTTTTGATGAAAAGTACGAATATCCATTGTTCGAAACTACAGTGCCAGGAGCTCCGATAAAAGAAAGAAGCACGACTGTCACACGTCTTTTGTTTATTCTTGAATTTCGAACGAAGCATTCAAGTCAAAGAGTTCATACAAAAATCCCAAATAAAACAGGTGAAAGATCAGTTTTTTCCGAATTCGAAATTTTTCTGAGAATTATTCCGACATTTCTTTCCATGAAAACCTAAGACTATTACGAACATTTTAAAACAAAACAATACCCAAATCAGTGCAGCCGTTCTCAAGTGATGCGGTTACCAACGAACAGCATTTCATTTTCAACCGACTTCAAGAGGAGGTTCTCAATTCGACCAGTATTTTTATTTTTGAATGTATGTTACGCGATATCTACGGCAATTGTGGATTGATTTCAAAAATGCTTTTTTTAATGGATATGGTATGCCTCAGGGGTAGTCTCAATTAAATTTCGTGAAAATATTCCATCTCTAAGGGTGGAAAATTAGGGGATGACTTAATATTATTAACTTTCGATATCTCCGTCAAATGAGGGTCGATTTTGAAGTTTTTTTATAGTATTTGATATGTTTAAGGTATGGTATATATAATTTGGTGAAGATCTGATGAAGACCTTCGGAGATACAAAGGAACTACACAATGGATAACAGCAAGTCACTTGCGATTGCTGTAATCGCATGTTCATGTATTGTTCACACCACTCAAAATAGGGAAATAATCTTAAAGTGAAAACCGACTTCATAATGAATAAAATAATCTTATGTGGGACACTGTTAAGGAAGTCGGTGCCCAATTTTCTTAAATCTAACCAAATGAACGGCATAGACTTCCGTAACTGTTTCCCAGAGATTATTTTATGAATTTTGAAGTCAGTTTTTACATTTTTTTAATGTTTATTTTATTTATTTAAACAGAAGATAATTATTAGTAACTATGTTTAATAAAACTAATTAAAGAAAGTATTGAATGTTTGTGTTCAATAAGGAGTTAGAGTTTATCAATGTATCTAATGTCTCATCTATGAACAAGGAGGACTCACATGCCCCCTGGTGGCGGCTTGGCACACGTAGGAGACGGCGCGGGAGTGCGTGGCGCCACCTAGCGGAATGCCGTCCACCGACGTCAACAAGTCGCCCGGTCGCAGAATGCCATCCGCTGGACCTCCTGCCCAATGGAAACAATAAGTTAGTATTGGTGCTTTGACGATACTGTGGTGCAGTTGGTCAACAACTAACCTGCCTGCTGACTTAGCCCAGGTTCGAATCCCACGGCAAGTAATTAAGCAAACATTTAATTCTCATCACACGTACAGAGCCAAGGATCGTTCGGACCCGGCATCGTTGAAACCTAACCCACACTAGTATACCACTAGGTTCGATCCTCAGCTACGCACCGACGACTTTTCTAAGTCATGTGCGGTATCCATCGCTCCTTGTGACGGAGGCCACGTCTAAGCTTTAGGTCCCGGTTGTTATGAATTGATAGCAGTCATTAAGGAGGCCTGACAAACTGGCACTAGAGGCCAGCATTACCTCATACGACAAACAAGCATATATATATTTACAGTTTTTCTACGTATATATGTGCCCCAAATTCACAACCACGTCTGTATGTACGTTACCGGGCACCACGTATCCGACGGCAACACGGCTGCCGTCCTCGGTGCCGCCCACTATCCGGAACCCGAACCCGGCGGCACCGCGCGCAAGCTTCACCACCACGTCCGCTTCAGGGTCTGCAGAACCGCCTGCCTCCACCTTGACGGAAAAAATGACTGTCACGAGCAAATCTAGGAAATGATGCGAGTTTGAATCCCATCCGTGATCCAAATTTTTCCTGTAGAAATTTATTAGATATGTGTTAATAATTTCTGTATAAAATGACTGTCATACAGACAGACGGACATGACGAAACTATAAGGGTTCCTGTTGGGTTTGTGAAGGGTTGTGAAACACAACGGAACCTTAAAAATGAATCAGTTTTGATGACTGTCTCAGCTAAATATAGTAATCGTCATTAGTACTTACATGTGGGTAGTTCGGTACGTAAACAGAGTTGGGCTGCGCGAGCGACTCCGTTTCATAGCAGGACGGCGATCTTCGCACCGGAGAGTGCATGTGTCGAGGTGGCGACGCTTCTCGCAATCTGGGGGTATATGAATGAACGAATTAATATAGTAGATTATGCACTCAGGGAATAAAGCAGTGTCTTACGTCACGGGCTCACAGAGGTGATAAAATGTGTTTTATCTACTACCTTGCCGCGTACGCGCAGTATGCGCGCAATGAGTGAGATGAATTTAAGCACTTGTTTTAAACATTACCAACCCTGCTTACTATCAAGCCTACTCGAAAAGCGAATATTGCTGTGTATGTTACTGTTTCACAACTAAACAGCAGATAAACGGCCAAATGGAAACGAATATGAATATTCTATTAGTAAAAATAAAATGTGAAATGTTGGCCAAGAAGATCATAATCATTGTGCTTATTACCGTACCTCATGTTCCCTGCCTTTAGCCGCACACTCGACGAGTTGTTCGCCGGCGACTGGCTCGCCAGCCTCGCGGACGGAGAGTTCGCTAGCAGCCGCTCGCTCGCGCTCGCTGTCGACGGCGAATGACTTCGGAGACGGCCTGCGAGTATACGTTTATATATAACATCATTGGAGTATACATAATCTTTAATAATACCAAGCTAATTGAGCTAATTTTGTATTTCGTCTAAGAAAATAACTGAAGTGGAGAGATTCGAAATAACACATAGGCATAGGTATGTATTGCTTAGGTATGGTACTTGACAGTAAACGATCCATTCCATTAATAGATATATCTTAAGGGTCCCGATCAGAACTAAAGGTGTGTGAACAATTGGTCAACAGGAAGGGTCAACAGGTTACATTTTAATTACTAGATTTGACCGAAACGATTTAATAAAACCGTTTAAAAAACAAACAGGGCAAGATATATACAACCGTTTAATCTTTAACTTAATTAATATAATCATTTTATTTAAAAAATAACAAAAATCCTTAAAGTAACTTCTAAATACACTGCGCAGTACGCGTGACGTCACTTCTTACTAAGTTGCGGTTGTTTTGTTCCTGCGTGTGTCGTTTTCGTACACCTTTGAGCCATAGTGACGTCATACGGGCGCCATGACAGCTACGGTCGTTTTGGTACGAAACTATAATGATTTCTTTATATATAAATCACTAGCTGAGCCTGTGGCTCTGCTCGTGTGGTCATTTCTCTGGTTTAAAAGTAAACTATGTCTTATTCCAGTACCAAAAGAACCTATAAAGTACAATATACTATTTCATCACCATTTTTTCTTGCGTTAAATTGTTTTTTACCGATTGCGCGGTTTTTACTTATCGGATTGAGATTGAGATACCAAGTACAGTAGTATAGTGAAAAACGCACCGCAATCGGTCCAGTAGTTTAGAATTAAAAAAAAGGTGATATTCTTGTTCAGTAGCTCATTTTAAGTAAGTACCCTAAAATGGTCTAGGGCCTATACCATTTTTTTATATCTTCATTGTACAGACTTTTAGGTACTTAGTTACCAGGGTTTATTGATTTAAATGATGATTTAAATCAAGTGTTTTTTTCCATAAAAGTTCATCTAGTAATTAAAATCATAATGTTCTGAGACTACATGTAAGTATGTTTTTTTTTTCAAAATTCGTTTCCTCAATGATTCTGCAACAATTTTTTTGCCCTAAAATTGGGAAAATACCCAAAACCCTGTCGGCGAACAAAAATCAGCACATTTGCCGTTCGGTTTGGACATTTGTGGGGGAAATTTGCGTTCTCAAATGTTTTCGGTCGCCGTTCGTTTGCATGTTTAGATAACACACTATTATTTATTTTGAAATTTGGTGATGATAGTTAAAATTGAAATAGGAAAATAGACTTAATTCCATAGGGAGCATAGCTGATATGTCAAAACTTAATGTTTACGGTATAAAAACACACATTAAAAAAACTGTCATGTAAATATATATACATAAATAAATCAAAAAAATCTGTCATAAACAAAAAAACATGTTTTTTATCAACTCTGGTACTTCCTGCTTTATTATAAGTCTAGATTATATTTTATTTTTTGTTTTAATACAAGCTTCTGAACCCTATCGATTCCTAGACGAAAATTAGTCAAGTACGCTATTGGATGCACCACCTCGTTTAGTTCGCCTTGTAACAAGGCAGTGGTATCTTACCGGTAGAATTGGAAGGTGAGTGGGGGCCCATTCGACTGGTGGAAGGAGACTGCCGGAGAGGACCGAGCCCTATAGCTGCCGTTGTAGGCGAGTGGAGCATGCCGTCTTCTGGGAAACCTGATATAAACATGTCATCATCATCAGCCCTAAGGTGTCCACTGCTGAATATAGGCCTCCCCCCATAAGGGTGGGAGGTATTGGTGATCGCACTAGTTGTTGATAATACACAAAAACATATATACAGATAGGTTCCTGTGACTCCCCAAGTTGAAAGTGGGCTCGTTGAAATGAAACTTGAGTGTCCACGGAGAAAGGCCGTTTATTCTTCTAACATACAACATTTATTCATTTCGCACTTGTTTACAATGATAAATGTTTAAACACACGACAAAATAAAGAGCAGTTGCGAGCGGCAAGGGCGGACTGACTATTTTAGTAATGGGACATAACGCGTTAACAATGTCACTTATAACCAAGATGAACATTATTATTAAATTAACATTAATAACCATCAATCCCTACCTAGTGGGTAAAGGGAAACCACTGGTAGAAACATAAAAGTGAGCAATTTAGACCAACTTAATGTTCATCATCAGCCTATATCTGTTCACTGATGGACGTAGGTCTCTCCTAATGCGCGCCACTGAGCTCGGTCTTAAGCGCTCCTCATTCATCCTCTTCCAGCAGCTTTTCTCAGGTCGACACTCCATCTGGCCACTGGGCGTCCTACACTATGTTTGCCTAAACATGGTCTCCACACTAGAACTCGTCTAGCCCACAACTACTACTTGCACTTAAAGCAACTTAAAGTTACTACCTTTCAAATAAAAAATGAAGAAATCGTAATAAGGCGGAGATAAACAGTAGCCCCCTTTTTGGAGGAAGCACCTCCCAATCAAAAATCCCCGACGACAAAAAAGCTCATAAAATCCGTTATACCTGCATACAAAGTTTCGTCCAGATCGGTTGTAAAATACGACCTGTAGAGGAGTACCATCAAACTAACACACGAAAGCAAATTGTTTCACTACATTGAAAGATCGTTTTTTTTTTTAAATATGATCATGGTGTATAGTAAGGAGTTATCTATGTATCACAGTTGTATCACTTACCACCATTATCGCTGCTGTCTGCGACGCTGGCATTCCCCCTCCAATAAGCTGCATTCATATCAACGTGAACAGTTGGAGTGGGCACCTCCCCCCAATTGCCATTCTCCCACCGCTGTCCGTTCTCCTCCCACCCATTCCCATTATTGGGCACCCATTTCTGACTAGTCTCGTCCCACTTCTGCCCGTTTTCCTCCCACTTGTGTCCGTTCTCGTCCCACTTCTGTCCATTCTCATCCCACTTCTGTCCGTTCTCGTCCCACTTCTGTCCGTTCTCGTCCCATTTCTGCGCGCTCTCGGCCCAGGTGCGCACGTTGTTTGAGTTGTCGACCCAGGTCTCCTGTTCCTGCCACTGGGGGGTGGGTTCCCAGGGAGTGACGACGGGGAGCGTGAGACGGCCGCCGGGCGTGCTGCTGCGCCGGCGCCGGTCTATGAGGCTCTCTCGCTCGCGGTTCTTGTGCTCGGGGACGGCGTATGTTGGTTCTAATAGTGAAAATAACATTTAAAATTGAATGTATTAAAATACCAACTGCGGGGCTTGGTTGGTGTCAATTTATAGCAGTTAAGCCACAGACAGGCACTATCGATTCTGCTGTTTGATTAAATCATTATGCTATGTATTGCATAGTTGAAGTTTTACCTGAACTGATTCCATTCATATTCAGTCTATCGTGTAGTGTATCTGGTGAGTGTAACGACGGTGACCTCAGTTGCTCAGCCGTCGGCGTTTTGCTTCTACCCAGTTGTGTGTTCGAAGTCACTATAACAGAAAGGTAAAAATTAACATGAGCAAAAAGTAGATGGATAATACTTTAGTGTACACCAGTTTACAAAAATATACAGCGAATAGGAACAATCAACAAGATTATCTAATGATTTTTCTAATGGAAAATTTGTTTCACGGACGAGATTCGAACCCGCATCATCCATGCCTCTACGCGGCACATGCCTTTAACCAGTTCGGCTACTTTGACCGCTACCGTCATCATCATCATGTCAGCCTTTAGAAGTTCACTGCATAGACATCCCTCAAAGAGTGCTATGACAAGCGATCTTGTGCCACCTCCATCCACCGACTTCCTGCGATGGCTACAATGTCGTCGGTCCATCCTGTGGGGTTCTCCCTACACTTCGCTTGCTTGTTCGTGGTAGCCATGCGAGAACCTTAATTCCCCAGCGGTTATTGTTTCTGCGAACTATATGGCCTGCCCATTGCCACTTCAACTTGCAAACTCTGAGAGCTATGTCGGTAACCTTGGTTCTTCTACGGATTTCCTCATTACGGATTTTATCACGTAGTGTAACACCGAGCATAGCTCTCTCCATTGCGCGCTGCGCAACTCTGAGCTTATGTATGAGACCAATAGTTAGAGACCACGTCTCAGTGCCGTATGTCATCACTGGCAACATAATGATTATAAACTTTTGCCTTGACAGTGGTGTCGTGTAGCGCGGGAAACTCCGTGGAACATCACTACGTGATACACTTACAAGACGTGGGTGGTTGCGCGGAGCTCTAGTGTTGTGTCGGCGCCACGCTCTGATAGTGGTGTCTTGTAGCGCGGGAAAGTCTTTGAGAGCTTCACTATGTGATGATACACTTACAAGACGTGGGATGGTGTCTAGTCGCCGACCGACTGCGCGGAGCTCTAGTGTTGTGTCGGCGCCACACTCTGATAGTGGTGTCGTGTAGTGCGGGACATTCCTTGAGAGCTTGCACGACGTGTTGGTGCGCGGCGTGACGCACGTCCCTTTCTCCTATTTGTAAAAGAAGATCCCCTTCACGAAGGCCGGCGCAACGACTTCGGTCTAAAACCTAAAGTTAAAGAGGACTTAATGAAATGAACTTTTAGGAGACTCGGATCTAGAAATCCATTGGCTCATAAAATTACATAATTAATTACTATCAATACTTAAGGGAATTTTACCAAGATGGAGTGTGAGTAGCCACAGAGCGAATATTAGCTTTTAATTGGTTCTTTGAATCTGGAAGTGATAACGAAAAAGTTCTGGAATAGCGCTGCAACGTTCAATTACTATTTTTGTATTGTTGGCAACACTATTTTGTCACTTTTTCATTTGTTGACTCGTTGGGTTGCCATGTAAAAATCTTAATGTTAGCCATATTTTACGTCACATCCATTCTCTTTCCGAATAGATTTGTCCGGAGCTTCGAGCTAACAACCAACAACGTTTGAAATGAGAAGCAATGAAAGGCACCACGTATTCGCAATAATTAAGGTCACGTGACACATAATCAGATCATTGCCTTGATTGCAAGTGAACCAGATGTTGATGTATTTTTCACAAAATTCTGTTTATTTGTAGCATTGGCAATAAAATTTTTAAGTTAAACATTTGTTAAATTATTATTATTATTGTATCTAATTTCTATTGTCTATTTTTATTATTTTCTACATGTGCTTTATTGTATGTTACTGTTGATGGCTTGTTGTACGCCTTGGCGTCGCTATAAGTGCAGCAAGCATTTAAAATATAAATAAATAAATATGTGACGTGCGTTATGGTTACTCTACACACTCGCCATGTTAGAATAAAAAGTGACTCTGTCCAGAATCTGTCGTCAGTATGTATCAGTATCAGTGCAGGTCAATGTGCGGAGTTCAAAGCGCCTATCACAATGGATGTCAAGACTGTTTCGGCCGCTGCGAATTAATTTGTTTACCACATACAGGTGTAAAAACGACTCGTTTCATTTTTATATGAATGAGGGTTAGAGTACACGTTAATCTTTCGAGCTCGGCGGTTATGCGATATTCCGTAGGCGTCGGGCTTGAGGAAATTAAAAAACAGAAAACAAAAGCTAACTATGGTACCTGTTTATTGCGCTTTCGATCTGTTTATTGCGCGGTTTCTTAAGCAGTCACATAAACATAAGCCTTATTATGTAACTTTAGAATCTACATACCAATAATCATGTATAAATAGAAAGTGTGTTTACAAAAAACACAACAATATTACACGTACCTATTTTATGGAAGCAAATAAAAGGTATTTGCCTTCCGTAAAATAGCTAAAAAGTTAAACAAATAAACCGAAAACAATTTGACAAGGTAAACACTGAGTTGAAGTACTATGTTTCAATTTAACGATTATCTATATAAATACCGATATCGAGCCAAGAACAATCAATTCTAGTTTGAGATATGACTTAATACTTGGAGAAATGTACATTTAACCCTTATTAGGGCATTGGTAAAAAATATTGAAGTCAGTTTCTTTTGTATTATTTATCTATTATTTATACATTTCGTTGGACCCATTATAAGATTATTGAAGAAAAATCAAATAATAATAAAAGAACCGCGCGAAATCATGGTGGTAAATATGTGACCACTGCCTTTTAGCCAAGAAGGCAAGAATCTTACCACCAAGTTTGCAATAATTTAAAAAAAAAAACCCTTCCAAAATTTTTACTACGAGAAATGCATGGAAATGTAATCAAATGTCAAACCAAATATCAGGAAACCTTTTACAAGAATGTACGTAGAACAAAATCTCAATTTAATTGCACGGAGCTCCGTTGATTTTCAAGATTTTGAATTTCTTGATTACACATGATGATAGTCCAAAAACTGTTACAGCTAGCCAAATTACCAGTACTAAAAAAAGTTGTAAGGCTTTCCGCACATTTTCAATAATAGAAAAAAGAACGAATACATTGAATGCGATATAATCTGTAGTCAGAAACTGAGGTGGTAAGTAATAATTGTCCTGTCTCCTATTAAGGATAAATAATTTTAATTTTAAAAACCTCTTTTGGACGCGACCATTGCATAGTAAAATATCACCCTCTACACGTTCGCAAATGTGTAAAGGCGAGCGTATTGGAACTCGCCAACGTATAGAGGGTGCTTGTGTTTATCTGAAAGTGTACTTCCCGCCCCGCATTTACAAAAACTTTCATAATTTTTTGTTTAGCTAATTGAACATTTTGCTTCTCAATTTAAACGGAGTTGGTTGCTTTCTCGTAGGTGCGTCAGGGGGGAAAACCGTTTAAAACTCTTTAGGTTCACCTTTTTAACTTTCTGTCCATGTACACTATCTGCAATAGTGAATCCGAACCCAGCGGCACCTCTACGCAGCGTCAATACAAATTCCCTTCCAGTCTCAGTTGAAGAACCATTGTCGTTGCGATGTGGATCTGTAACGAGAAAAATATCAGTATTTATTTATGTGATTATGACTTTTGTGATACGCGATTATTGTAATTGTATGTTCGCGGTGAGAGTAAGTACCTGTGGGTATGACTTGCATTGAGAGTTAGTACCTTTGGGTATGACTTGCATTGAGTGTAAGTGCCAATGAGTCTGTGATTATGACACTTGGTAAGTGTGAGGAAGTGCCTGTGGGTATGACTTGCAGGTGGCTATGAGTCAGTGAGTATGACGCGAGGTAGGTGTAAGTAAGTGTCGGAGGGTATGATTTGTAGTGTCAGTACCTATGAGGTTGACTTGCGGTGCTTATGAGTGCGTGAGTATGATTCCGGGTGAGTGTAAGTACCTGTGAGTAGTAGCTGGTCGGCGGAGGGGCATCGTGGTGGCGGCGGGTGCGCGTCGCTGGTGGCGAGCTCGTCCAGGTCGAAGGAGCGTGATAGTAAGCGCCGCTGGTTACCGACCACCGGGGAGCTGTCGGGCTCGTCGTGACCTTGACTAGACGGCTCGTGGAGAGGAGAGTCTAGGTTGAACCTGGGGGTGGGTTATGAAAGGTTTGTTATGGATGCTCTGCATTTTCGACGTAATCGCAAGCACTTCAGTACCACCATATAGATACCAAAACATTAACAAGTTGCGAATAGAATTTGAATTTTAAATACCCCTGAGTAAACATCTGTTTCTAACCGTCTTGTAATTATACTTAATTTCAAAAGTTTCTTGATGCCACAGATCTCCTCAATCCAAGAGGAATGGTAGACAACGGTTCAATATTGCAAATTAGATTACAAAGATACCAGGATCGGTCTTAGGCTCCGCAACAAAGACTATTCTAAGCTACATGCGGTTTTTCTTCGCTCCGTGCTTCGGAGGGCACTTTAAGCTGTCGGTCCCGGCTTTATAAATTAATAGCGGCCTCGGCCAGGCCTCGGGCGGCCTGCCAAGCGCTAACACCAGAGGCCAGCACTACCTCATACGACAAACAAACAAACAAGTTGCGTACAAAATATCATGGTACAAAAAAAAACGACTTCAAATTTTTAAATAATAACAAAAAAAAAACTACTGACCCTATTTATATGAGACCACATTGAGTGTATACTCATAAAAATAAAAATAAAAAAAAAACAAAATCGGACTGCAATTGACGGAGAAATCGGTGAACTTACATAAATAAAAAATGACGCACAACAATCAGACAATTAAATAATAACAAAATTAATGTTACGTTTGTGACATTTTGCTTCTATTCCCCACCATAGAAGTGACATGATCATTATGACAAAAGGGGTCCTTACATTGTACTGTGGACGCTGGCATACCTTCAAGTTTTACCTACAACCGCCATTTTGAAATGGCGGTTGAGTATTTATGCCACAAATGTTAGAAGGCCTTTGACGCTTCAATTGTCAACGTTATAGTCTCACTTACCTAGTACGCAGAGCCCGAGTAAGTTGTTGCATAGCTACGGCATCGGAAGATGGCGGCGTCGTGGCATCCACTGCTAAAGTGCTGAGGACTCTGGTATTGGAATCCTCATCAAATGTTAACGGATACCCTGCAAATTAATTAAAATTTGTTAAACAATGTCAACTTTTTGTCTCTTAGTTTGAATTTAACATGATCTTTAAGCCTCATTCTCTTCTGAAATGTATTCAAATTCAAGCCCTCACCTCCCATTATAGCTAAGAAGCATCTAGACCACATCAGTTTTCAAACATAAAAAACCAAATCAAATTAGTTTGGGAGTTACGATCACCCCAATTACCACCAATTATAGCTTAGAACCATCACTTCAGCTTTCAAACATAAAAAACCGCAACTATCGGTCCATGTGTTTGGAAGCCACCATTCGCACCCCCTTTTCCTGTTGAGCTATGGTGGCTACAGACTATCTTGCAACCCTACACTCCAATTGGAAGCGGGGTTCGTGAACGTTTGACATAGTTCGGTCGGCTGGCCCGAGATCGTGACGGCGGTAAATCGACAACAAATCAAAGGATTTTGAACAAGCTCTTGAGCTTGCTCGAACCGGCTTTCCACACATCGCAGGTTCAACGATGGACTGAGTTGGACGGTCGTATGAATTTGTTTCGCCTCTCGTTCAAAATGTGTCCCACTACATGTCTGGAAGAGATGTAGTGGGACACATCGCTCTGAGTGATAAGACCGCCTGTTATAAATCTTATTATAAGTTTTTTTTTTTAGTTTAACTTTTTTATTTGTACTGTGGTGTTCAATCTAGAGTTTATCTATCTATCTACATTTGTGATGTATCGTTAGCATCCACCATCTTTGTTTATGCATCTTTTTTAATTTTTAGTCTTTTGTAGGCTTGTATATAATAATTTTAGACCTTATAAGATACAGCGCAGCCGCAATCTATTGATTCGATGTTTGACCGCAGTTTGAAGATGGTGGATTGCACGTTAGTTTGGAGCCAATATACATTGATTCAGAATGCCATTTTTTTATAAAATTCTCGATTCTATATCGATTTAGTTACCTTTCATTCAATCATTGACCAGAATTGGAGCGCTGGTTGTCTATTTACAATCATTGACCAGAATTGGGGCGCTGGTTGTCTATTTACAATCATTGACCACAATGGGGGCGTTGGTTGTCTATTTACAATCATTGACCAGAATTGGAGCGCTGGTTGTCTATTTACAATCATTGACCACAATGGGGGCGCTGGTTGTCTATTTACAATCATTGACCAGAATTGGGGCGCTGGTTGTCTATTTACTTGCTATTCATTAAACCACATTGAGTTTCTTTCCAAGCAAAAAAATAAATATAATAATGTACGGCTTTCTGTTCACTTTAATGTGTGACATAGATAAATATAGGAAGAATAATTTCTTCTATATTTATCTATGGTTGTGTTCGAATGGAGCCTCCATTCGGTTCACACTTTAAGATGTTAGGCTAACTTCTTGTGTTTGGAGATGGGGGTCAGGCCTGCACTGAAGCCCCGCTTGGGTTGCCTTATGTATTTCCCCCTACCTCCCCTACCAAAGCCATCGTTGGAATGACCTTTGTGTCGGTGGCTTCACTCTTGTTCATATGTTATTCTTTTGAACTTTAGTACATCATCACTCCTTCACGCTTCTAACATCTCTTATTCCTGTTCTTGGTAGCCATACCAGATTACAATAAAATCCGTCTGTTTTAAAGTACTTTTTTACGTACTTCTTAAAGTTGATGTCGAAAGGCGTTCCTAATAGTAACGGACTGTAGGAAATAATAGGAACAAATAATAGTTAGGTTACTGACCTCTAACAAGATGGAGCGTGACCTCTGTGCCGGGAGTGATGGACTGGAAGATCTGTGCAACTTGAGCGTGCGACAACCCTCGGACGCTGCGGTTGGCCACGCCCACCACCACGTCTCCTGGGCGCAGCGCTCCTGTCAACAGAATACTAATAGTTGATACACTCAGGCGTTACTTTGCGGAAATGCACATTAAAATGAACGAAGAAACAAGTTAATCATCAAGGCAAGAGAAAAAACACGTCTGCCTTGCCAAAAACAAACTTCTCAAAAATCCCTACTCTAAAAGTCACTCAGAATGATGTAAGGATTCTAAAGATATACATCCAAATCTGTTCAGACATTCAAAACTTACGATGGAACAAAGCAACTCGCATACATACATGAACCCTCAAAACATAACACTCAATTTTTGGGCAGTCGGTAAAAATATAGCTTACTTTCGCCAAACTAATGATAAATTGAAAAATAAAAATTATATAAACAGCCCACGTTAAACAACCCTCTATCGAAATTGAACTTATAAAAAGATATGGCCAATAGGCATTTTATTATCTACTTATTTGCATTTCAGTAGATTTCTATAAGCTCTTATTTACTTCACTGTTTTATTATATAAGTTTGGGACAAATATTGCAAGTCAATAGATCTATGTGGTCACTCAGTCCACACACACATAATTTTAAGCCATTTAACGATGTCCAATAAAAGTTACGAAGTTTATTGCACTCACGTAGTTCTGATGACAATACAATGTAATGGAACAAATGAGCTGGTCTGATGATAAAGTTGGATGGTAGTCACAGGAACTCAACAGGTTTTTTCATTAAATGATGAAAAAACCTAGGATTTGAGCTCATTTGAATTCATAATCATCATCAGCCTATGTTCGTCCACTGCTGGATGTAGGCCTCTCCTAGTGAACGCCACTGAGCCCGATCTTCGGTTATTCTCATCCAGTTCCTGCCAGCCGTCTTTCGCAAGTCGTCACTTCACCTGGCCGGCGGGCGCCCTACACTACGTTTGCCTAAGCGCGGTCTCCACTCTAGAACTCGTTTACCCCAACGGTTGTCGGTTCTTCGAAAGATGTGACCAGCCCATTGCCACTTCAGCTTGATAATTCTTTGAGCTATGTCGGTAACTATGGTTCTCTGTTGGATTACTTTTAAAATAACTGAGAAGTTTATTTAAATTAACTGATAAAAAAAAACTGTTTATTTTTCATTTGAATTAACTGAGAAGTTTATTTAATCTTAATCCAGGTTATCTGACCCTACGTAGTCACAGAAACCCAACAATCAAATGATGTGTAATGCCTTCGCAGGAAGTCGGTGGATGGAGGTGGCACAGGATCGCTCGTCATGGCGCTCTTTGGGGGAGGCCTATGTTCAGCAGTGGACTTCTAAAGGCTGACATGATGATGATGATTGAAATGTTGACCACAATTCTTATAATTACATTAGACACAAAAGTCGAACAACCGATAACCGATGAGGCAGGCGAGTCCTAGAGGGAGCACGTGTAGGCAAACGTAGGGTAGGATGCCCACTGGCCAGGGGAGCGCCGAGTAGCTGGCGACAATTACATGAGAAGAGCTGAAGATCGGGCTCAGTGCCACGCATTGGAAATTGTGAGAAGGCCTATGTCCAGCAGTGGACTTATGCACACTGTTGATGAATTACATTAGCGTGCAGAATAAAACATTACCATCAATCCATGCCGGACTGTTTGGCACAATGCTGCGAATTTGAAGATATCCTTCCGCCTCTGGAATTCCCTCAGCGCCAATCAGGGTAAAGCCCAAACCCTAGAAAAAAAAAAATTACGTTAATCACATATAATAATTTATTAGTATGCGTTAGAATCCAACAATACCGGGTTCGGTTCTCGGCTCCGCACCAATGACTTTTCAATGCAAATCAATGTATTTATTGCAAACATTATGTACATTATAAATTTATCAATCTCTGTAAGGATAGTCAGTTGACTTATTTAACTTATTTTGTAACAGCGTAAACTCGGCGAGGCGTTTACTGAACAGTCAATTGTTTGATTAGTGTATGTTACTTAGCTTAGGTATAACTTGTTATTAATCTAATGGTAGTAGATAAGGTGTAAGGTGTGGGTCGGAGCAATAGCACAGTACACATATATATAGTATACAGGCTGAATTTTTCAAGTGGGCGTGGATGGCTAAATCAGAAACTATGAGGAATAGCGAAAAGTACTCAAAGGAGTCTCGGGCCCGATTTTGATGAAAACTAAAACTGCATCTTTGGATTTTTGAAATAACAATATTCTTAGACAGGAATCGAAAACGTTGATTTTGAAAAAAAAAAACACACACTGTATACACCATTCGATAGTGTCGCTAATAAGGATTGAATTCTGGGAAGAAATGACATATGGCAAACTTAAGGAAAGAGCTCATTTTTAACGAAAATAGTTAAACCATAATTCAACCTGTATATGTACATATTTTTTTTTAATTGTCTTTACATCTCTTTAGTTTAGACTTTTAGAGTGTATGCTTCTGTATTTTGTATTAATTGTGTTTCAAGACACGAGGACCTGTATTTGGCTTACTGGCGCGTATCATAAAATTTCAACTTTGTTACATAAGCTGTTGGTCTTGTAATAAATAAACAAATTACAAGCATAGGTATTAAGGTACTTGTACTATTATTTATTCTGTGGTATTAGACAGAAACAACTTTATGATCATGAGACTACTGTAGCGACAAGTATCGAGCAGACCGGATCAATCTCTAATGTCAATTATTATGGTTTACGCCTTAAGTTCCTTTTTTTTTATTCAGTTCACAAACAGAGTGTTACAGTTTAATTTTGCATACAAGAATGAGAACAAAACTTATACACTCGCGTAAAGCTAAATCGACTCAAGCCCTCATGCGGACAGTGTTTTCTAATTCTAAATATACGAAACAAACAATAAAAACCATAGACACTGAAAGTTTACCATCTCACCTTTATAATTACATAACTTTCGTGTAAATCAATTGAGGATTTTTTGAGATATGATACCTAAAATTATACGATTTTTTGAAAGCAAGCGAAGGAAAAACCTATAAATATATAAACATTTATATAAATGTAAAATCAATACTAATGGTTATATAATTTAAATAAAAATTAATGAAAAATAATTTTAGGTATTCCCGACGCATACTTAGAATAGCAATATTTTCAAGCATTAATTCTAACTGTACGTATTCAGTAAGAAGTGTCAGATTTTTACGATTATTTTTCATGGAGACCTAATGATTCTAACTTTCAAATAAAGATTTAATTTTTAAATTAAATAATAATAACATACAAAAATAAACTTTGATTTCGCGCGTAGGAGCTGAGTTGATTTAGCTACACGCGAGTGTACATGGTAGGCTGAACGGCCTTCTGGAAGTGAACACAGCGTGCACTCAATCAATATTTAGGTACTAAAGTAAATTAATGAAGAATGTTACATACATATTTTTTTATATATATGCGCAGAAAATGACGATATCTTGCCAAATACTGTAGTAATTTGAACAAATGACGAATGATGCCTGTATATAGTTACGACACAGGGCGGAGTTAATGTTTTAAGATTAATAAAGGCGACTATCAATTCGAGGTACGGTAAACTGTTGTTTTACCCGACTACAGCAAAGCAAGGGAAGGGTAATGAGTTAAACAGTCTATGTATGTATGTATGTATCTATCTATCTATCTATCTATGTATGTGGGTATATTTATGTCGCCCCTATTGGTTTGATTTTGACAAGTGAGGTGTCAATCGATTCGTCTTCATTTGTAGTGTCATTGGCTAGCTTTTTTACCTGACTACGGCGAAGCAAAGGAAGGATTATGCGTTCAAACTAAAAAATAAATCCGATTTTGACAAGCGAAGTGTCAATCGATTCGTCTTCATTTGTAGTGTCATTGGCTAGCTTTTTTACCTGACTACGGCGAAGCAAAGGAAGGGTTATGCGTTCAAACTAAAAACTTGGTCCGATTTTGACAAGCGAGGTATCAATCGATTTGTCTACAACGCAAGAGTGTCATAGGCTATTTTTTACCCGACCGTAGTCGGGTTTTTAGTGTTTGAACTTATGTCTTTTTTCTAGAAGGCTGGAGCCATATTTTTACACGACTGCCCTAAAAATTAAAGAAGCATAGTACATCCATACGTAGGTACATCGTTACGTATAAAAAAAAACTTCTGTACGTGTGTATGTTACTGAACTCCTCCTAAACGGCCAGACTAATTTTGATGTTTTTTTTTGTACGTGTTTGAGTGGGTCCCCGTTAGTTGGCGCTGTAATCGGGTTCTAGATGTTTATATGAGACTGTTAAAGACAAAAAATGAAAACGATTAAACAACGGGCGGAGCCGAGGGCAGGGCAGCTAGTTGTATCTAAGATTTATACCTGAGTGCCTTTAGTGAGGTTGAGAGTGAAGCGGTCCCCTCGCAGCTCCCCCGCGGGTGGGGGTCCATTCGGCTGGCCGGTGCTACCATTCTCGGATGCTATTTTTTCAGCTGAATGAAACAAAACAATTACTAGTTAAATGTAGTTATTTCGGTTTGTGTTCTTTTATAGAAAGAAAAAAAGTTAGTAAGCACTTCACACAACAAACAAATAAAAAAACAAACAAATATTATAAACTTGATGTGCACGCGTGATCATTTTTCTGGGATATGTGTTTAGACTTATAATTAAACTGTAACTGTTCTATTCTGTACATTGAAGATATTTTCTAAATTGTTTTTGGAGGCTGTTCAGTATTCCATACTGAAGCCAAAACTCTTCTTTTTTTTCACTTTTCTTCTGTCTGTCTGTATCTTGGCTAGGCATCATGACGAAACTACTGAATGAATTTAAATGAAACTTGGTATGATTTGAGTTCATACTACGGTAGGACATAGGATACTTTTCATCCCGAATAATTCAACGGTACCCGCAGGATAGGGGTTGGAAGTTATTTAAAAAAACACTTACCTCTCTGAAACTACTGGACGGATTTTGATGCATCTTGGCACAGTCATAGTTTATATGATGCGTGAAAATTGAGGATACTATTTATCCCGAAAAAATAAAGGGTTCCTGCGGGATATGGGTCCAAATTATGTTCGTTGAAGATATTTAGTAAAGTTTTTTGGAGGCTGTTCTATTATTCGTACTGAAGCCGAAACTGTATTTTTTCATTTTTGTCTGTTATCTGTCTGTCTGTCTGTCAGTATCTTGGACGCGCATCACGCCGAATCTACTGAATGAATTCAAATGAAACTTGGCATGATTTGAGTTCATACTACGAGGTATGATATTGGATACTTTTCATACCGGCTAATTAAAGGGTCCCCCGCAGGATAGGGGTATTTTATTTGGAGTTGGTATTCATGTTTTCCGGTTTATAGTTACTTCCTTAGTTCACCTCTAGGATACTTAAGGAATATTCCTCAAAATTTCAAACAACTAGGTCCACCGGTTAAGGCTGGGCGTTGTCTGTCAGTCAGTCAGTCAGTCAGTAGGTGTTAGGGTACTGTTTTATATGCATGATTAAAATAATGTAATAAGTCACATATATTTATTATTCTGCTCAAAAGTGAAGGACATCTATACTTATAATAAAGCAGTAAGTACCAAAAAATCTGTCAAAGATATTTAAAAAAAAAACTAGGTTGGTAAAACTAAGCTACTGAGAAGAATAAATCATTTTTAAAATTCGTGTCTGTCTGTTTGTCTGTTCACGAATCACGTAAAAACTACGGGACCGATTGCAATGCAGTTTTCACTTTTGGGTAGCTTAGGGTTTGACTTAAAAACTGGTGTACTTATTATCTCATTCCGATGAGTAAAAGCCGAGCAGTCGATAATGATGTTTATGATCGGTTCAGTTTCGTTGAGAAACGGTAACAGAGAGAAAGAGTTTCGTTGTGAAAAGGTAACAGATATATCGAGAAACAGAGTTTCGTTACGAAAAGGTAACAGATAGACCGAGAGACAGAGTTTCGTTGTGAAAAGGTAACAAATAGATAGATAGAGGTGATTTCGAATTTATAATACTAGATTTTGCCCGCCACTTCATCGGTGCGGGCTACAGTTTATCGCGATGTAAAGTATCCTATGTCCTTCCCCAGGGTTCAAACTATCTCCACACTACATAATTATCAAGATTGGTTCAGTCAGTTTAGTTGTGGAAAGGCTAAGAATAATATTGGAAAAGTACATACAGACAGCTATCGGTCTGTATGTTACAGAGCTACTTTCACTTTTATAATATTAGTTAGATTTATCTTTAAAACTGAAGGTTATCTTTAAATTTCGTCACAAGTTAAGGGGAAGGGTCACAAAGTGGAACAAGGTAGGAGTCAAAAACTTTGTGAGGTTATAAATAAGAGTTAAATGTACATTATGTCTACCTAACAATTATGTATGAGACATATTGTATAATAATGTATAGGTACCACACTCATATTCTCCAAAACTAACAAATATCTTATAATGTCTGTCCGTGTCGAGTAAGGTAAAGTGAAAAAAAACTCATATAATTTTCAAAAACTATAATTTCCAATGATACCATGTACAGAGTAATGAGGTCAAAGAAAGTACCTGTGAATCATAGATGGTGAGACTATTGAGGCTATTGTATTGTAATTTTATTTGATACTAGCTGTGCCTCGCGGCTTCGCCCGCGTCCTAACTTTGCCACCCCGTGAAAAGTAAACTACACTGGCCGTCATAGCTTAGTACCACACTTTTATTGTCTGTGTGTTCGCGCATCACGTTAAAACTACTGGTCTGATTGCGATGCGATTTTCACTGTTAGATAGCTTAGGTTTTGACTTAAAACTGGTGTAATTGTTATCTCGAATCTGATGATTGGAGTCAAGCAATTTAATAAAAAATCTAAATCTGTTAATTTTAAAAGTTTGGTACTATGTTTTGAATAAAACTAATGGACCAATTGCGATGCGATTTTCACTGTTGGATAGCTTAGGTTCTGACTTAAAAACTGGTGTACTTGGTATCACAATCCGATGAGTAGGACTATTAATTTTAAAAGTGTCGTACTAAGTTTTAAAGGTTTAGTGTGTTTGTAATTCCAGGACCTAATCTTACTTTATACCAAATTTTATCAATTACAAGACCTTTCAAAAAGTGCTATATTTTTAAAGTCACTTTTTTAGTTTTTTGTTTCCTAGATGTGACAACCTAAAAACAAAGCAGTTCACGCCAACTTTCATACTTTGCCACCTTAAGGAACTACGACTGAACTCGTAGCTGGCCTCTCCATAGATACCAACTATGAGTAAACTCGTACGAATAAACTCGTAGTTGGCAGTCAATGGGTTGAAAAAATGTATCTTCATACAAACTTTACCACAAAAGATCACTCCTTGGGGTACTCCAGGAATATTTCCTCAAAATTTCAAATCTCTAGGTTCTTTGTGTAGGCTGTGCGTTGTCTGTCAGTAAGCATGTCATGGTACTGTTTTTATATAGATCCATGCCACACAAAGTGTTCACACGGTTTGATAGTAATCAATTTGAGCTTGTTCCATTGCAATTACAACAAATCATAACGCAATAACAATATTTAAAGTTTTAACTGTCTCTTTCTCTTAAGTTGTTAATTATTACAAAAACAAAAGGCGAACTATGACTTGTCTTTACGTTGAGATTATCTTGAAAATGGACTTGTATTTCTGGCTATACAAAAGTGTATCTACAATGCCTATATTACATTAAATCCTACTTCAAAATCTTTACTTATAATAAAGCAGATGCAACAAAAAGTATGGTCCTGGAATAACACATAGTTACTTCTACGAAATGATCAAGCGGGTAAAGCCGCGGGCCGGGCACAGCTTGTGCTTATAATAAATCAGTAAGTAACAAAAAGACTATACAAGATAATAAAAAAAAATGGTGTAGAAGAATAAAAATGGTGTCTGTCTGTTTGTTTGTTCGCGCTTCGCATGAAAACTACTGGACCGATTGCGATGCGGTTTTCACTGTTGGAGCTTTGACTTAAAAACTGTTTTACTTGGTATCTCAATCCGATAAGTATAAGTCGAGTAATCGACAACAAAAAAATGACGGCTGAATGAATTTAGAAGATATTGGTACTTTTGGTTGTGGAATAACAAACAGGATCCTTATATCCAAGAAAAATGAGCACGGGGGCAAAGCAAGTACTTTCTACTGGACTGACTGAAATGCGGTTTTCACTGCTTAGGTTTTGACTTATAGCCTGGTGTGTACATAATCCAATGAGTAGAAGCCGAGCAATCAATAAAAACTATTTCACGGTAAATCATACTTTGATGCAATGAATTATCATCTATCATGACGATAAATCATACTTTGGTGCAATGAATTATCATCTATCAAAGGTTACTTTGAACATAATTAAAGCAATAACCACGCGGACAAAACCGCGGGTACAGGTAGTACATATAAATATCGAATTCAAAATTAATTTGGAATGTGAACTTGACATTGAATTCATTTCCATCAAAATGACACCTTATTTTTACACAACTGTCCAAAAAAGGAGTGTAATGTTTATAAGGTTCATGTATGTTTGTATGTGAGTTTCTTTGATCCATCTTAGCTTCTAAACGCCTGAACAGATTTGGATGTATGGAGTATCATTAGAATCCTATCATCCCGAGTGACATAGGCTATAATTTTTCGTATTTTGGCAGGGCTATCGTGCTTCTTTTCTCTTACCTTGATGATTTACTTGTTTATTATCTGTATTTTTAAAAGCTTTTATTTAACTTCACTTGTATCTATCTATGTATGTATGTATCTATGTATTTTGTCTGCCCTGGAATCTTACAATTCAAATTTCAAGCACTTCCCGATTAGCTATCCGGCTGAAACTATCAGGGTAGCTTACAAACTAATAACGATACAATAAAAAAAAAGAAAAAAAAATGAAAGCAAAAAACAAAGAAAAAAACCTTAAAACTGTAAAAGATACAAAGCAACATAAAAAAGTACCCATAAAACTTTTTTTTTATTCATATTTATTAGATTATTAGGAGCAATGTGGAAACATGACTGATGCCTATATTCAGAGAAACTCAATTTATGGGTTACACTTTACTTTTTCAGTTTCTTGCTTTTAGTATAGGGTAGTGCTTGCCTCTGGTTTCAGAGTTTGTCATGCCCGAGGACCTCTGACTTAACAACTACTATTAGGCAATAACAGACAGGAACGATAATTAAATGTGCCCTCTGAAGCACGGAGCAATGGAAATCAGCACATAACTTAGAAAAGTCACTGGTGTGGAGCTGAGGACTGAACCCGACTGACCCAAGACAAACTGACATAGGTATTATTTTACAGATTGTGTTTACAAATTTTCATTCGGTTTGATTAGTAAATTTTGAAATAGGATTAAACTGAGTTTGTATGTTCTAGTTGCTAGATAATGTTCTCAATATTGAAATAATCTCACCAACAGTGTTATGCTCGTTCATGTATAGTAAATTTGCATGACGTGTTTAACGCCATGCAACACTTAATTGATCATATTTTTCAACACTCTTACTTCGTCTGCAATGCGTTACAAATTAGTAATTTTAACTCTTGGCATGGTTGTCTAGCTTCCTTATGGATAATTGACATGATGGTGCAGTCTTGTTTAAAAATAGTCAGCAGAAGTGGTTTGTTCAATGGCCAGTTATTAGAAAAAACTTTTCATTCCAATTTATAATTACTAGTAATTGAAAATTTATATCTATAATTATAATTCTGACATACAATCTGTACAATGAATAATCTGTATATTTATGAGCTAGGGTTGGCTATAGAATCGAGGGGCAGGAGTGGGGTTAAAACACACATGTCGTGAATAACTATGAATGAAAGTGTGTGCCGCGACATGTGAGCGGTTAAATCTGGTGTTCACAAACCAATGAGAAAAAATTGAGGAATCATTAAAGATCCTTTTGAAGGCTGAAGGAAATTGATGAAATTGGGTTTATTATTATTATATAATGCACTAGCAGCTTCAAGCTTATGCTTGTATATCATATCAGTACACTTTTTGATTAAAATGTTGAAAAGCCGCTGGAAGCAGATAGTATGTAATAAAGTTCTTACCCCTCATCCTCCTAGCTTGCAACACAGGGTTTTCATACTGTGTCCGTCTGTTTATATGATCCACATAGTACGACCCGTATCTCTCATCTGTGACCCGTTCCCATCCATATGGCAGCTCGTCTTCGCCACATTCTCCAAGTGAGTGTTTACGGACACGGGCTAACCGCGGGTCCAGCCAGTGGGATGTACCGGTGTTGTTGCTGAAAGTTAATTATTATTGTTTGTAATTTTAGTCTTAGTTGGTTGTTTAATTTAGCTTGAATGCTCTACTGTCCGCATAAGAAAGATATAATAAACACCAGGAAAAAAACGAATATGATGTAGTGGTTACTACAGGGCCAGGGGTTGTAGCCACAGGGCTTAACTGGCAAAGATGTCAATATGGAGTTACAATATCCAGCTATGCTGTACCAAATCCACCAACCAATATACAGATCATTCAATGATTGCAAAATAAAGTGCTCAGAGGCATCATACATGCACTGTGGTATATTAGAATTAATAAGTAAAGGTGAATCTCGTTAATAAGGTTATTAAAAAATTTGACAAAGCTCACGTAACAAGGCTACTTCATCATGTGAACGTCGTGGCTATACAGCTCCTCGACAACATGGTCATCAAGAGAAGACTTAAATGGACAAAATTCTTTGAGTTAGTGATAGTGATTGCACTAATTAATACTACACATATTAATTAGAGCAAACCAAATGAACACAAGAACAAAATGACTTCCTCTTATTTAAGAGGAAACATTATTAGTATTTACTTATTAGCTTAATTTAAAGTAAAATAACTTATTAGTCTTCGGTCAATACAGTCCGAAGAAAGATAAAAAAATAAATATGTTGTTTCCCAACAACAATACTACTCGATAGTATCGGAGTTTTTTAAGTGAGAGTGAATAAGTATCTCCAAGGCAAGCATGCTCCAATGTCGACCGTGTTGTCATTTACCATTAGGTGAGACTGCGGTCTGCGGTCTATTGCTTGCCTATTTGCAATAAAAAAAAGAGTTTTCTATTGTGAAAGAGGCATTTTTGCTTTAATGTAATGGAAACCGCCATAACATTTATGTGTCCAATTCCAGTAGTGACAATCATCACATAATTTAATTCCTTTCCTATTGTTTCAAAAATTTCTGGAACTTGAAGGGTTACTATAAAAAAAACATGATCATTAGGTAACTAAAAACAAACGAAAACTAAGTTATTTACAATACATTTTTCCATTCTTTTCTATAAACTTTGTTTAGATATTTGCAGATATATAAAAAAAGTTTCTAATTTTGTTTGAAATTCATTGACGATACATTCTCTAAAATTATTATTTATCTATTGTGTTGAATTACAAATTCCTACCAATATTTACAACTATTATTGTGGTAGGTATTATCGGATAGAAATATTATAATTAAATCCTTAAATAGCTTAAATGAAGTTTTTTTCTCAGCTGTCATGTCAATAGCTATTCATATCCTCCGTGCATCAATTTCATTATTACGAGAGAAGCAGGTGCATTTCATCTAAAAATAGCACTACCTACTTTATAAAGAAGAAACAAGATTGTTACTAACATTCCATTAATCAAGAAAGGTAATCCTATGTGTGTTGCTTCACTACACAAGGTATTTACACATTTACAGAGTTATGTGGGAGTGGGAGTTCTATATCTTCTACTTTACACTAACTAAAGAGGATTTGAGTTGGATGATAATTGCACAGTAATGGTGCGTTTAGGTCGGTTTGGCCTTATTCCACTGCAGCCGTATTTGGTCACCTTATGAAATTCAAGCTAAATTTCACTGCTACAGTTGACTCCACAAAAAAAAAAAAACATATATATTAGTACTTTAGTATTTTTGCTGTTCTTTTTTTGTGTCCATCAGATGAAACTAGGCCATATTTTATTACAGCCCTTTTATGTTAAACTTGTCAGATCACAAAATCTTAAGGAGTTGGTTGTATGAAACAGCAAAAACTTAAATATTAAGTATTTTCATGAAGATTTGAATTATTTTACACAAAAGTGTAGCATTTAGAGAAGGGTTATTTGAAAAAATATGTTTGAGGTTAATAAACTTACTCAATGAAATAAACTTCTCCAGAGGGTGTATAGGCCTTTTCCCACATTGGAGGTAAAGGTCCTAAATTGTATTCATCTTCATCCTCTCTTTTCCGTTCTGGATCTCTCACACCAATCACAGAACCACCAACAGTACCCGCAGTTCCGGAACTATGTGTTGAAATTCCAGCTGATGATAGCCTATCTGAATCCACAGAACTTTGAGCCATTGTAAACTGATAATTTTTTTTAAAATCACATTACATTTCGCCCTCATTCAGTACAATTTCCCGCCGATGATAACTTTTAATTTCGAATTTGGAATATTCTTCAAAGACTGTTTTTGTAGCATCCTTTCGAATTTACTCATCGGCATGGTATTCCATAAAAACAAAACAATACCAGACAGCCAGTGACCACGTATGAGTCATTTTGGGTCTGCTTCTTCACAATCTTGTTTTTAGGCTCTTTTTACCGAGTTGCGGTTTCCACGTAACGAAAAACAAGTAAAAGGGTTTGTATATTTTTTGATTAGTTTGCCTTCAGTCTGCGTGTTTAATCAGTGTTTTCAATTTCATTACAAAAACGCAATGATATGCATCGCAGGTGCATCGTAACGAACTTCTATGTTAATTATATTAGCGCGCATTTCCCACGTACTCATAACGGTAAATTATCACAAGAAGTATTCCATTTCTATCGCATTTATTTAAGTTATGTACCGACACTTTCTCACAAACAGGTAAATTTTCAATTTTGAAAGTGGATGCAACAAGTGTAGGCAGCCGCAAAGCAGAGTCACAAGACTACACTATCTACAGCTGTTTGTTTATAGCAGAACAGACACCGTATCACATTCCACTGTACAATAAAACCACCTAAAAATAAGTGGTTGCTTGCTACATAACACGTAATTTAATAAATGTGCAAAATTCCTATTGTTTTCTACTAGTTTAGTATGTACATAAGTAGTTTAATAATTTTAACAACTTGTCGATAACGATAGTAAAACAAAAAATGCAATACACATGCACATTAGTGCACACAGTACCCACACCACACCACAGAATAAATAATAGTACAAAACAACCACACAGCAGTGCTGGCAACTTTATTTTTTAGGGGATCGTACCATAGACTAGCAAAAATCGTATTTTGCTAAAATTTCAAGAAAAAAATAGTACGCTTTGAAATTTCAATAAATCTATAGTAAATGATTTAAATACGTAATATTATTATAACTTCAAACCCCAATAACAATTTTAAAACGAGTATTATTTCAATTTTACTCACTATATTGCTTTGAAAATCAGATTGCAACTAGCACATTGGCTTAAGATATAGTAGGTGGACATTCTGCGTATTTATAAAGTGCGAGTTGTACAGAGAGATTAAAAAATTATTGAATGCCTTCATAAAAAATACAAAGAAGAAGTTTAAAGCTCGCTCAAGTCTGTTGTTATTTTTTGCGGACTTGGCAATCGTTTGACCACGATCTCAACTGATGGAAAGCGTTGATGTGGTCAAAGGTGTAGCGCGCTTGCCTAGTAGATACCTATTCACTCTTGCTTGAACACACCAGAGTTATATTTCATCGGAAACACTGCTAAGGGCAGGGCATTCCAATCCTTGGCGGCAATAATAACGTCATCTCTGACATCACACGCGATATCGTCAGTCTGTCGATGGCGCGCTTACGCTGAATTGGACCGCTCATGAGCGCGATAATATTGATTATGGCCTGATTCGGACCGCGCCGATAATTGAAAGAACGCAGCGCTGTGCGAGTTAAATTGCACTTTATTGCGTTGTACTGAGAGTTGCTATGTATTTAAATGATTTTCCTCAGTTATCCTTCTGTAATTGTACTATTATTTATTCTGTGACTCTGGTAAAGAGTAAGCTTCAAAGTCTGGCACATTGACGTGAGGTCGCAAGCCTGTCGGTATTCTACAGATTGCACTATGAAGAGTGTGCACAAGAACTGCACAATTTGATTCCCCCATCACCTTTCCATTACCGTACGACTAGACGATCGGCAAAGCGCCATCCTTTTATAGTTGAAATACCTCGCACAAGAACGAAGTGTTACGCTTCTTCATTTATTAAAAGAACTTTTAATGAACTTACGGTGATTATGCTCCTGCGTGAAATCACTATGAGCCTTATGTCAAATTTGACGTTTCTGCCATACATCGCCGGTTTTGTGGACTAATGCAAAGAGAAAATAACCCTTATAAGCTAAGTTGAGTTGAGATTAAAGAATATAATCACTACGGACATCTCCATATTTTCCTATATGGTAATTGCAGAGAATTTTGGAAAAAATTGAAGTCTCTATTGGTAATGAAGGGGAGCACCGGGAGAACCGGGAAGCAGTTCACCCTCCTTTTGACGCTGCAAGAGGTCAAACGAGCTAAATTGTGAGTCCACATCAAAGAGTAAAATTATCCGCGATCAAAGGAAGGTCCGATACAAAATCACGCTGACAGTGGCTGACAGCACTGTGAGCTGTCTAAATCGCAATTTTTGATTCGGACCGCAGTTATTTCCGTCAACGCTTTTGAGCAATGAAAGTCGATTCGGACCGCGGCCTATATTTACCTAGACGGCGCTCATCCATTGCGTTCAGGTTAGAATGTACCGTATCACAACGCGCGAGAGCTTTCATTGCTCTAACTGTTTCAGAATCGCTCTGTCACTTTTCCGCTGCGCAGGGTTGCATCAAGATATAACTAGGTACTTGTACTAGTAATTATTCTGTGATATGATATGACTTAGATATTGTAACAGAATAAACAATTATGTAATAATGTATAATTTTTTAACTTATTATTATAAATGTTGATAGAATAGACCTAATACCTCATTATTTGATTATAACTTAATAGGTATTGCACTTTGATGAATAAAAGGTGCCTGTCTGAATTCCATGCTTAATAATGAATGAAAAAGAAATGGCTACCTACGTAATAAAATGTCAGTATGTAGGTATTTTACGAGACTTGTCAGACCGAACGCTATGTAGTTCATTCTAGGTTTCTTCTTGGTACTCATAATTAAGAAAATAATAAAATTTGACAAAAACTTTACGTAAGTAGGTACTTTATCGTAAGCACACAGCGCGCGACTCATCGAGCACACGCTTAAAACTCTACTGAATGGACCGCAATATTGCGGCCGCAAAGTGTAGGTATAATATTTGTACTTGTTGCGCAGTGCGACTGGCCTGCCAGAGTATCATCTCCAATGAGCCTCATAGCACATCTCTCAATTGAATCCAAAGCCTCGAGCTGATACTTGGCAGAACCGTCCCACAGGTGGCAACAGTACTCCATACAAGATCGGACCGGTGTTTGATAAAGATTCAAAAGCTGCCCTGGCGCGAAGTACCGCCTAACCTTAGTCAAAATACCAAGTTTCTTTGCAGCTACCTTGCCTTTCGATTCAATGTAAGACCCAAAATTCAGGTTACGTTTTTTTTTTTTGTTGTGGAGATTGAAAGATTTGGAAAGGTCGTATATTTGCGTACGTCTTCGAATGCATGATCGTACATCGTATTAGCCGAAAAAAAGGTCATATGAATA
Organism: Alsophila aescularia; assembly: GCA_946251855.1. Taxonomy (NCBI): domain Eukaryota; kingdom Metazoa; phylum Arthropoda; class Insecta; order Lepidoptera; family Geometridae; genus Alsophila; species Alsophila aescularia. Next base: position 13,082,249 of record OX276386.1, on the reverse strand, counting down.
CGATTTAAATGGTACGGTTGGCAACACTACCACACAGTCGCATGCACACGCGCGAGAGAGAGAGAGAGAGAGAGAGACAGAGAGAGAGAGAGAGAGAGAGAGAGAGAGAGAGAGACAGAGACAACAATTAAGGACATGCTGCCAGGGGCCCGTTCACATAAACGTTCGAGGACGCACGGATCACCCGCGCGTACACTCGAAACATCCCGTCTAGTGACGTAAGCCGGCCGACGTAGAGGAACATTACAATTGGAAGTATTGGAACAAACAATTATTTATTGCCAGTGCGCGAAAAATAGACGTTCTACGAATCTCGCGCGAAACCCTAAGCCCCTTTTCGTGCCCCCTCTTCTTCATTGATTATTTGACTCAACCAACGTATCCTCGTGTTAGTATTTAAGTCTTGTATATAAAATAAAAACATTGTTATAGGATTATTAATTAAACTATCTGTTAGTGTTCCTTATAATACCGTTTTCTTTCTACGATATCTCCTCACTCTCCTTGGCTGTAGGCGCAGGTAGGTCCTTTTCCATCTGAGGTGGGCCTCTGAGGCCCAACGAGCAGTACGGCCTGCAGCCTTATTGTCTAACTCTGGTGATAATGAAACTGATGTTCATTTACACCATTATGAACATGAATCTCCGAATTCGAATTGTCTAACTATCCACCGGTGATCTCCTCGGTGATCTTCACCGAGTCCCCACTATCAGCTGTTTTTAAGCGAAATGAATGAACGAAACATCATATTTTGTCATATATTGGTATTGTCTAAATTTTCATCGCCACCGAGACATGTCAAATGAAAAAGGTTGCTCTGTCCTAACCTTTCGTATCAACTGGCTTTGAGTTTGTGACGAAATTATAGTTTTATTGAATTAAAAGTTGACTGTTTGCGTAAGTTCAAAGGGAAGGGGTAATCTAGGTATCATAATTAATTGCGGTTTATTAATTTCAGTCATTAATTCTCCGAAAATTCGACTTCCAAACTTGCGAAAGTCAAACAGAAAATTCACTGGTTTTTTATGATATATATAGTTCGATACAAAGAGAATATTTCGATATTTACTTCTACTAGCACTTATTTCAGTTTAACATATCTAATTTATCCGATTACAGGCATTATAAGTACCTAACCTACAAAAACATAAAATGAAGAATAGGTATTTTGATGGGTGAATTTGTAGCCAACTGCAGAAAAACAACATCTCCAAACTAATGGACAGGCTCTCAAGCCCCTAATATTGGTGCTGACCATGTGGCTATTATAATATCTATGGATGTTCAATGTTTAACAACAAATATCAACAAAATAGACCAATAAATTATTATCTCAGCACTTCAAATCAGAAAAGTTTTGATAACAAGGTGGACAGTGGAAACTAAATATTTCCCAAGTAACACCCAGGTGGTCGTAAGAGATGAATTGGCTAGTGCCCTGACTGAGAGTCAACAAATGGTTGCAAGTTCGAATCTCGCAAGGTGCAATTATTTGTGTGATGAGCACAAATGATTGTTTCTGAGTCATTGATGTAATATTGGTTTATCATTATGTATGTTTATTTATAGAATATTTTTGATGAGAGAATTTGTAGCCAGCTGCAGAAGAAAAACATCTCCAGAAGGTTTTGAGGAACAATCACAGGCCTATTTACACCCTAGACCATTCATTATGAAAGAATTTGCAAAAATAACAGTCAAAATGTATTAAAAGTATCGACAAAAGATATCATATTAACAATTAAAACAAAATAATTACAAAATCTAAAATGATACCTTTATAGGTAATCAGTTAAAATTTCATCGGGAACTGCCTACTTTCAACCCATATCTAATGCACCTTTTTTATTACGTTTTATGCAATTGTTTGACCATGATCTCACCTGATGGAAAGCGATGATGTGGTCGAAAGTGTAGCACCCTTGCCTAGTAGATACCTATTCACTCTTGACTTGAACACACCTGGATTCATTATATTTTACCAGAAACTGACGAGGGCAGGGCATTCCACTCTTTTGCAGATCTTACAATGAATGAAGAAGCATAACGCTTCGTGCTTGTGTGTGGTATTTCTATCATAAAAAGGTGCCGCTTTGCCAATATTCTAATTTGTGCGGTGATAAGCGAATCAGATTGTGCAGTTCTTATGCTCACTCTCCATAGTGCAATCTGATAACTTGAATTTTGCACTTTGTCATATTTGTCGTTCAAAAAGGAGGTGAAATTCATTTTGTCATTTACATTCAGTGCCACTACATTTGGCAACCAGTTGGCCGAGTGGCTAGTTACCCTGACTGAAAGTCAACCAATGGATGCGGGTTCGAATCCCACAAGGTGCAATCATTTGTGTGATGAGCAGAAGTATTTGTTTCCGAGATATGAATGTAATATTCATATCTTTGTATGTGTACTCGTATCTATTGTCTAGTGCCCATATTTAGTGCATTCAGTGTATTTATGTCAGCGTACAATACATACAAAGTTTTATAAATTTTTCTTATTTGTTACAGATTCAGTGACATGAATACTACTGGCATTTACTCTGGTTTGGAGATTGCTGTAAGCTATAAGACTGCCGATTGTGTTACCGCTACTTCTATATTATATTATGTACAATGTACGATTTACTTCTAAATATATACAATAAAGAGTTAACTATCTATCTATGTTTTGTTGTTATTTTTTAACTACAAATTATTATGTAAGTAGAAACATACATTGATACCTATGAAATGTATGTCACAAGCGACATACCTACCAACTGATTCACAGACAACACACAGCCTAAACCGGTAGACCTAGAGATTTGCAATTTGGAGGAAATATTTCTTTAAATTTCGAACGAGGCTGGCAATGTTTGCACATGAGCAAAGCCTCGGCATGCAGCTAGTTTTAGCATAAATACAGACTGGGTATGGATAGAGAAACAGAAAATTAAACAAATTTTATTAAATAGCATGTTTATTTTATAGTAAAAACCTTTCTAAAAAAATATAACGGGCAAGTGTCTTTATTAAATAAGGACTATACATAAAACATTCTAAAAACTTACAAGCCATTACTGGCTCACTGATAGCCCACTAATTACAATGTAATTGTATAGTAATTCACAACAACAAAGTAAATATTTCCAACACACCATTTTATTCAAATGGTATAAAAAAAGTGCAGTAACTAGGTATCTGCCTACATATTATAATACAAATATAACAAGTAGATTTGACAAGCAGCATCCTTTTGCATTTTATGGACATGCTATGAATATCTTCCCGCTGCAATCCGACTTGAAATGATTCTGTTTACTGTGATAGACAGGTACTGAACTGAATCTGAAAATAAAGATATAGCTATGATCATTTGTCATTATCTACATAACAAGTACTACATTGTCAATATTGTAATATGCAGTATTACTTTTGTAGAGTTAGATCAAATTTGTAAACAATTCAAAAGAGAGGTTAATTTGTTGTACCTACAGCTACATCAGGCTTTGTGATAGTTGGAAATGTTCATACTTGACACAGGTGCAAGCTGCAGCCCATCTCCTGAACCCCGGCTGGTGCTCAAAGCACACGTGGGGTGAGAAGGGATGGACCTATTATTACTCCGGGCCCACAAGGCACCTTACATTAACAGTTTCTTAAGGTGGTGTCTAACTGTGTAGCTAGAGTATTATATAGTCAATTAATTACCTATGTGACTAAATATAGACAGATCGATAACTCTTTATTGTACACCAAAAATATACAATGTCCTGCTTGGGGGGTGTGTATTATGCATTTCTCCCTGCCAGCCTTTACCCAAGCCAGTCAATAATAATTATTAGGTATGTACCTACCTAGTTAATAAATATTATACAAAATATAGGTACCTACCTGCGGGACTACAGAAAGCTTGAGTTCTGTTGATGAATGTTTTCTTCTATTGGGGAATGTTTTACAGAAGTCAACATTGGTTATGCAGCAGTATCTTATCTGTATATCTCCTTCTTAGTTTGTGCTGTGAAGTAAAATGACACAAAACATAACCGATTATGTATGCATTGAAATGAGGTAAAAATCCATTAAAATATGTATGTTGTTGATGAGCATTTGTGAAAATGCATATACCTAGTATATATGTCTATGTACCTAGTAGGTAAATTAAACTAGACTCGAATAGGTGCTTAGATAATATTCATTAGTCCACCAAAATTCCTGTAGCCAAGCCAAAGACTATTAGAACTTGCGATATATTTGTTCAAAGTTTCGATCTAACTCGATGACCAATTGTAGGTCTATGCAAAGACCACTTTATCAGATGACATTCTGAAATACAATATGGTACATAGGTACGTATTTGTTGCTAAATCAAGGCATATTTGTCAATTTTATATCCGAAAACGAACATAACCTCGACATACATTACCTACATCTCACAAAGCAATTCCACTTTTAGTTTATCCACGTTTCGCACAAACTCACACAAATCTTGTGACTATAACCTACCTATTCAATATTTATTTTTATCCATTTGATTTTCATATCAATAATGAATGCTAAAGTTAACAACAAACAAACACATACTTTAGTATGGTCCAGAATAAATATTAACTTGCAAACCAACGTTTCGTTCTACGCAACGTCAGGCTATAATATACTTGAATATTATTTTTTGAAGAATATCCATTTATTAAACAGCATAACTAATAAAAATTAGATTATAATAAACAAATAAAACACTACACGTGTTTATATGGCTAAATTAACATTTTACAACCATTAGTTCAAAAAAGCACTAAAAAGTGCTCAAAGCTGTTCTTCATAAAATGGAACGCAAGAGCATATGTTTTTTGTGTTAGGTAGTCTGTGGAAAGAACGAAATGGCCTTCACTTTTTCAAGACGATAACCACCGAAAATATTAGACAATTCCCCTGGACGGCGAACTGGAACCGCCAATGGTAATGGTAATGGATTTGATTGCCATTACCACCAGAGTTAGACAATAAGGCTGCTGGTCATAAGGCCCAAATCGCTCTTTAACTGGCACATTATCCAGGCAACCCTTCCCTACAGCAAATTGTGTCGTCCGTCGGTGGCAAACCGAACTTCTACCATCTGCTGCGACGCCGCGGGCGGCCACCCTCGTCGTGATTCTGCCATCCCTGGTTCGCCCGGCTGCCACCTGACGGACACATAACTCATATATATCTTAATAAATAAATTACGGTATGAGGGAGTGTGTGTATATTGTTAAAGGTTGCTTTAAAGTTATTTTCAAGACGGTTTAATAAGATGGCTTTAAATTTAAGTTTAAAAAGATTGTAGCCTATTTTACCTCTCTTAAGCGGAGGCATATTATTCCAAATTTTTGCTGCACTGTATTTAAAACAACCTTTAAATCTGGTGGTCTTGTGTTGGAATTGAAAGAACGTGCAGGGATTTTTGGCGGGATTGATAAGAGTTGATATCTTTAATCCACGTCAGTTTCTGAAACAAATATTCTGGTCTTTTGATACATTTTTTTTGTTGGGTTGTACAAGCAAGATGAAGCTCTCTTCTTGCCTTCATATTCAACATATTATTTTTAATGACGAAAGGAGTAACATGGTCACTTCTAGGGATGCTAAAACAGAATCTAGCACACGCATTCTGTACTCTTTGAATAGCATTTTCTATTTTAGCATACAATCTCGGCCCATAAATAGCACTGCAATAATTGAAAGGTGATATTACTAAAAGATCACATATCAACAATCTTATTTCCTCAGACATATGTTTTCTATTTCCATATAGTACCTCAAGTTTATAAAACGCATTCTTTATTTTATTATATAAGTGTGTAGCAAATCTCAACTCCCCATCAAAAATGAGACCTAGATTTTTAGCCTCTGATTCAATAGGTATATTAACACCATCAATTGATAGTGTCGAATGATGAAATTGTACATTATGAATCTGAGTTTTGGTACCCAGAATCAGCATTTTAGATTTGGAAGGGTTCAAAACTAAAGAATTACATGAAGCCCATTGAAAGATTCGATTTAAGTCATCAATCATGGAAATGGCTTCGGGGGTTTCGTCAGCTTTAAATGAAATATATATTTGGGTATCGTCCGCGTACAGATGGTACTTATAAAACTTTATTTGTTTAGGCATATCGGCTGTAAAAATAGAGAATAGTAAGGGGCTCAATATCAATCCCTGGGGGACCCCTCGATTTAGTTTTCCTACTCCAGACATAAATTTGCTTCCGTTATGGCATTCCGTTTCTACGTACTGCTCCCTGTCGGTCAAAAATGATTCAAACCATCTGCAGGTTTCTACAGAGAAACCATAATATGAAAGCTTTGCTAAAGAGCATGTCAGGGTTCAAACAGTCAAAAGCCCGAGAAAAATCCAGCAGAATCAGAGCAGTGCTCATCCCGGCGTCCGAAGCCGTCAATAGATCATCAGTCACATGTAGTCTGTGATATTGTTAATGGTGCTTCCATCCTGATCTCGGTATTGCTGGCATGAAGTTTTCGAAGATCGATTGAGTTGAACTTTATTTTTCTTTCTTCAGGGTTAGATTTTGATTCATCAATTGCTGGCAGTTTAATTATATTCATTACTTGTCCTCTAATGCGGTTTTATCGTGAATTTGGTAGTTTGAAGTAGACATCCTTTAGGTATCTCAGCTAGGAACCTTCCTTGAATTATGTTATATTGGTCTTGAGTGCATGATAGGCGAATTTTCGTTGGCGTAGGAAAGCTAAACACGAAGTGACGGTCGTCTAGTTGTTCGACCGCGTCGGTTTCAAGAGTGATTGAAGTAAAATGACATGACTCGTCAATCTGCTGCGTGGTGATTAGTTGATAAATGCAATCAGCTTTACTTCCATGGTGGTTTAGCTTATCTTCACAAAGGTACCCGAGGCTAGACTTCGGGCATTCAGTCTCCATATACATAGAATCTTTGTCGTGAATTGCAAGGAAGGTATGAGGAGGGATAAATATTTTATTATCTTTATTAGGAACTACGGAAAGTTTATATAAATCGTAATTATCGGAGCGGACCACCGGGAACTTGAATACTAGTACTAAGTACATTTCTACTGTTATAATAATAACCTACTTTTACTAGCTCGAAATATTATCTATAACTAACTTGCGGTATTTGCTCTCTGCTATAGAGGTCATTTAACCGATTTAACATATCCTTATATTTTAAAATAAAATAAATAAATATACATATTCGGGACAATTCCACACCAATTACCTAGCCCCAAACTAGGATACCCTGTACTATGGGTACTAGATAACGGATAAACATACATAGATACGAATATTATAACATCCATGACTCGGAAACAAACATTCCTGCTCAGCACACAAATGATTGCACCTTGCAGGATTCGAACCCGCGACCGTTTGATTACGTACCTAGGATCACTAGCCACGAGACCAATCGGTCGTCAACAAGGTCGTCAATTGAGCGTTAACAAGGTTAATATTCTCGCGTAAACCTTTTATATCGATAGGCTGAAGGAAGGAGTGATAGTGCGTAATAATTTTTGCTATTCCAATATTAAATGGTATAGGTATAATACCAGGTCCATTGTCCAAGCTAGTCAGAGTTAGTTCTTCCGCTTGTACTAGAGCCAGTATCGGGAGAAGGACCCTGTAACAATGGGTCAGTATTAGGGACTCTCGATTTGGTCACGGGGCCACGCTTCTTCCGAGTGTAAATATGAATGGGTAAATCTGCAAGTACTGTGTCGTGTGTGTATCTAGCAGCTAATTTTTGCTGGTTTGCTAATGGGTTGCAAAAAAGACTTGTTGGTCGGGATAGTATTGTATCTGAGGTTCACGGTCTTTATTGGCGGCGATTTGTGTGCGCTTACGTATTGATGACTGATTAACAATCATAATCATTATAATCATTTCAAATAATTTTTGCATCTTATTACGATGTTCCTGACTATATTGTTGAAGCATATTTTCTGATAGATTAAAGTCTAGTGGATTCCGAGGGTCTAAATGTCCTGTTATTATGTCTATGGGTCTACACTTGGTTACACTATGGATTGAACTATTATAAGCTAGGATAGCATACGGCATTAGGAGAATTACTGAGTCATCGGTATGTTTTAGCTTTAATAGACGTAGATGTTCGAGTAGAGTGAAGACAACAACTGAACGGATCCCAGGCGATAAGAAACGGTGACGCGGCAGTCCCAGAAGGAGATGGTGCGACGATCTTGACGCCTACCTGAATGATTGGCCAGGTATAGCCCAAAATCGATAAAATTGGAAGAAGGGGAGGGAGGCCTTTGCCCTGCAGTGGGACACTACACGTTCATAATAATAGTAGGTAAATACTCTGAAAAGGGAGACTATCAGAGTGGTCCTAAATAAGTTTTATTAATATTGATTTGGTATTGTTTATAATGATAGATAGATAACACAAGAGAATACTAATAAATATGTATATAGAAAAAACTATAGAAGTGAATTATTTGGTTCAAATAATTATTCAAAATATACAAACATAGTTCAGCCAGGTACAGTTTGTGCAGGTAACTAGCTGCGCGGAATCATCCGCGTGGATGATGACTATGCCTCCTTAAATGCCTATGTATAGGTATACGTATATACCAATTTCATCGAAATCCATTCATCCATTACGGAATTCAATTAAAATACAAACAAACATACATTATTGTACAATAATAAAGTAATAAAGTTGTAATAAGACTTATAAAACTATGTATATACATACAGAGGTAGGTAGGTATATTATCCGTATATATCTCTAACGGAGAGTAGTTCATTAAAATTATTCTGTAACTAACCTGAGACTCGTATCAATATGTGTTCATCACATCTTTCATCAGAATCCGTCAGCACAGAGAAATTTACTATAAACCGGATTATATCGTTACATACTCCCGCGGTACTCGAAATTATGGCAATAGATTCGATTTTTTGAAAAAAAAAACTACTCTAGTCTTCGATTTTCGGGTATCCTTAATCTACACTTTTGTATAGGAAACTGAATTTTCTACAATTTTGAGCTCAACCTTAACTCTGGTTCAAAGCTTGTGGAGATACAACCAGACAAAGATAAGCAAATTTTTTCAAAAAATACTTATGTATAATATGTAAATATGTAGGTATGGTCATTTCCAAGATAAGTACAGGCTAAACTTATTTTTATAGAAAATGCTTGAGGGGAATTTGTAGAGAAATTGATTACCTTCAATTTCATTCAATTAGCTTTAAAACGCCTCATAGGTTCCTCAAAATTAAATAAACCCGAAAACGCTTCCTTATAGTAGTTTTTTCGAAAAAAGGAAGCTCAGTGTTGCAAACTTGGATATAAACTACTCTCGCTCATGCGTCCTAACAATAATATATAAAAAAACTACATACATTACACTAATACATTGCGATGTTTGAAGGTTTTAATGACTGATGTTATTCATATAGACATTCGTTTTAATAGAAAACATTATTTGGGAAATACTTAATTTTACTTTCTCTCGTAATAAAATCACTAAACACAAATAAATAGTATAGAATTTTCATGTCTTTTCCAGTTTACATTATATGTAATTTTAACTGCACTTTTACTTGTAGTAAAAATTCATTATAAATAGAGCTTTCCGTGTATAAAACGGTGGGTGTAAACGGTTTACTAAGAAATTGTGGTTGAACCCCCAAAACCCCCCCTTGCCTACGGCCTTGCGTGATATACCTACAGACTGACTGACAGACACGCACAGCCGGTGAACCTAGAGATTATTCCTTGAGTACCCAGGGGTGCAATAAAAAGGTTTTTTTTAAATTCCATCCCTAAGGGGGATGAAAAGTTTGCATGTGGGTAAAGTTGCGACACGCAGATAGTATACATTGTAAAGCATTGATGGAGTTTAATTTCTAACTACCCTCCATTTAACTTGCAAAAATGGAACGATGTAGCTGTTTCGTTACAAAACGATGCCACATCTTATTACGAGTATGCTTAATAAAATGAAATGGGTATGTAATCCAGTCACCATGGTGCTTAGACAATGTTTACACTATGTTTTTAGCTTACGCTGAAGACTCCTTTTGTGCACCACAATCTATAAATCGGTGATTAAATACTTATTCAAATGTAAACTTGTGTAGACGTCCCTTAAAGTTGATTATTTGAATAGAGTATAATATCAGTAATTATTTTTCAAAGTAAAACAGTTTTTCAAGTTCTTAAAAGCTAAAAAATATAATTAAATCGTGGGTGAGTCAATTTTCTATTACTTGTGTTACGCTACACCCCACGATTTTATTATATTTTTTGCATTTAGTACATAATAAAATCGTTTAACTTAAAACTTTTTTTTTATATTTCATTTAAAAAAAAAAGTTATTTCTACAGTGTACTGTGTTCTACTTGTCAAGATCTTTCATTTAATACCCATGTTCAGGGGATTGAAAAAAAAACTGTCATTTTGTGGTACCGGCCATCTTGTTTTTTTTTCATGAAGTACTGTATTCTAATAATCAAGCCCTTTCTTTTAATACCCCACATTGAGGGAATAGAAAAAATATATGTAATAAGGCATTTTGTGGTGACGGCCATATTGAATTAAAAATGATACTGAATATACATCATTGTATTGTCATCAGAATTAAAGGTGTGTACCAAATTTCATATCAATCGGTCAACAGGAAGGTGGTAAAATTTCAAGTAATAGTTTTGACCCGAACAAACAAACAAAAACGGACTATAGATAGATAGAAAGGTAAATAAAAATTGACTAATTTGAACAAAAACGATTATTGTGACTTATCTACAATAGTTAGACATAAGGCCTAGTGACTAATTTGAATATAAACGATTATTGTGACTTAACTATAACAGTTAGATATATGGCCTTACCTATCTCCCTCTAGATAACTCTCGATTTTGCCTCCAAGCGTTAAGTCATAATATAACGCAAAGAGGTAAAACCTCCTATATACCTAAACGTTACGTCACACAACGGCATAAAGCATCTTCACTCCCACCTCTTCTAGAAAAAAAAACGAACGATGTATTGAAGACTGTAATTAAAATATATTAGTATCATCTGCATACAGAGTAAGATGGTCTTTTAGTTCAATTTCTTTTATATTGTTGATATAAATCAAAATGAGCAAAGGACCCAATATGGATCTTTGTGGAACCCCGCGAGTTATGGGTAAAGCGTCACTTTTATGACTATCATCTAGTCTGACTTAAGTTCTGTTATTTAGAGAGATTCAAACATTTTTTTAAGATTTTTCCATTTATATTAAAAGATAATATTTAAAAAAAATAATACAAATTATGTGACGTTACCAGTACCGTAGACACCCAGGACTATATTTTTGAAATCTATATTTTGTTTTATTTTAGTAACTAGATCTACTGTAGCTGTTAAAGTATTGCTTTTTGGTCTAAACCTATATTGCCACTTGGAAAGAAAGTTAACAGACTTCAAATATGTTTCTAGTCTGTAATATAGGGTTTTTTCAAGTTTTTAAAACAATACTGGCAGTACTGAAATAGATCTATAGCTATCTGGATCCCTATCCTGACTTATGAATTGGGGAAACCTTTGCTATTTTTAGAGTCTGGAATTGTTCCATCAAGTAAAAGTTTGTGAAAACATTTACTTAGTGCATTGGAAATAATATTTCTCATGCATTTGATAGCTATAATATTAATTCCATCTAACCCTGTGCTGCAATTAGGATCAAAATTATTTTAATATTTTACTGGAAGTACTAGGATCAGGAATTGTAAGCTCTGCTGCTCCCAGAAGTTTTTCGGAGGAAGAGGAAGTTTTTGTGGTAATGCAGTGATACAATTGTCAAGGAATATTCTCGGTTGTTGAGTTGAGAAAAAATTGAGTTAAGTATTCAAAATAATAACTTGTACTCAAAATTACTTCATAATATCACATAGTCAATAAAACGAAATTGCAATATTTATTAATAGGTAAAAAAAGTCTACTTACTCTATTTTTTATCGATAACTGAATATTTTGTTTAATATAATTTTACGATTATTAATAACATTCCTCCCTTTTAGCAAAAGCTTCTTCAATTGTTGTTGAGACTAATATAAACTATCAATTGATTACATCTCTATCGGTAAAATATTAAATAATTTGACTGCCTTGTACCTAGAGCAGTGCTTGACAATGGCTAGTTTAGTACACGAGTATTGAGATAGAAGGTGAGGAGTAACTGGAGGAGATAAAATTAATGTCTTAATAGATAAACATGTGTGAGTGTGGCTTGCAGACTTATAAATGTGCCGTACTACTTTGATAACCCTGATGAATATCTGGCGAGACCTTGACGCCAACCCTGATTGACAAGTGGAAAAATATTTTGTTCATTTGTTTGACATATTGTGAAAATATTTAATATGACATTGTATTATGATTGTTTCTGTGTATTTTTTATTGTTTAAAATCTGGTTCCTTACTTTATTTCACTTGACATGTATGTAATTTAATTGTCATTATTAAGCTAATTAATTGTCATATAAAAATAAATATTTCACAACTTTATATGGCAAAGCGTGTAATTGGTGTCACTAGTTAATACCACTTTTTTATATTTTTTATACTGATGCTAAGTGGATTTATATAAGTGGATTTTATTTTACTGCCAGTTTAATGAATTAGCGTTTGTTTCGGAATGCCTTGAGTAGATAACTTGTGAAGAAGGTGTACTTAATTATTATGATTGATATACGTAAAGTAGGATAGCCGAAAGTTTTTTTCGTACTACATAATGGTGGGTATGAATGACAAGCCAACTAAACTCTTTATAATGACACATTCTGAAACAAACCCCTTAAAAGTTATTATCTTGACTGCATTAAGTAGTTTCATTGATTTGTATAGAGACATACAAATCATACAATCTTTTATTGAACTTTTTACTTTTACTACTGCTAAACTAAATAGATAGCTAACACTTTATTGTATCAATAGAAACGCTACTAAATAAAGAGAAATTGTCGACTTTATCCCTTATCACGAAATCTTTCAGATAACAGTGTGCGCTAGATTTAAGCACTAAACCGCATACAAAATAATAATAGGTTACACATTATATTGATTTCATAAATTTATATTAACTTTATCTTATGTGGCTTAAGCTCTTAAATTGTACGTACACAATATGTTGTTTTATTGCTACACTTTAAGATACTGTCAGTACAATATTACTCCAGTAATGAGTGGCGAAAGTCACTTACACTTCAAATTAAGGCGATTATAGCCTCGAATGTCCTTGAGCGTTTGGGAGGAGCATAGGCGAACATAGTGCCTCACCGCGCGCGCCCGCTAACCTCCCCGATGTCAACGAGTGTCGTAGCGCATGCATGCAGAAGCGGCGTGCGACGCATTTTGTCTTAGGCAGTTTTATGACGCTAACTACTGAGTGAAGATAGATCAAGAATACGCACAATATTTATGTTGTGAGTATGAATGCTATTGTACAGTTTTGCGATATTGTTCATTATTCTTTGCTTGAGATATATAGATATAATTACTGTTAAAACCGTTGACGTCGACATCGTTTAGAACAACAACGGTTATATTGACCAAAATCATAGGTCCCGGCTGAATTGAATATGATCGCCTTATAAAAAAACACTGCTTTCTACGACATTGCTTCGTACCTCATCGAGCAACTTTATTTAACTCATATTTTCGGAGAATTGTATCAGTTAGAACGAACAGTTGTATAGTTAACAATTTGGTCAATGGCTATTATGATCGCAAAAGTAAACAAACACGTGTCTAGTTTAGGGTCTCTTGTAATTCTCAGAAACAACAGAAAAAAACAGATGACATACTGACATACCCTGACATACAGATGGTAACTCAATAGTTTCATCTGCTACTCATTCCTTATAGTGCGACTTCTGTTTATCTTCAAAATTTTCTTTATCCTCAGTTTTCTGTTTCTTTTGTGTCTTGCTCAGTTTATCTTGGTTCTCTAGATATCTTTCCCTTATTTTGTTTTTTATCGATCACGTCTTGAATGAACTGAGGATCTCATATTTTCTGATTTTGAGGGTGCCTGGGATCGACCAGTTCAGGAAGCAGACATTCTGTGTAAAATGTACATAATTTTTCCTTCCATAGAGGTTGATCCTCTCCCGTTCAAATGGCAAACCAACAACGAGATCTTTTGGTGATATGTAATTGTTTTGGTGATTGTTGTATTTGAAAATACCAGTCATGCGTTTGGTTTATGACCATTTCTCCCTGACTATTTACTTTGTAGTTTTTTTTTTTCTACAGCTTCCCTGACGCTTTTATTAAATGCTGTTATGGGGCACTTGATTTCGACTATGGTGTCGTCTCTAATCAAGCCACACCCGATAAAAAGCCCACAAGGTGTAATTTCGTCATTTTATTGTTTTGCTAGCTGTTCAAAAAGCTTTTTTTCGTTCTCTTTTCCATGCTTTATGAACGAACGTGAGATGCTATATCTCACGTTCGTTCGTTCGTTCTTTGTGCGTTCGTTATTTGTGCAGTATATCCTTTACAAGATTAGAACCACTTATGCTCATTCGTGTTTTCACCACTCTCCCAAAGTTTGAAGCAGTTAAAAGGCTTCACCTAAGCTCTAACCACTCACAGCAAGAACTTTGTAAAACGGTGTCTTGCTCAATTTTCTGCCTTTCTTCTTTGCTCTTTTTCAAGTTCTGTACGAAAGTTTATTTTTGTTTTTCAAAGATTTCAGGAGACATATCATGCTTTTCACAATTTTCGCCATAATTGTTATCTCCTGCTTTCGCAAATAATATTCTGTTCTTTTTCCTCTGAAATCTTCTCAGTGCTGTCATCCGTTTTATTCTTCTGTCTTCTAACTTTCTCACGCTACCTCGAGGACTTCGTCTTGCTATGGATTTGTACACAGTTGTCAGTACTTTGTGTGTGTTAAAGACACTACAGCAGCATGGCACTTGGCTTGGTAAGAGCCACTGTTGCTGAAGTTAAGTCTTTTGCCACCAACTAGGTTTTGTGTATAAATCAGGTCTGAACCGGTTCAAATATTCAGATCATAGTGACTTGATCTTGATCTGTGAGCCGTCTGTTTTGCACTTGATCTGTTGAGCTGCAGCTCAAATGCAAAACAGACGGCTCACAGCTCGCGGTTTGAGGCAATAGTATTGTAAGTCAATTTGAGCTGTTTATGTGTGGTTATTCTGATTCATTTTGTTATAAATGTACAAATGTTCAACAAGACAATAATAGACGATAGACCATAAACAACACAATAATACAGCTTCTACTCGCAAACAAATTATCACTACTAATACTATCAACGTCCAAGCGTAAACGAACAGCCCGAATGTGCTATCTGCGCTATTTAGTCTTTGTCACCAAAATGCAGATCGGAGCGAGCCAACATGCGACACAACCTCCCCGTGCGAACGATACAGTGAGACTGGCCGGGCGGCTGCCGCCCGCGCCCGTATAGGTAAAAACATGGTGTTAATGATTTATTCCCACAAAAATAATTATTTAAAAAAATAAAACTTAATTTTTATAGACCATTCAATTTGCTATAATTTGGCGAAAGAATAATTAAAATCGCTTCAAGCGTTTGGAAGTAGAAAGAAAATTCTTGCGTAAAATAAGAGGATGGATATGATTTTTTACTGTCAAAACTAACAGTAATAATTAAAAAAATAAACTTAAAATATATTTATAAACATATGTCACATATCACATAATTTTTTTTTTACATTTGGACTATCCTTTTGGGAGTAGTAGGCCTTCAAAGAGAGGTCTATTTTGTGGTTTGGCGTAACCATTCGCCTTAATCGCGTCCGCTTATGACCCTGGGCAACTTCTCAGAGGATTGTTTTTGTCCAGCGCGCACGCATAAAGATCGCGGCTTAAGATTCTCTAGCTATGTTTGATAAATCGTGAACAAAACAATCTACAAATATATATTTTTTCTTTTATACTATTTGCTGTAGTTATAAACATAATTTTACGATCAATATCATTGACATTTATGAAATCTAGGATTTAATAATTATATCTAATTTAATAGGTCATTCAAGTAATTAAGAAAACAATATTTAGAAATACCGTAATTTAAGGCGTGTACTGCTGTTGAAAATAAACACTATGATTCTTGGCAGATCTAAGCTTTCGCCGGTAAATCTCAGGTAGGTACTCATCACTTAACCAGTAGATCATCATTATTTTGCCTAATGACTTTCACAGTAACAATACTATTGGAAATATTAGCTCTCAAATATTAGTACATCATTTAAAAATTACTTCAGCCGTCAAAAAGTTTTTATCGATTGCTCGGTTTCTACTCATCAAATTGAAATATAAAGTACCCCAGTTTTTAAGTCAGAACATAAGCTATCCAACAATGAAAACCGCATCGCAATCGGTTTAGTAGTTTTTACGTCATGCGCGAACAGACAAAAAGACAGACACAAATTTTTAAATGTTTATATTCATGTTCAGTAGCTTATTTTATGTACCCTAGACCATTTCTATTGTAATTATCTTCTTTGTACAGACTTTTTCGTTCCTATTTCTTTATTATAAGTTTATAAGTATATAATAGATATCTGCCTGTCTATCTGCATGTCTATATATTAGCACATCAAGTAAAAATATGAGGTTATTCACGTGTTAGATTAGCTTAGGTTTTGACTTAAAATCTGGTGTATTTTGTATCTCAGTCGATGAATAGATCAAAATCTACGTTACTGCTGAACGAATTTTAAAGAAATGTAGTATGATTGTATTTTTAGTCATACATTAACACATAGGCTACTTTTAACCCATGAACATTACAATGAACATGCGGGCAATGCGTCGGAAAAAGCTAGTTTTAGATATTATATAAGTATGGTAGGAATGTTTTTAATTGTAACGTAATGTTGAGAGTAGGTGAGCATTTAGTGAGAGTGTGGAGATAATCATGATTTGTTAAATGCACACATAATCTGGCAACATTTGAAGCTTTTCCGGTACTTAGCTATTTTGTTATACAACACTTCCGTTTGCTGCTGCTATCAACTTGTCACTGTGCCCTAAAATAAAAGAAGTTACCTTATTTCAGAATTTTATTAATGGCCCAAAATAATTTAAGTCATCAAAATATATCAAGAAATTTAAAACAATTAAGTATACATGCTTTCTCAATTATATATCTTCAAGATAAAATATTAAAGTTACAATAAATAAATAGTCTTCCTAACAACAGTTGTTGCATGTCTTCCATCCAGCAAGGTGACGTCAGTACTTAGCTGCAGCACGTGTGCACCTCGTGCAGGAGGGAGACAATTCGGACACGTTGTATCGGATGGCGAACTGTTAACGATCATGAAGAACCTGAAAAACACAAACATTTTGAGAGTAAGCCTTTGTTATAGGACTTGGTGATTGATCTGTAGGGCTCTGTAACAAGAAACCCTTGTAACACTCTGATTGTCATACTGATCACCAACATAAACACGACACTTTTCATAACAGTTTTGAACCGAAGTGCAAGAAGTTTGTTACAAAGACACCTACAAAATATAATTCAGCACAAAAAAAAAACAAAAAACAGGTAAACTATCAAGGGGAAAACACGACAGCACTGCCAAAAATGAACTTTAAAAAGAGACTATGTCATTCGAGATGATGTAAGGATCCTAACGGTACCCAAATCAAAACCCCATACATCCAAATCTGTACAGGCATTTCAATGTTATGGTGGAATAAATAAACTTACTTACATACAGTCATACATACATAAACCCTAAAAACATTACACTCATTTTTTTGGCAGTCGTGTAATAAAATCTAATGTACCTATTTCTACTTGTGTAAAGAAGGGATGTCATTTTGAATGTAAACTCTCCTTATTGGGGCGTTGGTGATTTCATCATCCATCAACCTATTACATGTTCACTGCTGGGAGCTGGGACTGGGACCCAGGCCTACTGTCAGAAAGTGATAGAGAGAGAAAGACAAGAGGAGCCATAATAGCAATGTACTACGTGGTGGATTACTATTATAATATATTTTTATTTAAATCTCAAAAAATACAGGGTGGGATTTGATGACTGGGCTACAACAGATATTTACAAAAGTAGAATCAAATAATACGATTAATATTCACAAAAAATATGAATGCTAATGACACACAATTTGTTGAATACATAAATAAATATTCTAAGGCATTTAAATCCGTGTGTAATACCGCGAAGTTTCTTCACTGGAGTAGGAAAATTAAAAAATCTGAAGATAAATCAAAACAGATACTATTAACATTATTATTTTACTACAGATCCATTTCTATACTTCCTGCTCTTAGCATTTGACTTCATTTGCCACGAGACCTTAATTTTTAAATTAAAGCGTTACGGAGTTCATGGGAAAGCTCTCGATCTTAACAATAGAATCCATAAAGTGGATGTAAATGGTACTAGGTCACCTGGATCTCCCATTACAATGGGAGTCCCGTCCCACAGGGTTCAATATTGGGGCCATTCTTGTTCTTTGTTTACATTAACGATCTTTTCTTTTTCATAAAGAACTTGTGATATAGTCATGTATGCAGATGATATTTCTCTAATTTTTAAGATTCAGAATTACAGTGGGGTCCTCACATATCATTGATAGCTGGTACATTGAGCTCTGCAGCCTATGCAGTACGTAAAATTAGACAGTTGACCGATATAGCCACTGCAAGATTAGTATATTTTAGTTACTTTTACAGTATTTTGGGCATACTAGTTTTCCCGCCCGCGACTTTGTACGCGTGGACTACTGTTAATCGCGAAAAAAAGCATCCTATTTTCTTATAGGGTATTAAATACCAATGCAAAAGTAGGTATAGCACCACTCTTGATATTTTTTGTCAGACTTGTTATCTCGTTTCCATGGCAACCACAGACCATTCTGTGATGGCTACCGTTCTTTACAGTGAGTAATCAACATTTTCCAGTTTTCCCGTGGAAACTTACAATTTTCCGGAATAAAAAGTATTTTATGTTTTATTCCAGGGTACAAGCTATCTCCATTCTAAATTTCATCAAAATCCGTCCAGCCGTTATCGCGTTAAAGCTCCCCAAACAAACAGACAACGTTTCACTTTTATATATTGTTACGGATGAATGTATCTCTAAAAATATAGGAATTTACTAAGAACAGCACTCATTATAATCATCCTTTCTGTGTAAAAACCAAACTAAAAAAATATATGTTTAGCATTGAATCTACTCAATGGTAGATTTAAGAGGAGATAAAGGTGTCCACGGATCCACATGTGGAGCCAAGCTGTGGATCCAAGTGGACGGACGGCTATGATTTTGCTTATTTAAAATAAATTCTTTGACTTTGACGCAGTACATTGCTATAGACCGGCGTGGCCCTTAACATCAGACGAACAACCTGCTCGTCTTGTAACTCAGGTGAATAAAACAAGCTCTGTCTGTGTGCGGGTTGGGTGACGTCACACTTGTGAGGTTCTTAAACATGCCGGTTTCCGTATACCTTATTCCGTATACCGTATCCTTTACAATACCCCAGGAATCAACCTACGCCTAGGTAAAAACTGCAACAGAATCGGTTGAGTATTTTCTGTAATATTTTTGAACAGACGTGGGTCTGTGGTGACTTTGTTTTATAATATATATTATTATATTAACGCCTGAATCTATCAATTATATATATTATTATTATTATTATTATGAAGTAATAGTGATGAAGTAATTGGTGCAGGGCCGAGGTTCGCATCGGGCGCTGTCAGATTGTTAAGCGCATATTCGCACCAATAGTATTTTGAAAGTTTTTTTTATCGACCGTATTTTGGAATGAAAAATGTATCACTCTACTACGTAACAAGCACTTGGCCAGTTTATTTAATTTGTTTATATATTACATTATGCATTTATTAATATGAACTATTCAATAACTGGAGTTTTTTATATTATAACCTTCTACAGGAGCAGGGCAGTAACGGATCCTGGTTGTTCCACCCCATGGCCTGAATCTGTAGTAATTGATTGACCCGATGCCGGCGTCGGAGTGGGATATAATTGGAGTGTCACCATTCTTGCCAAACTGCAGCTTTCCTGAATAATTAACAGTTATATTAAAGTGGTAAGCAGCAAAATAAAAGAACGACCCTCTCGTCTCATCCCAAAAGTTCTATGAGAATAAGAAACGGCTAATGAAATTCAGAAATGCATGTTGATATTTATTATCAATAACTGCTGCGACCAAGACTCTGCTAGCCAAGCGCAGTGATAATGGCAAAACAGATCCTCCCTTATAACAGCGAGCATCAGCTCGTCTTGGCGTGTGATGACAGTAACAGCAAGCGCCAGCTCGTTGTGGCGTGTTATGAAAGTAACAGCAAGCATCATGCTCGTTGTGGCGTGTTATGAAAGTAACAGCAAGCAACATGCTCGCTGTGGCGTATCATGATAGTAACAGTGATTATAAGCTCGTTGTGTCATTTCATGATAGTAACAGCGAGCATTAGCTTGTTGTGGCGTGTTATGATAGTAACAGCGAGCATTAGCTTGTTGTGGCGATTTATGTTAATAGCAGCGATTATCAGCTCGTTGTGGCGTGTTATGATAGTTACAGCGAGCATCAGCTCGTTCTGGCGTGTTATGATAGTGACAGCGAGCATCAGCTCATTGTGGTGTGTTATGATAGTAACAACGAGCACCAGCTCGTTGTGGCGTGTTATGATAGTAACAGCGAGCGTCAGCTCGTTGTGGCGTGTTGTGGGGGAGCTCGATGTTCAGCTGTGGATGTCTAATGGATTATTATTTGTATAGTTAACACACATGTATGTAGGAAACACACATCGTATGATATTTTTAAGTAATATAATACGATAGTGTGTATCTAGTCGCATAAATAGACTAATGGCAAAGAATATCTAACACTACAAATACTAATGGTCTGGAGTCTGAAGGCCAATTTTCGATGTATAGATATAATTTCGAATTCTTTACAATGTAATATGCTAATATCTGAGGTTGCAGGTTAACCCAAATTAATGTACCTAATATTCTTGAAATAGCGTAATATTTGAACAACAGAATTGACACCATTGTTAGGACACTAAAATTTATAAATGTGTTCAACTTACCATCATCTATTTTAATGTAAAAGCTCCTAAATTGAGTCGAGGAAAGTATGTCGGGAGTGTCAATGTCTGGACCTTGCTGGTTTCCATTATAATACAACTGCGTGTACTTGTTACTGTCCCATCCAACATCTGTTGACAATAATCAGAAAACAAGCTATTAATATATATCAGCCTAGTCCTACTCAATACCATAACTGCGAATTTCTGAATGTAAGTATATTTTTTGCCACTCAGACAATAACGGCTATACAAATTTTGATGAGATTTGATTTAAAAAGAATATTGAACAAAAACAAAATTGTACATAGGTGAACTGAATGCTAGCAAGCATTATCTTACAGATACATAAATACATTAGGTCATACAGCAATGCAATACTTTTATCGTTTATTCACGTCGTCACGTCACATTTCACGACTAAAGGCGCGGGACGCAGCTATCTTTAAACACGATTGGTTTCTAACCAAATACTACTCAAACAATTTTTGTTTCTATAACAGTGTTGTTACGTGGGTGTATGTACTTACATAGTCCATATCGAATACCCGAATCATAGTCTTCTTTCTCCGCCAGCTGGATATGCACTACTTTGTCAGCTTGTACAGCGAAGTGTATCTCGCTGTACGTGCGGTGTCCGGCGTAGTTCCTCTTCACCGTGACGTAGGGGTTGAGAGTCTCATTGAGCATCGAGCTCCACGGAGTGTAGTCGTGACTTCTAACATACATCAAGTCCTTACAAGGCAACTCTGGAATCAAATTCACGCTCTAATATTTCTTTTATTACAGTAATTAGTTGAAAGATAACCAAATTATTTACAAATAATATTATTGTCCTCTTAACCGACTTCAAAAAAGGTTCTTGGTTCTAAAGTCAACATAAGTATAGATGTTGGTAATATAAAATTCATGTTGATATTTATGTCTTTGATATGTATAATTGTATAGGTATGTATGTATGTATGTATGTATGTATGTATGTAGACTTATGAAATGTTATATGTATATATTATTTTTTACTGGTTTCAGTAACTTCAACTCAATAGCGCTATTAGTTTCAATAAAATCGATTCAGTTGCTTAAATAATGGTCGGCGTACTGTTTTAGTCAACCGATCGCAATATAGGTACACGGATACGAAGAGTTTATACGGTGTGTGATTGTATAAAATACAATTAAATACAAAATGTTTATTGAACTAAAAGAAAATTACAAATAAACAGAATTTCCAGTGGTGCCCGCACTAGGCTGTAGCTTGACCTAGCTACAGCTTGACCTAGTGCGGGCACCCCCCGTACACTCCATACAAACGCACTGCTACGCTCATGTGACATTCGTTCACGCGCGCGCCAATTGTACAAGTACATAGGGCTGCAACACGGCTCACATTGTACCTACCAAGGCATACCCCAAACACTCGACTAGACTCTTTACAAAAGGCGCGTTATAACTACCTATTACAATATATACACTACACACATGTCGTTTGTAATTCTATTAGCGTTCGAGCGTTGGATAGCTTTCGATGTGATATAATGAATCAGACATAAGATTATAATTACTGTATATCTATTTATTTACAGAAAATTTACATTAGATGACAGATTATTTATATATTTGACCAAGCGAAGCGAGGTTTAGAGCCTACTGGGTCGTATGTTTGTTCGAAGATAACTTATAACCGTTGATCCAAAATAAGACAAATGTAAATTAGGTTTTGCTAACAAAAATTTAAAGTTTTGATGGCACGACGATAAAGGTAAGGTAAGGAAAAATACCTGATGATGAAGGAAAAATAACTAAAACGTTTTGCGTAAGAAGACTTCACAATAGCAACCTTTATTCTCAGACGGCGGTGATTGAAAGAGGTATTAGTGGAAACTGACGAGCGCAGCAATGTCTTGTGATAAATTGTTATAGTCTTTTGAAAATATTAGATTACTGCATCGAGTGGAAAGTGGCTCATTGCTGCACCGAGTGTTAGTTTGGAGCCCAAGCATTAGCGAGGGCTCGTAAAACTCGAGTGCAACAAGGAGTCACTTGAGCGAGTGTCAGTAATCTGCTGTACTTTCCACTACAAAATAATATTACAATTGTTCACCTAAATGTAAGTAGTACAATTTTTAATCCCATAGAGTTTTAAATTCGCGCCAATACCATCGCGCTCATATTTGAAAAATAGTACATTCTATTTTTCAATCTCTATTGGACGAAAGCATTCATTCAAACTACTACGCCCCGTGATTTCAACCGCTTAATGGATGATGATGATGACAATGAAAAGTATCCTTTGTGTTATTCCAGGGTATAAGCTATCTCCATTGCAAATTTCATCAAAATCCGTTTAGCCGTTTGAGAGTGAAGTAAAATGATGATTATAAAATAAAATGAAATGCATTTATTTCAGGTAATTCATAAGAACCATACACAAAAATAAATTAAAACTAAAGGGTACTTAGCGGTTAAACATAAGCCGTCATTGCAGCGATATGTCTGTTGCTACAATGTCGGATATAGGGACAATCCAATCTCCCCGCTACCATAGCCAAAACGGCATTGGAGCTGGCCCGCACCTTGCGCACCAATGACGCGGCTCGCTTGCGCATGGTAGCGTGGAAGCAGCTGGTCCAGCACGCCTCTACGAACATGCCAGAGGCGCTGCAGAAGCTGTGCAGCCACAGCACCGCTCTGAATGCGTTATTGTATTGGACGCGGAGGACGCTGTAGGTTATTTTCGTGTAATTAGCCCACAGGCTGCACGTGTACAGTGATGTGCTATAAGCTCTAAACAGCGTTATTTTCATATCCCTTGTATAGGGGGCCAACACAAATCTGCGGGCCAACATATTCGCTCTTTTAGACAGCACTCCCTCAGACCCTCCGCTCCCTTTCAATATCATCATGATTCTTAAGGTCAGATGTGACCAAATGCCCCAAATATTTAAACAGTTCCACCCAGTCCAAGGGAACACCATTGAGATGGACAGGCGGTATATCTCTAGTGCACTTGACACCCACCCCAAAGACCAAGCATTGACTTTTGGCGACGTTATACCTAAGTCCTTGCTTACCTGCATACTCCTCTCAGATCTGTACTAGCTTACGCAAGCCACAGATCGACGCACTCAGCAGCACCATGTCATCAGCGTAACTTAAGTTATTAGCGCAAACCCCATCAATATGACATCCAACATGCTTACTGCTGAGTGCGAAGATCAGCGCGTTCATGTAAAGGTTGAAAAGTGTGGGCGTGGTCAGCCCCTCTTGCCACACACCACATTCCAGCCGATACGGCTCCGACATTGCACCCACCCATCTAATCGTAAATTTACTTACAACACAAAAGATACTAACTTAACACATTCACCGGCATAATGTAAAATCTATGAGCATTAAAATTTTATTTCAAATTTTCAAATTTTAAATTTTATTTACAGCAACTTATAGAAAATCAAATCAAAAAAACATTATGTACAAAATAGGCCTATGTGCGGATAGAGAAAAGTCGTAAGATTTGAGGGCGCTTTTGGTAATTGTCGTACAAAAATCTCAAATTTATTTCTATCTTATTACCCTGCGAAGTTTATTTTTCCTTACGCATGACAACCTATTTCAAACAATAGCGTCGTGCAAAACAGGTAAAAACAAGTGTCCCTAATAATTCTGTAGCCTATGCAGAATTTCTATAAGTTGCTGAATCTAACAAATGATTGTTCATCAAATAAGTATAGCTATCACATTCGAAGAAAACGACATCGAAAAACGGATGATAAAGATTTTACTGCATTGAAACATATAAAAAATGATATCAGACTTAAAAACAACTCAAAAACAGAACAGAACGAAAATATTATATTTATTTCGGTTGAACGGATCTCGAGATCCGATGGGAAGAAAAACTAATATTCATTTGAGTTGCAACGGATCTCAAGATCCGATGGGAACGCCGAGCGAGATCCGTTAATTATAAATTCTGATATCGTGATCCACTGGCAAGTACCCGGGGTCTAAACCCAAACTGATTATCATGTACATAATCATCCAACTGTGTATTAAGCAAACCGTCAAACACTTTAGCTAAAACCGTTGCAGTTGAAATAGGCCTGTAGTTATTTTTATCAGATCACCCGTTTTATTCTTCACTACAGGCACTAGAACAGTTTTCATGAAATCGAAAGATAGGTACGAATGGCTCACCATGAATAGAACATTGATAACAGTCTCGATATATGAGGGCCGGCATGCTGAAGATGCTCAATGCTGAGTCCATCGTGGCCTGGGGATTAACTTTTACTCATACATCTTATAGTTTTGGCCACGTTTTTGCCCGAGTAACTTATCCTCACCGCCTCATTTGGCATATCGGCATTGGATAGACCTTTCGCCTTACCTAACGGAGACTGCACAGAGAAATAGATCCTAAATACATCTGCAATGCTCTTAGACTCACTCACTCCATCGACGCTCACAGGGAGACCAGGCCTTACATTTACCTTATTGGTTTTCTTCCAAAAACCATGGAAGTCACCTTTTATATGCTGCTTGGCAAAGGTGTTCATTCTTATCTGGTCCCGATGATCTTGGCACCAATTTAGTCGATATTTGAACACCCTTTTGCTCTCACTCATATCTTTGTACATACAACCGGATTTAGTCTTATCACACCAATTCTGTAAATTTCGACCTTTCCACCCTGTGAGCCTCACTGACGTGTTTGTTCCATCCTATAATACGTGGCCCCTTGCCAGCTTTCCGTGTGCTTCCATGACTTGCCACCACCGCATCACAAAATGCGGCTACAACATTGGAGTAGAGCCTGTTAAGAGCATGCCAGTGGCATGGATCGTTACAATAAGAATCAGCACAACCTGTACACTCTATGGGAAAATCAATCAGTTTGAGTCTCATGTGGTCTCATCATTATACAATGTGATCTGTTCCTCACTTCTGACGCCCTAAACTACATCGCATTTAATGTTAATTTAGGAGACAGGATAGGTTTTAGTAAACACAAATTACACTCAATGAGAAGAAGAAAATGGTCAGACTACATCGTATCATATTTTACATATACATTTACCACAGATTGTTTTGCGGCCTCGGACACAACACAATGATCTAGCAAACTACAAGAACCGGTCACATCACTAATGAATGTGTATGTACCCAAGTCAATTCGTCGAACGTTCGTTCGAACTGTTCATCACAGAAATCTGTTAATTCATAAATAATAATCCATATGGATTGGCATTATAATCACCCAACATAAAAACTAAATCAATACCGTACTCGTCTACAATTGTGCTCACTGTATTCAAACAATCCGTCAAATCAGCCAAGTTTTCCACTGAGTTCATTAGCATGTTTATTCCTACTCATCACAATCACCGATAGATCATTTGTAGTTATTTTAATAGCACAGATACGCGCATTGTCACACCGCAACACTGACACCTGCTGGAATACACTATTTCTCCACAGCAAAGCGACGCCGCCGTACGGCCGCCCGCGCAGTATACCTACAGACGTGTCTACCGCCGATGTTCCAGTGTATCCATAACCAGGGTTAATTGCACTCAAAAATTGTATTTCTTCAGGCAATACCCATTATTTTTTGTTGAGCGACCAAGTCACATGTACGACACAGCTCCATAATATTCTCCACGAAGCGTTTTACGTTCTTACAGTTAAAACTAGCGAAACGACAAGAACCTTTATCCATTATTGTGTTTGTTTTGGCCGTCTACAGGAATCCCTTTATTCGTATATTTGTATTTAAAGTTCATAAAACGCCTAAATATGATACCTCTTGGGCAAAATTTTTCATCCAAGTACGTTGATAGTTTAGACTCTGATACTAGAAATTTATATGCACTGTGGTCTTGCACTTTTCTCATATTTATTTTCTCCAAAGACACCTGATTCTCCAAAGATTCCTGAGTCTTAACACGTATATTATTAATAATAACGTGTTCTGTCGTCTCGCTATGTATATTCGTTATAAATATAGTTTTTTTTCTAACCGCCGCTTTGAAGTTACACTCCAAATCTCTCGCTACGCCAGTCTTACCTACGAAGCGATATTTAGATTGTTTCTTACGATACGAAACTCTTTTCCAGCCTTCGTTAACTTTACTGTCATTTAACAAAGTTTCCTGATGTTGACTTATTACATAATTATCGGTTTCGTTATCCTTATCAGTGACAGTCAGCTGACATACAACCGGTACACCAAAGCCCTCACTCACGTCACCGACTGACGTCACCGCTGCACTCATTGCAACAGTTTTGCACGCAATTGGCTCACAATAGTCATGACACATCGTTCCGCTGTCGATTATGCATACCCTGCTACCACCCACTGACCGTTGCTGCTGCACACATGATTTGCGCTCCGTTTGTTTTTCAACTACCTACACAATTTCTCTATACTTTGGTATTTACAGGGTTTGTCATTAATCAATGGTACAATATTGTTATTTACGGACTCGTTTAACGTTGAGTTCTGTAGATGCGAAAGTCCCATAGGAACACTATCTAGTAACCAGGCACCTCGTCTCGTGTTCACATTTCATGCCAACGGTGGTAAATAATCGTTCTTGTTTTGAAGAAGATCAGATCTCAACTCCTTAAGCTGTTCTAGCATCGCATAACTTGATTTCACCTCTTTGATTTCGATTTGCATTAGTTGTAGATCCTTTAGCGATTTCGTACAGGCCAGGTGGTCAAATAGAATTGGACGTAATCGCTTGAGTTGACCAGCAACAAACACTGGAATTATGTCCGTTTTAGCAGATTTACTATATCAGCGAGGTCTCTCTCCTCCTTCCCCTTGTTTTTGCGCCCGACTTTACGCATATCCGTTAAGATGGAGTCAAATAAAAGCGATTTACATATAATTTTTTTGACGGCTGGTTGGTCTAATGGCTAGTAACCCTAGGAACGAAATCAAACAGTCGCGGGTTCGAATCCTGCAAGGGGCTATCATTTGTGTGATGAGCAGAAATATTTGTTTCCGAGTCCTGGATGTTGATATTCGTATCTATGTATGTTTATCCGTTATCTAGTGCCCATAGTACAGGGTATCCTAGTTTGGGGCTAGGTAATGCGTGTGGAATTGTCCCAAATATATTTATATTTAATATATTTATTTCGTCAGTAGCAAACGATGATGTACATATGCGTACTAATGTAACTTCATCGATTACTGTCACTTTATTTTGAATTTAAGATAACATCTCATCGATTACGATGTTACACGCATTACATTTTACATCGTTCAACATGTTTATTATTTACCGCACAAAAATCTGCGGGGTCAAAATAATTACTCTCCCGTAACCGATGATGATGATGAAAATTATCTTATGCGTTATCCAG
The DNA here is from genome assembly GCA_946251855.1 of Alsophila aescularia. Lineage (NCBI taxonomy): Eukaryota > Metazoa > Arthropoda > Insecta > Lepidoptera > Geometridae > Alsophila > Alsophila aescularia. Next base: position 13,053,731 of record OX276386.1, on the reverse strand, counting down.
GGTAAAAGCTATCTCCATTCTAAATTTCATCAAAATCCATTCAGCCGTTCGTTTCAGAATGGATAATGGAATGTAGAGAACCGTCCATGACAATTAATTATGAAAAAATGACATGCCCGCAGAGTTTCTTGGTGCTCTCTTCTGTAACGGGCGTATTTTCGAAGCACCGTTAGAGGCAGGAGGGATTTGAGTTTGAAAAACTCAAAACATACTTACTCGTAGTTTACCTAATTATAATATTTTATGCTTATCTCCTTGTTCATGAGATGTTAAGTTTTGACTTTTATTTGTTTATCGTATGAGGTAATGCTGGCCTCTCGTTTCAAAGTTTGTCAGGGTTGTTTGCCGAGGGCCTCTGACATGGCTTAACGACTGCTATTAGCGCGTGGATTCGATCCATGTGCCTCTGGGTTGCGAGCCAGACACCGCTTCTACTGTGCCACTCTGACTTGTGGCATAGGTGCCGAATTTACGGTACCGTTTTATAACCGGATGTGCAATTATTATTCCTTTCAAATTAACATAACTTTAGACTCATATCCCGCAGGAATCCCGTATTTATTAGTGATTAAAAGTATCATTCATTTTAACACATACTATAAACTTTGACTGTACCAAGTTAAATTCAAAATCCGTACGGTAGTTTCAGCGTGATATGTTTTTTTTAAATAACTTTCAACCCCTATCCTGCGGGAACCATTGTTTTTTTCGGGATAAAAAGTATTCTAAATGTTAATCCATAACATAAGCTATGATTGTGCCAAGTTGCATCAAAATCCGTCAGGTAGTTTCTGCGTGATGCGTGTTCAAAGAGACAGACAGACAGACAGACAGACAGACAAAAAATAAAAAAAAAACCTTTTTGCACTCCATATCGATTTTGAAGTTCATCTCAATTAAAATTTTCAATAAATATTTAATGTACAGATTTAGCCCAGTTACAGTTTTATTATAGTATAGATTACTGTGTAGTAGGAAGAAAAAATAACTGACGCACTGTAAGGATATTAGTTTCTTGGTATTTTCTATAACTTAGTGGGATAATTTCCGTAGCATGACCATGAGCACTGACCTCTAAGCCCTTTCAATTGTGATTATATAGGTCTTAGCAGCACCTCCCTATGCCAATTTTATTATCTATATATTATTATGAGATATTTTATGTATTATTATTATCATCATCTTGTATCTTGGTAAGCACCTGGTTTCGAATGATGCTCAGTTTGGCTTCAGACCTGGCTTATCAACGGAAAGCGCTATCTTGTGCCTCAAACAGACTGTAAATTACTACACTAACAGGAAAACCCCAGTTTACGTGTGTTTCTTTAATGTCTCAAAAGCATTTGACCTCGTGTCTTATGAGGTCCTCTGGGAGAAGTTAAAACAGGAATCTACCTTACCACATGAAGTAAGAGCACTTTTTAAATATTGGTACAGTCAGCAAGTGAACCGCGTAACGTGGGGTGGTGTGTTGTCCGCGGAGTACCGGTTAGAGTGCGGGGTGAGGCAAGGGGGATTGACGTCCCCCAAGTTGTTCAACTTGTACATGAACAAGCTTATTGATGAGCTCAGCAACACTGGCATTGGATGTCATATCGATGGCGTATGTATTAACAACATAATCTACGCGTATGACATGGTGCTGCTGAGCCCATCAATTAAGGCTTTAAAAAGGATTTTGTCTGTTTGTGAATCGCTTGCGGTGCGCCCATAGTCTCAGGTACAATGTAAAAAAGAGTGAGCTGATGATCTTTTCCAGCATTGTGCTGAGTTGGGGCCGATTTGTGACATACCTACTAATGCAAATTTTTATTTTCTTTTCTATTGTTTGTCACATATAAATATTTTGTATTTCTATTTTATTTTATTTCTATCTTTAAAGCACGCAACAAAACTTATACTCTGCCGGAAGTCACTCTCTGCGGCGCTGCTATAACTGTAGTGTTACAGCTTAAGTATCGACTGGAATGCAGAAGTTAAAAGGAGGATTCGAATTGGCTGGGCCAGCTTCGGCAATATGAGTTACATCTATAAATGAGACATGCCTCTTCATCTGAAACGATAAGCGTTTAATCAGCGTATATTGCCGAAGTTAACATATGGATGCGAGACATGGGTACTGACGGATGCAGTTATGTCAAAATTAAAAGTACCTAGCACAAAGAGCTATGGAAAGGCCGATGCTCCGAATATCCTTACGATTTTCTGGAGTCCGATGGAGCGCGGGGTGACAGAGTGGAGACCAAGAACAGGTGGGCAAAAACCTGGCCGTCCAAAGACAAGATGGTCCGATGACTTGAAGGTGGTGGCCGGTAAGCAGTGGGTTCGATTGACCACCAGCAGAACGAGATGGAAGGAGTTAATGGAGGCATATGTCCAATATTGAACGAATAGTTGCTGATTATGATGATGGTGATGATGATGAGAGGTGGAACGAAATGGAAGGAGTTGGGACTACCTCTAAGGTATATACACTATCCATTAAAAAATAAAATGTTGAAATCGATCCACCATTGCCGGAGATATAACATACATACAAAAAAAACCGGGTCGAATTAAAAACCTCCTCTTGAAATCGATTGAAAAAAAGCGCGGAGATTAAAAAGGCACCCTTTATAGGACATAAAGTCATGAACTAAAACAAAATGATGCCGTGTTGGGTATCAAAAGAAAAGACATTCAAAAATATGTTTATTGTTAGCTGTTGCTCGCGGCTTTCAACTACAGCGAAGCAATGCTATCCGTACCTATAGCTTGCCCCAAATAAATAAAAAGTAATTAATAAAATTCCACCTCGAAGGGTGGAAAATTAGGGGAAGAATTAATTAACAAAGGAATTCCTCAATTGATAACAGCATGTAACTTGCGATTGCTGTAATCGCATGTTCATGTATTGTTGACACCACTCAAAATAGGGAAACAAAATAAACTTTGAAAAAAAATAAAAAGCTGACTTCAAAATGAATAAAATAATCTTATTTGGGAAACTGTTAAGGAAGTCGGTGCCCAATTTTCATAAATCTAACCAAATCAATGGCACAGACTTTCTTTTCTGTTTCCCATATAAGATTATTTTATTCATTTTGAAGTCGGTTAGTACTTTTTTTTTAAAGTTTGTTTTATTAATTTTGATTATGCAATGGTGCTTGTTTGGCCCATACTTATTAGACAGCCAAATTCTAAACAAAATCTTTTTGCATCTGACTATTTTTGAAACAAAACTCGACAATAATGAATTTTCTAAGGAAATTCCATATAACTTTGCTTGCGACTATTCGAGTAGCACGCGGAAAGGTCAACTTTGCTCAAATAAGGTTGTCAAAATAATGCATAATAATATGTACCGCATCTCGGCGTAGAGTCGCTCCATTGCCAGTCCCCAGTGCACGTTCTCCGAGCGGGCCCCACCAGCTGGTAGCTGGTGGCGCACGAGTACTGAACCACGCTGCCGAGGTGCGTGGTCCCGTTGAGCAGCTCAGCCGACCCGTGCGGAAGTGGCGGTGGGGTGCCGCAGCCTACATATAGAAATATCATGCATATTACCAACATTGCTAATAGTAGTTTTGCTAGGGTCGTTCGATTCTTGATGTGTTTTTTATAGGTATTCAATGAAGTTTCCTAAATGTTCTTAGGACCATAGTCTCATTGAGAATATGATGATGATTATATAAGATAGAAACCTAGGTACTATATACTAACCTAACTTCGGCTACGGAAGGACAAGAAAGCTTACATTTCTGTCACAGACTTTTATATTTTTTCTACATTTAAGGTTATTCAAATTTTAATTTCAAGTTTATAGTAAGCTTGAGAGCAGTAAATAACGTCTTTCCATAGTAGACTAACTAGCTAAAATTTTAATAAGCAATGGGACTTAACCCACAAAGAGAAAATCTAGAAAGTGAAACTCTCTACTTGACCTTTGTTATTTTTTTTACAATAATACCAATGGTAACTACCCAGTCTTTAAAATCATCGAGGTCGAAGTCTAGGCATCTTGTATGCACTTAAGGAACGTTGAAAAGTGTGATGTTATATTTGAATTTAAACACATTAATGTTAATTCGATTGTTAAGACATTTAAATTGCTTAACATAAAAAATACTGAGGATCTCTGAGTGATAACAAAAAAATATTAAGCTCTATTATTGGTATAATTGCTCCATATTTAGTACATTGAGCTCTGCAGCCTATGCATTACGTAAAATAAGACAGTTTACCGATATAGCCACTGCAGGATTAGTATATTTTAGTTATTTTCACAGTATTATGTCATATAGCATTATGCTGTGGGGTAAGGCCGCAGAAATTCAAACAATATTTGTGCTGTAGAAGAGAACAATTCGTTCCATACCTATACAATATGAAATCATGCGAATCTCTGAGGGAACGTTTTAAAGAAATCAATATTATTACAGTCGCTTGTCAACATAGTCTTTGTCTTTGACTTTTAAAAGTGCTATTATTTTGCCTATTTACAATAAATTCTTTGACTTTGACGCAGTACATTGCTATGCCCAGGTGTGGCCCTTACCATCAGACGAATGACCTGCTCATTTCGTAACTCAGGAAAACAAAACAAGCTCTGTCTGTGTGCGGGTTGGGTGACGTCACACTTGCGAGGTTCTTAAACATGCCGGTTTCCGCATAATGTTCCTTTACCCCAGGAATCAACCTACGCCTAGGTAAAAACTGTGATAAAATTGGTTGAGTATTTTCTGTAATATTTTTGAACAGACGGGTGTCTGTGGTGACTTTGTTTTTTAATATTAATCATTATTATAATACAAAGTACAAAATGAAGTAATAGTGACGAAGTCATTGGTGCAGGGCTGAGGTTCACACCGGATGCTGTCGGATTGTTAAGCGCACATCGCACCGTTAGTATTTTTAAAGTTTTTTTTATCGACCGTATTTTGTGATGAAAAGTTTATTACTTGACTGGCCGGTTTATTTAATTTGTTTATATTTGACATTATGCATTTATTAATATAAACTATTCAATAAATGGAGTTTTTTATATTATAACCTTTTACAGGAGCAGGGCAGTAACGGATCCTTGTTGTTTCACCCCATGGCCTGAATCTGTAGTAATTGAGTAACCTGATGCCAGCATCGGAGTAGGATATAATTGGAGTGTCACCTTCCTTGCCAAACTGCAGCTGTCCTAAATAATTAACGGTTATATTAAAGTCAGGTGGTATGCAGCAAAGTAATAGAACGACCCTCTCGTCTCATCCCACGAGTTCTGTGAGAATAAGAACCGGGTAAGGAAATTCAGAAATTCATTTTGCCATGTATTATCAACAACTGCTGCGACCAAGACGCCGCCAGTCAAGCGCAGTAATTATGGCAAAACAAACCCCCCTTATACCAGTGAGTGTCAGCTTGTTGTGGCGTGTAATGATAGTAACAGGAAGCGTCAGCTCGTTGTGGGTTGTTATGATAGTAAAAGCGAGCGCCAGTTCTTCATGGCTTGTTTTGATAGTAACAGCAAGCATCAGCTCTTTGTGGCGTGTAATGGTAGTAACTGCGAGCACCAGCACATTGTGTCGTGTTATGATAGTAACAGCGATTGCCAGCTCTTTGTGGCGTGTTATGATAGTAACAGCTAGCGCTTGCTCATTGTGGCGTGTTATGATAGTAACAGCGAGCGCCAGCTCGTTGTCGAGTGTTAAGATAGTTACAGCGAGCACCAGCTCATTATGGCGTGTTATGACAGTAACAGAAAGCATCAGCTCGTTATGGCGAGACATGATTGTAACAAGGGCATCAGCTCGTTCTGGCGTGTTATGATAGTAACAGCGAGCGTCAGATCGTTGTGGCGTGTAATAATAGTAACAGCGAGCGCCAGCTCGATGTGGAGTGTAATAATAGTAACAGCGAGCATCAGCTCATTATGGTGTATTACAATAGTAACAGCGAGCATCAGCTCATTATGGTGTATTACAATAGTAACAGCGAGCATTAGCTCGCTGTGGCGTATCATGATAGTAACAGTGATTATAAGCTCGTTGTGACATTTCATGATAGTAACAGCGAGCATTAGCTTGTTGTGGCGATTTATGTTAATAACAGCGATTATCAGCTCGTTGTGGCGTGTTATGATAGTTACAGCGAGCATCAGCTCGTTGTGGCGTGTTATGATAGTGACAGCGAGCATCAGCTCATTGTGGTGTGTTATGATAGTAGCAGCAAGCATCAGCTCGTTGTGGCGTGTTATGATAGTAGCAGCGAGCATCAGCTCGTTGTGGCGTGTTATGATAGTAACAACGACCACCAGCTCGTTGTGGCGTGTTATGATAGTAACAGCGAGCGTCAGCTCGTTGTGGCGTGTTGTGGGGGAGCTCGATGTTCAGCTGTGGATGTCTAATGGATTATTATTTGTATAGTTAACACACATGTATGTAGGAAACACACATCGTATGATATTTTTGAGTAATATAATACGATAGTGTGTATCTAGTCGCATAAATAGACTAATGGCAAAGAATATCTAACACTACAAGTACTAATGGTCTGGAGTCTGAAGGCCAATTTTCGATGTATAGATATAATTTCGAATTCTTTACAATGTAATATGCTAATATCTGAGAAGCAGGTTAACCCAAATTAATGTACCTAATATTCTTGAAATAGCGTAATATTTGAACAACAGAATTGACACCATTGTTAGGACACTAAAATTTATAAATGTGTTCAACTTACCATCATCTATTTTAATGTAAAAGCTCCTAAATTGAGTCGAGGAAAGTATGTCGGGAGTGTCAATGTCTGGACCTTGCTGGTTTCCATTATAATACAACTGCGTGTACTTGTTACTGTCCCATCCAACATCTGTTGACAATAATCAGAAAACAAGCTATTAATATATATCAGCCTAGTCCTACTCAATACCATAACTGCGAATTTCTGAATGTAAGTATATTTTTTGCCACTCAGACAATAACGGCTGTACAAATTTTGATGAGATTTGATTTAAAAAGAATATTGAACAAAAACAAAATTGTACAGAGGTGAACTGAATGCTAGCAAGCATTATCTTACAGATACATAAATACATTAGGTCATACAGCAATGCAATACTTTTATCGTTTATTCACGTCATCACGTCACATTTCACGACTAAAGGCGCGGGACGCAGCTATCTTTAAACACGATTGGTTTCTAACCAAATACTACTCAAACAATTTTTGTTTCTATAACAGTGTTGTTACGTGGGTGTATGTACTTACATAGTCCTAATCGAATACCCGAATCATAGTCTTCTTTCTCCGCCAGCTGGATATACACTACTCTGTCAGCTTGTACAGCGAAGTGTATCTCGCTGTACGTGCGGTGTCCGGCGGAGTTCCTCTTCACCGTGACGTAGGGGTTGAGAGTCTCAGTGAGCATCGAGCTCCACGGAGTGTAGTCGTGACTTCTAACATACATCAAGTCCTTACAAGGCAACTCTGGAATCAAATTCACGCTCTAATATTTCTTTTATTACAGTAATTAGTTGAAAGATAACCAAATTATTTACAAATAATATTATTGTCCTCTTAACCGACATCAAAAAAGGTTCTTGGTTCTAAAGTCAACATAAGTATAGATGTTGGTAATATAAAATTCATTTTGATATTTATGTCTTTGATATGTATAATTGTATAGGTATGTATGTATGTATGTATGTATGTATGTATGTATGTAGACTTATGAAATGTTGTCTGTATATATTATTTTGTACTGGTTTCAGTAACTTCAACTCAATAGCGCTATTAGTTTCAATAAAATCGATTCAGTTGCTTAAATAATGGTCGGCGTACTGTTTTAGTCTACCGATCGCAATACACGGACACGGATACGAACAGTTTATACGGTGTGTGATTGTATAAAATACAATTAAATACAAAATGTTTATTGAACTAAAAGAAAATTACAAATAAACAGAATTTCCAGTGGTGCCCGCACTAGGTCAAGCTACAGCTTGACCTAGTGCGGGCACCCCCCGTACACTCCATACAAACGCACTGCTACGCTCATGTGACGTTCGTTCACGCGCGCGCCATTTGTACAAGTACATAGGGCTGCAACACGGCTCACATTGTACCTACCAAGGCATACCCCAAACACTCGACTAGACTCTTTACAAAAGGCGCGTTATAACTACCTATTATAATATATACACTACACACATGTCGTTTGTAATTCTATTAGCGTTCGAGCGTTGGATAGCTTTCGATGTGATATAATGAATCAGACATAAGATTATAATTACTGTATATCTATTTATTTACAGAAAATTTACATTAGATGACAGATTATTTATATATTTGACCAAGCCAAGCGAGGTTTAGAGCCTACTGGGTCGTATGTTTGTTCGAAGATAACTTATAACCGTTGATCCAAAATAAGACAAATGTAATTGCTAACAAAAATTTAAAGTTTTGATGGCACGACGATAAAGGTAAGGTAAGGAAAAATACCTGATGATGAAGGAAAAATAACTAAAACGTTTTGCGTAAGAAGACTTCACAATAGCAACCTTTATTCTCAGACGGCGGTGATTGAAAGAGGTATTAGTGGAAACTGACGAGCGCAGCAATGTCTTGTGATAAATTGTTATAGTCTTTTGAAAATATTAGATTACTGCATCGAGTGGAAAGTGGCTCATTGCTGCACCGAGTGTTAGTTTGGAGCCCAAGCATTAGCGAGGGCTCGTAAAACTCGAGTGCAGCAAGGAGTCACTTGAGCGAGTGTCAGTAATCTGCTGTACTTTCCACTACAAAATAATATTACAATTGTTCACCTAAATGTAAGTAGTACAATTTTTAATCCCATAGAGTTTTAAATTCGCGCCACTACCATCGCGCTCATATTTGAAAAATAGTACATTCTATTTTTCAATCTCTATTGGACGAAAGCATTCATTCAAACTACTACGCCCCGTGATTTCAACCGCTTAATGGATGATGATGATGACAATGAAAAGTATCCTTTGTGTTATTCCAGGGTATAAGCTATCTCCATTCCAAATTTCATCAAAATCCGTTTAGCCGTTTGAGAGTGAAGTAAAATGATGATTATAAAATAAAATGAAATGCATTTATTTCAGGTAATTCATAAGAACCATACACAAAAAGAAATTAAAACTAAAGGGTACTTAGCGGTTAAACATAAGCCGTCATTGCAGCGATATGTCTGTTGCTACAATGTCGGATATAGGGACAATCCAATCTCCCCGCTACCATAGCCAAAACGGCATTGGAGCTGGCCCGCACCTTGCGCACCAATGACGCGGCTCGCTTGCGCATGGTAGCGTGGAAGCAGCTGGTCCAGCGCGCCTCTACGAACATGCCAGAGGCGCTGCAGAAGCTGTGCAGCCACAGCACCGCTCTGAATGCGTTATTGTATTGGACGTGGAGGACGCTGTAGGTTATTTTCGTGTAATTAGCCCACAGGCTGCACGTGTACAGTGATGTGCTATAAGCTCTAAACAGCGTTATTTTCATATCCCTTGTATACCTTACAAATCTGCGGGCCAACATATTCGCTCTTTTAGACAGCACTCCCTCAGACCCTCCGCTCCCTTTCAATATCATCATGATTCTTAAGGTCAGATGTAACCAAATGCCCCAAATATTTAAACCGTTCCACCCAGTCCAAGGGAACACCATTGAGATGGACAGGCGGTATATCTCTAGTGCACTTGACACCCGCCCCAAAGACCATGCATTGACTTTTGGCGACGTTATACCTAAGTCCTTGCTTACCTGCATACTCCTCTCAGATCTGTACCAGCTTACGCAAGCCACAGATCGACGCACTCAGCAGCACCATGTCATCATCGTAACTTAAGTTATTAGCGCAAACCCCATCAATATGACATCCAACATGCTTACTGCTGAGTGCGAAGATCAGCGCGTTCATGTAAAGGTTGAAAAGTGTGGGCGTGGTCAGCCCCTCTTGCCACACACCACATTCCAGCCGATACGGCTCCGACATTGCACCCGCCCATCTAATGCTATTGACCTGATGTGTATACCAATATTTAAAGATATTAACAAGCTCAGTGGGTAAATTAATGCTTTCAAGCTTTTCCCATAAAAGGTCATACGACACCAGGTCAAATGCCTTTGACAGATCAAGGAAACACGCAAATACGCGGCGCGGGTAATAATGCGGGGTACTTCCCATCGGATCACGATATCAGAATTTCTAATTAACGGATCTCGCTCGGCGCAAATGAATATTAGTTTTTCTTCTCGTCGGATCTCGAGATCCGTTGCAACTCAAATGAATATTATTTTTTCTTCCCATCGGATCTCGAGATCCGATGGGATATAATAAATATAATATTTGCATAAATAAATATAATATTTGCATTCTCAACGGATCATTCGAAAATGATGTTCTGTTTTTGAGTTGTTTTTAAGTCTGATATTATTTTTTATTTGTGTCAATGCAATAAAATCTACATCATCCGTATTTCGATGTCGATTTCTTAGAGTGTAGCTGATAGCTATACTTATTTGATGAACAATCATTTATTAGATTCAGACTAGAATAGAATAAAATTTTATTGTATAAACTGTGTACATTAAGTATAATGGTCTTATGATATGAGTCGCAACAGTTTTATCCGAAATGGACGTACAATAATTATCATCATTTTTAAATTATTACCTACATACTACATACATATTTTATGACTTTAAATTATTATAGCTACTTTAATTCAATGTATTTGAAGCAAAATATAAAAAAATAACCGTAAATTTACTTACAACACAAAAGATACTAACTTAACACATTCACCGGCATAATGTAAAATCTATGAGCATTAAAATTTTATTTCAAATTTTCAAATTTTAAATTTTATTTACAGCAACTTATAGAAAATCAAATCAAAAAAACATTATGTACAAAATAGGCCTATGTGCGGATAGAGAAAAGTCGTAAGATTTGAGGGCGCTTTTGGTAATTGTCGTACAAAAATCTCAAATTTATTTCTATCTTATTACCCTGCGAAGTTTATTTTTCCTTACGCATGACAACCTATTTCAAACAATAGCGTCGTGCAAAACAGGTAAAAACAAGTGTTCCTAATAATTCTGTAGCCTATGCAGAATTTCTATAAGTTGCTGAATCTAACAAATGATTGTTCATCAAATAAGTATAGCTATCACATTCGAAGAAAACGACATCGAAAAACGGATGATAAAGATTTTACTGCATTGAAACATATAAAAAATGATATCAGACTTAAAAACAACTCAAAAACAGAACATCATTTTCAAATGATCCGTTGAGAACGAAAATATTATATTTATTTCGGTTGAACGGATCTCGAGATCCGATGGGAAGAAAAACTAATATTCATTTGAGTTGCAACGGATCTCAAGATCCGATGGGAACGCCGAGCGAGATCCGTTAATTATAAATTCTGATATCGTGATCCACTGGCAAGTACCCGGGGTCTAAACCCAAACTGATTATCATGTACATAATCATCCAACTGTGTATTAAGCAAACCGTCAAACACTTTAACTAAAACCGTTGCAATTGAAATAGGCCTGTAGTTATTTTTATCAGATCACCCGTTTTATTCTTCACTACAGGCACTACAACAGTTTTCATGAAATCGAAAGATAGGTAGGAATGGCTCACCATGAATAGAACATTGCTAACAGTCTCGATATATGAGGGCCGGCATGCTGAAGATGCTCAATGCTGAGTCCATCGTGGCCTGGGGATTAACTTTTACTCATACATCTTATAGTTTTGGCCACGTTTTTGCCCGACTAACTTATCCCCACCGCCTCATTTGGCATATCGGCATTGGATAGACCTTTCGCCTTACCTAACGGAGACTGCACAGAGAAATAGTCCCTAAATACATCTGCAATGCTCTTAGACTCACTCACTCCATCGACGCTCACAGGGAGACCAGGACTTACATTTACCTTATTGGTTTTCTTCCAAAAACCATGGAAGTCACCTTTTATATGCTGCTTGACAAAGGTGAACACCCTTTTGCTCTCACTCATATCTTTGTACATACAACCGGATTTAGTCTTACCACACCCATTCTGTAAATTTCGACCTTTCCACCCTGTGAGCATCACTGACGTGTTTGTTCCATCCTATAATACGTGGCCCCTTGCCAGCTTTCCGTGTGCTTCCATGACTTGCCACCACCGCATCACAAAATGCGGCTACAGCATTGGAGTAGAGCCTGTTAAGAGCATGCCAGTGGCATGGATCGTTACAATAAGAATCAGCACAACCTGTACACTCTATGGGAAAATCAATCAGTTTGAGTCTCATGTGGTCTCATCATTATACAATGTGATCTGTTCCTCACTTCTGACGCCCTAAACTACATCTGCATTTAATGTTAATTTAGGAGACAGGATAGGTTTTAGTAAACACAAATTACACTCAATGAGAAGAAGAAAATGGTCAGACTACATCGTATCATATTTTACATATACATTTACCACAGATTGTTTTGCGGCCTCGGACACAACACAATGATCTAGCAAACTACAAGAACCGGTCACATCACTAATGAATGTGTATGTACCCAAGTCAATTCGTCGAACGTTCGTTCGAACTGTTCATCACAGAAATCTGTTAATTCATAAATAATAATCCATATGGATTGGCATTATAATCACACAACATAAAAACTAAATCAATACCGTACTCGTCTACAATTGTGCTCACCGTATTCAAACAATCCGTCAAATCAGCCAAGTTTTCCACTGAGTTCATTAGCATGTTTATACCTACTCATCACAATCACCGATAGATCATTTGTAGTTATTTTAATAGCACAGATATGCGCATTGTCACACCGCAACACTGACACCTGCTGGAATACACTACTTCTCCACAGCAAAGCGACGCCGCCGTACGGCCGCCCGCGCAGTATACCTACAGACGTGTCTTCCGCCGATGTTCCAGTGTATCCATAACCAGGGTTAATTGCACTCAAAAATTGTATTTCTTAAGGCAATACCCATTATTTTTTGTTGAGCGACCAAGTCACATGTACGACACAGCTCCATAATATTCTCCACGAAGCGTTTTACATTCTTACAGTTAAAACTAGCGAAACGACAAGAACCTTTATCCATTATTGTGTTTGTTTTGGCCGTCTACAGGAATCCCTTTATTCGTATATTTGTATTTAAAGTTCATAAAACGCCTAAATATGATACCTCTTGGGCAAAATTTTTCATCCAGGTACGTTGATAGTTTAGACTCTGATACTAGAAATTTATATGCACTGTGGTCTTGCACTTTTCTCATATTTATTTTCTCCAAAGACACCTGATTCTCCAAAGATTCCTGAGTCTTAACACGTGTATAATTAATAATATCGTGTTCTGTAGTCTCGCTATGTATATTCGTTATAAATATAGTTTTTTTTCTAACCGCCGCTTTGAAGTTACACTCCAAATCTCTCGCTACGCCAGTCTTACCTACGAAGCGATATTTAGATTGTTTCTTACGATACGAAACTCTTTTCCAGCCTTCGTTAACTTTACTGTCATTTAACAAAGTTTCCTGATGTTGACTTATTACATAATTATCGGTTTCGTTATCCTTATCAGTGACAGTCAGCTGACATACAACCGGTACACCAAAGCCCTCACTCACGTCACCGACTGACGTCACCCCTGCACTCATTGCAACAGTTTTGCACGCAATTGGCTCACAATAGTCATGACACATCGTTCCGCTGTCGATTATGCATACCCCGCTACCACCCACTGACCGTTGTTGCTGCACACATGATTTGCGCTCCGTTTGTTTTTCAACTAGCTACACAATTTCTCTATACTTTGGTATTTACAGGGTTTGTCATTAATCAATGGTACAATATTGTTAGTTGAGATTTGATCTTCTTCAAAACAATTGAAGAAGATCAGATCTCAACTCCTTAAGCTGTTCTAGCATCGCATAACTTGATTTCACCTCTTTGATTTCGATTTGCATTAGTTGTAGATCCTTTAGCGATTTCGTACAGGCTAGGTGGTCAAATAGAATTGGAGGTAATCGCTTGAGTTGACGAGCAACAAACACTGGAATTATGTCCGTTTTAGCAGATTTACTATATCAGCGAGGTCTCTCTCCTCCTTCCCCTTGTTTTTGCGCCCGACTTTACGCAAATCCGTTAAGATGGAGTCAAATAAAAGCGATTTACATTTATTTCTTTTGACGGCTGGTTGGTCTAGTGGCTAGTAACCCTAGGAACGAAATCAAACAGTCGCGGGTTCGAATCCTGCAAGGGGCAATCATTTGTGTGATGAGCAGAAATATTTGTTTCCGAGTCATGGATGTTGATATTCGTATCTATGTATGTTTATCCGTTATCTAGTGCCCATAGTACAGGGTATCCTAGTTTGGGGCTAGGTAATTCGTGTGGAATTGTCCCAAATATATTTATATTTAATATATTTATTTCGTCAGTAGTAAACGATGATGTACATATGCGTACTAATGTAACTTCATCGATTACTGTCACTTTATTTTGAATTTAAGATAACATCTCATCGATTACGATGTTACACGCATTACATTTTACATCGTTCAACATGTTTATTATTTACCGCACAAAAATCTGCGGGGTCAAAATAATTACTCTCCCGTAACCGATGATGATGATGAAAATTATCTTATGCGTTATCCAGGGTAAAAGCTATCTCCATTCTAAATTTCATCAAAATCCATTCAGCCGTTCGAGAGTGAAGTAAAATGATTATGATGATGAAAAGTATCCTATGTGTTATTTCAGGGTATACGCTATCTCCATTCCAAATTTCATCAAAATCCATTCAGTCGTTTGAGCGTGAAGGAGTAACAAACACACACACACACACACACACACACACACACACACACACACACATGCATACGAACTTTCACCTTTATAATATTAGTGTGATTAAACATAAATTAAAAAAATAGTGCAGTTTCGTATTTTATTCAGATATTACTGTGTAGTAGGAAGAAAAAATAACTGACGCACTGTAAGGATATTAGTTTCTTGGTATTTTCCATAACTTAGTGGGATAATTTCCGTAGCATGACCATGAGCACTGAACTCTAAGCCCTTTCAATTGTGATTATATAGGTCTTAGCAGCACCTCCCCATGCCAATTTTATTATCTATATATTATTATGAGATATTTTATGTATTATTATTATCATCATATTGCATCTTGGTAAGCACCTGGTTTCGAATGATGCTCAGTTTGGCTTCAGACCTGGCTTATCAACGGAAAGCGCTATCTTGTGCCTCAAACAGACTGTAAATTACTACACTAACAGGAAAACCCCAGTTTACGTGTGTTTCTTTAATGTCTCAAAAGCATTTGACCTCGTGTCTTATGAGGTCCTCTGGGAGAAGTTAAAACAGGAATCTACCTTACCACATGAAGTAAAAGCACTTTTTAAATATTGGTACAGTCAGCAAGTGAACCGCGTAACGTGGGGTGGTGTGTTGTCCGCGGAGTACCGGTTAGAGTGCGGGGTGAGGCAAGGGGGATTGACGTCCCCCAAGTTGTTCAACTTGTACATGAACAAGCTTATTGATGAGCTCAGCAACACTGGCATTGGATGTCATATCGATGGCGTATGTATTAACAACATAATCTACGCGTATGACATGGTGCTGCTGAGCCCATCAATTAAGGCTTTAAAAAGGATTTTGTCTGTTTGTGAATCGCTTGCGGTGCGCCCATAGTCTCAGGTACAATGTAAAAAAGAGTGAGCTGATGATCTTTTCCAGCATTGTGCTGAGTTGGGGCCGATTTGTGGCATACCTACTCATGCAAATTTTTATTTTCCTTTCTATTGTTTGTCACATATAAAGATTTTGTATTTCTATTTTATTTTATTTTTATCTTTAAAGCACGCAACAAAACTTATACTCTGCCGGAAGTCACTCTCTGCGGCGCTGCTATAACTGTAGTGTTACAGCTTAAGTATCGACTGGAATGCAGAAGTTAAAAGGAGGATTCGAATTGGCTGGGCCAGCTTCGGCAATATGAATTACATCTATAAATGAGACATGCCTCTTCATCTGAAACGACAAGCGTTTAATCAGCTTATATTGCCGAAGTTGACATATGGATGCGAGACATGGGTACTGACGGATGCAGTTATGTCAAAATTAAAAGTACCTAGCACAAAGAGCTATGGAAAGGCCGATGCTCCGAATATCCTTACGATTTTCTGGAGTCCGATGGAGCGCGCGGTGACAGAGTGGAGACCAAGAACAGGTGGGCAAAAACCTGGCCGTCCAAAGACAAGATGGTCCGATGACTTGAAGGTGGTGGCCGGTAAGCAGTGGGTTCGATTGACCACCAGCAGAACGAGATAGAAGGAGTTAATGGAGGCATATGTCCAATATTGAACGAATAGTTGCTGATTATAATGATGGTGATGATGATGAGAGGTGGAACGAAATGGAAGGAGTTGGGACTACCCCTAAGGTATATACACTATCCATTAAAAAAGAAAATGTTGAAATCGATCCACCATTGCCGGAGATATAACATACATACAAAAAAAACCGGGTCGAATTAAAAACCTCCTCTTGAAATCGATTGAAAAAAAGCGCGGAGATTAAAAAGGCACCCTCTATAGGACATAAAGTCATGAACTAAAACAAAATGATGCCGTGTTGGGTATCAAAAGAAAGGACATTCAAAAATATGTTTATTGTTAGCTGTTGCTCGCAGCTTTCGACTACAGCGAAGCAATGCTATCCGTACCTATAGCTTGCCCCAAATAAATAAAAAGTGGTTAATAAAATTCCACCTCGAAGGGTGGAAAATTAGGGGAAGAATTAATTTTATTAACTTTCACCCACTTTATGACTCGATATCTTCGTCAAATGTGGGTCAATTTTGAAGTTTTTTTTTATAGAATAGAATATGCTTTAAGTTAGGTCCCATGTATATAATTTGGTGAAGATCTGATGAAGACCTTCGGAGATACAAAGGAATTCCTCAATTGATAACAGCATGTAACTTGCGATTGCTGTAATCGCATGTTCATGTATTGTTCACACCACTCAAAATAGGGAAACAAAATACACTTTGAAAAAAATAAAAAACTGACTTCAAAATGAATAAAATAATCTTATTTGGGAAACTGTTAAGGAAGTCGGTGCCCAATTTTCATAAATCTAACCAAATCAATGGCACAGACTTTCTTTTCTGTTTCCCATATAAGATTATTTTCTTCATTTTGAAGTCGGTTAGTACTTTTTTTTTTAAAGTTTATTTTATTAATTTTGATTATGCAATGGTGCTTGTTTGGCCCATACTTATTAGACAGCCAAATTCTAAACAAAATCTTTTTGCATCTGACTATTTTTGAAACAAAACTCGACAATAATGAATTTTCTAAGGAAATTCCATACAACTTTGCTTGCGACTATTCGAGTAGCACGCGGAAAGGTCAACTTTGCTCAAATAAGGTTGTCAAAATAATGCATAATAATATGTACCGCATCTCGGCGTAGAGTCGCTCCATTGCCAGTCCCCAGTGCACGTTCTCCGAGCGGGCCCCACCAGCTGGTAGCTGGTGGCGCACGAGTACTGAACCACGCTGCCGAGGTGCGTGGTCCCGTTGAGCAGCTCAGCCGACCCGTGCGGAAGTGGCGGTGGGGTGCCGCAGCCTACATATAGAAATATCATGCATATTACCAACATTGCTAGTAGTAGTTTTGCTAGGGTCGTTCGATTCTTGATGTGTTTTTTATAGGTATTCAATGAAGTTTCCTAAATGTTCTTAGGACTATGTCTCATTGAGATTTTGATGATGATTATATAAGATAGAAACCTAGGTACTATATACTAACCTAACTTCGGCTACGGAAGGACAAGAAAGCTTACATTTCTGTCACAGACTTTTATATTTTTTCTACATTTAAGGTTATTCAAATTTTAATTTCAAGTTTATAGTACGCTTGAGAGCAGTAAATAACGTCTTTCCATAGTAGTCTACCTTGCTAAAATTTTAATAAGCAATGGGACTTAACCCACAAAGGGAAAATCTAGAATCTCTTTATTTACCAAGAGATTGTATGGACTCTCTTGGTAGAACAAACTAAGTACGAAACCGATTCCAAAAGATATTGTGCAACAGTAAAATAACAAACTTCACCAAGCAATTGAGCCAACGACATCGGATTTTATCCTCGATAAGCACTTGATAAGCAAGTGTTCGCGTCGCGGTTTATGTCAGAAGAAATCTGCAGACGTCGTTAGTGCCGTGTGTTGTGACAATTCAAAAATTTTACAAAACCAAATGCATTGGGAAGTGGGAGACAACGCTCGCCCTTCTCGACGCTGACACCCGCTACTTCAGTCTTCTCGTGACGACGATCAATGAAACTTGATCGAAACGTCGAGGTAAATAAATATTTAGTTTTCAGCGCGATTAAGTCCCGTTTAAATATATAACTACCGTGTTTAGCTTAAAAGCTAAAAACACGCCTGCCCTGCCAAAAAATAGCTTTTTCTAATAAATTATTACTGTTGGAATGTGCTTATCAAGGCCTTCAATTTGATACATCATTATCATCATCAGCCTATATCTGTCCACTGGCTGCTAGACGTAGGCCTCTCCTAATGCAACCACTAAGCCCGATATTCAGCTCTGCTCATCCGTTTTCATCCAGCCGCTTTTCGCAGGTAGTAACTCCACCTGGCCGCAGGGCGTCCTACACTACGTTGGCCTAAACATGGTGTCCACTCTAGAACTCATCTACCCCAACGGTTATCGGTTCTTCGGGAAATGTGACCAGCCCACTGCCACTCCTATCCTTTGAGCTATGTCGGTTACCTTGGTTCTCCGTCGGATATATTCATTACGAATCTTGTCCTTCAGAGAAGTACCAAGCATAGCTTTCTCTATAGCTCATACCCATACCCATTTGATACCCATATTGTAAAATTTGATGTTTTTTTTTTTCGATTTTGAAAATGGAGCCATGCTGCTGCTATATTGAAAGTTTTCAAAAAAATGTGCCCGATTTTCTTAAATCTAACCAAATCAACGGCACAGACTTCCCTAACTGTTTCCCACATGGTTTATTTTATTAATTTTATTTAAAAAAAAGGATAGCCTATGTTACTCGGGGGGATGTAAGGATTCTAACAATACAATATCTAATATATTATAATATTTTCTAAATCTGTTCAGGCAATTAAAAGTTATGGTTGAATAAAGAAACTCACATATATACATACATGAATGCACTCCTTTTTTTGGGCAGTCGTGTAAAAAATAATGTTTGATCCTATTTTTCCTAATTTATACTTGCGGTGCGGAGAGTGCAGGTGGGAATACGCCTCAGCTGACTCGGAAAGTTCCGCAGGAGTGAGGACGGATGCGTGTAGAAAAGTATACTTACTGAACAACGTGACCTTTTTGCATGTCTCTGACATGCAGCTCAAGAAAGCTGTATATTTCGTGGATGGAACCAAATAGTAAAAGGTTGTCTAAGAAACATAATAATATTTTAAATTTAATTTTAAATTTAAATTTAAACACATATTCAACGGTTTCTAACGTATTTTTTTTTGCTTCATACATGAAAATAATCAATTAAAAAATATCAAGTCTGAGGAAATTATCGTCATAAATAAGTCTTAGTAAAGCAGCAAATCAGGGCGCACGCTAGTAAATAAAAAAAAAGGTCACCGTTGTTGGAAACGACAAGGAAGCCATCATAAACATCATTTTCACATACGACAATCACAAACCAGATGAGGCAGCGAGCGTGTGCTCGCTGCGAGCGTCTGCTCGCTGCCTCACAGACACGTATAGATAAATAAACATTACCCAATAATTATAAAATTAATTGTTCAGCTTACTAGTAAGTAGTGTTCGGTTTAGTTCGAGCAGTTCCTTCTTCATACTTTCCAATGTGTTTAATGTTTGCGTCATTTTCGTATCTAACTCATTTAATTTATTATTTGATGTGTTCAATGCTTGCGTCATTTTCTCACATAACTCATTTAATTTATTGTTTGATGTATTGTTCACTGCATCAGTTTTGCTATCTATGTATATAATCAGTTTGTCTAAAACCTTGCTTTCCCACTTGTATAATATTTTAGTGATAGTTAGTTCTAAATCCAACTTGCTTTCCGTTTCGGGTTTATTTAAGTTACCGACATTTGTAATTCCTACTGCAAAATGTAATAAACATAACTGAACAAGAACACAAAAAGTAGCACACATGTTGATACGAGTCTCAGTTTAGTTACAGAATAATTTTAATGAACTACTCTCCGTTATAGATATATACGGGTAATATATACTATACCTACCTACTTATCTACTGTATACATATATGTAGTTTGATAAAACTGTAACAGGTCCAATTCTGTACATTGAAGATATTTTAAAATTTTCTTTTGGATGGTACTCTATCTATTCGATATTGAAGCCAAACTGTGTTATTTTTGTCTGTTTGTCTTTCTGTATCTTAGCCGCGCATTATGCCAAAACTACTGAATGAATTTAAATGAAACTTGGTATTATTTGAGTTCATACCACGAGGTAGGACATAGAATACTTTCGTCCCGAAAAATTAAAGGGTTCCCGCAGGATAGGGGTTGAAAGTTATTTATAAGAACACGTACCACGCTAAAACTACTAGACGCATTTTGATGCAACTTGGCACAGTCATAGTTTATATAATAGGTTAAAATTAAGGATAGTTTTTATCCCGAAAAAATAAAGCATTCCTGCGGGATAGGGCTCCAAAATAATGTTAATTTTTATGTAATAAATAATACTTTTTGGAGGTACTCTATATTCTATAGGTACTGAAGCCAAAAATGTATATATTTTACATTTTTGTCATTTTTGTCTGTTTCTATCTTGACCTCGCATCACGCCGGAACTACTGAATGAATTCAACTGTTACAATTAGAGTTCATACTACGAAGTAGGATATTGGACACTTTTCATACCGAAAAATTAAAGGGTTCCCGCAGGTTATTGGTTTAAATTTATTTAAAAGAACACATATCACGCTGAAACTACTGAACGGATTTTGATGCAATTTAACACAGTCATAGTTAAATAAGATGGTTTAAAATTTAGGATACATTTTATCCCGAAAAAAATTAAGGGTTTCTGCAGGATAGTGGTCCAAAGTATTGTTAATTTGAAGTAATAAATATCTATATTATAAAAAGACAATAAGTATGACAACGTCAGTACAAAGAAGATAAAATCTTAGTTATTGGTCTAGGGTACTTAAAATAAGCAACTGAATAAGTGTTTTTTTAAAATAATTTCTTTCATTGTTGGATAGCTTACGGTTGATCTTAAAATTTGGTATATTTGGTTGGTATAGTCTCAATCCAATGAGTAGAGGCCGAGCAATAAATAAAAATCTTTTTGATGGCTGAAGAGATTTTGATCAAATGTTGGTATATTGGATTTTCCCTTCGGAGTCATTCGAAACCTAGTTTCAAAACCAGTTTCAAGAAAAGTTAGGTCTTGGAATAGCACATAGAGTACTTTTAACCTGGAGAAATGAACACGCGTGCGAAGCCGCGGCCACAGCTAGTTACATTAAAATTGTAAAATTATGTGAGTATGTTTGTGTGTATGTTAATTCAATTCCGTAATGAGCGAATATATTTTGATGAAATTTGGTATTAACTTACTTACATAGGCATTTTAGGTCCAAAAAAATACAGGATAAATTGTATCCACGCGTGTGATACCGCGTGGCGCAGCTAGTTACCTACATAAACCGAGCTGAACTATGTTTGTAAATAGTTCAGCTAAATCTGTTAAATCCCATCCAATTCTTGTTGGTAACGAAAGCCGAATAAAAAGGTGGTCGAAAATTACGTGTATCTTGATCATGTTCTTTCTTTTGGCAAAGAGTATCCAAACAGAGAGATCACCAGGCGAATCCAACTTGGTTGGGCGACATTCGGAAAGCTGGATGACATCCTGAAGGCTCGCCAAATCCCACAGTGTCTCAAAACTCGTCTGTTTAATCAGTGTGTCCTGCCCACCATGACAGACGGTGCCGAGACATGGACCCTCACGCATGAGTCTGTGCACATAATCAAAGTAGCACAGAGAGCCAGGAAAATCAAAACATCATAGACAGGTAGAAAATCAAAAGACCTCTCCATGCTATTTTTTTATTCAAGTCCGTAATTTTGAGACTCGACGAAGAACTAAAGTTCGGGACATAGGAACCACAGTTACGAGACTAAAATAGAGTTGGGCAGGATACATAGCCAGGCAAAGTGACGACAGGTGGAGTAGGACGGTAACCGAGTGGTGGCCGAGACAGGGAAAGCCAAGCATTGGTCGTCCAGCAATAAGATGGGCCGACGATATTGTTAAAATCGCGGGTTGAACCAGGATCCGATTGGCACAGGACCGAGGCGAGTGGCGACCTAAAAGAGAGGCCTATACCCAGCAGTGGGACGACAAAGGCTGTGGATGATGATGATGATGTGGTTCTTCAACCTAGCCTACGGTTGCCTGGAAGAATTCGTTGCTTAGCGATAAGGCCACCGATTGTAATATTTTAAAACTTAATTTTTATTTGTGTTTCTTTTGGTGTAATTATTGTATTCAAGAGCTAGTTACCTATATAAACTGTATCTAGCTGAATTATGTTTGTACCATCATGTTTTTGAATAATTCTTTGAACCGTACAATTGTCTTTTAAAGATTTTAGCTATTTACAGCGATTCTAACCTAACGGTTTAATAGTTCAACTTTGAATCCATCGATACCTGGTTCGATCCTAGGCTCCGCACCAATAACTTTTCTAAGTTATATATGGTTTTCCATCGCTCTGTGCTTCGGAGGGCACGTTAAGGTGTCGGTCCCGACTGTTATTAATTAACAGCAGTCGTTAAGCCATGTCAAAGGCCCTGGCAAACTCTGACACCAGAGGCCAGCACTACCTCATACGACAAACAAACAAATAGCTATTCACATAATTTTATTAGTATTCTCTTGGCATTTATATTTTGTTTTTATTCATTTTTGTTTAATATGTTTGTTATCTTTCTCTAGTAGGTATTTTACTAAGCCGTTGCCTACCAACAACTTACTCGTATGATATTGTCATGTGGTTCAATCTAGCCTACGGTTGCCTGGATATATGACGTGTTCAATGGTCTGGTCTTCCTGGCCACACTCGCACATTGCAGAATCCAAACGCAAACCGTAAATTTGTCATTACATCACAATAAATAAACGAACTATTTAAATCCCTACAAGTTTATGCGGAACCCTCGGTGCGCGAGTCTAATCCGCACTTGGCCGGTTTCATTTTAAATTGTCTCCATTGTACAGACGTATTCCTACTGCTTTATTATAAATATATACATTTTTGCTTTATCTTGTGCGCACCGCGCGCCTAAGGACCTCTGACCGCCTGGCAAGCTCCTACACCAGAGGCCAGCACTACCTCATACGACAAACAAGCAAGCAAGGTCAAAAAATGGGCAATTGTTTTTGTTTGTCGTATGAGGTAGTGCTGGCTTCTGGTGTCAGAGTTAGTCAGGCTGCCCGAGGGCCTCTAAAATAGCTCAACTACTGCTATTAATCAATAACAACCGAGTCCGACTGCTTAACGTGCCCTCCAAAGCACGGAGCGATGGAAAACCGCAAATAACTTAAAAATGTCATTAGTGCGGAGCCGAGGATCGAACCCAGTATCGTGGGATTCTAAGTTGCACTACACAATGCATACGAGTGGGCAATGTGGGAATACGACAGCATAAAATAATATTTTTCATTAAATGTAACACTTTTGCGTACATTCTTGTGTGCTATCAATAAAACTGTGAACTTTTGACCGAGGAGACAACCTCATTATCAATTTAATGTTTTGATAGGTACCTAGTTCTGTGTATCTGCTTGTCGTAGATAAGAATTCGGCACGGGTACATTCAAAGGCATCTATTTTTTACGTGATCACGACCTCAATGCATGAATCACTGACGATGTCTTTGCTGGTATCCCCGATTGCATGTATGCTGACTTGTGATTGACGCTTCAACCTTTTGCCCCGTTTTAGGTAATACATTATAACCAGTCTACATAGTCCACGTTGCGATGAACATGCACTATGTTCTCGTTTATTATTATTTTATATGAGGTTGAACTAATAATAGACTGGCTGCAATTGAGCATTATCTCGTCATCGATGGTGATGTTATTTTACCAACAAGTAAACTATTCACTCGTAACTTGAACACGTCGGTTATTGGGACATGCTCAAGCACCAGGATTTTCGTAGTTCCTAATGTAAACTGACATTATCATGTATCATCATGTATGTTTGACATTGTCATTGTATGTATTTGAGTATTTATCAATATTACATGATTATGTCCCTATTCACAGTTGTACAGGTCCCAGTGTCCAATTAAGAGCGTGACTGGCACCGGACAAGGAGTGCCGGACGTTCAAGCGAAAGTGGGCGTAAGCGAAACGTACCCACGCCTCTCGATATGCTCTCGATGCTCACTCGACCACTTGCACCTTCACACACGCACAAGCGGGGATGACGTCGTCACAAAGCCACCGGGTGGCAGCAGATGCAGTGTATCGTGTTACTGCTAGCCCACGAGAAGTTAAGATCCAGCCACATAGTGTATAGCAGCCTTATTATGGTTGAAGGTTTAAACCTAGCTTCACGAAGTTCGGGACTAAGGAAAGTTTTGGTTTAGACCAGGTTTAGACCGGACTTGAAAACGTTGGTATTATGGTCGCGGGACTACAGAAAGATTGGATGGTCCCGAGACGATCCCAAGACGATCCCAAGCATACTCCAGACCAACCACAGATAAGATATAACCTTCATTCATTAAACAAAACTGTTCATTCAAAACGTTCCAATCTACTCATTAGTACAAAAAAAGTAAGTATAACGGAACGGATCGCTAATGTACTGTACCCACGAACCTAGTACTATAGGCTGGTTGCAAAAAGATACGTAATTGCCCCGCAGGAGCAATAGTCCGGTTTGATAGGTTCTAATCCATACTTGACTCTGTTTTATTTTTCACGACTAAACGGCTCATCTTGATGAAATTTGGTATGGAGACTGGGGAAGGACATGGCATGGGATACTTTTTACCGTAACTGTAGTCAGTGCAGGCGAAATCGCGAGCAATAGCTAGTAATACATAAAATCAAATATTTTATTATTAAAGCCTGAGTAATATAGTAGTATGTAATATGACTGAATACCTTATATCCTAAATTGTTTATATTGGCATTATTGGCTACTAGCTTTTGTCAGTGACTTTGTCTGCGCGTCCTTCCATAGGATTAAAACTATCCTTCCGTTCCCAGTGGTCTTACTAGTAAGACTACCTATTGGGAATTTCTTCCCAATAGTTTTACTAGTAAGATTATTCAGAATTTTCTTCCTAGACTTACTGGTAAGACCCCTAGGAATATGTTTCATACCATCCTAAAATATAAAAAATATGATACCTTACCTATATGACGAATTTTCATATCTACTCAGTAATCCGTTTCCACTGGGGCGACGCAAGCGCAAGTTATTTAAATAAAAACTATACTGCAGTAATCAACTCCTAAACAACTAATTCGAAGAAAATGTTTACTACTTACGCGACTTCATAATATGCATTCAGTTACGTACTCTTGGAACTCACTAGATAATAATATATCTAGAATCTAGTGGGTTTCAAGTAGATTATAGTTAAAAATTGGTTTCAAAAATTTTATATATAAAATTGCAAGCAGGTGTCTGTTTTTTTTGTAAACTTCTATATTGTTAAGAGAATTTCTTTCCCTTGTGTCTTTACCCAATGGATTTCGTACCTAGTTGGCCAACTAGGTACGAAATCCATTGGGTAACTGTAAGCTATGCCATAAGAGAAAAAAATATGGCTTATGCCTTTTCAGAAGAACAGGCAGTATTTGGAAGAAAATTCGGGCAATAAAAAGCCGTGGTGGTGCTACCAGTAGGACCAACGGTAGTACCATGGGTAAGTCGCGTTTTCAATAGTCTTACCATTAAGTCTACATAAATTCCAAGTTGTCTTACCAGTAAGACTACTGGGAAGAAAATTACCAATAGTCTTATTTATTAAGACTACTGGAAAAGGCCGAAACTATCTATATAATAAATTAGTTAAACTATTTAGTTGTGAAAAGGTCACAAAATGACAATGAGTTACTTTCGGTCATATAATATTAGTATGGATTATCCAAGGACAACATATATGAAACGGTTGAATATATTTTAATGAAATTTGGTATATAGATAGGTCAATAGGTCATGAACACAGAATACTTTTCATTATCATCATCATTGTCCACGAGGGCAAAACCGCGGGGTGCAGCTAGTAATTAATAAAACATGAAAATAAATTTAGTTTTAATTTAATTTCAAGAAACACCTTAAAGTATCATCATAATGATGAGAATTACTGTTGTTTGCTTAGAAGTTGTTGGCTAAATCAAACAGTACAGGCAAAACTGGTTATATAATTTAAAAAATATTTTCTAGGAACGGTCTCCTTCTGAAATTTCCTCAAACAGTTTTGGGTGTATGATAGTACCTGCCCTCCGATTTAGAACCTTTCGATAGCGAACCGAATCGATTCGATTCGATATTGTGAATGAAAAATGTATTGAATTGAACAATTTTAAACCGAATCCACAGAATAAATAATACCTACCATATCGATTGACAACCGAGTTACCGAGGTTGTGAATCGGGGGGCTGGATCAGTACAATACTGTAGTTCAGCCACAAGTGTGCTCTGCGAAGCCCTAGGGCTCCGTAAAGCGCCTCGAAAATACTGGTCACAATGAAAAATTTAAATAATAAAGGGGTACTTTATAGATACAGAGTAAAATAAAATCTTCCCAAAAAGTTTGAAAACATAAAAAAACAGCCTCCCATTAGATGCAAATGCTAAGTTTAAGTAATATAATTATCAATTAATACCTATACATAAAACCAGTTTTTGATTATTTTAGGGCTTCGTCAAATATTTAATATTCTAAAAGGATTCCGTCACCAAAAAAGTTTATTAGAGCCGCTGCTCTAGTTGAATGTTTCTTTCATGTTGATGACAATATCATGTACTTAGTATTATCACTAGGTACAACTATAGTTTTTTACTGTTTCTACACTCCCAAGAAACATCTCTCTATGGTATTCCAGGTGAAAATGCGTACAGAATTATATCTCTCCTCTTGTGGAGTTTGCAGGTTGAGGATAGGTGTAAACTAATACTCAATGGGTGCAGGGATACCTGCTGTTACCCAACAGTACCTACACCACACCGTTGAAAGCTCCAGCATCAAACATCAAACAGAACAGCCTGAAAGATAAAAAAGCATAATGTTAGTAAACCGGACACAATGATTTAATAAAAAATGCATGAGGTTGTAGCACTAACATGTATTATACTAGTACACAGTAAAATACATGTCAGTGGGTTGTGGTCATTGCAGATATCATCTAAATATGGATTAGGTACATGAACCATTTTATTTTGGTTATTTTTTACTTGATTAAAGAATATCTGTCTCTGTATTAGGTAATCTATCCAACTCATTCAAAACAAATAACACTAAACCGCTATAGCTAAATAAACAGCTATCTATCCACTCAGGATAAATTAACATAATGAAAACTTACCTACTTCTTGGCGAGCTCAATTGCATAGGTTATGTGCAAGCAGGATTTGTAGTGAAGTGTTTGTTCCTCTTTAGATCGAAAGAAGTTGTTTGTTCTCAGTAGATCGTCTTTTATCAGATGCATAATAGTTCTTGAGGGTTTGTGAAACGATTTTCCGTGTAGAGATCCTCAAATTCGATGTACACGGGCGGCAACGCTTGCGCCGTGATGCCTCTGATGTGATATTATTTAATATCACCTATATATTTTCAATTCAAGCCAGTTTAAATTGCAGCAAAATACTTCTATCAAACAATCTTAACCTCAAACAAATTGCAACGTCAAAATAAACCAACTAGGCCATTGGTAGTTTTAAAGATGTTACCATAGAAAAACCAAAAACCTAACATAAACCTCTAACGCTAATACCATTTCTTCTTGATTTGGGTCTAAACCTGGGTCCAACTCAAAAACCTACGTTAAACCATCAACCATAATAAGGCTGTAGATGTTTGAGTGCGGAAAATACAGAAGGAAGAATTTTCTATCTCTTACCGACTTCCATTAGGAGGATATCCACAATTCAACTGTATCTTTGTGTGTGTATGTTAATTCGTATCTCCGCGAATCTGAACAGATTTGGATGTATTTTTTTAAAGTCCTATCTCTTGTCCATGGGGCTTCCAATGTAGTCCCATATTAGTTACATCATTATTTGTCTTGGAGCAGTGGACTTCAATGAGAAACCTACCTGTGGATTGGATCAATGTAAAATGGGTGAGAGCTCACCGGTCGGCAGCTCAGAACTTTTGGCGTCTCCTGGGTGCCTCCCTGCTTGTCTTTTAATATCCGGAATGGTTGCACTTTCACTTAATCTGCACTTGACATCACGACGTTTTTTACCCGATTACAGAAAAGCAAGGGAAGGGTAAAGAGTTTAACAGTCTATGTATCTATGTGGTTATGTGGATGTTCCACCATAGCATCGCTCCTATTGGTCCGATTTTGACAAGCAAGGTGTAAATCGAGTCGTCTTCAGGCACAAAGTGTCATAGCTTTTTTTTCCGACTACGGCGAAGCAAAGTAAGTGTTATGTGTAAAAATCTAAAAACTTGGTCCGATTTTGACGAGCGAGGTGTCAATCTTGTTCATTGCATGAGTGTCCTATGCTATTTTTTTTTTAGTTTTAGTTTTGAACTTGTATCTTGTTTGTGTGTGTGTGAACGTGGAAGGTTTTACATGGATTGGGTGCGTGGTAATTTGTTTTACAAATTGGAAAACAAACTTGATGCAGATCTGCTGCCGTCGCGATGCGGTTGGGGAAAAACCAGGATCCGGAAGTTCGGAGGGCAGGGAGAGAAGTCTTGAATGAAAAACTACTAACTTATGGACAAAAAGCGGGAGAACTGAAATTATTGGATTTTAATGATTTCCTTTAACAATTTATTTAGGGAATCGATTTTTTTATTATACATTTCAAGTCGTTTTTATGTTTTACTAGCTTTCCCGCCCGCGACTTCTTCCGCGCGGACTACTGCTTATAGCGAAAAAAGCATTCTATGTTCTTCTAGGATATTAAAAAGCAATGCAAAGGTAGGTATAGCACCAATGCTCTTGATATTTTTTGACATACTTGTTTTTTCCTTTCCATGAAAACCGTTTCTACAGCGAGTAAATCAACATATATCCAGTTTTTCCAGTTTTCCCGTGGAAACTTGCAATTTTCTGGCATTAAAACTATCATATGTTTTATTCTAAGGTATAAGCTAAATTCACCCCAAATTTCATCAAAATCCGTCCGGCCTTTTTTTTTCGCGATAAACAGTAGTCCGCGTGGACGAAGTTGCGGGAGGGAAAGTTAGTATTTTATATATGTCATTTAAATGTGAATTATCATAATTTTTCACATCTGAAAATATAAAGATAGATAAAACTAAAAATATAAAACCCTGTAGAATTTATTGGCGCTATCTTCTCGGACGTTATTTCCGAAGCACCGGTACAGTCAGAAGGGTATTTCCTTTTCCTTTGTGAGATTTAACTCCGTCGGCACATGAAAGGGAAATTTTTGTTATCAAACTCAAAGCATACTTGTACCTAGTTTACCTAATTTTATTAATTTGGTATATTTATAATATTTTATGTTTCCTACTTGTTCATGAGATGTTAATTTTTAACTTGTAAAGGTGCTATCTATCTATTTAAACATATAACTAGCTGATGCCCGCGGCTTCGCTCTCGTGGTCATTTTAATATATAGCCTATGACACCCACAAATAACATAGCTTTCTATTGGTAAAATAATTATCAAAATCGGTTCAGTAGATCCAGAGATGATCCCCTACAACCTCACAAACTCACAAACTTTACCTCTTTATAATAATATATAGTATGGATACAGCAATAAAAACGAAAAAGTCAGTTGACACTTAAAATAAGCTATTGAACAAAATATAACACTGTTAAAATTCGTGTCTGTCTGTTTGTCTGTGTGTTTGTTCGCGCATCACGTAAAAACTGCAAGACCGATTGCTATGCAGTTTTCACTGTTGGATAGCTTAGGGTTTGTCTTACAAACTGGTGTACTTATTATCTCAATCCGATGAGTAGAAGCCGAACAAAGAAGCCGAACAATTGATAAAAACTTTTTGACGGCTCAACGACTTTTAAAGAAATTTAGTTTTTGGTCCTGCAATAACACGTGTACTAAACTTTTAATGACCGCGCGGGCAAAGCCGCGGGCACAGCTAGTTCAAAATATAGGGCTTTTGCTGCTCACAGCACCTAAACGATAATACCGCATATTGTATTCGATTTATATTTAGTTAAAATATGTACTTCATTTTTCAGTTAATTTACGATCTAATTTAAGCTCTAATTGAAGCTGTTTTCTCTATTATTATAAAACTGTAACTGATCTATGTCTGTCCATTGAAGATATTTTAACCCATTGAAAAACAACGGGAGGTATGCATTTGCCAATTTTTTTTAGGTTTGACTATCTAAAAGATGACTACAGCATCTGATGATGATGATGATTCAGCGACGCAGCCTATGACACTCTATATATGAAGACGAATCGATTGATACCTCGCTTGTCAAAATCGGACCAAGTTATTAGTTTGAAAACAAAACCCTTATTTTGCCTTGCCAAAGTCAGGTAAAAAATTAGCATAGGACACTATACTTAAAGACAAATCGATTGACACCTCGCTTGTCAAAATCGAACCAATCGGGGCGATGCTATGATGGAACATCCACATAACCACATACACAGATACATACATACATACATACATACATAGACTGTTAAACTCATTACACTTCCCTTGCTTTGCTGTAGATGTGTAAAAAAATACGGACTACACATCCCCACAGCAAAAGTGAAGCACTCAAGATATGCCGAACCGCTCCTACGCAGAAGCCTCACGCACACACTTACACCATATCATGCCAATCAGCCGCCACATCTCACCAAGGTCTCGACCTTCTTAGTCATGTTAATGCTTTCAAGTTCTCACGAAAAAACAAAAACAGTGCAGTCTTATTGCAGGTCGTCACTCCACCTGGCCACAGGACTTCCTACACTACGTTTGCCTAAACGTGGTCTCCACTCGTCTACCCCAACGGTTATCGGTTCTTTGTGAAATGTGACCGGCCCACTGCCACGTTAGCTCACTTTTTGTATCAACCGTCACGCAGCCTTCATTCGCTATGCTTCACTCGTTTGTTTGGCGGTGTAGACTCTCTCTTTTTTCAAACCTTAAGGCCGCAACAATTGTGAATCACGGAAAATGCGCGATGTTCTGAGGAACTTTTAGATGAATCCCTTTGTTAATTTCCTATATGAAAAATATTTAGTAAACTTAAGTTCACCATAAACAATTTGTATTGTTTCAAATTCATATAAATATTTACGAACATTGTAGAAAAGATCCTAAAGCGTGTGCTATTTTTAAAATACATTAAAACTTTCTTATAGATCCGCTCGTCAGAAACATGTAATATTTTTACACAAAGTATGTTATGACATTTTCAACAACTTGTATTGTTTACTTTGTATATTTTCTAAATAATAAATGAAACCGGAAAATAAAATAAAAACCGTCAACGCAAAGCGTTTTCATTTGCTCCCCGCTAGAAGCACCGCCGCGATGCCTGCGGAAATTCTACCGGCCGGCCCGGCCAATGAAATTCAGTCTGCCACGGCAGTTTGAGACGGAAGGATCACGCTCGCGTTACGGATGAAAATATTTTGATCTTTTCTAACTTTTATACTATTTTCTTGAATTAATAAGATATCAAATAGTGATAGTTAATAATTTCAATGTATTACTGGACCTGTATGTAGAGATATTGTTGATTTTTACACGACTGCCCCAAAAAAAGGAGTGTTATGTTTTTAGCATTCATGTATGTTTGTATGTGAGTTTCTTTATTCCACAATAACTTTTAAATGTCTGAACAGATTTAGATGTATGGGGTATCGTTAGAATCCTTACATCCCCCCGAGTAACATAGGCTATATATTTTTTTGAAAACATTCAATATGGCGGCAGTATGGCACCATTTTCAAACTCGAAAGTTTTTTTTTTTGTAAATTTACAATATGTGTATCAAATTGAAGGCCTTGATAATCCCATTCGAACAATATATCATTTTTTGGCAAAAGCTCTTTTTTGGCAGGGCAGGCGTATTTTTTTTTAGATTTTAAGCTGGTTATTGTATTAGTTTTATTGTTTTTGAGGTCTTAGACTCTAATGTTATATTTTGTGCAGAAGTGATTTACCGAAAATAGGAAATAAAATCTTCAAATAGCGTGGACATCGATTGGCTTTGTGGTAAGTACCTACCTACTTTACATTATATATATACTTTATTTTTATACGCTTTATATTAGCTTCACTTGTATGTTTGTATGTTTGTAACCGACTCCTTTGGACGCTATTTTGACCCACTTTAAACGGTCACATTTCATTCAAATTTTGCACACCTGTCAAAGACCGGACAAAAAAACGCTCTTATAAATAAACCAAACTAAAAAGTAGAAAATAAATAATAGTTTAAAAAAACTAAAAATCACGCTTTATATAGAATACCAAACTAAAAAATAGATGATAATCCTTCTTCTCATATCTGTCAATGAAATATTTATAACAATTGACTCATGCACCCCACGTTTTTTTTGAAATAAAACATTTTTTTCTTATTTACACTATAATTCAAAATTAAAATGTGTTTTCTATTTTTTCGTTTTTTTTCTATATAAAGAGTGTTTTTAAGTTTTTTTTAACTATTATTTATTATACTATTGAGTGACAAGACGAGCAGGTCACCCGCCTGATGGTAAGCGCTGCACCTGCTCATAACAGTAATACTTATTTTTTATTACTTTAAACAATTTATTAATGACATTATTTTCAGTTCACAGACTAAAATGAAAATTACAACATTAATAAAAGAAAACTTAGAATGTATACAAAGAGCAAAGAAAAAATATAATATTAACGCATTAAAAGGTGAAGTTTTGTATGAGATAAATCTATACTTATAATAAAACCGTAACCGGCCGAATTCTGTACATTGAAGATATTTTGAATATTTTTTTTTGGAAGGCACTCTGTATTTGATACTGAAGCCAATAATGTTTTTTTTTTCTGTCTATCTGTCTGTATCTTGGCTAGGCATCACGCCGAAACTACTGAATGAATTTAAATGAAACTAGGTAAGATTTGAGTTCATACTACGAGGTAGGACATAGGATACTTTTCATCCCGAAAGGATATTCCCGCAGGATAGAGGCTGAAAGTTATTTAAAAAAACACTTACCACTTACTTACACACTCTTGACTGAAACTACTGGACGGATTTGGATGCAACTTGGCACATTCATAGTTTATATGATAGGTTAAAATTCGTATGTTTGTTCGCGCATAACGTAAAGACAACTGGATCAGTTTTCTTTGTTAGATAGCTTAAACTCTTACTTAAAAATACTTACTTGGTACTTGGTATCTCAATCTGATGAGTAAAACCGTAGCAATCGATTAAAATATTTTTGACGGGATGGAAGGAATGTTGTTTTTTTTTTTCTTCTTACTGTCTAGGCAATCGTTTGACCACGATCTCACCTGATGGAAAGCGATGATGTGGTCGAAGGTGTAGCACGTTTGCTTAGTAGATACCTATTCACTCTTGACTTGAACACACCAGGGTTATATTTTTCCGAAAACCCTGACGAGGGCAGGGCATTCCACTCCTTCTTAGATGTTCTTATAATAAATGAAGAAGCAAAACGCTTCGTTCTTGTGCGATGTATTTCAACCATAAAAGGATGGCGCTTTGCCGCTTTACAGATTGGCGATTTTGCTAATGTTGGTATATTGGTATTTTAGGTCAGGAATAGCACTTAGACTACTTTTAACCTAGAGAAATTACCACGCGTGCGATGCTGCGGGTACAGCTAGTATGAAATATAGTAACTGGTATAGGACATTTACAGATGGATCAAAGAGCGCTGATGTATCTGGAGCGGCATTTTATGACCCTCACTGTTTACGCAGTGAATGTTATAAAAACTTGTCAACGGTATCTATAATGACTATGGAACTGTTAGCCATATTAGAGGCTTTGATACACATTCGGTATAGTGTCAACGTACAGACGAATATTGTTATATTTAGTGACAGCAAAAGTGCATTGCAACACCTATGCAAATGTGTGCGTGGGAATGTAGGTATATCCATAGCATATAGTATTCTTAGGTATTTAGTCATAGTCAGTCATTTTATTGGCAACAGCATTGTTACACGTCAATTAATACATTTCATCAGGTACAATTTACACATTTCAACTTAATTTTTTTTATTTAGAATAATTTAATGAAAATAGTATTAAAGTTGTATTGCAATGGATCCCGTCACATACGAGTATAGGTATATCAGGAAACGAAGAGGTTGATAGATTGGCGAAATTAGCTGTTACTGAGGGATTCGAAATATTTATCATACCTACATTTTCCAAAATTATTCACAAATATAAGAAATTATGTTTTAATCATTGGAGAGAATATTTTGATGAGCGGTTGAAAACCAAAGGATTGTGGTATAAATATTTTAATACTTTTCTAGAGATTTGGTCAATGTCCACCGATCCGCTATCTTTCAAACAGTTAATAATGTGTTAAATTTGGCCTTCTTCGGCACATTACAAAGGAGTCACGTTTTTTTATACCTCTCATGCATATTTGTGACCTGACCATGTCAACGGGAGTCTTTCCTACAGCGTTTAAAATTGCGTTTATTAAGCCAATTTAAAAGGGTGGTGGTAGAAATTGCGTCAATAAATTTAGGCTTATTTCTATTTTACCCACGCTGTCAAAAATTCTTGAACGTCTAATGAACCGTCGTTTAATTAATTACTTAGAGTCAAACAATCTTCTTTCAGACTCTCAATATGGTTTCCGTCGTGTTAGGCTACATATGTTGCGGTTCATGAGCTGGTTAACTCTGCATAAACTAACCTGGATGAAAAGAGGAAGTGCTTGGTTGTGTTCCCTGATCTAGCTAAGGCCTTTGAAACGGTCTCTATCCCACACTTGTTACAGAAATTGGAAAAACTTGGTGTCAGAGGCAATCAGTTGCAATTATTTGATGATAACCTAACCTCAAGGAAAGAGCGAGCCCAAATTGAGAACTGACTTAGTGATGAGCAAACTACTAAGTAAGGAATCCCGCAAGACAGTATATTAGGTCCAACTATGTTTTTAGTTTATATAAAATTGCCTTTATGAGCTCCAGGTGGCACAACACTCATATTTACCGACGACACAGCTATTTTATTTAGCGGCGATTGCTGAGACGAGGTATTTGATATTGCTCAAAATGGAGATCTACTTTTTGCCCAAGTCCTGCCCAAATCCAAAACCTCGAGAACTTTCAGTTGGAACTCCAAAATCGCTTCCAAATCCTTACCGAATCCGATACAGTGGACGAACTAAATAACAGGCTGAAAATTGTTTACGCGGTCGGGTCGGTTGTTCTTTAAGACCCCCCGCAAAAATAGAACACAGACACTCTCTGGCCATACACTCAAACTTATGGTAGAACGAGGTGAGATGAGGCTGCAGTCTTCAGTGGATATGTCGAGTTACAGCTTGCTTAATAAACAGATCTCCAAGTCGATGCAAACGATTTGCGTTCTTATAATAGTAATTGTATTAAGAACGCAATAGAGGAGAACAAGGGCTCGAAAGTGTTCGCAAGAGAAATCTCTTGCGAACACTTTCGATTCTATTGGTCAAAGCCTGTTGACAAAGCTGAAGACTGACAGTGGCAGCATCGATTCGTCAAGGCCAGAGATTTTGAGTGACCTCTAGAAGTTCTATGGGCAATTATACACCTCATCGCGTAGTCTTCATAGCACGACTGGCAATGCAAGAACCCGTTTGGCCCAATATTATACCAAAGATATCCCGGACGTCAGCCTACACGAGATCAGTAAGACTCTCAAATAGCTTAACAGCAACAAGGCACTGGGGAGGATGGAATAACGACAGAGCTACTGAAAGCGGGCGGAACACCGGTAATTAAAAATCCTTCAGAAGCTGTTTAACTCCGTCATCCTCGAGGGTCCTACGCTAAAGGCGTACTGGTGTTGTTCTTTAAGAAAGGCAATAACACCCTCTTGAAGAATTATAGGCCCGTTTCGCTGCTGAGCCACGTCTATAAGTTGTTTTCGAGAGTAGTTATAAACCATCTCGCTCGTAGGTTTGACGACTTTCAGCCTCCCGAACAAGCTGGATTCCGGAAAGGCTTTAGCACCGTAGACCACATCCATACGCTCCGGCAGATTATACAGAAGACCGAAGAGTATAACTGGCCATTATGTCTAGCGTTTGTGGACTACGAGAAAGCCTTTGATTCAGTCGAGACCTGGCCAGTGCTATAGTCATTACAGCGGTGCCAGATTGACTACTGGTATATCGAATTTTACAAGTGTTTGTACAGCAAGGCCACGATGAATGTCCATCTCCAAGATCGGAGCACAAATTCTATCGAGTTGCAAGAAGGGGTGAGACAGGGAGACGACATTTCTCCGAAACTGTTCACCTCTGCATTGGAATATACTCGTATATATTAATCAAGCTTCTGAACTGGAACGGATATGGAGTTAAAATCAATGGCGAATGCATCACTCACCTTCGATTTGCTGATGACATAGTCATCATGGCAGAAACCCTGGAAGACCTTAGCACTATGCTCAGTGACCTCAATATTGTTTCCCAACAGGTGGGTCTTAAAATTAACATGGGTAAGACGAACATCATATTATATGCCCAAGTCGCACCCATGCCGGTTTATGGTGGGAACGATGTAATCGAAGCTGTTGAAAATTATCAGACAGACAGAGAGAGGTCAGACGATCCAACTGGGTAGATACAATTTCGACAAAGAGGTCAACCAACGAATCCAACTCGGATGAGTACGAGTAAGGAAAATTACGCCATATCTTCTCGTCGCAGATACCGCAGAGCCTCAAGGCGAAAGATTATAATCAGTACGTGTTGCCAGTGATGACATACGGTACTGAGACATGGTCGCTTACTATTGTTCTCAAGTCGCGCAGTGTGCAATGGAGAGAGCTATGCTCGGTGTTTCATTACGTGATAAAATCCGTAACGAGGAAATCCGTAGAAGAACCAAGGTTACTGACATAGCTCTCAGAGTTTGCAAGTTGAAGTGGCAATGGGCAGGCCATATAGTTCGCAGAACCGATAACCGCTGGATAATAAAGGTTCTCAAATGGTGACCACGAACAAGCAAGCGAAGTGTAGGGAGATGAGATGAGATCCCACACGATGGACCGACGACATTGTAGCCATCGCAGAAAGTCGGTGGATGGAGATGGCACAAGATCGCTCGTCATTGCGCTCTTTGGAGGAGGCCTTTGTTCAGCAGTGGACTTCTAAATGCTGACATGA
The DNA here is from genome assembly GCA_946251855.1 of Alsophila aescularia. NCBI lineage: Eukaryota > Metazoa > Arthropoda > Insecta > Lepidoptera > Geometridae > Alsophila > Alsophila aescularia. The sequence goes on along the minus strand of OX276386.1, from coordinate 13,016,061 downwards.
TGATAATGATGATGATGTATGCTGCAAATATGTTGAATTACGCTTACTGGCGTAAAAGTATGCTGCTATATTGTGCTGCCATCTCTCCTATTACGTGTCATTCGTAACTAGGAATCAGTGGTCAGATTTTGTTAGATTCGAAATAATGTCACTACTCCATAACAGATGGCACTGTTGAAATAGTTATGTGGTTAGGTTATTCCACAGGTTACTTGAACAATTCTATTTTTGTATTTATTAATAGAATAAAATATACAAAAATGAATTAAATGGCTCGTGATCAAGTTTAAAATGTAGTTAAACAAAATGATTTTGTTTAATTTTTTCTAAACAGTTCAATTTTCTTTTCATTATTTCGTTTTTGACTCAGAGGGTTAAAGTGGAATTTAAATTTTGTAATTATTCTTGAACCCTGGTTGGGGGACCAAGTGTAATAGTGAGTATCCGTGGACGCCTCAGGGATTCCAAAGAGGACCCCCTCTTTCTCTTCTCTCAAGTAGAAAGACCGCAAAGCAAAACTTTCAATTCACGAAAATTCAAAAAACTTTCATCGTTCAATTCAGTAAAACTCTTATCACGAAATTGGTTAATACACAATTTTTGGATAATATAGTTAAATAGGTAGGTAGTTTTCCAATGGGATTATAATATTATATAGGATACATTAATTGTTGGAGGCCTATCCCCGAGAAGAGGTTCCGATCAATGGAAATAAAGATACTAGTGAAAAAGAACACTAAAAATTATAGTGTAACATGCTTAACATAATTTAAAAAATACATGTATTAGTAATTGTAGATGGGAAATTACGGGCTTTTTATTTATTTTTATTAAAAGTTTGAAAACAAAAGTATTTAACCACTGTTATGATACAGAGCTGAGTCGTGTACACTCACAGTACTAGTCCATCAATTAAGGTCGCTCAGCGGGCTATAGAAAGGGACATTTTTTCTCTGAAAGATCGTATATCCGGAATGAGGTGATCCGGCAGAGAACCAAAGTTGTCGACATAGCCCTTAGGATTAGCAAGCTGAAGTGGCAGTGGGCTGGCCATATCTGTCTAAGGACTGATAACCGTTGGGGTAGACGTGTTCTTGAGTGGAGACCGCAACTCGGCAAACGTAGTGTAGGGTGACCTCCAGCTAGATGGAGCGACGATATACGCAAAGTGTCTGGCAGCGGTTGAAAGCGAGGAGCCGAAGATCGGGCTCAGTGGCGTCACAGCGTCACGGCGTCACGTCAAAGTCACTGTTAGCAGTGACTTTCATTCGCGCTACAGTCTGTTCTTATATAATTAACCCAGAATTATGAAATTGGTATCACATCAAAATTTGACATACTATCTAGTACTTTGTGAACACAGAAACATGATCAGATCAATTCACTCGATAGAAAATAAAAAGAAAAGGTAACAACACTACTTTATACTTAAAACATATATTGGAAAGAGATCCCGTCACTGTGTGATATCAAAAATATACCAAGAGAAAGAGCTTATTATTATTGAGAAAATGCTGAGACACAATACAATACCATAACTCTATATTGAACACATCACAATAAAAACAAAATAATAGTAATTATTCATAAAATCTTATGTAGTGCAATAGGCGGACTTATCACTATTAGAAATTTCTTACGGGTAACCTTTGGATGGACAGGAATGGGGGTGCGGTCAGTGATGGAGACTTACTTTGGAACAAAAAAAAGAAGTGAATATATAGGTATAGAAAAACAACTAGAAGTTTATATTTTTATACATACCTGTTAACATAAGTTACATATAGTTAAACACAAATATATATTAGAATTGCATAATATAACATACTAGTTTACCCGCCCGCGACTTTGTACGCGCAGACTACTGTTTATCGCGAAAAAATAATCCTTTTTTCTTCTAGGATATTAAAAACCAATGCAAAAGTAAGTATATCACCAATGCTCTTGAAGTTTTTTGACGGACTTGTTATTCCGATTCCATGGCAACCACAGACCATTATGTGATAGCAACCGTTCATTACAGTGAGTAATCAACATTTCCAGTTTTCCCACGGAAACTTTCAATTTTCCGGGATAAAAGTATCCTATGTTTTATTCTAGGGTATAAGCTGTCTCCATTCTAAATTTCATCAAAATCCGTTCAGCCGTTATTGCGTGAAAGCTTCCCAAACAAACAAACAAACAGCCAACGTTTCACTTTTATATATTGGTATGGATATATAGGTAAATTTATAATATCCATACTTATATATAAAAGTGAAACGTTGTCTGTTTGTATAAATTTGTTACTAAGAGCGTTATTATACAGGTTGTAGTTTTCCATCCCCGCCATATTCGCAGAGTCGATTGTAATAGGTATACCTTAACTAACAATACTATTTAATTCCTACATTTAACTAGAGGCGGAATTTTTAATAAAATATTTTATTGATAAATCGTAGTAGTGTAACGAGGTCAGAACCTCAGAGTTCAATTTTTAAGTCATCCCACAAAATTCTAAAAGGCCATCTTGATTTAATTTTGGAAATATTTGGCAAACCCAGAACAGTTTTTTATACTAAAATGTATTTTATAATTGCATCCCAGTCATTCATGTAAGTAAGACATTTTCATTAGTACGTACTTTGTTCCGAATTTCACTATCGGCCTACCTAGTTCCGAACTACGCTTTAACTTTGACGCGTTATTATGCGTGACGCATTAACGTGTAGTTGCATTAACGCTATTTTTTATATATTTTTACGCATTTCTATCGCACTTAACGTAACGTTACTTACAAAGTAAACACTTAATTTTATTCGCTGGTCTCATATTAATAAAAATGGACCCTGCGCACCTAAATAAACCAGAATTGATCTATGAATTAAAATGTCGAAATGCTGAGGTCCATATAACAGATACTGCAGAAAAATTACGTTCAAGGTTATCGACCTTACTTGATAGCTCGAATACTCAGGATTTTCAAAGCCCGTATACACTTGAGCAGAATACATACATACATTATGTACTATGAAAGTTAAGTTGTAAATAATGTAATTTTTATATAATTTCCTTTTACGGAGTAATTTCCACATTTTTAGCTTATTTTTCTTTTATTCACTTCATTAACTTTTTGGATTCATTATGAATATTGACTTCAAGTCCCTACGTATTGCTATTCAGTGCTATTGTACTTACTACATACTTTAATTCTTTGGTACTAACAGTAGTTAATACCCTACTTGTTAGCAATGTATTTTTTTATTTACAATCATAATGTTCAGCATAAAGCGAAACCAGTTCCATATATTATTATTTACTACACCTACACACAAAACTTCCATTACTGAAAATAGCGGCAAATGTGATTACTCTATAAACCAAGCCTAGGTCATAAAACCAGTATTATCTTATAGTTAATATACTATTACCTACCTACCTTACTTATATTATTTTTACGTTCTAACACGTTTACTATGTACATTCATGTGCTACAGGCACGTCGTACCCTAAGGTACGTTTAGCCATTTTGGCAAACTAATTGTATATAAATATACACATACATACATTTACACATCACACACCACACACTCGCCACACATACACATACACACATTCACACACATAATCACCCTAATCAGCGGATAGTGACTGTATAAATAAGCCTACACTATATTGTATTGGTTCCACGAGTAACCTTTATATTATATAAGGTTCCTCTTCTTGATTTTATTATTATTTTATTCTTATTTATAGTTTTATTTCCAAGGAATGGGAATTCATTCATAATGATGATGAATGAATGTGTGATTTATGAATTTGAATGCATCTAGGAATAAGACTATGAATGATGATGAATGATTGTGTGATTATGAATTTGAATGCATATAGGAATCCAATCAATTGTATATTGACATTGTAAATAAACATGTTCACCAAAAAATTAAAGGCGATAACCCAAATTGGTCAACAACAAAAATTCAAAGGAGCTTGTACAAGTTTCTTTGAAAATTGGCCAGAGTTTAAAAAATCCTTTTCAGCTCAGCATTTCCATTATATTAATTAATTATTTTACTATCTATTTTAACTTTATTACCCTTATTATATATATTTTTTTATTATTAACTTCTACTAAAAAAAATTGTTTTGTCTCTAGCATTTTTTCTCTCTTTTATTTTAAATAAATTTAATGTTTTGGGATACCAATACCAACAAAATTTTGACATACCTTACCACAAAACAATTTTTGTTTACTATCAAAAAAAAAACTCCGGGGAGGCGGGGTATTGTAACGAGGTCAAACCCCTTTCGTAATAATACTCATTTGATCTCTTAATTCTTTCATAATCCATTTCATTCCATTTGATAGTTGGTCATTATTAATTCAAAATTCAAATAACCTGTCATTCCGATATTGATTTTGAGCAAACCGAATTTCACAAATTAATATGTTATAAAATACCTAATTAAGTTCATTACAACTAGAAAATTTAAATATATATAATAATACCTTCGTAAGCCGCTGTTTATGATCATCTCCTCCTGTTCCTGTGCTCCTAATTGTTCCTGAATCCTGACCTTTTGTGTTGTCCACTGAGGCTTGGTCCCTGGGCTGGTGGAGCAAGCCCAAAGCTTGGGACCGCCTCGTGACAGTAGGCCCAACTTTATTTTGGAGTAGAACCCCACGACACACACACATGTATGGTAGGTATGTGTGCGCGCTTCTAGGGCCGTATTAATAAACCGATCTCAACTCCAAGAGCGCTCTTTAGAGCGATCTCATGATGCGAATCTAATTAATAAACACATTTTAAGCTGTTGATTGAGATGCCTTAATCAGCTGAGTTAGTGTTTAATAATAAATCAATCTCGACTCTCAACGGCGCACTTGAGATGCTCCTTGAGATGCAGAATGTTGAGTGCAGTCGATCCGTGACTTGAGAGCGTGATTGCCAGTTGCTAGAATCAAGGATTTCGAAAATATTATGTCAGTAGTTGATAATTATAATTATATTAACCATCATTATAAGAATAGTTTTATATTCCTCTGGGTATAAACAAATTTATTTAGCATGATTGCGAAAAGATCCGAAGATTTGGTAGATATCAGAACCTGGCGAGGACTCGATGAAGTCTAAAAAGATCCGAAATAGTAACCAAAGGATACGCGTTAGAAATACCGCATGACCAATAAACGAACTTTTATTTTCATAAATTATAGTCATTCATTGATGAATTGCGTTAAGTTCTTTAATAGATAGTGTAACTTTGAAAATATAGACAAATATTATGGCTTACATCCTTTCTACAAAAAAGCTAAAGTAAGGTTATGATAATTATGTAGAAAATAAACATTACGTTTAATAAATCGCATTTAATTTAATTCAACTACATCGAAGTCATAAATTTTAACCTTACGCTATATCTTATTTGAGCAAAAACCGAACTTTCAATAAAGAAAATAAATCGTTCATTCGTAGTTCATTCAATCTTGCTCTCAAGTTCTGCTTCGTGACGCAGCATCTTGAGATGTGGCTCTTGAAAGCGACATGATCTGAGATGCTCTTGATATGTCTTTATTAATCAGCGACGATCTTAAGATGCTGATCACAACTTGAGAGTGTATCAGTTGATATCGCACTTGAGAGCTCAACCAAGAGCGAATTATTAATACGGGCCCTATAGACGCGCCGCGTGCCGCCACCCGCGCCACAGAATAAATAGCGAACCTTTAATTATCAGTTAGTATAGATAAACTTAATGCAAGGAGAATGTATCATCAAAGTTGACATTAGTTAGGAATTTCCGGCGTGGTAAAAAAATTGGAATCAGCTTATTTACAGTTCAATTGGAATGAAAAAATTATGAACAAGTTACGTTTACGTTACCTTGATACTCTTCAGTATCCTCCTTCATTTTCAATGCGCAATTGAGCACGATGTCTTAATGTTTTGTGTAATTTTTTTAACACGTTCGTTTTTATAAACTTTTTTTACTTATTTTTAATTCATTTTTTTAGTACTTCTTCTATTAATGATTCGTGTTCTGTAAGTGGAGTATACCTACCTCTGCAAATATGGCGGGGATGCAAAACTACAACCTGTACAAAGATATGTTACGACTGTCACGAGTACTAATCAATTAAAACCTTAAATTTTACTCCCGAGATGTTTGTCTGTTCTGCTCTACTTGATCACGGCTGAGTGTGACATATCTATGATAAGCACGGACTACAGTTTATCACGAAAAAAGCATCCTATGTTCTTCTAGGAAATTATAGACTAATGCAAAAGTACCAATGCACGTGATGCTTTTTGACAGAGTTGTTATTATTTCGTTTCCATGGCAACCGTTCCTTAAAGCGATTAAACAACATTTTCCAGTTTTCCCGTAGAAAGTTATCATTTTCTGGGGTAAAGAATACCCTATGTTTTATTCCAGAGTATAAGCTATCTAAATTAATTAATCCGTCCAGCCGTTATCGCGTGAAAGCTCTCCAAACAAAGAAACAAACAGAACAATATTTATAAATTCACTTTATATATAAAAAGTGATACTGTTCTGGCTCAACTGTAATTATTTAATACTTTTTAGTGGTTGCTTACACAGTAACATTTTTATTATGAAGTCGAATTAATTTGTTTTGGTTTTTTTTTTTTTTTTGCTTTTCAGTGGCCAAAGAAAACAGTGGACACCCACTTTAGACTCAAAGCGTTAGTAAATTAAAACCATAGATGAATAAACCTACATATTTAACAACTGAATTAAGTTTGACGAAAATTATCTATGATTTCACTGAAAAGAAATGGAACTCTTTAAAACAATGGTTACACATCTCGTAGACATGAGGAAACATAAACCCAAAACAAATGGATTTATAAGTTGCTAATGCTGTTGGAGACGCCAAGGAGGGTCTCCACGGGATGCGGTTTTGCGGAAATTGTGATCAGATACAATCCCAATGTTCCAGGTACATAATCCTGGTGCGGAAGGATCGAATTATAAAATTATGTGACCTTCGCGTTTTGTGGACTGTATTTTGTTATTCATAGGGTGAAATGCGTTGTGGTGACGGATTGGTGACAGGTTAGCAACCAAGGGTAGATGGTGGAAAAGAAAGTGAAAGGAAAGACAATACACGCCTACCTTTTGATGAACTCCTTCGCTGCCCAAGTCTCCGATGTTGTTGAAAAGGCATGCTACAGGCCTGCTTCAGTGTGAAATCCTGTCCTTAAAGAGTGCAGCTGGCGCGCGGGTATGACGCGATACACGTGTTCTAATAATGTTACTTAAACATTGTTTTATTTACTATTTTAATCACCACTACTTGTGCGTTCGTTTTAAAGTCCTTTATAGTACCGATAACCGATCTACATATTTATTTAGCAAAGCGGAGATATTATTTGGGCGATTAGACCGTCAGACATCTTTGATATATAAGCGGCAAGGCTGCAGCGTGCAGCGAAAAACTCATCGTTCTCCAACAACGGTTGGAGCTTCAATGTTGTGCGTTTCTCTTGAACGCCTCTCACGCGACATATCGCACGCGTGAGAAACACATACCTACATAGTAGGCGTGCGTGCGAGGCGAAAGGCGAAGGATGTGGAATAAAAAAAGGTATATTTATATGGCTGTCAAACTGGACACCAAAATCACTAATCATTCCGTATAGATTACAGCGCGTATTTTTGAATTAGTGCAGGAATTAAACGGCGATAACATTTCCCCTGGCCTTAAAGGGTCACCTTTAGAAAATAAATGAAATGCAGATGGAAAAGTAAGAATACTTGAATTAAATGCGTATACCTAACCTACTCTATAAACTAAAATATTTAATTAAGTAACATAATTAAGTAAGAGCATGAATCTACATCACTGTTTATTGACTTGGCAATGCGCACAGCCTATCAAGCGGGCGTATAAAGCTCCCTTGCTCGTCCTCACAGTAGCTACGCACGTTGTGTCGTCCTTCGAAGGGTGGACAGGTTCTGGTTCTATTACACCGAGAGGCCATGAAAGAGGCGGTGCGTTGTCAACAATAATGACTACTACCGATCCCAGCTGGATCGGAGTGGACGGCGTGTTCTACTTGGCTCGAGTTTGTAATTGATGCAGATACTCGACTCTCCATCGCTTCCAGAACGAGTGGACAATCTTCGAATGTAATTCGAGTAAGTTAGGCACCTCCACAAGAGGTGCAGGTAACGTGTGCGTGTGCGAGGCGGTACGCCGTAAATGAGGGCGTAAAAAGCGACTCCACAAGAGGTGCAGGTCGCGAGTGCGGGTGCGGTATGCCGAAATGAGACGGCGTATACATAAGAAGCCATGTCTTGCGTGTTTTGACGCCTTTACCACGTACTGGCATGAATTGTACATATCCTGCGCAATTACAGCCAGCATGCGAGATTAGTTCATCGACGTGATTGACGCGGAACGCAGGTATGTCAGCCATCAATGGAAAAGAGGGACGCAGCTTTGCAGAGTTACCGGTATTATACTTGTGTACGCGGTGACGACTAACTCGCCGCGCGGCGAGCATCCAATAATGATGCCTGAGTAAGGACATCAGAAGTTCGGGGCCGGCGTGCAAATGCTTCTTTTATGATATCGATTATAACATCGACTACGTGATTGCCTCTAGGAAGAACACAGGGGTGCGTTTGCGATAAATCGATAGCAGCATTTGACCGGCAGCCACCAACGCGGATTATGGCATTTTTATCTAGAACTAGTTTTCCCGCCCGCGACTTCGTACAAGCGGACTACAAATTATCGCGATAAAAAGCATCCTATTTTCTTCAAGGATATTAAAAACCAATGCAAAAAAATAGGTATAGCACCAATGCGGTTGATGTTTTTTGACAAAGAATTTAAAGTTTTTTGACAGGATTGTTATTTCGCTTCTATGGCAACTACAGACCATTCTGTGATGACAACCGTTCTTTAGTGAGTAATCAACGTTTTCCAGTTTTCCCGTGTAAACTTACAAATTTCTGAAATAAAAAGTATTCTATGTTTTATTCAAAGGTATAAGCTATCTCCGTTCTAAATTTCATCGAAATCCGTCCATCCGTCATTGCGTGAAAGCTCCCCAAACAAACAAACAAACAGACATCGTTTCACTTTTATATATTGGTATGGATTGGTTTTAATTTTTGTAGTGCAGGCGAACAATTTACTTATAATGTACTTAGGCTGTTTTTCAATTTACTTATATTGTCACTGAAGTAGTTGTTTTGTAGCGCGAAAATAATTTTATTTTTAACAAAGTCTAAGTCAGCACGAGTAACTGATGATTTGTGCGGTAACAACTTTGCAAACCGGAAGATGAAGACAACATTCGCAACAGCTTTGGCCATATCGATATGCGATCAGCGAGCGCGTATATCTGCGATTCAATTGCCGTTGTGTTTACTATAGTAAGTCCCAATAATTTAACGTGGCCCTGAGCCACTCTTAGTCGCGGCATACGTATGTCGTTAAGCGCAGGTAGCAAACTGCGAAACTGTGACCATAAGGCCACGATGCGTTGGGGAGGCGTGTCATCCCAGTCACATTTCAAAAGCCAAAGTCCCTGAATGAGGAGCCCAGCATTCAATGTGACGGGAGCTACTAATCCCAGGTTATCCCACAAGCGCGCGACAGCCGATAAAATGATGCGTTTGGTGCATCCTGACTCAGGAGTGGCAACCTTGAATTTAAAAACGTCGTCGGACCAATCCCAATGCGTGCGTAGTATTTTATGCGGTGTGGCACCCCTATCGATTTTGAGATCCAAAGAGACGCGATGTGATGCGGAAATGGCGCTCAAAACAGTGGGAGAGTTACTGGTCCACTTGACAAGATCAAACTGACCGCACTTGAACAATTCTATAAGCTGGGTACAGGCAGCGATCGCGACGGCTTCATTATTTTGCGATGAGTCCTCCGCCATTATGCTGAAGCATACGTCATCCATGTAAGTCGAGCTGGATGCAATCGCAGCAGCTGCGAGAAACCTATGCCCCTTATCAGCCATCAGCTGATGAACGACGCGAATGGCGTGAAATACACTCGACTTTATTCCGAAGCAAACTCGATTAAATTCAAAGACCAAAAGCGGATCTTGCGGTTGAAACCTGAAAAGGATTCACTGAAACTTGCGATCCGATTCTCGCATGCCATCTGACGAACAGAACAACTGACGACAGTCAGCGGAAATCGCGATTTCAAAAAGTCGAAAATTCAGAAGTATGTGATTCAGATCCCCCTGTAGGTTAGGGTAGGTACCCAAACGAGCGTAACATGTCTTTGTCATGAAATTGCTTTGCGAACCAGAATCAAATAAACACTTTACTAAGTGCGGCTTCCCTATGCGATCGTAGATAAAAACTTGAGCGGTAGATAATAATATTGTTGTAGGTCGCATACATGGCGCGCTATCACCGACACTATTCACAGCGAGCGGAACTTGCGCGGCAATGCACGCATGCAGCGACGAAACGTTCATTCCACGTTAATTCACAGGCGAAGCGCTTGCGCGGCCAGCCACACTAGACCGGTGGTGGTTCCCGCCGTCGCTAGGTGAATTTAACCGACTGCCGCGCGGATTAATTAGAGGTTCCAATTTTGACTCGACTATTTTTCTATTATCGCGCGTTTGCGATGCGTTTTGTTTGTATCCCTTATTGAAGTGAACGAGGGAATGGTGTTTCATATTGCAAATCTTGCACATAAGGTCTGACATACAGTTGCGGATTTTGTGATTAAGGGTTAAACAATGTATACACGCGTTGTGTTCTTTGACACATTTAAATCGAGCGGGAAGCATTAATTTGTTAAATGCTGGGCATTTGTAAAGGTGGCCGTGTACTACATCATCACACAAGCATTTTTGATGTGTCGCGGATATAGCTACATAAGATTGAGGATTAGCTACATGACTTCGCGGTTTATTTACGTACCTTGATAAGACAGGAACACTTGCGGCAGGTTTTAAGTTATTGTATAATCTGAACTGTTCTCGAATAAAGCCTGTCAGTTGAGTGAACGTTGGAAAAGGTTCCGTATGGTTTTGTAATTCAAAAGCACGAACCGTCTCTTTGTCTAACATTTTTAACGCGATATGTAATAATATAAAATCTGTCAGATCGAGCTTTAGTGATTTTAACGCGTTCATCCATAAATAACTGGTTTTTCACAATGACGCAGGGTCGTTCAATTTAAGATTCATTATCTGATGGAGATAGGTACTTGCCAGCGTACGAGTGTCTTCATACCCTGTCGATTAGACATTTTAGTATCATGTCGTGATTATCTGCGCAAGGCGTGATCCCCGAGAACACGGCTTGGGCTTTGTTAGATAGTTTACCTATCAAATAATACAATCTTTCAGCGTTCGTCAGCGTTGCATACTCGTGTATTATCGATTTAAAACTAGCGTAGAATAAAGGCCAATTTCAAATATCGCCATCGAATGGCATGATTTGAATTGGTGGTAAATAGGGTAAATAGTTCAATGTTTTAAATTTACACGATCAATAATTTCTTTCTGATCATGACCAGAGGAACCACCCTTGAAGGAGCGGGTTCAACGCGTTTCAATACACGTTTGATGTGAAAGTACAAATCTGAAAAGGTGGTTAGCGTTTTAAAATTAGGTATCGAGGTAGGGCCATTTTCTAAAAGAGCGCGATTGTACTCATTTACAATTTCTCGGAATTCACGGCATATTTCGTCAATAGTTTCAACAGAGTTAAAAAAATCCTCTTTGGACTCTTCGCTAACATGTACTACCTGAGAGCGGTCGTAGACTGACTGTACAAACTCGAAAAGGTTATCTCGTCTACCTTCTAAAAGCATTATCTCGCTGTTTCGTCTGGTGGCAGTATCTTTTTTAGGCGGTGCCATCTTGACGGGTAAATAAACAGAAGACTGACTAATATTTATTTTGCAACAAAACAATAAGGCGGCTTAGAATAAGTTATTCTAAGTAAGGCAGCTGATAAGTAAAATAGGTATATAACAGCGAGCGCCAAGCGGTGCTAAAAGGTGCTTGCGTGGGCGCGAGGCCATCGGGCCTCAGGGACCTTATTCTCTATTGGCACTCGGCCACGTAACGCGCCGCGTTAAGATATCTGCGTGGAATTGTTTGTGCATGTTCGAGAATTGCCGTACTTTTCCGAAAGATTCCACAGCGAGACGCGTTACGCGTCTTACTGTTCATAGAGAATAATGGCCCAGAATAAATCGCTGCAACGGCCGAGTGTCAAGTAGGTAAATAACATACGTAAACGTAAGCAACAACGTAACGGGTTGAATGTTTAACTTCTACGAGTAGAAATATAACTTATAGGTAGGTCGTTTATATGTAAATATGTTGCCTAATAGCGTTAAAATGCGGTAATTTAATTTTTAGACAATTTAGTATAAAGGTGACCTAATAAGCGCGGTTATAGCGATAATGGCGGTACCTACTTGTTTTAAGTAGTTATTTGACTAACGTACCGTAAACAAACTAGGTTTTAAAGATGGCGGGTTTGGCTAGGCTAATCCAAACTAAGAGCGGGGACGTAGACTAATCTGGGCCTTGAAGCGGGTGGGTTAGATAAATCTAGGTCTATGAGAACTGCTAGGTCTAGACTAATGTAGGACCTTAGAAAAAAGGGGTTTAAGAAATGTGGTAAATGCGAAAGAGTCTTATCGGTTAATGAGGATCAAAAGGTGCGGAAATTTACTAAAGATGCCAAAAAACCGGACTGGAATTTCAGGTGCAAAAAAAGGGATAAAAACTGGAGAAAATGGAGACGCCAAGGAACGTCTCCACGGGATGCGGTTTTGCGGAAATTGAGATCAGAGAAAGTCCCAATGTTCCAGGAATATAATCCTGGTGCGGAAGGATCGAATTATAATATTATGTGACCTTCGCGTTTTGTGGACTGTATTTTGTTATTCATAGAGCGAAATGCGTTGTGGTGGAAGATTGGTGATAAGTTAGCAGCCAAGGGTAGATGGCGGAAAAGAACGTGAAAGGAAAGACAATACATGCCTACCTTTTGATGGTCTCTTCCTCTGCCCAAGTCTCCGATGTTGTTGAGAAGGTCTCCTACAGGCCTGCTTCAGTGTGAAATCCTGTCTTTGAAGAGTGCAGCTGGCACACGGGTATGACGTGACACACATGTTCTAATAATGTCACTAAAACACTGTTTTACTCACTATTTTAATCACCACTATTTGTGCGTTCGTTTTATAGTCCTTTATGGTACCAATAACCGATTTACATATTTATTTAGCGAAGCGGAGATATTATTTGGTTGATTAGACCGTCAGACATCTTTGATATATAAGCGGCAAGGCTGCAGCGAAAAACTTGTTGTTCTCCACCAACGGTTGGAGCCTCAATCTTGTGCGTTTCTCTTGAACGCCTCTCACGCGACATATCGCACGCGTGAAACACATATACATAGTAGGCGTGCGTACGAAGGGAAATGCAAAGGATGTGGAATAAATAAAGGCTGTCAACCTGGACACCAAAATCACCAATCATTCTGCATAGAGTACAGCGCGTATTTTTGAATTAGCGAAGGAATTAAACGGCGATAACAGCTGTACTATGTGTCCTTTTTAAAGCAATTTTTCACGAGACACCACGAGTACCACTTAAGACCTGAGAACTCATCGAGACCAATCAATTTAGCACAAACTCGAAGGGGTTTCATCATTTGATGGTTGGGTAGTGCATTCCTATGACTCCATCTCCATCATCAGACCCTCGATACCTCATTAGACCAGATAACTTATGAAGACAAACCCCATGAAACCAAACTCGAAGGGGTTCCATCATTTTGTTGTTGAGTTCCTGTGACTACCTTCCGGCTCCATCATCTGACCCTGGATACCACATAACACCAGAGAACTCATCAATACAAACCAAATGAGCCCAAACTCGAAGGGGTACCATCATTTCGTTTAGTACCTGTTACTACCTTCCGGCTCCATCATCAGACCCTGAATATCACATTAAAGTAGAGAACTCATCAAGACAAACCAAATGAGCTCAAACTCGTAAGGGTTCCATAATTTTGTTGTTGAGTTTCTGTGACTACCTTCCGACTCCATCATCAGACCTTGGATACCACATACAACTAGAGAACTCATCAAGACAAACCAAATGAGCCCAAACTCGAAAGGGTTCCATCATTTTATTGTTGAGTTCCTATGACTACCTTCTGGCTCCATCATTAGGATTTGGACACCACATTATACCAGAGAATTCATCAAGATAAACAAAATGAGCCCAAACTTGAAAGCGTTCCATCATTTCAATGTTGAGTTCCTGTGACTACCTTCCGGCTCCATCATCAGACCCTGGATACCACATAAAACCAGAGATCTCATGAAAACAAACCAAATGAGCCCAAACTCGAAGGGATTCTGTCATCCGATTGTGTAGTTCTTTTGACTAGTACTACTAGTACTACTACTAGTACTACTGCTACTACTACTAGTACTACCACTACTAGTACTACTACTACTACTACTACTACTACTGCTACTACTATAGTTTTTTTATTGTCATCAGAACTTCACCATGTGCAAAACTTCAGCATTTTTGGACGTCCTTAAATTGTTCAAAATTGACTCGCAAACCAGTCCTAAACATAAGTCCTAAACACACTGAATAAAAACAGTCCTAAACAGTCCTAAACACACGGAGTAAAATTAAAGCTTGTTTGAAGCTAGGTCCACATCTAGAAGGTTATACGTTTTCTGAAGTTACACTGTGTAATCTTTTCATTAAAGCTTACAATGTATTTTCCGGTTTTGTGGTCTTCCAGCAATAAAAAATAATAAAAAAATACAGCTACTAAACCAATTTTGTTGAAATTTATACAGTACCACACTAGAAGACTTCTTACTTAAGTACAAAAATCATCAAATTCGGTTCAGAAATCCCAAGATATTAGAGAACGTACACTGTAAAACAAATAGATTTTCTTATAAAACTACTGAACCAATTTTGGCGAAGTTTATATGGGACTACACAGAAAGTTTACCCTTTTGAATAAAAAAACAACCATCGAAATCGGTTTAGAAATCTTAGAGATAAACACAAAATCAAGGCAATATAAACACAAAATCTAATGGATTTACTCAAAAAACTATATATATCGAAAAACTGCTTAACCAATTTTGATGCAATTTATATGGGTCCACCTGGAGAGTATATCCTTTCAAACAAAAAATAATTTTCACAATCGGTTTGCAATTGAACGAGATATCGACCGACATACATAAAAAAAACATACATGTAGTCGAACATATAACCGTTTCCTTTTCTGAAAAAAAATAATATCAGCCATATGAAAAAAAAGAGAATGACAAAACCAAATTTTCACAAAACAGCTTTCCGATTTTTATTGTTCCGCCAACATGGACAATAGGTTTTTCGGAACCGGTTAGGTATCTATGGGTCCAGACATAGATTAATGTAGGTATAGTATTAGTACCACAGATTTAATAAGTTACTACGTAATGACAGTTCTGACGATCCAGATCTAACGATCGAGGCAAAAGATTTCCACTTAAATATAGTTTATTGAAAATTCCTTGGAAGATGAATTACCCACCGATCTCAGATTTTATGTGTCTTTATTTCATGATAATCCGTTCTCATAAATTCCTGATGTGTCTTTAATGTCTAGAAAGTAGGTACTGAGGATGGAGACGTGGCAGTGTAATATATGCTAAGGTATAAATTTGTTACTGAGAGCGTTATTATATAATGTTACGTCTGTCATTCAAGAGTTATTTCGTCGAACAATTCGACGGGTGTTCGGACGCTAAAGAGTGTCGTAACATATCTTTATATAATTAATCACGCTCTCGTTAGTTTATATAGCAATAAGAGCGTTATTGTTTTTATGAAGATTTTGATATTTGATATTTTGGTATTGTTACTGATCGTTTTGTGGGCGCTGGTGAAACCAGTGTATGCCAGGAAATCCAGGAATTGTAGGTGTACCTACTTACAAAACTCCGAAGAATTTACAAATGTTTTAGTTGGTTAAAGAGTTCAGTTGACTCTACAAAACCCTTTAATAGCTTTCCAGCTTATTATACTGACTTTACTGACTACTGCAGGTTAAAGCCGAAAGTTGGCCAAATTAAACGAGACTGAGCTAGGCCAAACTTTAAATTTATCATATTGTCATTACATAGTAAAACTGCTAGTCATATTAAATTTGTCAACGAATTCGCATTATGACACGCATTGCGCAGCTTGACCATTAATTCCGAAACACGTTTATTCACTCATACGACTCCCACAATCTTTCCAGGACATGAATCACAGGTTCCAGCGTCCAGTTATTGTAACTATGCAAACGGTCGCTTGACTATGTAACGCCATCCAAAATACATCGTTACCTACCTAGCTTTTCACCCGTGCCACCTAAATTTTATAATAAAAGCACGTGAAACAATCTTAGTCACGTATGCTCGCTGGCCGGGAGCGCAGACTCCGCGATAAAAATTCCATCAGCACAAATCCAGACTCATAAACTCGTTAAAATTACATAAGCTGACACCCTTGTTGAGATAGCGTCGCGGTACCGATTGACACTTCGCTTCCCGCGCTTTTCCGCCGCCATCTTGTAAACGCCAAATTTTTCGTGTTATCCCCGGAAGTAAGTGCACAGGAATCTGTTTTTTCAGACAATTTTGATTTTAATATTTGTGTGTTGAGTGCGTTTTGATTTAGCATCGATAAATGGTAAGGAAACTTTCTAAGTGAAAAAAACTTTTTGGAAGTAATTTAAATCGTTTAGGTACAACTAGCACGTTCAGTAAACAAATTATTACAGTGGGATAATATTAAATTGGGCTTGGCAGGACTGTGGATTTAAGTAATATACACGAGTAGATCGAGAGTGTCATGACGTGATATAATTGGTTAGCGAATTCCCGCTATTTTCGGCTTCGGTTGATTATCGTTATTCTAAAATGTTGTAACACTCGCGATTTTTCGTGTAGGACGATTTTTTCTAAAAATAAGATGCCATTCATGCTACCAACATTTTATAAGATAAGGTACCTACAGAATACGAAACGTCTGCGTTTATAAAACAAGCGGGAGAGTTAAAATGAAGAACAAAAAAATTTAAGCTAAATACCAATTTGTAAACCATGTTTCCTATAGGTACCTATTTATCTACTCGTACCTGCAATTAATTTTAATTACCTACACTCTGTATCCACTTATTAGTTAATTTTACTTAAACATTCACACATGCAATATCCTATCATCATTATCAGCCTACGTTCCTACTGGTAGGCCATAGACACAATAAATAATAGTACAAATGACATAGCTCTCTCTCACAGAGAGGGGATGAGCCAAAGCCATCGATCTAGTTGAAGGGGGAAAGATATGGCACGCTATTATATCACGTAAACAAAACTTGGACTAAATACAATTTCAAGTACACAGCTACATTTCCACCGTCTGCGTCGTGCTTCATGTGCATCAACAACAAAGATACGCAGACTGTAGCGCGAATGCGAGTCACTTCTAGCAAGTGTTATACAAACGCCACTCTAAGACTAGGGACAATAAATACCAGTTGTATGCGTTTCACCTTTATGCGGTCCACACCCAAGGAGCTGGTTACCTAATCCTTCCACTTTTAATTAGTTTTATGGATAACCCAACACGCTAGCCCAGTGCGTTATTTTTTTAGTCTAGGTACTCGAAATACCAACGTAAGCATACGAAATGTTAAATTCTGATTGGGAGTAATGGTACAGATATGTTCAGTGAACTGTGTTTACGGTATTTCGGCGAGCCAGACACTGTAGCCATGTTAAAATGCATGGCAGTGACGAATAGGTAGTCTACCAGGGTGACGCAGCATTCATCACGGTTCAGTTACTGTAAGATATCGCGAACAATGTCACATCCCTAAAAATTAAACGTGACAATCTAGGGAGAGTTTAGGAACTGTATAGATGCTTCATTTTTTAAGTAAGTATATATTATCATCATCATCCTCATCATCATGTCTACCTTTAGGAGTCCACTGCTGAACATAGGCCTCCCCCAAAAAGGGAGGATTTGCCATAGTCACCAAGCTTGGCAGGCGGATTGGTGACCGCAGTGTTACAAATATGTACCTTGTCACGAGGCGGTCCCAGGGTTTGGGCTTGCTCCACCAGCCCAGGGACCAAACCTCAGTGGACAACAGAATTACAGGAACTATTGGAAGCACAGGAACAGGAGGAGATGATCAGACTTTTGTACTTTGACGATGCGGATTAAAATAACCTCTTATGTAGGTATTATCGTTTATATATTTACAAGTGTAATTCAACTGGTTATAAACTTATTTATGTATTTTATATCATATTTTCCTTTTGCTCCAAAAATCAATGTAAATAATGACAGGATATTTGTATTTCGAATGAATAATGGCCAACTATCAAAATGAAAAGAAATGGATTATGAAAGAATTAAGAGATCAAAAGAGTATTATTATGAAAGAGGTTTGGACCTCGTCACAACCTACTCGGAGGACGCTGCTGCCCATCTTCCGGTGTGAATTTTCTTAGTCTCCTCTTATATTAAGGTATGTGTAAGTAGGCTCTTTTGTTTTGCATACTAACTTGTTACTAGAAAATTTCAAATCTCGAGCTACCTATAGTAATCGCAGCGGATCTATGTGGTTGTGAAGTTAGGCTCTGATAACTATTGCGCAGGTACAGCTATGAGGATAAAACAGCATAAGGTAAGAGCGAGATATAATATGCGAAAAACTTAAGCGAGTGAGCAAGGCAGTTATACAGTGCTGTCTTCACCTTCAACATTGGGATGTGGCTGAAAAATAGCAGTTTGCGCAGCGACTTGTAGACAACTTCCGAGCCAATAAGTTCTGCTGCGACTACTGGTTGGAACAAAATATTCTCACTTCAGCATAAATATAGAAAACTTCCCAGACTAAAGGACAGTTTCCCTAGAATTCCTATTTAATTAAATCACAATATCATTTATACATTAGGCTATTTGCGCAGGTTCTGTCTAGTTCCTTAATTAATCATCGCGAAAAGTGGGACAAGAACGAGTCTCGGCTAGGGCTGTCAACCTTCACAGTATTTCCACGAAATCAACACACGGTTGTAAGTGGTGTTCTGGAATTTCAAGATTTTACCTGAAATATATGACACAGCAAATTATTTCCACACAACTTAAATAAATTCCAGATTTTAAATAAGTAAACTAAATACATATATCATTTGAAAGGACAAAAACGGGAGCTACTCATGTCTAGCAGTTTTGAATTATTCCAACTATAATTTCAACCACATCCGGTGGTCTTTCCCAGTGCGAGGCATGACACGTTCGTGAGCGTTCCGCTCTGCTCTTAGGAAAATCCATCGGATGTGGATCTTGAAACTATAGTTGAAATAATTCAACTGCTAGATGACAGTAACTCCAGTTTTAGTCTTTTAAAATATTTCAAAAAGACGTTAGTTTTCCTAGTAATATGATACTTGATTTACGAAATTATGGTGGGTCCACATTTACGGTACTTCGGTGAACCAGACTCCGTGACCTTGTCAAAATGCATGATAAAGACGAATGGGTGGTCTACCAGGGTGACGCTGAGTTCAGCACGGTTCCGTTACGACAAAATGTCGCGGACAATGTCACATCCCTATAGCAAATTAAACGTGACAAGTAGGTAACGAAATGTCTCAATATGTAGACCCACACTATGTAATAGAATGAAAATGAATAGGTAGTAGTGTAAGTAACTATTTACCAGACTTGTACTACTGTATATTAGAAGTCTGTGCTGTTTACAAATGTTTATTATTTTATGAGCGATGGTAGCCTAACAATATAGTGCAACTTAGAATCCACCGATACTGGATTCGGTTCTAGGCTCAGCACCAATGACTTTTCTAAGTTATGTGTGGTTTTCCATCGCTCCGTGCTTCGGAGGGCACGATAAGCTGTCAGTCCCAGCAGTTATTGATTAAAAGCAGTCGTTTAGCTATGTCAGAGGCCTTCGGGCGGCCTGACACACTCTGACACCAGAGGCCAGCACTACCTCATACGACAAACAAACAAACAATGTTTATTTTTACGATTGCAGATGTACGCAATATATGATTGTATCATGGTTGTTGAATCATAAATTGCAATCTTTACGACATTTTCATTGCATTTACTAAGTAATCATAAACCTAGGATAAACGTAAGCGCAATCCTAACCTCATGAGAGAACTAGCTGTGCCCGCGGCTTTGCCTGTGTAGTAATTTTTCGGGGATAATAAGGATCCTTTGTGTTATTCAAAACCACCAATCAACCAAATATGATAAAACTTCGTGCAGACGTCAAATAGTTTTTTATCGATGGCTCGGCTTCTACTCATCGGATTGAGTTTATTCATTCATGTCTCTCATGCAACTTACAGAACTAGTCCAACAAGTCACACGGAAAAACTAGGGTGAGCAAGAAGCTCCATAGAACACGCCCATATCGTGAAACATGTCAATCTCTGGGTGTTGAGATACCAACTACACCAGGTTTAAGTCAAAACCTATCCATCAGCAAAAACCGGATTTCACATCCAAACACCATATAAAAATATGGTATTACTAGCTGTACCCGCGGCTTCGCACGCGTGGTCATTTCTCTAGGTTAAAAGTACTTTATGTACTATTCCAGAACCTAAAATACCAATATACCAACATTTGATCAAAATTACTTCAGCCGCCAAAAAGTTTTTATCGATTGCTCGGCTTCTACTCATCGGATTAAAATACCAAGTACATCAGTTTTTAAGTCAAACCCTAAGCTATCCAACAGTGAAAACCGCATCGCAATCGGTCGAGTAGTTTTACGTGATGCGCGAATAAACATACAGACAAACAGACAGACACGGATTTTGAAAATGTTATATTCTTGTTCAGTAGCTTATTATATGTACACTAGCCCATTTATTTTTTAATTATCTTCTTTATACAGACTTTCTCGTTCCTATTGCTTTATTATAAGTATATATTAAGTATATAGATATAGATATTCTTGTTCGGAAGGTTATTTTAAGTCCGTAAACCATTATTTTTATTATTTTCAGTTAGAATGTTAGTTACTGCTTACTGCTTTATTATAAGTAGGCATTGAAAACGATAAGTCTATTATAATAATTATATACTATAGCGAAGACTGATCGAAGTCCGTAGATAAATCTCATTGATATCGCTGTACCTACCTAAAAAGCATACGCATCAATAACAAACTAAACGTATTTAATATTACTACATGCACGTACTAGCGATATAATTGCATTGTGGCAGTCAGCCAGGCCCACCGGAGTAGCGGGAACTGATAATGAGTTGCCTGGTTATATGACAACTGACCGCTGAATCTGTCGGCAAGTACTGGGGTTGCTAAGTACTTAACTGTTTGTAGTATAAGGTAGTGATGGCCTCTGTTGTGCCAAGCCGCCTGAGGGCTTCGGATATGGCGTAACAAGAAAAGTCTTCTCATTTAACAGTTCTCGGTTCTATGAGCTACGTGGCCTGTTCATTGCTTAATAATTCTGAAAGCTTTAATAATTCGGTAACTTTAGTTCTTTTACGGATTCCGACCACACTCCGGATTTTATCTCGCAAAGAGATCCCAAGCATAGCTCTCTCCATAGCTTGTTGAGTGACTTTTAGCCAATCATTAGTGTACAATAAGAATTGTGGTGTTTGTAAATCATTTATGTATTGTGGGCTGGGGAAGCGACTCAATTTATCACAGGACATAAATCATAATCATGCGTCTCTAAAGCAGACAGCAAATAAATATGTCTTGAGCGTGAGCTTCCTAGATGAGTTTATTATCGGTGCTTTATGAAATATAACATAGATGATAAATTAACAAATAGCTACGCCCCACGACTTTTGCCAGTTAACATATTTCCGGAATAAAATGTATCTGGGTCACGGACGAGATTCGAACTCGCATACTGTGCCTCAGCGCGGCACATGCCTTTACCAATTCGGCCACCAAGACCTATGCACCGCCATCCAAATCTTTCCACTAGCTTTTTTGAACCCGTCTTATGGGGACGGTAACGCTATCTATTGGCAGTATTACGAACTACCAACCAAACACGGCTAATATTGATTAACTTCGTGTCTGAAAGATATCGCCTCCCAAATCTATATTTTTATGTTTTTTTATAGCAGTCCTGCTTAGCGTAAATATATATATTAATTTTCTAATGGAATTTGGGTCACGGACGAGATTCGAACTCGCATAATGTACCTCATATAAATATTTACGCTAAGCAGGCGTTAACTGCTATAAAAAAATCATAAAAATAAAAAGTATCCGTTGTTACGGGCCCAATTAACGAATTCACGAAATCCTACGAAACTATTTCTGCCGCAAATAGTTTTTATCTATTGCTCGGATTTTACTCGTCGCGCTGATACGCTAACAACATCTAAGTATTTAAATCCCAAGTTAACTTCCATCCACATTTCAATCAGTCCAGTAGTTACTGATTAAAATGTGGATGTTGTCTGAAAATCAGCGTCCAGTGGCCACTAGACATTTTTGCTGAGTGCAGGCCCCTTTGGCACCAGCTACAAAATCATTAATTTTCTTAGCATTATTTTAGTAGGTACTTAGATTTTTATTTTGTTTTTATTATTATTGTTTTTATAGTGTCTTGTGCTAATCAATGTTTTTATTCTTATTCTTATTCTCTAGTTAAGAACTAAAGTTACCGACATAGCTTTCAGAATTAGCAAATTTAAGTGGCAGTGAGCAGGCCTCGTAGATCGTAGAACTGATAACCGTTGCAGGAGACTTTTCTTTTAGTCCAGGCTGTTATTGATACGTGTTGAAAAAATCGAAAGACAGATACAATTTTTTTAAATTAAATTCGATGTACAAACTTTTTGTTAATTGCTTCTTTATTATAACTATAGATATAATAGAAGATAGAGTTTTCAAAGAATTTTTCTTGACCTCTTTTGCTTAATCTGAGGATAGTATATCTGACACACCCACTCTGGCTTGCCAAGTGTGCCATCTGATGTGTTCTAGTTTCATGAAAATTTCTGAAACACTCCGAAGGACAGCTGTGGTGCCATATTATGTGTAGCGATGGTAGCCGAGACACAACATAAATAAAAGTACTACGTGCCGGCCAAGGGGTGTTGTTACATTGCGTGTTAGAAACCAACGATACCAGGTTAATGATTTATCTAAGTTATGTGAAAGAAAGAAAGAAATATGTATAATTTAAAAAAATAAAACTGTTTTTTATTTTTTAAATTATACGTTATTTTTCTTGCTTTGTCATTGGTTTGTGAGCTACCCTAAAAGTTTCAGCCGGATAGCTACTCGGGAAGCGCTTGAAGTTTGAATTGCAATATTCTAGGACAGACAAAATATATAGATACATACAAGTGAAGATAAACAAAAGCTTTTAAAAAGATGTTATTGGCACAGCAAATAAAATATACAAAAATATAATTAGTCATCATCATCATCATCATCATCATCATGTCAGCCTTTAGAAGTCCACTGCTGAACATAGGCCTCCCCCAAAGAGCGCCATGACGAGCGATCCTGTGCCACCTCCATCCACCGACTTCCTGCGATGGCTACAATGTCGTCGGTCCATCGTGTGGGGGTCTCCTCACACTTCACTTGCTTGTTCGTGGTCGCCATTTGAGAACCTATATTCCCCAGCGGTTGTCGGTTCTGCGAACTGCGATATAATTAGTAGTAATACAAAATAACATGTTCACTACAAGCGATGCGAGTGTACCAAAAGGGCCAGTGCTCAGCATTAATGTCTAGTGCTAGACACTGGACGCTGGTTTTCAAAAAGGCGTGTGCGGATTTCCATGTTTTGAGGGCACTTTAAACTGTCGGCCCCGTCTGTCTGATAACATTCGGTAAACCATGTCAGAGGCCTGCGGCTTGACAAACTGAGACACCAGAAGCCAGCAGTACCTCATACGACAAGCAAGCACGCGTTGTGGCTTTGCACAGTTTCCCTGATTCTCTTCATATTATGTCATGTCACACGCACACATCCAGCCAAATCGTCAGATTCCTACACTATAAACTTATAAATAGACGCACCGGCTTGGCCGACATTTTAATTATGCTTTGGAAATTCTCGGTTATTTTTGTGTGGCGAAATGTTTCACTGAAGTTATTTTCTTAATTTGACAGTAATGGGTATTTAGGATTAGTGCTAGGAGTTGTTTATTGATATTGCAAATAGTGATAAAATATTATGTGAAAACTGCGCGACGTAGATATATACGATCGGTAGGTATATTGCAGAGCTAATAACAAAATCAGTTAACTGAAGCCTATTTTCACCATATTCCACAATATAAGTGAATTATATGATTTAAGTAAGCATTTTGAAAACAAAATACAGTTAGGAATATATATACCATCAAAATCCAAATAAAATCATAATAATATGCTTCAATTACAATTATTCTAAAAATATGGGCAATTCATTGTTCACCGGCCACTTAAAAGTAATACTTACTTTATGAAGGGTGATTTACACCTGTGCCTGTATCAGTTAATTCAGTCCACTTATATCCTCTTTCAAAACGAGCCACTGAGTCCGATTTTCGGCTCTACTTTACAAAACTGCTGCGAATCATTTGCCTACTCTTTGCAAAGTCACAGTCTGAAATCACACTCAAGAACAGGAAAACCCTAGGTGAGAAAATAGCGAGTAACTCATGGCCACTTCAGCTTGCTAATCATCTCTTCAAAATTATATCTATACTTATAATAAAGCAATGAGAACGAAAAAGTCTGTAAAAAGAAGATAATTAATAAAAAAATGTCTAGGGTACTTAAAATAAGCTAAACAACAGCAATAACAATAACTAATACTATAACATTTTTAAAATTCGTGTATTTCTATTTCTTTGTCCGTTTGTCTGTATGTTTGTTCGCACATCACGTAAAAACTACTAGACCGATTAAATGCGGTTTTCACTGTTGGATAGCTTAGGGTTTTACTTTAAAACTGGTGTACTTAGTATCTCAATCTGATGAGTAGAAGCAGAGCAATCGATAAAAACTTTTTGACGGAAGGAATTTTGATCAACTGTTCTGATATTCGTATTTAGGTCTTATACATAAATGAGTACTTTTAATCTAGAGAAATGACCACGCCTGCGAAGCCGCGGGTTCAGCTAGTTCACAATAAAAATAAATAGTTACAAACAAAAAAAACGATTGCGATCAAAACTAAAAACAGGCAAACCAGCTTTACATTTTTTATTTTGAAATGTGAGATGCAGTCGGAGGCATCATGCATTTGATTTCTCCTTTGGCGGGATCAGCTAGAACCTGGCGAGCTACCTTCATGCCAACTTTAAATCGTTATAGATCCTAAATTGTCATTAGAAATGAAAAATAATAAGAGAAACCTAAAGATGATTTTTAAATACCTATTCAATGATACCCCACTTGACATAGTTCGACGACCTTCGTTTTTTTATTTATTCCAATTTGGCGTGTGGTTGTCGCCATATTGAATTTTGATTAATGTCATGTCTTTAGTAGCACTTTTTTATTACTTTGTGTGACGAGACGGGCAGGTCGCTCGCCTGATGGTAAGCGTCACGCCTGCCCCTAACAGTTGCAGTGCCACCCAGAACCTTGGTTGCAAATTCTTGCGTGTCACTGCACTGCGCTCGTCACCCTAAGACATTGGTTGTTAAGTCTCATTGCCCAGTAATTTCACTAGAAATATTGTCCTTCAAACCGAAAAACAGAAATATTTATACACTACTGCTTGGCGGTTGAACATCTGACTAAAGTGTGGTACTTCCCCAGGCGACCTCTTGCGTAAAACACCTTCCACAACAAGACTACTATATAGATAACATTACCGTGACTACTACTTGCAAGATTAAGACAAAACGATTGACGTAGGAATAATCAAAATGGGTTCACGCATTTGACCTATATAGTGCCACAAAGGAACAGACATACACACAATAATACATACATACATACATACATACATACATACATACATACATAGGCTGTTAAGCACATTACCGGGCCTTTGCATTTGTATTGTGCAGACTGGTAAAAAGAGAGGCAAAAGACGCTGCTGCAGGCTGCAAACTTAATACCAAGTACCCATATATGCACGTACTTCCTGCATTGGTGACATTGGATTGAACTAACTAACATAGGTACATAAATACGTGCGTGTGGTGTACATTGAGAAAATTAATAAAGGCATCGTAGGCACAGCTAATATTCCACCACATTTATTTTGGCTGTACTATAATAGTCACAGTGGTGTCCTAACACATTTGACACGAGTTACGATGCCGCATTAAGATGTGCAAATAAATCTAAGAAGCACTACGGCCAGTATAAACAGTACACCAATGATTTATAGGCCGGTAAAACAGACGATTTGATCTGGATGATTCATCTTATGTTGGAAATTGGGCAAAGCTGTTCAAGTCTTGTAGGCAGCCGGCTTGTAAGTGACTTATTCGAGAACGAAGTATTTTACAAAACGAGAAGAAGGCGATATTTGATCGGCGTGATTCATCGTAGGCTGAGGAAATTGGGCGACGTATCTAGGAAGCCAGCATTGGCTATGACGAGTTTTTAGTTTTGATCTGGGTGTTAGCTGTTCGAGCCTTGTAGGAAGTCGGCTTGGATAGTGTCAGTCGAAGTTGTCGTATTTTGAAGTACCTACAATATCACGTTAAAACTACCGAGCGAAAAAAAAAAGCGAAAGCGATAAAAAAGCGAGCCTAAGCTGAGTCCACTCGTTTTGATTTATGTCAAGAATTATATCGAAGAAAAGGCAGGATTTGAACGTGCGAACATTGCTAAAATATTGTTCATTGATAGATTTGGGAGAATTTATCAAAAAACAGACATATCTACTTTAATTGTGTGTTGCGCAGGATTATCACTACGCAGCAGCACAGAATCCATCCATACCAATAAATAAAAGTGAAACGTTGTCTGTTTGTTTGTTTATTTGGGGAGCTTTCACGCGATAACGGCTGGACGGTTTTTTTATGAAAGTTAGAATAGAGACGGTTTTTTATGAAAGTTAGAATAGAGATAGCTTATACCCTGGAATAAAACATAGAATACTTTTTATCTCGTGTAATTGTAAGTTTCTACGTAAATACTGAAAAATTGTTGATTACTCACTGTAACGGTTGCCATTACAGAATGGTCTGTGGTTGCCATGGAAACGAAATAACAAGTCTGTCAAAAAACATCAAGAGTGTTGCTACCTACTTTTGCATTGGTTTTGAATTTCCTAGAAGAAAATAGGATGTTTTTTTTGTGATAATCAGTAGTCCGCGCGTACGAAGTCGCGGGTGGGAAAACTAGTAAGTAATAATGGCAGAGTTCTCTTCCATAAATATAGTTAGGGTAATTTCCTCTATCAAGAAGCGTCAAGAAATCGCTTATGCCTTATAGATTATTTCAGTCCAGAATTTGAATTTTCCTTATAAATTTCTATTAATATTTACACACTGCATAGCAGTTGGCAGAACTCAGAGTGTGTATAATAAAACTTCAAAATAGATGTAGTAACAATATGTTATGCTACTTTACAATGTTTGTGAAAGTACACTAAACTGTAGGTAGAGGTTGGCAACCTCAACTTACGAAAATAGGTGCAGCAAAAATATACACGGAATAAAGGGTTTTGCGTGAGGAAACTTGAGTAAGCTCAGTACCGCTCAAAAAGGTTGGTAGCGAAGATATACACTGGCATTAAAAACTTAGTAACCCACTTTTAAAATTAATAGCTTTTTTAAATTAGTTGGCTCCTACCCATCGAATCGAGATACCAAGTACAACCAGTTCTTAAGTCAAAACTTAAGATATCCCACAGTGGAAATGGCAGCGCAATCGGTCCAGTAGTTTTAACGTGATGCGCGAACAGACAGACATAAAAGTGTGGTACTAAGTTATGACGGCCAGTGTATATTAAGGGACCTCCATATATCCCCTTAATATTATTACCCTTAGAATTATAATAATAGGACGAAGATATGCCATATAACGAGCTTTAACTGACTCCTAAAAGACGGCTTTTCAATCGTCTGAATAAGTCAAATCATTTTTTTCACTATAAATATATTTAAAGCCACAATTACGATCATTATCATCTTCAGCCTGTGTTCATCCACTGCTGGACATACGTCTCTCCCATTGAACGTCATCATTATCATCATCATCAGCCTATATCGGTCTACTACTGGACGTAGGCCTCTCCTAATGCACACCACTGAGCTCGGTCTTCAGCTCCCCTCATCCATTCTCTTCCAGCTGCATTTCGCAGGTGGTCACTCCACCTGGCCACAGGGCGTTCTAAACTACGTTTGCCTAAACGTGGTCTCCACTCGAGGACTCGTCTACCCCAACGGTTATCGGTTCTTCGGGAAATGTGACCAGCTCACTGCCACTTTAGCTAGCTTACCCTTTGAGATAAAAACGTCACATATTTTTTTTTTAGTATTTTTTATTACGGACTAGGCAATCGTTTGACCACGATCTCACCCGATAGAAAGCGATGATGTGGTCGAAGGTGTAGCACGCTTGCCTAGTACATACCTATTCACTCTTGACTTGAACACACCGGGGTTATAATTTACCGGAAAAACTGACGAGGCAGGGCATTCCACTCTTTTCCACATAGGCCGATCTTCGGCTCTACTCATCCTTTTTCTACCGGCTGCCTTTCTCAGGTCATCGCTTCAACCTGGCCAGTGGGCGTCTTATATTATTATCCTACTTTTGCCAGGTCGCGGTCTCCAATTACGATGAAAAATCAAATAATTAAACGGGGGCTAATTAACGGGTTACAGCGTGACCAAATTTTAAACGCCATTTTTAAAAGTGTTTGTTTAACTTCTATTGTATGTATGTATGTATGTATGTATTCCTGGAATTTTACAATAAATATTTTACCCACTTCCACTGAAGCTATCGAGCTGAAGATTACTTAAATGCCGCCATTATTTTTTCATGCTATATGGCGGACGTTACAAAGTGGCAATTTATCATTTGCATAGTTAAGAACGATGGTGGCCTAACGGTTCTATAGTGCAATTTAGAATCCAACGATACTTGGTTCAAAACCTAGGCACCGCACCAATGCCTTTTCTGAGTTACATGCGGTTTTACATCGATCCGTGCTTCGGAGGGCACGGTAAGCTGTCGGTCCCGGCTGTTATTGATTAATAGCAGTCGAAGCCATGTCATAGGCCCTCGGGCGGCTTGACAAACTCTAACATCAGAGGCCAGCACTACCTTACACGACAAACAAACATTTCCTTAGTAACCCCTATGCTACGGGTATCAAATGAAAGGGTTTGATGAGCCAAACACAATAAGTAATAAGTTTATCTATATCTAAAATGGCGGACGTCACATTAAGTTATGGGAATAAAATGAAAGGGCTTGTATGCTTATTATGACAGTAGCCCGACTGTTATAAAATGTCATTGATCTTGTCCTTGTCCTACTTGCTTGATACACAGTTATAGCATACGTGTAATAAATACGTACATGTGGTTATAGTATTGACGCGCGCTGTGAACTAACGGGTGCTTTCAGTGGTGCACTCAACATTTAGCTAATTAATAACTAACATCAGATCACAGATTCTCCTATAATCTTGTAGGAACTATTTTTATAGCGTTTCGTGGAATACTGTAACATTTCGTAGCTTTCCACGGAGCTGTCGACAAGTCATTTGTTAAATTGCGTAAACTGAGCCTTCAGATGTGTTCGCATAATCTTAATTTAGAAGCTTGACATTTTTCGGGTTCCGTAGTCAATCAGACACAATACCCACAGTATAAGTCACAGCTATTTTATTCAGAAAATATGAACACTACTACAAAGTTGAAGTTTGGCACATGTATATATATTTATAAAAGCTATGAAAATAATATTACAAAAAAAAAGGTTTTTATTTTTCTAGTAAGCGCCCAAAAATTAAAAATAAATTTTTGTTCCCCATCGGTTTCGTTGAACAGGTACTTCTTATTAAAATTATAATGAAATTTATTTAAAAAAAAATCTTATTGGTTCCGTTTACGCAGTATTCGGTTCTAAAGTGACCTTTTTGCATAAGTTGCATTTCCCCCTAACTCATTAAGCTTAGAGAACTAAAAAACATTAAACATGTTGTACGTACCTACTAGATTTGTTTATTTTTACTACATTTTTATATTAGAGATATATCCGACAAAGATAATGCATTTGATGCCCGCGTTAACTCTAGACTAATTTTATAGTGAGAGATATAATCCAACCGTAAAAACAACTGTGTTGGCGTATTAGCGTAGTAACTACTCAATCGATTGCAATGAGGTTTTCACGGTTGGATAGCTTAGTATGGAACCCTATGTCTATGCGTGTCTGATACGCACTTGGCCAATTTTTATTTAGATTGAATGCCTAGAAACCTCTGTGATATTTGCTGTTGTCACTCGGTTAGGTTAGGTTAGCGCTAAGCCGTTTCCAATGTCACTTAATTAAAATAAAATTCGTGAGCGTTCACAATTTTTGGTTTGTTTTGCTGCTCTGGTGACGTGTCTTTTGAAACCATCATTTATGCTTCAGCGCGCTGACGTGTTGAGAAAAGGATATTTTAAAATATAGGCACTACCTACTTAATCCCTAAACTGAACTAACGCGCCAAACACCATTATATTAAAAATATATATGTACGAGTCATCATGAAGGATCGTTTCAATTCACCTATTGTAGAGACTCGAGCGTCAAGGGATCGTTTTTTGGATGAATTTACAATTGATCGTCGTATAAAGACGCGCGACGGCAGATTGATTAATTTATGGGTTCTCTATCGATACGCATAAAATATAATGTCATAATTTAGTGTGCCATAATTTTATTTATCCTAATAATGTGCAAGCATAATAATAATAATTACGCATAAATGTTTAGGCATAATCGTGTTTACCATATCTAAAGTAAGCATAACGATAAATATGCATATTATTTAGTAGCATAAAAAATACATTATTCACCGTAAGCGAAATAAGTTTAAACTAAATTATTTTACGTACCTTTCTACTCGCATGTAAAACAAAAATGTTCGCGGCTTACGGGTGGCCCAGGGCCACCCCGCTGCACCGTAACCTACTGTCACAGTATAGTATCTAGATTATTTTTTATGCAACTCCAAAGTAGTCCAAAATAATATAGCCCAAAGACTAGCCTACCTTGACAGTATGGCAAATACAGTTTTTGTAAAATTAATATTATGTAATTAAAAATTATGCCAACTCACTATGCCAAAGTACATTAGTCTTAAAAAAGTTATGCAATACAAAGGGATACCGATATTATGGGACTCAAAAAATAACCACCATGACGGGAGCGAACCAAAGCGAAGCCTTAGTCTTTGTAGTTTTATTTTCATTCCTTTGCTTTTTTTATTTAATTTATTTCCTAGATTAGGACCAATCCAAGACTCACAACCCATGCTTCCAATCCAAGTGTGAATAGGCTTGCTCCATCGTCAACCTGGTCATCATTTTCCATCAGGTAATACGAGAATCTACTGGAGTAAAAGCGTTCCATTCTTATTTCGAATAACTCAAAACCCCACTGCCTAAAAATATATCCTAACCCTAACTTCTTCCTTTTTTTTTAAATAAAGACATTTTGAAAATAACTACATTAAAACTTACCTTTCTTCGCTTATGCAATTTATCACCATCTTATAACGAGGCATTTTTTTTCTAAAAAATACTCCATCCCTCCCATGGCCTTCATTAATGTTTCTGGTTTAAGATACATAGGTACTGGAAAGATACCACGATATATATGACGCTTATTATTCTGGAAAAATACCTCTACATAGATGACGCTTATTACGCCGGAATGATACCGCTGCATGAAATTAAATATAAAATAAGCCTTTATTATACAAAAATAAGTTATACGTAGCATAATATCTTTAATTGTCGGCGTTCGGTGCATTTTTTGAAACAAATTGTACTTCAGCAATGGCCTCTTCTAAAGAACACCATATCTTCCTGTCAGTCCTTCGTGTTCTCGCCATGTGAATCCACTCTGGAACAGCTGTTCTTTTGAAGCTATCTTCCCAAAGTTGCAAAGATAGCCTCAACAAAAGATACCTCTAGACGGATGACGCTTATTATGCTGGAAAGATACCTCTTTATCTACTTAGGTGACGTTTATTATTCCGGAAAGATTCCTCTACATAGAAGATGCTAATTATACCGTGTCTATTGTACCACTTATTGTAGCGTTTTATTCGTATACTAATAACCCTTACTGAGAGTACTATGTTGTGAGCAACGAGAATGTAGATTGCGGTAAAAAAAACTTACAATAGACAAAACTGCAGTTCCCATTTCTTGTTTCCTAGTACATCTGTTTCCTATGTGATATTTATAGAAATTTTACGGTACTATTTGCTCTAGGTTATGCGGTCAAATATTAAAAAAAAAAACAGATTGGAGAAGTAAAAGCTTAAGTAATCAATACAAACGGTAGCTGTGGTTACCAAAGCATGGTAAAAAAAAACGATTTAATCTGGGTAATATAGTAAACTTGGTCGTTATTATATCAAATTTGTTTTATTGTGTCTGAAAGTTCATTTTCTTCAAACTGTAAACTATAGTATAATCGGACTGGGATAAAACGTATACAAAATAAAAGAGTAAATTTTAATAAGGTGGATTATATGATGTTTAATATTATATAAATAAATATTTGAAGAAACACAATAACTTGATAAGATAAATTTAACAATTAATTTACCAGAAAAAAATATTTTTATACATTATATATATATATATAATTATTTTATTATTACATGATATATAATTACAAACCTGGCGAGAATTAGGAGCCCAAGAGCTTATTATATTATTTAGTTACCCGCCTATTTAGTTATTTCTAAAGTGTACTGTGTTCTAATTGTCAAGGCCCTTTCATTTGTTACCCATATTGCTGGGATTGAAAATAAAAATAAAAGTAATCCACCATTTTGTGGTGGAGGCCATCATGGATTTGGAATTTTCATGGTGTACTGTATTTTACTAGTTAAGCACTTTTATTTGATACCTATATTAAGGGGGTTGAAAAAATATATGTAATCCGCCATTTCGTGACGGCGGCCATCAACAATGATACTGAATATATATCATTGTATTGTCATCAGAACTAAAGAGGTGTACCAAATTTCAGATTAATCGGTCAACTGAAAAGAGGTAAAATTTGAATTACTAAATTTGACCTAAAAAACAATAACAAATAGGGCAAGCTAAATAAAGCCGTCTAATAATAAAACCGTTTATAAACCCAGTTTATGTAGAAAATGCAAAGAATTGGGGATTTGATTATTGTAAAACCTTTGATAAAATCAGTGTATACATGACTTTTCGTACCCTTAATAGTATTCAAACGAAATTTGAGTAGGAAACGTAAAATCCTGCTAAAGTAGATTAATTTAAGACTTTAGTTTGCTTTGTTGAGTGTTTGGTGGGTCAAATCTTGCAAGCTGAATTAGAATAGCTTCCGCTTATTCTACGCAGTTAAATTTTAACGTGTTAGTTCTGTTCCGATGACAATGCATTTTTATGGTAAGCATGACCTGAATCGACATCCAGGGGCCTAATTCTCTAATTTTAAGACGCCAATTCCACGTCAATTCCACGCCGCCTGCGTGGTATTTGTTCGTGATTCCACGCAGGCGGCGTGGAATCGGCGTGGAATTCGCGTGGAATTGGCGTGAGTGGTCATACAGAATCCAGGCCCAGGATTAGCTCCAGATAAAGGAACCCTTCAACGGTCATCAGCAAGACACTAAATTAAGTGTACGCATTCTATTATGATAACTGGTTTTAAATTTTACTATGACATGGTTGCTGCACTCAGGGTTAGGTCTTGACGAGGGACTCCTCAACGGTTCCCGGCACAGACACGAAATGTTTTATACGTATATAACTGTGATAGTCCCTTCTCAGTTTCACCATGGCAAGGCTATTGTATATAAGCTTATTTTTTTTAAGTTACTTGTTCTTTGTAAAAATCATTTGTTAAATATCCAATTTATATACATATTTATTTTATTTTATATTATTATCAAAGGAAAACTAACGGCTACGTAGGTACAATAGAGATACAATATAAGTTCAACAAAGGCCAATTACAAGTTTTCAAGTTTACCTTCAAAGCTTTGTAGAAATATACCATATTTTGGTAACTCAAAACAAAAATGCAATACGGGACCACCATGACCCTCCTCATACTCGACTCATGTATTTGTACAACATCCTCGCCGGGTTAAGCAAAAGTAAAATAAGCAGAAATAACATTATTTAACACGTTTAATTTTAGTTTTTTTTCTGTTCGATTCTTCTCTGTTTGATGCATGCCTAAATTGATGAATGCAACATGCAACGTGGAAATAATCAATAATTAATTGATTATTTCCACATAGCATTCATCAAGTTAAAAATTGTGTATGACTGTTGAAAAAGCTGAAAAAGTAAAATTTATGTAGAACAAAGAATAGGTTTAATATTTAGATATTAAATTTAGTAAAACATTAAATCCTACTTGTACAGAATGTCCCTGAAAGTAGTAATTAACGGAAGTCCTGAGGTAAAGCACCCCCAGGGGAAACGAGTCACCCCATGTATGTTCCGTAATTTTTTATATATTCGGAGTTATTGCATTATTGTTTTTTTTTATGTTCGTTTTACCCATGTTCATTTAAAGAACCACCTTTTGGGATACAATATTGAGGTCACTGAGCATTGTGCTTAGGTTTTCCAGGGTTTCTGCCGTGATGACTACATCATCAAATCGAAGGTGAGTAATGCATTTGCCATAGATGTTAACACAATATCCGTTCCAGTTCAAAAGCTTGAATATATCTTCCAGTGCAGAGGTGAACTGTTTTGGAGAAGTAACGTCTCCCAGTCTCACCCCTTTTTGCAATTTAATAGTATTCGTGCTCCAATCTTGGAGACGGACAGTCATGGTGGCCTTGATGTGCAAACACTTCAACACTTCGATGTGCCGGTAGTCAATCCGGCACCGCTGTAATGACTGTAGCACTGCCCACGTCTCAATTGAATCAAAGGCTTTCTCGTAGTCCACAAACGCTAGATATAGTGGCTGATTATATTCTTCGGTCTTTTGTTTAATCTGACGGAGCGTATGGTCTACAGTGCTAAAGGCTTTCCGAAATCCAGCTTGTTCGGTAGGCTGAAAGTCGTCAAATCTACGAGCGAGACTGTTTGTAACTAATCTCGAAAACAGCTTATAGACGTGACTTAGCAGACAAATGGGCCTATAATTCTTCAAGAAGGTGTTATCACCTTTCTTAAAGAGTGAACAATTTCCACCAGCCCGTTGTTTTTCGTCTACAGTATCGTATTCGGTAAGGATTTGGAAGCGGTTTTGGAGTTCCAACTGAAAGCTCTCGGGGTTTTGGATTTGGGCAGGACTTGGGCAAAGAGTAGATCCCATCAAACGAGACCACTCCAGCTTTAAGTTAATATTCAATGAGCCTTTTACCATGCGGTGATCACTGCCAGTCTTAACCCTGCTGATCACAGATACATAATTGAATTTATGCCTATTGGTCGTCAAAATGAAATCTATCCCGCGCTTATGACCGCCACATTGGGAGCAGCCCCATCGGGTGCTTCTTGAAAAAGGAGTTCATCATAATAAGTCACTCCTCCTTCATAAAGTCGGCCAATTGCTGACCCTTTTGGTTCCACTGTCCAAATCCAAACTGCTCCAATCTCAGTTCATCGAAACACCCGAAAACACTTCAAAGTGGTGATGGGGCACTTCAATGCACGGCTGGGTATGAGGATACCCAGCCGTGCATTGAAGTGCCCCATCACCACTGTGAAGTGTTTTCGGGGCATGTATGGCATTAGAAATGTCATCGTACATAGCATCCACTTCATCGTCCGGGCGTTTCGAGTGTGGGGCGAACACCTGAGTGTGGGGCGTACACCTGTATGACCTTCAACGAATACTGTTTGGTAATTCTAAGTATAATGTATGCCACCCTACTTGAAACGCTTTCGATCTTCACAATATTGGTAACGAGGGACTTATAGACGAGAAACCCGATACCGTGTTGGGACTGCTGGCCGCCCTCCCGGTAATTTAACAAGATAATTTGTATATAACTTCATCGATATCGATTTTTGTCTTGTAAGTTGAACCGACCAGCACTATTGTAAGACCATTCCATTGAATACTACTACGTAAGTATAAATTCGACCAATCGCAAACGCACTGATTACATCGGCCCCTGGCGGCATCGTGCTTCTAGGACAAAATGTTTAACTAGCTCACCATTCGTTTGGTGCTCGCTCCCTGGTGCCATCCGATTCCACAAAATTGACCCCACTTTTAGCGCTACACTTAATATGGACTGGAGTAAAGGTAACTATCACTAAAATGACTTTTGTTCCTGTCCTGTATAGTAAAATGCACTTACATCTGTAAGGGCTTCAAGGCACAAGGTTCGGAAGAGTGTGCGTATGGCGACGGGTTCGAGCGCACGTGTCAGGATTATTAATATTGTGCAGCGGGTGCCGCGGTCATACACAGTCTCCCATCCACAGGAATATACTGCTAGTCTCACGTTCTCACCCTGTGAAGAATAACGTCACCATGAAATTACGTCGTAAACAGGACGATGTGCGTTTAGTTACATGTTTTTTATTGAAATTGTCTTTTGTCCTTCTATCTTGGTATTTACTTTTAAAAGATACTCGCGTATGTTATGGCTATATTCACAGGACTATTGGTAGCTCGACGTATTCCCGCCAGGACGTAGTATGGGTGCTAAAATGCAACAAATGTATGCCCCTATGTAACGCAAAAAGTTAATAGTTTAAAAGATAAGTATATATATGAAATTTTTATTTTTTTTGTATAAAATAGTCGATTTTGGGCACTAACGACAAAATAAAAAAGTAAAGGCAAATTAATGTAATTGAAGTAATTTATTATATTTGATAAAATTATATTTAACCCATTGTAACCTGGGTCAAACCTAACCTTAACCTTTTTTTTTTTTACGTGGGGAAATCCTCATGGATACCACCAAGCCCACGGTGTTCCACAGTACGCCTTGTGCTGGGGCTACGGGTACGCTTTCGCACTCGTCCGCGGCCCCGACGGCGCTGGTCCTGTTGAGGACCCCCTCCTGGCTGGGATGGAGCTGAGCCATTCCCCATCCCATGAACGCCATTAAGGGGCGCACAGAACACCGTGCGCGCCACCTCGAGGCCTTATGCTGGGGCAGACACCCTCGTGCCACCACCTAGGCCTCAGGGGGGTCAGAAGGGAATGAATTCCTCCTCCGTCTCCCGGCTTTGATCTCCACATGGCCTCACACATCTGCCCACCGTCCAGTACAGCCACAGCTATAGCTGGCGGTCAAACCATTATTTTTTTATTTTTTTTTGAGGGGGGGAAATGCCTGCGCACTTCCCTTCCACCACGGGGGTGATGGAAGGGGGTATGTGGGGCTCGCACCCACTAAAACCCCCCCGTGAGCCGTCCGCCACCGCAGTGGGGCAAGATGGGGTCGCGGTAGCATTCTACCATCTTACCAAACCTAACCTAACCCAACCTGGGTTTTTTAGCTGATTTGACCCTTGCCGTTGACGGCAAGCTCATTGATTGGTTGCTACTGTTCTATACAGGTCTGTTTAGGACATTGTGTTTAACTTGTTATTGAACTGTTACTTAGTTTAGACTCTACACTGCGCTAGCACGTATTGTTTGATATCTGGCTATTTCTTAACCTTTCCTCGGATTGTTAAGGCTCAATACGCGCAGCTGCTATGGTAACCAAAACTCAGTACAGAAACTGGTATATGCGCACGCGCACTTACTGAGCTTTTAACTATTAGGTAATTTGCTGTCATACTTTGGGGGGCTTAAATATGTTGCATATTGGGCCCCTACTAATTCTTGCCGGGAATACGTCGACTTACAATATCCCTGTATAATTATAAGTAATAATGATAAGTAGATTGCAGACATGATCGAGAAAGTTCTGAACCTTTCTAGAAACCTCATAGAACGTCTTATAAACTGCAACCTACATCGAATAATAATCGTATTTGATCGTACTTTAAATACAGTTATTTACAAGATACAAGATTACAGGCCACAAATACCTTTTCCATGAGAAGGTCGCTGTATAAACACGGAGAACTGCTTATCGTTACGCCAGCAAATATGAACGTAATGAACTCTAGAGATATTTCTCCTTTACCGAAAGCCTGAAAAACAAGGTTACCTATTTTTACACGACTGCCCAAAAAAGGGTTCAGGGTTGTTTTCAGGGTTCATGTATGTTTGTATGTATGTATGTGAGTTTCTTTATTCCACCATAACTTTTAAATACCTGAACAGATTTGGATGTATGGGGTAACGTTACATCATCCCGGGTAACATAAGCTACGAGTGTACAGGATGAATTTTTCAAGTGAGCGTGGTTGGCTAAATCAGAAACTATGAAGAATAGCTATGTATATATAATAGCCTGTACATTTTGTTGATAAAATTTAATATGGCGGCAGTATAGCTACAAATAAAAAAAAAACAATACTTTTTATTTTACAATATGGGTACCAAATTGAATTTGGCCTCATCAGAGCAGATTCCAAAAATGTATAATTTATATGCATAAATTATTTTTTGTTTTTGTCGTGTTGTTATATTTTATGAAACGCATTAGGTTGGATGTATGTATGAACGTATGTTTGGGACAAATAAACAAAATAATTTTTAATATCAAGCTTTTATTACTTGGCACGGTAATGTTATCTATCAGTATTGTGACTCGGCTCTGTCCTTGAAATAACTACCTACGGCCGCGTGGTACGTAAACACGCAATAGGGCTGCCCGCCTGCATTATTTTAATTTCATCTACCTACTTGAATTTCTTTCTAGTTTTGTGATTGTATATTTTAATACGTGAAAAAGAAAGAAATTCGTTGTGAATGGAATAGGAAGTGTTCAATAAAAATACATGTGTTTTTTTTTATTAGTAAATTTCATAAAAAAATACAGCCTTATAAATTTGATACAGAAAAGTATTTGCACCTCGACTGAGACGTACGAAAAGCTTTATTGTTAAATTTAATAGTATAAAAAATCCGCATTCGGATAAGTAGTTTAAGCTTATCATCTTTTTGAAAAATACCTGTTTTGATTCATCGCCTGTATACGCTCTTTTATATTCATAACTATGTCTCAAATTAGATGTATTCAAAAAATCGAACTAATCATTCATCATCATTCATCGACATTACCGAGCTGCGGCGCATTCGCGACTGGCCGTGTACACCGAGTGGGTACAGACACGAGGCGCGTAGGTATAACTCACTTTCCGGCCGCATGTATGAAGATAGAATACTGTATAGATAACATTACCGTGCCCCTGGAGAGGAAGGAATAAATTCTTTAGTCTCATTACTTTAGTATTTACAATAGTTATTTAATGTGCTAATTTTGTAACCTGTTTCTTCCTACGTTATTATTATATTTTCATTATTTTTTAAACTTTCTGTACTTATTTGGTCGAAATTATTTCACTAATAGGAAGCTACATTTCCCCAAGTAGCATAGGCTACGTTAAATACTGATAAAAAATGTTTACAATAATAAATCACTATATTCCTAATTAATCCAAGTAAGAAAAGAACAAGCCGTTTGTTTAGCTGCTTTGTCGGCGTGCGCTGATGTTTGCGTGTGACTTTGTTTTTTCGTTATGACGATGTTTTTGCTGAACGGATTTCCATTAATTCTACCTTACCCGTTCTTCGTATTTTTTACTGTATTTTGTGGTGTAAAAGTATAATGACGCGAGTGTGAGACGGGTTGACGTGCTGCGAGCGGGTGGTCAATATACCTAATATTTTGTACAAAGAAATATTTATATAAACACTTAGCTACCCGAGCCAAGCCGTGGCGGGCAGCTAGTTATAAATAAAAGAAACAAAACTAAAGAGAGTCAACCAAGGTTTAGATTATTGATTTTGAAATATAAAATGCAGTCGGAGGCAGCCAGGTCGCCAGGTTCTAGCCGACCACGTCAAAGCAAAAATGAAATGCATGATGCCTCCAAATGTATCTTATATTTCAAAATCAAGAATAGAACGCTTGTTTGCCTCTTTTTAGTTTTGTTCCCAGAGGTTTTTTATACTAATTTATTTTTATTGAATTTAACTTACCTCAAGAACTTCGTAGCAAGCAACTGGTAAGATTAGGGTGGTTGATTTCAAAGTCAGTTCGTAGGAAACACCGAAAGCGTCGTTAATTTGCCCTACAAAACTGAAAAAAAATATGAATGAAATATCATCTGCATGAAAAGATAAATTGTCTATCCATCAAGTTAATAATAAATTCGTTTTTTGGCCCACTGATATGTTTATTTTTTAAAAAGCTTTTATCTAACTTCACTTGTGCCTATCTAGGTATCTATCTATGTATTTCTGTCTGTCCTGGAATCTAGCAAATCAAATTACAAGCACTTCCCGATTAGCTATCCGGCTGAAACTTTCAGGATAGCTAACAAATCGACGTCAACGCAATAAAAATTTTTTATTAAAATATATTATTTGTGGCAAAGTATTCAAAAGAAAATAAAAAATATATATAATATTTTATTTATAAAAACAGTCAGTCAGTTTGTTATACCCGTCGTAGTAGTTTCATTCATTGAATCCTCGAAGCTCCTGAACCACGAATAAGTTATTGCCGTTAGTTAATATAAACCAGCGACCTATGACCGAAAAATTGAATACGCGATAAAATTGTAATACAGTTGTGACGATGTGAAACCTCTTTCATAAATTCTTAATTCTTTCATAATCCATTTCATTCCATTTGAATAGTTTGTCATTATCAATTCTAAATTTAAATAACCTGTCATTCCGATATTGATTGAATTAGTCTCCAGCTACAATTTCATTTAAAAGTAGCCCATAATTATGTGTTATTCCAGGACAAAAGTACCTTTATAGTACAATCTACTACTTTTCATCAAAATTCGTTCAGTTGCCAAATAGTTTTATTCAATTGCTTGGCATCTAATCATCGAATTAAGATATCAAATACCACAGTTTTTAAGTCAAACCCTAAGCTATCCAAGACGTACTACATCGCAATCGGTTAAATAGTTTTTACGTAACGCGTGATCAAACATACAAACAGACAGACACGATTTTTTTAAATGTTATATTCCTGTTCTATTTGGTTCTGGAATATCACAGGTTCCTTATATCCTAAAAAAACATATCCACGCGGTCAAAGCCGCAATCACAGCTAGTTACAAGTATAGATAAAAGATAGATAGATTGTAATTCTCATCCCGTCTGACTCATAATGTACAGTTTTTTTTCTCTTAAATCTAGGACACTAGCGTATCATATGACTTTACTAACGAAATTATCACGGCCAGGGGTGTATTGGGAAATAAATAACATCTTACTGCTCCAAGCAATCCTCACCTGAACGCGGTCATCCTACTGGATTACGAACGAGACTCTGGCAACCGACAGATGGCGGTATAACCATCACAATAACAAGCGTAGCCAAAATGACGGGCAGCAGCGTCACCAGTGAGAGAAGCTACGCCCTGTGATCGCCAATCCGCATACTCAGCGTGGCGGTTATGGGCAAAACCCTCTTATGAACGGCACAACCAAAAAATGGGCCCCAGTTCCCGGTCGCCCTGCTAGTCCTGAGTCTGGACTGCTGACCATCGTGGCGGTCACGGAAATGGCAGGGCAAGGGGGTGCGAAGAACCCCCGGGCTACCTTAGGCCACCCGAAACAAAAACAACTGACCCTGGCTACGTAAAACGGACGAACGATAAGGATTGACGAACACATGGCGCAACGCGAGACGGAGCTTACAAAGATCAGGTGGCATATTCTAGGGTTAAGTGAAGTCCGAAGAAAGGCAGAGAACACAATTACCCTGGAATAGGGCCAATTATTCTAGTTCCGTGAGGGCTATCAGCAATGCTGATATATCCAGTGTTTCGACCAGGATAGCGCACCTGGTTCTTAAGCTGACCAAAAGGTCAAGCCTTAAGGTCGTACAGGCTTACGCACCGACCTCGGCACACTCGGATGATGAGGCAGAAGATAATATTTGACGAAATATCTTTGGCCCTACATAACACCACCAGGGCCCACTACAACGTTATCATGGGAGATTTTAACGCCAAAGTGGGAGTACAGACTTGCAGTGAATAAAGAATAGGTAACACGGTTATGGAGACAGGAATCACAGGGTGCAAATACTAGTTAACTTTTTGGAAAAAGGGGGATCTTTTTGATGAATTAATTCTTAAAAAAGCAACCCCAAAGGAAGTGGACTTGGCAAAGCCTCAACCCTGTGACCAAAAATGAGATTGACTTCATCATGACGGACAATAAGGATTTTTCAGTGATCAGCAGGTTCAATATCGATAGTGATCACCGACTTGTCCGAGGCTCCCTGAATATCAACCACAAGGTTGAATGATGCCGTCTGGTGAAATCTACGCTCCGACCCAACCTGCTCCAAGCCGTTTTTAGATCAGAACAATTCCAACTCAAGTTGGAAAATAGATTCGCTGCCTTGGAAACCACAGATGACGTAGGTAAGGAACTCCAAAACGTTGTGGGAATCCTTAGAGAATAAGGTACTAAATTTAGTCAGCTGCATCGGGCACGAAAAAATTTTGGATTAATCTTTTCTGTTTATGGACAAACGGCGAGCACAAAGCAAGGCACGCCGTCAGAAAAAAGGGAACTCATTCAACAGATTAGTAAGCTGGTGGCTGGTGCGACGTGACCTCCGATGCTGAAATACACGCCTGATAGAAAAGGCAATCGAGCAAAATCGGAGGTCGCAGGTCTTCGCCCAGCAATTGAGTAGGTCCCATCTAACGAAGTTCAAGACCAATAATGGCATTACTGTCTTCTCTGCGCTGGAGATCCTTTCTGAGATCGAAGACTTCTATGGCCGATTGTACGATTCGTATGCATCTAGACCCGAACCCAGCACTGAGGATTCCCGCGCAATACTGACCCGAAACTTCACTGATGAACTGCCCGACATCAGCCTAAACGAGATTGAGATGGCGCTCAAACAACTTAACCCCCTTAACTTAACCCCCCGTTATAACTTCGGATCTCTTGAAAACTGGGAGCTTCAGGGGTTATTTAGCACCACCGTTCTTAACAGTGAGAGAACTCCAGAGGCATGGAGCAGGAGTTTGGTAGTACTCTTCATTAAAA
The DNA here is from genome assembly GCA_946251855.1 of Alsophila aescularia. Lineage (NCBI taxonomy): Eukaryota > Metazoa > Arthropoda > Insecta > Lepidoptera > Geometridae > Alsophila > Alsophila aescularia. The sequence goes on along the minus strand of OX276386.1, from coordinate 12,972,681 downwards.
AAGGGGAGTAGTAGGCGGTAGTTCTTTAAAATTGCTGCAAGACTTGATAAGTAAGCTGACCAACCTAGATGATGCTTCTCGACGGATCGGTCTCGGAATGAACATAGATAAGACCAAGATCATGATTAACGATCTTATTGACCCGGAACCGATTGCATTCAATGGTATACCTACCTCTTGAAGAACAATAAGTTTACCTTGGAAAAATATTTCAATTAGGTAAGAACAACTATGAGAAGGAAGGAATAGAAGAATTCAGCTAGATTGGGCAGCATTCGGTAAGCTTCGTCAAGTCCTTTCGTCGTCCATACCACAGTGCTTGAAGACAAAAGTTTTCAATCAGTGCGTCCTCCTAGTCATAATACATACGGAGCCAAAACGTGGACGCTCACGGTAAAACTAGTCCACAAATTGAAGGTTGCTCAGCAAGCTATGGAGAGAGCTATGCTTGGAAATTCTCTGAAAGACAAGATTCGTAATGAAGATATCTGACAGATAACCAACGTAACCGACATAGCTCTAAGCAAGCTGAAGTGGCAGTGTGCTGGCCATAGTTCTCTAAGAACTGATAACCATTGGAGTAGACAATCACGTTTGGGCAAACGTAGTGTAGAATGCCCTGTAGCCAGGTGGAGTGATGACCTGCGAAAAGCGGCTGGAAGAAAACGGATGAGGAGAGCTGAAGACCGAGCTCAGTGGTGTGCATTAGGAGAGGCCTACGTCCAGAAGTGGATAAATATAGGCTGATGATGATGATGATGATATATCTGACCAAGTTAGGCCAACTTTGTTGGCATAATACGTAGAAACTACTGGACTGATAGCAATGCGGTTTTCATAGTTGAGTAGCTTTTTATGCTAGCTACGGAACATTATTCCTATGTTTGTTGAATACGCACTTGATCAATTTTGGTATGTAGATATAGACATAGGCAAAGACATATGTTTACTTTGGCAAAAAAACAGGTTAACCAAATAATAAATTAGGACTAAAAATAGGTAATACATACATACAATTTCTTTATGTGTCAGTAACTTTCAACAACTGTACAAAGTCGACCGGTTGGTCTAGTGGCTAGAGACCCTACTACGAAATCAAACGATCGAGGGATCGAATCCCGCAAGGTGCAATAATTTGTGTGACGAGCAGAAATGATTGTTTCCGAGTCATGGATGTAATATTCGTATCTATATGTGTTTATCCGGTATCTAGTACCCATAGTACAGGGTATCCTAGTTTGGGGCTAGGTAATTGATGTGAATTATTCCGAATATAAATAAAAAAATAAATGATTCAATATTTTTTTGACTTAAATAATAATTAATTAATTTGAATTATACAATATTTTTGGTATTTATTTATTTACTTTCCTTCTATTTTATATCATGATTCAATCATGTACAAAGATTCAACTCAGTTAGATTCTTGAACAATAACCGATCGCACATTATTTATACACATTTGTTCTTGCATTTTCTTATGGTTCGATCGCGATTCTGTGATGGTGAAAATGGGCTTGTAATGACATATTTTGAAGGACCGACTTCGATAACCGTTAAGTTTCTTAAACAACTTGAGTATCACCAAGTGTTATCGTGTTTAGGCAATTGCAGTAGGTAGGTAAAGGGATGAATGGCAGTCATTAAAGATCCTTAATTAAAAACTTACCTGTAAATGTACTGTAGATGCTTCACAATATCCTTCAATCTCGCCTTAGACTCATCCATATCAAGTTCGAATAGATCCTTTAGTTTTTTCTCCACAATTTCGAGGTGACCACATGCATTTAAAATAAAACTCAGACCTAGAGGTACAAATGCCGTATACATGCACACGCAATACAAACCATAGTAAATCCAAATGGCATATAATCCTAAATACACGTAAATATTACTCTCCTTATTTTCATCAATGTACCCTATGGGGTATACCAAATCGTACATAAGGCGTAGTTTTGGTTCTCCTTTTACCCAATAATAGACCATTATGAGTACACTTTTCATAGGAAACAGGGCAAGGCAAACACCAGGAATGGCAATCCATTGCTTGCAAGCATACTCCATTTTTTTAGCATAATCCATCATGATTTCTTGCTCATCGATTGGCAGATACTTAAAGCGTATTAAATCTTGTTTTAACAATGTTAACAATTGCATTATTAAGTCTTGCTTCCATAACATGATGCAGTATTGAAAAGTGGCCAAAATGAAAACGACAGACAGTGTTCCGTTTTTACAAGTCAGATCAAAGTCTTTGTTTTTCATGTTTATGAAAACTATATTGTGAATTATTAAGTAGAATACGAGGGAGGCAAGAACGTAGTGGAAAAGGAAATGGATGATCCATTTTATGTTTCTCTTTTGGTCTGGATGAGATTTGAACAGGCGCATGGCGCGAATGTTAATTTTGAAAATTTCTTTGTACTCGAAATTCATGTTAACACGGCTAATGGTTCCACTGAGTGACAGTTTTTTTCTTGTCGTATTTTATAAGTGTAACATGCATAGATATTTGTTAAGGGAAGTCGATTAAGATTAAATTATGGGTCAGAAAATTGGTCGTGAGGTTCTTATACCATTTTGTATTGTAAGGTGCATGTCTGACTCATAATGGGTAATGTAATAAGTGTAGAATCTATAAAGAACAATAGAATTCAATATAGTAAAACTCAAAAGACGAATCAATAATAATACTTAAAAAAAATTAAAAGGATTTGATTTATAACGGCCCAATTACACTTGGACTTTAACGTAAATTTGGGGTATGAAGTCAAATCAAATTACTTAATCATATCAATCGAGTATGAAAAACTGCAACAAAAAGTCGTGTCTTCCCCTTAAAGTTATTTCAGCGACATTTCTCCTAACATCTGTTATCATCAAATCAATCATGTCAAGACTAAGTAATTTTATAAGAAACAAAGCGCTTTCTTGAAATATAATGCGAAATTGATTTGTCCTTGCAAAGAAAATGCTTTCACAAATTGGTACCCATGTCATTTTTACGGTGCTGTTTTTTCCTGCACTCACGTCATTAGTTTATTTTTTTATTTAACTTGGAGTCAACAGTTACAGGTTTTCCAGCTGATGGCACATGTTGGCTGTAGTGCCTCCATACCATATTTATGTTAGATTGATAAACAAGTACAACATCAAAGTGAATGAGCTAATGTAAATTGCACTTATGAGAAAAAACACGGCTGCCTTGCCATAAAAACTTTTTTTTTATAGCCTATGTTACTCGGAATGTTGTAAGGATTTTAACGATATCCTATACATCCAAATCTGTTCAGGCATTTATGGTGGAACATACATACATGAACCTTGAAAACATTACTTTCCTTTTTTGGGCAGTCGCAAAAAACGGATGGGGCCATTTGTGACGGCCAGTACAAACCGCACAAGCATTTTGGTGGATTATGGGTCGTAATATCATTCTGATAGACCATCTTTGTCCCAGAATGGGAAAAGCTGATTTATAATGATGATGAAGAAATGCAATCTTAAAAGTCTTATGTACCCGAGAGTTAGATATTTTCTGTAGCCTTCGAGCGTTAAACCAAACTCTGTTTTTATAGGAAATGATCTGAAATATCGGAGCTCCAACTGCACCGTGTGAACTGAGAGACTACACTTTAGATAGCATAACTATTTAATACATATGCCATTATGCGTTTTACAAATGTTTTATAACTTTTACTATTGCATTTCAGTTACTAAAACTACCAAAAAAACTTAGATATCTATGTGGTCACTGTTCCACACACACACCTTTGATTGAACATGACTATTATTTATTCTATGATATGCTCTAAATAGTCAGTAAATAAAGTTCTAGGAATGATTTGTACTAGATAAAGCTAGACAATTTAATAATCTGAATCAACTTTTTTAAACTAACCCATCTTAATCATCATCATCAGCCTAAATTTGTCCACTGCTGGACATAGGCCTCTCCTAATGCACGCCACTGAACTTGGTCTTCAGCTCTCCTCGTCCGTTTTTTACCAGTCGCTTTTCGCAGGTACTCACTCCACCTGGCCACAGGACGTCCTACGCTTGCCTAGACGTGGTCTCCACTCGAAAATTCTTCTACCCCAACGGTCACATGAGGTGGGCTGGTCACATTTCCCGCAGAACCGTTATCGGTTTTTGACTGCCAGTTCAGTTTCCTTATCCTTAGAGCTATGTCGGTTACCTTGGTTATCTGTAGGAAGATAAATTATGAATCCTGTCCTTCAGAGAAACTTCAAGCATACGAGTAGCTCTCTCCATAGCTCGCTGTGCAACCTTAAATTTGTGGACTAGTTTGACCGTGAGTGTATATTTCGGCGTCGGACGGTCATGACTGGTAGGATGCACTGATTGAAGACTGTTATCATCAAAAATAAACCCATAACCCACTAAATTAAACCATAATAATAAGGAATGTAGGTATAGTACTAACGATCTTGATCTAACGGCCTATTCAATAGGTCTTGACAAAAAAAAGAGTTTTTTGATAATTCCTTCAGTTTTCAGTTTTTTTGTATCCTTAATATGAGCAGTAGCCCATAAATTCCTGACGTGCCTATTTCTCAGAAACTACAAGTCCGATTGCAAATATTCTTTTTGAAATAGTTTCCGGAGTTGGTAGTAGGTCAATGGTGAAGTATTTTACAAAACAAAGCGAGAAGGATACGACATGTGACATGTGACTCATCGTAGGCTGTCGAAGTTGGGCATAACTGTTTGAGACGTATCTAGAAAGCCAGCATTGGATATGACAATTTAAAAGGTAATTTGATCTGGGAGATCCTTTGTAAGGCGATGAAATTAGACAAAGCTGAGCTGGTTCGAGTCTTGTAGGAAGCTCATTAATTGAAAAACTGCCATTTATTGTATTTCCGAAGGTACCGTAGAACAGGCAGGTTACACATGTTGCTGAGTTTGCATTTCAGAGATATTGGAAGGTCTCCCTCCATAAGCCCCTTCATAGACCATGATATATTTTTCAATGTTAAGTTTATAATCTTGAAGAGTCCTAAATTTAAAAGAAAATAAGCCACAATGGTCTTAAATTTATTCAATTTTTTGTTAATAAATGGCAGCACATACGTTATATTGCATTTTATGTTGTAGACAAAATTTAAAGAGCCAAAGCGGCCTATGTGGAGTTATATCTACTCTTGCGCTCACGGCCTCAATTCATTTCTTAATGCGGCATCATAACTCGTGACAAATGTTTTAGGATTAGAGCAGCACTGAGACGATTATAATACAGCCAAAATAAACGTGGTGGAATATTAGCTATGCCTACGTTTCCTGAAGGATCGCCAAACTCTTCACGTCACGTCTTCCAGGAGTTATCAATACGGCGACCGATTTCTTTGTCTTACCTGTTTTCGAAGTATTCTTACAGGCCCAGATTGACATACTCATCGAAATAAATAATAATGTATCACATGCCCATCAACCTCAACCCTGTGATTTATGCTGTTGTGCATCAGCTGCATTTTAGACCTTTTCATTATAAGTTCCACCTCAAGGCTTGCTCAGTTCTTGGAGCATTTTCTGAAGCTGAAGCAGATGGGACAAAAATTATAATGTCATCCGCAAATCTTTGGTTTGTGATACGATTGCTACTGATTTTTATGCATTTTGTTGCCCAGGAAACTGTAAGTGACATAAAATCCTCTTCGGGGGGTGCTCGTGAATAATTTGGAAGAGAGCGGGTCACCTTGTTTTACGCCTTTGTGTATTGGAAATGAAGGACCGGATCAGTGTTGCCATCAATTAAAAAAAAAACAAAAACAATTTAAAAAAACGGTAGATTCTAAGAAATTACGGTAACTGCATCAGGAAAAATACTTTGTACAATACGGTGTACTAATTTTTAACAATACAACAATTTAACCACACAAATCACTATTTACTGGAAAAACTAGAACATTTATTTCATTCCAAATTCCAAAGAAAACAAGTTCATATTTTAATGTAAAATGGCTTATAAAAGACGGAGTCTACACCGTCTAATAAACGAGTGAAGCATAGCAAATGGCGGCTGCGTATTTGTGCGTGAGTTGATAATTTGTGCTGTTTTGTGTTTGATACACAATTTCATCACGAAAGACTACATTGATTTTGATTTTCCATGAGAACTTTACGGAATTAATACCACTAATTAGGGTAAGATTTTGCTGCGATGTGGCGGCTGATCGGCATAACAAGGTGTAATTGCGTGCGTGAGGCTTGTGCGTACAAGCAGATTGACATATCTCGGGTGCTTCAGTTTCGATTGGCAATGTAGAATTTGTCTTTTTTTTAACATTCTTGCAAAATAACTAAATGAATGTAATTCTTATAAAATGACTTGAAATTAAAACGTGTATTATACATACTCAAATTGATCGCATTTATCACCCCGAGCATCAACTCATCCGTAAGGTTAAGGATGCGTTCTAGACGTAATTTATACGGTTTGTTTTTATTTAAAGTAAAATACTTTTTACAAATACATATCACGATGTTGCCAAGATATCATTGTTCATTTTAACTGATTATGGTTTCGATTCGAACCATTTATGAACTGTCTTTTTCAAATAAATAAGAAATTTTATTAAAAAATAGTTATGGAGGTTCAGGTGAGTCCCTAAGCATTTTTTTTCTACAAATATTCTGACCTCTGCAAATTACGGTATATTTTGTCACCGTTGTCATACTGCGACGGTAGGTGGTAAATTAGTGCTGAATACGGTGCATTTACCGTAATTACGGTCACATGGCAACACTGGACCGGTTATATGAAGTTTGATGTCTGCTGTACAATGACTGTAGATGATTTTAATTAATTCTATGTAAGTTTTATCACTGGTTTGTTTTTCTAATGATAAAAATATTGCAGTGTGTTTTAAGCTATCAAAATACTTGGTATAATCTCCGAGAGCAACTTTAAGAGGCTAGCGGAACTCGGTGTTCTTTTATATTATTATTTGATTGAGTGTGTGGAGAAGTGTGGTTGGAATCCGGCTTGTTCCTTTGGTTGATGTCCTTTGAGTTTGCCTGCGATACGGTTTAGGATCACTTTATAAAGGTTTTATAGTTGTGTGAGATTAAGCTTATTGGTCTCCAGTTTTCAATATTAGATATATCACCTTTTTATGTAACAGGTTTGAGTGACATATGTTATCAGACAGTTTTCTCGTTTCCATTGTGGAATTAAATAAGTTAGTAAGCGTGGAAGTAAAAGTTATGAACCTATTTTCAGAGACTTTGTCATGACACCATTCTCTCCAGAACTCTTGCCATATTTAATGGTTCATAATTGATCTAGGCTTGGCAGTCAAAATTGTATTTAAAGAAAAACAGACTGGAGAAGTAATAGCTTTAAAGAATTGATCAAATCCCAAGAACTTCAATAGGATACGTTTCCACAGGTTTAATAATGTTATCATGTATTTATGATATCAAGTTATAGTAAGTGGCTGACAGTACACTACTTATAAACTGTAATTTGTAAACTGTAACTGTTGTAAACTGTAGTTTAATCGGACTAGGATAAAACGTGTACACAATTAAGGAGTAAACTTCAATTAGGTGGATAAATTATGTTTAATACTTATTATATAAATAAACATTTGCAATCATATAATGAAGTGACTAATTATAAGTATTTGCCATTTAACTTTCTAGATAACATCATATTACTATGGACTAGCTGAGCACGTGGCGTAGCCCCCATAGTACATTTTCTGGGATATAAAAATCCTATGAGTTATTCTAGAACCAAAATTACCAACACCAAATTTCATCAAACTTCGTTTAGACGTCAATTGTTTTTTTATCGATTTTTGCTCGACTGCTACTCATCGGATTAAGATACCAAGTACACCAGTTTTTAAGTGAAACTCTAAGTTATCTAACAATAAAAACTGCATCGCAATCAGTCCAGCAGTTTTTACGTGATGCGTGAACAAACAAACAAACAGACATTTATAAAATGGCATATTTTTTATAAGTAGCTTATTTTAGGTCCCCTTGACCATTTTTTCTTAATTATCTTCATTGTACGGAGTTTTTGTTACTTATTGCTTTATTTTATATATATCCCCCAGCAGTCCAACGGTTTCTAAACTCATTACAGCGATGGCGGTTTATATATCCTCCCGGCAGTCCATCGGTTTCTAAACTCATTACAGCGATAGCAGTTTATATATATCCTCTCCTCCCAGCAGTCCAACGGTTTCTAAACTCATTACAGCGATGGCGGTTTATATATCCTCCCAGCAGTCCAACGGTTTCTAAACTCATTACAGCGATGGCGGTTTATATATCCTCCCGGCAGTCCATCGGTTTCTAAACTCATTACAGCGATAGCAGTTTATATATATCCTCTCCTCCCAGCAGTCCAACGGTTTCTAAACTCATTACAGCGATGGCGGTTTATATATCCTCCCAGCAGTCCAACGGTTTCTAAACTCATTACAGCGATGGCGGTTTATATATCCTCCCAGCAGTCCAACGGTTTCTAAACTCATTACAGCGATAGCGGTTTATATATATCCTCCCAGCAGTCCAACGGTTTCTAAACTCATTACAGCGATAGCGGTTTATATATATCCGCTCAGTAGTCCAACGGTTTCTAAACTCATTACAGCGATAGCGGTTAAAGGTTTCGACCGGTGCTGCGCCTAGGCACGAAAGTTGCGCTCCTGCATAGCTCCGGCCCATCTAACTTGATATTTCTCAAAATTGGTAAATGCGTGATACAAATTGATAACTAAAGCAAGCAAAGCATTTTTTGGAATAAAAAGAAAACTATTCTAATTGTAAGTATAGGGACTCTTTTTTAGTTTGATTCTTCTCTGTTTCACGTATGATCACTTCCACATAGCATTCATCAAGTTAAAAATTGTATACGACTGTTGAAAAAGCTGAAAAATAAACAATAATGTAGAAACAATAAAAAACAATAACAAAGAAACAATATTAAAAATAAGAGAGGATATCGGAAGAGGGTTTAATCGTTTTTTTCATGAGTTTGATATTTGCGAAATTTTCTGCATGTTTGTTTGTTTCTACTCAGCGCTGAAATGGCTGAACTTATTTTGATGTAGTTTTTTTTAGATATTGGAATAATTCTAGGATATTTTTCATCATCATCTTCATCCATTCGAGTAACAGGCACTGGTTGTGGTCCACCTCCTCAGTTCATCTGGGTGGACCACGGGCACTTATAATGCACGGCGCAGCTAGTGTTGATGATACAGCCAGGTGAACTAAGGTGGACCATGGAAAGAAATAAAAACCCCTGGTACACCCAGAAATCTTGAGGTGGGAAGAAAAAATTGCCCCTGGTACTATCAGGTGATCTATGTAGGTGGACTACGTGCAGGTCGCGGTTATAAAGAGCAATAAAACAAACGTGAATACATGCTTCAAGACACGCCATACAGATGATCTTACAAATTATTGGGTAAATCCCAGCATACGATCCCACAAAATCGATCCCACCTTGGCGCTTTAATTAATATGGGCTGGCATGAAGTAACCATGACTAGAGCGACCTGCTCTTTACGATACTGGGCCCTTATTCGCTATGATCATACACACACACGCATCGCGTTATGATATGTTCGGCAATTGTCTTAATAACGTCACATGTTTTTGGCAGGGAATTTCTTGTGGCAAAGCGAATAAGCGCCATTATTTGTGTAATAAAATGCACTTACCTCTGTGAGGGTTTCAAGACACATGGTGCGGAAGAGTGTGCGAATGGCGACTGGTCTGAGCGCACGAATCATAAGTATTAGTATCGTGCTGCGAATCCCGCAGTCATAAACAGATTCCCATCCGCAAAAATATATAGACATTCTCACTTTTTCACCCTGTGAAGAATACCGTCGATATAATAGATATTTGGCATTATTTTACATAATACAGCTAAAATTAATTTTGCCCGACTATGGCGAAGCAAGGGAAGGGAAGGGAGTATAACAGTCTATCCATACCAATATATAAAAGTGAAAAGTTGTCTATTTGTTTGTTTTGGGGAGCTTTCACGCGATAACGTTTTTTTTTATTACGGTCTAGGCAATCGTTTGACCATGACTCGGCTGGACGGATTTTGATGAAATTCGGAATCGAGATAGCTTATACCCTGGAATAAAACATAGGATACTTTTTATACCGGAAATTGTAAGTTTCCACGGGAAAACTGGAAAATGTTGATTAATCGCTGTAAGGAGCGGTTGCCATGGAAACAAGGTAACAAGTCTGTCAAATAATATCAAGAGCGTTGGTGCTATTCTTACTTTTGCATTAGTTTTTAATATCCTAGCAGAACATAAATTATGCTTTTTTTCGCGATAAACTGTAGTCCGCGCGGTCGAAGTCGCGGGCGGGTAAGCTAGTGTATGTATAAATGTATATATGTACCTATATATTATGTATGTTGGTATGTGGATGTTCTACCATAGCATCGAACCTATTGGTCCGATTTTGTCAATCAATTCGTCTTCAGATTTAGAGTCTCATAGGCTATTTTTTTACCCGACTGCGGCTAAGCAAAGGAAGGGTTAAAACTAAAAACTTGGTCTGATTTTGACAAGCGAGGTATCAATGGATTCATCTTCATCGTAAGAGTTTATAGGCTATTTTTTGCAAGGAATAAACCTCCAGTATCAGAAGGCCCACATACATATCATTCTTATTCTTATTCTTATTCGAGATGGGGGCGATAAGGCCTGCACTGACGTCCCGCTTGGGGTGTATTGTGCATTTCCCCCTGCCAGCCTCTACCCAAGCCACCCAAGCTCCTTTATATACCGGAGCACGGCTTTAGGTCGCTGGCACAGCTGTTCCAGTGATGTCGCTGTAGATGGTGTTAATATACTATTATTGGAGTTTGACTTGAAACTCCAAACTCCAATACATATCATCAAGATTAGGTCTGTAGTTCCTTTTAACTAAATCAATTTGGTTTTTAATTGGGTTGGGCCGCCTTTTTTGCCACTTCGTAATATAAAATAACATCAATACTTTTACGTAACGGTAACATAAAAGTGACGTAATATACAGTAAAACTGAGAACATAATGAAAGTTAATGAATGCAGAAATATAGAACCCATTTTTTGTGGGGTAATAAGGTTAGGTTTTATAATTTCGATAGTTAACAGTGTTTTGTGATAAAACATGTTTTTTTACATAAGCAAGTGTCTTTATGTTTTTTTTTACCTTCGAAAATCGAAAAATCACGTTTTGGATCCGCTATAAATATATACAAAAATGGCATTAAAACATAGTGTTATATTGAATGATATAGCTCAACAATAGTATGTTTTAATAAATTTAACACCTTCGAAAAATATCCGTTATACTGGTGACTAGCTGTACCCGCGGCTACAAACGCGTGGTCATTTCTCTAGGTTAAAAGTACTCGTTGTACAATTCCAAGACCTAAAATACCAATATACCAACATTTGATAAAAAAACGTTATGCGCGAACAAACGTACAGACAAACAGACAGACACGATTTAAAAAAATGTTATATTCTTGTTTAGTAGCTTATTTTATGTACCAACCATTATTTTTTTAAATTAGTTTCTTTGTACAGACTTTTTCGTTCTTATTGCTTTATTACAAGTATAGATTTAGATATAGATAGAATAAAGATTAGCTGTACCCGTGGCTTTGCCCGCGTGGCCAATTCATTTAAAAGTAGCCCTTACGTTATTCCAGAACCAAAAGTACCTATAAAGTCCAATATACTACATTTCTTCAAAATTCGTTCAGCCGTACAAATAGATTTTAATCGATTGCTCGGCACCTAATCATCGTTTAAGATATAAAATTTCCCAGTTTTTAAGTCAAACCCTAAGCTAAATAACATGCATAATGCAATTGGTACAGTAGTTTTTACGTGATGCGCGAACAAACATACAAACAAACAGAAAAACAGACAGACACGATTTAAAAAATGTTATATTCTTGTTCAATATCAATAGCTTATTATACACAGTACACTGGACATTTTTTTTTACATACTTTCTTTGTACAGATTTCTTCGTACTTTATTATTACTTTACTACTACTGCTTTATTATATGTACTAGCTGTAGCTGCGGCTTCGCACGCGTGGTCATTTTTCTAGGTTAAAAGTTCTCTATGTACTATTCCATGACATAAAATACATTTGATACAAACATTTGATCAAAATTCCTTCAGCCGGCATAAAGTATTTATTGATTGTTCGGCTTCTACTCATCGGATTCAGATAACAAGTACACCAGTACCCTAAGCTATCCAGCAGTAAAATGCACTGCCATTGGTCTAGTAGTTTTGACGTGATTTGTAAACAAGCATACAGACAAACACGACACACACAGACACGATTTAAAAATAAAATATATTCTTGTTCAGTAGCTTATCGTACCCCAGATTTTTAATTATCTTTTATGAACACACATAGCATTGCTTTATTATTACACGACTGCCCAAAAAAGGAGTGTATTGTTTTTAGCATTCATGTATGTATGTTTGTATGTGATTTTTTTATTCCATCATAACTTTTAAATGCCTGAACAGATTTAGATGTGTGGGGTATCGTTAGAATCCTTACATCCCCCACGAGTTACAAGGGCTATATTTTTTTTGAAAACTTTTCATAAGGCGGCAGAATGGCACCATATTCAAACTCGAAAAAATATTTTTTCTTTCAAATTTACAATATGGGTGTCAAATTGAAGGCCTTGATAAGCACATTCCAATAGTATAACTATATAATTTATCGGCAAAAGCTCTTTTTTGGAAGGGCAGGCGTATTTTTTTAGCTTTTAAGCTAGTTAGATAGATATATTGTTTACGGATCGAAATTTTCGGACACTGTTTTGTTGTAAAGAAAGTTTATGCCATCAACACGTTTTTTTAAATGGCTCTAATTACAGCTACTTTGTACACTGTTTTAGCAACTAATACTATTCTATACTATTCTACAGGACAACAAGTTACTTTAAAAACATCTTTTAAGCAGTTATAGCCATGTCATTATGAAAAATAGAAACGGGCTATCACAATTAAATTCGTATACAACATTTCGTGACTATGCTGTTAATCGTTGAGGAGTTCCCTAATCAGGAGCCAACCCGGAGTGCAGCAGCCATGTCATGGTAAAACTTCAAACTGGCTATCATAATAAAATGTGTACACAAAATTTTGTGACAGTTCTGTTGACCGTTGAAGAGTTCATTTATCAAGAGCTGTTCCTGGATGTCGATTCAGGTCATGTTTACCATAAAAATGCATTGTCATTGGAACTATACCAACATGCAAAAATTCAACTACGTTGGATAAAAGGAAATGGTTGGTTCTAATTCAGGTTGCAAGATAAAAGGAAATGGTTGGTTCTAATTCAGGTTGCAAGATAAAAGGAAATGGTTGGTTCTAATTCAGATTGCAAGATAAAAGGAAATGGTTGGTTCTAATTCAGGTTGCAAGATAAAAGGAAATGGTTGGTTCTAATTCAGGTTGCAAGATAAAAGGAAATGGTTGGTTCTAATTCAGATTGCAAGATTTGACCGTAACAAATATACATACAAACATTGCAAGCTAAATAAAACCTTTTAAAAATATCGAAGCTGGTAAAAAGTATAAACTTCATAAGTTATTGTCTATCCCGTTTGACATTTGTAATAAGTGGTAAAACAGACGGCCTGACATACCCATGACAGTACTTTATATAGTTTGAGTCATTAAATTAAAGACAAGCAGTTATGTCACGAGGAAAAAATATTCCTCCTAGCTTAATCAGTTAGGCAGGCTAGTTAGGCCACGAGGAAATGCCCACATGTTTATGTTCTCTCATAGTGTCTCTGGAATTTGGGAACCGATTTGGATGTTTTATGGTTTTGTCTGCAAATGAATGAAACTCTAAATGACTAAATAGTCTATTATCTGATCAATTGTTGAAATGCGCAAAGGCCCCTGACAATAAAGCTTTGACTTTGAATACCTTTTCCTGGAGAATATCGCCGTAGTAGCAAGGAGTACTGCTAAACAGAGTGGCGCCAATGATGAATGTGATGAACTCTAGAGATACATCTCCTTTACCTAAAGTCTGAAAAACAAGGAATCTTACGGTGAACAAACTTTTTTTTTAATCATTGTCATACAGTCAACAAGCAAGCAGCGCGGTGGCGGTGACCGAAAAATATCTACCTATATCTCAGTGACTAACCCCATTATCTCCCAGTTACACTGAATGGGGAAAATTACCTAGATTTTTTAATAAATGACCTACCGGAATTAATGAGTGACCTGCTGATTTTTTAAGATGACCGGGCAGTTGTATTTCAACATGACGGCTGCCCGGCTCACTACCGGAACATAGTACGCGAGTACCTAGACAACGTTTTCCCCAATTCATGGATTGGGAGAGGTGGCCCAATTGAATGGCCCGCACGTTCCCCAGACCTAACACCGCTCGATTTTTATGTCTGGGGATGTGGTAAAGAGTTGGTGTACGAAGTTAAAATAAACACAAAAGAAGAATTGGTGACGAGAATTGGGGACGGTTTTTCAAAAATGAAAGTAGAGATGACGCTGAACACGAGTACAAAAGAAATACACCGTAGATGCCGGGCGTGTATTCTTAACAGAGGAGCTGTGTTCGAACAAGATTTAAATTAAATAAATAATTGTATTTATTTCTGTTGTTTGAATTTTCCCTTCTGCCTCATTTATTCAACAAGCTGGTAAGTTTTATACCAACTTAGTATGTCATTGTAATAAGTTATAAATAGAGAAGTTTTTAAATGCATATTACCTCCAGAATTGCATGTTTTTTTTTAGGTCACTGTGAAAGTTGAACTATGAGGTAAAATTTATTTCCTTTTTCACTCTATGAGCTATAAATCAGTTAGTTAGCTGTTTGTATCCAATTTTGCTTTGCGTGGCCTGAAGGTGTATTAGAGACCAAATTCAAGTAAAAACATTCGGTCTAAACTGATTTTACAAATGTTATGTTGGTAAATAGGTACAATTTCGGAAAAAACGCGAAAATTAACAAAAAAAAATGGGGGGTCGTGGGCCCCCAAACACGCTCATTTGGTTTGTCGGACCCTCTACCAAACACCCGGAATAATAGTAGGTACATACTCGCGTCTACGCATAATCATATCAATAATGTTCATCTCATTTTGAAGTAGACGCGAGTATGTACCTGCTTTCTACGCTTTCTGACAACAGTTTTTTTCTACTTTTTTCAAGACGAGTAGGTCTTACGCAAGGAAGTTCTATGAATACTTACGTACATAAGTACATAGAACTTCCTTGGCCATACGCTTGATAATAAGTTTCACGCCTGCGTACGGAGTAATACGAGTACATAGGTATAACATGTAGATACATTACAAGACCATAACATAACATATTGCGTACTAAATTTAAATGTAAGTTGCGATGGTAAAACTGTGCCTTATTTAAAGCGTTTTTGTCAAATCCTAGTGAAACCCAAAAATATTCACGTCATAATATGACGTGTCTATTATATTAAATATTTTTGGGTTTCACTAGGATTTGACAAAATATGAATTGCATCTGAAAGCGACGAGAAGAATCCGAGCAATCGAGAAAAACTATTTGACGGCTAAACTAATTTTGATAATATTGATACTCTTGGTCCTGAAATAACAGTAAGAAACCATAATCACAGAAAAATATCCATGCAAGTAAAGCAATCTATTGTCTGCTCTGCAAGGCGAGGGCGACCGCGGTTGAGCAATCGTAATGAAAAATTGAAGTTGTATATGACGTCAATGCACTGTCCGTCCTTGTCATATCGTAACAAAATGACAAGGACGGACAGTGTATTGGTATCGCTATCGCTATGCTTACACACGATGTTTTTTTTTTTTCGCATGAAATTCCTTGCCGAAAACGTGTGACGTCAGTACGGCAATAGCCGTATGAATCCACGCAGATATCTTAACGCGGCGCGTTATGTGTCTTATTGGCAATAGAGAATAATGGCCCTGGGCCCTTATTTGGTATGACCATTCAGACACGTAACGCCCCGCGTTACCTTATTGGAAATGTTCGTGAATTTTTGTAACGACACACACATTTTCTGCAAGGAATTTCGTGTGGCACAGCGGATAAGCGCCCTCGTGAACCTCGTTAGATTAACGGCACTCACCTCAAGAACTTCGTAGCAAGCAAAGGGTAAAACGAGGGTGGTTGCTTTCAAAGTCATTTCGTAGGCCACTCTGAAAGATTCCTGAACTAGCTCTACGAACCTGAAAAAAATATAAAATTTTCTTAGTATTTCGTCAACTTGTTTTTAGATTATATTTGTCAATTTATCGAGATAAATTAGTCTGTTATCTCAATTTGTTAATGTTTAATTTAATGGTATTTTTTTTGCATTGGGTATCTTATTTCAATATAATTATAATTAATTGTATATAACTAACAAACCGCGCGGCGCGCGGCGGTGTCAGTTCACCGTGTAACGGCTCGAGTAACTTCTTCTTTTTCTTCGTGTCGCTAGTACATTTTTTTATTTTTTTATATCCACTTGGACCAGTAAGTCGCGAAGTCTATGGCATTACCAGTGCACAGACAAAGTTCAGTGTAGTGACAAAGTTCTTGTAGTGTACATCGGTAGGGACACGAAGGACACTCCAGCAAGTGTGGCATGGTTTGCTCGTGTGCGCCGCAGTCACATTGCATTCTTATCTGGTCAATCATACATAGGTTGCTCCTGCAGCGGCCAACCTGGGTACGGAGTCTGTTTAAGGTTTTCCACACTGGGCAAGTTTGATCATGACCAGGTGGTAGCCCCTCCATTGGTGTTATGAAATCATAATGTAGTTTAGGTCATGTGGTGTACAGGTTAAGCCGGGCATCTTTTAATTCACTTGGAGCAACAGGCATTACTGTTCTCAGGAACCTGTGTCGGCTTTTTAGTCTGTTGAGGCAAAGTTGAACATTATGTAATGGATACCTGTTATCTGCTTCATGTCTATATTTCTCAATGGCTTTAGTAGAATCTCTGTGAACACAGCGTGAAGCGATTCCTGATAGAGGGTTGGTTGGTGGTCAGAGAAGTTGGTTTGTCTGTCACAATGCGATAGGTCTCATTGGACGCAATTTCCACTTCCCTTACATGGGCAGAACGATGCCACAAAACTTTGGACTTAGCTTTAAAACTTAATGTTCGGTCCAGTGTTACACCGAGATATGTGGGAGTACAGCAGTGTTCAATATTAACCCCCTGCCATGAGAAGAGGGCGATCAACTTGACGGTTTCGCAAGTGGAAGCCACAGGATTGCGACTTGGACGGGTTAGGCCTTAAGGTATTCGCATTATAATATTTCCAGAAGTCCTCTAGGGCGTGCGTCAGCTTGTTTGTGCAGTCAGTGCTAAGTCATCTGCATATTTGATCCACTTTGTGGAAGTGGTTCTAGGTTAGTCGTTTCTGTGGTTATTGAATAGTGTTGGTGCCAGAACACTGTGGCAAACCTTTATCTTTATTTCGCCATCTGATTTAATCACACTGAAGCTGGTCTTGAAATCGACGATTTAGTACCAATTCGGCAAGAACCTTTTTTCTCTCTGTCATTGTTTCGACTTTAGAGAGTAGTCTCTTGATGTTCACCTTGTCGTAGGCTGCAGACAGATTTTTCTTTGCCTCGTAACCGTCTTTGATATGCTCTGTAAGCCAGCCGGCTCAAGCTTTTCCCGGTCTGAAGCCTGCCTGGTCTGGTATTAATTTTGGTTCGATTTGAGTCTGTAGACGGTTCAGTGTGGCAGAGTAGTGAGATGGACTGGTGACTTTTTGGGTCTGAGGGTTGTTTACCAGGTTTGAGGATAGCGACGATCTTAGATCTCCTCCAAAGTTTTAGGATGCGGTGGCTTTCAAGGGCAGAGTTAAAGAGTGCTGGATGCCACGAGATGGCTACAGGGCCCAGGTGTTTCAGTTGTTCAACGGTGATGTCGTCAACACCGGCTGTTTCGCCATTTTTTAAAGATTTTACAGGGTTGTTACTGTGTCGGTCCGGTTAAATGGTTTGCAGATATTTTTAGGGTTCTTGTGTATATTGCTATTATTTCGAATTTTAGTTAGTAAGTGAGGGGTTTTTCTATTTAGTAAATGCTGGTGAGCCACTTGGTTCGCTCTGACTTTGCCCGGGTCTGACTCTGGGTATCCAATGGCGTGACACGGACCAGATTACATAATTGTCATAGTTTTGAGGCGATAGTTCTATGTTGTGCAGGTTTTTGTCTACCTCAGAAGTATATCGTTCCCAGTAAGATTTAGAAAAATTAAATCTGCGTTTGAGTGGAACTTGGGATGTTTCTATTGCGGCTTGGATCGTGCATGTTATAGGCATGTGCCATGTGTGTGACAGTGCACACAGTTTTAGATATTTTTAGCATTGTCACTTATAAAAGTTAAATCAGGGTAGTACCCGTGTTTCCATCTCCCACTGTTGAACGACACTAGCAGCTTAGCATCATGTACTAGGTACAAGTTTTCGACTTTTGACCATTTTTCAACTGCGGTGCCATTAGCATTGGTTTTGCGGTACCTCTTCTACAAGGTATTGAGACCATTGTAGTCTCCTACAACTTTTTGTAGTTTCAGTGCTTGAAATTAGTTGTTTCGTTTAACTTGAACGGCTGATTGAGTGGTTTGTATATAGAAGTTTTAGTGGCTTTACCAGTATCTATGGTTAGATTCTATATATTATCCAGTGAGTTGTCTGAAACTGATACAACGGGTATGTTTGTTTTAACAAACAAACATACCCGTATGTTTGTTTTAACAAATATTGCACTACCGTGTTATGAATGTGGTAATTCAGCCTTTATCATTAGACCAGGAATTTGCGGTCGGAGGTGTTCGTAATAACGGTTGTTTCTTGGACATGCAGAACATCGCAGTGAGTGTTACGGGTGAGTTTCGATAAGATCTGTACCTTCTCTTCCCTAAATCTCTCAATGTTGATAGAGATATCACTCGATGCTGGTTCTTTGAGTTTCTGTTGGTGGTGGCCCTGAGAAAGACCTTTGGGTGGTGGCACTGAAAGTCCCGTTGGAGGGAGTCCTGAGAAGGACCGTTGTGTTTGTGAACCATCGTAGTGCAAGGATTTGTCAGTCAGCACCTGGGTGCCGACTGTCCAGGGTGGGCTGTGTGTTCTCTTACTGGAGTCATAGCGGTGTTTATTAATGTTTTTGCGATACTTTAATATTCCATAACTTGCGAAACACTGCGCTAGTAGTCTTAAAAGAGCTTTCAACCTTACCTGTAAATGTACTGAAGCTGCTTTACAATCTCCTTCAATTTCTCCTTGGCCTCATCCGCATCACCTTTAAACAGACTTTCAAACTTCTTCTCCACAATTTCGAGCTGACCACAAGCATGTAAAATAAAACTCGGACCTAGAGCTACAAATGCAGCATACATGCACACAGAATACACACCATGAAAAAACAATACGGAATATATCCCAAAATACATCCAGATATTATCTTTATATACTTGTATAACCCCGGGGTATATGAATTCGTACAACTGAATTAATTGTGGCTCTCCCTTTGCCAAATGATAAGTCATTAAAAGTACATTTTTGAGAGGAAACACACCAAATGCACTGCAAGCAATGATAAGCCATTGCTTGCAAACATACACCCCTTTTTTAGCATAATCCATCATGATTTCTTGCTCATCTATCGACAGAAACTTAGCCTGTTCATAATCTTGCTTTACTAATGTTATCAAGTTCATTATTAAGTCTTGCTTCCATAACATGATGAAGTATTGAAAAGTGACCACAATAAAAACTATAGCGAGAACGCCGTTTTTGCAAGTCTCGTCAAAGTCTTTGCTTTTTAAGTTGAAGCAAATTATGTTGTATAATATTAACATGAATGTTTGGCAGGCAAGTCCATGGCAGAAAAAGAAAAAGATGATCCATTTTATGTCTCTCTTTTGGGCTGGATGACATTTGTTCAGCCACATGGCGCAATTGGTTATTTTGAAAATTTCTTCGTAGTCGAAATTCATGTTATAAGGACTAAGAGTTTTACTGAATGAAAGAAGAAAAGAAATTTTTTTCCTGTGGTGTTTATAAACATGCTTTAACATGCATACATAATTTTCTTTGATATACTTAAAGGGAAGTCGATCAAGATTAAACTATAGGACAGGAAGTTGGCGGAGAAATTCTTTTAGGGTTTTTTTTTCTGGCCACTATGTTTGGCTCTTGAAACACAATTTTTAACTTTGGTTTTATTAAAAAAAAAACAAAAAGAATGTAGAAAAACAATTACTATACTAACCTAAAGCAAAGTAATACTAATTTTTAACTAGTTTAGGAGCCTATGGGTTCAATTTTTTATTCTGTGTAACATATTAATATGTTATATGATTAGGTATACAACATGTTTGACTCATAGTTGATGAATCCTGATGAGTGTCAAATATATAAAGAGAAATATAATTCAAAACAGAAGATGTTGTTATAATTATTATTGTATCTAAAGAAGAATTGATCAACACCAACCAAATTACACTTGGCCTTTAACCTAAATTCGCGTCTATTCCCGTTTTCCCCTTTTTTGTCAACCACTAGCGGACAACAGAAAAGAAATGAATTGCTTCGTCGAACAGTGGTGAATATATCCAAATTAACCATGTATCATTTCCCCCTAGTATTTAATTACCTATATTTATTAGGACAATGGACAAAACAAAAAATATTTGTTAAAATCATGCTTATTTTTACTCACTTACTGCAAAGCAAGGGAAGGGTAATGAGTTTAACAGTCTATGTATGTATGTATAGTTGTAGGTATGTGGATGTTCCACCATAGCGTTGCCGCTGACAAGCGAGGTGCTATTCGATTCGTCTTCTTGTATAGAGTGTCATAGTCTAATTTTTACCCGACAACAGCAAGGCAAAGGAAGGGTTACGTGTTCAAACTAAAAACTTGGTCCGATTTTGACAAGCGATGTATCAATTGATTCGTCTTCATCCAAGAGTGTCATGGGGCTATTTTTTACCCGATCGTAGTCAGGTTTTAGTTTTTGAACTTAAGTCTTGGTGTGTTATTGCTACTGATGTCGAAACTGTCATAAATTTATAGGAGTTCGATACCATTCATTATATTAGTGTCGTCAGGTTAAGTATCAGGCCATCATAGATCCCAAAGATCTATGATGGCCTATGATGGTCAGTAAGGATGTTTTATTGAAAGATTCACCATTGATCACATTTATTCAATCTATACTTATACAATAAGGACGAAAAAGTCTGTACCATGAAGTTTTTTTTTGTCTACGATACTTATAATAAGCAACTGAACAAGAATATAAAAAAAAACATTTCTGTCTGTTTGCCTGTATGTTGGTTTGTTCGCGCATCACGTAAAAACTGCTGGACCGATTGCAAAGCAGTTTTCATTGTTGGATAGCTTATAATTTATCTTAAAAACTGGGTGTACTTGGTATCTCAATCGGATGGATAGAAGCCGAGCAAACGATAAAATCTTTTTGACGACTGAAGGAATTTTGATCAAAGGTTGGTATATTTGTATTTTAGATTTGGAATAGTACATCGAGTACTTATAACCTAGAGAAATGACCACGCGCGCGAAGCCGCGGGTACAGCTATGTTTTAAAAAAAACATATTTACATAACTTGAATGAGTTTTATAAAATAGTATAAGGTATTCGGGGCAGTTAATCGAATTACTTTATCATATTAATAGATTATGAATAGTTGCAAAAAAAAACATGTCATCCCCTTAAAAAAATTTCAGCGATATTTTCCGCAACTGTAATCAAGTCTCCTTTAATTTTCTAGAAAACAAAGCGCTGTCTTGAAATATTAAATGCGTTAAGTTGCAAAATGCCGCTGATTTGTCCTTGCCGTAACTTATTTAAAAATGCTTTTTGTGAGCAAAGAAAATGCATTCACAAATTGGTACCACTTGACTTTGTTATTGTAGTGCTACTTCTATTTGCGTTGACGTCATCGCCTTATTTTTTATTTAACTGAGAGGCAGGTTTTCTAGCTGATGGCAAGCGCTACTGTACTGTAATTGGCTGATTGATGACGATGAAGAAATACTTAGATACCCAACAATATACTGCGTTAGTTTTTTTGACAATAACTGTAACAATGGACAATGATTGTATTTAAGGCAGAGGATGAATATGAAAACAAGCACATATTTAAAAAAATATAGCCCCTCACCCCCCATTATATCTTAGAAGTATCTCGATTACATAAGTCAGGGTCAGCTCTGAACCTGATTATATGTGATTAATGTCGATAAGGTTTTTTATGTCAATCGTGTGACGCTATTTTTTGTAATATAGGTACATAGCTTCAAAATCATTTAAAAGGTGTCACACGATTTTGACCCATAATGAGATTAATCAGAATTGGTCAGATTCAGCTTTTGAATAAATAAACCATCGATAAAAGTACCTCAGAAACTGGACATGCCCACTACCTGGGTATAATTCGCGATGCCAAACTCAATTCCTTGCAGACAATGTACGAACGATTCCACGAAGATAACGCGACGCATTATTTGTCTGCATAGTCATAGCGAAAAAGGGCGCAGTTGGCATTGTGCCCAAAATGCTAACGGAAATGCCCCATTGAAATAAATAAATTAAAATTAAAATTCTGAAATTAGAACAATCAGGGGCCTTGTAGTGTTATCAGTAAGCAACGATCTTCCAGGCAAATGTAGTCTGAATAGAGACACAAGCTATTTTACAATAGCTCGCATACCACAGTGCCTGAAGACAAAGGTCTTCAATCAGTGCGTCCTACTAAATTAGTCATGACCTACGGAGACAAAACGTGGACACGCATGTTCACAACTAGTCCACAAATCTGAGGTCGCTCAGCGAGCTATGGAGAGAGCTATGCTTGGAGTTTCTCTAAAGGACAAGATTCTAAATTAAGTGATCCGACAAAGAAAGAAAGTAACCGACATATCTCTAACAATAAGCAAGCTGAAGTGGCAATGGGCTGGTCACATTTCCCGAAGAACCGACAACCGTTTGAGTAGACGAGTTCTCGAGTGGAGTCCGCGCTTAGGCAAACGTAGTGTAGGACGACCTGAGGCCAGGTGTAGTGATGACCTGTGAAAAGCGGCTGGCAGAAAATTGATGCAGAGAGCTAAAGACAGCGCTCAGCGGCGAGTTTTACGAGAAGCCTACGTCCAGCAGTGGACAAGTATAGGCTGATGATGAAGCTATTATAAAATGCAAGATGCTAATTTTCATCAGAATTCACTGTTCCAATAACATCTTTCAAATAAATCTGCTGTTTACGATCCTAAAATTAACTGATAAACTATTTGTTCATCAAAGATAAACAAAATATCGGAATGAAGCGTGTTCCGAAATAAGGTTACTAGAAACTGCTTGTTAATCTGTGGTTGCGCAAGATTAAAGCCCCTCAGATGAATCAACAAACAATAATGAGTAAAATAAGGTTTAAAAAAAGACGGAGTCTACACAGCGAAATCGAAAGTGAAGCACTAAAGATATGCCGATCCACTCGTACGTACAAGCCTCACGCATACGCTTACAACCATGTTATGCCGATCCGCCGCCACATCACAGCAAGATCTCGAACTTGTTAATTGAGCCATAGCTAAAATTATTTATCGATGGTTCTGCTAATTCTGTCAAGTTCTCACGGACAATCAAAAACAATCTTTTGTGTTATTGTGTATCAACCACAGAACACCACAAATTATCCACTCACGCACACATACGCAGTCAGCATTTGCTATGTTTCACTCGTTTGCTTGTCGATATAGACTCCGTCTTTTTTGAAATTCTCTTGAATTGTTAACCGAAATTATAAAATTAATATTATATGGCTGCACTCATTAAAAATTCGAACTTACGTATTTCGGAAAGAATAAGTTTGGGACGTTCATTAACTTCTGGGTCAGGTTTTAGTTTTATTAACTTATGTATTATTTTAAAATATCATTAGTTAAGGACACTGTCTGAGGGTAATGGTGACCATAAGTTTATTTTTACCCGACTACGGTGAAGCGAAGGAAGGGTTGAGAGTTTAACAGTCTATGTATGCATGTACGTATGTATGTATGTGGGTATGTGGATGTTCCACCATAGCGTTGCCCCTATTGGTCCGATTTTTACAAGCGAGGTGTCAATCGATCGTTTTTAAGTATAGAGTGTCATAAGCTATTTTTACCCAACTACGGTGAAGCTAAGGAAGAGTAATGAGTTTAACAGTCTATGTATGCATGTATGTATGTATGTATGTATGTGGATTTGTGGATGTTCCACCGTAGCGTCGCCCCTATTGGTCCGATTTTGACAAGCGAGGTGTCAATCGATTTGTGTTTAAGTATAGAGTGGCATAAGCTATTTATTACCCAACCGTGCTCGGGTTTTAGTTTTTGAACTTATGTCTTGTTAATCGGCCTTTTCAGACAATTATCTGACGCGACAATGTTTTTCAAAATCGTGCACCGCGCTACGATTAAGTTTCTCACTAAGCAAAGCAAAGGTAAAAAATATATTCATGAGGAGATGTTGTCTGTTTACCAAGAATGTGTTCCTTCTTTATCAAATGTTCAAAAGTAGTCAAGTGAAAATAAGCGAGGTAAGGAAAGCGTTGGTTAGATGACCCCCGCTCTGGGAGGACCCCAAGCAACTCCAGTATGAAGGTTCCTATAGAGCCGATTATATCGTAAACAAAGCCTACAGAAAAAACTGTCATAGAAACCTCAGTATAATTTTAAAATAACTATTCAACGATACCCCACACAGACGGACAGACAGACATGGCAAAACCCATGCACTATGATCGATACTGTAGTATTTTAAACTGCATCAAACTAAAAGAATAATCTAAATAATAAAGCATTAAGTGACAAAAAGTCTGTACAATAATGAAATAAATATACCTATAGATATATATACCTATTACAAAATTTAAAAAAAAAACATGGTAAAAATTAAACTCCGTGGGATAAGAAGACGTGGTTCTAATTCAGCTTGCAAGATTTGACATAAACAAACATACATAAATACATGCATTGCAAGTTAAATATAAAAAGAATTGGTCTAGAAGTCTAGGGGACTTAGCAAGAATAAGCTACTGAACAAGAATATGAAAAAAGAGTCTGTCTGTCTGTTAACACATCACGCAAAAACTACTCGACTGTTTACGATGCGGTTTTCACTGTTAGATAGCTAAGGTTTTGAGTTAAAATCTGATATATTATCTCAATCCGATGAGTAGGAGGCGAGCAATCTATAAAAAACTATTTGACGGCTGAAGGTTTGGTGTAATGTATTTTAAAGGCAATTTTGATCAGTGTTTCTCAAAAGAATGTGCATGCGAACAAGTCGTGAGGCACTGTTCGTAAGAAATAATGCACTTTCGTGTCATTAAATATTACGCATTAGGTACTTATACAAATTAGCGAAGGTGCGACATATTTATGATTTAAAAAAATATAAGGTGCTTACGAAACGGATATTCGATTATATTGCGGCTTATTATAAATAGTAGAACAATGCAGAAGCTGCAATTAAAATATTTGAACTCCGCAAACTTCCTACCGGAGCTCCCATAAAATCTGACGTTTACGAATTTTCATTATAACGCTATGCACGACGCTATATTTTTAGAACGAAGCGGCATTTCTGAACGGAGCTGGTACTGATATTATATTTTAGCTACTCCTTGAACGGTACACGATACGTTTAGTCGTATCACAGCACAGCCCTAGTTAAGTTTTTTATGTGAAGCCTATCGTGTTGTATTTCTTTTTTTGGTAAGTTTATTTGTGGTCAGTGTCTTGAGTGTTTTTTTTAATTAAGTGTACTGTGCGCTTGGATTTAATAACACCTACTTAAATATTTATTAAAGTTAGTGTTTAGTTATTTTTCTAGACTTTTCTAGTGAGTATTTTGTTAGGTACCTTATTACTCGACGTAAGGTAAAGTAGACTTATTATGTGCTTATTATGTTTGTTTCACGTTGTTCAATTGCATTAGATTAATTAATTATTCACTTAAAAATATAAATTGATTTACACAATTAGAGACAATACTCAGTTAAGTAATTTAATTGAAATTACTTTAGAGTATCGTTTTTGCGTAAAAAATAGGAAAAGGAGGAAATAATCTGAACCTATCAAATAACAATGCGAGAGTGCTACTAGCTATAAATAAACTCAACAATGCGTAAAAAAACCTACCTATAGCAGCGGACTCTAATAAATTAAAGGTTCACATTTACGTAATGTCTCGAAACCAATCAATTATAACAATAATCAACAATCAAATATATGCCTTACTCTTTCATTCGACGTTAAAATCATTAACACGTATTAAACTTAGTAAAACGGACGAGTATTGTCGCGTGACAAATGAGGCGGGAAAATAAATGAAAGGAAAAATCAAGATGGCCGACATCAGCTGTCAAATTAACATACCTTGATGACACGTGTCCGTCGTTGACTGTTTATGACGAAATGAAAACTGCCATTAGTTTCTTGTACGCCAGCCAGTACTTTAGTGCATACTTGTAAATAAAAAGTACTCAACAGACTTTTTATTTTATAATAATGTTTTTGGGCACATGACGTCAATGCTATTCTTAATTATTTTTATAGAACGAATTGACCTATACTAATGAATAATTTTGACAAATTGGTCGCCTGATTTTTTGCAAAAGCAATCAGTGACATCTTTGATCAAGCTAATTTTGTCGTAACAGTAAACCATGCAACCATACCACAGCTGTCAACCATGTTACAGTGCCACCAAATTATCTGTGAAATGGCAATAAAAGGAACTACAGCCACCAAGAATAAGGTTCTCGATCACTGTTTAAAAAAAAAAGTGGTTTATTATTATTAATTTAATTTATTTTTTATTTTAATCCCATAACATAATATATTTGACTATTTATTGATTGATTGATTGATTGATTGATTGATTGATTGATTGGAAACACCAGGGAAACACCACAGCAACACTCACCCCCACCCTTCACAGATAATTAAGTACTGAACAGTATGTGAATCCAACCTCTTTGTTGTTCTACCTATCTTGTGTGCAAGTTTCACCAATCGAAATGGCTGAACTTTTAATTTTGGTTTATTCAATTATTTATGTTCATTAAATTAGGAAAAAAATAGAGCCCCAATCATCATTAAAGATCAGATAGGAGTGACAAACAAATTGGAAGAATTTGACTCGATAAGGTACGGTACATATTATTGTGTAAGTCACACAAAAAAGTCGAGCATTTGATAGACATCTCCAAACAGCATCACAATGCTAAAGGGCCAAAGCCGCGCAAAACGTCCTTTAAAAGGTCAGATAAGTTCACGAGAACCGATTTGCCCTTCTGGTGGAGGTCGACCTTCCTGTAACAAGGTCAACCTTCAACGCGAGGCCTCGTTTGTCCTTCATGAAGGACAAACGTTCACAGGGTCAGGGAAGTGAGTTCAAGGCTTCCAGGATTCAAGGTATGTCCTTGGGTGAAGGACGCTTTCGAGGTGGCATTTCGCCGCGTTCTGGGGTAGGTCTCACGGTCAAGGACGTTTTGTGAAAGCTTCCTATCTAGGTGCGATGTGGAGGTTACACGTGTAGTGACATTATATTTTCCAGAATGCGTATGTTTCGTACACTTTCGTTAGCACATGCGTCCAAGCACTAACATAAATTAAAAGATATCCTCTTAAAAGAACAATTTCATGTTTTTTTTTTAAACGTGCATGCGCCTTTTTTAACATAAGTACTTAATACAAAATTGATCTGTTTACTTAAAATTTATTCAATTGGCTTATAATTGTAATAGTGATTCTAATCTTTTATTTTACTGATACATTCATGGAATGAAACGATCAAAATTTCCAGATTTTCCTCTTTAATCTTGTAATGTTCGGAGTTCAGGTTTTGTTCTTCTGCAAAATCTCTTTGAAATCGGTTCAGTAAACACAAGCAAAAACCTTTCGAATGTTTAGTATTTAGTTGGAGTAATATGCAGTGAAATTTCAAAATCTAATCAAAATATTTAGATGATCAAAATATAGTATTGTTTTTTTTTATGAATGGTTAATATTTTTATTGCTTCGGGAAAAGTAACTGCATTTATCCAGATTTGTTATCGCCAAACTACGAACTACAAAACATGCAGTTGGAAGACGGGCTCAGTGGCGTGCTTTGGAAGAGGCCAATGTCCAGCTGTGGGCTGACATGGGCTGATGATGATGATGATCCAACAATCCACTTCGACAAAGCATTCAACTCCGTTAAAATAGTCACCCCAACGTTAATTGATACCTAAAAGTTTAGATCAGCTTCTATTTTAAACTCGCTCATTTTTTTTTTGACTGCATTTTGTTTTTATTTCATACTAGCTGATACCCGCGGCTTCAACCGCGTGGTCATGTCTATAGGTTAACAGTACTCTATGTGCTATTCCAGGACCTAAAATACCAATATACCATATTTGATCAAAAGCCGTCAAAAATATTTTTATCGATTGCTCGGATACAATTGCTCTACTCATCGGATTGAGAACTGAAGTACCTCTGTTTTTAAGTCAAAACCTAAGCTATCCAACAATGAAAACCGCATCTCAATCGGTCCAGTAGTTTTTACGTGATGTGCGAACAAACATACAGACAAACAAAGAGACAGATACGATATAAAAAAATGTTATATTCATGTTCAGTAGTTTATTTTAGGTAACCAAGACATTTTTTTTTATATTATCTTCTATGTACAGACTATTTCGTTCCTATTGCTTTTTTATAAATATAGATAGATAGATAAATCCAAAACTCAAGTTCAAGAGCAAGATGTTAGTTATATTATCTACTTTTTTAAATTGTTTCTCCATTACGAAAGATGTTACAATTCTGCCGGATTGTTTTCACCACTTCAGACTGTCTGGCCCACACAAAACTATTCTTCATTGTCTAGAAAAATAACCAATATTGTAAGTGTTGCTACAACAAATTATGACATGTTTGAAATGAGTTCATTCAGATTTACATTGGACTAGTTATTGGAAGCAAAATAATAATGTAAGGACCCCAGTAAAATTTACCAAACAAGGAATAGGTCAATCCATAATCTACTAGCATATCTATGAAACAGTACCGTGACTTACTGACAGACTGACAGAAAACGCACAATCTAAACTGGTGGACCTAGAGATTTGTGTAGTAAAATATTCCGTGAGTACCCAAGATGTTAAGTTACCGACATAGCTCAAACTTGGGGTAAACGAGTTCTTGAGTGGAGACCGCGTGTAGGCAAACGTAGTGTAGGACGTCCGCGCGCGCCAGCCATTTGAAGTAACAACTTGCGAACTTGTGACTTGCGATGAGAAGATTCGAAGATCAGGATCAGTGGCGTTCACTAGGATAGGCCTACGTCGTAATGTAGGCTTATAATGATGAGTATGATCCTAGGTGCGTTAAGGAAGGTTTTTGAAATTCCATGAGATGAACTGAACGGAGGTGGCAAGATTTGCAAGCGGACAAAGCCGCTGGTTGCTGCTAATAAGTCATAAATTAACTAATGAGCATAAACCAAGCCGATAATTACCACTTGCAATCCTGGTGTCAATCACAATCACACAGTTCCTATTGTGGGCACGCTGCCAAGATGGCTGTCGACGCGATCATTGTGATAATAGACATAGTATTATATTTAAACAAAATAGATTTTGAATTCTTAAATTTTCAACGAATCTACTGTACAAAAATTGTTCTCGAAAAAAGTACCCTTAATCATTGGAGGACCTTTATATCACTAATACTAGTGATACATTGGGCAGTACCATTAGTCGTTAGTGACACTAGGAGGAGGTCCTCAAGTCATCTTTATTATTTTTCTCCATCTTCTCAAAGTAGCAGGTTTTCATATCGATTGTACTTTTTGTGTTTTTGTTACTTCATCTACGGGTTTTCTGAATCGATTTGGATGATTCTTATTTTATTTGAAACTAGTTTTGCCCACGCCTTTGCCTGCGTGGTAATTTCTCTGGTCTAGACGTACCCTATGTGTTATCCAGGACCACAAGGAAGTACATATAAAGTACAAAATACCAAATTTCGTCCAGCCTCATGATAGTTTTTGTCGATTGCTCGACTTTTACTTATCGGATGGAGAAACCAAGGACAACAGATTTTAAGTCAGAACCGTATTTTAATCGGTCCAGTAGTTTTACATTGCCCTTCAAACCGCAACACAGTATTATTGGCACACTACTGCTTGGCGGTTGAATATCTGATAAAGGTGTGGTTCTTCCTCGGGTGGACTCTTGCAGAAGAAGTCTACCAATACCAAACGGCAAAACCCACCATAGTATCAGTAAGCAAGAGGCGATGTCCAGCAGTGGATTTTTTACCTGCCGATGATGATTTCGTAAAATATAAATATTTTAAAAGATAAAGACGGGAGTTACTCACGTTAAGCGATTCATCATCATCTTTTTCAGCCTATATCTGTCCACTGCTGGCGTAGGCCTCTTTTAATGCACGCCACTGAGCTTGGCCTTCAGCTCTGCTCATCCATTTTCTTCCAGTCGTTTACGAACGTTTAGCAGTTAAATTATTCCAACTATAGGTACATTCAATCACATCTGGTTGTCTTTCAATCACATCCGGTGGTCTTTCAATCACATGCGGTGGTCTTTCTCAAGCGAGTGATTCGCGAGCATTCCGCACTCCTCTTGAGTCAAGTGGTTGTGGTGGAAACTATGGTTAGAATAATTCAACTGCTACGTAAGTAACTCCCGTTTTTGTCTTTTAAAATGTATGAAAACCGCATTAGTTTTCATGGTAATATAATAATTTATTAAACATTTACGTACGATAACTCACACTAATAACATTTTAATAAAATTATAAATCTTCCGTCAGATAATCCCGTCCCACGTCCGTCCCAGATATTGCAAAATGATTTCAACAGAAAAATCTTCGATGAAACATGTTTGAAAATGATAAAAAGTGATGTTATTTCTAATTTTCGGCGAGTGATGATACAGCATCCGGGAAACGATTGGATTTGGGTAGTGACAGAACCAATTTTGAATATCATCGATTCTCCGAACTCAAATTAGAACCATTCCATACATTTTTAACCTACCCGACAAAAACCGATAACTTGTACCTACCTACTATAAATATTATGTAGGAGAGGTCTTAGTTTGTATGTAATGTGTGAATATATTATTTGTTACTTTGTAACAAACACTTCCAAGAATTTCCAATTCAATAAATAGCCATCCAAAATGAGATGATTCGGCAGAGAACTAAAGTTACCGACACAGCTCAAACAATTTGAATGCGCCGGTCACATATTATGTCGAAGAATAGATAACCGATGGGGTAGGCGAATTCTTGAGTGGAGACCACGTGTAGGCAAACTTAGTGTAGAGACACCAGCTCCAGTCCAGCCAGAAGGAGCGACAAATTGCGTAAAGTACCTGGCAGCAGTTGCATGAGAAGTGCCGAAGATCGGGCTCGGTGGCGCGCATTAAGAGAGGTCTATGTCCAGCAGGGACAAGTACAGGCTGATGATGAAATAGCCATACTCAATTTTATATTTACAAACAAAAGTAGTGTAACTGATTAATAAATTGAGTCATTTAGTAAGGTAGATACTAGATCTAGAAGGCCAGCTTTGCATATATTGGAACGACTTAGTTATTAGTCTTTAAATGATGATTACCTCTTGTCAATTTAACAAAACTGCACCTTTTATGAGGCTAAAGTTGACCAGAATTCTTCGGCAAATTTAAAATCACCGTTACTTAAGCTAAGGTTTAAATGATCATAAACTATTAACTGCTGCACTCAGATACTTCAATCAACGCTATCTAATGAAGTATCCAATAAATATCCATCAATTTAATCGATGACTAGCGTTAATTGAAATCAGTAATAAGATTCGTTACTGATTTCAATTAACGCTAGTCATCGATTAAATTGATATCGAGATTAGTTTCTATTAAGAATCTCTGTAACGACATGTAGTATAGGTAGTAAGCATTTACTGCTTGCAATCAAGTGTTAAACGCTGCCGAATAAGCGTGACCGTGCTATATGATTAATACGCGGCGTTTAATTGTAGAAAGTGTTTGATGTATGACCCAGTTCTATTTCGGAGCGATTCGCGACGAAAATGATATTTTGTGAGGGCATGTTACGTCATTGTGACGTACTGGTTAATTGAATCTGGGAAACTCACTTTTCCTTATTTTCATTTCTTGCAAGGTTTTTGCCAGAAGTTAGGATTTCGCTTACTTTAGTTTGGGCACAGTTTAACAACTTTTTAAACTCTGGATTGTGTATTCATCTAGTGTTATGCAAACAATACAAACGTGAAACTAGTTCTAGGTAATTGACTGTTTTGTACAAAATATTAAAAAAATAAAAAATTACAGCGCCTAAATGCGTATTAGTTCGTAAGCAGTGATTTTCTCTGGCTTTCCCGAAAGTGTTTTAATCGATTATTTATTACTGCGTCCCGCGGCTTTGCCCGAGTGCAAACTTTGCCTAACCGTTCACCCCATTAGGGACGGAATTTAAAGTCTCTAAATGCACCGGTGTTTTCTGTCAGTTAGTATGTCACGGTATTGTTTTATAGGTGTACATAGATCTTCTATAAACTGTAGCTTAAATCGTACTGTAAAATTGAAATTCAACCAGGGAAAAAAAAAAAAAATTGCTAAATTATATGGACTGAAGGACCCTTTCAAATAAAAAAAAACCATCAAAGTCATAAAATCCTGAAGATAAAAGGGATGCAAATGAAAAAGTTGTCAAAATGATAATATCTCCTTTACTTATTTTGATGTCAATCAACAATTATGTTGTATCATTCTTTCTCATTTTTTTGTTAAACAAATTGGTAGCTGCTGCTAAAAGCCAGGTCATTCGTTCTGATGCATACTTCACTGAAAAATTAGTTAAGATGATGAAAATACTCCGTTTATTTAATATTAATAATACAATACACAGTAATAAAAGCAGTTATAGAAAACAAAACATAATGTTTATTTTCCAACAATACACTCTCATTAGTTGACTGTCCGTCAAATTGGGCATAACCTCATTATGTTTATTTATTTACAAACTATAAAGTAAACATTACTTTGAGTGACAGCTTTCCGACAAGTTTTAATATAAATGCAGCAATTGATATTTCAAAATGACAATTAAGGTGACCTTTAATTATACATATGAAATGTTTGTATTGTAAAAAGGTCACTTTATACTTCATTTCAGCCAAATATTTCAGCTAATTTCTGGCAAAATTACTTCTTATTCACGTCTCAAAATAATAAATGTATATCTAGATGTTTTTTCTTCAGGGTTGCCGATATACAGTTATTGGCAGCTCAACGCATTCCAGGCAGGAAGAGCAAATTTTTTGGATTTGCTGAATTTCAAATATTTCAAAACTAATAACTTTCAATTTGTTGCTTAAAAGCACACCTACCACGGATATGGCGAGTTACCAATACCCCTATGTAATGTATATCAGTGGATGTACAGTTGAGTTTATTTAAACTGGGATCTTTGAACAGTCTCTGCGACATCTTCTATGGCAGTTATCCGAAGTAAGATTCGTTCTTGTTAAACTATATAGTTTCTAAGCGGATTAAAACTGCATTTACTATTATCATTATAATGGCAAAATCTGATCTCGAGATTTGAACATTCTAATATTTTTTCTACTATAATCAATATAATGCCAAAATCTGATCTCGAGATCCATTGGGAAGTGCCTACTATTCTGTTGAGATAATATAGAGCCGAAAAGGGGGTTAAAATTACAAAATGATAAATGGGATGGTTGAATGGGGAAACGGTAATCGATTTGTATATCTGAAAACATATTTTTTTCGGAAACTTTTGTCTATTTTTAGAAATCTATATAAATAAAGATGGCCCTTTAGATAAACTATCAAGAAAGAGGTTAATTTGTCAATTATCCAATCTCTACTTCACAATGTCCAATGTCCATGAAAATAATGCTAATAGCACAGATTTGTTCAGTCATTATTTGCAAACCAACAAGAAATAGTCTGCGACAGTATTAATTCATCTTACCCATGTTCATTTCATAAAAACAGGTTCCTTATCAACTTTAATTTATTGTAGACTTTCAATAAAATGAAAAAAACCTTTTCCTGTAAAGTTGTTACTGTTTTGTAGATTGGACAATTCAGCACTCGGGTGACGTGTAGTCTTTGATTTCAAGTCTTCCTGCCAACTAAAAATCCCAAAATACTAAAACCCAATCGAATACTACAACACGTTCTTAGCCCAAAAGCCCACTTGTTTTGTAACTCAATCCTGTAGCGACGCGTAGATGCCAAGAATAACTTCCCAAATAATCACAATAAAGTCGACACGGAGTGAATTGGCCGATATTTCAGAGTTGAATGATCTTGTCGCCTTGGACTCTATTATTCTTTTCACATTATCTTCCATCATTTATTTAAAAAACGCTATGGATACGTTGTGGTTTTATCTACGGGTAGAAGTTTTGATTGGTGGCTTTTTATTTAGAGGACCCGTCAACATAACTCAAAATGAACACCACACATGCTTTCGTAGAACACAATGCGCTCGAAACATTCTGCTTCCATATTTATTACCGTACTTTTCGCTGATTAATGAAACAACATCAGTATCATCATCAGCTTATATACTTAATTGTCCACTGCTGAACGTAGGCCTCTCCTCATACACGCCATTGAGCTCGGTCTTCAGCTCTCCGCATCCAGTTTCTGCCAGCCGCTTTTCGCAGGTCACTGCGTTTGCCTAAAAGTAGTCTCCACTCGAGAACTCGTCTAACCCAACGGTTATTGGTTCTTCGGAACAATGTAATATCTGTGGAATGGAACCTAGTATCTGTTTTTACTCGACTACGGCGAAGCAAAGGAAGGGTTAGGTGTTTAAGCTAAAAACTTGGTCCAATTTTGACAATCAAGGCATCAATAGATTCGTCTTCATTGTAAGATTCATAGGCTCGTAAGCTCAGTTTACCCGACGGTAGTCGGGATTTAGTTTTTGAACTTATGTCTTGTTCGATAGATAACCTAACGTGATTTGAAGTCTTTCAAATCACGAGTGAATAGATTACTTCTAGAAGCATGTTCCATATCGTTGACCGCATAATCCTACCTCCTCAGACAACCCGTCAGTCACACAATTAGACACAGAAACCGACCTCGCTAGCGAGATCACCGGTCCCGTTATTATTAAATAATTAGTTATTCTCCTTCGAGTTTCTTGCCGAATTTTCTCGAAAGTTGTATTCCGAATCTGTGGTAAAGTTTTATTAATCAAAGTGTCGTGTGTCTTCCATCTTCAAAACAGGCAAGCTGAAATGACCCTCAGCCTCTCTTGGCGTGGTGTCGATATCGAACATTGCGATCACCCACGGTACCTGGGTATAACTTTAGATCGAGCACTTACATATAGAGCTCACTGTCAGAAAGCAAAAATGAAGATTGCCTCGAGGAACAACTTGCTTCGCCGTCTGACGTCTACCAGCTGGGGAGCCACACCTCATGTACTACGTACAACTGGCCTATCTCTCTCTTTTTCTGGTTGAATTGCATGTCCTGTGTGGCATCGGTCCGCTCACGCTAAGGAGGTTGATGTAGCGCTGATCGATACCTGCCGCATCGTTACTGGGTGCTTAAAAACCACACCGCTTAAGATGCTGTACCCACTAGCAGGTATCACTCCACCAGATGTCCGACGCGAAGTTGCTTGCTGCATGGAAAAACACAAACAGGAAACAGACAGCCGGCACCCACTATTTGAATACCGGCCACCACCTGCTCGTCTCAAGAGTCGCAGAAGCTTTATTACATACACCGCTTCCTTAAAAATAGGTGCAGCGGAAGCAAAATGCGAGTTGTGGAAGACTAAACACCCCCCTTCAGAAGACTTTATTACCCCGGCAGAACATCTGCCTCCTAGACATGAGCTGCAGTGGCCAATTTGGAAGTCGCTTAACAGACTCCGCACTCAAGTTGGTCATTGCATCCCTATTTGGCTAAGTTACTTCTAACTTAGCCAAATGGGGAATAATCAAAATATCTGAAGAGCAGTGTGAGTGCGGTGCTCCCACACAAAATATGCTACATCTGCTTTCCTTCCCTCTGTGCCCGACTACCTGCACACGAGAAGATCTGATTGAGGCATCCGATAGGGCCGTGGAGGTGGCTACATACTGGAGCAAAGAAATTTCACAATATTATAAAAGAGCTTATTGACACGAAATGAATGAATTAATCAAAGGGCTCCTAGCCATTTTGTCAGGGCTCCATGGATCACTACTAACACTAGCAATCCAGGGGTGTTTATTCCAATCCCCGTAATCTAGGCAACTGTTTAAGCCGAGGTTCGTACCCTTTGGGTGCCCTTGAGCCAGCCGCTTAAATTTAAGCTTTGGCGTACGCCTTCTGCGTCACGCATTGTGACAAAGCTCTTTAGCGCCCGCTCCCGTCCTATGAAGCGTAGAGGTCGGTAGAGACCAACAGAACTGACAGTTCCTAAAAAAAACTGTGAGCGCACGGCAAGCAACTGTTTTTTGTCCGATGACCGGACCGGAAACTTCGACTTCATACATACAATTGTTTATAAAGGCATTTTTTTATTATGGACTAGGCATGGGCATCTTTTGACCACGATCTTGGAAAATGACGGAAAGAGATTATGTGGTCGATGGTGGTGTGGACGCTTGCCTAGTAGATACCTATTCACTCTAGACTTGAACACACCTGGGCTATAACTTACCGGAAACACTGACGAGATCAGTTTCGAGAATTAGGAGAGGCCAAAGTTCAGCAGTGGACAAGTATAGACGACTGACTGAGTATGATGACTGACGAGGGCACAGCATTCCACTCCTTAGCAGTTCTTATGAAGAATCGTAACGCTTCTTCATTTATTAAATAACTATAAAGAAGCGTAACGTTTCTTCTTGTGCCTGATATTTCTACCATAAAAGGGCGATACTTTGCCAATCGTCCGGTTGTACGGTGACGGAAAAGTGATGCAGGGATTTGATTGTGCAGTTCTTGTGCACACTCTCCATAGTGTGTAGAATACCGACAGGCTTGCGAGCTCGCGTCGATTCACCAGACTCTGAAGCCCACTCTTTACCCGAGTATCATCTCCAATGAGCCTCACAGCACGCCCTATCAATTGAATACAAAGCCTCGAAATGATACTTGGCAGAACCATCCCAAAGGTAGCTGCAGTAATGCATATTAAGCAATAATAACCACAGCCATATAAAACTCATATCAGACACGGCATAAAAGTTTAGACAGGCACTAAAATAAAAACACCGTGAAATCAGTTTACGAGTACATAAATATTATTTACTGCCTTTTTTGCATGTGTAATGACTTTGATTTAACAGATATTCAAGTTTTGGAGCAAAATAATGTGGGCAGATTCTTTGTATTCATATAAAAAAGGGGAAATAATATGCCTACTAAAAATTACGAGCCTTTTTCTCCCGACGATTTTCATCAGGTACTGCTTGTGTGTTATGTATACGTGGGCTTATGCAGCTTTTTCTTTGATTCCGGATGTTCAAACCTCGATTCTGCACCAATGGCTTCAAGTTTCAAATTTAAATTAAATAATTTATTGTATTAAGAACAGTATAAAGTACTCCAAATATACAATACATATGATGATATAATCATATTATCTTATAATCACCTAAAGGGGAAAAAAGTTTGTTTTTAAATCGTTACAAACATTTGATATCATCAAGTTCACTAAATCAGTTTAGGAATTTGCTCAAATCACAAGATGGAAATGTCAAAATCGAGTCGTCATTTTATCATCTATAAATCGATCAAAGTACTTGGATTTGATCATATCCCTGTTTCAATCATTCGCCTGTGAAATAATAAATATTACAAGCAGTGAAATTATTGAATGGGAGCACATCCCACTATACTACTACAGATACTACTAATTATTCCATTGACATGCCTACAGACTACAGACAGTGATAGGCTACTTTAACCCGCGTCGTGTGTATTGGCATTGATGTATAGTGGATGGCAGATAGCAACATGGTGACAGTATTTTTACACAACTGATTTAATAGTCTTGCTGGTTGTTTTCATGACGGTAAGTACTCATGCCTTCCCATAATAGTTTATTTAAATGGTCACGTTCATGCTGCGCTGATCAAAAATACTGCCACTAATTTGACGAAGGTTGGAGATGCACGTGATGTATCTCTTAATCTATTCTTAGTATCACGCATTCGTCACGAATTCATGAGCAAGCTTATAGTGTCCAGACACATTATTAAATGTTCAGCTTTTTAGTAAATATTTTGCTACTATTACAATTGAAATTGGCGCGAAATAATGTTTACAAAATAACTCTCAAAGTCACCTTTTCAATTGGCATTAAGCTCTTGCATCAATTAGAAATTATAGTTTTGTGATTTGGTGAATTTCTAAATTTCTGGACTTGTAGTTTTTTTTCACATAGATAATAAGTATTTGTGTAGTAGTTTTAAAGAAAGCTACGCAGATGATGATATAATATCATTAGAAAAATAATATTCAAAATAGTGACATGTGCGAAAGCCATACATTGTGAGTTATACCTAGCGGTACGTAAGTCTAGCGGTGAACGAAACGTGGCGGGGATCTTGGCACGGTCAAAGTGTATATGTGTTAAAATGTTGAATACTTTTTATTCCGAAAACTGACTTTGCTAAGATCCCCGCCACGTTTCATTCACCGCTAGACTTACGTGACGCTAGCTTGATTTTTCTTCATTCTAAGGATACATGTCAATGAATTGATGGTCATATTATTCGTGCTATATGTCCATAAGTTCATCTTTGACCACAACGTCACTCACCATTAGGTATGATCGCGGTCAAATGCTTGCCGATCATGCATAAAAACCAGTTAAATTATATAATACTACTCTGCCCTACGGCTCCTCTCGTAGTTTTCCCGTCATTCCACTACAATGTAAAAAAAGTAAACAAAATAATGTGTAAAAGTAGCCTATGTCCACCTGGAATAGTTTAGCTTTCTATCAGTGAAATAATTTTAAAAATCATTGAAGTATTGTTTGAGTTTATCAATTACAAACAAAACATAGGTATATACAAACATACATACAAAAAATTAAATCGTTTCTCATTATAAAATTAGTATCACCAACCTCTCCCATTCCATTATATTTTTCTCGCTTTCTAAAGGCGATTGGAAGAGATCACTTATAGCGATAAGTCCACCCATTGTAATTTAGTTTATAAGTTTTCTTTATATAGTTATACCTAAAAACAGTTCCGTTACTGAATGACAGACCTACAACGCACATTCTAAACCGGCAGACCTAGAAATTTTGAGAAATATTTCTTAAGTTAACCCTAGAGATAATTAGAGATAGTTTGAAACTCATTCCGTCCGTAAAGGAGTGAAAGGGGGTGGCAAATTTTGCATGCAGGCAAAGAAGCGGGGTGCAGCTAGCTACTCAATTAATTGTAAACTGGTGTAAATGAAAGTTATTTTTTATGTTATTAAATGATAACCTGGCTGCCACATTGCTACATAACACCATATGTTTCTAGTTTCAGCATGTGTTCGGGATGTCTAGATCAATAACATTCAGGTTTTCTGTACTCTAGTACTCTAAATATGCCATTTATCTTTTAGAGTGGTTTAGTTGTAAAAAAAAGATGATACCGCTAATGATTGTGAATGGATTTCAGCTGGGCTTATGCGAATGACATTGTTTTGAAAAAATACCAATTATTTGGGAAAGCGTTTTTTATCCTGTCACTTTACACATGATTTGATAGTTTCATTGGCATCAGCCTATTACGATCCCACTGCTGGGACAAGTCTTCTCTCAGAAAGAGAGAGGATGAGTCACCATACAGGATGGATCTACCATGCTGCGCTGGGCAAGTCCTGGGATGTCCCATGTCCTTTAATTTTAAGGGTTTTATGGATATCCGATGTTTTCTGTCACCGTTTTCGATCGAGTGCATCGAAAGCTGTAAATAACATATGATCGGTTTTGAGGTTTTGAATCTTCTCACCGCTTGGTCACCTCACCACCACTTTCCACCACTGCTCCCCGATGAGATAATTCAGTAAAACAACTTGAATTTTCATTGAAATGTATCAGGACATAATGAATTAACAGGAGTGAGCAAAATTATTAGGGTTACTGAAGCGGACTAAAGTACCAGGCCCCCATAGATCGGAAGGATTATGCATCTTAGTCATGGACTCGCGGTACGTACCATTGCAAATGCAACGTAGTTCTACTGTCAGTAGTGCAGGTTGTTTCGCGACGGACCACCCCACAATGAGCTTTATGTAAATGAAAACATCGTAGGAAAATTTCCATAGTGGGCACTCTAGCGTCCGTCAGGTCATATATAAACTTCCAGCAGAAAATATGACATCAAGCCTAGGGTTCCAAATGCCAAGGACAGTAATTTTGGTCACTTCTATGGCGTCGGTGAACCTTGTATATTTCTATAATCTGTAATGCCGGGCTAGTACACTTTAGCAGAAAAACTGTTTTTCCTTTATGAGAACACAAAACGGATAGCGTCAGACAGAACAACTCAGGTCACTTCGATGGCTTTGGCGATCTGTGATGTTTCTATAAAGACGGGCTTTTGATTTTTTAGTTCATAATTTGGGAGCAAAAAAGTAATTTTCCTTCCTGAGCTAGTGAGTACATCTATAAATATATCCACTACGAAATAATATACAAATAGATGTGTTCTTTCTGTTTACTAAACTAAAAGTGTTAACTATCCACTCCACAGTTAACCTCCACTCCGCCGAAAGCTTTAAACGCAGTAATCGATCAGTTAATTTAAGTATCAAGATCAACAAATAGTTTAAGCTCTGTTTAACAACTTCCTGAAATTTTGAAGATCTTTGCCGGAAGAAACTCTTCAGCTAAGGGTCTTTGAATACAAAATGCAGAACGATTGAATCAGCTTCAATAAAACCTATGAAAAAAATCTTTAGTTTTGACGTCATAGACGCACATAATTATGAGCTATAAGTATTTTCAATACATTTTACATGCAACAACTATATGCCAGGGCCAGGATTTGAAAAAATAACCGCTTTCATGAAGGACTATCCTAGAAAATAACATGTCCTCAACAGATCCTGGAGTTCTTTTGAAACAGTGTCATTGGTAAGGTACTCGCTTTTTCAAGATTAAAGTTAGATAAACAAACTTTGAAAATTGATTCAGGAAAATAAATTCAATTACCCAATTGAATCATAAAGCTATCATATGTACAAAATAATTATTTACGATCAAATAATGCATTATCTTAACAATATATTAATTAATATAGTGAGAAGGTCACTCGCAAACCGATTGATTAAAACAAACTATCCAGTGTATCTGTTACTGTAAAAGATCGACCTACGGTAAATCTTAATATTAACCTGTAAAACCTAAGATTTACTATATCTTGGCCGGTTACTACCCCGCGTTAAAGCCCTCATTTAGGCCTCAGGCGACCCGACCACGTGAGCATGAC
Source organism: Alsophila aescularia (assembly GCA_946251855.1). Taxonomy (NCBI): domain Eukaryota; kingdom Metazoa; phylum Arthropoda; class Insecta; order Lepidoptera; family Geometridae; genus Alsophila; species Alsophila aescularia. The sequence continues at coordinate 12,931,041 of OX276386.1, read as the reverse complement.
ATTACTGCGACAACACGGCAAAATGGCGCGAAAATATTGTTGTCCCGTCGTACTTCCTCAGTCGTTAGGCGCAATATTACAAAACTCGGCCTGTGATTGGCTGAATATATGTAGCCACAGACGAACTGAACCAAAGAGTTATGAAATTATTATGTTAGGAGATATCACCGCGGAAAAATGACGAAGGCAAAAATAGGAGTTGTTCCGTTAACATTAAAACATCAACACAGTTTAGTAGAAAGAGTGACCAGAATATTTTTGTGACAACCAGCAAAAATTGCAAAAATTTACGGCTCAGAGAGGATTTAGTTTAAAAAAAACCTTTTTTGGTTCTTTCCCTTATATGAAAGATACACAAAGATTCGATAATAAAAGCGGGATGACATTTAAATACATTTAAATCGGTAAATATGTAAAACTAAACTAACATGTTTTATTTTGGCTGCTGTGACAGCCAAGGGGGATCGGGCGTTAGAGAAAATGGCTGCCAAGGAGGATTTAGCGGATGGTAAAAGTACGAACAGTTGTGTGATCAACGTTCATTTCAAACTTTTACACCATTCAGTTGGTAAATTTTAACATTTACCTCAGAGACACGGTAAATGATGAAAAAGACTAACCTAACAAAACCTTACCCATAAATAACCTAAAAAATAAAAATGAATAACCTAACCAAAACCAACAACAATTACCAGCGGTAATTTTATAAACCGAATACCCTAATTAAAATCGCTAATAAAACCTAGCATTTACTAAATTCCCGAAAAGCTCGTTTTACAAACTAAAAAAAAAACTAAGATTCACCAATGAACGGGCTTTTACTGTGACATATTCATTAGATAAAATGTATCTATATGTAAAACCGAGACCAGAAACCGAAATCTGGCGTCGGTTGTCTTCGAGAATTTTAATCTGCGGAACAGCTGCAGAAACAAAAACAACGTGCGTTGCTGCGAAACGTATTTTTGTAGCAGAGATACCTACTAAAGATAGTTTCTGAACTTTCTGATAGCAACTGGTGATTTTATTGCTCATTAAAAGGCGTTTTAAACGGTTATAATTTAGCTTCACTTGTATATTTCCTTAAAATGTTACGACAGATTTTTTAAATAAGTTGTATTTTCAACTAGGTTGAAAAACATTTAGGCAACCCTTCACGAAATGCACTAGAAGCCCTAAAACAAATCTATATTTTTAAAGGTATTTTCCTTGAGTTTTTGAAGTCAACGAATCTATCTATATCTATACGTCTATCTTCTATACATATAATAAAACCTTAACCAAAGTGAAATCTGTACATGGAAGAGAATTAGAAAAAAAATATATATTTGAGTATATGAAAGTAGTAGTGATTTGATGATATCTCGAGAACGGATTGCCAGAATTCGATAAAAAAAAAAAAAAAATTGGCGAAGGGTAAGGGTAAGGAGACGGAAAGGAGGAAAAGGAGAGAGAGAGAGAGAGAGAGAGAGAGAGAGAGAGAGAGAGAGAGAGAGAGAGAGAGGGAGAGAGAGAGAGAGAGAGAGAGAGGCGCGAAATTTATACGCGTGCAAAGCCGCGGGGCGCAGCTAGTAGAAAATAGTATATTACTTATGGTATTAATACTCCTTTTATACTTTTTTTTAATCTTTTTTTTTCTTCGGCCTTTTAACTAGTGGAATCATATCATCATAGGTTCAGTACATAATTTGAATATACAATTCTTCACCCTAGAAAAAATATCATAAATAAAAAAACAGAAATGTACCTACGTATAGACATGTTATGAATTCTTATGTTTAATTTTTGGATCATTTACTGGCATATGATTTATAAATCGAGATAATTGATTAGTAAATTTTTATTCAAATTCAAACTTACATACACAATAGGTAATTTTTAATCGACGTCACAAAAGGAGATGGCTATATCCGCCTTTCCGTAGTGTAGCAATACCAATAGGCAACCATCTGGAGCTTTTAGGTGTCGAACTCACATCGAACCTGAATTTTGGATCTTACATTGAATCCCAAGCCAAGGTAGCTGCAAATAAACTTGGTATTTTATCTAAGGTTAGGCGGTACTTCACACCGGGCAGCTTTAGCAAGCACAGATCCGATATTGTATGGAGTATTGCTGCCACCTCTGGGACGGTTCTGCCAAGTATCAGCTTGAGGCGAGACTTTGAATTCAATTGAAAGACGTGCTATGAGGCTCATTGGGATGACACTCTGGTAAAGAGGAAGCTCCAAAGTCTGGCGCATCGACGTCTACAGATTGCATTATGGAGAGTGTCCACAAGAGCTGCACAATCTGATTTCCCCATCACCTTTTCATCATCGCACGGCTAGACCATCGACAAAGCGCCACACTTTTATGGTTGAAATACCTCACAGAAAGACGAAGCGTTACGCATCTTTATTGATTATAAGAAATGCAAAGAAGTGGAATACTCTACCCTCGTCAGTGTTTCCGGTAAAATATAACCCTGGGCCCTTATGCGCTATGACCATTTACATACGTAACGTGTCGCGTTGTGGAATCGTTCGGCAAATTACGAACAATTCCACGCGGGCGGCCCGTTACGTGGCCGACTTCTAGTCTGCGATCGGACTGACAAAGTCCAACGCTAACTTTGAACTAAAATTAAAGACAAGGAAATTACGTTCATCATGAAGAAATAGCGGTGCACAGGCATTTTAACTTTTTACCCCGGAAAAAGTCAATGCGGGAAAAGCACAACTGCTCTTCAAACATATTCGTTTACAAATACAACATTATGATGTTTCATCCTTCGACCCTCAAATCCTGAGCTGCTACCTTCCTACCTGAACCAAGAATTTGGGGATCTGCAGATCTAGATTTGTACCTAAGTACATCATCTCATGTAAAACAAAACTGAGAAAACTTGAAAGTATTGACTCATTCTGGGTTAAATGTTTCATGATGATCGTTTGTTTCCGAGTCATAGATGTAATATTTGTATCTATGTATGTTTATTACCATAGTATAGGGTATCCTAGTTTGGGGCTAGGTAATTGGTGTGAACCGTCCGTAATATATTTATTTATTTACTAGCTGTGCCCGCGGCTTTCTCCACGTGGTCAATTAATTTAAAAGTAGCCCATACGTGTTATTCCAGGACCAAAAGTTCATCTCTTCAAAATTCGTTCAGCCGTCAAATAGTTTTTTTACAGATTGTTCGGCATCTAATCATCGGATTAAGATACCAAGTATCCTAGTTTTTAAGTCAAACCCTAAGTTATCCAACAGTGAAAACCGCATCACAATAGTTTTTATGTGATGCGTGAACAAACATACATACGAACAGACAGACACATCTAATAATAAAAAATAATATAACCATAGATCATTTTTTTAATCATCTTCTTTGTACAGACTTTCGTTCCCTTTGATTTGTATACTGGTAGTATAGATAGAAGATAGATGATACGCTCCAGTCAGCATGCCAATAACAAAGACCTAGGTATAACTTAACCCGCATTACATTCGATCCAGTAATTAATACGTGATGCGCGAACCAAATGTTTTACGGTTGGATTCTGCTACAGATATATCGCCAGCATGCGATTCATGACTGTGATATTAAATAAGTAGGTACACAAAAATAAATCTAATAAAATATGTTACAAATATATTTATTCCGGTATAACGTATAAGATCAAAAATTCCCCAGATGAACACAAAGATCTTTATAATATCATGTACTTATTATTATTTAGGCGAAATGGATTTTACAAGAAATAAAGTTTCCTATAATTATCGCCATCTAGCGCCGGGTAGCTGAACTGCACTACTCTTGCTCAATATTTTAATACCGCCATCTACATTTTCTAGCGAAAAACTGCCGACTCAGACGCAAACCCTACTGAAACATTTTGCGCTTTAGTAAAAGCTCTACACCCCGACACCATGATATATTTACCATACCAACGTGAACTTGGGGAGTACGAAAATAGTTTCAGTTTGACATATGAACGAATGAAAACATGTAGTTTTTTATTTTGAATATCTTTTGCACAAATGTTTAAGATTTAAGTGTGTATTTAAATGACTATCAACATGGATTCGGGGTAAATATTACAGGAAGCTCTTGCATGATGTGCTGCTATTTCCAATGTCAAGGTGTTGCGCTTTCATGAATGTTTTGGTTTGGCATAACCTTATCCCTTTGTTTTTTGTCGTTAATCGTAAACTGTGCCAATGTTAAGTTCATACTCGTAGGTGATTCCGTAAACGCATTTCTATTTAGTAATTTCGTAGTTTTGATCAATTTTATTTAAATGCCAATTTAGGCATTTAAAATGGCTCTCATGCGATTTCTGTAGGAAAATTTAGTTTTAAACGCTTTAAAGGAATAATTATAATGTTTTCCCCATGCTTTGTGGTTAAATAAATCTAAAATATCGGAGACAAGGTCACTGGTACACCTAGAGCATTGAGCGATATTGACTTTTTATAACGTCGAAAATAACTTTTTGTAGCATCTTTCGTGTTACTCATTATAACTAGCTTATTGCCTTTGTAACTAGGTAAAGTAAAGACTAAAGTGCTTGAATCTCTTTTAAATAAAACATGTGAAAAGTTTATTCTCGAATTGAGTTTATCCAGTGATAATCATCGGTTCTCATCACCGAACCGAAGTGGGAAAGGAGTCTGCGATCCAAATTTTGTATGACATCTAGTGCCACCTGTCGTATATTCGAACGATATATTGTCTTAGTTGATGCACAAATATATAATTGTCATAGTCGTCACTTTTATTATAATTTTAAAAGCAATAACGCCATTCGTTACAATAATGTACCTTATTATGGAATACACGGATGATTTCCCTACGTGTCTTTACGAACGGTCACTTGTTGCTTTGCATAAATATGTATCTTGAGACATAACCGCGGCGCGCCAGGCACACTAACATAGTCTCTCTACTTTAAACAAAAAACTTCTTTATTGTTTCATGGTGATACCATAAGAATGAGTAATAACACGAGTGATATCCTAGATATGTGAAACCTTGCTGCAGGTCAAGGTAGGAGAAAATTATGTTGATAGACGAAGTAATTTGAAACTAGATCTTTACAATGTACAGTAGTCGCAGCTAATCTATATGTTTGTGAAGTTAGGCTCTGTGAATGATTGCGCGGGTACTGCTGTAGGGATAAAACAGCATAAAGCAAGAGCGAGATAGAATATGGCAAAAACGTAAGCTAGTGAGTGAGGAAGTTATACAATGCTGTCTTCACCTTCAACATTGGGATTGCTTCTGAAAAATAACAGTTTGCGCAGCGACTAGCAGACAACTTCCGAGACACATACTTCCGCTGCGACTAATGTAATTCATAGTTTTGAACTTTAGAAAGGAGATATTAACCATGGATGCTGTTATTATTGAGTAGCAATGTACCATGACACGCTGAAGTCAGCCATCGCTCAACATCTTTTGGAGTTGGGGACAAACCACTGGATCAAGTTAAAACATACATACTACCCACAGAAAGCCACTACATACGAAGATTGGTTAGCAAGCGATTGAAATTACAAAGTTCATAAATTTCAATCATGAAAATGGGTTTTAACTACGTGAGAACTAAAAAAAGTCGTCCTTAATACGCGAAGTGCTACTGTTAGTATTGTGTGTCGCGATCGAATTACTAAAGACTGTGTGAACAATGGTACTGGGCCCCAATTCTAAAACAATTGTAATGACAATTGTCTACAATTTTCGCAAAATTTTCGCTTTTACCTCTTAAAATTGGTAGAAAAGTTTTTTTTTGAAAAAATTTCACAATAAAATATTTCCAAAAAAATAATAAACGAGTGAGAATAGGGGTAGACCATTTTGCTTGCTTGTACAAAAACTACCCGCAGTTGCCGTGATCAGGGCGCTCGCAACAGTGACGAAATATCGGGAACTCATTAATAACAGTTTATACTTCTAGTGTTTGTGACCATGTGAGTTTTAAACCATCATTTTTAATTTTATATCCATTGTCTTTAGAATTCCAACCCAACGCGTGCATTAAGGATTTCTTCCACATATTTTACGCTAGTTAAAGAGCCGTTTTCTATAGAAAACCAGTTCTGTGCGACACTCAGATGAAATTCCGGCCCACACAAGTACAGACCCACCACCGTAGGCTACTTTTTCTTCGATGCATGCTTGCTTGAATCTTTCTCCTGGTTTTCTATACGCTCTGTGTCTTCCATCGTGCTTGTAGAGCATAAACTTTGATTCGACGGAGAACATAACTTTTGACCAATCTTCAATAGTCCAACTTAAGTGGTTCTGGGCATATCTTAGTCTTGAAAAACGATGTCCACGCTCCAGTTCAGGGCCATTTGCAGGTCTAAGTGGTTTCAAGTTAGCTTTAGCAAGTCGTCGTTTTACTGTCCATGCGCTTGGGTTACTTCCTCCGAGGCGTAGAAACTGATTTGTAAGTTAAGTTCCTGTGAGAAAGCGATTACGAAGTATGGTGTTCACCAAGTATCGATCTTCTCGTGCTGTGGTACACCTGGTTCTGCCTGTTCCTGGTTTGCATAAGTTAGAGCCAGTTTTCTCGTAACGTCGGCGAACTCTTTGTACTGTTGACAGCGACACACCGACAGTCCTGGCTGTACCTATCGCGCTGACTCCGGCCAGTTTCGAGCATTGTGAGAATTCTGGTGCATTCTTCAGGTTTGGTGTAAGCGACATGATTACAGCTTGAATAATAAATATCAAACACTATCATTATGGTTTATATACCCACTTGAATGACAGATTAGAAACAAAAGCAAAATCAAATGCAGTAATTTCGTAGTTCCATCTTCGAAAGTCTCCCTTTTTCAAATTTGTTTTTTTTTATGACATTTACAATAATTAAGAAGTTTTAATACCTTAATTTAAGGAGTACTTAATTGTCTATTAAACTCAGTTTATTTCATTAAGCTAGCATTCTTAGTTTCTGAGATTTATAGGTTTCTTTAAGTGACCCGGATTCATTGCTCTCTAGTGTATTTATTGTATCCATATTACACTATTATTACAGGATTACCTAAAATAAAGAAAAAGGTTAGATAAAGTAAGTCAACATTAATAATAGTAATAAAAAAGAAAAAGTTCTTAACTAATCGTCACCATTACGTATTTGAAATAAAATTGATCTCATAAACTCGGCAACTAAGCAATTGAATATCTCAATTTTCTGGGCAACTAGATTTAGTGAGTGCAACAAGCAAGTCAATGGCGTTTTAGATAATAAATGAATCCTCACGCGGGGCACCGCAAACTACCGCGGCCGCCTACGTCTGGCCACGTACGCAACCGGCACATTCAGCCTCATCCATAACAATATCTCCGCATTGGAGATACTCAATCTGAATACCCTCATCATGTAACATGCGAGCGCCGAATCCCATCTAGTTTCCAATTTGTTGTATCCAACCATGCCCAAAACGGACAGAGCTGGATAAATCAACGAAGGGTAAACCTCATATAACCTACAGGTACAGGTACCTCGTAAACTTATTTTGTATGCGCTCCAACAAGAGTGTACTTAGTTTCATGTGGAGCCCACATGGCAGTATTGTATTCGAGCTGGCTTCAGATAAGAACGTCGTACAGAGCCGATATTGCTTTTATATTTGTAAAGCTTTCAGCTCGACGCAACAAAAAGTCTAAGCTCTTATTATTATACATACGTTTATTATGTGATCTTTGAACGTTAAATCGGTACTCATACAAACTTCGATCCCTCCCTTTAGATCCCTAACCACAACTACACGTTCCAAAAACTCACCATCAACCTCATAGTCAAAGTGGAGTGGAACTTTTGACCTGCTAAAAGATATGGCAGAGCATTGCTTGATATTATACTGCAGTTTATACTTATGACTCCACTCGACCACTCTGTCCACGTCCTCCTGCAAACGCTGGCAGTCTCCTCTGTCCTTAACCGCCAAGAGTAACTTAAGGTTGTCCCCGAACAACAAGTATCGGGCTTCCCAGAATACATCTGTCAGGTCATTTATCATAGTGATAAATTCTAATGTACAGAGAATTGATCCTTGGCTCACCCCTAACCTTGTAAAATAAGGTTTAGATTTGCACCCAGCGTATTCCACGTACTGTTTTCTGACCCTCATGTGACTCGCAATGAAATTTAATAATTGGTGCATCCGGCAGCCGCCAATTTCGACAATAATATATCGTGTTCGACCAAGTCGAACGCTTTTCTCGAGTCGAACAATCATACTAAAACCATCATCTTCTTTACAGAGGCAGCGGCAGTAGGCTGGGCGAGCACTGCAACCCACACTGGTACATCGATTCTGTCTACGCGTCCTCTCTCAAGGTCTCCCTCCGTCTACCAACCAGGCAGTTCTTAGAAGGTTAGTGCTCGCTGGGAACAACAATATTACCCTATGGGGGAATATCACATTATCAATATTTGGTATCACGCAATCCACGCGTATTGCGATCCATAAGCCTCGTATTTACTGGGCGACATATGTACCACGACACGTGACACTATGCCGGCCCAATATCTTGCTTCGGACGAAAAAGCCCGGGAGGTAAGATATCGAAAATCGTCAAAGAAAATACTTAAAGAGATATATTGTCATAAGAGATATATTGATAATATTGTCATAGGAATCAAATATAATCCGTGTTGTTAGTAGCCCATTTAAATAGCCCTGATATTATTATGATAGGTCACTCTTTACTAATTTCAGATTCACTCTAACTTTTAAGTTCTTCGCAGGTCAGTGTTTAAAATTGAAGTTACTAAAAAAACAAAATGGGAATCCTTTGTGCGGGATCTTCAGACTATTTTTTCCTAGTAATATTCATTATTTCTGTAAGTGGCCATGAATTTACTAATTATTGAATTCAAGATCAAGTCTTATGAATGTTTGCAAAAGCACACTTTACAGTTAACATTGAAAATTAGATATTTATTTATTTTTATTAAAATACATTTCCAAAAATTAATTTCGTTTGTCTTGAAAATGATTTCAACAGTATTTCTAAAGCAAATTGATCTGAATTATATACTTGCAGACTTCTACCACCCTTGGATTCGGCAAAGTGATATCAAGAGATTCATAATGGGTATGAAGACTTCACCCCAAAGTAATTCACTATAGTACCTACCTAATGTCTTGTGTTTAATGTAATTTTATCGATTAATTATAAACTCTGTGGATCGTCCCTTTATATGTGAGAATGTTTTGATCTGACCAAACTGTGGCTAAAAAGAGAAAATTCAATTTTGCTCACGACGCATATGGGCTTATAATTTTATAATGCTTTGCATTAAAAATTCACCAGCGTCTGCAAATTTAAGCTTTATTGTTAGAAGCGCCATCTCTTGCTTATTGCCGACACTGAATGCCAAGCTACTCTTACTTCAGCTCGATGACGCAGTGATAGAAGACATTTTCGCTAGATGGCGCTACAATAATAGGAGCATGGTGACTAGTTCTAGGTTTACTATTCCACGCAAGATGGCGTATATATCAATTATTAGATCGAGATGACGACGGTTATTCACGCACGCATGATATTTTTATATGCACTATTTCTAATAAATCTAATAATATAATTTAATGTCTAGTTTTAAGTTTGCTTTATATATTTTAGAAGTGGCAGATACGAATGTATCAGTTACCTACAAATACAAGGTATTTATTCATGTGTGCGAAGAATGTCGTAGGTTTATTTAATATTCAGCAAAATATTCGTCTAGGCACCATTCCAGAATAAACTACTGTAAACCACATTGCAAGGTAATCTAAACTATTACGAAAAAACACTTCCTATATGAAATCACTGGCAGTGTCTTGGAATAACATAGGTAATAGAGCTACCTACGTACTTGGTAGTTATTTGGAAAGGAAACTGCTCTTCACCATGGTCTCGCTCCACATTTTTATTTGTTACACGAGTATTAAATCCACATTATTTTATAATGTCTTTTACAATATACCTAATGATAATAATATTAGAGACCTGATAAATTAAGGTGGGTTCCCAACGAGTCACACCAGATCCTGTCACAGTGTGACTCTTTGGGATTTTTTCTCCCATTAATGTTTTAACATTGACTGATATACATTTTCTCGTATTTAGGAGAAAGGTGTGCGAGATGATCCCTTAGGGGAAAATGCTCATATGGCCAATAATACCCAACATAAGTTAAATGTTAAAGCGGATTTGACCATTCAGTTTATTTACCTAAGTGTCCATTATGATCCCTGGGGTATGGGCATGATGATCCCAGAGGATATCCGATGTTAATTCAATTAAAATCACTACTAAGTTATTATTAAATAAATATAACACACTTATTTTCTTACTTAAAGTAGGTTTTCAAGTTTACGACATTTTGCATTTTACATTGCTTACCTTTGAAATAAGTACTCTTATAACGAAATAATCAGTGGTTTATACTACACTCAACGTTTGGTTATTCTGATATATCAAGCGCCACTATTTAAAAAAAAATACAGTTATGTTGTTTTTAAATTAACAGGGATCATCTTGAACGCAAGCAGAAATATCATCTCATCACAATCACAAACCCAACTTATGTGTTTCAAATTCAATAAATTAATTTCTAAGATTTGTGCTGCTTCCCTGCTTTATATAGTTAAATGAAAATTGAGCATATTTGTAAGCCAAAATGGCTACAGCCATTGCTTACAACAAAATATGAAAAAAGTTGCCTAGCCTCAAAGTTTGTCTTAAGTTAGATCAGCACCACAAAAAATGAATTTTTAAGACTTGCAACTCAAACAATAAGGTCACTTCAGAGCCAAATATTTCGTAAACAGAACCATATAGAATTAAATGTCAAAAAAAAAACGTAGTATGATGTTAAAATACATTTTCAACGAGAACCGTTGGGGTGTACAAACATTATTTTTTATTGTTCACTTTTTATGTTATTATAGCCACAAAAAATAACATATATTTTTTTCAGTAGTGTTAAGGAAGGGAAGGAAGGGAAGGGATGGACGGGAATTAGGAATTACAGATGCATGGACTGAAAGATTGGCAGATAGACATATCGAAAATATAAGACTGGAGCCCTAAATATACTAACACGACGCCAATCTCCACACGCTAATTTAAACCGCACAAGTGTAACCGTCGCCACGCCACAAAGATTCTGCTTTTTTAATGTTGATTAAAAAAATAAACATAAAGTATCACCTTGTCCGCGACGCGCCATTAAGCCGGCACTTCCGTTTCGCATAATCTTTGACGAAAGCAAGTATTAATAACTGCTTTATATTTCAATAGTGCTTGATGAATGCCAAGACTGTTAGACGTGGTTATAGAGCGTGTAGCTCTCAGCTTGTTTAGCGACGCTTGCGGTGGGGCGGGCGGCGTTGGATTTCTTTCCGTACTTGTTCATATGGGACCAAACATATTATGAGTGTCAGTCCTTCTCCATTTTATCACAGATATGGCATCGACTTTATCTAGCAGGGCGATTAGACCGAGCTGTATCTTTTTTTCAGACTGAAAACGCTGGGCATCACTGTGTGCCAACGTTACTGACACTGAGTTACACACATTTTTCGACATATTTTTTTTCTTGTGTTGCATTTTTATTCCTTCGATAGTTGCTCTTAATATAATACCTAGGTGACGAAGTCCTAAATGTATGGGTTCGCTCATTTTTCCTGATAGAAAAATGGAGGAAAAGTAATATGCTGTTTTTATTTTCGTTTTTTTTTAAACTGCGTTGCAATCGATCCAGTAGTTTTTAAGTTACACGCCAACAAAGCTGTTTTTACGGCTAGATTATGTACCTTACTATGGAATTAGTTCAGAGTTGACGCGGGCATAAAATGTGTTATCTTGGTCGGCTATAGCTCGTAAACTAGTAAACCCTAGGTAGCCGTGATAATGTTGTTTGTAAAATTTCTTAGATAGAGTATTAAATTGTAATGTTTTCAAAACCAGCCAGGTATAGTAGAGATTTAAATAGAATGTTATACGTACAAAATACAAACAGGGATTATCTCTGGCCCATAATTTTAAATTGCATTTATTGAAGATGCTTGCAATGCATTGCATTGGAAGTATATAAATCCCGTTACCGTTATAATGTCCCGAAAGCACTCATATATCACAGATTTCATATATATATATATATATATATATATATATACGCCAAACGCTAATCATTTATTGATATGGCCAAGCCATTTCATGATGTCAACGATAATTTCAGGAAATGATCAATTTTACGATATTGCCACGACAAATACAGTCATGAATCTCAGAGATGCTGGCAGAAACTGGATGCGGAGAAGAGTCCAACAGTGGACTAGTATATATATATATATATATATATATATATACTAGTCCACTGTTGGACATAGGTCTCTCCTAATTCATGCTAAGCTCGGTCTTCTCCGCATCCAGTTTCTGCCAGCATCTCTGAGATTCATGACTGTATTTGTCGTGGCAATATCGTAAAATTGATCATTTCCTGAAATTATCGTTGACATCATGAAATGGCTTGGCCATATCAATAAATGATTAGCGTTTGGCGATATGAACAGCTAAACGCACGGCTACTTCATCATATGTCAAATATTAGTAATCATTTCGTAAAATTGTTGCAGTATCCACTGCTAGAGGCGCTAGGTGGAAGCCCGACTTGGCCGTGATAGGTTAGAGAACGAAAGCGGGAGCTCGCTACGCTTCGCTCCCACCATGGTTCTACGATATCGCCACAACATATTCATTATCACGTTCGTCATAGCAAAATACCAATGTAACAGTAAGATAAAATCGACCACCTGTTCCCATATAAAATATTACTATTGCGTCACATATACATTTAATACATAGTTATATAACAGAAACATAAATTACAGTATAATGCTCTCATTTTTGTGGAAACTATATTTTGGGACGATAGGGTCACCTCATGAGCGAATGTTTTGGATTCCTGAGATTTTGAAGCTCTATAGTTTTATGCTACCATATAAATCTTTGTAATAGCCGATTTACAATGCATCGGTAAAAATAGAACAGAAAATGCGAAGAATTTTTTCGTTTTGCAAATTGAAGATAAACTACGTGAACAGATATTCAAATAGAAATATATCTAGCAAAGTTACGAGATTTATAGCAAAAAGTACCTAAATGCTAACGGTTTAAAAAAAAAGACCGTTAGCATTTTGATAAGGGTGAGGTTTTATTTGTCATTATAAGTGAAATATTTGTTATAATATAACAAATATTTTTATAAATATAGCCTCACCTAATAAGACTTATGCACCATTTTGTATTTCTAAGTAGCCAGATAACAACCCTAAGCAGTAGGGTGCCGCAAAGATATTGTAATTCAAAATTCTGGGTGACACGCCCATAATAAATAGTTGCACTATTATGGGCGTAGCACTTACCATCAGGGAACGACCTGCTCGTCTCGTTACTCAGTTTTATATAAAATCTATGAATGTAGGCAACCATGAGTCACAACTTTCATAAATAAGTAGCGTTACTGACAAACTATTGGTTACCTAGTCGCTAACGATAGGGGTGGTCCATTTTTGTTGCAACTTCTTGGAGTTAGAATGGCAGCTGTGACATGTTAAAATTTAAAAATTACTTCTCCGTTTAGTCTATTAGTGCTGTCTTTCTAATGGGTGTATTTCCGAAGCACGGGTAGAGTTAGTTAGGTATTTCCAATACCTGTGCGTGATTCAACACTGTCGCATCAAAAGGAGCTCGTCCCGCCATCTCTTCCGAGGTCTGCCGCGACGTCGCCTCGCTGTATCAGGGCTCCAATTTGTAGCCATTTTGGACCACAGCTCATCTGGCATGCGGCAGACGTGCCCTGCCCAGTCCCACTTCAGCTTAGCGGCTTATATAGCTACGTTAACTATTTTAGTTTTGGAGCGCAATGCTGTGTTTCAAACTCGATCAGTTAACTACGCTCCATTGCTCTCTCGCAAACCTTAAGCTTGGACTTTTGGATATTTGTCAAAGACCATGTCTGGGAGCCATAAGTCAGGATTGGAAGGATACACATGTCCATGACTTTCCACTTCAGTAACATTGAAGGTTTCCCTTCATCAGCTCCTTCATGGACCAATAGTTCCTCCAGGCATTATTGGTTCGTCGTGCAACTTCTTTATCTTATCTTACCTCGAAGGAGACTATTTGGCCCAAGTAGATGTACTCATGGACATAATATATTACTTCCCCATCTATAGTGATTCGCCGTCAGTGGTGTTGGTCATGACTTTGGTCTTTGACATATTCATCCTCAGTCCAATCTCAAGGCTTGCGGTGCTGAGGTCTTGCAGCATTGACTGTAGCTCTTGGGCTGTGGAGGAAAAGATAACTATGTCGTCGGCGAAACGAAAGTTGGTTAGCCTTGCTTCGCCGACGTCAATTCCCTTTCCTTTCCAGCCTGCCGCTAGCTTTATGAAGATATCTTCAAGGGCACTTGTAAAAAGCTTGGGAGACAGTGGATCTCCTTGCTTGAAAACTTTTTCTATTGGAAATGATAGACCTGTGATTTGGAGCTTCATGGAGGCAGTGCTGTTGTAGTTTTTTTGGATGAGGTTAATGTAGGTTTGTTCGAAATTTTGGTTTTTAGAGCTTTAAATATAGCAGAATGGGTGACACTGTCGAATGCTTTTGAATAATCAACGTAAGCGAGATATAGAGGGATATAGTGTTCGTGGTGTTTTTCAATAAGTTGATTAATAGTGTGTAAGTGGTCTGTAGTTGAGAGGCCTGCTCGGAATCCTGCTTGTTCGGGAGATTGTTCGAGGTCTAGTTTACCTGAGATGCGATTTTCAATAACTTTAATGAATGCCCTAAATAGGTTATATCGCTTAAGGCTTATGGGTATATAATTATTAATATTTGGTGTACTAATAATATTTTAAGTTATTTATATGCCCTTGTTCGTAAGACTTGTAAAATGCTATATATATTATGTTACCTATTTTCAACTTTGTGAGAAGTTCGCGGAAGATTCTCAGGACGGGTCTAAATAACTCAGAGGTACAACTTATATATATCTAATATGGATTTAGCTGGAAACGACACATGTTTTTCCGATGAGAAAATTCTATGGTATCCGGGGGACAGTCGTCCGTATTGTTTACTGCTTTGTTACATGACTGCCCAAAAAACTGTTTTTAAGATTCATATATGTTTTTATGTATGTGGGTTTCTTTATTCTACCATAACTTTTAAATGCCTGAACAGATTTTGACGTATGGGGTATCGATAGAATCCTTACATCCTCCCGAGCAACACATAAAAAAAACGATCTGGCGGCAGTATGACTCCATATATCCGAAAAAAAAACTTAAAATTTTACAATATGGGTATCAAATTGAAGGCCTTGATAAGCACATTCATACAGTAGGTATATAATTTACTGGCATAAGTTCTTTTTTGGTAGGGCAGGCGTGTTTTTTTTAGCTTTTAAGCTAGTTATTCAATAGGATCTCGACAATGATAGCTCAACCATGACGAAATTTAAAGCTGTAAGCAGCGCTTCCGAGATTCTAGTTCCCCAAAAAAAGAGACGTCTAAACTAGTTTTTGAACGTTGACAGCCCTGTCAAAAAGAACTTACCTACCTAGCACCTACCTAACACGCCCAAAAATACACCGTCGTCGGATCTATATAAAAAAATCGAAATAAATTAATCGTTACGGGACATTACGCGTTCTTATGTATCAATGTTTTATTTCAGACTTGTGACTAGGGAGTTAGTCATCAAAAGGCGGAGCGCAGTGACGCTTCGATGCAATCTAAAATTCGTTTAGTTGTGACTACAACTCCAGCTGGTTACGTATCTCGAATAAACCACAACCGTTGCGTTGGGATAAACGAGTTCTTTGGGTGGAGACTGCGACTAGTTTAGCAACTCGTCCCACATTACAGTCGTCCCAATGAGACAGAAAATTAATTTGATAAAAAAACATAAAAAGTAATTATCAAATTCATTAACTCGTCCCATTGCTATTGCAACTAAGCAATGTCATCAACAAAAATGTTTGACGTTTAGTAGAGGTGCTTCGCTCCATATTTGGACATAACTGTGCGCTTCGTAACAAAAGCATCAAATCTCTACCATGGTTAGAATATTCCACTACGACCATTTTCAGATGTAGAAGGAATTCAGATTAGTCCTTGGAGTGCGGGGGCAAAGAGGGAATTACGCATCCACCGTGCTTTTTTTTTACTGATATTTTAAATCTACTTGGGCATGTGTGGTATCATTTTCGTATAAAAAGGACACAAGAAACTTATTTTTACTTTAAAATGGGTATGATACATTTTTACAACAAAAAAATATATTTTTAACGAAAATGTTAGACGCTACTCATATTTTTTTAAAGTCGGTATATCTTTTAGATATCTTGAATAAAAAAAATACTAGAATAAAGGCAATTTAGTCTAGTTCATAAAAATATATATACTTATACAAAAACCTCAAGAAAAAAGTATGTACGCTTCGAAGTAAAGCCGTCCACCTTGTTCTCTGTGGATTTCCACTGGATTTCCATTATTTGTCAGTCATACGGTACTTTTTTTATAGGGTAACACAAATAACTATTTAAAGATTATGTTGTCAACTGTACTAAATCAATTCAGATTTTAAGGATAAAATCAATGAGACGAGTTACAGAGCAGGAAAAAATATATTTAAATGCAGTGTTTTGTCTCATTTGTCTGTTTCATGGGACGTGTCGCTGAACTATTCGAGATCGCGTTTAGGCAAACGAAGGGACACCCACTGGTCAGGTGGAGTGACGAACGACGACCGGCGACTATGTTTACCTAAACACCAAATTAAAAGCAGTTTCCACTCTAGAACTCGTTTACCCCGACTATTTTTACATCAATTTCTTACAAAGTATCTTCTTACGAATTAATGTCAACCTATTTGTCAAAATAATTATAAAAGTGAACGAACAGTGAACATTGAATTAATTAAATACCTAAACCATTATACATAGGTTTATCCACAAAGTCTCACGACCGATGCCAAATTGTAAAGCTGTGCAATTTGGGACTTTCTGAGGTGCAATTGCGCACTGAGACGGGAAGTTGTCGTCGTGTCTATCAACTCTCTAACTAACTCTATCAATCAACCTATGTACTGTTAGTGCAGACTTTTGACTATAGATGGAGGGATGGAAAAAAAAAATCTACTACTAGTCAATGTTAAGTAATAATCGTTAATAATATATGTTTAGTCCTGTATAATTAGGTATATTTGATAGTTTGAAGTAAAACTTTGAATACTTGTATTATTATTTTTCGTTTGTTCTACTGTCAAGTACTAGTTCAAAACTCTGGAGTTTGTACATCAACAATAACGTCGAAAAAAAATTGGCAAAGGCACAGAATGAAAGCTAAAAAAACACGCTTGCCCTGCCAAAAAATAACTTATGCCGATCAATTATATACTGTTGGGATGTACTTATTATCAATGCCTAAAATTTGGTACCCATATTGGGAAATTCAAAGTTTTTTTCGCCTTTGAAATGAACCATACAGCGGCAATAAAACAATTTATCAAAAATTACTCTAAAAAAATAAAAATGTCTAAAAATTATATTGTTACTCGAAGGGATATAAGGATTCTAATGATATCCCATACGTATAAAATTAGCTGAAATACCTGATATAAATATTGCTAGACTAGAAAATAATAATAAAATCTTACAAAATAATGTATCAACTAATAATAATTTAAAACGAATTAATAAATATACTCCTACTGTAACTAAAGTCGAAGAATGAATGTCCTTTTTTTGAACAGCCATGTAATAATAGTGTATAGATGAGCTTGTCAACGCCTTAAAATTATAGCAATAATAATAATATCGCTCTGAATGTTCTGCTAAATAAAATAAACCTAACCAGCATTTATGCCAAGTAGTGATATTGTATAGCATTTTTAATTTTATAACACACTGTATTGGCATTACAATACTTAACGCACTCTCAAAAATATTTATTGCTTGCACTTTTATTTCGTCAACAAAAAATATCAGGTACGTGGTTAATCGGATTTCTGTCAAAGTTCTTACAGACAGTTTTACTTTTATTAATTTCCTCAATGTTTTATTCTATATCTCGACGATTGCGGGTGACGTCAGTTGCGCGACCGTCGTCACCACACCCCGGCAACTATCGACCGAGTGCGTAGCTTACTACATAATTATATTAATAACGTATAATAAAATGTCGGCTATAATTTGGCAGTGTTTCAGGGTGCATGAAAAAGTGTGACATTCTTAAAGTTTCTTGCTGGTGAGTCACCATCTGAGCTTATCAGATTTGTTAAAATGTTTGCTAACGAGATAATTAATTACTAAACATTGGATAGATTTATAAAGGTGGATTTATATTGTAAATAATGAATTATCGCTAGTACAAAATTAAATACTTTTTCTAATAGGCGGTGGTATAGCCACCCAGATAAATAGGCCAAAGGATAGTGGCATCCAGGCCGTGTAGCAAAAAAAGCAAAAGAGCTGTGAGTACTACTAAAATCTTTGCAATTTTTTCGGAACAAAAAAATATCAGGTATACTTTCATAGCAAAACCTTTCTAATAAACCACTACTAAGCAAAACTCAAATTCTACTTACAAACTAAAACCTTGTATTTAAAAAAAACGGTTTGTCATACACATGCTCCTGGGATCACCTATTCCAGTCACAACCGTATGACTAATATTTCCATGTGACCACCAATCAAATACGCCGTGCTGGCCTTGCCCAGTGTTGCCACTTGCCAATACACCCCAATTATAGGCGCGGAAACGTCTCAGGTCATTCGTCAACTGGCAACCTTGGCTGGAAGTGTCTTTGAAGCTTATTACCAGCTGGACAGAGGTTACATAGGTAAATATAAATTGTGTAATAACTTTTTTTTCAGGCAGATGAGTCTAGTTTCTTTAATTAGTAAGCCTCGTTGTAGTTCTTCTTCTTTTACTTTGTAACACTTTGTATGTTTATTGCATGTAATCACATATTTTACACATGAATTATCTTTAACTATGGCATGTAAATTAAATATGTATATGTTCTACCCTGCGATTCCGCCCGTAGTTTTCCCGTTATCCAAAGAAAACTTTGCATTTGCCCAGAAAAAAAATACCTAGCCTATGTCTATCCGGAAAAGTGTAGTTTTCAGAATCAAATCAGTAGTTCTGAAGATTGCCTCCTCCTTCTTCTTCTTCTTCTTCTTCTTACACTGTGCTTCTCCACTACTGGAGGTTGACCGTCAGCTCTGCATACCCCCTCACAGTTTCTCGCCAGTCGAAATAACTCTTACGCTGGCGATTCCGATCCACTCTCGGACATTCTTGGGCCACAACTTTCTTCTCTCGACGTGGTGGTTCCTCTATCCTTCTATCTATCCCATCATAATAATTTCGAGAAGGCGGTAGTGATCGTGCTTGAGCACATCTCCGAGAAAACAAATGTTTCTTCTAGTGATGGTCAGGATATGTTCTTGGGATTTGTGCACACTTCGTGAGACCTCTTCATTCGTGACCTTATGGACCCACCTAATTAACCAAAACCTAACCTAACCAACCAACCAAACCTAACTCAACTAGCCTCCGGAATCCTTATAGACAAACAACTGTACCTTTGTTTAATACTAGTGGGTGTATATTTTACAAAAAATCATCGGTGGAAGTCCACACATTTTTAATTATTGTGATAAGCTACTTTTGATTTCCCTCACACCTGATAGTAATCTACGATGATATTTCAGATACTAGCTGCGTCCACGGTTTCACCCTCGTGGTCACCCACGTAGGAAAAAAAGTTTCGTTGAAAAGACGCCTCTCACTTTATTTGATTGTTTAATCAATAAAAATCACACTGTGATACAAATAGGTTTCGTAAAAACTATTAACAAAATTACAAACAAATTGTGCTTTGAATTGTTGCTTGCATCCAAATCTCTGGCCATTTCTCAAAAGATTTCTCTTGACAGAAAGTCGTGGGCTTTATTTCTTATTATTTTTCAATGGCTGAAAACAATTGAACGAACAAACAAGGACGAGAGGTCAATCACCGAACTAAAGGTGCATATATAAGAGCATTTGCTTTGGTGTAACGTAACGCTCTAGCGAATGTTACAATGCAAAAAAATTATACGGCCCGTCTATCATCAAATGGTTGACCTCACAATATACTATTAGTCACAACATACTATTAGTACTATTAATTCTCATACAATATATGATTAATAGTTACAGTCTTTACATACAGATAGGTAGTATCTATTTCTGAAAACAATTTTAAAGCTAATCTATCTGGGCCAATTTTTATTGAGATTATTTCTAAGAGGATCTTGGTCATCAACATTCTGATTTATAATTTTAACTTGTCAAATTAGAACTAACTGTATATAGTTTTAACTATAGCTAAATAGTTTTGTGTACTCTTACTATCAATCACTGTAAGTCGAAAATTACATATCTCAAATAACAACTAGGCCAGTATATACAACGAAGATTATTGATTTACAAGGAATGCAAACAGGTTTCACCGAAAACTTAAGAACAGGGTTTGCAGTCATTTTACCTTGCTAAAACCCCCTTATAATCATTTAAAATATAAAAATGCAACGCCATTTTTATTCACTTTTAGAGTTACAAGTTGTAACCAATATTTTGTTACTTAAACGTTCTTTAGTCTGTATAATTCATTATATTTTGTATAAATTATTAGGTACTTACTCTTAATATATAAGGATTCCTCGTTATTCATGAATGTTGACTCAACATCTGCGAGATGGTGGATAATGCACATTAAATTTAGTTTGTGTCCAAAACTAGTAGACAGATGAACGAAGCCGTGTGTTTTGGCTTTAAAAGTCATGAAAGTTATTCTGGATAACTGGAAACTTGACTACCTGTTTAATTTGGCTCTGGGTTTTAAAAATATTTTATTTCTGTCTGAGGTATGTTTTTAAATACTTTGATGACACATTAAGTGTGAAATGAGGTGGCTTAAGGAGTTTTAATTGCCTCGGGTACGAAATGAACGGGGATCTTTATTTTTCTGAAATAAAACTTTTAACAAAAGCGGGTTGAAAATAATTAGATCTAGGAACCTTAATATTTTTACTTAACACTGGCTAAATGCACAAACCGAGCAGCAAACAAAAAAGTGAAAAAGTTTCTAAAGTATTTGTTTAAGTGGCCAGTAAAGGATTATTCTATTTTTTCATAACCATATATGTATTAATCTAAGACATCAAACCATAAAATTCCTTCGTAAACAAAAAAAAATGCATAATTTATGGTTGTTCCAAATTGTCATTAAGACGTTAAAAAGGTAAAAATTAAGAGCTTGAGCCCGCGTGTTCGCCAAGCTGTCGTACTAAACATTTCTGAGTGATTGTTGTGTTAAAACGGAAATTTTTCTCCGATGACCGTTGACAGCCTCTTTTGTCGGGTTAAAATAATGCATCTTGAAATTAGGCGGGGAGCCAAGATGTCGGCATTTTCCTGCCAGCGTTACTGCCGAAGATATCATACCTTTGTGAGTAAATCACTAACACTTCGTCCTCGTACTTTTTCAAAGATTTACAAGAAGTGTGAGAAATATTGTTCTCTTTGGTTAATAGAGATATGTTCGAAATATCGTTCTTTTTTTTAAATTATTTTCGAAACCAATATTTACTTTTGAATTTCACATTTTAGCAGAGCTCAGCGCACTAAAATAGAGTCACAGAGAGTTACTTTGTTCTGAGGAGCCGCCAAACCGATTTTAGAAGTCGAAATTAGGCAATGTCGAGTAGTTTTTGGAGGCTAATTGTTAAATTCAGATTTGAAACAAGCAAAAATGGATTTTCTCTGATAAAATTTTAATGTCAAGGTTTAATACGTTTCTTTGGATTTTTTGTGTATACAAAATTTTCAAAGTATTCCTCACATGTCACTGATTATAGACATCATATTTTCCAAGCTTTAACAAGATTTGCAGTAAACTGCAGTTATGACAGTCACACTAATAAAACCTTAAGAATTAGGAGACATCGGAATATGCAACTAAGTACATGTGCAAAGATAAAAATACACAAATCATTGCCCGTCCAACTTGTCAAAAATGTCAACCTTTGGCATGTCAAAAAGGTGACTATCGTAAACAAATTAAAAAGCTGTCGACCAAAAACTATTTTTATTTTTCACTATTTGAACGCACGCGGCAAACTGCGGACAAAAGTACTTGTAAAAGTCAAAACATGACGATTATATCGATTTATTGTGTTCAAATTACGTGACCAAAATATCTTGTGCCCGAAATGTGAAAAATAAACATAATTAGTGTGAAATTATATATAATATCCATGTTTCCACGGCGTCGGTCTCGCAGCGCCCTAGTCTTGCGTCGCGCTCAAAGCCGTGCGGTACATTCTGGTAATCTACATTCGAATTCGAAAAAAGTGTCCAGTGATAGTGACAGTGTTGGTAAAATTTAAATCTGGAATTACGGTTGGTGTTTTCTTAAACAGAGAATAGCGCCAGTGCGAAAAATTTTACATTTTTTATTTTGAAAGGATTCACTAACTTTTGAATAATGTATTTTTTATGATAAAATATAGTTTGTGTCACACGTGTGTTTGTAATTACGTAAATGCGCGCGTGCTACGAAAGTGCTACGCGCGGTAAAACGGTGCTACGAAATCTTATTTATCACCTCAATCAATACTGCGGACTAAAATATTTTGATGTAATATAAATACTTCGAATATATTCGTGGAGTAAGATCGTAAAATATAAAATATGTGCGCCGGATAAAAAGTTTAAGTGGTAATTTGGGTTGCCAGCCTAAGAATAGTATGAAATTATTAATACAAGCTATTTCATAAATAAATCGTAAGAAAATTAAATAATCCTTGAAATTTTAAATACTTAGGATTCATGGACATTGGTCGTTACGTAACATTATATGCGTGAGTTAAAGTTACTATCAACCAGATACGTTTTATAATTGTAACATTTCAATTAAAAATAAATAAAATCCACGTTCTGCAATTAGTAGCAAGTGTAAATGAGTCCTTGTTAATATCGAATGCAAATAGGGTTCATTTGCATTCGATTACATCATTTACATCACTGAGTTTCATTTACATTCGATATTAATAAATATCCAATGTAAATGAGTCCTTGTTAAAGCGTAGATTCATCATCAGCCTGTGTTCGTCCACCTTTCCCAATGAGCACCACAGAGCTCGATCTAAGTGTACGTTACGGACATTTACTGTGTTGACTTGGATTTTTCTACAACGAAATAGGACATCTATGATCCTGAACCTAAAAAAGGTTTAATTTTTTCTTGGGAAAAAACAGTCCTTGTTGTTTAGTTTTAAGAATCACCATCAACTTTACTTACGCTCGTGCACAGGGTGGATTTCTGAGAAGGTACCTTAACCGTAGTAGCAACAACAAAAGGTTCTCAGGAGCCCGTATTAATTTTTGGAGATTTGTTATGCATGCACAGATTTAGGGAAAAAAAGCAGTCAGCGCACATTCAGCGACAACAGAACAGCTATTTGTTCAAAAGTCGCTGATTTACCATTACAACATTATTCAATGAGCATCGTTTTTTGCAAAAATCGGTGAACATCATCGAAACAAAATTACTTGAACAAATTTTGAAACGAAATTCGGTGAACATTTATATATTGCGAAGAGAGCACACAAAAACACACACACACACAAACAACATTTGTTTTATTTTATTTGTAATCACCGAGCAAACTTAAGATATAGTTTATAGGAAAAATATAATATAACAGTTTTGTATAAAAAATAACCTCAACATCGATTCCAACCAAATAATAGTGAAACTTATTTAAAGAGATAGGGTAGGATATGTTTTTCATAAATTTGCACGCAGGTGCAATGTTGACAAAACTCAATTAACAAAAAAAAACTATGCTGAACAAAACTTTTGTCACAAATCCATGAATATTTAGTATCTTGTCAATTCATAAATGTTCATCGAATTTTGTTTCAAAATATGTTCAAGTAATTTTGTTTCGATGGTGTTCACCGATTTTTGTAAAAATATACGATTCTCAATGAATTATATTGTAATGGTAAATTAGCAAATTTTGAACAAATAGCTGATCAGAAGTTTTAAAAAAGGCGGCATTGTCGGCATGACTGTTAGACGTTAATTTACTTTCTAGCATTAAATTAAATGTTTCTTGAGTTTAGCGGTAACGCCTGTGTAGAGAGAACATATCTAAAAAAAAAACTAAAGGAAAAATTTGGGTCACTGACGGGACTCGAACCCGCATTATCCGTGCCTCCGCTTGGCTTATGTTTTGCCAGTTCAGCCACTACCAATAGATGGCATTACCCTCCCCCTAAGACGCATAAGCTGAAGAAAGAATTTGGAGTACGTTGTATTGGTCACGGGGGCTGAATTGGCAAATCATGTACCGCGCATAGGCATGAGGGAGACATGCGGGTTCGATTCCCGTCCGTGATCCAAATTTTCCTTTAGAAAAAATATAAGTTATAGCATTTATTAACTTTGCATGTTAGTGGTCATAGGAGGTTTTTTTTAAATTTCTTTATTTAAGACAGTTGCTTATTGGTATAGAATAATATCTCCAATGTACATTTATGAAAAATTACATTATTTTATTAGTTCTAGGAACGACTCCAGACCAGTAAAAAAAACTTGATAATTATTTTCTAAATAAGACTAATTTGACGCGTAATAAGCTGATGAAATAATATCGTCAACACAAGATCACATAAAAAAAGTATCCACGATTCCTGTGATTTATTTTCGATGTCATCAGCGTAAACTTGTGGTTATTTTATTATACAGTAATTTTAAATTTATTAACACATTTTATTTTATAGATGTTGAGCCAAAACTTTTTTCAGTGAATTCTTTCGTTTCTTGGTTTACAGTGTCAACATTAAGACAATTTGTGTGAAATGTGTAAAAGAAAACAAGGTTAGGTCCTTGACTGATGTCTGTATAAATCTGTGTAAACTTCATAATAGACTTTATTAAAAAAAATGTTAAAGATAATTTAAGAAATATTGTTCTCAATCAAACACCAAACTCAAATGGATTTACTAATTATTACTATACTAATTTTCTTTAAATTATATGCGACCAAAGAGGAGGACTCTATTTTAATTTAAAGAATCATCAGAATCGACTCCGATAATATCCCGGAAATATGACTTCAGTGTGCATTATTATTAAATAGCTACAAAATAGCTAGCAAGTTTCGTATTTAGATCGTCCTGACATGAGGCTATAAATTCTTCAAGTTATATCAATAAATAATTTCTTAAATTTAACTTCTGCAGTCCCATAATTAAAAAAAACCCCTGTAACCATAGACACTCTAAAAATATATCTTAAATTTCGCCGACCGAGTAAATGATTGACCTTGTAAACAGCTATGAAGTACCCACTGCATCTCAATTACACCGAATTTCACAGCTCCCAAGTGTCAGTAGACGTTATCACACTATGATATGATATATATGTGTATATGTGATATAATATAATATATAATAATAATAAATTATCATAGTATTATTAATCAGAGTAGTGTAGCCACTGCCGTCAACAGGCCAATCAGAGCTTAGAGTTTTAAAAATGAATACTCTCTTATCGAACGGAAAACTTCGTATTCGCATAGAACTCCATACATAACTGACAGTCCATACAAAACGTCGTAAAATGTATAAAAACCGATTAGCGCCATCTATCTTTAAAAGTGTGTGTGTGTATGTTTGTTACTCCTTCATGCTCAAACGGTTGAACGAAATCCGTTCATGGATGAAATTTGCTACCAGAATAGATTATATCCTGGACGAATACATAGGTTACTTTTCATCTTCATCATCATCATCCATCATCATAATCCACGCGGGTGAAACCGCGGGGAGCAGCTAGTTTATGAACGCTAGTTGGTGTGACGTAAAGTCAGTGGTGCTTACTGGGAAGAGCAATTAATTGTAAAATGTGAGAAAGTCTAGGTGAATCTGGTGAAAATAATCACGATGTATGCTCGTGCATTGCAATTTTTTTATTTACGGCAAAGCTGCAGCTTAACGTACCACAGATAATGGAAATTGACAGCATTTCATATCCTGAAATTATAAGATACTCCAAATAGCTTTCGCCAATCTAAGACGATAGACACATATGTTTGTAGTTTAAGATAGTTCATTTATAATTAATTATCCAAAAAGGCTATGAATTGTTTCAGTTCTATTCACCACAAGAATGTCTTTATTGTGTAGTAGTTATATGTTTTTTACAATGTCATGTCACCAGAATATGCACATGGTGTGTTTCCCATCGAAAATTTTATACGTACGGTATACAAAAAGAAATACTCATTTTTATGACGGACTAGGCAATCGTTTGACCACAATCTGACGTGTTGGAAAGTGACGATGTGGTCGAAGTGTAGCACGCTTGCCCAGTACCTATTCACTCTAGACTTGAACTCACTTGGGTTATAATTTACCGTAAACACTGACGAGGGCAGAGCGTGCCACTACTATGCAGTTCTTATAAAAGAAGAAGCCTAACGCTTCGTTCTTTGCTACGACACGATTCTTTACGCGAAATCACATCGAGATCACAGCATTAGAATCTAAACTTATCACGTCAAAAGCAATGCACTCATATCGACAAAATTTCCTCTAATTTAATGTTAAATAAACTAATATAAAGTAAACCGAACGGATATATAATTTGACGACATTCTTGGCGGCCTCCGCAGTCCGTCACGCGCTGCGACTATCACGATATTTCTGACAACCCACGTCACGTGAAATATTGATATTGCAACATATTCCTGTACCATCCAACTAATATTTTTACATAAGTATGTATTTTACATTTATAAATTTGCAAGCTTTGATGTAAATAAGGTTGAATAGGTGAGGAGGAGCGGCGAGATTTTTCTTAAAAAGGTAACATAAAAAGGACAGTTTTATTCTTTACCACATAAAAGTTCTGGAAAGGAAATTTTTTTGCGTTTTTTTTTTCCTAAAGTTTTCGCTTTTAGCACTTTTAGGTAGTAAATGAGAAAATTTGTCAAAAAAAAAACTAGCGATCGACTTGCGTTATCCCGGTTCAATAGCTAACAGAATCGGGGCCCTGGAATAGTGTAGCCTTCTATCATTGAAATAATTTTCAGAATCGGAGCAGTGGTTCCAGAGATTAGCGCTGACAAACAAACTGAAAACAAACTTTACCTCATTAGAATATTAGTGTAATATAACAAATTATACAAACTAAACTTTGAGCATGAGAACGAAATCATCATGAATCTTATTGATATGCCAATTCGAAGTTGATTCTCGAACAGGAAAATAAAACAACTGTATGACTCTACCACTGCTTCGGATATACATACGGTGGTTAGGGAAGATAGCACCAAGGAACTCTACGGGGAGGCATGTTGCAATTTTTTTATTTGATCTACTTGCGATTATAAATTAGCAGTCATGTTTTAAAATATGGTTGAAAGACCATAAGTTACATAAAATATTTACGTATATAGGTATTTCATTTTACATTGCACATGAGGAAAACCGAGCTTTCTCCTCGATTAGTGATTAAACTGCCCGCAACTCTCAACCTAGATGTGGGTTGCTTGTAATGTTTCGACAATCCGTAATGCGCAAGTGCTGAGAGATACGAACGTTTTGTTCAGTAAAATGTTTAGTTTTCCGACATATGGAGCGTTAATGTCCTGAAACATACGCATTGTGAAAGTGCGGTGTCGGAAATAAATATCACGGACAAAATTCTGTTCTAATATTGATTACATCTACAACTTTATAGAGCCAAAGTCACTGATCTCTATTTGGATTTGCTGTGCCGTACTTTCGTTTGTGATGATTCAAAGCGCCCCACCGAGCGTCTATTGACCAATCAACTGAATTGTCTCTGGCCACAGTACTTAAAATAACTGCGGTGGCATATTCAAATAAAGAAATTAAAGTAAAAGATTTTTCAGTATTTATTTAAATTATATATTTATATATAATTATAGCACTTTAATGTCAAAGAGTTCCTATGTATACTGTTATTCCTGAGTGCTTCAGATCAAAAGTAAGTGTCAACACATTACTATGTCATCGAGTATATAATTACGTGCACAAAGGGGACCTGACAATTTACTATTTGGCATAGTTACAAATGGGGGAAAAAAAAAAGTCACGGCTACTGATCAAAACTTAATAAATCAATTGAGGACATCAATACAAAAAAAAAATGTTGGCACACTAGTATCTTAAAGGGTCGCTTTTCTGAGATATTGGACCTCAAAGATAGCGTATTCATTTTGCTATCCTTGAGCTTAAGTCTAGAGAAAGTCATCTATTGTTAACTTACAATTACAAGACCTAAACATACGTCTTAACACTGTGAGTTAAAAAAGCATGTAAAAAATTTAATAACTTCATTACTATCTTGCATCGCATAAACTGACTTCCGGCTGACAGGCTTGTGGATTCCATCATGCGTCCCTATTACTATACGATATGCACCTATGAGAATGTAGAGTACCATTTTTGGACGATGCGGCATAGTCGCATATGATGGTGAGCATCCCATGGGATAAATAAAGTAGAGCCAGGACGTCAGTCGTTTGAAAAGTAAAATTATTATATAAAATTATAAAACCCGTCTGCGAACAAAATGATTGAATACGAGCTAATCGTCCGCAAAAATAATCACACTAATATTATAAAGGTGAAAGTTTGTATTTATATAAGGGTGTGACAACAACACATACACACACAGTGTATGTGTATGTGTTGTGTGTGTGTTTGTGTATGGTTGTTACTTCTTCACACTTAAATGGCAAAACGGATTTGGATGTAATTTGGTATGGAGGTAGCTTATATCCTGGATTAACAAATAGGTTACTTTTTATCCCGGAAAAATGCACGGTACCTGAAGAACACGTGTGAAACCGAGGGGCGCGGGGAACCTTTTATTTATATTAATTTAATGTTACTTTAATAGTTGCAATTGCACCATTAAACTATAGTATTTACATTAACTTGAATAATCTAAAAATTGAAAATGTTGTAAGAAGCTTAAATACAATTGCTACTGTTTAGTTATAAGAATTATATTTTTAAATGGACGTTTTGATACCTCATTCGATAGGTTTTAGACATTTTTTTGTTCCGTCTAAATACAATATGGCAGCTGTAAGCCGCCATATTTGTTTTTTGACACTTCATTTATCCTATCCGTTTAGGTTGTAGGATGCGTCTAAAAAACGTACAAATAAACAAACATACATACAACCCAAACACATAACCCTACGTACAGTCGGGTAAAAAAGCCGCGTGCCGCAAGATCACAACGAACCGAAGGAAGATCTTAAGCATTAAAATTAGTAGAGTCAGATAAATACAAAATATAAATATCTTAAATAAGTTAAATTAAAAAAAAAAACGAAATATGTTTATTTCAGACAACAAAAATCGGGGGTTAAGAATTGACATTGTATTTAAAACTGACATAAAGTAAAGGGCATATTAATTGAAAAGTAATTTTGTTTAATTATACTTAGAAATATATTGTAACTCCACTCATGAGTGCAGTGCCCTGACCGGGCACATGTATTAGTTGCTAATAAGACATTTTGTAACAACTGTCTGTCTACATGTTGGCATTATTAAATGAATAAATGAATATCAGTTTACCTACCCACACTAGGATAACCTATGTCAAGGGTATCAGTCTCTTCCGCTCTTAAAATCTAAGCAAATATAAAACTAAAAATATACAAGGAAATATCTAAATATAAATGCGAGACTTCCAGGTTTCGGGTAACTTTGAATGTCTGTGGTAATTGACATATTATGGCTATTTCTAAATTATTCTTATTATTTCTAACAAAGATAGATGATATTTTTAATTAATTAACAAAGTCATTTCTACATAATGATGAAAGTTAGAGATTTATGTATGACAACAATTTTATGAACTGGCCAGATAAGAAAAGCGTTGAAACTTTTACTATAGCCGGTAAGTCTTATAGAATTATCGACCAAGTGACGGACTTAGTAAAATTCATGCATTTTGTAAGCTCGATAAATTATGACTATTAAATAAATAAATTGAATTTTTACAATAATTACACACACCTATAACAAATAAAAGAAAATTTAAAAATGTAATTTACCCCAGACACAAATTATAACTAAGAACCATCTCGATCACATCAGGTTTCAAAAAGAAAAAACCTCATTGAAATCGGTCCATTCGTTTGGGAGCTACGATGCAACAGATAGATACACACGCTAATCAAAAAGAAAAAACCTTTTCACCCCTCTCCATGCGGTCAGGGGTAAAATATACATAATATGGACATTTCAGCTCCGTTGCAGGAACAATGATCACGCGCGAACTGACATGTTCTTGCGGGTTGGTAGTTTTTAGGGCAGACATATCATAAAAGAGGTAGGAATAACTAGACTCATAAATGGAGCCGATTGACAATATACCGTGCAATTATAATTTCATTATAATATCACGGGTTTGACAATATAATATATATACGTAGCCGCTGCTCTGGAACTGCTCGTAGTGGCATTCTGTGGAGTTCACCTGTAGATCAGGTGTGGAATTAAGAATAAAGCAGATAATTCTAAGTAATTTAAAAATAATAAAAAAATACGCATTAAAATGTCATGTAATTTATCTATCATTTTTGGACTTCATAGTGCTTTTCAGCAAGGAATAAATATGTAGACCATGTTCAGAACGACAAAAAAGGTACATAAAAATAAAAAAAGAATTAAAAAAAAGATCATAAAATATTAAATCAAATAAAAGATACATTTTTACCAACCATAACACAACAAACTTTTTTTTGTGTTTTGGTTAGTAAACATGAAAAAGAGTTAAGTAAAAAAAAGGAAAAAAGGTAAAAAAAATATATGACTAAATTAATTGATAAGTTTTCTCTACCTATTCTAATTATGACGATGTTGTATATAGGGATGTCTGCCAGACGACCGTTCACAAAGCTTAAAATAATTAAATACCCATTTGGTATTACTGCCTCAAGTGATAAACGCCTATGATCATGTTAATGCCGACAAAATTCGACATATCTCGACACTGAAAAATATAGTTAGTGTGGTAGTTCTGTTCATATCTCCAGTAAGTCCGTGCTCCAGTTCCAGATTTAAAATTAAGCGGCGAGCTGCGCTCACGCAAAATATTATAGGTACGGCCGATATGCTATTCTAACACAGGATGTTCTATTTATCTCTTAGTTTGTTTTCGCTGGCGCGATTTGTACGTCTGTGGTTAGGGATTACGGGGAATGAAAGATGTGGCCCTTAAAATAAATGTATACTTATAATAAAGAAGTAAGCATATATAAGTCTGTACAACAAAGATAATAAAAAAATATTAGTCTAGGTGACTTTAAATAAGCTGAAATAACTGAACAATAATAAAACATTATTTTTAAATGGAACTTACAGACAGACAGACCTAGAGTCTGTATGTTCACGCATCACGCAAAACTGCTGGACACCGATTGAAATGCTATTTTCACTGTTGGATAGCTTAAGGTTTGACTTAAAACATGGTGTACTTTTTATCTCTATTCAAATGTTGTTTTCCTGCAATCAATAAAAAAATTATTGACGGATGAACGATTTTTATGATATTGTACCATAAAGGTTTTTTTGGTCACTTAGGTTACTTTTTACATAGATAAATGGCCACGCGGGCAAAACCACGGGCACATCTGGTAAATAATAAAATATGAGTGTTTGACTGGAGTTAAAACGTTCCGACCTAATTTCAAATCTAATAAAGGCGGAATAAAACTGCTAAATTTTTGGATGCTTTATTTCATGCAATTATTTTTATTTTGTATAGGCTTGCTAGCTTATGGCCACTATTTCATGCATTATTAAGTGAGGTCTAAGATAGTTAACAAGCTAGGGCTGGCTCTTAGATCCCCTATGCTGGCTGTACTACTGTTAAAAAAATAACTGCATGTCCAGCTCCAGCCATTTTGGATGTGACATGTCTGTAAAAATATTTAATCTATGAAATATATTTTGGATTAGCTCTAAAAATCTATTTTTTTATGTATAATTAATTTGAATTTAGTATCGGATTTTTGTCACACATAAAATCACACTAATATTATAAACGAGAATGTTTGTGAGTGAGTATGTTTCTTCAATGTTTGTTACTGCTTCACACAGAACCGGCTCTACGGATTTTGATGAAATTTGGTATATAGATACTTTAGACGCTGGATAACACATATGATATTTTTCATTATCATTCTCAACGCGGGTACCACCACGGGTGCAACTAAAAAGTACATATACATATAGGTAGGATATTAATCCATTATAACAAAAATATTTTTTTGTCACAATAATTGAATATTCATGACGGTCTGTTGCATTCACAAACTATCTGGAGTATAGTTTAATGACATTTGGCACTTTATGTCCATCTGCACAAATCACCACGACACGATATAACTAAAATACCTATGATAAAAATAACACCCTGTATATACCAGAACAGCTGCTTTGATGGAATATCATAGAATTAACCCGGATTATAATTAAACGTGTTCGTCTCCAACAAATGTGCGTACTTTAAATTGCTTTTACAAATTGGTTATTTACAGCTTTATGTTGTTTATCTTAACGATGAACATAATTAATTATGAAGTTTCATATGTAAGTGCATGCTTATAATAATTGATAATACTGCGCGTTAGAATCCAAAGATATGGTTAGTGCTCCGCACTACTTACTTTACTAAGTTATGGATTCCATCGCTCCGTGCTTCGGAGGGCATGTTAAGCTGTCATTATTGATTAATAGCAGTCGTAAAGCCATGTCAGAGGCCCTCGGGCAGCTTGACAAACTCTGGCACCTGAGTCCAGCACTACCTCATACGACAAGCTAACAACTGACAGGACACTGATTCTTTTTACACGTTCACATACATAGATCCTTCCTGATCCCTAGGATTCCCTGTATCTAGGGATTCGAGGACCAGGGTTCCACATACACCCAGAAAATGACTATGGTTCACACAGTTTTGCCTTGCACGGGATCGAACCCTCTCGCATGTTAGTTGACTCATCACTAACTACGCCTCGGAGGCTGTCACAGTTATGTTTTAAAAGACCATTATACAATTATTAATAGTTATTGGTAATGCTACAAACATAAATGTAAAAAGTGATGCATTACCATTTATCTGCCGCACTCATAAAAGTCAGTTAACCCAATCAAGCATTAAATCGCTCATTGTGAATGTATTTTGATAGAGTTTAATATGTTATGGCATTGATTGTCTCAGTCAAAATAAGTATTCCAACAAAAATGACCAAAATTCACGGACAGAATAGTCACTTATTTTTTTATATTATTTCATGAAAAAATTAGAATTTTTGGTCCTTAATTTCAAAAAAGACACGCCCTGATTCAAATTTTCCAATGAACGGCACAACGAAGACCGAGCTCAGTGGCTTGCATTGCAAGTTATATATTATTTTCATTAACAGTTTAAAAAAAGTGCCTTTTTTACGACGTCCAGCAGTGGGCAAGTGCCTATAGGCTGATGATGATTATGATGACCTGAATTGAAATTGAATGAATCTCGGATTTTTAGTCATTTCAAAAATTTTAATCGTTAAATGCTAGAATGAGAATCAAATGTCATATTCTTCGTACCTACCTACGTATTAAGAACTACTTGTACGATTATGATGTGGTACCTACAGGTGAAGGCATAGTAGAAGGCGGAACTCGTCCCACTGACCCACTGACGCTTATTAAAAGTCTTTGAATTTCTGTATTCGTTATATTATATATCTGCAACCTTGAAGTCGAGCAAGCTTTTTGATCTTCAAATATTAGCTGCCTTACGTCACAGAACGTCTAAAAACATAAATAATGACTCCAGTGGCGCCGATATGACAAATATCGCACATTTATATTTATATATTTTAGTGAGACGTGCTGTAACATATAAGAAACACTCAGAAAATTATATTTTTATGAAGATTACAAGATTATGTTCACTTTTGAAGAATATTTTTATTGTGTTATTATTTTTATAAGTATAAATTGCTCTATAACACATTTGACTGATTTTTAAAGATAATATATTGGTGTCATTATATTTTACGTTTCAAGGTTTTCTCAGAAAAAAATATATTTTTTCTATGATATTGATGTTATAATAATATATTAAATTAGAGATTACACGATGGCAGCTTGAGAGCTGAGCTAATATTTTATAAAAAATAAAGTGTTTCACAATATTTATTGATAACAAAGCGATCACTAGATGATAGCGCAGAGGCACAAGTACCAATAGAGTACCGGCTAAGAAAATGTATAATACATAGCGGCGAGATGGATCCTTACACTGGACCGAAAAAAGTAGGTATGTTAAAGAAAGAAGGTCTGCAGTGGATCTAAACAGTCTGAAATATTGCATAATAACATATCAGCGATTTCATTTTTCCACGTCCAAAATAGTTCAGCAAGTCAAGTAGTGTGAAAGATGATTTTTCATGGATCTTGTCACCTTGGCCCACTAATAGTGACAGGATTGCACGCCCAGCAAGAGATTGTATTTAAAAATATTATAATATTACACTTATATTATAGGGGAAAGTTTGTATGTGTGTATTTCTTAATCTTTCAGACTCTGACAGCTGCAAGAATTTGAAAGAAATTTGGAGTCGAGATACCTTATACCCTGTATTTAACACAAAGCCTACTTTACATCATCATCCTCATTATCATCATCATTAATTTTCATCGCGGATGAAACAGCGGGGCGCATCTAATATTTTTAAATGATCCAACGACGACAGATAAACACTCCAGTTTCCTATGACTAATGAAAACCTAGGACACAGTCTCATTCAAATTCATGAAAGTTTTTTTTAAATTGAGACGCTGTGACTGAAAACTGTCTAATACTAATACGTATCTGTGTGAACCTTATTACAAAGCTCTTTGATGTCAAATAAGCCTGACACGTTCATGTTCTTCATCTACTTCTCCATGTAAAAATTGTCGGTCTGCATTATTTAAAATATCTCAAGCGGATGTGGGTGATCGTAATGCTGAAAATCTAGCGACTACAAACAAAAGTTATAAATTATTTTGTGTATTATAATAGAAAGTGTCCGATGTGCCAACACGGACCATTTGAAATAGCGAGCACGGAAAAGTGAAGTTTGGTTAGTTCTCTTTCAAAATTAATCAAATTATGTGGAGCAATAATTTCGGTAATTACAGACGAAGTTGGGTCAGATTAATCGCTCATTCATTGTTATTCCGAATTTTATGTGAATAATGTAGGTAGAGGATAAACTGTCAGATTAAAAAAAAAGAGCAGGCTAAATAAACTTTATCTGTTTTCAATTCCAAAAAATTCTTTAAATAAATTCTTGGATTTATACGGAATATTGATAGTCGAAGGGATTATATATAAATATATTGCGGACAATTCACACCCATTACCCAGCCCCAAACTAGGATACCCTTTACTATGGGCATGCTAGATAACGGATAAACTTACATAGATACAATTAATATATCCATGAATCGGAAACAAATATTTCTGCTCATCACACAAATAATTGCAGCCTACGGGTTTCGAATCCGCGACCGTTTGATTTCGTAGTTAGGGTCACTAGCCACTAGACCAACCGGTCGTCAACCGGTCGGTGTTGCCTATTTACAATTTAAATAAAATAGTTTGAGTTTGGAGCACTCTGTATCTTGTGAGTGACGTTTCATACACTTTCATGTAGTCACAGTAGTACAGTTAGACCATTCACAACACTCATGCATGTCCACATCATACAAAACTTGTTTACGTTCTGATTCTGTCCCGCAAACCTGTCCAATTAGTATTTACAATATAACACTGCTTTCATTTTCAAAGCAACATAATAATTTAACGTACACTTGTCGCTTCGCGGACTTGAATGAAATACTGGAAATGTTCATTAGAATTTTGCTTAAGCGTAGATAGGAAGCGTGGTTAAGCGAAAAGGTTACGGGGGCGCTGATTAACTCTGAGTTTACTTGCATTATTAATTATATTATTGTGTATGTCAAATGTCTTGTCAATTGAAGAAAAATTGATTTGATTGTATGATCAGTTGACAATACGATGACATAAAAGCATTAGTTATATAGAAAAACAACCAGTAAAAATCGATCTGAAATATAGATATATCATACATACTCGTATATGAGATATATAATATTTGGAAAAATGGGAGAAGCTAGGTAGACTCGTTGGATAAATGTATTTTTCCTTTTTAGAGAATTAGACCGATATTAAAAATGTCGCAGCTTACATTATAGTTGCCACTAAAGAAAAATATGATAAACTTAAGCGTTCACTTGTAATGAGCATTCTAGCGAATGTTACATGACAGGCTCACTTGAAATAAACACGAGCGTATTAACGAGCATTCTAATGAGTTAATTAAACTTGCGTCGAGCTTTTCGCCGAGCCGAGCAATTCTCATTGTGGTGCCACACGCCGGCCCACTTAGTCGAAGTATAGATTTTTGAAGAACGCTAGAATTATCGAGTAAATGTTCGTATCATCCGACGATTGGCTCTATTTGTTGCTCAGATCGACAAAATTAAAAAAACAGAGCATGTTCAATGTTTTGTTACAAGTGAATCCTCAGGTTTATCAGCATGTTTACAATGTTCCTCATAAGACACTAATTTACAACCTCTTAACCTCTTTACATCCCGACATAATTCACAACCTCTTAACACGCGCTCTAAGATCTTCGCCGCTCGTTCTAAGAACACATTTCTAATTGCTACTTTAAAGTCATAATGTTAGAACAGTGTTGATAGGAAGATCTATATTTGACGCAGAAGATACCTTCCTGGTTGACTGAGCTTCGCTTGTTTTTCGAGTTTCACCAACTTTCCCGTACGTGAACCCTGTCTATTATTATTAGATGCATGATTTTCATCACGTAAGGCCACTTGTACACATACATATTTATGCCGTGATAAACTACGGTTGATTCGCCGTGTGTAGGGTACGATCTTGAACACACTGACACACTTGACACACGGGCTTGGCAAGTTACCTAAGTAACTTCAGTGTGGAATGGAGCCCTATGGAAGCTTGTTGACAGATTCGAGGGCACTACGGACGGTGTCGACACCGTGTGTGCCGTGTCTGACAACAAGCTTCTATAGAGCTCCATACAACATTGAAGACCATGCCATGATACGGAGAATCAACCGTAGTTTTTTACGGCAAAAAAGACGTGTTTGTACAAGAGGCCTCACGCCGTGCCGTAAAAGAAAAAAAGAGGAATTAATCGCGAGTTCTCGAAAAGGTTTCAATGATATTCGACAAAATCAGTCTGTCAGGATAACCATCTTCGAAAGCTCGAGCACTGACTGTCGAGGTGCGTGTTAAATCCAACAATAGTTAGCTAGTTAGTTAGGTCCCGCGCCAATGAGTTTTCTAAGTTATGTGTGGATTTCCACGTTATGCTATCAGTCCCTGCTGTTTTTAATAGCAGTCGTTAAGCCATATCAGAGCCTTGGGCGGCCTAAAAACATACGACAAGCAAGAAAGATAAAGTTGAAATGAAATGACGAGAATAGTACAATGAACCAAATATTTTCGCAATACGAAATGAAGTCGTACTCATGAAACAATATCGAGTTTTAAAGGAACATTTTTCACCCATCGACAGAAGAATATTGATTCTGCGCAAACGTATCGAGAATAACATCTTATGATTTATTCGGAGGAATACTTATCGGATTGAAATTGCGAATGATTCACGTGAACCAAAACAATCGTGTTTACGGTTTATTTTCGTACAGTTTTGGATTCCGTACATGATAAACAATGAGGCATATTTGAGAAGTTAATTTTCATACAATGACATGTTTGCACGTCAAAATTTGAAATTTGTCGCATCGTATTTTAGTAACTGATTATTTTTTCTAATTTAAACAGGATTGCGTGGAGAGTTTTTTGGTACCTGTTGGCCTTTTCTGCAAGAATCCGCCTGAGGAAGTACAGATATTCAACCGCCAAGCAGTAGTGTGCAAACATTATCCGGTTTGAAGGGCAATGTTTCCAGCGGAATTAATGGGCAATGAAACTTTTTAACAACATTTCTCAGCGTGACGAGTGCAGTGCAGTGTAGCGCCGCGCAAGTTTTTGCTATAGGTACAAAGTTATTCGTGGAATGGCAACTGTTATGGTCAGACGTGATGTTTACCATCAGGCGAGAGACCAACTTGATTCACCATTCAATTTTAAAAAAAAAACGATGTTGTAGATCTGTTTGGGATTGAATATTTTAAGCTATAAAGGTTTCTGTATCTTGTGTAATTACTAGAAAAGTTTGATTTAAAACGGACGACTGTAATTCATTAGTGACTTGTTCACTAACGAATCACTCATTTTGCTCTCTTCAGAAAGTAAGCAACTTAAAAAATAATTACACGCAGTAGGTACTTTGCAATGCTGTAGTTCAGATTGGCAGTGCAAGCAGGCGGGAACCCTTTGGCTATTTCATTAGTTATGGTATAAACTGTTTTATATTGATGCGGACTGTGGTTTCAGCGATTTTCTGCGAATCTCCAAAAGAACAGAGACAGGATACTAACACATTTATGATGAACGAGGTGTTAATACTTTCTTTCGACACCTTAAATTGGTTTGGAGCGGTGTTATATAGATTTTTGGCAGAGCTTTCGAAATGTTTCAAGAAAAAGTACCTAAGTAACTTGTATATTTCTTTACTATCTGCGCCCCGCTTCTTTGCCTGCGCGTTCATTTTTCTGGGATAAAAGTAGTAGTCCTATGTCCAAAATTATCAATAAAGTAATAATATCAAAATTCGTCCATTAAATGGATTTTATCCATTTGGTACTCGGCTACTTTTTATTGCATTGAGATGCAAAGTAGGTACTCCAAATTTTAAACCAAATCCTAAGCTATCCAACAGTAAAAATTGCATTAAATCAATCTTGTAGTTTATACTTGACAAACAGATAATCAGATATTTTTTTATTTATTTTTTGGATAGGTTGCTTTTGAGTCATCAATTCCATATTTTACTGTCTTCATTGTACATACTTTTTGTTACCGCTTTATTATATCTAAACACTCTTAGATATGGAGTCCCCGCCATGGTATGGCTTTCCCGCCTCTACCAACTCCCATTTCCCACAGGCGTTTTGCGAATGAACTGGACGGGTTAGCCCAGTTCACTTTATTTGGTATACCGTCCATTTCAAGAGATAAAATGTACAGTTGCAAAACAAGTAACTTTCTTAGGTCTAGTCTAAAGCCCTTCATCTGTCAAGACTCTCGGAGGTGTACCGGACCGGTACGCCTCCGAGCCGGGCCGGGCCGCTATTGTACGTGACTGGGATCCCGGTTTTAACACACGAAGGGATAGGTAGAAGATCCGTTACTCACTGAAACTTCATTACCTAGAAAAACTAAATCACACAACATTTTGAAAAAGAGCTAATAACCTCATATCTTAAAAGTCACCTCCATATTTCAATTTTCTGTTTTTTAACATTTTCGGTTCAATTTTCTGAAAAGAAGGCATTAAACAGCGACAACACATTAATATCACACAAAAAATGCGATAAATCACACATCAAACTACTGTAAAGTCGTAAATACTGCAATGACTGACATCGATGTGTTAATATTGGAGATAAACAGTAGACTATCTTCAGATATACGACATCGTTTCTGCGGAAACTGGACGCCACGTTTGAAAATGTCCTAAATGTCACACTCATGTTATAAATGCGAAAGTGTGTTTGTTTGTTGCGACATAGAACAGACATCATAATTCATGCTACCTGCATATTGGGTACGCTGTCAACTGGTAGTGGTCTAGATTTGGTCTACCTATAAGCCTGTAATGGCATGTGGGTTGCCCAACTGTTTCACGTAGTAGTGAGCTAGTTTTATTTTGTAATAGTAATAATAATATTATCCATGGTACATATATATATCCTGTTTCTAATGTTTATACTTCTAGTGTCTGTGACCATGTCAATAGACTATGCTTGGCTAGCGTCTTGATAATCGCAGTAGTTTGTGATAATACAGAGGTTAAAATGCTGCTGTCCATTTCCTGAATTCCCTTAGCTGGTTCTCACAGCATCCGAGAGATGAGAAGTATTATTATGCCACGCCTTATCTTATATCAGCCGCAAAATAATAATCATTAAATAACAATAAAAAAAACAATAAATCTCATTTCGTTTGATTAGATCTGACCTACTGCTTCTTAAAGTATTGCGCAAGTATATAAATATATTAAATTAATAGCATTGGAGTCGGGCCTATGAAAACAAACAAATTGCCACGCTCAGAGAAATACTCGTAGATCTGTTTGCAGAAATTGATTAGAATTCGGTCACACGTGTGACTGTGAAAATAGTGACATTCCTTGTTGAGCAATCATTCGGGAAAACGTCAAATATTGTTTAGATAAATGACAAGAAGTGCGACGAGGTGTGAGTCGCAGATCAATTTATCTTTCGCACAGAAACGGTTTGACTTTTTCCGGGAAACTCTCTCCTGTTCTGGGCGTTTCGTAACGGATGCAGAAGTTAATTGTAGAAGACGAAACAAACTCTTTCGTATATACTCGTATACAGATTCTGTATACGTTGTATTCTCATTCTATATTACAGAATGAGTTTTTTTATTGGAATCTCTATGGCAGCTATGATAACCGTAAAAGATAGGAAGATGTGTGTTTAGACATCCATGTAGAGGTTTTCAAAAGTAATACAACGGCATACTTTCTTGCTAAATAAGATTCTGCTGCAACGAATAAAAGGTTCTATGTTTTTTTTTATCTAAGCCTGCTACAACTTTATTAAAATCATCTTTTTTATTTTTATACTATTTATGATAAGACAGAGAAAGTCATTTTGTTGATTTTTATAAAGATGTATCAAATGTAGAGAAATGATTTAAAGAAATGGTATTTTTTTGCAATTACTAAATCAACAACTTAAGTTAGTCAAAGACTTCAAGGCACAAATACGCATTTTATAAATAGTGTCAAAATTAGGTGATCCTAATTTTGACACTATTTCAACTTAATTTTAACTTTCGCGAACTGATGTTCGCGAAAGTTTAAAATGTAACTATTACAAAAATGTAGTTGAATTATTCTATAAATGTTGAATATCATTGAGTCCGGGGTGATTTTATATACACCACGGATAGTTAGGTGTGGCGAGGCATGTGAACTTCACAATGCATGGCACCTAGTTCAAAACGTCGGCCTCGATTAAGTTAGTTAAGTGCAAATTTGGATGCCATCGCTCAAAAATTGTGAAGGTAACCACCGTAAAGAAACCGGAAGGTATAATGACCTCAAAATTTAAGGACATAAAGTCGTCCAAGTTGCACATGGCTGGCGTGGTCATGACCTATCTCTCTCTGACAGAAGCCTGTATCCCAAAGTCGTCTCAGCATTGGGGACGTCATCATCATATATCTATACTAGTCCACTGCTGGACGTAGGCCTCTCCTAATTAACGCCACTGAGCCCGCTCGTCAGCTCTCCTCCAGCCAGCAGTCTTTCCCAAGTCGTCTCTCACCCCGGCAGGTGGGCGTCCCTCACTGCATTTGCCTGAACGTGGTGTCCACTCTAGAACACATTATCCTCAACGGTTATCGGTTGGGTTGATATGGGCTGGTCACATCTCTTGCAGTGGCAATGATGCCACTTACCACACTGCAGCTTGTTTATTCCCTAGGCTATGTTGGTTACCTTGGTTCTCTGGTGGATTACCTCGTGCTGGATTTTGTCCTTCAAAAACACGTTCACGTCACCTCCGTTCATTAGGAACGTAATAGGCTTTTTATGCCTCAACGTATCTTACTATTTTCTCGATGATTTCGGCTTATCACGAAGCAGATTAGATCAGTCTGGTGACCTTGAATTATTTTTAAATATCCAAAATACAAAAGTAATATACGTTACGGTTTATTAGCTATGATATACCCATTAAAATATATGGTTTTATTATCTTGTATACTTTTACACAAATACCTCAGATATTTTATGTTAAACACCTACAGCTTTAATTTTCATTCCGCAATAAATAAAAATAATTGTTCATACTAACAATAAAAATGACAAAATGTCCACGGGAATAGAGTCACTGACAGAAACCTTTTATAAAATAATATTAATCTGTCAGTTTCACATAAATAATTTAGCTAATATCGTGTTCGCTGTTGTATTATTAAATATAGCTCTATAAAAAATTAGACCAGATTCATCAGACAAGACAGGGTAACATCAAAAAAAATCAGATGTTTGATGATCTATTTATTGGTTTCATAGTGACTAACATAGACCTAGTTAAAGAAGGGTAGATACGGCACGCTCAAATATCAATTACATAAAAACAGGACTAGATACAACTATAAGCAAACACATCCACACAATACATTCCCACAGTTGTAATTCATGTGCATCAACAACAAAAATAGAGGGACATACGAGTACGTGAACACAGATTGAAGCGCGAATGAGAGCCATCGCTAACACGTGCTACACAAACGGCATTCCAATTGTGACTAAGGGCAATAGTGTGCATTGGACCTAATTTATGCGATCCACGCCCGAAGAACTGGTACCTAATTTTCTTTTAATTAGATCTATGGTGCCCTTTTCAAAATAACCGCTTCAGATATTGAATGTTCCTTTGCATTTATATTATGTATTTGTTAGAATGTGTGTATGTGCGTGTGTGTGTTTTAGTTCTCGTACATAATAAGTACGTGTGATGTTCAACACTGTATTGTTTATGGAACCATATCAGAAGTACATTATTACAACTAAACTATGTATTAAAATCCGATACAATTTTAAGGAGTTTATATATAATGTTTTGCTTAACTCATAATGTACTCCTCTTTTTTCTCTCCATTTATCGATTTTCCCCATTTTTATATAAAAATAAACTTAAACAGCGCCCGACGTAATGAAAATGTCAACGCTGGTTAAAGGTTATAATAAAAATGTCCACAAAACGTCGAGAAAAATGCTGTTTGCCGCATTTTTCCTGTATCACTATGCCAAGAATTTTTATGTAACTTATATAATGTCAAATACTGGAACATAAACAGCGATTTTTATATACCATGTATCCCTTGATGTCTGACCAACAAACGACAAACATGTTGTATATTAGAATGGTTAGTAGAGTGCGCCCGCCCTACCAGTTTAATTTATATCTTGATTTAATATGTTGTATATTTTTTACCATGAATATTCGGTTAGGTGTAAATTTTTGTTTGTACTGAAAGAAAAAAGTAACACACCTCTGTCAGATAGTCAGCCGCCAAGCAGTAGTGTGTAAACATTTCTGTGTTTTGGTTTGAAGTGCAACGTTTCCAACAAAATTATTGGGCAATGAGACTTAAAAAGCAATATCTCAGGGTGATGAGCGCAGTGCAGTGACGCGTCAATTAACGCTAAATTATAAGGTATTCAATACGAACGGTAACTGTGGCTACCTTTACTCTATACAAAAATCTGTGTTTGCGCGACCGCTTGCTTTGAACCTTAACCGACAGAGTTAAGGCTCAAAGCAAAGCAACATCAATTCTAAAAGGATTAACTACAAGCACATAGGTTCACTGCATCACGTTCCTAATATTTCCTTCAGTTTGTTATTAAGTAAGCATCTCACGGGTACAGATATATCCAAAAGAAAAAAAATTAAGTTATGGGTACCTATATGGTTTTCACGAAACTGGAGTAATGCATGTATTTTTATAAAATAAGTTAGAAATGAATTTGGAGTAAAACAACGAAAAACATTTTTTTCTCTCTTTACGTCACCGTGAAGAACACTAAAGTAACCTTCACCACTCGATAAGTCCATTTACCTGACCACACCACATGTTCAAGGAATAGAAGACAACAAGTGCATAAAACAAGCCATTTTATTCGAGACAACTATCCACCCGAGCCGAAGGCGAGGACAGATATTGAATTAAAGGATAAAATGCCTTGTTTTATAAACGAGTTACTACACTCTGCTTTTCACTTAGTTAGCGAGGCAATAAAACAATGGTATTTGAAATAACCAAATATGTTAATAAGTACTTGCTGTTAAGAAAAGATGAGAGCTTATTCACGCCACTTTTTTTTTTTACTTTCTTTATGAAATATTAGGCTCGCGTCGGAGACCATAGAGAATTAAATAGGTTTTTACTTATTTTATTCACTTATATGCACTAGAGCAAAAAATGCAGTTTTAGCCCGCTTACACCCCGCATAAATAAGAACTTTACGAGCATGAG
The DNA here is from genome assembly GCA_946251855.1 of Alsophila aescularia. Taxonomy (NCBI): domain Eukaryota; kingdom Metazoa; phylum Arthropoda; class Insecta; order Lepidoptera; family Geometridae; genus Alsophila; species Alsophila aescularia. The sequence goes on along the minus strand of OX276386.1, from coordinate 12,886,585 downwards.
ATGTGAAAATAATGTATTTGTAGTTAACTAAAACTAGACATTAGTCTCCAGACAAGACTCAGGAATCCGGAAACATTACTCATATCAATAATCCAGACGCAGCAACTAGTTTATATAAAAATATACATAAAAACACTTTCATCCTTCGTGAAATTAGGCCTCAGCATAATTTTCAGACACAGTGACACAAATTATATTTATAATCCTCCCAGAAAATGTTTTGACAAGATTAAAAGTTTCAAGTGAATCAAAATAGATGGCGTTTATGAGTGGCTTGTGGAATTCTATCGTTGGTGTCAGCGACAAAGAGGAAGACTGGAATACTGTTTCTCAGTTATACATAGACACTACTAGAAAGTACTTCTCAGTGTCTGAGATTGACGAGGAAGCGTTTGTGGTAGTGTTTGGTGAAGCGCATAACATATCTTTCAATAAGACAGGAGGATTTGGACTGAACTACACTCCGTTGAATTTTATCACTTGTTATCATATCGATACAAGAAAAGGTTTGTAATATTTATGATACTTTTGATTAAGAACTGGTGCAGTGGCGATAGTGACCACTTTTGTATCGTTACCGAAATAGATGAAAGCTGATTGGTCATGTGCGGTTTTCAATCCAGGGATATTGGGTTCGATCCTCGGCCCCGCCGATGACTTAATTGTGTGTGAATTTGCCTTCAGAGGACACGTTAAGCCGTCGCTATATCCCGGTTGTTAAAACCATTGATAGCAGTCGTTAAGCCACGTCTGAGGTCCTTGGGTGGCCTTATTATCTCTGACACCAGGATACTCAGTATACCATACCATCGCTACCACATACTGATGACCATGTGAACGTGTTAATTATTATTGACCATTCGCTATCCCGACCGCCTGCTACTGCGGCAGTTTGATTATATAGCTTTAGCAATTGCATTTTTTTTATCATTGATCTAATAATTACAAGTACGCTAGACTGGACGACGGGTGTATTTTCATTTTTCTAAAATTAAATTATATTTTGCCATTATAACAGAAGCACACTGTATATAATGATAGAAACAAAATATGACCAATAAATAGACAAATATAAAAATGGAATACCTCTATTTTAGAATAATTTCGCCAGCAATCATCACCGACAAACTAAAAACGGCCTATCTGCGGGGGAAAAGCGGATAAAGTCAGCATGTGCTGCGTTCAGTCACATATGCACGCTGCGCTATAGCTGCGCTGCTACCCCACTGCCCGGACTGCTTTGTTAGCCGAGGTAGTAAAGACATGATTGTCTACATCTTGCCGATGTAGTCACAACTGTACTTTGCAGTAGCAAAGAATAAATAATAGTACAGTAGCAGAAGTCGGCGGGGTTATGGTCGATTAATGGTTGTAGAATCGCGAAACGTCAATTAGTTGCCGGTTAGCTGTTGGTTGGCAGAGCTTCAATTGACACAGATAGTGACTGTCTTTTCCAGCCAGTCCAGCGTAGGTAGGTACGTATATACATATGTTATGGAGGTCATTGGATCATTGGATTCCACTTACATTACCTAGATTTATAGTGCTCATTAATATTTGAAGGCTAATCTTTTTTCTTTTATGGCTTCTGCGGCGGAAATGCCAGTCATTTCGCCAATGTCATGTTGTTAGATTTAGCAAGCAGTATTGTCACGTCACAGTCAATTTCACAAGCAAACTTTCCAGGAAGTTGAAGACATCACAAACTGCCACGTTTTTTTATTTTTTATTTTTTCCTTCTCTCGTGCACGTTAACGAATGCCTAATGGTTAATATTCCACAAATATAAAATTATAAAAAACAGCTTGAATCCCTTTCAAAATACCATCAAGGTTAATCTTACGCGATATTGAAATTAATTTAAGGTGGATAGGTTTTACTAGATGACGCTAAATGTCAATAATGTTTGCATTTTTTTGGCATTTAATCGTTTTCAGGTTTTTTGTTGGATTTAAAACTAGCTAGCTACAATTCGTACATATAATAAATAATTTAAATTCAAATACACACGTTACATAATAAGTTTATCAAAAAAAAAACACTCTTCGTATTTCTACTTTTTGATAAATTACTCTAATTTATAGGTACTAATTCTCACGTTTTGATTTTGCTAAATTACTTTAGGCAAGAAACAGCTCAAAAAAATTCAGACCAGCCATTTAAAAGTAATATTTCTTGGTTCTTTCACCGGCTTCATTTGACAGGAAAGTTGTCAATCAAGTTGTCAATTCCTGTATTTCCGACTGTTTATTTATCGTGTTTTGTAGAGATATTATAGCCTCCTGCCCACAGATATATACAGATAGATATGGATACTGCAAATTCGTAAAATTTCATTAGATTCCAAGCGTGTCCCATGTTTTGCACAGTTGTTTATCGATGAGAATAATATGTTGATAATATTTGTATATTTTGATTCTTAAATGAGCCACATCGTAAACATTTATTATTCATTTTTTTTGTTGTTTAAAAACTATATAAATTAGTGCAAGTTTATTTGTATTATGTTTGAAGTGGTTGTAACTTTTTCTGATAAATTATTCAAAACAATAACAGATTTTTCAAAACAATATTAGATTTCGAACATTGAAATAAGCTCAATCTGTTTAAGAAGTTTGGTATCGACCTGACAAGTAGTTTTTCAATTAATACATAACTACGTTTGCTGGGTCTGTGTATGTTTGTATAAAAAGGTTATTTTCCGCGTTTCTTCATAATACCCTAAAATTCGACTTGCTATATAAACACAGTTAAAATGAAACTGAAATAACTTAGGTACAAATGTTACAAGTAAGTGTTTTGAAGGTAACGAATTAAAATTTGATTACTTATACCTAAAATTAAAATTTAACGTAGTTTGATTTGAACAAACTTAATCTTATTAATATTATTTTTATCAACTGTGGTATCTATATGCTCTATATCTGTGCTCCAGCCTACTCGGTACGAAGTCGATTTACAAAGTTAGCACTGACGTTGAAAATGCGTCAACGAAATAAGTATTTGTAATGGGACGGTTCTGGTTTTATTTTGCGAATTTAATAGTATATTTTATACAAATAGTATAACGTTTTCTAATTCTAGTTGATTTATTGGGTGGAAAGGCAAGTATTTAAGGCAAATCTAACATTTTGGCGCTTAACATAAAATGAAAACTAATCTTACACGCGTAAAAAGTGTATTGGATACTCTTAATTCAAAAAATTACATATATATAAAGCAAAAATGTCAAAAATTCATAAATATTATTATATTCATAATTTATTCAACTAGAAGAATAACGCGTCGCAGGCTTAGTAACTTTATTAAGGTTTTTTTTTCGTCTCAAATTATGTAGGTACCTAATGAACCATTTAATCAGCTCAACACTAAATCTCTTAATTTTCCAAACTTCTATTTCGAAATTGTGTGCCAATATTGTGGGACTATATCCCTTACATATTCTCTTAGAATTTTAAGCCCCTTTAAATGTTTCGGATATCGTAAATTTCTTTCTGCCTCTAAAGATAGTTTTTTTGCTACATACTGACATGATTCTCTTAAAATTTCAGCGGAAGTGAAAATGCCGAGCGGACACATCGACCAGCCCGTCATCGAGGACAACAGAGATGGTACCGTCAGCATCAAGTACGACCCTCGGGAAGAGGGAGTACACGAGCTGTATGTCAAGTACAATGGAGAACATGTCCAAGGTAAACAAGAATTCCTAAATAGTAGAAATCAATTGTGTTCAAGTTTATATCCCGCCTGGAGTACCACATCTTTGCCAGATATGCAGTAGTTTTTAAATATTATTTTGTTCCGGTTTTGAAGGGCAATGTTTCCAGCGAAATCACTGAGCTTATGAGATATAAAAATCAACGGTACAGGGTACTGCGAAAAATTTTGCAACCAACATGTAGGTACTGCAATAGTTATGGGCAGACGTGACACTTATCATCATGCGATCGTTCAACATGTCACATCAATAAAAAGAGGATTATAAAGCACGAAGAGAATTACATTCAGTCTTATTAGATCCTTTGAAGTCATCATTAGAAGCTGAGCTGTTATGATCAGGAATATTTTAGTGATATCAGTTGTCTAGCTGCAATATCATCGTTAACAGTCTGTATTCATTCACCTCTGGATATAAGGTTCACCAAAGGCTCTCCACTGAGCCCGATATTCGGCTCTTCTCATCCAATGACTGACAGCTACCTTGCGTAGATTGGCGCTCCATCTAGCCGGAGGGCGTCCCACAACGTTTGCTGATTTGCGGTGTCCGGTTCTACTACAAATGTGTCCAGCCCATTTCAGTTTCAATATACCGAAGAGTTAATAAAAGATAAGGTTACTGACAATCCTCCCAATTTTAACAAACATAAATTAATCTCATTCCAGGATCACCCTACAAGTTCCACGTGGACTCCATCTCCAGCGGCTACGTGACAGCATACGGCCCGGGCCTGATCAGTGGCGTCAGCGGTGAGCCCAGCCTGTTCACTATCAGCACCAAGGGCGCTGGAGCCGGTGGACTGTCCATGGCTGTTGAAGGGCCTAGCAAAGCTGAGGTATGATTACTTTTTAGGACATATAGGCACAAATGAAAAGCCCTTTGGATTAATGGCAATGCATAATGTGGTGGCCAAAACTTAAATCGGATAGAAGGCTATTTGACTGTAGAAACAAAATTAAATTGCGCATTGTAGAGAGATGAAACACACATACATAGAATAAATGAGCTCATGACTTCATATATTTAGTGTTTGACGGAGGTTTTTGACCAAATTATCACGAGGTTAAATATTGCTCTTTTTAATCATTATCTGTTGCATGCCTGATATTATATATTCCATAGACGTGATTGAACGATATAATTTTTTATTCCGAATCTTTGCATTCGAAAAAAAGTTCTAGCGAATAGCAAACATAAAAAACGTCTCAAAATTTCCTCCGGATGGCTTACTTCTAACAGCCGTACTACAAAATAACAATTATAAATGTTATCTTATTATGGATATTAAGTATTTATCACAGCTGAATAAAATATTAATTTGAACGATAAATTAGGCACAGCGGCTTATAAGCATACCAATTTTTTTACATTTTGGATAGTCAGTGGCATAAAGTGAGTAGAATAAAGGGATATAAATTTTGCAGTGGTGTTTAGAACTGACTCAGTGCGACCAAGAGGTGTAAAAGCAATGAAGTATCTGTACAGCACAGTCACTTAATTCTTGGTTGGCTTTGTTTCTTTCGCACTATCTAAACATATCAAAGTTTGATTATTTTCTGTCTTGTAAATTCTGCGAAGGCGAAATTTATGTTAAACCACACAATTTATAAATGTTATCTATAATATGAGTTATGCTCGTCGAAAGTCGAAGATAACCGTCGGCCTTTCAGTATTTATTATAATCAAAGATTCAAAAATCTGTCAATGTTCACAAATGTCCATCTATTTCCAGATCACATGCCACGACAACAAAGACGGCACCGTCGCAGTATCATACCTCCCCACCGCTCCGGGAGAGTACAAGGTGTCCGTTCGTTTCGGCGAGAAGCACATCAAGGGGTCGCCTTTCCTTGCTAAGGTAAAAATGTGGATTATATTGATGTCGTTTGAAGCTCCTCACTATCAGCCTATTGCTTTCAAAAAGCTGGTCCTCACGCCTTTTCTCAAAGAAACAGTCTGAACCAATTTCATGTTGTTCCAGTGGTAACGATGCTAATCGCATGGTCCTTCAGTCGTAAAGTAAAGGTACATTTAGCTCACGACTTCGTACGTGGCTAAAGTTTATCGCGATAAAAAGTATCCGATGTACTACCCAAATGTTTAAACTATCTTCATACCAAATTTCATCAAGATCTGTTTAGTCGTTTAAAGGTCTTCAACAGAGACAAAGATTCGCTTATATAATTTTAGTATGGATATTAGAACTCAATATCCTTAGTCTTGCAAGACTCAAGAGGGATTCTTTTAAATATATCTAATTCTATTCTAATTCTAATTTAGATTACAGTTTGTTTGTTTTTCGTATGAGATAGTGCGTCAGTTTGTCAGGCTACCATAGCTTAATGACTGCTGTTAATCATTACCTGCCGGGACCGACAGCTTACGTACCCTGCAAACCAAGGAGCTGTGGAAAACCACACATAACTTAGAAAAATTATTGATGAAGAATTACAATAATTTTGATTCTTATTTGTGTGATGGTCAAAAGGCTAGAATTTGTGAGAGAAAAAATTAAGGTTCTGTATCCCTTTTAAGTAGTGTAAGGTAGAATATGAAGGATAAAAGAATGGAATATTAAAAAATGTACCAAATTTACTCGATTTCAGGTAACCGGTGAAGGTCGCAAGAGGAACCAGATCTCCGTTGGCAGCTGCAGTGAGGTCACTCTCCCTGGGAAGGTTGCTGACAGCGACATCCGCAGTCTCAACGCTTCTATTCAGGTATAGTTTTAATGCAACTAGAATTTAAACGTATTGGTTATGTAACCAATACGTACGAGGTAATACGAGGCATATTGTTAATCCATGTATGATCTCTCATCATGTGGTACCCAGAAAATAAGTTTATCATGGTGGCAAGATCTTTTAGTTAGGTTGTTTTCCTGTTGATGCCTTCAATCTTATTTCACTCATAATTGTTATTATATCATTAGCTCGAAGACGTCAAATGCTGGATATGGGCCTCCTCCCCCCCAAAATAAGGGGAGTTTTCCCATAATCCTCACGCTTGTCAGGCGGCTGGTGATCGTAGTAAATGTACACAGTGATACCACGGTGATAACTACGCAGCAAAATGTTGATGGCCTATCATTTCTAAAAACAATAATAAAAAAGGAAAAAATAACTATTATGGTTTGTTTTAACTTCATTGTGACTCTTTAATTTGTAGTTTTTTTAGTAGTCGATTTGTGAACTACCCTGAAAGTTTCAGCCAAATAGCTAATCGGGAAGTGCTCAAAATTCGAATTGCAAGATTCCAGGACAGACAGAAATACATAGATATATACATACAAACAAGTGAAGTTAAATAAAAGCTTTTAAAATTTATTTTGCTGCTTCTCAGCGGCATGATAACTTAAAGGGTGAACTTATTAAGCCGGAACCACACGACTGATACATATCTTTCTATACTCACAATAAAGTAGTAAGTAACAAAAAGTCTGTACACTTCATTGTACAGATATTAAAACAATGTACAGGCTACGTAAAATACTCATCAATACATCTCGTAAAAACAGCTAGACTGATTGAGTTGCGGTTTTCACTGTTGGATTGCCTAGGTTTTGACTTAAAATCTGGTGTATCTCAATCCGATGAGTAGAAGCCGAGCAATCGATAAAAAACTATTTGACGGCTAAACAAACGTTGATGAAACAACAGTTACATTTATTATGTTCTTTGTACTTTTGGTCTTGGAATAACACAGATAAATGAATACGCGAGCAAAGCCGCAGGCACAGCTAGTACAATAATATAAGGCATATTGTTATTACATCAGGAATATGCCGAAAAAAAGCAGGTTTTTATCCAAATGTTAAGCCGAACACTTAAATAAAATCGAGATGGATGGATAATGATGGTACACGTTCCACCTATTGATAATTTACAGACTTAGCTTACAATGTTCCGCTTACGCCTTTAACCAAGTAGAATCCAGACTTTCGAAGGATGACATTGATATGTACGTTATAAATAAAGTACAGGAGTACAATGAACCTTAAATCGTAACGTAATATACCAGTCCAACTAACCTTATCTTTTCCATCAGGCTCCTTCAGGCCTTGAAGAGCCGTGCTTCCTCAAGAAGCTTCCCTCGGGCAACATCGGCATCAGCTTCACGCCGCGCGAGGCTGGTCAGCACATCGTCTCCGTGAAGAAGATGGGCGTCCACATCCAGAACTCGCCTTTCAACATCACTGTCCAAGCTCAGGAAGTTGGTGACGCTAAGAAAGTTAAGGTTAGTAGTCTGTCACAGATTTTCTGAGATACCAGGTAAAGACCAAGGTTTTCGAAGTGCAAATCGTTGAAGCAACATGACAGATCATGTTTTGCCATTAAAGTAACTCTATTGAGAAATTGAAAGTAAAGGTTGGTCAATGTTATGTAAAGTTAGGGTATACATTAATAATTTTCATCAGTAATTAATTAACTAAGAGCTGGCGCCGCGGCTGCTTCGATAGAACAGCTCAAGTGGCGAAACTATGCAGACCTTGGTAATGGATACATTTTAAGACGTTTGGTTTTGATACATTGCTGGTCAAAATGCTTGTCTTATTTGGTTCATTGACTGAGTATTTCAATTCAATAATTTCTGCAGGTTTCTGGCAACGCCTTGAAGGAAGGCAAGACGCAAGGTGATAACAGCTTCTCTGTAGATACCAGGAATGCTGGTTATGGTGGTCTCTCACTCTCCATTGAAGGTAAGTTTTATCATTCATGGTTCTGGAAACAGTATCATTTTATCTTGGAATTAAGAGTTCCCGCAAAAACAATGCTCTATTAAAATTTTGAAACTAATAAATTATGTTTCTAAATTTAATTTATGCCACGAATAAATAATAATCTCTGTGAATTATTATGAGTGAATAGTTGTCTTGTTGTTTTCTGTTATTCACGACCAAACAGATGAATCCATTTTGTTGAAACTTTGCATATAAACTTTGTATGCTTCAGAAACCAACTACACTAACAAAGAGTACTAATATTGTGGGAAATAGAGACAAGCGGGCGCAGCTACCTGAAAGCAATACCCCTTCGCAGGGGATAGTCGAAGGGGATTTATGGAATAAGCCTACCAAAATAGTCTCAAAATTTTCAATAGTCTTTCAACAACCTCTGATTGATATCCAGGTCCCAGCAAAGCTGAGATCCAGTGTGCAGACAGTAAGGACGGCATCCTAGCGATAAGCTACCGCCCCACTGAGCCTGGCTACTACATCATCAACTTGAAGTTTGCTGACCATCATGTGGAAGGCTCTCCTTACACTGTCAAGGTAAGGTCGTCAAAGCCTGTAATAATCATATTTTTTGTCATCAGAAGTAGAATTAATGCTCGATCTCATAGGTTACATTGATAGTAGAACTGTCTTAGATTTAAATGTTCTTCAAACAAAATAAACTATCAAGATTAGCAGGTACTTTGCTGATGGTCAGCGTCACACATGTTCATGAAAATGCAGTTATGCCCAAAAACAATCATTACCTGTATTTGCACTCGTCCTCTGAGATTTTTCGGGTTTAACTTGGGAAGAGCACAATATTAGTTTCAATTCTGCTATGAAAATCACACATATTTAATTTATGTTTATCCCCAGGTTACTGGTGAAGGCAGCAACAGGCAGAGGGAGAAGATCCAAAGGCAGCGCGACCCTGCTCCTCTTACCGAAGTTGGCACCAACTGCAAGCTCACCTTCAAGATGCCTGGTAAGCTTTACATCATACAACATGTAACAACTAGGTGAAGTGGTGGTTTGCTGGTGACTGAATAAGATAAGCTTTACGTAAGTGTCATTTGAATAGATTGTTTCAACTTACTGACAAATAAGTAACTATAGACTCAGTCTTGACTCTGTGACTGTCTTTCAGATCCAGTTTTAGTTCAAAACTTTACAGTCCTGTCCTAGCTTGTATTCAGAACCTAAATACAGAATAGTTTAGAAGTGGTAGAAACTTTTTAGTTAATGAATGGATAAGCTGAAAAATATTTTAGTTATGGAGACTGGAGAAACAGATCGAATACACTCAAAATTATAAGATTATTGTTTGATTTCGTTTACAATTGAGATAGAGCGCGAATAAACTTCGACTTGAAACTTTAATCTTGCATAATCATTATAGGATGCAATGTTTAGTAATATTTGTGTACAATAAGCCAGTTCAAGCTTCCATGTCCTTCCTGCCAGTTAATACAAAAACCTGCTGCTTCCAGGAATCACATCCTTCGACCTGGCAGCCACAGTGACCAGCCCGGGTGGCGTCTCCGAAGACGCTGAGATCCAGGAGGTGGAAGATGGGCTTTACTCCGTCCACTTTGTGCCCAAAGAGCTAGGCGTCCACACCGTGTCTGTGAAGTACAGGGAGATCCACATTCCTGGTGAGTTGAAATGAAACGAAACAAGACTTGAACTTGAGAGACAAAAAGCAGCGAGTGGATTAGGCCTGTGAGGAATAACAGCTTTTACTCTCTTTTTGAGAGAAGAGCATGATTGCATCAGTGGAGATAAGGATAAAAAAATGTGCCAAATTATGTAAAATTAGTCGGAAACAAGCACAAATTAATAATTAATTTAACCCCCGATACCCACCCTCCCATTATAGTTAAGAACCATATCGGTCACATCAGCTATAAAGCAGGAAAAACTACATCCAAATCGGTCCACTCTACATAACATAAAAAAATGATTTTGCTGTTCCTCTTGCCTTCTCTCAAGGATAGCTGAAAACGGAGTCTGAAATGTATAAAAACCTTTAAAACAACTCAAACTAATCACCAATTTCTTCCCCCAGGATCCCCCTTCCAATTCACCGTTGGTCCTCTTAAAGACTCCGGAGCCCACTTAGTGAAGGCCGGAGGTCCAGGCCTTGAGAGGGGCGAAGCCGGTCGTATCAATGAGTTCAACGTGTGGACCCGGGAAGCTGGTGCGGGTCAACTGGCCATCTCTCTGGAAGGTCCCAGCAAAGGAGACATCGACTTCAAGGACAGGAAGGATGGGTCCTGCGATGTGTCCTACAAAGTTGATGAGCCCGGTTAGTAATTCTTTGAAAAAAATGTTTATATGTAAAAGCTTTATATAACTTGAAATGTTTGTATGTATATATTTGCTTAGGTCAAATCTTGCAAGCTGAATTAGAACCACTACCTCTTATCCCACGGAGTTGAGTTTTTACATGTTGGTTCAGTTCCGATGACAGTGCAATTTTATCGTAAGCGTGACTTGAATCAATATCCAGGAATAGCTCCAGTTTAAAAGAATTCGTCAACGGTCAACAGCACAGATGCGAAATTTAATGAATTTTAGTATGATAGCCGGTTTTGAGTTTTACCATGACATGTTTGCTGCACTCAGGGTTGGGTCCGGAGTAGGGAACACCTCAACGGTTAACAGCACAGACACGAAATATTGTATACGCATTTGATTGTGATAGCCCGTTCTAAGTTTCACCATGACATGGTTACTGCTAAAACCTTTTTAATGTTTTTTAATTCACTTATTTGATGTGAATTATGAAGCACTCGATATTGCACGTACTGTAAGTTTATTTCTGTTTCACAAGCTTAATTATAGAGCTAAATATATTCACACGTGGTTATGGGGAAATGGACGCTCCCTTCCTTCCGATGTCTATGCCGCTGACATATCGTGATAAGCCGAGACAGGGCAAATCGCTAGTGAGGAGACCGCTTAGTGCGCTCACATATCCGACTTTTCCCGTAGCTTGCTTCCAAAATGCACAGAAAAAAACGTACAATAATTGAATTGTCGTATCGTTCAGAATTAAAAACCGCGATTACACTCATGAGGTTGAGTTATTTTTTAGTCGATTATATTTCTTGTAGTAGTAGATGAACTGGTGAACCTACTGAAGTAAGTAGAGCTTATATTATCTGTAGCAATTCCTGTTTTAAGACTAATAAATATCAAGTACAACCTTACAAGTTTTCCTATCATAAATATTTAAAAACAAGGACAAACAAGCACCCGAAACGAGCTAAGTAAAATAAACACTGAAATGCCTGACGTTATCTTGGCGGGACAATCTTCAACTCGGCGGCCTACGCCCCCGCAGCGCCTTACGTGGACATGACGTGCCGGCCGCTGTAAAAACCAGTGTTGCCAGGATGCCACCGCTGAAAGAAGGCATATTTGCATAAAGTCATATAAGTCAAAATAATAATTTTGTGAAACAATTTCTCTCGACTTCGTTTCGAAAACTTCATGTACTTACCTAACATTTAAAATTAAAAAAAAACTTATCATTTATTTATATAAACAATAAGTTTTTAAGGTGAGATTTTATTAAAGAAAAATGTATCCCTATACATTTTCCTTTAATAAAATATCACCTTTATGTACTTAACATATAAGCTAAAATAGCCAAATGTTAGCTCAAATTACTGTCTATTTTGTCAAATTAACAAAATTATAAGCCGTAAGCAAGCATCCAATTTTGGACCACACTTTCTTGGTTATATTATACTAGACGAATGTGCTTTATTACTATGAAATTCTCTATACACACGAAAAATGGACTAGTAGGCAATAAAATAACTAAGGTGGCATCACTGGCCATGCCATACGGACCATATAAAAAGTCAGAGAAATGCACTTCATAAATAAATCCACAAGTTTCTTCGGACCACGCCTACCAGCCTGGCGTCCAATCCTGGCCACTACGATGGCAGCGCGGCAAAATTTACCGCGCACCATTTTGACAGTTCCGTTTTTTAAATTGTTTTTCTTTTTTTCTGCGGCCAGAGACAGGTTTTTCTTTTTGAACGCGTAATGGTTGTCGCATTTTCGGATGGCCAGTGATTGTTCCGATTTACGATATGAGTTTTTGTTAATGAAAGTAATAACTCTTGCATTTTTCCCCGAGCGCGTTTTGTTTATTGAAGTCGCGAGTATGTTTGTGGGCTTGCTTTGGTCGTTAAAGTTTATTTGACGTCTTATTTAGGGATGTCGTCTGAGTCAAAGGATTTTTGTGTCGATAAAAATGGTGATTTGCGAAAATCGAAATTGTCTTTTTCCCAAAACGTAGAGTGCGCATCTTCTTTCTTATTATTGCCATAATTGTACTATAATTTATTCTGTTTAAACCCTACATTTTTGTAGAGCATAGAATCGGCCATTAAATATAAATGCTGATACGGCCATTAAATATAAATAGAGATGCTGGCTGGTATATTGATATTCAAACGCACATAGGATAGAGACTAACAAATGTAACTCAAAATATTTTAAAGAGAAGAAACTACTTGTTAAAAATTTAAATATGCTAAGTAATTTTATTCGCAGAAAAAAACAATGAAATTCTTATTTAACTCAATTATTTTTCCAACCTAAACCTAGTGTAACAAGCTGTATAGGTGTTATGTTCCCAAAATGCATACAGCAATGCCACGTTCTACCTACTACGGAAATGGCAATACTTAGTCTTTGAGCACCATAATACCTAAAGGTTGTTTTTCTCGTGTTCTAGTTTCTGCTGCTCGCGCTGTGCCATTAAATGCGCTGTATTATTTGAAACATTTTGCGTGACGTAGTTTTGATAATTATTAGAAGAGATAATATCGATTGTTTAAAACGCCACTCGGGGTTTGTCTAGTCTAAACTTTGCCTTCTTTGTGTTAGTTTTCTTTTAAAACTTTAATGTATTCGCATACGTCGGCTGCGGCGGCTTTGTCGGTAGCTCTGTTCGAATTTTAAACATATTTTTTATCTGTCATCTGAAGGATTAATAAATAATCCAAAAATAGGATAAATAATTAAGAAAGTGAGTCGCTTCTTGTAGATTTTGGTAATTAGGTGTTCTTTGTTTGTATATAAAGTTTTAAGTATAAAATTAAGCAAACATTATTTCAATGAATGCCAAGCAAATATTAGTTAATTGTATTAATAAAAGGTTTTTGCTGAGATAAAATAAATATCGATGCATTGTGTAGTTTTTTTGATGCCAAATAATCGCAATTAAAACTTTAATATACTCATACAACTTTAGTGTTAACAAGTAACTTATAATAATTATAAAACAAATTGTTAATATCTTGTGTTTTATTTTTAATTGAAACTAGCTTTCCCACTCGCGACTTCGTCCGCGTGGACTACAGTCTATCGCTAAAAAAAGCATTCCATGTTCTTCTAGGATATTAAAAACTAATGCAATAGTAGGTAAGAAAAAAATTTTTGAGTGCTCAAATATTTTTTTGACATACTTGTTATTACGTTTCCATGGTAACCGTTCTTTAAAGTGAGTAATCAGCATTTTCAATTTTCCCGTGGAAACTTACAATTTTCCGGGATAAAAAGTATCCTATATTTTATTTCAGGGTATAAGCTGTCTCTATTTCGTCAAAATCCGTCCAGCACGTTATCGTGTGAAAGCTCTCCAAACAAACAAACAAACAAACAGACAACGTTTCACTTTTATATATTGGTATGGATAGACATCAAATTTACTTTATTAAAAGTAAATCAATTCGAAAATGTTCACTTGCACAACGCACAATGATTCAAACGTTCACGCTCCGTGGCCAAAAACCAAAAATTTGTTCCACCAATCAAAACATACCATTCACCTCAAATAATAAACTCCAAAACTTAAGTCATTATGCCTTCGAATAGTTCAGAAATCCTTAATCGTGATACACTTATGAAGTATCCGCGAACAAAAAGTCTTCTTTCTTTGTCGGATGCTGTGCAACTTTTTTATTCGACAGAATACAATGGGGCATAAGACAAATTCAGTTTAGAGGCCACATTCCTGGCTTCTGGTGTTTAACAGTCATTTTAATTGACCGCCCGATCGAGGTGAGGGTGGAAACCTACTAATACTGAGATTTTTGATAATTTTGTGACATTTAACCTTAAGTTTGTCTTGCGTTAATTACTCACTAACTATTACATTGTAAGATTATATTAAGTAAAACAGAAAAAACAAAATATTCCTGCAAAATGATCTGTTTGACAGACGATTTTATTTTCTTCAGTTTAGTTTAAATTTCAAAATTAAACTATGGATTTTTTTAACCAGTATAACTTACAGAAAACCGATATATTGCGCACCATACAAGTGAGAAATAGAGCGTTAGTGGCTGACCGGTAGGTTTGTTGGTTTTGCAACCCAACGACGCTAGATTCGATGCTTGGTCCCGCATTACCCCACCACCTCACGCACCATGACTTTAAATAATTACAGATTTGCCATGGCTGGAGCTTCAAAGGACACGTTAAGCCTCGGTCCCAGTGGCTAATTATTATTATTGATTGCAGTCGTTAAGACACGTCAGAGGCCCTTGGGCGTCCCAACAAACCTTGACATTAGTCGGCACTACCTCGTTCATCATACACACACCATACAAATATCTGAAATTATACAAATGTAACTCCTCTAAATTATATTGAATTGTAACGTAACATTGTATTAAATTATCTTATTGCCGTGGTGGATTCTGAGTCTAATCGTCCGAAAAAGGTTTTGAAAAGTCCAGAAAGGAGAGTCGCGCTATGACGGAATGTTACTTCGGACAGGTTTTTGGCCGCAAGTTGTGGAATTCTGACCACTGGGCCACGTTCAGTTTTGATAGTATTTTTAGCTAAGTTTAAAAAGTTTTCTTTGCAATGCTTTTGCTGTGTTTGAACTGGAAGTAAGTAACTGTTGTTAACAGATAAGCGAATATACCGCTATTAAAATTAATTACAATGTCTCAGTAGGCAAGGATATTAAAACGTGAGAAAGAGTAACAAAAAAAAAATTACAAGGTCTGGTTTTACTTTACTTTCATTAATTCTATACTAGGAATCTACGATACACCTTATTCGTACTTTTGCATAAATAAAACGTGCATTTTGTCAGCTAGCATCATTTACATATTCTAATGCGTTGATTATTACACACAGAGGTTATTTTATTAATATGTTCTTATGAATGTTTACATTTTGTACTTGATCAATCTAGTCATTCAACTTTTCTATTTATTACTTAAACCAGTTTTCAAGATTCTATCGTGCAATTATTATAATTTTATCTTACAACATTTAAAATTATTGAATTATAGTTTTATTCAAATGCAGGGTAATTATATGGTATTACAAAATACTAATAAAACAATATCTTATATTTACAAATAAAACTGTCTCGAGCTCGACTGCTTTACTATTATTAATGTTATATTTGATTTATAATAATCGAGGAAAAAACAAGCAACAAATTCATATTGATACTGATATTACCAGTAAAATCATAAAAATCAAGTCGTGGCAAATATAAATTCCACGGCCGAATTTTTTATCACATATGGATGTTTCTTTTCTTCTACCTTCAGCCATTTGTAGTCGGTTTTTATTTCGATAAATTGTTAAAAATTAGGTATAAGCTCATTACTTGAAAAACAAAATTAGTATAATTTTATGGAAAGACTTAATGCTAAGCAGTGTTCTCTTCCAGTCTAGCCTAATATAGTTTTAACAGTACCAGCTTAAGATAAAGTTGTTTATTAAATAATTTAAACTCACTTAAAATTCCATTTGTGGGGGATGTATGCAAATTAAATAAATTACCAAATCAAAATAACCCCCTTTGCAACTTAAATAGTGATTAAGAACAACTGACGCTACTTAATTTTCAGTTTAAACTGCACTTGTAAGATCGTAAAACTATACTTATCATATGACAATTATAAAATTAAACATTCTATTCATGAACCAGTACAGCTACTAGCGACTTTATAAACAGTTTTCCCGTTTTACTTTTCTTGACTCAGGCAATTTATTTTGGTAAATGTATAAAAATCACAGTGAAGCAATCGGAAACAAACAGAAATCACTCAAACACAAAATTCGCATACCTATACAAGATGAATGTGACCTCTAAATAATTATTTTAATTAATTAAATAAAACATATTTCAATTGATTAATAAAATTGACTATAGAAAACTATATATAGATATGTTACGACTGTCACTCACGAGTTATTTCATCGAACAATTCGACCGGTGTTCGGACGTTAACGACATCCATCCTCAGGAGACTAGAAAACAACAAAACAAACAAAAAACTAACAAAACTAAAGAAAACTACAATAAACTACTATAGAAAACTAGTTGTTGTCCACGCCTTCGCTCGCCCTGAATCGCAATAATAAGTATCCACTGCAGATCAGTCCTTCCTCAGGGTTCAAGGTATCTCCATACCAAATTTCCAAATTTTTTTGAAAGACAAAATTGCTTTCGTTTTAATGATAATATGATACTTAGTTTTAAATAAACTATTATTAGAAACCCTTCTCTATAGGAAAACGGACAGACACAAATCAGAGCGATGGTAGCCTAACGGTTCAATAGTGTAACTTAGAATCCAACAATACTGGGTTCAGTCCTAGGCTACGCGCCAATGACTTTTCTGAGTTATGTGCGGTTTTTGCTCCGTGCTTCGGAGGGCAAGTTAAGCTGTCAGTCCCGGCTGTTATTGATTAATAGCAGTCGTTAAGTCATGTCAGAGGCCCTCGAGCAACCTGTCAAACTCTGACACCAGAGGGAAGCACTACCTCATACGATAAACAAACAAACAAGCAGCATTAAGATATTAAAATCATGCTTTAAAAATATATATAGTAAATCTCCTCCTAGATACTGAATATTGTAAGCCAATTTCTAATTGGACCATGAATAACAAATTATGTTCATCTTCCTTTCTGACATATCAATAAACAGCTGCAAAATTTCAAAACTTTTGTTTCCCTTATGGAAATACAGTTTTTCTTTTCACAAAAAGCTTTAATAAGAAACAGGAAGCCGGGCATCGAACCCACATGTAACATGTCAATACCGCCGCTTTGCATGAGGCCTACATCATTATTTGTAGTATGAGGCGGGTGGCTTAAGTGGTGGTTTAGTTAAACGGATGGTTAACTTTAAAATGTTTGGTACCTGGATTTGGTTTGTGTAGTATCAAATTAAGTAGGAAATATATTTTTTAATATGAAAATGACTTAAACGATAGTGAAATTATGGGAATTTCTAATAATTTCATGCATTACTTATTTGTATATAGCGTACCTTATTTTTATAGTAAGGCCCCGGTTCTTCCAATCCATAGCTACTAATACCGAATGTTTGGAATATTAATTTGTGGTTCTTGCCTTGTTTATTAAAAAAAACATATGCCATTCTAAACATTATTTTTAATTTATTTCCTACTAAGTTAAGTAATTCTTTAATAATTATTTGACCTAACTTAATCAATTTTTAATTTCACGCTAACTAAGGAATTATTTTGTGGTAAGTTTAAAGGCTACAATGAACTAAGATTCAATCCTTGGTTAGTTTACGGTTTAACAAACCCTCACCTAATTTTGAAACAAAAGAATCAGACCAAAACGTACAAACTTTTTTAACAATCCGCAAAAACTCACCAAAAAAGCTCCACTTGGGATGCAAATGACTCTTTTGCAACAATATGCCCTCCTCGAAGAAAACTAGAAAAAAAAGATTCATGCAAAAATTTAAATTTTAATCCAACTCTGGGAAGAAATATCGAAGCATTGTTAACCTCTTTTCGTATTAAGTGGCGTTTTTATGTCTGTCTTTTCGATGCGTGTTTTTGTCCACTTTCGTCAAGTTTTTAGACCACTTTGCAAATTTATTAGAGTATTTTGTCGGATGCAAGGAGGTAAAGAATTAGAGTTCTGAATGTATTTTTTTCTTAATTGGATGTGGAAGTTTATTTTTTATTAGATATGTTTTGTTTTCTTTGTCAATTGGGTCTAAAAGTTTTTAGGTGAGGGTTTTAGGCAAACGGATGATTTTAAAAGGCTCAATGGGCTCATCTGATGTTAACTGATGATGATGCTGGTTGTAGGCTTAAACGGCTGAAATATAAGTTTCATGAAAAACTTAACCTTTCTTCTTCTTTAAATTGATCCATTTTCAAAGAGGGTAAATACCAAAAGATAACAAGGTATTGTCTTTAATTAACTTCATGTAGAACCTCTATGTTTTGTTATATGGATTTATGGTAATTTTTTTACGTGCCATTGGTTACTTCATCTTCTGATAGTAGAAGGTAGGTATAATAAAGCAGTTGGTAACAAAAAGTCTAGGCAAAGAAAGAAAAATATTTAAAAAAAAGGTCTCGTTGACTTAAAATTAGGTACAGAATATTACGTTATTAAAATTCTTGTCTGTTTGTCTGTCTATCTGGATGTTTGTTCGCGCATGACGTTAAAACTATTAGACCAATTGAAATGCGGTTTTTACCGTTGGATTGCTTAGGTTTTGACTGCTGTTCTTTATATCTCAATCCAGTCAAGCAATCACTACAAATCTTTTTGACGGCTTGAGGTCTAAAAGGTATTTTTCAGGTATTTTGATCTAATTTGATATATTGGTATTTTAGGTCCTGGAATAACACTAGGGCATTTTTAAACCAGAGAAAACATCACGCGTGTAAAGCCGTGGGCACATGAAACTAATTATAAAGTAACACTGTGCTAAGTTTTATTCTTTTATTGTGATTATTGCAAATGAAAAAAAAAACGGGATGGACTGCAATGACCATTTTATTGAAGGGCCAATCATTATTTTACAGGTTTTACATATTGCCTATACAATGTGTCTAGACCCAAGGCTCGTAGTGTGTTACACAATTAATTTTATCGACGTGAGTAAAAAGAGGGAAGTAAAAAACGTTAACTCGACTCCCTATTTATGCCAACAATTTTACATTTTCAAGTGTAATCAATATTTGATTGTCATTAATAATTAATATCTACGGTAGTAGAGACTGATGCCCGTGACATAAAAATAGACTCATTAAATAAGAATTTTTGACATAACAATAAATATTAAAAATATTTACAAATGTTGACAATAAAACTGTAATTATAAAAATGTTGTTTTTTTTAACTTATGTATTTATTTTAGATTTTCTCGTCTACTGCAAAAACAATACCATGAACTCTAAATTATTTGTGCATCAATTTTATGTCTAATAGCATTAATAGAGCATAAATAAAAGAGGGGGTTATACTCCCCTCCTTTATTTTGTTCATCCATCAAATTGAGTTTTTAACACACTGTTCAGATTTTTATGTCCAGACATACATTGTATACGTATACAATTTCGTATTCCTGTCGTATCTATTTTAAAGTCTTATTTTCACCTGGGCCCTTATTTGCCATGACCATTCATAAACGTAACGCGTTGAGTTGTGTAATCGTTCGGCAAATTACGGTCAATTCCCCGCAGATGGCCCGTTACGTGGCCGAGTGGTCATAGCGAATAAGGGCCCTGCTTGTTTTAATGCTTAATATTTTTTTATGTTTACTCTATAAAAATACTAAGTTAACCCATCTCCCCCAGGCGAATACCGCGTTGGCCTCAAGTTCAACGAGCAGCACATCCCAGACTCCCCCTTCAAGGTGTACATCAGCCAACAAGTGGGCGACGCCTATCTGCTGGAGGTTGCCCAGTTCCCAGACACGGCTCAAGTGGACAAGCCTACCCAGTTCTACATTAGGCTTAATGGAGCCAAGGGATCGTTGGCTGGCATGGTGAGTAAACATCCTATATTATTATAAGTTTTACTGAACGATACTGATCTTCGGCACAAAATAAATATTAATACTATGTATTTTAAAAGGCTAAAACGGGAGTTACTCAATTGAATTATTCCAACTATAGTTTCGACCACATGCGGTAGTCTTTCTCAAGGTAAGCGCGGAACGCTCGCAAACGTGTCCAGCCTCGCACACCTCGAAAAAACACGTTAATTTTCATAATAATAGATAATAATAGTACTACGTACTTTGGCCCCGCACCAATTGTGCGGATTAGTGCGGGGCCAAGGTACCACGGCACCTTGGCACGGCACCTCTAAAGCACGGGTGATGTCCCGTGCTTTCGCACGGGACATCACCCGTGCTTTAGAGGGCACGTTCAGCCTCAATCTCAATTGCTAAGTTGAGAATAGCAATAATTAAACCACGTCATAGGGCCTTAGGCGTCCTAACAGTCTAATAGGCGTCCCTTATAGAACATCTTCACCATCGGGTCTTTTCATTTAATTTCTGCCACCTGCTTTTGTAGGCTTTACCTCCCATGAAAAGCACTATGAATCCCCGGGCTTAGGAAGGCCGCCAAAACTGACTGACTCTGCTTACGTATTTAGGACGCACGTTACGTCTCGACTAACATCTGCCGCAACTGGAAGAGGAGATGGGACACATGACATGGCATATTTTAGTTGTTACAGCTGATTTGTCTCAACGCATTGCTCTCAGGATAAAATTGGACAAAACCAAGATTATGTTCAACAAACATGTTATTTCAGAATTAAATGCCGTTTACGGAAATGCTCTCAAAGTTGTTCAGGAGTTTGTTTATCTGGGGTAAACTATGCAACTAGGTAAAAACAACTTCGAGAGAGTGACCCGCAGAAGAATACAGCTGGGCAAGGCAGCATTAGCGAAACTTTGTCGAGTCTGCTCGTCACCAATAGCGCAAAGTTTGAAGACAAAAGTCTTTAGCCAGTGTGTCCTGCCTGTTATGACATACGGAGCCGAGTCGTAGACACTCACGGTACGACTAGTTCACCAATTTAAGCTGATCGTTGTTTGACTATCTGAGGGGGTTTCCATATTCACCACTCTTAGCAGGCGTCCTAATGAGCGCAGTAGTTGGTGATAAATCAATTCTACCGATTATTAATAAAAAAAAAACTTCACTTGTATGTATATATCTATGTATCTATGTATGTATGTATCGATGCATCTATGTATTTTGTCTACCCTGGAATCTTGCAATTAAAATTTCGAGCACTTTCCGATTAGCTATCCAGCTGAAACTTTCAGGGTAGCTCACAAACCGATGACAAAGCAATAAAAAACCCAAAAAAATAACGCAACAAGTGAAAATGCAAAAAAACATGAAAAGAAAAACAAACAAAAATAACATGAAAGCAAAAAGTACAATAACAAAAGCACAAAAAAAGTTGGCCTTTATTAAAAAAACTCATAAAAGCCTTTTTTTATTTTTTTATTACACTTATTCAAATTTTTCTTTGCTGGTTCTCACAGCACCGGCGGGATGAGAAAGGGTGGTCCTATTGTTATTCCGGCTGGACACCACACGGTTATTTGGACTCCATCAAATTAAGATAAGGAAAAATCCTATCCTTGCTCTCACAATAAACAATGCAAAACTTTCAACCCCATATTAATTTTTATATCGCATCGCCAACCTGCCCAGTATTCATCGCGCACGCCACACTGTTATAAAATATTAAGCACGAGGGAGATTTATTCGAACCACTGCGGTCACGCGTGGCCACGGTTTTATTACATTTTTTTGCTCTAGGAAATTTGGGAAAAGACCCACTGTGCGAAACACGTGCAGCGGTTTTTCTTTGCAATCTTTGTTGGGTCAGAAAAAGTTAGTTTTGTTCAAAGTTCTACCTAAAAAATAAAGAGAGATAATAAAAAAAAAGCGCCATTGGCTTATAATCATCTCCTGACACATTTCGTTGGAGACTGTACCTGCAAAAGAGTCTTATGTCGGACTTTATTAATGTTACAGTAAAAAAACTTTGTGTACTATGTTTGCAAAACCTTTGTTGAAAATAATTACTGTTGCCCCTTGGCGCGTGCGAACTTTGTCACCACCGTTTACTCCTTATGGATGTAATTTTCGATTCGACTACTAATATCAAAAAATAAAAATGTCCATGAGCTTATTATTAATGTCAAAATATAAAAACGCATAATCGGAAAAACGTCCAAGTATAGAAACATCTAAGAACAAGAAATAAGTTCAAAAACTAAGACCCGACTGGGTCGGGTAAAAACTAGCCTATGACACTCTTGCGAAGAAGATGAATCGATTGATACCTCGCTTGTCAAAATCGGACCAAGGTTTTAGTTTGAGCACATAACTATTCCTTTTCCTTGCGTAGTCGGGTAAAAAAAATAGCCTACGACAGTCTATACGGCTGTTGGTCTAGTGGCTAGTAACCCTAGGAATGAAATCAAATGGTCGTGGGTTCGAATCCTGCAAGGGGCAATCATTTGTGTGATGAGCAGAAATGTTTGTTTTGAGTCATGGATGTTGATATTCGTATTTATGTATGTTTATCCGTTACCTAGTGCCCATAGTACAGGGTATCCTAGTTTGGGGCTAGGTAATTGGTGTGGATTGTCCTGAATATTATTTATTTTATTTATTTATTATACCTGAAGACGAATCGATTGACCCATAGCTTGTCAAAATCGAACCAATAGGGGCGAGGCTATGGTGGAACATCCACATAACCACATACATACATACATACATACTTACTTACTTACATACATACATACATACACACATAGACGGTTAAACTCATTACCCTTCCCTTGCTTAGCTGTAGTCGGGTAAAAATTACCAATTATAGAAACATCCAACTAGAAATAACAAGCTTAAAAGCTAAAAAAAAACACGCCTGCCCGGCCAAAAAAGAGCTTTTGCCAATAAATTATATATTGATGGAATGTGCTTATTAAGGCCTTCAATTTGATACCCATATTGTAAAATTCGAAGAAAAAATATTGATTTCGAATTTTAAAATGGAGCCATATAGAATGTTTTCAAAAAAAAAATAGCCTATGTTACTCGGGGGATGTGAGGATTCTAACGATACCCCTCTTACTTCTAAATCTGTTGAGGCATTTAAAGGTTATGGTGGAATAAGGAAACTCACATACATACAAACATACACTCCTATTTTTGGGCAGTCGTGTAAAAATACCAAATATAGATAAAGCCAGGCATAAAACTGCTCCTGAGCCCATATTCAAAAAAAATCCTCCAATTTAAAATCTCTGGATCTATCGGATTAGGCTGTGCGTTACCAGTCAGTTTGGCATGATACAATGACATAAAAACACACATAGATACATCATGGTACAGTTTTAAGGTTTTATACATCATGGTACAGTTTTATACTAACTTGGGTCAATAACTAGCCCATTTTTTGCGTTTGTTATTTTATCTTTTGTCGGTAGAGGTCAATAAATTAAAGGGAACTGACTTATTGGCACCTAAATGTATTTAACACTGCTATTGCCCGTAAAATCGTCAGCGTGAACTTCAAAAATCCTATTGGTTATTATTGCCCGCGACTTCACCCGCGCAGCAGGCGCCGTTTTATTTTGTAATCTATCACATTATTGTAATGATATTGCTCGGCTTCTCCTCGTCGCATTGAGATGCAAAGTAATTTAAGTTAAATCCTAAGTTACCCAACTGTGAAAACTATATTTCAATCAGATTTTACTTGATTCAAAAATAACCAGAGAGAAACAAATTAATAAAAAAAAATACTTCTTTTGACATTTTTTTGAAATTAGTTTTAATTTAATCCTGTAACAATAATTCAATCAGAAACTGCCCACGTTATTAAAACACCAACTTTTCCGTCCAAAACTATATTTTCCCAAAAATCACATAAACGTCCATCGCAGCAGGCAACGGCGATCTATCATAAATCCTGACAGACAGACGCACAGACCGCAGTCATGTTCGCACGATAAATCAACTGACCCTAGATGATCAAAGGACCCCAGTCCATGAGGCATTGTCAATTTTGCAAGGAGTTTGCAAGCGAATAAGCTGCTTGTTTCTCAGGGGATGTGTGAATGGTGAACGCTCAGGGTTTTAAACGAGTGTTTTGACCACAATTGCTTGTGTCACATTAAAATTGCGTCTTATGAGACTGAGGACAAATCTAGCACTTGATGAGGTTGGAAACAAAACCTCAATTTTCCACTTTGTAAATTTATAAGTCTTCTGAGTACTTAGTTAATAACTGAGCACCTTCAATCAAATAAACTATAGATACATAGTAGATAGTTTTCACAGTAGATAGTTGATGGACTCAGACGTTACTTTGTGAAGAAAAACTGAGTAAATAAAAATTAAAAAACCGCAGCCTTTTGTGTAAATTTGCACCGAGCGTCTACATTTCCCCCGAAGAGAAATAAAAAAAAAAACTAATGGTTTTTCTTAATTTTTAACCAGGTCAATCAAATTTATCTATGACCAAGTACACTTTGTCTGTTACAACAGTTTATCATTTGTAACTGTGCAAAGCGGGTGGAACCTTCTTGTAGTGACATACCTACCGTAGTGACTACCGATTCCATAAGAATCTAAGACTGTTTGAATTCTTTTCATTATTTTTTCCTATTTTTTAAGCTTTTATTTAACTTACAATGTTTGTGTGTCTGTATGTATGTATGTTTGTTTAGGTCAAATCTGGCTAACTGAATTAAAACCTACTTCGTCTTATTCTACGTAGTTGATTTTTTACAAGTTGGTTCAGTTCCGATGACAATGCATTTTTATGGTAAGCATTACCTGAATCGACATCCAGGATTAGCTCCAGATAAAGGAACTCTTCAACGGTTCACAGACATGAAATTTTGTGTCCGCATTTTATTATGATAGCTGGTTTTAAATTTTACCATGACATGGTCTTCAGATAAAGGAAGTCTTCAATGTTCAACAGCACAGACACGAAGTTTTGTGTACGCATTTTATATAGGTGGTTTTAAGTTTTACCTTCATATAACAGCCCAGACATGAAATGTTGTATCCGCATTTAATTTTGATTGCCCCTTCTAAGTTTGACCATGTCATGGTTACTAAATAAAATCTTTTTTATCAAACGTTTTAAACTCACTTTTGTAGCTACGTATTTTTTGAATTACAGAAATGTGATTAAGAGCTTGAATATTTTTTAAAGTCGGCTTTATTTCTTGTTCGTTTAGTTGACGAGTAAATATCAGAAAAGTGTGTTTGTATGTAAGACCGATACGCAACAAACCATAGATTAACACTACTGTAACTATGACAAACCATAATCGTAACTATGATGTGTGATGTGTAATAGTCATTCGCTGTCATTATTTTGGGAATGCGGCTACCGCGTTAGTGCTCGTGGTTTCAGCTATCATTACTTGACAGTATCGTTAACTAATTCACATAACAATAAGTATCTAATGAAGCGAGCGTCCATCCGTTCGTGCAAAAAAGAACCTGGATCGGCCAATTAGTGCTACTGTGTTTCGATTGTTTAGCCGTATTTAAAACTGTTGTCAGCATTTTACTTAAAGCACAGAATAAATAATAGTACAAGTACTTAAAGTTATTGTAAGTACTTGTCCTCTTTTAGAATATTTACTAACCTTCTCCCTTCCACAGGTGATGTCTCCCTCTGGCAAGACTGACGACTGCTTCATCCAGAACATCGACGGTGACCAGTACTCCATCAGGTTTATGCCGAGGGAGAATGGAGTCCACAACATCAATGTCAAGTTCAACGGCATCCACATCCCTTCTTCACCTTTGAGGATTAAGGTAACATTTTGTAGTTAATTTGTACTTATACTTTTTCGAATTGGTACCATTTATGTATCTTAATCATCCTCATTATCAGCATATATTTATGTATCTTAATCATCCTCATTATCAGCATATATTTCTCCACTGAGTTCTATCTTAGACTTTTCTCGTCCAGATCCTGCTACCCGTTATTCGGAAGTTGTAACTCCACCTGCCGGCGTTCGCTGTACACTACGTTTGGCTAAACGTGGCCTCCGCTCTAGAACTCGTTTTTCTTCGAGAGATGTGACCAACCCGTTGCCAGTTTAGCTTGGTTATTAATTATTTCATCATACAATTTAACTGACAGGTCGGAAAGGATGACTCGGACCCTGCTGCCGTCCACGCACACGGGCCTGGTCTCGGAGTTGTCAAGACTGGTAAGTTTTCCGTTTGCCTTTTTTTTTTGCATAAATGGTTAACACCACCACAATTTGGTTCGAAAGGAATAATCTCCTGTGACCGAGTGGTTAGAGATCGACTGCGAAGTCAACCAACGGTCGTGGGTTCGAATCCCGCAAGGTGCAATAATTTGTGTGATAAGCATGCCATTCCTTGTCATGGATACATTTATGTTTATCCGTTGTCTAGTACCCATAGTTCCTTGTATCCTAGGTTTGGGGCTAGGTAATTGGCGTGAATAGTCCCAAATATATATATATTTTATGTTAAATTAACCATTTGGTGAACAAAAGAGATGAGATGATTTCGCCACCAAATGAAGATTTAAATGATACGACTCCCAAGTAAATGTAACTGCTACGATGAAACGAGATGCTTATTTTCTCATCTTTGCTGCATCCGGTCCGGAGTTATGTTTGGTATTTAAAGAAATAACTTGGTAAAAAATAAGGCCGATGGTGGTCAAGGGGTATTGATAGTGGTTAGAGCGGATCTAAGCTTTACAATCCGACGATCTCGGGTTCGATCCACAGCCATGATTTGAGCCGCTCCAATGACTTTAATGGGTAATTTCTGGATTTACCTTCGCTTTGCTTCGTGCTTCGGAAGGCACGTCCCCGATCGCTAAGAATTGATAGTTGTCGTTAAGCCACGTCAGAAAGTCTTGGATGGCCTATTCAACTCTGGCACCAGATATCGACATTGCCTCTTATATATACTACTAGAAAAAGTCACTTTTGCTTACCAAGAACTCGCCAACTCAATCTATTCTTCGTCTTTTGTGACTCCATGAAGAGTATATGTAAACAACATACAGTTAACTTAACAATGCCCATTTTATTAACTGTATTATATCTTTATTAACGAACAACTAAATACGTCAATACAAAACTAGCTAACTACTTCATGAAACAGTTGGGCAACACACATGCCATACAGGCTTATATTTGAGGTAGTCCAAGTACCCACTACCAGTTGGCAGCGTACCCAACATGCTGGCGGCATCCGTTGATTTGCAATGCTAATTCGATGAGCCAGCATTTTGATCACGCGTGGCATCGATCAGGCGTTCTGATAGATTTTAAAAAATACGGTGAACTCTCGGTCCCCGCGGCCCCAATATTTGAACACCAAACGGCTCAATTCTGAATGTATAGAATAAAATACGATGCTGATTCCAAAACCATTTTCCTGTACATTATTTTTACATTTAAAAGACTTTGAACTATGAGATGGGGTTTATTTTAATAAAATACATAAAATTAAATTGATTTTAATTTGACCTCTAATGACGTTACATAATTATAAGTAGGCTGTACTACTTGTAAATACTTGTGTATATATTGTTGTGGCTACTTTCAGTGCCTAAAAAAATTAATGGCAAATCAAAACAACATCTGTCATTGTTAAGTCAACGGCAGCCAATGGGCAGCCATAATAACCTCTTCCTTACACGTACGCATGGGCATACGTCATATTCAGACTAATTTATGACGTCATCGCTATTAAAAGTTTGAAAACGTTTTAAAAATCAACTAAGCATAGAAATCCAAAATATTTATATCCATACCAATAAATAAAACGTGAAACGTTGTCCGTTTGTTTGTTTGGGGAGCTTGCACGCGATAACAGCTAGACGGATTTTGATGAAATTTGGAATGGAGGTAGCTTATACCCTAGAATAAAACATAGGATACTTTTATCCCGGAAATTTTAGCGTTTTCACGGGATAACTGATGCTTTTTTTTCGCGATAAACAGTAGTCCTCGCGAACGAAGTCGCGGGCAGGAAAGCTAGTTACTTATATAAAATAAAGTTAACCATCAGTAAAAAATATAAAAATTATACAAAAATTAAAGTTTACATACCGAATTATGTAACTGTCGTGGCGATATCGTAAAATTGTCAATTTTATTTAAAAAAATGAAATTATCGGTGACATCGTGAAATGGATTGACCAGATGAATGAATGATTAGCGTTTGACAATATGAACAGCTGAACGTAGGGCTACTTTATTATATGGTCAAACATCAAACATCAGTGATCATATCGTAAAATTATCCACCGTTAGAGGCTCTAGGCGGAAGCCTGACTTGGCCATGATAAGTTAGAAGGCGAAGGCGGGAGTTTGCTCCCTTCGTTCCCGCCTTCGTCTTCGTTTATTTTTTTAGCCTTCAAATCCTATCTGTTTGAATACCTTTAGTTTAATGAAAATCCTACATTAATGATTTTATGAAATAGAACCATTTCAATAAATTATCGACCATTTCATGAAATTATAAATTCTTCTATATCGCCACTACATAACCACTATCCAGGTTATTTTTGGCGCTTGAGCTGCTCTGCCGAA
This sequence comes from Alsophila aescularia, assembly GCA_946251855.1. Classification (NCBI taxonomy): domain Eukaryota; kingdom Metazoa; phylum Arthropoda; class Insecta; order Lepidoptera; family Geometridae; genus Alsophila; species Alsophila aescularia. The sequence goes on along the minus strand of OX276386.1, from coordinate 12,857,698 downwards.
GTAGCTAAGTAGCTACTTTATTAAAGTAAATAATTGTGTCATCATGACCAGGCCACACATTTAAAGTCGCTCAGCGAGCTATGGAGAGAGCTATGCTTGGAGTTTCTCTGAAGGATAAGTTCCCAAATGAGGTAATCCGATAGAAAATCAAATTCACCGACGTCACTTAGAAGATTAGAAAGCTGAAGTGGCAGTGAGCTGGTCACGTTTGTCAAAGAGCTGACAACCACTGGGGTAAACGAATCCTTGAGTGGAGACCAAGGCTTGGAAAACGTAGTGTAGGGAGTCCATCGGCCAGTTGATGGACCTGCGATAAGCGGCTGGCAGAAACTGGATGAGAAGAGCCGAAGACCGGGCTATTGAATATTAGGAGAAGCCTACGTCCAGCATTGGACGAGTAAAGGCCGATGATGATGAACAGCCTGGTCAGTCCATGCTAGGCTAGGTTTCTCCTAAAGCACGCCACTGAGCCGCTATCTTCGGATCTTCCTTTACAACTGTCGTATATCGTCGCTCCTCCTATCCAAAGGGAAAGTAATTGTGTAGTGTGTGTACGTAATTTGCATTATCTTACTTTTATTATAGGTGTGAAGACCGACCTGATCATTGACACCTGCAATGCTGGTGTGGGTATCCTCGCCGTCACCATGGATGGACCTTCCAGGGTCGCCATGGACTGTACTGAAGTTGAAGAGGGTTACAAGGTAAGAGGATCGCTTTGATTATCCTTCAATCTTATCACATCATCAGCCCAAAGAAGTCCACTAATGAACATGGGCCTCTTCCATACTAGGGGGGTTTTGCTGGCTCTGACAGCAACCGAGGGATGAAACGGTGTGGACCTATTATTATGCCAGGCCCAAACGACCTTTTTAATATGGTATGTACCTTCAAATATGTTCTCCATATTCCAGGTGCGATACACTCCGCTTGCGCCAGGTTTCTACTACATGAGCGTCAAGTACAACGGTTCTCATATCGTCGGATCACCATTCAAGATTGAGGCTCAAGGTAAGACCTTTACAATTATGACTAATACATTGTGCTATTATTTTTTCTGTGCTAATACTTACCTTACTTTAATACTCATGTTCTTCAAGTTTACTTGGCTATGGCTATGATTATTGTAGATTGATTTCCTTTACAGTTCTAAATTAAGTTAAATAATGTGTAACTAAAGTGTGTAGTTAATGTGGAATTTATTTGATAGTTTTTCTTTCTTATTCCTCCTATGCCAAATCTGCTTTAGTCAAGCCAGTGTCACTCCGCAGTGGTAGGCATGAATGTGAAATGTTTTGTATGAAAGTGAACTTTCAGTACTATACTCGTTGGTTACTAATTATTACATTATATCTTTAAAGGTAATAACCTCGCCGAAGTTGGTGCTCAGGAGACATCCTCAGTGACAGTGGAAACCGTCCAGAAGGTAGCAAAGGGCGCGCAGAAGCAGGGCCCGGTGCTGCCCAACTTCAAGTCCGACGCTTCTAAGGTCACGAGCAAGGGAATGGGTTTGAAGAAGGCGTTCCTGAATAAGCATAATCAGTTCACGGTGCACGCTGGTGATGCTGGTAAGTTGATAACTTAACCTGATAGTCTTATTCCTAACTGGAACTCTTTAGTGCCCTTTCATTATTTCGGTCGTATTTATTTTTACTTTAAGCCAAAACTCTATGAAACCAGGGATTTATATATTTTTTAATTTCTATGTCATTTCTGTTTCTGCGTGATGTTGGGTTAAAGTTAAGAATATTATTTCTGTCTACAAATACGAGTACGTTATTTGTCAGTGTTTGTTCTGAACATTTATAAAAAAAAAAAACATCTCTCCTCAGGAACCAACATTCTCTACGTTGGTATCTACGGCCCCAAGGGACCCTGTGACGAGGTTCAGCTCAAGCACAAGGGCAAGAACAACTATGAATGCTGGTACGTCGTCAGAGACAGGGGAGATTACATCGTCATCGTCAAATGGGGTGATGAGCACATCCCCGGCTCACCCTACAAGGTCGAGGTCTAAGGTTGTGGTATTAATGGCAGCGTATGTAGGTTCAGGCATCTTCCCTTTTCTAAATATTTATCATTTTGATTCTTAGAATTTCTCACAATTATTCAGGATGAAAAATATAATTATCTTTTATCAGCAAGAGAAATCTAGTCAATTTTACTATACTCATAATTATTTCTAGGCAATTATAGTCTCACAAATCACAAATCTAGTCAATTTTATCAGATTCTCATTTTAGTAAAAATGTTTTATAAATATATGTACTTTTACCGAGTTATTTGCAAAATTAATTAATAATAAATGATGGACGTAATTATTAAATCTACGTACGCTGTCAATGAAAGTTTATCTAGATGATTTACCATTTTTATCTTATAGATTTAGGGTAACATTGTTTGCACTTCAAATTTGAGTTTGCGTCCCAATAATTTATTTAACGTGTTTTATGTTTCCAACCACATTATTTTGACTCAATATTTGATGTGCAGATATTGCCGTAAGCTTAGTTATTTATTTATGAGATAGCAAAAAGATTTGCTTACCTCATTAAATGTTGTGTTTATCGTTTTTCTTGTTCTTTCATTATTTACTGTACCTAAACATCATTTTACAAAACTTATCTGTTCTCTGTATTTCCTATTCAATTTAGCATATTATTTTGTAACAATTTAGATTCTGATAAAATATGAACGTGTAGAAATGGCAATGTCATTATGGTTATCGATTTTGCAACTTCTTTGGAATAATATTGAATTTTTAATGACATTCCCATTTATACAAAGTTTTATAGACCATTTTATATGATTCTCGTTTAGTTTTTAGGGCGACTAAATGACAATACATATGAAGTATTAACTTGAAGTATTCCCTTTAATTTTAAGCAAAGTGACGGCATGGTTGACGATCCAAACATTTCTTGCGAATTATTTAGACTATAATTTCAGAATATCTTCTACGTCTTTTTTGATTAAAAGCTGTCAACGTTAGAGGATATCTTTTCATATTCGCTTTTTATGCTTGAAGTGAGAAAACTGAGTCAGATATTTGAAATTACTATTCTTCTCATGTATAAAAAAATCTGACGCTGTTTTGCTAAGTTCATCATGCCGTTACTTATATATCTAAGTATTTTTGATACTTGCTTTCTAATTTTTGTATGGTTTGTGTATGAAGTGTTTACCTACGTAGGTAGAATGACCCCGCATATTGTAAATACCTATTTTAAGTTTTTATTATAATGTATTGCGACTGTTAACTGAATAAAAAGGATAAAGTTCTTATAACTGTTTTATTAATAGGTATATTTATTCGTAATAATAACATTTCTAAACTACAAAATTCAGTTTAGGGTTGATAAAAAATAAATACAAACATAATTCTTGGCATAATTGTAATTAGTTTTTAATCGATTTTAAGTAACAAAAAAGATTTATTTATTCACTTCCATCTATCTTAACCGAGAATGCTAGACAAAGCCAAACCTAACATTAAACGAAAATTACTTACAAAAATATTTTTTTAATTAAAATAAGTGTACACTTAACTTAAAAAAAAAAAACAAATTACAATATCACATTTCTACTTACAATAGAGAGATATTGGCGATTTAATTTTCCTTATAATAAAGAATTTTTAAAAAATTTGGGTAATATCTTGGCTCATTGTCATGTTACATTTATACATTACATTAAAAAGTGCACGCATTAACTTTTATTAAACAACAATTCGGAAGAATAAAGTATTGCCATGATTGTTACACTATTTAAAAACAAAATTTTTGTACATAGAACTTAAAATTAGCATTTGGCTAACTTTGTGATAGTTTCAACTTTTAACTTGAGAATCAATAACCACAACCTAACAATTTAAAACTAATAAAAAGGTCAATAGCAAAAAATTTAGCAGGACAAAGATTCCTCCAAAAATATTCGATCCACTCCGATCCTCACCTATCACATTTGTTTACATCTTATCCCACAAACGCTGCCTCAGTAAAAAAAAAACTAATAAAATCAACAATAACTTGTTCGTATACATGAAATAAGTCTAAAATATTCGTTGATCGAAATAGATGCCAATTGATAAGTAAGTGGTTTAAGTACTTCAAATGATTGCATCTCCAATCCACAACTATCGGATCATCCTTAACACTATTATTTGAGCACGTAAGCTTTTGGACTTAAACAGAAACAAAAAGATTCCTCAAAAATTTCGTATTTACAAAATATGTACAAAAGTGCGCAATTTTCCCGTAGCAAACGTTGCAACGGGAACAAGATAATTTGGCCACTCAACAAATTTAATATACAAATAGAAATAAAGAGAATAATACAATTTAGAAAATATATTCGACCTTCAGTGAAGCTTAAAAATAATTACTTAACTTAAGTTTTTGACCATTTATAGTGCTGAAGGAAGACGACATTTTCTATACAAAAGAAAAAAAAGTGATTGTACGTGATGATGTAAAGCTAACAAATAATATTATTGATCTAAGTAGGAACTGAGTGAAAAATGTGATGAATTAAGAGATCTATTTAGTACAGGTAATCTTAAAGTATACGATAAAATGCAACTGAATATAAAGATGATTTTTCTACGGTAAAGAGTTTACGGACATGACATCATTAGCTATTATCATATTTTGCATTTCAGGAACTTTATTATTAATTGTTTTAAATACGTGTAATATTTTTTGTTAATAACAACAGGAAAAATGTACTTCCTAATGCAGTCTCAAAAAAAAAACTGAAACATTTACTTACAGAAAAATCTACTCTCACAAAATTCAAATTTAATTTCGTGAACATAAATATTATTATGCATTAATTTGTTTTCTCGTCTAACTAAAGTATCAAAAGAATATATCTAAATTTAAATTAGGATAACATTTTTTCATTAAAATATATTTTACGGACTGGGTAAACTCACTGGGTCATATTATTATGCATCTATAACTATTATGCTTTTGAAACTAAAGTAAACAATATTGATGTACAAATATTGCTAGGTTTCAGAACGTATTGAAGATTAATTCACTGAAAAAGCATTACATTAACATTTTCAGCATTAACAAAAGTACAGTCGACAATTTTGAAAGAACTTGTTATAAAGTAAAGTAAGTAAGTAAATATACTAAATTGAATTTAACAAAATTGTTAATTATACTTTTGAAACTACTGCTGATCAAAAGAACATATTTTTTTTTGAGAAAATCAATCTTAAATAGTAAAAAAATATGAAGATCACAATAATACCCAGTAAATTTTAATATCTACCGAGAAAATGCCGATTAACCATACAAGATATCCATTTAAATCCTAAAGAGTGAAGTCATTTCATTTAAACAATAGTACCAATCCGTTTTTATAATACCACTGTCTTCGAGAGCGAGATTCTAAATATTTTAATATATCGTTTCAAATTTTATATGCTAGTAATACCATGGTAAGTACTATAGTAGGTGTACTTAAGGGCAAGTTACTGTTTGTCTTTGTGCGACAGAGCGTGGGGAAGAATGTGCTCCGCAGGGAGCAGGGAAGAGGGTTGGTGTGCGTAGTTTCTGATCTGATGCAAGGATATCAGCTGGTTAGGGAAGGAGTTGGGTTGCTGCTTCCCTTGCTGAAAATGTAGCGGGTCGTAGAGATAAGGCCGTGTAGGCAGTGCAGTGTGGTGTGAGAGCCCGTTTAAATGCGGAGCCATCGAGTTAATTGGCGTAAAGGCAGAGTTGGCAGCAGACACGGGGGGCTGAATCCGGTCATCTTGACTCTCGTGCTGAGCAAAAAGAGCTCTCTGCTGCTGCAAGTGCTGCTCATGATGTTCCTCGGCTTCTCTCTGTTGGTGATAACCACCTTCATCGGACATGTGAGCCGCCGAATCAGGGCTCACTTTAGGCCAATATGGGTGATCTCCGAACGGCACAGCCGTAGGAGCCGCGGCTGCCAAAGACCTGTTCAATCCACTCAGTCCTAAAGCAGAGATTGGAGGTCGCTTATCCGCTCTCTCTGCATGCTTATTCATGTGCTTACTTAAGTATGTCTCCTGCGTGTAGCTCTTGCCACAATATTGGCAGATGTGCGTCTTCAAATGCTTCGACTCTTTGTGCTTTGGGATGTGTTCCAGTAGATCCTTCTCGTGCGTGAAGCACTTGTAGCAAGAATTGCATTTGAAAGGTTTGTCGGTCTGGTGGCAGCGGCTGTGGCTTTGAAGGTTGGAGAGCTGGGAGAAAGCCTTAGTGCAGCCGATCTGAGTGCATCTGTAGGGTTTATCTCCCGTGTGCGTGCGAATATGCTGTTGAAGGTGTGAAAGCTGCGTAAACTTCCGTTGACAAATTTCACAGCGGTACGGCTTTATTCCTAGATGAATGCGGGAGTGCTGCGCCAAGTACGACGAGTTTGCAAAGGCCTTGGGACATTGTGTACAGCGGTAGGGCTTCGCTTCGCGCAGGTGAATTTGGGTGTGTAGCTGCAAATCCGCCTTAGACCCGAACACCTGAAACGGAAAGACAGGTCTATAAATATCAAGGTCAAGCTCAGACTATTCTCATATAGAATTCGCTCAGACAATACGTGACCGTTTAATATTCGCTTCTTATTGTTTGATACGAAAGTACCTGATCTGAATGAGACAGTAGTGCATAAATGAATCTACTTCTTCTATCTTAATGGTATATTACATAAATATAAAAAAACTATATATGTTACTACATATAATCAGTCTTTATTAGAGTTATTATAAAATTAATTTCGCCCTTGAACGACATCCGCAAGCAGCCGGAACAAATTATACATCGCTCTTTACTCACTAAAGTCTGTTTTTCCGTCAATAAAGGCAGGATGCCAGTTCACGGAGTTTTTCACGCGCTGTAAGCACAGTTACTTCCTTGAATCTTACTTCTAAGACTACTTAATCTAAGTTTCTTAAACCTTTCAATACGCGTGCCAACAATGTAAGCTATTAGAGGACAGCGGCACTCTCAAAAGTTTAGGTACACCATCGACATTCATTGTGATGCTTCAAATTAGTTTCTGAGCGAAAAGCGTCGCGTCATCCACGGCGATACGTTTTATTCGCCCAACAATGAAACCACGGTCCTTCCTGAACCTACTGACGAAACACGATTCTACCGAGGGAGACTTGATTCTAATCTTAAAAACTAAGACCATAAGATTCAGATTACGTCATCAGTTCCTTAACAATGTACATTAGAAAATGATTTCAGTAATGATGATAATACAAACGACTCTCAACTCAAATTTGTAACTCATAAAGGTGATAATAGGGTGGCAGATGATGATGAAGTAGAAGCTGTAGGACACGGTAGCACGTTGCATGACTTGTGAGATCCAAGCACGAACGTGATTGGTCACAGTCTGAACATAATTAAAGTTTGTGGCACTATTTAATGGCACGACTAAAAATCCGAGGCGAGTTTAATAGGACATCGTGAAGGATTCGAAGGAATCCATGGCAAATCAGAATCACCGTAAAGGGAACCTTCCGCTTGATGATGCTGCTTAAATTTCTGAAGAATTTAAGTTACATTAATTGATTAATGTAAATGACATAAAAAATAATTTAATACTGCAATCACGAATTGAATGCAAAAGGTGAACACTGATTTACAGATTAATTACCGTAACAAAAATAATAAACATGAAACATGAGTAATTACTTTTCGTTCTCATAATAAATTTATTATGAGAACGAAAAGTAAACGTCAAACATCATATAAACCTCCGTCTAACGATTCATCTAACGAGCACAAACACAAAACATCTACAGATGCACAAAAGATTTTAATTATAAGAAAAGAAATAGTCAAAAAGTTATGCATACAGCTGAGACAAATAAGAAAAAAACATAAGCAAGAAAGAGGAATTAGAAGCCAATATATACATAATTAAGCATAAGCATTTTGGAAAATGCATTTACAACATACTTGTAGCATAGCAACACTGTCCGCTAGACTTCAAAACTCTGATTTCAAGGTTAACAATAATTCTGGTTTGTTTTAAAATTTAAATTATGTACAATGTTTTCCCAGTATCCAAATAGAAGTTGCAACAGATTACGCTGTTTAAATTTAGCATAGTAATTTAAATGATATTACGAGCGTACTTAAGTTTAAATAACTATAATTTTATTTCTAGGTTTTCCTTCCTTGAGCCAAAGAGTATCTTTGGGTGACGAGCACAGTGCTGTGCCCCGCAAGATTTTACAACTACAAATCTGGGTGGCACAGCAATAGTTATGAACAGGCAAGCGTGCTGCTCGTCTCGTCACTTTCTTAAATAAATACAAACAGGGCCCATGCTTGTAAAACAAATGTGGTAAAATTTATGGCATCGTAATATTTGTCAACATTATGTGCGGTTTCCATCGCTCCGTGGTTTGGAGGGCACGTTAAGCTGTCGTTCCCGGCTGTTATTGTTAATAGCAGTCGTTAAGCCACGTCACAGGCACTCGGGCGGCCTAAAAATCTCTGACACCAGAGGGCAGCACTACCTCATACGACAAACATACAATTTGACAATAAATATGGATTTTTTTATAGTCATATCAGGTTAACTATAATTATCATCATCATAATTATCAGCCTATTACGTTCCTACTGCTGGGAAACGAAATCTCTTGCAGAGTGAGAGAAAGATAGAGAAACAGAGAGAGAGAAAGAGAGACAGTTGGTGTATGTCATATGTCATTGAATTTTGAGGTTCCAAGACTTGCCAGGAACCGGAAGATCTTATTCGAAGCACTACAAAACAATAAATGACGTTTTTAAAATCATTTATCTATCAATAAAATTTATTGAAAAAAAGAATTTATTTTAAAAAGTCATTGGTGCAGGGCTGAGATTTTGATCCGGCTGCCATTGGACTGTAAAGCGGACATTAACCACTTGACCACCACCGATCTAGTTTAACTTTAATGTGTATGTATGAACAAAAAGTTATTGTTTAGTTGTTTAAATAAAATCTATGGTAGCCAAACACTTGTAATCTACACTTTCATATTTTAGGTAATGTTTGTTGTTTGTTTGTTACCGCTAAAAATACTTATCCGGTTCTGAAAATTCTCTCACTAATATAGTATATTATCGATGAGTGGCTAATATTTAACATAGCCACTGACTATGTTAAATACTGATAAAAACACGTTTACTATTTTAATTCTGTCCGACCCGTTCTACTATTAGTTTATTCTGTGGTGTTATGGAAAGACGGAAAGACGCGGGTGCCGACGGGAGGGACGCGCGGGGGGTCAGTTTAGATTACTTCTCTATGGTCAATAGAATATTTTGTATTGTTTAATGAAATATTAGGGAAACCCTTAGCTAACCGAGAAAGAGGGGTGGTTTGCTAGTTAACAATAATGAAATAACAATCAAAATCATAGTCAAATGTAGATATCATTATGTTCAACGAAATAATTCATACAGCGTTACAAAAAACTAAGTTTTCACTTGAAATTGTAAATGACCACAATTATTTTGTATTCAAATAATATAAAATTAATAATATAATTAATATTATATTAATTATATTTTGTATTTTTGTAATTGTTTTGTTTTTGTTATTTATTTTTTTATCGGTAAAATTGACGTCAATCGACTGATCAAAATTTTTAATTAATTCATCGTTCTTTTGACTCTGATACTGTTTTCATACTGATTTATATAAGGCATTAAGGGTCCTAATTTCTTTTGACAATAATTTCGCTAATTCCATTCTACTGCGTACCGAGTCTTTGCCTGCTTGAAGTAGATCATCGGGTGGCGATATATCTAACATTGCGCGCTGCATCGCGCATAATGCGCGTGCGCGTCGCGGTAAGCGACTGGCTATGGGATAACAAATCATGTTTATTTTTTGCTCAGCTTGTGCCTAAGGCATTGACTGTGCAAAGTACGCGTACATCAGATTTTAAGTCTAATCTAAGTTATCCAACAGTGAAACAATCGGTCAAGACAGATATAATTTTCGAAAATGTTATCTCGCTCTTAGCGATAAGACTGCCCATTGTACTTGTTTTCAATGAAATGTTTTTTCGTTAAAAAATATTTTTATGTGCAATAAAGTATCTATCTATAATAGATATAAGTAGCTTATTATAAGTCCGTTAAGATACTATTAAGTAAGTTAAGTTACTATATTAAGAGCTTGCTTGCTTGTCTTATGACTCTATTGAAGTCAAGTGCTGGACTCAGATGTCGGAGTTTGTCAGGCCGCCCGAGAGCCTCTGACATGGCTAACACTTGCTATTAATCTTGATTTTAATACGCACCAGTATACTCATACCCTTAGGCTATCATTGCTCTCAAGTAAATAGTTCCTACAAATTATGTACATTTTTAGGTAAAAGTATTGCAAGTTAATTTTATTGTTTTTCGATTAAATCGTACATTCCGTTTTATTGTTATGAGAACATGACAATCACCCTTACGCTTAAGGGTAGAAAACATTCGTGGACAAGATTACCCGTGTTCCTCACGGTGGGTGACATGAGGGGTTGTCCAGATAACTGTCATTATAAAGTGCCGGTCAACCTTAATACCCTTTACAAATAGGGGTTGCTTGAGACATATTTGATGTCATTTTTAAGGCCGGCTCCAAGCTGGAACATTTTTGGTACCTACCACAGTCAAGCAATCGCATATTTAGCGTTTTCTTTTTATTTACTAGTATACGTGAAAAAGAAGTCGGAGGTGTCCACGTCGTAAATGATAAGATGACATCAAAGGGTGGACCGGATTAAGCTACATCGGCAACTGAAGAACGCATCGTGGAATCGCAATATACACCTGCCTTACCTATTGAACTCCAAAATTCAAAACGATGATAAATACGATAATATAAACAATTAGAGCGGTCCTAAATAATTTAAAAATACATTGCGAGGTATGTATTTACCTATTTAATTATTTTGCACAAAAATAGTGTACAAGGAGGAACTTAATGCTAAAGAGCATTATCTACAAGTCATCCAGGTCGTGAGAGAAATAATTATAGGGCGTGCGGCTCAAAGTAGGTAATGAATAATAGATACAAAGTAAATAGTATACAAAATAATAATAATTAATATTAAATAAAAATGATTATACATAAACCAGTACATACATAAATAACTAAATACCTACCGTAATAATAATACTAGCTACCGTAATATGAATTAAATCAGTTAATGGAAATAATACACTTACTACCCTAGCTGGATGATATTAAAGGATGTTCTGGATAAAGATTTTTGACAAAATATTTCTGAGTTGCTAGTTAAAGTTGTCTTTGCCGCTGATGCTTTTTATATTTAACGGTAAGTTGGAGGATGTAACGCAATATTGTCGCAACCACAATCAACTGATGCCGCAAAGTTATATGATTTATATATAGCAGCAATTAACCTTAGATCATAAGGAACAATTGTTTCCATTTTGTTTTTTTGATTAAGCTATATATTCTTGCAGAATAAACCCTGTATAAAATAAACAGAATAACAAGTACAAATAAAAAAAACCCCATAATACCCCAATAAGATTCTATGTATGGTTTTTAGTAATTACACATATTTGTTATACCTTGTGTATTTTTATTCAGGCGTCATAAAAAAAACAAATAAAATGAAAAATGAAAATCTTTAAAATCAAACGTGGTGGTTTTTCAGTAGTACCCGACAAAGTAGTTTGATTGATCTTCTCTGTCCACTACATTGACAAACGTCAATGGTTAACTACTATAGTTCGTGCTACTTCAAATACCGCATGACATGAGCTAGAGATACCTACACCACAATCTGCGAAAACTAATATTCTTAAAATCATAAAAGGGACGACAAATGCCCTCCCGCAAAAACGTGTCGGTTGACAAAAAACCGTCCGTACTTAGACGGACGCCGTTTTTGCCTTCCTAAAATTATTATAAATCGTAGCCATGCATCCCCTGTTTATCTAAGGGTTTTAGGGTTTGTCCTAGGGGTCTCTAATAAGGCATAGTTTTTGCTGCAGGGATTAATTTAACGAAAGCTTTGCGGGTGCGAAATGAAAGCCGTTTATCATTTTCTTTTCTTTGTGGATGTTGAGGAAAAATTGAGCACATTTCTGAAATGTTATAAGGTTTTTTTTTCACAATCGTTTTGAAAGGTAATGAAATAAAATGAATCAGGTATTTTTTTAGATCTATACCAAGGTATAAAGTTTTACTTTCATGAAAATCAGTAGCAATGAAATGATTAGGTAGTAAAAAGCCTATGTTTGAATAATATTTGTAATACTTCAAAACTACAGTAATTTTAAAAGTATCTATATAATTATTAGTTTTTTTTAGTTAATACTCGGTAACTACATATAATACATTTTTGAATTATATCTAACATTATATTTGAAATCAATGCTTGTTTATGTTATCTCATCATGCAAAATATCTTAGAAACCAAATATTATAAAAATCGACAATGAAACTGTTTTGTCAGAAAGTTTTAAGTTGATAGTTTTTGCAGAACGATTTTTCGATACATCGCGGGAATATACTTATGTCGTCCATATTTTTTTATTAAATTCTTCTCCCGGTCTTTATCACCTCTCTTACCCTGTTTGATTTGCACACAGAGGAGCAGGATCGTCTACAATTTTTTGAAATGTATTATATAGTTTTGATTATTGTTAAATATTGTTAACTTAGATAATTATTTACAAAAGTTATTGTATTTATTGCAATATTACCTATATTTGTACTCAATACTATTTCTACGGTACAAAATGACTTTATTTCCGCATACGGTAGTATAATTATGCAAATTCTATTTCACGTGACACGAGAGTGATGTGACACGTACGATTAATTTGGAGTCCAAACCCACGAACCCCTGTCCACCTTAGATTATAGATAAATCCTTTAAACTTAACTATCTCTGCAGTAATAAAGAAGTTGAACAAATAATCGTAAATTTTACTTAATTCTGTATTTCTATTTATTTATCTTAGTTTATTTTTTAACAGTATGTATTTTTGCAATATTTGTAAAATCTATCTTAATTACTATTACTACAAAAAAGTATACGGTTAAATAAAAAAAACAATTGTGTAATGTAAAATTTTGTACAGTAAGAAAAAAGTAAGTAAGTAAATAAGTAAGTAAGTAAATAAGTAGTTAGGTATAAAGAAAATTAGTAGTATCAAAAGTGCAGTCTCCATTTATTGTAAATTTTACATTACAAATAAATAACTTGAAGCTCGTACCAGTTCTTCAAAGTAATCCAACATATTTATTTATTTTTAAGTTTAAAACTAATGTCACTTTGACACAACACCCACTTACACTGTCACTAGCACAACTAAAATAATGAGAAGAAAAGTTACAAAAAATTCATTATCTTTATGTTCGCCTAAACTCACGTGAACTTGTTATGACTTGTGATACAATAAATAAAATGTTTATCGCTTTTTTTTGAGCAAACTAGGTATCTTTTCTGGTAGTTATGACATAACATTCTTATCAAATACATTGTATGAAAAAAATCGTTTCAACTCTACCGAAATTATAATCACAGAGTGAAAACCAGGGCATTTAAAAAAAACTCATATAATGCAAACATAGCGCTTAAAAGTCTAGTGATCTTATCAAATATGTTTATAAACATTAATATCTTTAACAAAAAATCAGTCAATGCATTTTAATTACAATAAAAATATTCGATTGCCAGCTTCCAAATCGATTACTACGAGTTCCGATTTAATTTAACGCTTTAACAAAACATGCATCCTCAAACTAATTGATTGTCAAACAAATTGATTCCAAATGAATGAAATGGACAATTCCGTAATTTGCTTAGTAGTTATGCTAAAAAATAAGAATAATGCAGTGGAAAAAACAAAATAGTTTTTTTCATTAAATGTCACAGTCATAAACAATTTTGTTGTTTACTATTATTCAATTTTTGTATTTTTTTGTTATATTCCCCAAACTTAAATTTACATTAAGATTAAGTTAGATTTAGCTACGTGCTGTATTGCACTATTTCATTCTTCAACAAAAGCCTCATTGCCGGTTCTTAAAAAAACTATCACGTCTTCGATTGCTTTTATAACTGTACCCATAGAGTTTTTCAACGTTTTATTATTTATGATTATGTCACTGAAAACTGTTCTTTATTGAAAAATGTAGTTTTTCGTCGACCTTAGCCGAGGTGGTTCTGGCGGCAAAAAGTTGAATCGCAGCCAATGTCACCACCAGCCATGCGTTAAATATTGGCACAACCGTTGAAAAAACCGAGTAATTTAGGTAAATAGCGAGAAATCAACCGGCAACGTTACCAAACTCGAGATATGATTGACGAATCGAATTATGAAGGAAACTGTGCCAAAGATATAATAAGGACCAAGTCACGCTAAAATAACATCACATTCGTACCTACATGCTTAATACTGTCTTTTTTAAAACAATGTTCTTCGAACTGCCACTGATAAGCTAAAATTTGACTATTACGAATTTCAACTGTGCTTGTTTGTTTCTAACACACTAAGCCCAGAAAGCTTTTTCAAAATTAAGGGTGTAAAAGTTAGAAACATAATTTGATAAAGATCTGTTTTTTTATCTACCCGCAATATGTAAGTACAATCTAAACAAAATATTTATGATAGACTTGCAAAACGAGTAGAGTGAATTTATTGAATTTATAAAAAAAAAGAATAATTCTCTTACCGCTTTTTTGCAAACCGTAGGGATGTAAGGCGGTGGCCATGACATATTGTGATCACTTTTAAGCACATATATTATTTAAAAAAAAAACACTTAGTATTTGTCTATAAATGTATACACTTGTCAATAAATATTAACAGTATCGTCAGTACCTAACCTATACACAATTTAACAAACGCTTCGTAATATCCACATATTTCTTTCATTTAAAAATGTCCGAGTACAAAGAATTAAAACGACAGAATTGATATTTTTAAACAGCATTAGAATAAATTTAATGTCTAATCTGGTTTCCATCGCTTCGCGACACACACTGAATACAAAAATTATCTAAAAATTCGGCCATTCACGATTCTGTTTGCATGTAAATTTTTAGCTTTGAATTATTTATTCTATTGCAATGCGGAAACTGGCTTGATTATAAGTATTTAAAATCTTGTGTTGACATCTAAATTGACCAGTGGACTGTGTTTAATCAATTGGATCAGTAATATCGATTTCGTGATACTGGCCACATTGTGTCACTTATTATTAATATGAAAAGAATTGAAAATGTGTGACCATGTTGAAATCAATTTTATTATTCGGTATCGGTTAGGATTAAAACCTTTGAGATACAATGTGCAGTTATAACCTAAAAATAAGAATATAAATAAACGTATTTATAAGTAGTATTTAAAATGTTAAATTTCAATCTCAGTAGGAGCCCGCTCGTGCCAATTGAAAACGGTTCCGGTCTCTAATTTTCGTAGCTTTGGCGTAAAGAAGCGAGCGTCCAAGACCCAGTTTATAACTTTTTAACGCAAAATTATTCTTATTTCATTGAGATAAGAATTTGATCGATCGTAGTTCGAGATTCTTGTTTTTTTTTTCGTCTTTTGTCACCTAAACAAATGAAAAAGTTGGAAATCGTGCTGGCGGACAAAAACCCGTTTAATATTGGCATTGAACGGTTGGCGCAAATTTGGGCGTGAAAATGCTATATTTTGATAGTTAATAGGATCAGTGTTTGAAAGGGATGTTATTATCTAAGATAAGAAAAAAATATTCAAAGAGGATAAAAAAAATCTGGAAAAATATATGTATCGTTTAAGTTTATTCGAACACCCATTATCATTAAGTTTAAACTTCTGCTAATAAACAAATATCATAAGTTAATGAAGCTAACACAAATATAGTATTCAGTGGTTTTTGTATTACTCTTTGTATACAAAATACAAAACCAAACCTATCAAACGTGGGCTTATTTATAAATGTTAGAATACAAAAAAATAACATATGGGATACGGGATATATGATATTGTTGATTGACATAACTAAAATATAGAACTTCGAATTTGAATACGCGCTATCACTTTTATAAAACAAGTTTAATACTTCGTGACATCTTCCGTATTATTTAGCGTTCAGTCATGTATAATTGGCTAAATCCGGAAATACCAACTTCAATAAAATCTAAAATCCAGAAATGCAAGTTTATATAAATACTTCTTCAAGTTCATGTTAAATTCATAAAACCAAACGTAATGTAAAATACAAAACTAATTAAATGCGAAGATTATTGATATTAATAGGAATAATAATAATAAAGCCTTTATTCCTAGTGAACATTCTAAATTTACAAAAGTTTAATTATTAGATTTGTTCGGGCACCCAAATATGGGCGTAGGCCTCCTCCATCTGCTGCCAAGCACGTCTATCTTGGGCGAGTCTCGTCCACGTTCTGCCTGCTGCTTCGACAATGTCGTCGCACCATCTCTTTTTTGGTCGTCCTCTCATTCTACCTTCTTCTCTCGGGTCTACAGTCTATGATAAACATGGTGGATAAGGCAAGTCAAGAAATAGGCTTACACATGAATCTATCAAAAACCAAGGCGATGACAAATGGAGAACAGAAACCGATACTTGCGAGTGAATATATCGAATATGTTAGCGACTACATCTATCTTGGACAGATAATTTCTTTTAAGGAAGGCTCAAACAAGGAAATTGACAGGATTGCCATATCCTGGAAAAGGTACTGGATGCATAAAGATTATTTATATTAATTTAGAAAATTAAGTACATGTGGTGTATTCTCTATTTTGCTATTATATTGTTAAATAATAATGTGAGTTAACTGTGCATCATTTTTTTTTAGTATGAAGTATTTTATTACTAACTAGCTGTGCCCGCGGCTTTGCCTACGTGGTCATTTCTCTGTATTAAAAGTAATAAATATGTTACTCCAGGATAAAAAGTAACCCATACAATACAATACACTAAAATTCGTTCAGCAGTCACAAAGTTTTTATCGATTGCTCGGCTTCTACTCATCGGATTGAGATAAAATTTACACGCCACTATCCAACAGTTAAAACTGCATCGCAATTGGTTTAGTAGTTTTTACGTGAAGCGCGAACAGACAAACAGACAGACACGACAAAAAAAATGTTATATTCTTGTTTAGTGGCTTATTTTAGGTACCCTTGGTTTTTTTAATTATCTTCATTGTGCAGACTTTTTGGTACTTACTGCTCTAGTATAAGTAAACAAAAAAGTTTGCATAGGTACGAGTATATAAACAAAAAAATAACAGCGGGTACGTATGCATGGGTATAAAAATTCGCCAGCACCGTCTGATCGGCATCGGCAGTGCAAATAGGCCCAAGCGCCCAAGTAATGACAGGTAGACATAAAAAGGTATAGAAGTGCTAGAAATATTTTGAAGTTTTATTATTCGAGTGGTGAGACGAGTAGCTTTTATCATAAACAACTAAAGCATTTTACTTTACATTATCAATGAAATAGGATAAAGAGGAGGTCTCGTTTCTTTGCGTATTTGACGAATATTATCTATAGGTATGCGACTTATATCTGTTTGTAATAAATTACTATAATTAATGTGAGAATTACTACGCTGGCCATGAATATGGTGCTTTAAAATATTAAGGAAGATCAGTTCAACTATATTTTAAGTTAATAGCAAAGTCGTGGCCTCAATTAAATTGACAAAAGGTTGTTTTAATTTTAGATATATTCATTAGTATTTATAAACTCAGCTTACTACTCATAGCCTTAAAGATATAAATAGAATTGGTGCCACTCACTATTTAATTATAAATGATCAAATATAGGTTGCATTTATCGTCTGAAAAGGTGCGTTTATTTTATAATAGTATCTTAATATCTATGATTATTAATTTATCCATAATACTCGTATTAATATTTGATTGTTGAGAAATCTTTACTAAATATATTCGTTATTAATTATAAACTCAACTAACTACTCATAGCCTTAAATATATAAATATAATTTGAGACCACTCACTATTTATAGATGATTAAATATAGATTGCAATTTATTTTTAGAAAAGTTCATTCGTCATATAATAATAAATTAATATCTATGATTATAAATTAATTCATAATACTCGTAATAATATTTAATTCTTGAGGAAACTTTATTCAAGTAAAAAGAAAAAACGAGCGACCCTTACAGTCTTTGCATATGATGTGTAACATCTGTCATCTCACCTTGGTAATAAGCAATATTAACATACTCGAGCGAGCACCGCGCGTGCTTATTGGTCAACTGTGAATCAGCAACTACTTCATGTAATGTATAGATCTTACTTTTCGTCTGAAAACTGTAACCGTTTCGATAACTCAGCCTGCGAATGCTTGGCTACTAAACTAAAGTACTGAAGTCCCAACTGAACTGTTTACTTTATGATGGGCATCTAGCTTGATAGCACCGCGCGCACTCATTGGTGAAATCAAATAGCACGCACTTCCCCGAATTCCTGTTACACTTCCGGTTACACATTTGTGAAGCTTTTCACGAAATCTCTCCATAGATTGCAGGAAAGCGAGCGGAAAGATGTTACTCATCAAAAATAATAGTTTAAAAAAACTAAAAAACACGTTTTCTATATAAAGCGTGTTTTTTAGTTTTTTTAAACTATTATTTATTTCCTACTTTTTTTTTTTCTTCGAATTATTGCATTGTCATCGGTATTTGACAGGTGTGCAAAATTTGAATGAAATCTGACCGTTTAAAGTGGGTCAAAATAGCGTCCAAAGGAGTCGGTTACAAACATACAAGTGAAGCTAATATACGCTTTATAAAAACGTTTACCCATACTTATCAAAACACTTGTCTAAATCATTACAAGCACTACAAAACTGGAGATCAATGGATCCCATCGTTAGTTCGGCTTCCAGGATCCATTAAGATTTCCGCCCTTTGCCGTGAGATGCTCCTGCGCATATCGAATGCTCAATTTGAAAACAGCTTCACTACCACTTTACCTCGCTAGCGAATTTCCACTTTATATTTATAACAGTACGGAAGATATTTTTTAAAAGTAAAATATATGTATTACCATATTTCATTGCCTTATTATTGAATAACCGTCTGTAACGTTAGTGCAATAAGGATTTATTTCACTCCTCCTGCCCTAAACTTGCATCAACTTAATGTGGTCACAAGCTTTCATTGTACTATGAGTTTTAGCTTATATAACCAAAGGTTGATATTTGGATGAGCTTTGTGTCAATTTCGCAGAAAAGTGGCATGGATCGCTTATTTTTATAGTATTTTAAGATAATGATATTGATTTAGGCATACGGTGGTTGTATCAGTGCGAATCTGTAATGACTTTGATGTTACGCGTGGTGAAAGCATTTTTGAGTTATTTTTTAAATTGTAATTTACTCGCTTCACGTGATGATAAGTAATAATGCGGTTGAAATTAGGTAATGAAATAATATGATATATTATAATATTATATGATTATTATATTATGATATGAGAAGATAAAAAATGTGCCTATGCAGGTAAGTATTTATTTTATTTATTTTGACTGTAAGTTTTTGCAGCTTTCATAAATGAATAAAATTCTTTAGATAGATGAGAAAATGTCTAAAATACTGTTGAACCAAATTTATACTCTACTAACTTTCACCCATGACTTCGTCCGCACGGACTTAAGTTTATCGTGAAAAAAAAGACTCCTTTATTCTTCTAGGATATTAGAAACCAATGCAAAAGTATAGCACCAACGCTCTTGATGTTTTTTGACAGATTTGTTATTATTTCGTTTCCATGGCAACCGTTCCTTACAGCGAATAATGAACATTTTCCAGTTTTCCTGTGGTAAATTAACATTTTCCGGGATAAAAATATCCTATGTTTTATTCCAGGGTACAAGCTATCTCCATTCCAAATTTCATCAAAATCCGTCCAGCCGTTATCGTGTGAAAGGTCCCCAAACAAACAAACCAAACAAACAGACAACGTTTTACTTTTATAAATTGGTGTGGATGTAGTATATTATTATAATAGTCAGTAAAAAAATATTTATCGACTGACTTCAACTCAACAACTCAACTGTGTTGGACTTTCAACTGTGTAGGTACCTACTTAATAGGAAACAGATAAAAAAAAAGATCGCATGGCCTAAAATCATCCTTCTGGTAGCTTTCGCACCAAATTACTCGTGATTTTCACACCTATTTTATGGAAAATGTAGAACATGTAGGTCAAATGTAAAGATTGATTTAAATTGAGGCACTATTTTACGTTAGTTATTTATCATAACCATCGCAATAAATTCCAAACTTAAACCTCAATAAAAAAAAACAACAATTTATAAATTATGCTATATTGAAAGAAATTTTCACTTAACTTTATTTCAAGTGAAATTATTGAAATTTCTTGCAAAAATCACTAAAGATGGATGTATCAATCGATTGAGAATGAAACAACTTTAACGTGAAAACACGCGTAATAATGATTAATTTGAGGAGTCTTTCTGACATTACTCATTTGTTTACTTATTGCATGGTTTGTAAAAATTTGCAATACATTATTGTACGGCTGGAGTGGAAGTTGAGCGGTGATGTCCGATTGATTTGACATTTTATAGACTCGCCACATCATTTAGCTGGCGCCAGAGACAAAGTTTGGTCAAAAATAAACCTACGCCTAATTTTGACAGCCAGTGTAGGCGTAAAAAGTATGCAATATAGTTCCCAATATCGTAATTTTTTGTATATTTTTGGAATATATTGTTTAAAAAAGCTTTTGAATATATCGGTAAAACAAAGCGATGCAGTCGTTATATTCGAATAAATAAACGTTCTACAAATAATTAACACAACTTTTAATTACTATTCTAAAAATAACGACATCTTTCTAATTTGGTCACCGATCACTGATGGTCAAATTTTAAATTTACATTAATTACTTACATCCTTAAAAAAATCATGACCAATGCAATATAAGAAAAAAAAACTGTATTTTCAACAGGAAATTGGATATCTTGCGTGTTTTTTCCTTTACCTTGCTATTTATTCAATTTGTCCTTATCTAGAATGCTATGCCAGTTCT